>CM046882.1:322732954-324066977 GCA_025667525.1 Glebionis coronaria
TTTAGGGACTTGAATATTCCCTAATTGTTCTGGCGCATTTACAGTTATTGCTTCTGTGAACATAGTAGCTAAATAATCCCAACGTGTTACATAAGGCAAATATTGTATAATTGTTCGATTTTCCGCAATTTTTTCCATACCTCTGTGTAAATAACCCAATATTGGTTCACAGTCAATAACATCTTCACCATCTAGAGTAACAATGAGTCGAAGAACACCATGCATTGATGGGTGGTGAGGTCCCATATTGACTATCATGAGGTCTTTTCTTGTAGCTGGTACAGTCATAGGTTTTTCCTGATTCATTCTTCCATGAATTGCTGAAAGCGAAAAGAAGTTCATCAAACTTTAAGCGAATAATTCAAACTAACTCTTCAAATTAACGAGTTTTTCTCTCTCGAATATCCAACTGTCCTATTAATTCTTTATAACGTGCTCTGTTTTTTTTTTTGACAAATAAGCCAGCAGCCGTTGACGTTTTCCCAGAATTTTCCGCAGACCTCTCTGAGATAAATAGTCTTTTTTGTGTAATTCCAAATGTGAAGTAAGTCTCCGTATCTTGTTGGTGAAACTTACTACTTGAAATTCAACGGATCCTCTATTTTCTTTGTTTTCTTCTTGTTCTTGCCAAATAATTGAAATAAATGCATTTTTTACCATAAAAGAATTTCACACTCCCCTTTTTACAGATATTTATTTTATTGATCAGTAATAATAGTAATAATAATGTAAAAAATTTTAATTTAATGTAGTATACACAATAATCCAAAATTTTTTATAGATTTTTTTTTTTTCAATGAACATTAATGAATCCTTTTTTGGAGTTCATTTGTATAGTCATACAAAAAGAGGCGTTTAGTACGAAGATTCTGTTGATTAATTTATAGCTTACGTCATTTACTTATCCTAGAGGGGGATGTAAGACAGGGCATATGAGCATTGGTTTGTTTGCATATAACATGGAGATTTACAGATCACGGACAGAAAAAAAATGAAAAATCGGATTGATAGAACAACAGAATAGATAGAAAACTCAAAAATTTAAATCAGGGATACATATATATCCTTAACATACTCAAGCGGCTCCCATTATTAGTATCAAACCAATAGCGATTCATACAAGCTAAATCTTCTAATCGATAGAGGTTCCTGAGACACAGCATGGAAAAGTAACAATATTCAGAAACGATGTCCAAGAATGAAGAAGGGGTAGAATTACTGAATGAATACGAGCTGTAGCTAATACCCGAGGCATAAAAGAAGCATTTTCCACGGGATCCCAAAACCACCAGCCACCCCGACCTAATTCATGATGAGCCCACCAACTTCCTGGCAAAATGCCTACGGTTAAAAACCACCGACATGTCAAGATCAAAATTCGAATTGGTTCCTGGTCCTGGTCAGAGACCAATCGATAACGAACCAGAATGGCTTTTTTAGGCCCAATTCCATCTATTTTTGTTGAGGCAATTCTGACTTGTTCATCGGCAACTGATCTAGCTCCTGAAATATATAACATTCTTGATCCTTCCTTTTACTAGTCTTCTTGGCGGAGAATCACAGCAGAACCATTCGCCTATCCTAAGGGTAAGGGCCATTGCCTTCAGTCGGTAAATAGATCGAGGGAAGGGGGAGTGAGGCTATCGTATCAGATGGGCGATCATCTTCTTATGAAGTTATGGAGGGATATCAAGCAGATCTTTATTAAGCAACGGTTCCAACTCTATCAAATACATGATCGGGGATAGGTCCGGCAATCGAAGAGACAAGCAATCATAGCAGGCACGAAGCACCAGAAAAGGCGTGGAGAACTTCTTTCGTTGAAAGTTCCATAGGGCCCAACGCCTACCATATGCGAGATCGACCTGTGAGGCAAAGGTGCGCCAAAAAAAGGTCTGGTACCAGCCAAGGTGGAGAATTCCCTCATTTACTTGCTTTCAATATTCTAAACTAATTATAGCCCGCCACCCCCCTCGTAGGGCATCTCCTCTTTGACTCCTCTGATCCTGTACCTAAGGACTATGCAGTATTTTAGAGCGGACCACTTGGAATCAAGATTCTGAAGTCCTTCTATGTACAATAACATCATTATCCCGCTCTATCTGCAATAGAGATTTCTCATTATATACGGGGAGAGGAGAAGAATCACCTGGTCGAACAGAAACAATTTCACCAGGAAGATCGAGTGGCCCAACATTGGATTTGTTTGAAAACAATACAAGCAAGGTGGCGTTCATTCAATCAAAGCTTTTATGCCCTAGCACTAATGACTCTCTTTGGAAAGAAGGACTTCTTTGGGAACTCCATTGACATGCTTACACTACCGGGAGTTTCTTGCGCTTGAAGGCGAAAGGGATTTCGGGGCTATCCCCTTCTAATTCATGAGACATTCAGCGGCGGTTGAGCAACTCAAGCGAACCGCCCTACCTTACTACAACATAAGGACAGAAGGGAGAAGGTTGTGAAGGTGGCCTCGTTATCCACACCTCCGGTCAGATGAATGGAGGACCGACCGACCCGGGTTTTCACGAGCGTTGGCGGGTTCTGGAGTGCCTGTCAAGGGCGCTAGCGCATACCCCGGGGTGATCATCACCACCTGCACCTCAAAACCCACCTCGCAGTGTCCCGCCCCCCCCCCCCGAATGATCGGTGCGGCGGTTAGGCATCCTTAGAAGAAAGAGTGGTCTTTCAGGATTGGTCGTTGTGTGTCACCACCTCCCACCTATCCTACACATTCGATCAAGGTTGTCACTGCGAAGCTATAGTAAAGGTGCACGGGGTCTTACCGTCTAGCCGTTGGTACTCCGCATCTTCACGGAGAATTCAATTTCACCGGGTCTATAGTCCACCATGCTAATGGAATGTCAGTGACACAAGTAGTCAATTCATTCGTTGACAGGAGCGAGCAGAAAGAGAGAGCGTAAAGAGGGTCTTATCATGAATATTGGCCTGCTTTCCTTTCTCCTGTTGCAGTAGACTACAGTCTTACCACTATAATATAAAATAGGTCCAAAAGCAGGAAGCACAGTCAGGAAGGTAAGTTAGAACTCTTTTCTGAATTCCTATCTATAAAGTCAGGCTTGTCTATACAATACAACAAAGTGAGGTATCATTAGTTAGGCTAGTGGGAAAAAATGACTCTATTTCCGTCTTTTGAAAGAAGTAAGGTGTTCTTCCCAACTGCTCCAATAAACGTGCCTACACCCCATCCCGTCTAGAGAATGATATGATTGACCGAGAGTACTTATGAAACCCGGCACTGAACTAAGGGTTTGATCTGCGGCCTCCTGAACTGTTCGCATCGCTCTCTTCGGTTCAAGCGATATAATTACAGTTCAGATCGACTTCCTAGCGTACGGAATACGGAATGGATTCCAAAGCCCCTCTGTTTTAGCTATTAAAGAAGGAGATCTTGTCAAGCGCACCGGCTCTATTGTGGATGTCCCTGCGGTGCGCCCTTCCTTGAATTATATTTAATAGATTGTCATTCAGATTTTGGTGGTGGGGAGTCCTCTTTTCCCCATCGACCTTTACAAGTACAAGAATAAATAATGAAAAAAATTATATTTATCAGGAAGGGCAGATAGAATATTTTTAGTTGAAATTAATTCATTGTTCAAACTAATCCATTCCGTGTTAAAGACTTTTGGATCACTTTCTGACTTCTTCATTTTATTATATATTACTATACTTACTATATTCAATTCAATTTCTTTTCCATATATATCCAATTTTCAGTCCAATCAATAATCCATAAAAGAACTTAATTGTTGAGATATTATGTACAAGTGGCAATTTGGAGTAATCCAAAATAGACATATTTTAGATTCATTGATAAAATTGAGTTTGTGTTTCAAATGGAATTTATTAAATCAGATAAACTAGAAATAATGACAATAAAAGAAAAAGTTTTTTAGTCTATCGAAGAATTATATAGTTGCAAGAGTCGTATTTTAGAATCGGCTAAACTACGTCAAAGGCCTAAAACCAGACACCTTAAAGAAACTACTGAACCTTTATTTCACTCTTTTTTTCTTTACTAAAAAAAACTTATTTGAGTGAATTGACTTGTTCAATCTCGACGAGCTCCCGGTGCGACTTCATAAAAAGCAATAAAAGATAAGATCGAAGAGAATGAAACGCACGTAGTGGTCATTATAGCGGTTCCTTCTGATCCTAGAAAACGTCCGAAAAACCTGCTACGGAACTACGGAGCAGGGGCAAAAATATGATAAGTAGATACATAATTTCGAGTGTGATCAGACAACCAAAAATCAGACAATGACAGAGCGGCCTGTGATTCAGGATTGATCGACGCCCGAGGAACGCTCGACCGAATGAATGAGTCACAAGGTGTAAGCCCCAACGACAAAAGAACCTAGGCGCGGAGCATTTTCGGGGGCTAGCCTCCTTCCTTCTTACTTGACTTACAATTCGACTCTTTTTTTCTTGAATTTGAATCATTTCCTCTTTATCGCCATTCTTCTGTTTAAGAACTGCGCCCCCTTGCCTCCGGTGGCTATTTGACTAAGGCTGGAAAGAGGTGCTTGCTTTATGAAACTGAAACCTTCTTTCTTTGATTCTTTGATCGGAATACGGATGAGATCAGATATAGGGGATTTACTTCACCTTGAATAACTATCGTTAAATGGCTTTCTTTTCAGCCGCTTTCATATTGAATTAAGGTAGTTTGCTTACTTAGTGCTTTCGCTAAGGTGACGACTTGAATGAAACTTTCATTGGGAAAGGGAAGAGGCCAATGTTCGTGCACCACTAGCTGAAGTAAGCAATGTCATACTCCCGCGGCCGTCTACAAAAGGGTACCTGTACCCGAAATAAACACTGTTTGGGTAGAGAAATCGACACTGGTTGGGTAGAGAAGTGCGAGACAACTCTCTCTAAAGAAGTCGGCTAACAGCCTTGTCACTTCGGGAGAAGTATGCCTCCTCGCAAAGGGGTAGCTGTGACAAGTCCCAGGTAACTGTTTACCAAAAACACTGGTCTCCAACTAAGCCGTATGACCATGTATGGGGCTTTAGCCTGTCTTGTGCTTGAAGGTCAAGGAAGTTGATAACCTGATGACAGGGGTAAGGCTATCGAAGCCACCAGTCAAAGGTCCAAAGGTAGTGATATTCCGGGTATGCTCCGACCCTGCGCGAAAGGCGTAACGATCTGGGCTCTGTCTCGGAGAGAGTCTCGGTGAAATAGACATGTCTGTGAAGATGCGGAATACCAGTACAGAAAGACCTATGAAGCTTCACTGTTCCCAGGGATTGGCTTTTTTCCTGCTCCTATGAAGAATAGGTCAAAAGGAGAACCGCAATCCAAGTGGTATAGAGAGAGAGAGCAAGTAGTACTACTGTAGAAGCAAAGCACTTTGAATGAAGGATCCTCTTTCTTATAGCCTGAATGGATGTCTTCCGTCTCATTAGAGGCGGTGGCGTGAACCTGATTTATGACAAGGGTCGGCACTGAGAAAAAGCCCATAGAAGGAAGTTTATAGGGGTGGGCTGTAAACCAATTCGAGGCCGGGACTATGAAAAGGATTACTAGGGCGTACTCTATGTCTCCCTGGCTGTTTCATGGCATTTGTCATTTATCAGGGTCCCCCATGGGTTAAGACACTTGATGTAGTAGATCTTCAGGAGACCGTAGCGAAAAATAAGTATAGCGATCTTCAAGTGAGCGTACCGATAATAGGTATAGCGATCTTCAGGAGCCCGTACCAAAAATAGGTATACCCTCCCCTTTTCGAACCATCAAGAAAATCCCAGGTTAGATAGGCTAAACTAGAGATTAGAATCACGTAAATCAACCATGACAGTTTTATTAAGTAGAAGTATGCACTTGAGGTCTTTTAGCACTCATACAATCTCTCAACAATGGGTTGTTAGGAACTGGAGGAACAGTGGGATCAGATCTATGAGCAGTCTTAATAACTATGACCTAATATTGAGTAAGAGAGTAGCGACAAATCCATCCCCGTAGAACTTTTATACCTCTTTGATGAGGCATCAGAATAATATGAATCCTGCGAATTTTCCTTCTATGAGAAACAGACATCCTAATCCAGTATCTCATGTTATAAAAGAAAGCAGCCCCTTTATGAAAAGTATGATGAAAAAATCCTCTAATAGAAAGTCAATACTAACTAATCCTCAATTCACTGAAATTTTAGGATTAAGAAAAACGAATCTAAATGATTTGATACTCAAAAGCCCAGAGGAGAATGAATTGAAAATCATGAATGTCAAATTCCGATCCCACCCCAATCATATAGCGAGTGAAGATAGTCTCTTTCGACTCACTTATCAGGCTGCTACAAATTTGAGACATCTTTTTCAATCTCTGGGCATACGTGAAAATCGACTTTCTTTATCAGAGAGGGGGTATGCTTTATATACCCAACTGGGCACTGGTTTGCTCGGTTTGGTAAATCAAAGCAGTAAACATATTTTAATTGAAGCTCTCACTTTTTATAATGGGGAGTTTACTCGCATTATGGTGTTAGTATACTTGGGATATGGTTGTACTGTATGGTACATGGCTGCAGGTGGTTTATATGGCGATCCTCTACCAGCTGTTCTATATCCCCATGATGCTAGTTATGTTGATTTCTTCCGAGAGAGCTTTTCTCATCCTCTTTATCAAAAGCTTCAATTTATTGAGAGTCAATATCTGATGAAGGATTTGTTAAAAAGTTTTGAGAATTTCAATCCATTCACTCAGCAGATTGAGGTGCCTTTAACTGGAGTTTATGAAGCTAGTAGCTCTGCGACTTCATCTTCTCAAATAGGCGGCAGTACTCCTTCTCAATTATCCCTTCCTGATATAGGGGGTTCTACTGAAGTCGGTGGCAGTGAAAGTACTCCTCATCGCTACAGCGAAGATACAAGGGCTGCTATCAAAAAGGGTTTGATGATGGCCGTCTTTTTCGCTAGTGGATTTCTGATGTCTGAAATTCCTAATTTAGTAGATAAGATATTATAAAGATGATGAAGAAATATATGGCATTAATTATACAGGTAGAAGGGTGTGCTCCGTTTACTATTCTTTCGTACTTTCTTCTCTTTACCACGCGATAGGTCAGCGAAGCGTGAGCGGGCGCGGAGAAGGAAAGGCCAAAGACTTCAGCCTAACGGGAACGAGCAACCTGCTCATGGCTAGATCGATCGGTTTCGGGTCAAATAGGAAGAACTAGAAGATTCCACCTCTGGAAAGCGCCTACACCTAATGGCTTAAGCCGCTGTTCCCATTTCCTCGCTGACCCATCATGCAAAAGGTACGCCGTTAGAGTGAGTGCGCTTGACTAATATAGAAAGTCAAGGCTCTAAGCTCCGCTCCTTCGACTGATTGTTCGCATCGGATCTCAGGTTCTCTATTGCACTCCCTAAATAGGGTTCTTTTCACCTTTCCCTCACGGTACTTGTACGCTATCGGTCATTGAGGAATACTTAGGCTTAGAGGGTGGTCCCCCTTTCTCGCGTAAAAGCGGCACCATGGAGTTACCAACACGCCAAACCAACCTATCTGATTGAGAAGCATCACTATGGGCAGTACACAAATGCAAGATAGGATATTTCGCAAGCAATTCCGGAGGCCATACCAAAGTACCATTAACAAGAAGATCCTGTACCTTTGAATTTAACGTAAGCTCAGCTCTATGGATATCACGAAAAGACACATGAGAGTCAATAGGCCCGGAATCACACCACTTATCGAACCAAAGAGAAGTATTCGCTCCATTCCCAAGATTACTCCAGAAGTACTCACGAATAATGGGCCTTATCTCCAGTATTTTGTGCCAACCCCAAGAGATATTACCACGCAAAGGAATACTCCAAAAGTTACGACCTTTAAGTTTATACTCGTGAATCCATTTAACCGACAACGAATCTTTAAAAGTAAGCAACTTCCAAATATTGTTAACCATAAGAGCAGAATTAAAGTATTCTAGGCGACGAATACCTAAACCCCCCTCATATTTAGGCAAGCAAGCAACTTCCCACGCAACCTTAGACTTCCCTTTCTTTATAGGGCCATGACACCAAAGAAACCCACGCATAATTTGTTCTATATCCCGGAGAACCCGAGAAGGAATAATGAGAAATGAAGCCCAAAAAACATGCATAGATCCAAGTACAGACCTGATCAATTGAAGACGTCGTGTAATAGAAAGAGATTTATTCTTCCAGTCTTGAACCCGATTGAGAACCTTCTCTACCAGCTCCTTACAATCCCTTATCATTAACCTAGAAGAAATTAGTGGAACGCCTAGATATTTGAAAGGAAAACGGCCTTCGTCAAACGGTAGAACATCAAGAATGCCACATTTAACACAATTTAGGACATTACAAAGTACGCAGTACTTTTTGGCAAGCTAGGATGTAAACCCGAAGCATCTTTAAACTCCTCCAAAGCATCTTTTATAACCCTAGCAGAATGAACATCCCCGTACGCAAATAAAAAGAGATCATCCGTAAAAGAAAGGTTAATGAGCTCCATCCGAGAACAATATCTATGATATGTGAAAACACCTGAGTTCGCCTCCCTCCTATAAAGCATAAGAGTCAAAATTTCTATAACAAGCGTAAACAAATAAGGAGAAAGAGGGTCTCCTTGACGAAGACCCCGCTTACCCTGAAAGTACCCATACAAAGCCCCATTAACACATATGGAGTATGAAGTGGTAGTGACACATTCCATAATCCATCCAATCATCGTCGTAGGAAAACCAAACCCTTGAAGCACCATACGCATGAAAATCCAATCAACCGTGTTATAGGCCTTCTGGATGTCAACTTTAAATGCACAACGAGGAGTGCCCCTATCAAGATGATACATATGCATAAGCTCTTGCGTCAACAGAATGTTATCAGCTATGTTTCTACCCAGGACGAAGGCAGATTGGTTAGGGCTCACAATAGACTGAACACTGTGCTTGATACGGTTAGCAATAATCTTACTAATACACTTGAATAAAACATTACAGCAAGAAATAGGCCTATAATCCGTAACCTTCGAAGGCGATCTGACTTTGGGGATCAAAGAGATAATAGTGTGATTAAGCTCTTTCAAAAGCTTACCATTTGTAAAGAACTCCTTAATAGCCCTACAAACCTCCTGCCCAATGATACTTCACGCCTTCCTGAAGAAGGCTGCTGTGTACCCATCCGGACCAGGATCCCTTGGTGTCAAAGGGCGATTTCCTTTCTTGTCTTGCCAAAAAACTTTCTTGATTATCATTGGAGAAAGACTCTCCCTCTACTTTATTTGACAGGGGCGAGACCTCACAAACCATAGCAGCAGCTTCATTATCAATAATAACCTTCCGAAATAAATTATGCATATTGAAAACCTAATCATCATTAGATGCTCCAAGAAGAGCTTCATAGTGAGTGACAAATGCCTCCGGGACCTGATCATTGGCAAACGTAGTACCTACTCCATCCGTGACCACATTGATTCTGTTCCGTCTAGTTCGACTCTTGACAGCTTTATGAAAGTAGGATGTGTTCGAATCTCCCTCCTTTAACCATGTAACTTTGGCTTTCTATTTAAGAAACCCCTCTTTTAATAGCACAGCATGATTGAAATCAACAACACACTTCGCCTCTTCAGCAAGCAACGTAGCACTAAACGGATCATTATCAAGAGTCATTTGAATCCGATCTAACTCACCACGCAGCGCTATAACATTCAAATGAATATTACCTTTATCATATAAAAGCTTTCGAAAAGGCTTCTTGAGCAGCTTAAGCTTCTTCACAATAGAAAACATATGAAACCCACTTATACACTGGCTCCAAACTCCTTGGACAGTTTCTGTAAAGTGCTCATGATTAGCAAGAACATTAAAAAACTTAAAAGGAGCAGGCTTACGTTTAGCAATAGTAGGAATACAAAGCACAGCAGGAGAGTGGTCTGAAATCCGATATGGTTTAAAATAGCGTGGGCACCTAGAAACTCAGTAGAAAATCCCAAACTGGCCATGATGCGATCAAGCTTCTTAAGGATCCCATGAGAACCTTTCGGTTTTTGACTCCAAGTATATTGCAGTCCCGTTTTTTGAATATCCATAACTTCAATATCATCAACACACTCCTTGAATTCCCTCATCGAGATATCAATAGACGAACTTCCCGCAGTAGAATCATCCAAGAACATGGCAGCATTAAAATCACCCATCAAACACCATGGACGATTACGCACATAAATCTTATGGATACACAAATTGCGCCACAAAGGGCGGCGTTGGTTATATTTGTTATGGGCATAAACGAAGGAACAAAAGACCTCCTTCTTCTCAACCTTAATCCAAATACGTGTACGGAAAACTTGGTCGTCCTAAGAAATGACCATGACATCAACATCATTATGGTTCCATCCTAAAATAATACGCGTACCTTTGCTACAAAAGGACCCATTAGAAGACCAATTCCAGTGCCTGAACACCAGCGAGCACATCCTATGAAGATTAGAATCCCCAACACGTGACTCCAAAATAGCACACATAGAAAGATTGTTTTTGGAAATAACTTGTCTAACTTCATTTTGTTTAGGGTAGAAGTTCAAACCCCTAATATTCCAAGAGGCTATATTAATAATTGGACACCTGAATAACAGGAGTGCTTGCCCCCTGGTTTTGATCCTCCATAATTAATTCCTCGTCAACCTCGTCGTCACTAGCATTAAGCACCAGCTCATGGTTAGTACTGGCTTCCTCATCAATATCATCTGTAACATCCAACGCACTAAATGAATTAGTAGTGCTAACCACATGTTTAGGCACCTTAGGGACAACCTTTTAGCGAAGGTTGAGACACCTTTGCATTCGCCTTAGAAGATTCACCTTGTTCCCTCCTAACCTGCAGTTTAGGAGCAGGTTTAGTAAGTTTTATCCCACTAATCGGCTGCTTATGTGTTTGTTTCGCCTTAAATTTTTCTTCTTCACTTCCACAAACCCATCATTATCATCCAAAACCACCTGCTCAACAACCTGCTTTTTGGGACATTTATCATCAACATGATCAAATATAGTGCAAGTGGAACACCTAGGAGGCTTCCAATCATACTCAATGTCAATGGTTACTAAAGAATGCCCCATATCCTTGCCCTTTAGATTAGCAATGAAAACCGATTCCAACAATTCTACATCATCCAAAACTTCAATAAGAGCCCTAACGTATGTACTACGTCCCCATGAACCTGATAATTGGATTCCCAATTTGAGAAGTAATAACACTAAGTACAACATAATTGGATTCCCAATTTGAGAAGTAATAACACTAAGTACAATTTCAGAATACGCCACTATAGGAACATGATGCAACTTAACCCAAATAGGCGCCTTTTTACCTCAGCCTTCTTCAAATCAGTCGTCGGCGCCCATATATTTAACATTAATGGAACCATACGAATCATCCAAGGGCCATTCTCCAAGACCCCATCCATACCTTCTTTGGTTTCAAACTGGAAAAGGAAAAACTCCTCATGCAATTCTACACGCTTAAGACCAAACTTTGCCCAAGCGTTTTTAACATAATTCTGGACCAAAGGGAATGCTAACCTCTTTCCAATGAAATAGCTATAAGGAGTATGAGTAAATCTCTCTTGAATAACTTCCACAGCCTCCCATGGTAGAGCTGCAGCAGCCCCAGCAACCACTTATTCATTCCTCATCTTGGTGATCTTATCAACCTTCTTTGTATATCTCTTGTGCACCACTGACGCAAAAGATTGGCTGTTAATATCAACCACCTTAGATTGAACATTACTAGTCTCCTTCACAAGGACTCTTTTCGCCAGTAATTTCCTTTTGATGTTCTTAATTTTTGTTGGGAATCTAAACTTGTTAGATTCCCTGATCATAGATTTAAACATAATTAGGCTGTTAGATAGTCTCTTGCTTGTGCCTAGGAGGCAGGCAAGTATCGCAAGACTTACAGAGATCCAAGTCTCTGTGAGCAACCTCAGAGGAGTCCATGTTAGAGACATTGTCAAGTAAGTCAAAGATTACTTGAAGACATACTCATTGGCTGTGATGGATAACAGCCAAGATGTATCAGGGACTCTGAGGGGTTAAGGGTTAACAGGGGTGGCAATACCCTGTTAACACTTAGCACACTTTGGACATGCCATTTGTGTGTTCGAGACTATAAAGAAAAAGGAAACTGTTTTGACAACTGTTTCCTTAAAGCATAATGGAAGACTACCAAGAATAGAAGAACATCATGTGACTGATGTAGGAACTTGTGAAAGCTTGTGTAGTCACCATCAAGTACTATTTAGGTCAATCTCGTAACACTATAAATAGGATGTGTATCCATGCATTAATGTTCAGCACTTTGAGTATATTCATAACATTATTGCATAGAACTTATAGAATCAAACAGCTACGACTGTATTAATAAGTTAGGGTTTATAGTTGTTCAAAGTGTGCACAACACATTGTCATCAAAAAGTGTTATCCATAACACTTGTAATTCTTTATTATAAAATAATAAGATTACGTTTGAAAAGTAATACCTTATGTTGATTAGTTAAGATTAGGGTTTCTAGCATTGATTAGGGACTTTCAATTGGTATCAGAGTAGTGTTTGATATTAAAACCTTCAAGAAACATCGTTCTCAGTTTTATAATCAAGATCCACCATACCAGAAACTTCTAACCCACCACAATCACCTTCCACAACACCATCTTCACCAAGACTCAACCCTCCTGCCAATGACGATGATCTACCCCAACTTCTTGACTCAAGAGGTGGACCACATGTCACAAGTGTACCAGTCTTTGATGAAGAAGATTTTGCCAGTTGGAAGAGTCAATTTCTTATGTATCTCGATGGACTTGAACCTTTTCTTCTAGAAATTTTAGAAAATGGTCCTTATATTCCCATGGCGCTTACATCCACTGAAGAAAACCCTCTTCCCAAACCTCTCAAACAATGGACTCCAGCTGATAGAAAATTGGCAAACCAAGATAAACGTCTCAAAAGTATCATCATATCCTGTCTTCCCAAACACATCATGAAGTCTGTCATTCAGTGTCCCACAGCCAAACAAATGTGGACAGACCTCATCCTTGGCCATGAAGGACCCTCTGAAACAAGAGAAACAAAGATTCAGGCACTCAGACTTCAGTTCAATGCCTTCAAGTCACTTGAAGTTGAAAAGGTTCAACAAACCTATACAAGGCTGAAGATTCTTCTCAATGATCTAGCAATGAATGATGTCACTATTGGTCAAGCTGAAATCAATGCCACATTTGTCAACAGCCTTCCAAGAAAGTGGCTGAGTATGAATCAGACTCAGAGAGCTAACAACTCAATCAAGAATGACACCCTTGCTCAGCTTTATGGAAAGTATAATTATGAAGAAGGGCTGATCGATACTATTTACAAGTCAGAGACTGAAAGATTTGTAGTCCAAGGAGCATCTTCCAAAGCCTTGATCTCTGCAACACATCCTCATGACAGCGACTCTGATGTTGAAGAAGACACCCGCAACAGCCAAGAGTTCTTGACAGACCTTAATGCAGAGTTTCATGAAAGAGCCTTGCTAGCCAACCAAAGAAGATTCTTCAAAAGATCAGGGAGAATAGGATCAGCTAGTAAACCAACTGACAGGTCTAAAGAAACTTGCTTTGCCTGTGGAAAGCTTGGACATTTCCAAAAAGACTGTCCTTCCACTAAGATATCCTCACCCTCCTATCCATCATCTTCATCCACACCTTACAAGTTCAAACAACATAAAAACTCATCTTACCAATCCAATTCATCAGACACTAAGAAGAAGGATTACAAAAACAAGTACAAGGCACTTAAAGCTGAGTTAGAACAAATGAACTTGAAGCTTGAAGCTCTGTCCAAGAAGAAGGGTGGTGATAAAAAGACAGAGAAAGATTGGTTGTTAAAGCTTATGATTAGAATGATGAGCCACTGACTTCAGATGAGGAAGATACCACTAGAGTCAGGGCTTTCATGGCTATAGCTGAGGATGAACCAGCTGTTGGAAAAGGTGATGCAAGATCAGGACAATGGGTCGACATCACAATGAAAAAGGTACACAGGCTTTTATCTATGTCTGATAGTGATGAACGTAAGCATGTCCTTGATTACACCATTGTTGATTTACACTTTGTTGAGGAACAAAGAAAGAACCTACTTGATAAGTTTCACTCTGTTAAAACTGAATTGCTAAATGCTAAATCTGAATGTGAAACTCTCAGGCGGGTTAATTTAGAGAAAATATCCCTGCAAAATGAAGTAGCTAGGTTAACCTTGAAAAACATTGCTTTAAATGATCAAGTCTCTGAATTAAACAAGGTTATTGAAAAATGGTTGTGTGCTAGGTTCACTATAGATCAATTACTTAATGATGAAGTGCCTACTGACATTAAAAGGGATATATCTGCTAAGAAAAATAAGCTGAGAATTCTCACCAAACCCAAAGACATTGTCTTCAAATCTACAGAGACAATTCATATGTCAGATACCACTTTGACTAATGACCCTGTCTCTGAAGATGTGGCTGAGTTACCACCTTTGACCAAACTCTCTGGAGTTGAACCTAGCAGTTCCTCTCGAGCTGCTAAGGGTGAACTTAGAATAGATATTGAGAAACCTACAGCTAAAGTTTTTCATGTGCCTGCTAAAAAAACTGGTAAACAAGTAGCTTTTAAGCCTGTTGATACTAAAGCTGTGAATAAGGTTGACCCTACCACTGAAGATCGTCTGTTGTCTCTAATGAAAGAAGTAGAACTCTTGAAACAACACATTAAGCCTTCCGCTGAATGCTCTACTTCTCATGAACCTAAGTCAGTCCTAGGTGAACCCAAAAGGGAAAGGTTAATCAAACCTTATTGCAATGTTTGTAAAAACTCTCACCACATGACTTTAGATCATGACAGACACATGGCAGCTAAAAGAGCTCAGACACCCTATAGGGATAGACCACAGGGTTCCAAAAGACAACAGGGAAACTACAGACCTTATCCTCCCTGTAAATTATGTGGATTCACAGACCATCACTCAGACGAGTGTGGTGACTTCCCTGGGTGTGATATCTGTGGAAGTTATACCCATGAAACAGTGAATTGTCCCTCCTAACGCCAAAAGTTCTTCAGGAACACAAGAGTTGCTAATAAGCAATTCAGGGAACCCACTGGAAAGTGGGTTCACCATAGGAACTAACCTGTTTCTATGTATCTGTGCAGAAATATCTCTAGGAATCGGTATGGTATCTAGATAGTGGCTGTTCTAGACACATGACAGGGATTCACCAATACCTGCACAGATACTCAAAGGAGCCAGGTCCTAAAGTGGTCTTTGGAGATAACTCTTCAAGTGACACAGAAGGATATGGCTCAGTGAACTGCAATGGGATTACATTAACCAGGGTTGCATATGTGAATGGTCTTAAACACAATCTTATTAGCAACAGCCAATTATGTGATGCTGACTATAAGGTTTTGTTTACTAAGACTCAGGGAACCATATTCAACAAAAACAATGATGTTGTGCTTATTGCACCTAGAAGAAGAGATGTTTATGTCATCAACATGGCTGTTTGATCGGAAGACAACTCAAATTGTTTTCTTGCTAAAGCCTCTGAAAGTGTCAATTGGCTGTGGCACAAAAGACTGTCTCATCTCAACTTTAAGAACATCACCAAGATAGCCACTCAAAACCTGGTTGCTGGTCTACCTTCAGTAATGTTTTCTAAAGACAAGACTTGTTCTACCTATGTCAAAGGAAAGCATCACAGGTCTTCATTCAAGACTAGGCAATCATTCTCTATTGACAAGTGCTTACATCTCCTTCACATGGATTTGTTTGGGCCTGTCAAACCTCAGACCATTAATCACAACAAATACACCTTGGTCATAGTTGATGAATTTTCAAGATACACATGGGTGTTCTTCCTCAGAAGGAAAAGTGATGCAACTGATACCATCATGTCCTTCATCAGACAGGTTGAAAATATGAATGATGTTAGAGTCAAATCTCTAAGAAGTGATAATGGTACTGAATTCAAGAATCATCAACTTGAATCTTTTTGTGATGAAAAAGGGATTTCACAGAACTTCTCTTTAGCTGGCACCCCAGAACAAAATGGTGTGGCTGAAAGAAGAAATAGGACTCTGATTGAAGCAGCCAGAACTATGTTGAATGGTGCAGCCTTACCAAAGCAATTTTGGGGAGAAGTTGTTCACACTGCCTGCTACACACAAAACAGATCAATCATTGTCAAAAGACATGGTAAAACTTCCTATGAAGTTTTCAGAAAAAGATCTCCAGATGTCAGTTATTTTCATGTGTTTGGATGCCCTGTGTTCATTTACAACTACAGGGATAAACTTGGAAAGTTTGATGAAAACGCTGATGATGGTTTCTTCTTGGGATACTCTCCAACAGCCAAAGCCTTCAGAGTATTCAACATCAGAAGACAAGAAGTAGAAGAAACCTTCCATGTTAGATTCAATGAAGATGATGAAGTCATACAGAGAACAGGAACAGAGGGTGATGAAATTGATTTTAATGAAAATGTATCTTTCCCAAGTGATGAGTTCACAGAATCAAGACCTACCAGTCATCATCACTCCAACACTCTCACTCCTTATGTTCCTGCCTTTGACCCTCTGTCTACTCACAACATAAAAGTTCCTACCTCTCAGGAACTTGATGAAGAAGAACCACAAACCTCTGGTAGTCCTTCTTCTTTCTAATGCTATTGATGACTCACCAATTCTTCAAATCCCTGAAGACTCTCATGTTGATAATGAAGTTGTACCTCTTAATATGGCTGAAGAAGACTCTGACACTGAAGTAGTCTTTGAAGAAAGCCCTCCTAGTCAGCAGGATGAACCTCAAATTGTACCAGCTGTGCCCACAAGTGTTCCTGTCCTTGAGTCCCCAGCTCCTCAAAATAAGTGGTCAAGAGATCAACACATTCTTCTTGTCAACATTATTGGGTAACCTAATGCAGGGGTCACAACTAGACAGCGAATCCATGACTCAGAGTCTACCTCAGCCAATGAATGTCTCTTTGCTGAATTTCTCTCACAAATTGAACCTAAAAGAGTAGCTGAGGCTCTAGTAGAAGAAGCATGGGTAGCTGCTATGCAAGAAGAAATCAATCAGTTCAAAAGGAACAAAGTATAGACACTAGTGCCAGCTCCACCTGGAAAGAATATCACAGGCACTAGATGGATCTATAGAAATAAGATGGATGAAATTGGGAATATCATCAGAAACAAGGCCAGACTGGTGGCACAGGGGTTTTCTCAGACTGAAGGAATTTATTATGATGAAACATTTGCTCCTGTTGCAAGACTTGAAGCCATCAGAATATTCCTTGCTTATGCTGCCTATATGAACATCACTGTGTATCAGATGGATGTAAAGAGTGCATTCCTCAATGGTGATTTGGCTGAGGAAGTGTATGTTGCACAACCTGAAGGATTTGAGAACAGCGAGTTTCCCAACCATGTGTACAGACTACACAAAGCCATGTATGGGCTGAAACAAGCTCCAAGAGCATGGTATGAAACTCTTTCTAATTTCTTAACTGAAATTAAATTTGTTAGGGGTTCTATTGATAAAACACTCTTTACCTTCAAGGATAAGAGTGATTTCATCATTGTGCAGATTTATGTGGATGATATCATCTTTGGGTCAACAAATGTCAATCTTAGTAAACGTTTTGCTAAATTAATGACCAAGAAATATGAGATGAGTATGATGGGTGAATTAACTTACTTTTTGGGTTTTCAAATTAAACAATGTCCTAAGGGAATTTCAGTTTGTCAAGAAAAGTATGTTAAGGATTTACTTAAAAAATATGACTTAGCTGATTTTGCATTAATGAAATACCCCATGCTTCCACCCAACAACTTGGGCCCTGATGAGTCAGGGGTCTCTGTTAATGAGACTTTATATAGAGGCATGATTGGGTCACTCATGTATCTGACAGCTAGTCGTCCTGATATCCAATTTTCCACATGTCTCTGTGCAAGGTACCAAGCTAACCCAAAAGAATCCCATCTAGTGGTTGTTAAGAAAATTTTCAGGTATCTCAAAGGAACACCATCCCTAGGTCTATGGTATCTAAAGGAATCAGGCTTTGATCTCAAGGCCTATTCAGATTCAGACTATGCTGGATGCTGTATTGACAGGAAAAGTACTTCAGGCAGCTGTCAAATCCTAGGAGGAAAATTGGTTGGATGGAGTGCTAAGAAGCAAAACTCTGTGGCTATGTCTTCAGCTGAAGCAGAATATGTTGTTGCATCCAGCTGTTGTGCTCAAGTGCTCTGGATGAAAAGTCAATTGGCTGACTATGAAATTTTATATGACAAAGTGCCAATCTTTTGTGACAACACCAGCGCAATTGCCATATCCAACAACCCTGTTCTTCACTCTCGTACCAAACACATTGATATCAGGTATCATTTTATCAGGGATCATATAATGAAGGGAGATATTGAGTTGCATTTTGTTCCCACAGAGCTGCAACTAGCTGATATCTTCACAAAGCCTTTGGCTGAACCTTCGTTCAATAGGCTAGTTGCTGAGCTAGGGATGCTCAATATCTCAAAGTCTGTGGCTTGATATTAAATGTGTTCATTAAATGATTGATTCTATATTAAATGTTTTTCACATGAAACTAGGTAGTTACTTTCCAAGTAAATGCAAAAAACATTCTCAAATATTTAATCATTTATTTTTCAAGTAACGAGGACACAAATAAGTTTTGAAAGGTCAAGGGACCCACTTGAGCAGTCATTTTCACACTTTGCATTTAATGCGGTTGAATAACTGTTTACTTAGTTTGAATATATATATTGTCTCTCTTCTCTTCTCACCCACCACCATTCTCATTTCTCAAATCTTCTTCTCTCTCTAAGTGCTTCTCTCTCTTAACCCATCCTCCATTTTCTTTCACCTTCGACCTTGAATCCATGGCGTTTTCCGTTCCCAAAGCAGCAAATGTTAACTTCGAGATCAACGAAAGCATCCTCGCCTCCAACAACACCATTGGATGGATTAAGGCTCCTAACAACACATACTCAGATCTGGTTAACTTCATGCAAAATTGTGACCTAAGTGAAGCCTTCACCAAATCCCCAACCACCTTCTACCAAGAATACCTTAGGGAATTCTGGTACTCTGCTGAAGTGGTAGATGACACAATAACCTTTAGCCTTTCATGCAATGAACACCCATTTGCTTTCTCCCTTAACGATTTCTCGAGTGTGGCTGGATTGAAACATGGAGATGAATGCCTTAAGGTTGTTGATAAAAAGGCTGTTAAAGATGCCCTGGCCACACTCAAACCCAGTCATGATGTAAACCCTGCCCTTACACCCGCTGAGGTCCTCTCAAAATCTCCTTTGAAGATTAAGTACTTTTCACCCATGTGGCGTGTCCTCTTCACCCACATTGTTAAATCCCTGGGAGGAATGCAGGGATCCCAAGATCAGATGTCCTTTAACCATCAAGCTATAGCATATGGGCTGATCTGGGGAGCTGATGTTGATGTTGGAAGCATTCTCTTCTCCAACCTTGTAGAACAGCTGAAGGGAAGAAATCATGTCAGGGAAAAGAATATCTGCTATGTTCTCTTTTTGTCGCTGATCTTTGAAAGTCTGTTGGGAGACAACTACCACAACTCTGCGTTGACTGCTCTGAAGCCCTACCGCATCACAGGTGCCATCTATAGAGAAATAGGAGCTGAAGATGTCCCTGTGACCTCTCATATGATGAACGTGGCCAACAAACAACCAACAGCTGAGAAGTCCTTGCTCCCTTCTTCTGAGAAGGTGAATACTTCTAGTGTGTCTGGCAAGTCTAAGTCTTTGACCTCTGGGCAGCACACTACAAAGTTCAAGGCTTCTTCTGGCCAACAGCCTAAGAAGAAGAAAATCCCCTCTTCTTCCCAACCCAAAACTGTTACTAAGGCCAAGGAAAAGAAGATTGACACCTCCTTTGTTCCAGATACTCATGTGGAATCAGATACTTCTGCTGACCAACAACAGGGGTCTAGTGTCTCAAAGTCAGCTGAGACAACAGGAAACCAACCTAATCCAGCTGATATCTCACAGGTAATCAGTGTACATTTTTAGAGGTTCACAAGAAGCCACTCTCAATTTTCTGTAGGAGAGAGTGGTGAAGTTAGGGTAATCCTCGACCCATAGAAGTCTGTCTATGCACTTAGAACTCTTTAGGACTTCTGTACACTCTGTCTTTGCACAAGGGAATGATTCATTTGTGTTTATAAAGCACCCCGATGACCCTGCACCCTCTAGACAGTATTCAGGCTAACAACAACCTGGATACACTTATGTCTCAACCTTGATCAGCTGTACTTCACACAGCCTCTTGGTTCCCTCCTTAAAAGAATCCCAAAGGATTTATCCTTTTCAGGGGGAGCTGAATCATCACCCTCAGCTTTCCTAGGGGCAGCGTAACAGGCGACCTTAAACCACATATGTTTCACTCTTAAAAGAGTCCCAAAGGTTTCTTAACCTTTTGGGGGGGCTGAATGATCACCCTCAGCTTTCCTAGGGGCAACGAATGGCGATCCATAAACAACATATGTTTCACAATCAAAAGAGTCCCAAAGGTTTTAACCTTTTGGGGGGGGGCTGAATATTCACACTCAACTTTCCTAGGGGCAGCGAATAGCGATCATTAACCATATATTTTTCACACTTAAAAGAATCCCAAGGATTTATCCTTTGGAGTGGCTGAGTAATTACCCTCAGCCTCTCTGGGACAGCGAAATGGCGACCATTCCCCTTATCTTTTTCCCTGTTACTAATTATAACAATTTGAAGGCTGAAATTGTACAGCCAGTCACTGAATCCCAGGTACACCAAGAGAAAGAGGCTGATACAATTACTCAAGACCAACCTAATGACGATGAGCCTTTGCTGAATACTGATGAAGAAATGCTGTCATTAGAGGATGATGTCTCTGACCTTGAGTCAATGCCTGAAGATGAAATCCCTGAAGGGATGTTTGAGGAGGAGGATGAAGAAGATGAGGAAGATCAGCAATCTGTCTCTCCTCCCAAGGAAATAGCTGTGTCCACTCCAGCTAGAAATAATACTCCTCCTCCCAAGGACGCTGTTGTTACTCCAAACTCTGCTACCTCAACAACAACAGTGTTCCAACGTCCAGCCTATGATCCAACAGCGGAGTTTCTAATGTTTGATCATCCTGCCCAAACTAACTTTGATCTTTTACCAAGGGGGGATGATTATGCTCAACAAAGCCTCAACATCCATAATCTTCAGCCTGTTCATCACCAATCTGACATTGAACGCTTATCAAGGAAGCTGGATGTGATCAAGTTTGAAATGCACAACTTCACTGTCACATTTCCAAGCATCATACAAAAGGCTGTGGCTGAGGCTGTTACTGAACCCATCAAGGATGGTACAAGAAAAGGTGTAGCACGAGGACTTAGTCACCTTTCCACAAGAATGAAGGATGTCATTGACTCAGAGGTCCCTGCCTTACTTCATGAACATGAGCTAACTATGCACAGGCAATTTGATGCTGTTCGCAACAGGCAATACCGTCATGCAAACTTCATTGTCAGTCGAGTTCAGGCCAATACCAATGTAAACGACAACCTTCTGCTGAAGATTGCCAGGGCTTCAACGAAAAGGCAACGCGCTATGGCTGCCTCTGTTGAACAGATTGCAAGGCATTTTCAAACACGTTCATCCAAACGTCTGCGTAGCCAGGATAAACGTGAGGGGGAGAAAGAAACAACACTTAACCTTGCATCTGCTAAACAAGGCTCATCATCAACTGACAACAACATTACACCTGTTCCTCTCCAAGTCATCACACCTATCAACATACCTGATGATAAGGATAACACTCAGGGGGAGCAACAGAATCAAGATGGAGCTGACTCATCAAAGTCCATGGCTTTGGTTAACACCAGCGAGCCTGGGGATGATGATGAACCAGCTGCCAAGAAGTTAAAGTTCACTGTTAGCTCCCTTCCCAAAGCAATACAAACTCAGGCTCAGATCAAAAGACATGATGTTTTGAAAAACATAAGTGTGGAGTCCTCTGTCTCGAAGAAAGGAAAGGAGATAGTTTTGGTTGACACAGACACCAAACTCAAGAAAATAGCTGCGATGCTAGAGACAGGAGGATCCACCACAGAACTTTCCCAATTTTCAACCTTTACACCTTCCAATGAGATTCCTTTAACCCCTGAAGAAATAGAGAAACAGGCTGAGGAATTCAAAAGATTAAATGAACTCAATACAGCCAAAGAATTGAATGAAGCTACTCTAAGGAAGATGACTCCACCTGAAAGAGAAAAGCAAAAACAAAGGTTGAGGGAAATGGAAGCAAAACGAGCTGAGGCACTAAGGAAAGTCAAAGCTGACTATGATGCCTGCGTTAACAACAGATATGCACCTGGCAAGATAACCAAGTTCAAATACACCATTCATAAATCCACAAACACCCCATAGATGATCTTATGGAGGGATAACCAACAGGGAAATATGAATGTGTTTGACAACTTCAGGCTAAAAACACTTGGGTTATCTGAATGGTTCGAACTTGAAGCCTTAGCTGCAAAAAGAAATGGACAGGCTAACTTTCTTCTGCTTAAGACTATTAAGGCCAAGTTTACCTGGATCAAAGAAACAGCTTCCAAACTCAAGATTGATCCTCCACCACAGCTTTTTGAACAAGAGCCCCCAAAGACTGGCAACAAAAGAAGAAGAGTTTCTCAACTTGTTAAAGAAACTTTTGTTACAAATGATGTTCAAGTGGATGGCATGCACAGGGATTTGATCCTACCCAATTGTATAGTTGGGCCTGTTGATGGTCAGACATACACAGAGCCTGAAAGAGGAATGGCATTCATGAACAGGGCTTGCCAGTATGCATTTCAAAGAGAAGATGAGCTGTGCTTAGCTTCAACAATTCAGCTACTTTGTCACAAGAAGTCACTCAAGATCAACATAGAGTACTCCAAGAAGTTTGCAAAGACTTTGCAGGAAGAACTTGATAACAGATTGGACTTGGCTGAAGCTGAAGAAAGGATTAAAAATGATGACTATTGAAGATGTTCACAGCCTAATTTTACCTTTACCTTTTATTTTAATTTTGTAATGTACTTGTAATTTTCTTTAAAGTATTAATAAAATCATGAGGTATGTTTGTTTAGATCTGTTATGAGTAAGAAGAAGCTGTTAACTCACTTACCTTAACTTAGTTAGATCTAGCAATATTTATGTTTAAATAGGGAGAGATTGTTGGGAATCTAAACTTGTTAGATTCCCTGATCATAGATTTAAACATAATTAGGTTGTTAGATAGTCCCTTGCCTGTACCTAGGAGGCAGGCAAGTATCGCAAGACTTACAGAGATCCAAGTCTTTGTGAGCAACCTCAGAGGAGTCCATGTCAGAGACATTGTCAAGGAAGTCAAAGATTACTTGAAGACATACTCATTGGCTGTGATGGATAACAGCCAAGATGTATCAGGGACTCTGAGGGGTTGAGGGTTAACAGGGGTGGCAATACCCTGTTAACACTCAGCACACTTTGGACATGCCATTTGTGTGTTCGAGACTATGAAGAAAAAGGAAACTGTTTTGACAACTGTTTCCTTAAAGCATAATGGAAGACTACCAAGAATAGAAGAACATCATGTGACTGATGGGGGGAACTTGTGAAAGCTTGTGTAGTTACCATCAATAACTATTTAGGTCAATCTCGTAACACTATAAATAGGATGTGTATCCATATATTAATGTTCAACACTTTAAGTATATTCATAACATTATTGCATAGAACTTATAGAATCAAACAGCTACGACTGTATTCATAAGTTAGGGTTTATAGTTGTTCAAAGTGTGCACAACACATTGTCATCAAACGGTGTTATCCATAACACTTGTAATTCTTTATTATACAATAATAAGATTACGTTTGAAAAGTAATACCTTGTGTTGATTAGTTAAGATTAGGGTTTCTAGCATTGATTAGGGACTTTCAATTTTAGACGCCAAAACCTGCGCATGTAGCTTAACATTCACTGACGGCTTGTCAATACCAGATGGTTTAACCCCACCTGATTCTTTCTCTCCAGACATATTCAAACAAAATGAAACACTAAAAAATTAGGGCACGAAACCACAATCCAATCACCCACTAGCCGGTCCCCATCATGGAGACACCAATAAAATATTGTTAATATAAAGATCAAACAAAACCCTTAAAACTATGATACGATGAAACCCTAACCACAAAAATCGTTGCTATCCCCACGTGGAATTAAATAACACGTGATTACCAACCCTAGATTATCACACTACTCACGGACGAATGGATCACATAGAGAATAGGGAGAACAAGTTCAAAGCCTACCTCCTATCACACACTCGCTGATGACCAATATGAATATCCGAGAATGATAAACCAAATGTTATTCAATGAATGATGAAGGATACGAAAAGATTAATGGCGGCAGGAATTAGATAAATCGCCCATAGTTAGAGAGAATTAGGGTTTTATTAATTTATAGCTTATTAAGATTCTCTCACACGAATTACAAAATATACACAACTATACACCCAATTTGATGCCCTCACTCGAGAAACAAGCTCACGTTACTAACTTATAATGACAATGATCTCGTTACACGCTTGGCATAGAATTGGGATGAAAATCGAGGACGACGAAATTACTTCTAACGAAGCATTCACGTGTTCTTATTCTATGAACCTAAACATCTCATTTTGCGATGAAAATCATACATTATGTCTAAAACGCAAGTAGCAGCAAGTAGTAGTAGTGTAGTAAGTTTATCATTCAATAAAAGTGCATAAAAATGAATTTTGGAGGTGCTAAGATAATTTATTCTAGCATTGCGTGAGGGCACGACAATAGTTTAGTATGGGGGAGTGATGAGACTACTTTTATACGTAGTCTCATAGTCCAAAATGGGCTTAAAATGCAATTAATATCATTAAATATGCCAAATATATGCTTGTGTTTGTTACATGTGTATTTTTGGTACGGATATTGAGAAAATGACAAAAGATCACAAGAAACAAGCAAAAACGAACACGGGAAACGAAGCCGCATAATGAACCAAGCCCTAATGTGGATTTTCCAAGAATAACCCTTGAAGAATTGAAGATTGTACAAGAAGGGTCCTCCAATATTGAAGAATTGTTACTTTAAACCCTTGTTTATTCATAATTACAAGTTTGGTCCTTAAAATTTGTCAAATTACAAAAAGGACCCTCCACTTTGAAGAATTGGCAAGAATGGTCACTCATTTATGAAGACTTGTCATTATTAGTTCTCCGAGAAGTCAAGAGTACAAGTCAACACCTTGAAGAATGAAGAAAATGCCAAAACAACCCTTCAAATATCATAAATTGGCAAGAAATACCCTTGAAATACTTTTCCAAAACTTTTTGGAGCAAAAGTCTAATAACTGAAAGTTCAAATACAAAGGGTTTTCAGTTTTTAAGCTATTAAACATGAAGTGAAAGAAGATAGAAAGAAGGGGGGTTAAAGCTGGCCAACATGAAAGATACCGAGACCAGTGACAAGCTGCCACGTGCCCCACTAACTCCATCAAACCAATCACACCACACCAATTCACCATGTCACTTCCCACTCATAACAGACTTTAACTAATCATAATTAGTTAAATAAAATGGGCGGTTAACATGTTTTCTAACATTAATCCGAATCAAACTCACAACTATTCACTCAAGAACAAGATTAGTGGTTTTTGTTTAAGCCAAAATTAAACCTCCAAACCTTCCAGAATTATGATTAGGATGGTCATAAACATAACCCACACCTTAAACTTGCCACCTCATCACCACCAAGTTCACATGATACTCACCATGCACACGTTTTGGGGAAGAAGCCAAAATAGTGCCAACCATCCAACGTCCCACAAAGCTGCTTCAAACTTACGCTCACTTGGGACCTTTGATCAAATTCTCACCACCTTTACACCCTCATAAACATCCAAGATACTTCACATGATCAACCAAAATTCAAACTGCAACGGCATTTTAGGGACTTCACCATTAGGGTTTACACTTTATTTTCAGCTTTATTAGTATCATTGTAGCCTATATAAAGGCCTTAGACTACAACATTTACATTTGCTCTTTGTTTTCAATTGTTAAAATTTCTGTAAATCCTTCTTTCAATTTAATGAAAAAGTGTTTGAATGTGTTGAAGAATTCCAAGTGTCAATCTTAATTTATGCTTTGTTATTGTTATATGCTGGTGAATGTTAAGTCTTAAAACCTGTTTTTAAACATTGTGCAAGAAATTGGATAATTTTCCAAAATCTGATATTTTGTTAAGTTCTTTGGTACATCCTTGGAATTTTTAGATTACAAATGATCATAGCACCCTGATAAGAAGATTATCAAGGTGTTGTGAGCTTGTGGTTTGGGGATAATAAAGGAGTGGGTACAAAGGTTGCCTTAATCAGATTTATTTTTCAATTTTCAGTTTTATATATTGCTTGTTTTAACCTTGTTACTCTTAGCAGCTTTGTAGAATCTTATGCCTTGTTAAGCTAGGCACATAAGCTCAAAAATTCGTGAGTGTGGATGTACATTCATGAGGTTTGAGTCCTTTTCCCAAAAATCTGTTTGAAAAGTGATAATTTGTGATTTTGTGATCTGCTGGTGTATGTGTTGTTTTTTATGCTTGAATCTGCTTAATACTGCATGATAATGATGTTATGATGCTAGATTAGGATTTGGTAATCCTGAAATACACAATTGCTTTGTTAAATCTTAGATTAAAAAGTGAAAGGGGTGTTTTGGTCTACTGATATTGGGTTCTTGTTTGATTTTGAGTAAGTGCTAAGTGTTGGTTTGTGTTTATATTTGCTATACAAGTGCTTGTGTTCTGCTATTTGCCAAGTTTGCTCTTTAAAACATCAAATCTAAGATTGTGCTATAACTTGTTTGATTTTGACTGTTTTGACCTAAGATTTTAGAAACACCTAGATTGTATGCATGTTTAGGGCTAACAAGTGTTTAAACAAAGTTTATATAACCTGTGTGAAAGTTTTGAGGGTTTGAATTTGGTCTTGGGGTCAAGTATAACAGCAAAGTTCATAATCTGCTTGTTCATTGTTCATCAGTAACTTTTATAGCTTGAATCTTGTTCTAAACCTTGAATCATTGTATGAATCTAGTTGATTTATGTTCATTTGAATTAATCTAAGCTGTTGTGTGCATTTGGTTCAATTTGGTTGGCTTATTCTTGCTAAAACTGCTTATTGGTTTGAAAACTGCTTATGAACATGTCTGTGCAATGGTTATAAGGGTGCCTTTTTGTGCCTTGAATCCAACAAAAATCCACAAAAGACAAAAAGTCAAAGAAGTCAAGCAGTGGAAACTTTTCCCACTCATGGACACCCAAAACTAGCCACTGCTAGTGTGAATTCTTAATCAGCTTATTCATAAGCCATTTCAGCTTATTCAGACTTGCAACAACTTATTTTGTAATCAATCTTCATCATTTGACCCATTTGACTAATCTGGAGCTTTTTAGGGTTTGACTAGAAAACCAAACAAGTTGACTTTTACATTAAGTGCTTATTGCTTATTCCAGCTTATTGAGTGGTTCTTTTTGAAATCTTTTTGATTATTAAGCTTAGTTGTCATTTAAAACCTTTTGCAAGTTGAATGAGCACTTGAGGTGGCCTAGAAATCAAAAACGACAATTTTGTCTTTTTCTGTAGAGAGCTTTTGCTTATTTTAGGCTTATTTCTTGGGCTTATTCCGAATTTCTTTGTACAAACATCTTAATTAGTTCAAAAGAAGGTTGTGTGTCAAATTTTAACTTATGGCATCAGCTTATAGCTTAATGGGCCAAAAAGCCCATTAAGAATAAGCTGCTTTGAAATAAACTGTGATAAGCTCACTTTCAGCTTTTGGGCCTTTGAAATTTTGTGTTTAAAAGTGAATTATGAGTCAGATAGGAGATTTTGGGCTCATTTGAACAACATTTTTCTTATTGGGCCATAAAAAGCCCATTAAGGGTTCTGTTTGGACTTTTGGCCCATTTGGAGGCCCATTAGGGGTATTTGGGTAATTTCAAATTCATTTATGCGTTATTTAGGTTAAAATAAACTTGTTTGCAACTTTTTTGAATTTTTTATAAATTTTGGATTTTTAATATTATTTTATTACTTAAAATTAAATTTAAGATTTTTGCAACTTTTTCATTTTTCCTAGGTTTAATACATTAAGTTAGGAATTTTTAAACTTTTAGATTAATTTTATTGTCTTTTAAATAATTTTTAGGATTATTTTAAGGTTTTTATTGTTTTCATCATTTTTAAATAGTTTTAATTAATTGTAAAATTTTCAAAAATAGTTTTTAATTTAGTTAAGTCATTTTAGAGGTTTACAAAGCAAAATATCTCATTTTGAGCTCTTTGCTAATTAAATTGATTTTTTGGGCTTTAATTAGCATTAAAAATTAATATTTAATTAATAAAAGGTTTGAGTGATTTTTGATTCTTTGTAAACTCTAATTACACTTTTTAGGGTTTATTGCATTGTTTTAGGAATTTTAAGGTAAAATTTTAAATTTCGTCACTTTTTACGGTTTTACGTGTACGACTTTTCGTCTTACTTTAATTCATAACCAGAACCGTCATCCTTTTCTTATTTATTTTCTCATAATTATAATCACAAACATTAATCAAGTCTTTAACATGACACACTAGCCTCCTTGAGAACGAACTCCCCTACTTGTGTCATTTGTACTCGGTTTTCCTAAACCGACACTTAATACTTGCTGCTTTTACACCTTTTTCCTAAAAGGTCGTATTTACAACCATCAACAAGTTATATTATTTTAACAAGGAAATTAAATTAATTAAATCATGGCTAGAAATTAATTTAATTTAACATTGACTTAGGTTATTATTACTTAGGAAATAATACAGGTTTTAACCAAAGTATTTTTACCACTTAATTTAGACTATAGTATTAATTAATTATTTAAAACATGGAATATAATTAATTAATAAACATGAATTAGGTTATAATTAATAAAATATTAATACATGTTTTGTTGGAAATACGTTTTAGTCTAAGAAGTAGCTCGTAGTTTAGTTATCGTAATAGTAAACCCTCTCCTTAGTTGGAGAAGGTGGTTGGTTCACACTATTTTCACATAGTAGAAAGTGTTTTCTTCATACTTTCTCTCTAAGTGTGTGTGTTCTTACCATCTTTCTATCTCTTTCTCTCTCTAGACTAAGCATAGATTTAAAATATCTTACAAATGGTATCAGAGCCATGGGATGATTGTATTGTTTATGTGTTTGTGTTCTTGATTTTTCGTGCCTAATTTGATCTATATCATTCGAACCAATTTTTTTTTGTGTTTTTATGGTTTTATCTTGATACAAATCATCTACATACTTGTGGTAGTGATTTGGTATTCTTACTTTGGTTAAAAACACAAAATTATTGGGTGTTTTGATTCATTTTTTGGCTAAAAATCTCAACTTAGTTGTGTACTATCCGAGAACAGTGGAACTTGTGCTCACGTATTGCGACAGACTCCATCGCAAAAACCTAAGGGATTCTACATTACGATCAAGGATTCCGATCACACATTGCGATCAAGGATTCCGATCACATATTGCGATCAAGAATTCCGATCACACATTGCGATCAAGGATTCCGATCACACATTGTGATCAAGGATTCGGATCACACATTGCGATCAAGGATTCCGATCACACATTGCGATCAAGGATTCCGATCACACATTGCGATCAAGGATTCCGATTACACATTGCGATCAAGGATTCTGATCACACAATGCGATCAAGGATTCCGATCACACATTGCGATCAAGGATTCCGATCACACATTACGATCAAGGATTGCAATCACATTGCAATCAAGGATTGCGATCACATTGCGATCAGTATTGCGATCACATTGCGACAAGGACATTCCGACGGGACTTAATTTTGACATTGCATTACAGTGACAAGTATTCCAAGATTTTTCAAAAACGTGTTTTTGAAATTTTTTAACATTATTTCTCTATTTCGACACACAACAATAAACACATTTACTTTCTCTCATTGTTCGATCAACTTTTGTAAGTCTTAACTTATCGAAATGGAGTACATATCTCTTAAGAATAAGTCCATCTTCTCGGGTACGGATAATCGTCCACCAATGTTGGTGAACACCATGTACGAGGATTGGACTTCCCGAATGGAACTTTACATGTTGAACAAAGAGAATGGACATATTATTTGGGCAACATTGCTTAATGGACCTGTAGATTATGGTACAGTGACGGAAAGTGCAATTACTTGTCCTCGTACAACGGGTGAATTGACCGGAGATATGAAGATTCAAGACAAATGTGATAAACAAGCTACAAACATCATTCTCCAAGCCCTTACTCCAGATGTCTACAAACTCGTCAGCAAACATAAAGTTGCCAAAGAGTTATGGGATAGAATTTGTGTTCTAATGCAAGGCACCTCGTTAACTAAACAAGAACGAGAGTGTAAGCTTTATGATACATTTGATAAGTTTGCCTACGTTCCCGGGGAGACTCTCAATGATTACTATTTGAGATTTACTCTATTGTTGAATGAGCTCAATATCTATGGCATGTCAATTCCTACGTTTCAATTAAACACCAAGTATTTGAACACTCTTACATCCGAATGGCATAAATACGTGATGGCTGTTAAATTGGCTAAGGACTTGCATAACACCAATGTGGATCAACTTCAAGCTTTTCTTCAACAACACGAATGCCATGTGATCGAGGCTCGGTTGTCTACACTGAAAGTTCGTGATCCACTTGCCATGTATGCTTCTCAACAAATGACTCCCCAACAAAACACGGCTTATAATTATCAACAACAATCATACTTACAACAGCCACCACTACACACATATCAGCAACCACAGCAACCATCTTATCAACCACTAATGATGCCACAGCAAGCATAACATCAAAGTGTTCTTCCACAGCAACCAACACATCAGTCATCACCATCACAAGCTATCACTTCTCCAATGGGCTATAATCCTCAGCAAGGATATTTTCCAATTGAAGCACCACCAGCACAATCCTTTTACTCCAATGAACTTCCACTAATTCAAGCACCGGTCTTTACTCCAAATGATACACCTCCTGATGTCTTAAACCATCTCACTGCCTACTGTGAGAACCCGTACTTTTCCTAGCATTATTTTATTCTTTTTATTCGTTTTTCTGAATTTTCCAACGTATTACGTTTTCTTGTATTCTTGTATGTAAATCCTGAGATTTTTAAATTATACTTTTTAAGTATTTTTATGATCATCGATGAATACTTTGCACGGAGTTATAAAATTCTTATTTTATTTTTCCATATTTAATTTAAATCAAAGTTTTTGATTTAAAATCACCCGCGTGCGTTTTACAACGAGTTTATTCAAAATCAATGTACAACGAGAATTCCTAGTGATCGCGATACCTACGGATGCCCAAAAGTTTACGTTTATTTATTGATTGTTTCGATAATTAATATTTTCGACTATTTCGTTTAAATATGTATTAAGTTGTGTCGAGAAATCGTATAATCATTTTTATGATGCATTGTAACTTTTGAAAAGTATTTTTACGAAACCCGAGCCCCGTAAATATTTTTAATATTTACCAGTGACCATTTTCTACCCTTTAAAACTATTAATTTCTTTTAGGTCCACAAGTTTGCAAATTGGCATCTTAGGTCCCTCCACTTACCTAACCATATATAAACTAAATTTTCTTCCACAAGTAGCACACACGTTCATTTAAAAAAAAAACACAAACACCTCCCTCCTCCCTTTTGTTTTTCCGTCACCCTCAACCCACAAACACCCTCAAATCATCAAGTTTTATCTTGATTCTCTTAAAACAAAAATTAGACCACACCTTGTAATTCAATTGTGGTTCTTTTGATACCAAAATATTGTACATGCATCAAGGTTTTCAAGACTTTATAATTTCATGGTTGTATGATGATTTAATCATCATGCATGTATTGCTTTTGGTACAATTATGTCATTTTAATCCTTAAAAGTCTTGTTTTTAATCTTTGATTTTATTAGATTTTACATGCAAGAGTTTTTATGTGTGTTTGGTTGATGGGTTTCATAGTATAGTGATCCTAGAGGTATGGGTATGAGTGGATTTGGTTGAAAAATGGATTTGACATGTTTTCTAAAAAGGCAATTTGGGACAGCAGCCTTAAACAGTATGTATTGTGGGTTTAATTTCTGTGAAAGGATAAGATTAGTTTATATTGTTGTGGAGTCTTCCGAGACGGTCGTTTTGGTATAAGATAGAGCTTCTAAGTCATTACGAGTCAAAAGTTATGCAAGTTTTAGTTTTCGTGTACCGGGAGACGCAAGTCGGCACAATCCGAAATTGTGGATGATTTTGGGTCGACTCTCGGGGACTTTAGGCTTGGTTAGATAAATGTATCTACTGGTTTTCAAAGTTTAAAAACTGAGTTTGATGAGTCTAGTAGTGGTTTCAAAAGTTGTAATGTCGAGTTTGTACTTTTAAAGCGGTCTAAACGGTTTAACAAAACAAGTGCACAAATCTGTCCTAAAATTTGGAGTCGAGTAAAGTGTCGAGCTGATGGGTTTTAAAGCGTAAACTTTGGCTCAAATTTTGGTGAGGTCTTATACAGGTTATAAGTGACCTTGACACAAATTTTCATGTAAAACGGACGAGTCTAGAAAGGGTAGATCGGTGGGTACATACGGGGTGTACTTGCTGATTTTATTTTTAGACACTTAGTCCAATGTTTGTGTTGCGTGAGTTTGAGTATTCACCATCGGACATGGTGACTTATTCAAGTGCTTAGTCATTATATAAATGACTTAGCTACTGGTCCAAGTAAGGGTAAAGGATAGTTTTACTTGCGTTGACTTGGCGTCGTATAACAAGTCATTTTCAAGTAATTTGACGTGTAACGTAGGATAAATGTATTCATTTGATTCGTGTCAACGGTTTCGAAACGTGTATACTTTGAAAACATTTGAGTCATATTAAATTTGGTACATATCGATATTCGAATTCGAGTCTTAACGCGCGCCTTGTTTTGATAGGTTGCGGTTTTCGTGTTTCCCCGGGCATCCATATCGTCAGTGATCGTCTACCACTACCGTTTCTACTCAGTTGATGAGTACGTGATTGACTTAACTCATGGCTAAGGTGAGTTCATAGCCCCTTTTTACTTGTACATGGTTTCTAAACATGGGGTGAGATTTTACATGGTGGAACACAACTACATATAAAACTGTATTGCTATCCAGAACTCGTATGTTATTCTGAACGTGTATGCTTTACAGATGATTTCAATGGTATTATTGCTTTTAGACGTTAGCCTTGAGTTTCCTCTCCTATCATGAATAGTTAATTGTCCCGTATACTTTGCGCTAAGCGTGAATGTTGTGGGTGAATCCATCGGGATTGACAATCCCCGTCCCGATTACTTTGACGCACTAATATTCGTTTATACTTGAGTATATAGGCTGAATACTCCCTAGAGGAACTTACATTTGAGTTAAGCTTCGGTTCATGAGACTAAACATCAATAATATGCATCGTGACTGTGGACGTACATAGTTATCCCCCCCATTACGTGTTTTACAAATTCTATTGTGTTCCACACGTTTACTGCTAAACCTATAAATATCACTCAATTTTATGTTGACGATTTTACATGTTTAATCTCAGGTATTATTACTTAGCTTTGCTTGGATGGGAGCCCGCAGGATATTATCGCAGCTTGGAGATTTCTATTATGCTTTTTAAAAGACTGTTTTTAGTAAAAACTGTCAGGAGTTATTTTATCTTTTGGGCAACTTTATGTTATACATCGAGACGAAATAATATAATTTTCCGCTTCTAAAACTCTGGGACCTATGTTTAAAAAAAATCTGACCTTTTATGATGTAATGTACATGTTTTTATTTCGTCAGCTTTGTATGAACTGTAATTCATTGTTTCTTGTACTATGACGTGTTACCCCCTCGTTGCCTAGTTGTTCCATGTCAGATTTTGGGGGTCTCACAGAGTGGTATCAGAGCGATGGTTATAGGGAACTGAGTCATTTTCAAAACTTAGTCTATAACCGAAAGTTTAATTATTTCATGTTTTTAAGTGTCAATCACAGAATCTGCCAATGTTGTTCAATATCTGCGCGGGTAACTCTCTAATCCTTATTATTTATGTTTAATTATCGTTATAGTATTTCATCTCTTGATTACATGTTGAAATATTACGTTACCCTGATGACGATAATTACTGTGTCTTTTCAAAGCCTTTGTGCTTCATGAATTATTATTGGTTGTTACCGTGATTTCATCTACTTTTACAATATTTCTAAAATTCTTGTTCTTGTGAACTGATCTGGTTACGATGATTTTTACATTGTTATGACGTTACGTACTTGTAATCAGAGCGCGTATGCTGCTGACTTTTCATGCTCATTTTCTGAGTACTATTGCTATTTCATTTATGCGTTATACAACTGACTTCATATGCGCGTTCATTTTGAACCGTCTGTTTTTCTCGGCTCGCTGTTACATGTTGTGCATACTCTCGTGATACCATTGTTCGGAATTGAAGAAGTGTTGTTTTCGACGAAACTTCTTATTTTCATTCTACTACCGTACGTGTTGCTTTCATTGTTTAATTTCTTTAATATATCTATCTAGATATCCAATTTGCTTGTCGACCGTTTGTGATTGAATGTCTTGGAAAATAGTCTATAGACCATTATGTAGCTCAATGTGTCTCCGAAAAAGACTAAAAGACATCGTGTGATTCACACATCTCGAAGCATTCGTTGAATCAATGTTGACTAATATCGTGGATTTTCGTAATCTTGATCGACCTTTACGCCACCGTTTTACACGACACTTGTACATGGGTTACATCTTATTTCATTGACCATTCTACGTTTTGACTTCGAATTACAACGTCCGTTTGTACCTTGAAATCATCATTGTCATCTTGAGATTCATCGTTTATCGTGTAGAGAATGTTTGGAATGCAATTCTATTCCTATAAACTTGTATCCTCCCTTTTCCATTAAACCTCCTCGCCTCAGGAGTGTGACCTGTTAATATTTTGTTTCTTTCTCGGTATGTCTTGTGATTTTGGAAAATCACGCCGCCAGGAGACTTTCCTGCATTGCATCTTGCAGCCGACAACACGGATGATATGCGTCGTTTTTTATCTCTCAAATTACCGTTGGCATTCTTGAACCATTTCCATACTGTGTTTTCTTTACATGATCTATTATGCAGTTTTTCTGTTCTTTCATCTTTATGGAATCCACAAGTCTTGTGTGTACATTAATTTTGAGTTATCATGAAATTTAGATTTAATTTCAAGTTGTGCCGAAAAAAAATATACTTTGTACAGAAACTTTACAGGGAATTTAACAGTGTCGAGAAATTTTTTTTATGACCTTGGACATAAAAATATATATTTCTACATGTTGAGGCGTCCGTTTAGGACATAAAGTTTGACCAGTAAACTTTAAAAATCGAGCAGGTTACGCTCATTTGAGATTGTGAAATTTAAGAACTTATTTTTGCGTAGTTCTAAAATATCATTTTGCTGACAGATTTAATGCAAGGGCATTTTCGTCCATTTTTATTCCGTTTCAAGTCTCGGGTAAAACTAGAAAGTTGTTCAAAACATTGTTTACATTGGAATGCATTAGACTTTGAGTCTTAGAATATAGTTTAGCGAGTTAATTGGTCTAGTGAAACCCAAAATTCAAAACTGATAGACTTTAAAAATATGATTTCAAGCGTTTTTGAGTTCGTTGAGCTCGTAAAACTTTAACTAATGATATTTTGCAAATTAAAAACAAGGATTGCGTTTGAACCAGTATAAAATAGTAACTTTAAATTCGGTCATACTTATACATAGATCTTGAACTATTGAAATTCGGTAACTTCCTAATATAGAAACTTTTCGGGGTGATTGTACTATTTGTTAACTGATGTTCTACTTTCTTAAAAGTATATTATTGTCAATTAATCACCATGTGCACACCTACGGATTCCTTTATCCTTTCTTTTTATTTATGACTTGTTTGTCATTCTATTTTCTTTCTCTGCTTCTATCGTACCACTGATTTGGACCGAGGTTGAAGTTCTTATTTTCATCGTTCGTTATCATCTTGACATGTGTCTCCTGATGATTCCTGCTAAACCTCTTGAAACCTTAGCATCTTGTAACCATTTCATTGACTGTATTTAACTACCCTTTATTACCCTCATGTAACCGACTCGCTATTTTATAAGATACCATATAAACTCAAGCAGATATGGTTTGCAAACCAATTTACAAAATAACTTACTTGGGCTTTACAAGATACTTGAACGCTACTTTATAAAATTAAATGACATAAATTTTACGAGGTAGTTTCATATGTTATTTTGATTTCTGTTTTTACAAATGCTATTATCTACATATTTTAAATCATATGGTATGTAATACTAGTTTGACGAATCTGAGCATCGCATTGCTATTCCTAAATTATGCATGGCCTGATCACCTATGCTTAATTTAGAAGGAGCCATGCAAGGCCAAATAGTAGTCGCCATAAATATTTGACCAACAATCAACTTTTTAATATGTTTCTTAAAAAGTTAGATAAATAAAGTTTAGAAAACTTTTACTTCTTATGCGAGTATCAACGGTTCGCAACATACACATATGAACCCTTATCTTTTCTTGAACAAAGTACATGCCTCAAGCACAGATTTCCTTACTCAGCGATCTTTGCTTTACTTGTTACATCATCATCCTCATGATACAATTTTCGTTACCATTTGCCTAAATTCTTACCATTGATACCAGCCTTGAAAGTTTCAACGTTGTTATGCTTCTATGATCGACCATCTCTATGTATCTTGGTAGAACTACGAAACGTCTCTGGACGCGATTAATGGTTTATGACTGGACGTGAACGATGATTTCGTGTAATTGTCATGATGTGTGTTAGACCTTGTCGTCTTGAAATTCATTCGTGTGAATCATGTGTTGATTTCGCCTTTCATTGCTAATGTTTTCATTTTACTGAATTTACTCTCGATCGACTTCTTAAGAATTTTCTTTGATTCGAAAATTTATTGTATGGCTTTTCCCTTTCGATCGTATTTCGACCACCGAGAACTTAATAAGCCGTTATTGGTGACGCCAACCGCACTCGTGAATTTATCTTGCTATAATCCTTGTTTCTTATTGTCCTTATCATCGATGCATCTATTCTATCATGTTCGTTAAGAATTGATATGAACTACGTTTATCCTCTCGTGCTATTATTTGTACATAAATTGTTGATCGTTATTCGTTTCATAACCGTTTGTTATTTTGTCACTTTCAGAAAACCAGAAACTGTTACGTGTTTATCGTTTGAAATCTTAAACACTTTCTTGAATTTCTAAAAATTATTATTAATTTTTAAGAACGTTTTATACATTTTACCAAATGTTTAAATTGTTAAAATACCCATTTCAAGTTAATATCGGATCTGTACATCCCCTTGGGTAGATTTATAACTTATGTTTAAACAGTGTCAAGTTGTATCTTTTAAAGTAATTGATTTTTATCATACTTTACTGTCAACCTAATGAAATTATTAAATTAATTTATAATTTCTAACAATGATTCTAAATAACTTGGAAAATCTGATTTTTCCTAATGGTAACGTTAAACCTGAGTTTTAACAATAATTTCATGTAGTCACCCAAAAGTTCTTAAGCCGATCAGGATAACTATTTTGAACTGCTCTACTTTTGCTTTGAAAACCCTGATCAAGAAAAAGATATAGCAGCAACATACTCACTAAATACAGATAGTTTGATTTTAAATCACTACACCTTGTAAATTTTCTTTTAATTAAGAAAATATTTAAAAATGAGTTTTAAAGTAATACCAAAGTCCTAGACAACTGATTTTGACATCTTGTATTTTAAATGATCATATGTTATTCATTTTTCCTTTATATTTCGCTTGTGACTAGATTCTTACATTTGAAGATTTTCATGTTTTACAGTTGCACGATTTGCGACCCTTGTTGATTTACAATCTTGGTTCATTTTATCGTACTTTGCTTGTTTAAGAGATTCTTGTGTTCATTCTTGTTAGTTTATCGCACGTATTTCCAACAACTCTATCTCTCGATGTATCCCAGTATTGAAAGATCGTTATTCTAATCCAAGACTGAAAAGTTATACGAAAAGGAGTTAAGAAACTGAAGCACAGCAAATTCTAACTGTTAAGATTTGTCGTGGTGTGGAAATTACCTTGGAAGCAATAAATTTTGTTCTACACTTTGTACCTCCTCTTGTTTGCATCTTCTACTGTTTTCAGGAAAACTCTAGGGACCAGAGTTCCTTTAGGGGGGAAGACTGTGAGAACCCGTACTTTTCCCAGCATTATATTATTCTTTTTATTCGTGTTTCTGAATTTTCCAACGTATTACGTTTTCTTGTATTCTGGTATGTAAATCCTGATATTTTAAAATTATACCTTTTAAGTATTTTTCTGATCATCGATGAATACTTTGCACAGAATTATAAAATTCTTATTTTATTTTTCCATATTTAATTTAAATCAAAGTTTTTGATTCAAAATCACCCGCGTGCGTTTTACAACGAGTTTATTCAAAATCAATGTACAACGAGAATTCCTAGTGATCGCGATACCGACGGATGCCCAAAGGTTTACGTTTATTTATCGATTGTTTCGATAATTAATATTTTCGACTATTTCGTTTTAATTACGTATTAAGTTGTGTCGAGAAATCGTATAATCATTTTTATGATGCATTGTAACTTTTGAAAAGTATTTTTACAAAACCCGAGCCCCGTAAATATTTTTAATATTTACCAATGACCATTTTCTACCCTTTAAAACTATTAATTTCTTTTAGGTCCACAAGTTTGAAAATTGGCAACTTAGGTCCCTCCACTTACCTAACCATATATAAACTAAATTTTCTTCCACAACTAGCACACACATTCATTTAAAAAAAAACACAAACACCTCCCTCCCCCCTTTTGTTTTTCCGTCACCCTCAACCCACAAACACCCTCAAATCATCAAGTTTTATCTTGATTCTCTTAAAACAAAAATTAGACCACACCTTGTAATTCAATTGTGGTTCTTTTGATACCAAAATCTTGTACATGCATCAAGGTTTTCAAGACTTTATAATTTCATGGTTGTATGATGATTTAATCATCATGCATGTATTGCTTTTGGTAAGATTATGTCATTTTAATCCTTAAAAGTCTTGTTTTTAATCTTTGATTTTGTTAGATTTTACATGCAAGAGTTTTTATGTGTGTTTGGTTGATGGGTTTCATAGTATAATGATCCTAGAGGTATGGGTATGAGTGGATTTGGTTGAAAAATGGATTTGACATGTTTTCTAAAAAGGCAATTTGGGACAGCAGCCTTAAACAGTATGTTTTGTGGGTTTAAGTTCTGTGAATGGCTAAAATAAGTTGAAATTGTTGTAGAGTTTTCCGAGACGGTCGTTTTGGTATAAGATAGAGCTTCTAAGTCATTACGAGTTAAAAGTTATGCTAGTTTTAGTTTTCGTGTACCGGGAGACGCAAGTCGGCACAATCCGAAATTGTGGCTGATTTTAGGTCGACTCTCGGGGACTTTAGGCATGGTTAGATAAATGTATCTACTGGTTTTTAAAGTTTACAAACTGAGTTTGATGAGTCTAGTAGTGGTTTCAAAAGTCGGATTGTCGAGTTTGTACTTTTAAAGCGGTCTAAACGGTTTAACAAAACAAGTGCACAAATATGTCCTAAAATTTGGAGTCGAGTAAAGTGTCGAGCTGATGAGTTTTAAAGCGTAAACTCTGGCTCAAATTTTGGTGAGGTCTTGTACAGGTTATAAGTGACCTTGACACAAATTTTCATGTAAAACGGACGAGTCTAGATAGGGTAGATCGGTGTGTACATTCGGGGTGTACTTGATGATTTTATTTTTAGACACTTAGTCCAATGTTTGTGTTACGTGAGTTTGAGTATTCACCATCGGACATGGTGACTTATTCAAGTGCTTAGTCATTATATAAATGACTTAGCTACTGGTCCAAGTAAGCGTAAAGGATAGTTTTACTTGCGTTGACTTGGCGTCGTATAACGAGTCATTTTCAAGTATTTTGACGTGTAACGTTGGATAAATGTATTTATTTGATTCGTGTCAACGGTTTCGAAACGTGTATACTTTGAAAACATTCGAGTCATATTATATTTGGTACATATCGATATTCGAATTCGAGTCTTAACGCGCGCCTTGTTTTGATAGGTTGCGGTTTTCGTGTTTCCCCGGGCATCCATATCGTCAGTGATCGTCTACCACTACCGTTTCTACTCATTTGCTAAGTACGTGATTGACTTACCTCGTGGCTAAGGTGAGTTCATAGCCCCTTTTTACTTGTACATGGTTTCTTAACACGGGGTGAGATTTTACATGGTGGAACACAACTACATATAAAACTGTATTGCTATCCAGAACTCGTATGTTATTCTGAACGTGTATGCTTTACAGATGATTTCAATGGTATTATTGCTTTTAGACGTTAGCCTTGAGTTTCCTCTCCAATCATGATATGTTAATTGTCCCGTATGCTTTGCGCTAAGCGCGAATGTTGTGGGTGGATCCATCAGGATTGACAATCCCCGTCCCGATTACTTTGACGCACTAATATTCGTTTATACTTGAGTATTTAGGCTGAATACTCCCTAGAGGAACTTAAATTTGAGTTAAGCTTCGGTTCATGAGACTAAACAGCAATAATATGCATCGTGACTATGGACGTACATAGTTATCCCCCCCCATTACGCGTTTTACAAATTCTATTGTGTTCCACACGTTTACTGCTAAACCTATGAATATCACTCAATTTTATGTTGACGATTTTACATGTTTAATCTCAGGTATTATTACTTAGTTTTGCTTGGATGGGAGCCCGCGGGATATTATCGCAGCTTGGAGATTTCAATGATGCTTTTTAAAAGACTGTTTTTAGTAAAAACTGTCAGGACTTATTTTATCTTTTGGGCAACTTTATGTTATACATCGAGACGAAATAATATAATTTTCTACTTCTAAAACTTTGGGACCTATGTTTAAAAAAACTCTGACCTTTTATGATGTAATGTACATGTTTTTATTTCGTCAGCTTTGTATGAACTGTAATTCATTGTTTCTTGTACTATGACGTGTTACCCCCTCGTTGCCTAGTTGTCCCATGTCAGATTTTGGGGGTCTCACACCTACTTGTCAAAACTTGTTTCAACTAGAGGTTTTCCACCAACGAACAATCAGCTCCGCACCTCTTCAAATCCTCGACAAACAAGCCACTATTTAAGATGGTCAAGTGACAGTGCAATCCATTCAAGGAAGGAAAAATTCATATGGACCCATAAAGGACCGTGAACGCTCAAGCTATGAATTCTCACGCTAGTGGAAATGGAAGCTCTATTGGTCCTTAAAAGGTTGTGACTTGCTACAATTTCCGAGGACTGTTGATCCCAAACTTAGATCGATTTAGCTTTATGTATACGAGATTAGATCAAGTAATACATTTAGAGAAACTTTTGTATATGTTTATAATAATCTAAGTGTTATGCGGAATTAACACTTAAACAAGAACACACAAGATATAAACAAACTTTCACTTTGATTAATGATATCAAACTTGCTTACAATGAAAGTAGTTTACGAATGAAAACTTATATATGAAACATTAACCTAAAGGTCTTCTTTTATAGACATAAGAAGCCTTGTACAATAATCTACGTATCAGCTATTCTAGGTAAAGATAAATATAGAAAATACATTGTTGTTCCTATCTTTACTAGAAGTAATCTAGAATACAATAAACGCGTAGAGTATATATTTCCATCAGTGCTTGTCTTCAATGTATCAACGCTTGACTTTATCTTGTCAACGCTTGAGCTGTCAGCGTTTGTTTTACTCCTGTCAACGCTTGATTTACTCTTGTCAGCGCTCAAGTGATCTGGCCATAAATTATTCCCAACAATCCTCCCCTAAACTTGATATCTACTCTTATGATCAAGTTTTTTAATAAGCATTAAGGACTAGGAGGAATCTTACAAACCTTCTCATATTGGTAATAAATAAATCTAATCAAGTCTTTTGCCACATCACTTGAATAATCAATTTCCAGCTGAGTGTTCTTCATCTTCTCCAAGATATCCTTGGATATGAAATACTGACCATCCACAAGTAGATACTCAGCAAACTTTGTAGAACTCAAATGATAAACACCAGCAGCTGAATACAATCTCCATTGAAGACCACTGAGGTCATCTTCAAGATCCTTCCAAACAGCAGGATCCTCATCTTTTGGTCCACACATTCTCTTGAATGTGGACCACAGTTTTATTCCATTTGCTGAAGTTGGTGCTTCAGCCTCATACTTGGTCTCTTACAATCTCCATAGATCTACCAAGTCTTCTCTATCACAACTTGCAAACAAAGATATAAGAGTGGTAAAAGTGTGAACCTCTTTACCATACCTGCCAATCTTCCAAAATCCACATTCATCTTCTTAATAGCTAACAATTGGATTTCTGGAATCTAGTGGTAACACTTGTACCATATCTGAAGCTTCAAATGGTGAGAGCTTGAGGCTCTTTCTTATGACTGCTGCACTTGGATATAATGGATCCATATCTTTGGGAAACTCAAGAGGAACTCCCTTTTTCACTGGTCTGGGAACATACATTGCCTTCTTGAGCTCCATCTCTTCTGCAAGTTCTTCCTTTCTTTCATCAGAAAGAAGTTTGAGAGTGCTTGCTTCCTGCACTCTAACCCAGATGGGATAAGCTTTGCATTCCAACTCATCAAATGTCAATGCCCTCAATTTCTGATAAGTCCATCCTACTCCATGACATCTGAGCAACATGCAGTATAACTCCCTTCTATCCCTTTTCAACTCTAAGAGAATATTGCTTGCCTTGTGTTTCAAAATAACCTGGCTGTAACACTCTCAATTTTCGTATCGGTATAGCGGAAGGGTCTTTTAGAGTGTTACGGGATAGCACAATAACTCCAATCATAGACAACACATAAAAATGGTTGTATAAAGTTTAACATACATTCATTCGATAAAAAGTTTTAAAGTGTACAACAGGTTCCAAATTATACAGGTCATTAAGTTTACAAAACATAGATCGAATGAACATTTTTAATATTATGTGGGCCATCAGAGTCGATCTCCATCCGGATTACCTTCAAGCACCTGAGATAAAAACATGCAAAAATCATATCAGCGAATGCCGAGTGAATTCATAGAGTTTAATAAAAACCTTTATATAAAACAATCATTTAAAATCAGAACACAAGTATAATATCGGAAGTAAGTCCTCATATTGCTAGTCAGGCAATTTATAAATCAAGCATACATCTTAAACCGTCCATGAGACCGTAGTCTCTATATTACCATGATAGGTAATATATTCATCGTTAATAGCGTCGTTATTATGTATAGGATACATTTTTATTTGGATTAGGATTATTACTAGCCGCATGACATTGTTACCTTACTATGAAAACAGCGGGCCACGAACCCGACAAACAATTTTCCCATCTAAGTTAGCGTGTCGTCACAAAAATCACGCTATGGAATCTTCTCATACATAAATTCGCTTACCAATCAATGTGGTACGACGGGGATCAACTGTCAAGGCGCGAACTGGGGTGATCGTCCCCAAATAGTACTATCAAATGCATAAGCGTCTACCAAATCCCGGTAGTTCACAATTCATGCTAATGGGACTTTAAGTGACATAACCTAACTACTAATAATCCTTTTAGTCTCGTTTATAGGGTCATAGCATCATTCGGGTCCATATCATTAAGCATACCATCGGGACTACTTGTGTTCTATTTTTATCAAAATCTAGCATGTTATATCCCTCGCGGGTTTACAAATCATTTTATAAAACATTTAAAAGAGTGAGAGTCTATGAACTCACGTTGATAATGAAAGGCGGATTATCGGCTACGGGGGTGCTTCGGTCACGGAAACCTATATAAATAATAATCGTTCTTAGACTCTTGTCCAATGACTTTTATCAAAATAACAATATACATATGATGATTTTGTACATATGATGATGATCAAGTGGGTTTATATATCCTTGTTTACTCATTTTATTGTTTACATTTTGGTAACTTTTTACTAGTTTTACCTATTTACCTATTTTAAGTCCAATAAGCTTATTATAAGTTCTTTAACTTGTTTTAATCCATTTTATACCTATATTATCAGTATCTATACTTTCCATGTTGGGCCCAAATGGGTTAAGCCCAATAAGTTCTTTTTATAAGTGATTAACTTATTTAGTCCAATTATTAGTCAAATATGCTTAGTTAGCTCGTTAATGTCCGTATGTCCTATAGTTCGGGTTTTATCGGTTTTTACTTGTATTAGTTACTTATATATCAGTATATGACTTTTAAAAACTTTACATTAGACGGGTTTGATCGTCTAAGTTTTATTTGGCGAAAAACGTTAATTTTACGGTAATAGCCGAAAAAGTCGTAAAAATCAAGTTTATAGTTTTTATTACTTATAAGTATTATTCCACTACCATTTTTATAAGTTATTCATTTATTTAACCTTTTACATATTTATATAAATAAGTTTCTTAAGTTAGTGGGTTTTTATTTTACATTTTATACAATAAAATTTTGAGTGCTTATATAATAATAATAAACATTAATTCTCAAAATCTGATTTTTATCTTCATGTTCACCATTTTTATCATATCTAGAGTTCTATAATGAACTAGAAGCTCATTTTTGGGTTACATGTTCTTCATATTATGTGCTACATTTAACTTAGTTATAGCTACTGCTCATTTTAAGTTTATCTTGCCTTAGCAGTCCCTACAAAACAGCTTATTCAGATTAGAACACCCAACTTGTTTTGATCATATCTCACTGATTATATTGATTCCATTGCATGGACAACTCTCACATGTGTATAACATCTTGTACTTACTGTAAATGGATCATACCATGCAATTTTATCAGTTCAAGTTTTAGTTATATAATGTTTTTATACAGCCAACTAAATAAGCAAGATTTTAGCCTTATTTCTCATGGTTATTAATATTTTTAAGCATATTTATCAACACTTGATCCTCACACAACATTTTTATCATCATATATACATCATATACATATTCAAAAATAAAGAAAATACATTTGTTCTTTACAAAAATAACAAGAGAAAATGGAGAGGATGATCTTCTTTACCAACCAAGTGTATTTCTTGTTTTTGGAAGACAAGAACTTGAGGAACACCACAAGTAACTCCAAGATCATCAAACACCAAGAACAATAGTTGAGAAATCATCCCTAGGACACAAGCAAATCACCTCCAATGTTGTTAATATGGCCACCAAATGATCAAGGCTTCAAGATAACTCCATGATAGAGCTAGTTAACATGTATTTTATGGCTAGAAAAGATCAAAAGGGGTGTTTGTAGCTTGAATATGGACGGCAAGGGTGGGAGGTTTTGAGAGGATTTGAGGTTGTTTTGCATGTAAGTAAATGGTAGAAATGAGTTAGTTGATGGTTTTAGCTAGGAAGTGGAAAAGAGTAGCTTAAGGTGTAAGCTTACTTACACTTGTAAGTGTTTAGCTAACATGATGCCACATATGGTTGTGGTGTCATGTTAGTGCCGGCCGATATAAGCTAGTGGGGTGGGACAATGTATTTTGTCCCATCTCACTAGTTTACGGGTATTCCTCGATTCTAGTTTTCTCGATTTGCGTGCCCTCGGGTCGTTTTACGAAAAACGTTTTTATAAATTATGAATCAACTTCACAAAACGAATCCAATAAAAATTATCTCATCAAAAACGGAGTTCAAAAACGTAAATACGTAATCCTAAGGTTTCCGGTTTAGTCGTAAAAGACGCTAAATTATGCACGTAAGCCCAAATTTAAATCCGTAAATTGTGAGTTCGTCAACCAACACAAAAATAAGTTTCAAAATATTATACGAGAAAGTATTTCACTACCTGAAAATGTTAGATTGTCACAGCTTTTCCTCCTAAAAGGGATCAACGTCCTCGTGATCCATTTCATTTGGATGTCCGTTTCTTATTGAAATCGAAGAGGTGCGGATATTTCTTCCACATTTCATCCTCTCGTTCCCAAGTATACTCCGGTCCATGCTTTGAAATCCATCGGATCTTGACAATAGGTATCCGACCTTGTTTCAGTTACTTTACCTCACGATCCATAACTTCTACGGGCTCTTCGATAAAATGCAACTTCTCATCTATTCGAACCTTACCTAACGGAATTTTCTCATCACTCACTGCTAGACATTTCTTCAGATTAGATACATGGAATGTGTTGTGAACACCATGAAGTTCTGGGGGTAACTCTAGTTTGTAAGCCACCGGACCTACTCTAGATAAAATCTTAAAGGGTCCAATATAACGAGGATTCAATTTCCCTCGCTTTCCAAATCTGATAACGCCTTTCCATGGCGATACTTTCAACATTACTCGGTCACCCACTTTAAACTCCATTGGCTTCCGCCGCACATCCGCGTAACTTTTCTGTCTACTATGCAGTCAACAACCTATTCTTAATCTGAACTATCATGTCCGTAGTCTCCCGGATCAATTCCGGTCCCGTGAGCTGGGTATCCCCAACTTCACTCCAACATACAGGAGATCTACACTTCATACCATACAAAGCTTCAAACGGTGCAACCTTAATACTAGAATGGTAACTATTGTTATACGAAAACTCTGCTAACGGCAAATGTTTATCCCAATTCTTACCAAAGTCTAACACACAAGATCTCAACATATCTTCTAGTGTTTGTATCGTCCTTTCACTCTGCCCATCAGTCTGGGGGTGATAAACAGTGCTTATGTCGAGATTCGTTCCCAAATATCTTTGGAGAGATTTACAAAAATTCGATGCGAATCTAGGATCTCGATCTGAAATGATCGATACAGGCACTCCATGCTTGCATACAACATTATCAAGGTATATACGAGTCAGCTTCTCTAGTGAGAACTGCTCTTTAACCGGAATGAAGTGTGCTGATTTGGTCAGTCTGTCGACAATAACCCATATCGAGTTGTTTCCAGATGATGTTCTAGGAAGCTTGGTGATAAAGTCCATCGTAATTCGCTCCCACTTCCATTCACGAATCTTTGGTTGTTGAAGTAGTCCTGATGGCTTTTGATGTTCAGCTTTGACTCTAGCACAAGTCAAGCATTGAAGAACATACATAGCTATGTCAGCTTTCATATTCGGCCTCCAGTATAACTTCTTCAAATCATGGTACATCTTATCAGATCCCGGATGAATGGAATACTTAGACTTATGGGATTCTAACATAATCAAGGCTCTTAAGCCTCCAAAATTAAGGATCCACATACGACCTCTTAAGCATTTCACTCCATCATCTCTAACCTCTAAAGGATCTCCTTCTCCTCGGAACCCTTCATTAACAAAATTTTCCTTCTTACAAGCTTCTATTTACGCATTTCTAATTTGCTCAGGCAAATTATTGTGCACGGTCAAGACTAGAGAACGTACCCTGATAGGCTCTCTATCTTTCCTACTTAACGCATCGGCAACAACATTGGCTTTTCCTGGTTGATATTTTATATCACAATCATAATCACTTAACAACTCTATCCATCTTCGTTGCCTCATGTTCAATTCCTTCTGATCGAGAATATACTGTAGGCTTTTGTGATCGGTGAATACCGTACACTTGGTGCCATACATATAATGTCTCCACAACCTAAGAGCAAAGACTACAGCTCCTAACTCAAGATCATGAGTAGTATAATTCTCCTCATTCTTCCTTAATTGCCTAGAAGCATAAGCTATCACTTTCTCTCGCTGCATCAAAACAGCTCCATAGCCTCTAAGAGATGCATCACAATACACTACAAAATCTTCACTCCCGTCGGGTAATGATAAGATTGTCGCACTACATAATTTTTGCTTCAATGTCTGAAATGCTCCATATTCATCACTTCCCCAAACGAAAGGTTTATTCTTCTGGGTAAGCTTAGTCAAGGGTTTGGCTATCAAATAAAATTCTTTAATGAATCGCCTATAATAGCCAGCCAATCCTAAGAACTGTCGCACTTCCGTTGGCGTTGTCGGTGCAGACCAATTCTTAATAGCTTCAACCTTTGCAGGATCAACATGAATTCCATCTTTGTTAATCACATGACCAAGAAATTGCACAGATCTAACCAGAAATCACATTTCGAAAACTTAGCATACAACCTTTCATCCTTCAACAAATTCAAAACAATCCTTAAATGTTCTCTATGTTTATCTTCATTCTTAGAATAGATTAGAATATCGTCAATAAACACAATCACAAATTTATCCAAGTAGGGCTTGCACACTCGATTCATTAAATCCATGAAAACCGCAGGTGCGTTAGTTAACCCAAATGGCATTACTTGAAATTCATAGTGTCCATAACGAGTTCTAAATGTAGTTATAGGAATATCTTCTTCACGGACGCGAAGTTGGTGATATCCTGACCGCAAATCTATCTTAGAATACACACTAGATCCTTGTAGTTGATCAAACAAATCATCAATCCTAGGTAAAGGATATCGACTTTTAATTGTCAACTTATTCAGTTCCCTATAATCAATGCACATACGAAAAGATCCATCCTTCTTCTTAACGAACAAGACTGGAGCTCCCCAAGGCGACGAGCTCGGTCGAATAAAACCTTTATCAGACAACTCCTTAAGTTTCTCAGATAACTCCTTTAATTCAGAAGGGGCTAATCGGTAAGGCGCACGTACCACCGGTGCAGCACCAGGAATTAAATCGATTCAAAACTCTACTTGCCTTATCGGTGGAAGTCCGGGTAAATCTTTAGGAAATACCTCAGGAAATTCACAAATAATAGGTACATCTTCCAATCGTTTCTCCCTAGACTCATTCCCGGTCACTTGAGCTAAGAATAACTCACAACCGTTCCTGATGTACTTTTGGACTTTAATACATGAAACGATCTTCAAACGGGATTCACCTCGACTACCATCAATTACTAACGTCCTATTCCTAAGAGGAATCTTAACTTTCTTCTCTCCACATAAAATAGTAGCATTATTCAACGACAACCAATCCATACCAATAATAATATCAAAACTACCTAATTCTATCAACATCAAATCAATCGGAAAGGAATGGTTTAAGAGATTTAGAGAGCATCCTTCTAATAGCTTATTAGTTTTCACTAATTTACCATTAGCCAATTCCACCTCGTAACTGGTATTTATCTCAACAGGTTCAATATCAATAAGGGCACTAAATTTAGTGGATACAAAGCTCCTATCAGCACCCGAATCGAATAAAGCAACATCATAATGATTGTTGAGTAAAAACGTACCGGTAACGACATTCGGATCCTCTTTCTTCACCTCAATTGTTCCAAGTTGATAGACACCACCCTGGGGATTTCTTCCAGGTACAATCGCTTTCAACTTGGGGCATTCCGATTTCCTATGACCTTCTTCATTACAGTTGAAGCAAATGGTTCCCTTTTTACACCTTTCAACCTTGCGTCCAAGCTTTCCGCAATTTCGGCACTTCCAGCAGTCGCCAGCATGCCTCTTGTTGCCACACTTAGGACATCTATCATCGTTGCGCGGTGTGTTGTAGGTAAGAGCATTTGCATTCCCCTTTCTCTGGTTCTGACGACGATTGATATTCTTCCTATTATCACCTCTATCTACACGCTCACCGTCTCCCTTTCTTTTCTCACCTACACGGGCTTCATCTTCCCTATCCTGAATTATCTGTCCAATGAGTTGGTAAGCCATTCGAACAACATCATCAATGGTCAGTGGTTTAGATGATGTCACATCCCCCCGGATATTCCTGGTTAACCCTTTAATATATTGCTCAATTCGGATTTCTTCGGGTTCAACCAATCGAGGACATAGCAAGGCCAACTCATGGAATCGGTTCGTGTAACTATCAATTTCCACACCTTTCATTCTCAAATGAATCAACTCTTGTTCTAACCTAATGATCACACTACGAGGACAAAACTCCAAAGTCATCCACTTTTTAATTTCAGCCCAAGGAGTAGCATTAGCAGCATCAAGACCCATGAAAGCAATTCTCCCGTTCCACCAAGTCAACGCACGACCTTTAAGAGTAGCCATAGCAAAAGTCACCTTATCTTCCTCCTTACACTTACTAATCCGAAACACTGACTCAATCTTCTCAATCTACTGGCTTAGTCCTACAGCACCTTCAGTTCCATTAAAAGGTAGAGGTTCACACTTCATGAACGTCACATAAGTACAACCACCAACTTCAGGTGCATTAGCTCCAAGTCCTCCTACATTTCCTCCAGCATTAGCATTCACATTATTAGCATTCACATTCACATTAGTACCGCCAATTCCACTACCGCCAGCTCCACTACCGCCAGCTTCATTTCTAGCATTTGCCATAAATTCAGTCATAGATGCGGTAACTTGCTCCGTAATAATCCTACGTACATCATCCTCAGTCACAGCCTTCTTGGGCGGCATAGTTCTATAATTTCACAATTTCAAAGTATTAAGCATTCACCCAACAAAGGATTCATATAATATGGATTGAATTCATAATCAAGATACAAATAAGGCACAATATGGAATTCAAGACAAGATACATATTTCATTTGATTTGAAACAAAAGCATTGTCTTCATTACATCCCATATCAAAGTTCTAACATTATATATACTCAAAATTCGTGCCAAGTCTACTACTAACAAGTCGGTTCAGTCAAAGCTACAAAAGTACAAAGGATACAAAGGTCACTACTAAATACAGACTGGTCTACTGAGAACCGCTAGATGGTCCATCATCCATCGTCTTCTGAATCTTCGTCAGACGATCACTAGACACATCTTCAGCTGGGCGCTTACGGATTACTCCTCTTTTAACCATGTCAGCATAAAATCTACTATTCCAACCCACGGATATATTCAGCTCCTTCTCAGCTTTCTCACGCATCGCACGAGCCACACTCAACTGAATCTCCATAGAATTCACCTTTCTCTTCATTTCAGCAAATTCACCACTTTCCAACACCAATAACCTCCTAAAAGCCTCATTCAAACCACGTTCTACATCAGTCAAATCCAAACTAAGCAATTCTCGCTCTTTCTCGCCAACCTTAGTCTTCGACTCCAAATAAGCAACTTGAGTCTCAACAACACCTAATCCAACCTCTGTCATACTACTCTTAACACGGGAAGCATCTAGACCACGTCTCAAGGCCCATGGTGCAAGACCATCAATATGAGTAGCCTCTCGAGTACTAGACGACTCTCCTATCTCACGTCTACGAGTAGCAATACCATCAGTACCATCAGGTGCATTATCATCCTCATCCTCCTCTGATTCAGAATCAGATTCAGATGATTTAGACATTTCATCCCTAGGTAGCTCAACCTCTGAATCAGACAAATCAACTGGTGGGGGCAAAGGCTCTCCCTCTAGAACATCATAAGGGTAAATAAGCTCAGCTTCCTCATCATCATCGACCTCAACATCTATACCTACCTCCTCCTCGACATCCTCGTCGTCAATCTCATCATCTAGATTATCTAACCCAATCTCCTCATCATTCTCAATATCAACATTCTCTACCAAGTCAACCTGAGGGGCAATCTGATCTCCTAGTCCTAACTCGGGCCCGGGATCCTCAAATGGTTCCTCCTCATCATCCATATCATAATATACTAAGTCTAAATAAGGATCATCTTCTACATTAGGTTCAGGAATAGCATGGTTTTCTACAGGAATATTAGGGTCAGCCATGACAATCTGCATTTATATATATATATCTCGTATTAGGATAACATACTAGTTAAACAATTACATAATGAAATCACGATATATACATATATATAAATTAAATTATATATATCAAAATATATATCTTCTCAATAGGGTTTGTTGGTAACGTCGGAGATCTCTGGCACCGTTATAGTCAAAAGATTTTTCAAATATTTTCTCAATGTCAAAAGATTTTGAAAAGTTTTTTTCAAAACCTTGGTTTTTAAAATCTTTTGTTCTCTATAACGAGAGCTCTGGTACCAAACTGTAACACTCTAAATTTTCGTATCGGTACAGCGGAAGGGTCTTTTAGAGTGTTACGGGATAGCACAATAACTCCAATCATAGAAAACACATAAAAATGGTTGTACAAGGTTTAACATACATTCATTCGATAAAAAGTTTTAAAGTGTACAACAGGTCCCAAATTATACAGGTCATTAAGTTTACAAAACATAGATCGAATGAACATTTTAAATATTATGTGGGCCATCAGAGTCGATCTCCATCCGGATTACCTTCAAGCACCTGAGATAAAAACATGCAAAAATCATATCAGCGAATGCCGAGTGAATTCATAGAGTTTAATAAAAATCTTTATATTAAACAATCATTTAAAATCATAACACAAGTATAATATCGGAAGTAAGTCCTCATATTGCTAGTCAGGCAATATATAAATCAAGCATACATCTTAAACCGTCCATGAGACCGTAGTCTCTATATTACCATGATAGGTAATATATTCATCGTTAATAGCGTCATTATTATGTATAGGATACATTTTTATTTGGACTAGGATTATTACTAGCTGCATGACATTGTTACCTTACTATGAAAACAGCGGGCCGCGAACCCGACAAACAATTTGCCCATCTAAGTTAGCGTGTCGTCACAAAAATCACGCTATTGAATCTTCTCATACATAAATTCGCTTACCAATCAATGTGGTACGACGGGGATCAACCGTCAAGGCGCGAACTGGGGTGATCGTCCCCAAATAGTACTATCAAATGCATAAGCATCTACCAAATCCTGGTAGTTCACAATTCATGCTAATGGGACTTTAAGTGACATAACCTAACTACTAATAATCCTTTTTGTCTCGTTTATAGGGTCATAGCATCATTCGGGTCCATATCATTAAGCATACCATCGGGACTACTTGTGTTCTATTTTTATCAAAATCTAGCATGTTATCTCCCTCGCGGGTTTACAAATCATTTTATAAAACATTTAAAAGAGTGCGAGGCTATGAACTCACGTTGCTAATGAATGGCGGATTATCGGCTACGGGCGTGCTTCGGTCACGGAAACCTATATAAATAATAATCGGTCTTAGACTCTTGTCCAATGACTTTTATCAAAATAACTATATACATATGATGATTTTGTACATATGATGATGATCAAGTGGGTTTATATATCCTTGTTTACTCATTTTAGTGTTTACGCTTTGGTAACTTTTTACTAGTTTACTAGTTTTACCTATTTACCTATTTTAAGTCCAATAAGCTTATTATAAGTTATTTAACTTGTTTTAATCCATTTTATACCTATATTATCAGTATATATACTTTCCATGTTGGGCTCAAATGGGTTAAGCCCAATAAGTTCTTTTTATAAGTGGTTAACTTATTTAGTCCAATTATTAGTCCAATATGCTTAGTTAGCTCGTTAATGTCCGTATGTCCTATTGTTCAGGTTTTATTGGTTTTTACTTGTATTAGTTACTTATATATCAGTATATGACTTTTAAAAACTTTACATTAGACGGGTTTGATCGCCTAAGTTTTATTTGGCGAAAAACGTTAATTTTACGGTAATAGCCGAAAAAAGTCGTAAAAATCAAGTTTATAGTTTTTATTACTTATAAGTATTATTCCACTACCATTTTTATAAGTTATTCATTTATTTAACCTTTTACATATTTATATAAATAAGTTTCTTAAGTTAGTGGGTTTTTATTTTACATTTTATACAATAAAATTTTGAGTGCTTATATAATACTAATAAATATTAATTCTCAAAATCTGATTTTTATCTTCATGTTCACCATTTTTATCATATCTAGAGTTCTATAATGAATTAGAAGCTCCTTTTTGGGTGACATGTTCTTCATATTATGTGCTACATTTAACTTAGTTATAGCTACTGCTCATTTTAAGTTTATCTTGCCTTAGCAGTTCCTACAAAACAGCTTATTCAGATTAGAACACCCAACTTGTTTTGATCATATCTCACTCATTATATTGATTCCATTGCATCGCAAACTCTCACATGTGTATAACATCTTGTACTTACTGTAAATGGATCATACCATGCAATTTTATCAGTTCAAGTTTTAGTTATATACTGTTTTTATACAGCCAACTAAATAAGCAAGATTTGAGCCTTATTTCTCATGGTTATTAACATTTTTAAGCATATTTATCAACACTTGATCCCCACACAACATTTTTATCATCATATATACATCATATACATATACAAAAATAAAGAAAATACATTTGTTCTTTACAAAAATAACAAGAGAAAATGGATAGGATGATCTTCTTTACCAACCAAGTGTATTTCTTGTTTTTGGAAGACAAGAACTTGATGAACACCACAAGTAACTCCAAGATCATCAAACACCAAGAACAATAGTTGAGAAATCAGCCCTAGGAAACAAGCAAATCACCTCCAATGTTGTTAATATGGCCACCAAATGATCAAGGCTTCAAGATAACTCCATGATAGAGCTAGTTAACATGTATTTTATGGCTAGAAAAGATCAAAAGGGGTGTTTGTAGCTTGAATATGGAAGACAAGGGTGGGAGGTTTTGAGAGGATTTGAGGTTGTTTTGCATGTAAGTAAATGGTGGAAATGAGTTAGTTGATGGTTTTAGCTAGGAAGTGGAAAAGAGTAGCTTAAGGTGTAAGCTTACTTACACTTGTAAGTGTTTAGCTTACATGATGCCACATATGGTTGTGGTGTCATGTTAGTGCTGTCCCATATAAGCTAGTGGGGTGGGACAATGTACTTTGTCCCATCTCACTACTTTACGGGTATTCCTCGATTCTAGTTTTCTCGATTTGCGTGCCCTCGGGTCGTTTTACAAAAAACGTTTTTATAAATTATGAATCAACGTCACAAAACGAATCCAATAAAAATTGTCTCATCAAAAACGGAGTTCAAAAACGTAAATACGTAATCCTAAGGTTTTCGGTTTAGTCGTAAAAGACGCTAAATTATGCATATAAGCCCAAATTTAAATCCGTAAATTGTGAGTTCGTCAACCAACACAAAAATAAGTTTCAAAATATTATACGAGAAAATATTTCACTACCTGAAAATGTTAGATTGTCACACTGGCAATCTTTTTGTACTCTGAGGAGAATCTCCAAACCCCATATGTGATCTGAAATGGTCAAGTGTGGATTCTCCATACATCTTTCTTCCCAAGCATGATACATTTGAACCACCTATGGCATATCAAAGTCAACCTGCAATTTCAACTCTCTCAATTTCTCCTTGGCCAACTCATCTCCATACTCAAGTCTCTCTGGCTGTTCTAAGATCATAACACTTGAGTCTGAGCTAGCTTCATCACTTCCTTCTTTCTCTTCTGAAGTGACAACAAATGGTGACTCTTTCACCTCCTTTCTGTCTTGTTCCATAATTTGTGCAGCCAACCTTCTATCAAACTCAATTTGAGCTGCCTTCTTTGGAACAACCTCTTCTACCATAATACCCTTACCCTTATCTAATGGATCAATTGTTGGTAAGGTAGATGGTGATACCTGTGAAGAAACCTCCTTGATGATGGATGATGACTGGGATACATCACCCTCATGTGCAGGTCTGTCAACGCCCAATTTTGCTGTGTCAGCGCCCAAAATATTTCTGTCAGTGTCCAAATTCTCCTTGTCAACGCCCAAATATCCTGCATCAGCGCCTTTTGCAATTTCCTCCAACATGGCTGTAAATGATAAATTTAAGTTTGTAGGAGAGACTAAGGACGTATCAAAACCTGTCTATTTCTTCAAACTTGTAAGGGCCTCAGCAACATCCAAAGATTGACCATCATGGCTGCCCTTGTCACTCACATTTATTGGATCTTCCTCCCTATTGGAAGATTCCTCCATCCCCCTCCTGGCACTAGCAGTCTCCAAAATAACAATCCTCTCCCTCAATTGCTTGAGTTCAAGGCCTTGTGTGCTGACAACTTGTACCAAGTCTGCATTTTGCTTTTGTAAGCTCATGCAGACTGCCGTCAATTCAAGTAGGGTCATTGGTTCCAATGTGCCCTCTTATAAAATGGGTATTTGACCTCCCAAGTCAGATTTATTGGGCATGGATGAGGACTTAATGATGGTGGGACTGCCTTGGCCAGCCTCTAAGCCAGAACCAATAGTCTCAGCCTCATCCATAGCACCAGCCACACTTGTGGTGGTGGTTCTCTCTGCTACATGGCTAGGACCACCAGAGGAGAACACTCCAGTAGTCCTTTGGCGTTTAATCAATCTATATTCAGGGGGTGTAGAAGATGATGTGGATTGGGTGGATGTGGGTTGTGTGTCAGCGTTGGAAATATGCACATCAACGCCAACATTTAACGTGTCAGCGTCGAAGGGTTCTTGGTCAAGTTGCATATGTTCAGGTGAAGGTAATGGTTCAGGTATTGGGTCAATTTGGGGTTGGGGGTCTGGTTGAGGTTGAGTTGCTGCAATGACAGCAAGCATAGCTTGGGTTAAAGGTAGGTCACGATGTGGGGGTGAGTTCATCTTCATAAAAATCGCTTTCTTTTGCACAGGGATCTCATAAAAATCATTATGATCCCTTGTGCAGTATCCTTGAACATCAAAAACCATTTGTAAAAATCAGGGATAAGCTAAAGTCATTTTGTTCCCCTTATTTTTACACATGCCCTCAAAAATCATTTTAGAATAATTAAATTTTTACCCAGTTGCAATGCACACAATAGCACTGGCAATAGATCTATTGATCTCATTGTGTGCAGTGCATTTGGGACTCAAACATTATAGGAGGACATGTATGAGGTACTTCCAGGCTGGGGGAAACTCCTGTTTATGATATTTATTTAAAGTTCCTTCATCAGGAAAAGGATAACCCAAAGCCCTTAGTCCTTGTTCTATTTCTCTAATGGGCAGGGTGGCTATACCATCAGCATCATCAAGATGCAAGGCTTGGCGTACCAAAGCCTCAGTAACCACCCAAGGTCTCCCATGAACAATAGAAGTTAATGTAGTCACTCTATTAACTGTTGAGGAACTTACATTGTTCCAAAACTGTTTAATATGTGTGACAGAATGAGTGGTGCATGAGAAAGAGCATACCTAATAGGAGATGCGTTCAAATACGCCACCATTTGTGTTTAATGAGGAAACAGAGCATCATCAGCTTCTAGATACGCGATCATGTTATGTTGACTTCTAAACCCCAATTCTAATTCTGATGGTTTGGTTTAAACTTTGGTGCCATTGTTGAAAGCTGTTAAAATTGATTGATGAAGATGAAGTTGATAAGAGAAAATTGTGTTAGACAAGAATTATAGATACCCTGTTTAAAAATAGGAGCCAAATTTATAGGAGAAGAAAATGCATGTGATTGGCCCAAAAATAGGCAAGTATTTTCAAAAAGCAATCATGAAAATATTGAAAAAGAATAATTTTATCTCATGCATTAAATGAAGGTTATCAGCTCCCAAAATTACGGCCTAAAAATATGTCAAAAAGTAACAACTGGGTAGGACCCATTGAGTGTCAACGGTAAAAAATAACCTATCAACGCCCAACGGCTATAATCTTGTCAACGTTTGCCTATAGCCATGTCAGCGTCTAAATTGGTCACAACAACGCTTGGAAATATACTTGTCAGCGTCAAAAATAAAAATGTTTAAAAATGAAAAATGACCTTAACAAAGTAATTTATCCTAGAGAAGATAACCAAAAAGCTGATAATTATTATAGGGCGGCAAGCACTGTCCAGTTATGCACACTTGCTTATACAAGATAGACATAACAGTCCTCAACTGTCCCTTGCTAACCAAAACTCTTAACAACTAAGTTACCTTATAAAATTCCTTGTTACTCCCAGGTAAATCCCATAACAAAATTATTCCCAAGACTCCCAACAGACCACAACCAATTCTAGGCCAAAAATGTCTTGGCAGCATGCTTAGTATATCAACTTTGCATGCTACAGTGCCTCGTGATTTAGTAAAACTAACTCATACTCACTTGTGGACACAATCTAGAATTATGATAAGAGTATCATATGGATACCCAAACATCCTAAAGGTTCCTAAAACCTCCCCTTAAACTATGATACATAAGTTGCTAAAAACATGCATGAACATAAAAATTTATGTCAAGATAGGAATTAAAAATTCTAACCATCATCCATAAGCAACTCTGAATCCAATGGTATACTGCTAACACCACCTGCACATTTAGATTGAAAACCACAAAACTAACATTTGTTGCTGACAACGTCCCGATAACACATGACAGCGTTGAGGGAAGCTTTGTCAGCGTTAGACAAATATATTGCTGACAACGTCACAAAAACACTTATCAGCGTTCAAGCAACCTTTGTCATTGTTAGAAAAATATAGTGGAAAATCTAAATCATCAATAAGACCAATAACAATGCATCATCCTGTACATACTTTTACAAAAAGACTCCAAAACACATATTATGTGAGATTGATCATTCCAATACTTGTTACCAAGTATTGAAACCTCCCAGCATCAAAAGGTTTAGTTAGTAAATCTGACACATTTTCTTCTGTGTCAATCCTATCTTGTTGTATTAAACCCTTTTCAAAACAATCTCTTATAAAATGGTGTCTAATTTCTATGTGTTTAGTTTTAGAATGATGTACAGGATTCTTAATGATGCATAAAGTGCTGTTATTGTCAACAAATATCTTGGTATGCATGAAAATATACCCATAGTCCAACAGCTGGTTCTGAATCCACAAAACTTGTCCACAACAAGCAGCTGCAGCCACATACTCAGCTTCAGTTGTAGAATTAGCCACAACTGTTTGTTTCTTGCATTGCCAAGATATCAACCTGCTCCCAAGAAACTGACATCCACCAGTTATGGATTTTCTATCAAACTTATCACCTCCATAGTCACTGTCTGAATATGCAATCAGCTCCAATGGTGAATCCTTTGGGTACCACAAACCAAGACTGGGGTAGCATCTTAGGAACCTAAAGATCCTCTTCACAGCATAAAGGTGACATTCTTTGGGAGTCACTTGATGGCGTGCACAAGCACACATAGCAAACATGATGTCAGGTCTGGAGGCTGTAAGGTACATCAATGATCCAATCATGGACCTATAGTGCCTTACATCAACATCCTTTCCATCTCCAATCTTTTCCCAAGGGTGTTCTCTATCCATAAGAGTAGTAGCCATCTTTTCATGTGGAGAAAAGCCAAACTTCTTCAAGATCTCAGCCACATATTTATCCTGGGAGATGAAGATACCATCTTCTTTCTGTTGAACTTGTAAACCAAGAAAGAAGTTCATCTCCCTCATAGCACTCATCTTGAATTTGTCTGTCATAAGCTTGGAGAAATCCTCACTCATCTTTGGATCAGTAGACCCAAAAATGATGTCATCAACATAGACCTGAACAAGCAACACATCCTTACATTTCTTCTTTGTAAATAGTGTCTGATCTATGGTGCCCATTTTGAACCCATTGTCCACTAAGTAAGTAGACAAAGTACCATACCATGCTCTTGGGGCTTGATGAAGTCCATACATAGCCTTTTTGACTCTATACACCTTGTCTGGATTCTCTGGATCCTCAAAACCAGGAGGTTGCATCACATACACCTCCTCAACAATAGTTCCATAGAGGAAGGCACTCTTGACATCCATTTGATAGACAGTAAAGCCCATGCAGGATGCATAGGCTAAAAAGATAGCTTCAATCCTTGCAACTGGTGCAAAGACCTCCTCATAGTCTATCCCCTCCTCTTGTGTATATCCCTAAGCCACTAACCTTGCCTTGTTTCTGACCACAATGCCTCTTTCATCTCTCTTGTTTCTTAGAACCCATCTTGTCCCTATAGGTCTGACATATCTGGGATAATCAACCAGCTCCCAAACATCCTGAATTGCAAATTGGTGAAGCTCATCCTGCATTGCTTCCACCCAACTTGGTTCTTTGAGAGCATAAAATATTTTCTTGGGTTCCTGTTGTGACAGAAAACAGGCAAACAAACATGCTTGCACAAGAGGGGTATCAACCTTCTTGTGAATATTGGCAATAAACCCACCAAGACCTTGAGGAGATCTTCTAGTCTGAACTGGAGTCATAATATCACCAATGATTTGAGAAGTGGGGTGATTCTTAATAGTGGAAGTGAGAACTCCTCCTTCAAAAAGTCTGGTGTCCTCAACCTCATTCTCCATGTTGCCAATATCTTCTTCATCAGACTCTCTTTCATCAACATGAGGATGAAACTCTTCATATGTATTGGAAGGTTCACCTTGTTCAAAAATGGAAGAGAAACGATGTGCAGAAGTGTTGTCAACGCCTGAACCTTGTTTGTCAGCGCTTGGGCTAACAACGCTTGAACTGTTGTTGTCAACGTCTGAGCCATCAACGTCTGATTGGTCTTGTCAGCGCTAGATTTGCCTTTGTCAGCGCCTGAAGGACCATGCATGTTTGTATCTGGTGGTACTTGGAGACCACCATTATCTTTACCAGCAGCAGCAGCAGCAGCAAAAGCATCTGTCCAAATGGGAATTGTAACATATTCTTCGATAGGAGATGACTTCTCTACTTGTGATCCAACCTTCTCATGAACCTGTGTACTTGAAACATCAACAACTTGTTCTTCCACAACATTTGAAGTTACCTTCACAATGTCTGGATTAGTGACAGGCAGATAATTTAAAGTTCTAGAGAAAGGTTCCAAGTCAAACAACCAATTAGGACCACTTTCAGGATCACTAGGTTTATTCTCTAAAAACCTAACATGTACTCTTTCAAGTATACGTTTTTCCTCTTTAAGATAAACCCTATATCCCTTGCTCTGCACTGAATACCCCATGAAGTAGCCTTCATCACCTTTTGCACTAAATTTACCTAAGGCATCACTAGTGTCTAAAACTACTACATGACAACCAAAAGGTCTGAGAAAACCAATATTAGGTTTTCTTCCCCAAAGTAACTCATAAGGTGTTTTGTTCTGAATTTTGTTAACCAATGCCCTATTTTGAACATAACAAGCTGTATTAACAGCCTCAACCCAAAAGGCTATAGGAAAATGAGCATCAGCCAACATTGTTCTGGCTGCTTCAATTAGGGTTCTATTTTTCCTCTCAGCAACCCCATTTTGCTGTGGGGTTCTTGCAATACTAAATTTCCTAGTAATTCCTTTCCTGGTACAGAAATCATCTAGCTTCTTATTCCTAAATTCACCAACATTATCACTCCTAAGCATTTTAACTTCATTGCCAGACTTCTTCTCAATCTGAGTGATAAAATCAATTAGAATATCAGTTGTGTCACTCTTCATAGCTAGAAAGAATGTCCAAGTAAACCTAGAAAAGTCATCTGTGATAGCAAAGCAATATGACTTACCATTCAAACTTTCTATATTAGTTGCACCAAAAAGGTCCATGTGTAGAAAATGAAGAGGTCTAGTACTAGAGTGCACATGTTTGGACTTGAATGAGACCTTGTGCTGCTTGCCTTTAAGACATGCAACACAAGAGTGGTCATTGTGGAAGGCCTTCTCAGGCAAACCATCAACCAAGCCAAGTCTCACAAGCCTATTTATATTCTTAAAAATTATGTGCCCTAGTCTCCTGTGCCACAAATTACTCTCATCTACTGAAGCTTTAGCATAAAAACAAGACATATTGTTATTCATTCTAATCCCATTCAGATTTACATTGTATATGTCTTTATGCCTAGGTGTTCTATATTCAATATATTTCTCATCAGGGATCTTATAATCCTTACTTAACACCAAACATTCAGTATCAGTAAACAGAACTTTATTTTTGTTATCACACACTTGTGATACACTAAAAAGATTGTAATCAAGTTCTTTTACCAGAAATACGTCTTCAAAACGCAAGTTCTTGGTGAGAAGGGTTCCTTTGCCTGTGATAGTACCATATCCGCCTCCAAAGTAAACCTTATCACCATCCTTAATGGGAGTGAAGTTAGTTAAGTAATCTTCCTTCCCTGTCATGTGCCTTGAGCATCCACTATCCCAATATCCATAATCATTGACCTGTTTTTGAATGCCCTGCACATAAAGAAAACAAATTAGTTTTCTTTGGGAACCCAAGCCTTAGAAGACTTGGATTCATCTGGTTGTTCAATAAGAACAGACTTAGTTCTCATAACAACCCCATTTTCATCCTTCTTAGGATGAAATACCCAGTTAACCCCAATAGCTTTTGTAATGACCTTTGAAATGTAATTAAATATGTTGCAGGTCATTGAAATCCCATTATCATTAGGGTTTTGATCTGTCTTGGGTCTCCATGTTAAGCTTGAAGAAGCTTTAGACCCCTTACCCTGTGGTTGCAAATATTTAGGTCTGGACACGTTTCTGTCAGCGTTGGAATTGTTCTTGTCAACGCTGAAATTACCCTTGTCAGCGTTGAACCTAGGGTTTGCTACAGAAACCCATTGCCTATTAGACCAAGTATTTGTCTTTTGAAATGGTCTTTGTCCATGAGTGTTAGACCCTCTAGTGAAGAATGGGGCAGGTCTAACAACTTGTGGACTTTGCTCCATATAAGGTTTGGGTATGACAACGTTTGACTTCCTAAAAACGTTGACTTTGTTCATGTCAGCGCTGAATTTGTTCCTGTCCGCGCTGGCTTTGGGAGCGTTGACACACTTATATGCCAAGTGTGAAAAGCTACCACAAGTGTAACAGGCTTTTCTAGACACAACCCTAGGTCTAGAAGAGAAGAAGCCTGTTCCATCATTGCAAACCTGGCTCTTAGGTGACCTAGTATTCCTATACATCTCTGCATACTTAATGCTAGGTTTTCTATTAGTGTTTGAGCCTAGGTCAACAGCTTCACCAGTGATTGGGTTTATAACCTTAATGGGATTTGACTTATTAGGACTTTCACATAGCAAGCCACCCTTAACAAATAATGTAGGGTTAGCTTTCTTCCATTCATTCAGGTCAGTCAACTTTTGTCGATACTCTTCAACTGGAGTGACAACTCTTGGTGGAGGAATGAATTCCTCCTCTTGGAGTTTTGGCAAACCAGTCCAAGATATGTCCTTTTGTTGGACACCATAGAAGTCACCAGCTGGTGGTGGAACCACAGAGTAGTCTTTCATCCCAATCCCAGTCATGTCCTTAGGATCCCTTTGTTTTCCCACACAGTCTCCTAGGGTTTGAGTGGCTCTATCAAATCTTTGAATTTTAAGGCCAACATTGTCTTTATTCTTAATGGCCTCATCTAATTTATCTTGTAACTCACCATTAACCCTTTCCATGATGTTTCTAATATCCATACTAGCATTTAACTCATGTTTTAAGATATTTATTTTATCTTTTAAGTCAAATTCCATTTTCTTGTATTCAGAAACTGTCTTCTCAGTTTGAGTGAGAGCTAGTTGGTAATTAGACAGTTTGCACTTATCAGTACTCACATCACTTAATAACCTTAACACCTCTTTGTTAAGTTTCTCAGTGTTTAACCTACAACCTTTACTACAAAAAGCATCATTGTATACCTCATTATCAGATGAAGAGGAGGAGTGTGCCATGAGAGCATATTCAACATGCTCTTCTTCTTCAATTTCAGCAACCAAAGCTTTATCCTCTTCCACATCCTTAGCTAGATAGCTCCAATCCCATCCCATACCATCAATTCCTTGAACTGCAACCATGGCTTTAGGATCCTGAGCTTTAACAATTTGACTTGAGGGTTTACCAGCATCAGATCTTCTAGGAGATCTGCATTCCCTCATGAAGTGCCCCATACGATGACAGTTGTAGCATTCAACTTTGGATTTATCAAATCCAGCTGTGTCTTTTGCATTGAAGGTCATCTTCTTCTTAAACCTTCTGTTCCACCTGTTTGCTCTTATACTAGTAAGAGCCATGTTCCACTTAATGTCCATCTCTTCCAAGTGCTCATCATTTATCTGCTCAAGGTCCTCATATGTAATCACTGAACCATTGGGCAAAGAAGCAATATAAGCACATACAGTATCCAAATCCAAACCAGCAGGTTTAACTTTTGGGGAGTCACTTTTGAATGTGTCAGCGTCTAAAAAGGAGACGTTGACATGACTTGTTCCAGCGCTGACACATGATGATCCAGTAACTGGATGCATGTAAGAGTCCTTTTGATTGAATTGACCTTCACTATGAGAGAAGAAGGCCATGTTACTGTTGGTAGACTTGCTTCCATGCTCTAAAAGAGTTTCATCTTCCAACAGCCTCAGTTTGTTGTAAATGTCATCAAACGTGGAACTTTTGTAAGTATTATTGGCAAGAATAGATCTTGCCTCAATCGTCCATGCCTCACCAAGACTTTTAAGAAAGGTAGCATTAATGTCAACATCACCAAGTTGTGTCCCCATGAAGGACAATTTGCTTGTATTGTCAAACAATCTGCTTCTCACACTACTCAGCTTCTCATTAGGTTGAGCTTTGAAAACAGCATAATCATGCATGAGTTGTTTCTTCTTTTCTTCCCTGGTATCTGTATTGCCACCATATGCAACTTCAAGAGCTTCCCAAAGGTCTTTAGCAGAATCATAGCCTCTGTATATATGCTGGTTCTCTTGTCCCAAAGAGACTTTCAGAATATTTAGGGTTTTCATGTCAACCCTTTTCTTTGCTATGTCTGCAGCAGACACAACTCTACCATCTTCAGGTTTTTCTTTCTTATCTTCTTCAGAACATCCAGCAACTGCTGATCTTTGAGAAATAGCATCAGCAATCTTTTGGGCTTTATCGAATGTGTTTCCATATTCAATGATCTCCCAGAGTGTATAATCATAGATCCCTAGATAATGCTCAAAGTTGAATTTCCACAATTCAAAGTTGGTTGCATCAAGCATGGGAATCTTGATGTTTGGTTAAGGTGAGGAGGAGGAGGAGGTTATTTCTGATATGATGTTGTTAGGGTTTTTGAGAAAATTAGGGTTTTGGTGATTTTTAGGGTTCTTGTGTTCTTTAAGATCAAAAGTTCCTCAACAAGCTCTGATACCACTTGTTGATCCCAAACTTAGATCGATTTAGCTTTATGTATATGAGATTAGATCAAGTAATACATTTAGAGAAACTTTTGTATATGTTTATAATAATCTAAGTGTTATGCGGAATTAACACTTAAACAAGAAACACACAAGATATAAACAAACTTTCACTTTGATTAATGATATCAAACTTGCTTACAATGAAAGTAGTTCACGAATGAAAACGTATATATGAAACATTAACCTAAAGGTCTTCTTTTATAGACATAAGAAGCCTGGTACAATAATCTACGTATCAGCTATTCTAGGTAAAGATAAATATAGAAAATACATTGTTGTTCCTATCTTTACTAGAAGTAATCTAGAATACAATAAACGCGTAGAGTATATCTTTCCATCGGTGCTTGTCTTCAATGTATCAACGCTTGACTTTATCTTGTCAACGCTTGAGCTGTCAGCGTTTGTTTTACTCCTGTCAACGCTTGATTTACTCTTGTCAGCGCTCAAGTGATCTGGCCATAATTTATTCCCAACAAGGACAAGGTCATATGGCTAGGGAATGCACTTAGCCGAAAAGGAGAAGGGATGCAACGTGGTTTCGTGAGAAGATGTATTTGGTCGATGCTCAGTTTAAAGGAAAGATCTTGGACTCAGAGGAATTAGCATTTGTTGTAGACCTAGGGGCAGCAGACAATGAAGGCATTACAGTCATTTCTAATTCTAATGCAACATATCAAGCAGATGATCTTGATGCATATGATTCTGATTATGATGACATTCACTCAGCCCAAGCTGCTCTTGTTGCTAATCTCTCTCACTACGGTTCTGATGTCGTCAGTGAGGTACCAACCACATCTAATAATGTTCATGATAATCCACATCATGTTGAGCATGAAAATGACAACCTCGAACAACATTCGAGAACTAGTAACTCAAATGATGTGGTATCCAATCCAACACATTTGAGCGAACCTCAACCAAATGCTACGACGGGTATGGAATCTTATGATCAACGTGATTTGGTAATGATGCCTAAACATATTATTGATAACATGAATGTGGTTGTTCGACAAACCATAGATATGAATGCCAACCTAACCGCTGAGCTTGCGCTGTATAAGGAAAAGGTCAAAACTTTTGAAATGGTCCCTCAAGCAGAAAAAATAACTTATTCTGAATTTGACCAATTTTGTTTTGAAAAGATTGAACACTTAAAAGAAATAGAATCATTAAAAGCTAATCTTTCCAATGAAATAAAAGAAAAAGAGTCGGTTCTAAATGATTTTCAGAAACTTAAAATGGATTTCGAAACTCTCGAGTCTAAAAAGTTTGAATCGTAAATTAATGCTACCAAACTTCTTAAATTGAAGGAACAACAGCTTTTAAAACAATACGCTTCCATAGAAAAGGTTCATCTTTTAACTAAATCGTTTAAAGAACTCGAACTTAAGCATCTTCAAGATTTACCACCTAATCCTGGTTATGCAAAACAAGCTCAGGAATATATTCCTTGTCTTTATAATCTGACCCTAATTGGCAAATCGAAAGAAACACCTTATGTTCGTAGTACTGAGGATAAAATGTCACTAGCGGAAGAAACTCGATCTAAAATGCTTTCAAAATTCCATAAGCTTGATTATGATAAGCATAATAAAGATCAATTTAATAAAAAGACCCGTATTCGCTTACAAAAGGAACTAGCTCAATTATCAGCTTTTGTGCCCCAAAGTTTATCAAAGGAAAACCTTCCTAGTACGTCTCCTACACTTGTCAAAAAGGATTTAACTAAGTTAATTCCACCGGTAAGTAAGGTGTCAGATAGCTTAAATGTGGTGCAACAACACTTTGTCGATTTTGACAAGGTCATTACGGAACTTATGACGTCTAAGACCATAACGGAAGGTGAATGGAATTTTGAGCACACTAGAGCTGCGTTTCGAGATGAAATTGTTCCATTTGTAAACAATATGAAAGCTTGTCTTAGCACTATTGATCAAGATTTGCTTTTGGAAATAGAAGAAGTTAGACGTGTTTTCAATGAAATGGATGATGCTTATGAAAACAATTAACTTGAATTAGAACGAATTTCACGTCAAAATGATCAGCTTTAGAAGCAAGTGATGTCTCATGATATAGTTTCCGTCTGTGTGATTAAAACTGTTGATAATGATTCTATTCTGCATAATGTTGACTCTGTGGATAATGTGGTAGATAGTACTTGTCACGAATCTGACGCTGAATTTTTAAAGCTTCAAGATTCTTATTCTTCGCTTTCAAAATGTTTTGATGAGATTAAAAAACATTGTATTTCACTTGAATGTACACAACAATCTCTTCAAGAGCTTTTTGAAATTTCATTCAAAGGTGTTAATATAGATGATTCAAAATTTCAAAAGAATTTTCTATTGAATTTACAATCAAAACAACGTCAGCCGAGTGACAAGGTTGCTAAATCATTACCGATAGACATAGATAAATCTAAATAGATTAACTGTGTGAACGTACTTGAGGCCGCTGAGAATATTAAACTTGATCTAGATAATTGAGTTTCCAAGATTATGTCCAAAGTTGATAACTTAAAACAGAAAAATACACAACTCTTCGATTCAGTAAAGCCCGTATGTGCTAATACCACTGCACAGAATCAATCATTGATTGAATGATTGAATTGAAAGTCGGTGGAAATATCTGATTTGAGGGAACAAATTTGTGATAAAAATTTGGCCATGGCTGAGTTAAAGGAAACAATTCGTACCCTAAAAGGTAAGAATGTTGTGGATAACGCAGCCACTGTCTCAACATCGTCCTCTAGTGCAATAAAAAAGAACCTCATCGCCGTCACACCACTTAACAAGGGCCCTAGGACTAAACCATCTCAAATATTGGTCACTAAATATAAGGCAAAATCAAAACCAGCTTCTAATATTCTTGTATTTCCTTCTAAAGGAGTAAGCACCACTACTAAGCCTCAAAGATCTAAGCTTAAAAGAAACAAGAAGAATGATAGGATCTTGCCCCCATCTAGTAGTTATGTGAAGAAGAAAGTAGAAGCCCATCCTAGGAATTTTATTTCTATTTTGAATAAAAAGAATCATGTAGCTAAACTTAAAGGCTCTACGATTGTGCAGCGTTCTAAGCCTACTGTGAATTGTAATTTGAAATGTTAGAATTGCAATGAATGTATGTTTTCTAGTCTTCATGATTCTTCCCTTATTGACCATGTGAATGAGATGAATGCCCGAAAAAATGGTTTACAATGGAAACCGACTGGGAAGTGTTAACCCAAGTTGGTTGGTTGTGGCGGCCCACTGGTAAAACTTTCACTGTAGTAGGAAATGCGTGCCCTTTAACTAGGATCACTCCCACTAAAGCGAAGAAAGTGTGCCCTTTAACTAGGTGTACCAAGGCTACCAAAACACATGCGTGTCCTTTAACTAGGAACACCGACACTACTGTAGGAACCAAGTGTCATTTAAATAGGCCTACTCCCATTATAGTGCCCGCTAATACTCCAAAACCTCAGAAAGTTGGAACAATAAAACCTGTTAATGGTAAAACTCACATTAGAAAATGTAGGAAATCTAAGGATAAAAGAAATGTTAGCAATTTGGATAATATTATATCTGTATCTGCTAACAATCCAGAACCAATAGTTTCAAGTGCATTGTCTACTATTGTTGTTGAAAACAGGTGGTCCAAATTGTTCTCTGTTATATGGACTCTAGTTGCTCGAAGCATATGACCGAATATCGTTCTCAGCTAAGAAATTTCGTCAGCAAGTTTCTTGGTACGGTTCGATTTGGAAATGATCATATTGCAAAGATAATGGGTTACGGTGAATATCATATTGGGAATGTTATAATTTCAAGAGTGTATTATGTGGAAGGTCTCAGTCACAACTTATTTTCTGTGGGACCATTTTTTGATGCAAACCTAGAAGTTGCTTTTCGAGAGCATACCTGCTTCATTCGTAATTTGGAAGGGGTTGATTTATTGAAAGGTACTCAAGGGAATAATTTGTACACTTTGTCTCTACAAGATATGATGGATGCTTCTCCCGTATGTCTTCTCTACAAAGCATCAAAGACTAAGTCATGGTTATGGCATCGACGGTTATCTCATCTTAACCTTGACGCTATTAATCATTTGGCGAAAATCAAACTTGTTCGTGGTCTTCCTAAACTTAAATTTCACAAGGATCATTTGTGTTCCGCGTGTACAATGGGGTAAAGCACTAAGAAATCATACAAACCCAAGACTGAAGACACCAACCAAGAGAAATTTATTTGTTGCATATGGATCTTTGTGGGCCAATGCGTGTTGAAAGTCTTTGTGGTAAAAAGTACATCCTCGTCATAGTGGATGATTACTCTCGATTTACATGGGTGAAATTTCTTGCTAAAAAAGATGAGGCACCTAAAGTCATCATCGATTTTCTCAAGATGATTCAAGTGCGTCTCAACACTACTGTCTGACGCATTCGTACATATAATGGAACTGAATTTGTGAATCAAACTCTGCGTGAGTATTATTAATAAGTTGGAATATGTCATGAAACATCTGTTGCTCGCACTCCACAACAAAACGGTGTCATTGAAAGGCGAAAACACTTATGAAAGCATCTCGAGCGATGTTAATTTACGCAAAGGCTCCATTATTCTTATGGGCAGAAGCAGTATCTACAGTAGTGTACACCTAAAATCGATCACTAATTCGAAAACGCCATGGTAAAACACCTTATGAGCTTCTACATGGAAAAGTACCAGATTTATCATATCTTCATGTATTTGGTTCTCTTTTCTATCCAAATAATGATGGTGACAATTTGGGAAAACGTCAACCAAAGGCGGATATTGGTATTTTCATTGGTTATGCACCCACAAAGAAGGCATGCCGAATCTACAATCGTAATTCTCGTAAGATCCTCGAAACTATGAATGTTGATTTTGATGAGCTGACGGCAAAGGCTTCTTAGCAAAGCAGCTCTGAACCCGCACTTCATGAAATGGGACCCAGTAACATTAGCTCTGGAATTTTCCCAAATAACCCTTCTTCAACATCATTTACACCACCTTCTAGGAATGAATGGGATACGTTGTTTCAACCGTTCTTTGATGAATTCTTTACTCCTCCAAGTATTGTTGCTCCAGAACCTGAGGTAATAGCTTCGGTTACCGAAGTTGTAGCTCCAGCAACCGAAGCACAATCTGATACGTCTACACCTACTATTGGTCAAGATATAACTTCAACAAGTAATTATCAACCAACACCCGAATCAACTACCCATGTCATGCCTGTTGATGATGAAGAGAATGATGATGATCACGATTTGGAATTCGCTCAAATGCGTGAACTTCCATTCTTTGGTGTACAATTCGCGACTCTAATCAAGCCGGGTCGTCCACCTTAGAGGAACCTCCTACTACGGTCTACTCCAATCCACGGATTCGTGAACATGACAACAAGTGGACAAAGGATCATCCTATAGATTCTATTATTGGTGACCCTAATCGTCTGGTATCCACACGAAGTCAGTTACAAGAAAGTGCAATGTTTTGTCATTTTGATGCTTTTCTCAATGAAGTTGAACCTAAGACATGGCAACAAGCATTTACCCAATCTTCTTGGATAGAAGCTATTCAAGAATAACTTAATAAATTTATACGTCTTGATGTACGGGAACTTGTCCTAAGCCCGGATCAAGTGTAGCTACTCAATTTGAAATGGGTTTACAAGGTGAAACTCGACGAGTTAGGCGGAATATTGAAGAACAAAGCTCGACTAGTAGCTCGTGGATACAAGCAATTATTGGGAATCGACTTTATGGAATCCTTTACACCTGTTGCCCGTTTGGAAGCTATTAGACTATCCCTTGCTTATGCAGCCCACATGAATATGATCGTCTATCAGATGGATGTGAAGACGGCATTTCTTAATGGTGAAATCAAGGAAGAGGTCTATGTTCAACATCCGGATGGTTATGTGAATTCTAAATATCCTAATCATGTGTACAAGCTTAAGAAGGCTCTCTATGGGTTAAAGCAAGCTCCACGCGCATGGTATGATCTATTGTCACAATTCCTCATTACGCAAGGCTTTGCTAAAGGCAAGGTGGATCCCACGTTGTTCATTCAAAAACGAGGTAAAGATATGATTATGGTACAAATATATGTTGATGATATTATATTTGCTGCCTCGACCCAAACCTTATCGGATAAGTTTGGGACACTCATGTCTTCCAAGTTTAAGATGTCAATGATGGGCAAGGTATCATTTTTCTTAGGACTTCAGATATCTCAGAGTCCAAGAGTCATCTTTTTCAATCAATCCAAGTATGCCCTTGAATCGCTTAAGAAATATAAGATAGAATCTTGCGACCTCGTGGATACTCCAATGGTGGAACCAACTAAGCTAGATGTAGATCCATATGTGATTGCCGTTGATCCAACACTTTATCGTGGAATGATCGGTACCCTTCTGTATATCACAGCTAGTCGACCTGATCTTCAGTTTGCTATATGTATGTGTGCTCCGTATCAAACTCGGCCTACTGAGTTACACTTAGATACTGTTAAACGGATCTTTCGGTATCTTAGAGGAACCATTAACGGGGACTTTCGAATTCAAAGGACTCTTTGATTGAACTTATGGCATATGCAGATCCGGATCATGCGGGTTGTCAAGATACATGGCGTAGCACAAGGGGAACTTTGCAACTACTAGGAGATCGACTAATCAGTTGGGCATCGAAAAGGCAGAAAAGCGCTGCAATTTCAAGTACAGAAGCAGAATACATAGCTATGCCCGGTTGCTGTGCTCAAATTTTTTAGGTGAGATCGTAATTAACCGACTATGGTCTAGGTTTCAACAAGATTCCGATGTACTGCGACAACAAAAGTGCAATTTCCTTATGCTGCAACAACGTTCAATTCTCCCGGTCGAAGCATATTGACATTCGCTACCACTTTATTAAGGAGCAAGTCGAAAATGGAGTGATCGAGCTTTACATTGTGTGATCTGAGTATCAAATGGTAGAAATTTTCACGAAGGCTTTAGATCTCGCTCGAATGGAATTTTTGGCCAACAAGTTAGGTTTGAGAACATTCTCGCCCGAGACTCTAAAGGAACTGGCAGATGAAGCGAAAGAATAGTGGTGGTAAACTATTCTCCGTATCCTTGGTGATCATCTGTATTGTTTATATTTTTATCCACAAAAGCAAAATACAAAAATATAAAACCATATAAAAAATATAAAAATTGAAAATTTTAGAAAAATCCAAGAATATTTTTACTTTATTTTTCAAAGGCATGTCTTTTGTTACGATAATATTTACGGCCTTAGAAATGTCGATTAATATTGACACATCACCATAAATAGAGTTCGCACAAAAGTTGTAAATATTTCATAAAACATGCCTAAATGGCTTGTAGTTATTTTCTGACTGCAACCCATTTTTCATATTTAAGTCAAGTATTTCTTATGAAAGCTTTGGATCTCAACTTGAATTAATTTTCTCGGGCAAGGTTTACTTTAAAACCTTGCAAGGGACCAAGTTTGTGACGATCCGTCAATTTATGGTCGATAATTTATTCTCAAGTATTATTTAAAAACATTATTTTAATGTTATATTATGAACTCACTCATTTTTTGGGAAGAAATTTTGGTTTACCTCTTGAAGTAGCATCGACTACATTTAAACCGGAGAATTCTACGTTACGTGCTTACGTTTACATACTCTGTTTTGGTGACAGTCCGACATTTCAGGAAATAAATTTATCCATGAATATTATTTGGCAATCTTGAATTTGTGTTGGTTCATAAAATCACAATTTTACGAGAAGAGATTAGGACTTACGTGCATAATTTAGCGTCCTTTACGTTCGGGTAGAACCATGGGTGTTATTCACGGACGAATCTTCGTGTACGGATGGGTCAGGAGCTGGTCTCATCCTTACGAATCCGGAAGGAATGGAGTTTACGTACGCCCTTCGCTTTGAGTTCACAGCCACCAATAATGAGGCAGAATATGAAGCATTGATTGCGGGTTTAAAAATCACTGCTAGAATGGGAGTCCGCAACCTTGAAGCCTACGTGGACTCACGGCTTGTCGCGAACCAAATTCTGGGAGGATATATAGCTAAGGAGGATAACATGGTCCGATACTTGGAGAAAGTCAAGTCACTCATCGCGGCTTTCAGCAAGTTTTCTATCAAGCAGGTACCAAGAGGTGAGAACAAGAAGGCGGACGCTCTTAGCAAGATCGCGTCTACAAGTTTCGCCCACTTATCCAAGCAAGTCTTGGTGGAAATACTTACGAGAAGGGGAGGTCGCTGCTATAGTTGAGGAGGACGGACCTACATGGATGACCCGGATCGTCAACTATTTGACTAATGAAACCCTTCCGGACGAGGAAAAAGCGACACAGCGCATCAGAAGGAAGTTGCAGCACTTCGAGCTTCGATAAGGTATCCTTTATAAGCGCTCTTTCTTGCAGCCGTGGTTGCGGTGTGTGGGACCACGTCAGGCCACTTACGTGATCAGTGAGATACATGAAGCGTTATGCGGCATGCACGCGGGCCCCTGATCCGTGGTGGCTCGAGCCATACGCACATGATATTATTGGCCTACCATGCATAGGGACGCACGCGACATGATTCACAAGTGCAGTGATTGCCAAGTGCACAGACCAGTGTCGCGACATCCGCAGCAGGAACTTACACCTATTACATCCCCATGGCCATTTTACAAGTGGGGGATCGACATTGCAGGACCGTTTCTTGTAGCTGCGGGGGGAGTCAAGTTCTTGATTGTCGCAATGGACTACTTTACACGTTGGATAGAGGCCAAGGCAGTCAAATCCATCACAGGCAAACAACTTAAAAAGTTTGTTTGGGAGAACATCGTGTGCCGCTTTGGCTTACCAGGAGAAATCATCTCGGACAACGGGAAGCAGTTCGTGGATAATCCTTTCAAGGACTGGTGCGCATCATTGAATATCAAACGGCGCTTCGCGTCTGTTAAGCACCCGCAGACAAATGGTCTTGTGGAACGGGCAAATAGAAGCTTGGGAAATGGCATCAAGGCACGCTTGGAGGAACGAAGTGCCAAATGGGTGGACGAACTACCACATGTTCTATGGGCGCATAGGACTATGATCAAAACAGCCAACGGGGACACTCCATTCACATTGGCCTACGGCACTGAAGCTGTTATACCAGCAGAAATAGGAATGCCTACCATCCGCACGGCGGAGGTTAATGTAGTCACGAACGACGAACAACTCCAGATCAATCTGGATTTGTTGGCGGAAAAAAGGGAGATAGCGGCTATCAATGAGGCCAAGTACAAGGCTAAAATGAAGGCTTATTATGACGCCAAGGTTAAAGGTGTTTCTTTTTAACCGGGAGATTATGTCTATCGTGCTAACGAAGCAAGTCGAGCGGAGAATAAAGCAAAGCTGGGTCCTTAGTGGGAAGGACCGTATGAGGTCACGGAAGCCTTAGGACGGGGCGCGTACAAGTTGCATGACATGGATGGCCGCGATCTGGAACGCACATGGAACATCTCCAATCTCAAAAGGTGCTATCTTTGAAAGCTACGGCTTCCGCATGGATACTTCCCTATATCTGGCTTTAATGAAGATCCATGTGCTCCCTCTGTTTTGTTTCTTATGTTTTTTCTAGGTTCTTTGTTGTTTTTAGGACTTCCCATTCTTGTTAAAACAAAAAATGTAAACGTTCTAATGAAATGCTGTGGTGCCTAGCTAGCTCTACGACTTGTTTTGTGCAAATAGTTTTTCTTTAGATTTCGTTATAGTCATATGGATTTAATTGTTATTATTATAATGTGCCATGTCTTATTCATATGCATTTGTTCAATACCGTACATGTACAATGCGCCTCCAGGTGGGGTAAGAGGATTAAGTGAACCTAATAATTCAACTTGTCACATAAGAGGGATGCAACCCCAGTGACGCGGATCATGTATCCTTACTAGACACCTTATTCACGAGACGTTGTGATAAGTTTCCATATGTCGCGCTCACGTAGTGCTTTGCATAATAAAGGCGCACGTCGCACGTCTAGTAAAGTATAGACTTAGTTTTATTCTGTGTAAGACGTGACATGTCATGCGGCACAGATACATGATATCTAAAAGAATATAAACAAGTTTCAAAATCATCAAAATTGTTGTGAATACCACGGAATTATACATATCATAACAAGTGTTTACAATCATGAGGTACCGTGGACATCCACGGATAAATGTTTAAGGTTACAAACCAAACTGTCCGAATAGATAACAAATTAAGGGCACCCTACATGGGGGGGGGGGGAGAAACCTACCTATCTCCCATTATTCTTTAGCCAGACAAGGCGATATCTCACTGCGTTCCTTCCGCTCTACAGCTTGAGCTGCATTCCTCTCCAGCACCTCGTTTAATGGTTGCTCATCAACTACGATTCTGGTCACATCCTCATAAATAGGAAGGGTGAGGTGACTGGGCGAGGGAGTGAAGGGAGCCCGGGAATGTCCCTCATCTTAAGAGAATGCACCAAGACTGAGTTTTTCCAAAACCTCCATGTACGATGCATCCTTTGTGGCTTCCATCTCGGCCAAGAATGGGTAGTGTAGATCTCGCATTGCGGCCATGGAAGCAGTCATCTTGTTAGCAGCTCCGGTGTTGAAGAAGGCATGATTTGTGAAGTTTTGCTTCTTCTTGATTAGCTCTGCGGCCATGAACATTCCTTCATGGCGGCCGTGATCAATGCCATCTGACACAAGGTTGGCAAGCTGCTAAACAAATTCGGGGGCCTCCAACACCTTGGTAACAGCTAGACGTGCCCCGTGACCCACCATCCACCTACGGCCGGCAATGGCTGCTAGTAGTTGGGGGCATAGCACGTCGTCACGTTCGGTGATAAGAGCATTTATCAGCACATCTTTTTGGTCGGACGCCTCCCTCAGCTGTTCGGTCGTGGCCCTCTCTTGAGCAAGCTCCTCTTTTACTTTTTCCCCCCTTGGATCATGGTATGGGCATCCTCAAGCTTCTTGGTGAGCATGGACACTTGGTTGGAGGAGGACTTGGCTGACGCTTCTGCCGTGGTCACCTGTATGAGATACATTACTTATTATAATGGTGGTTATTATGGCATAGGAGTGATGTGGCGCGGATACATACCTTGGTTGTTGCAGCCTCAAGTTTTGTCTCAAGCTCGGCTACATGCTGGTCATGAGCATTGGCGCGGGCCGATAGTTCTTTCACAGTCGCCTCGGCGGTAGCAAGCTGGGATTGGAGGGCGGCAATTTGGGCTTCATTGTCTTCGATCATCCTCTCTCTTCGGCCAACCTTCCTTATGAGGGACTCCACATGCCGTAAAGCAGCTTCAAATCTTACCCTCATCGAAGTACCCATCGCCATTTGATGCACCAAGGTGCCATTGTACTCATCCACCAGGTCCGCATGGCTTAGTACATTTACATCTTGTACCAAACCAGGGGGATGCAGTTGTTAATGTACTCACGGCACTCCTCGGCCTCTCTCATCCGCGACGCAGTAGTGATCTTCCAGATAGGATTGAACGGTTGATGAGGGCCGGACATTGGGATCTCTTGGGAAGCTGTGGGGGTACCTTCTTCAAAGGCAGGGCCGGATCTGGTTGCGGCTGTATGCAGCACAGGTTCTCTCTCTACTTCCTTCTCTTTCCCCTTCTCTTTCTGTGCATCGAGGGGAGGCGCGGCGCCAGCTTGTTCATCTCTACAAAACAAACATTTGGAGTAAATATCAAGTATTGTTTAAGGAAATTTGTGGCTCTTACTTAAAAAAAAAGAGGTAGCGTTACATATTATTCCCTGCTAGTTCTGATGCAGTCGCGGGAACTTGAGTAACCGGATCCACATGTGCGGCCCGCTCCGTTTCAGAGGCCTGGGTGGTGCTCCCAACAGATTGATAGAGGGGGTGGTCCTCGCAAAGTTTTTTTTTGGGGGGGGGGGATTGTGTTCACCAACCTTGGCCTGAGCGACTCTTCTCACCCGCTTGTTTTTCCTGCGAGTACGCTTAGGGGCGGGCTGGGCTTCTTCTTCTTCAGCTTCCTCTTCAAGTTCTTTTTCTGGTCCCTCATCTTCTTCTTCATTGACTTGTTGCATCTCCTCCTCGTCATCGCCCAACATTTGGCGAAGAGTGGAGGTGGTCCTCTCAATATTGTCTCCTTGTTCTTCCCCGTATGCGGGGGTGGCAGTCTTAGGCGGCGAGGAGGGCCCGGCTTCATCTTCAAGCATCATGTTATTACCATCCTCGTTGTCAAAGTCCACGGGGGTTCTTAGGAGCGTTGTTTCCTCTTCGTCTGAATGGGGGTCCGGCACGGCCTCCAGGGCAACCGTCACGTTTCCGGTATGCTCGAGGAGGGATAGCTCGTTCTCACGTCTGGGACGGGATCCCTCTGGTACAAGCTTTGGATTTCCTTGACGTAGGATTCCAAAGAAGTTCATTTCTGCAACAATAAACGAAGTATGTTAGGCATTAACAGATAAATGCATGCGTCTTTGATGTACGGATGCTAAACCTACCTTTACCATGCCTTCTCCAAAACACAGGATATCTGTTGGGCGAGCCGAAATAGTTGCGGCTAATCGCTAGCAAACAGAGGAATGATTCGGGAAGGTTTCTATGGAACCCTATTCTATTCCAATCTATTTCTTGGGAATGTTGGGGATTGTATGTACTGGCGTACGTAGGAGGGTCATGAGGTAATCTATGTTTGAAGACATAAACGGCCGACCATACTATCGAGTAAATGAAAAAATAATGGTCGTACCAGTTTTTCAAGGAGTCCATGGGCTTATTATGGGACTGGGGGCTATTGGGAGATCGTTTCTTAAAGGATAACCAACCATTTACTAAACTAGGTGTGTAAAATAGCCGGAAAATCTCTACGGTTGGTGGGATTCTTCTAGCGCGACAAAGGATTTCAAACTGACTAACCTTACATGCGCCTATACAGTGAAGCTGGCTAATATGTACATCATAATATCCTAAGATATCTATGAGGAAGCGAGTGAAAGGAATGCGGTAGTTGGCCGCGTCAAACGGACGAGTATATAGGCCAATCTTTCCCTGCGGAGACTCAGTTATGAGGTCTCCGGCACCAGGGAGTGAAGGGTGTAGATTGGTAGGAATGAAGTAATTGGGGCAAAAGTGATCTAACTGCTCCTGGGTCATTAAATTGAGCACGGATCCAATGGAGGGGTTGTTTCTTTGGGCCATTATTAAATAAAAAGTTAAGGACGTGGTGTTCTAACCTGTGATGGAAGGGATCCGTGCGTGAGAAAGTGGTGCTAAGAAGAAAAGCTTTATTGGCGGAAATGAAGAAAAGGACTGTGTGTTACACATAGCCGTAGGGGTGGCTTATTTATAGGGTTGCCTTGTAAGTCATGGTCTGTTGGATGCATGACACGTGTATGCCATTGACCTTAATCTTGTGGCTAGGGTGTAAGTGGAAAGTGAAAAGTCAGGTGGGTCCCACGGGTCACTTCTGACTCAGTAGTTTACGTCGCTCGAGGTTCTGACTGTTTGCACTTTGTTAGTGAAGTGGCAGGTGAACAGTCAAATATTTCGGGATATGCGGTCTTACGTAAGACCAAATTCAATGCTACATTTAGTTTGTCTCGGTCGTCACGTGCGGCTGAGGTACTATTGGAATAAATTCCTAAAGTTAGGCAGCCACGTGTGCGGCCAAAACAAGTTTTTGATAATTATCATTCCCTCAAAAGATCTTTTCTTGGTACGTCCAGGGAGCATCTTGATAGTCTAGAGGTTACGCCTGCGGCTGTAACAACTAGACTGGGGGGACATGATGACGTATAGTCCCCAGCCGGGTCATTAACCCGGCCCACGGGTACTACCCGTATCCGGCCAATCACAGATGGGTGGGAATAATGTTATTTGAGCTTATGGGCTTGGATGAACAGTAGTCGCACACACATGTGCAGCCCACGGCCCGACATGCCCGGTGCAGGGTTAGACAGAATCATACTCCTACTATGATTAGGATTTATCCCAAAGGAGAGGATATTCACTCACCATAATTAGAAGATAACAATCAATCTAAATCTGGTGATTATCCTTGCCTTGGGGCCGAAGCATCAGTGACAGCCCATTAGGGTTTCACTGCCTATATAAGGAACCCCCAAGGGTTCCACAAAGGTATTACATTCTACACACTCTCAAACTCTCATCTGATTCCTATAACCCTAATCAATTACTTACTCTCACGCTGGAGTCTAATCGTGGGAAACATTCCCACGGTAAGCCTAACGCGTGTTTTCTAGTGTGCAGGATCCCAACCATACAATTCACTTGGTGCAGGAGCCAGAGTCCAGCCGACCCGTGTTGATCCCAAACTCAGATCTTAAACCTTAATAGCTTGTTTAAGGGTTGTGATAGAAAGAAAGTATTCAATCTAACACTAGAGAAACTTTGCACAGCAAAGTAACTAAACAAGATGCGGAATATAATGTTTAGCACAAGAACAATATGATTGAAGCAAACGTTGAACTTTAATATATCAATGATATACGAATACCCTAAAATGGTATTAGGGTTTACAAAACCTTAAAGTATGATAATGAAAGACAATAGAGAAAGACACCCTTTGCATGCTAAGCTAGTGAGTCCTTTTATACGCATAAGGACTTACGTACAAGATCACTACTAACAAACTTGGAAAGTATTAAGGAGTAGTAACAGAAACGCGTAAAAATCTTTTCCAAGTTTATCTCTGACGGCAGGGCCTTTGACTTCAGCAGGGGAACTAATCCCCCTGCCTTTGTTATTTGGCAGGGGGAACTAACTCTAGCAGGGGAACGAATAATCAACTAGCAGGGGTAAAAAGTATACATAGATTTATTCCCAACAATCCTCCCCTAAACTTGTGCTTTCCCCTAAAGACAAGTTTCTAAATAAATCCTAGTTGATGAGGGTGCTTACAAACTTTCTGGCCAAATCTGACTATGCATCATCCTTACCAGATCATAAGCAACACGCGTTTTAGCATCAACAATCAAGTTAGCCTGTGCTAGTTTCTTCAAGGTCTCCTGAGTGAAGCGATAGTAACGATGATTGATCAAGTACACACTTACTCCTTCCATTACTACCTCATAGACCCTAGAATTGGTAAACAGCTTCCAATACAACAAATCTCCTTTATTCACTGCATCAAATATAGGATCAAATAACTCATGCTCATACATCCTATGCATGCATTCCCAGATTACCCAATCCTTCTCCACACCATCCATGGTAGGAGGTTTTGCAGCAAAAGTCTTTTTCAAAATTTTCCATAGATCTTCTAAGTCTTCACTATCCAAGATTTGAAACATGACATCTAGACTTAGAAATGTCTATGCTTATTGTCAGCTCTTTTAAGCTTCCACCAAGTCCTCCCTTTGTGTTCATAAACAGCATACTCTATAATAGCAAACTTCTTTCCAAGTTCACTGGGTGAGATATCATCATTTTCCTGCAGAATTAGCTGTTTATCAATTTCTTCATTTGAAGGACGTTGAGACTCCTTAGTAACTGTGCCAACTTTCTCCATTCTCTTGAGTCTTTTGGCTTCTCTTTGTACATTAAGTACAGACTTCTCAATTGCTGGAGAACTTTCACTTGCTTGATGTAATACCCCTGCTTGTGATGATGCACCTGCTTGGGATGATGCACCTGCTTGTGTAGTCTCCAAAGTTGTTCCTTCAGCCTTCCTTTTTCTGGATTCCCTTGCTTTTTGTAACACTTCACTTTGTCTTCGAAGATACTCAGCTTCCTCAGGAGAGTTCATAGTCATCCAATCTTCCACATCATATTCTCTTAAGACTGGTCTGACTGCTCTTTTTATAACTTCAAAACTCATATCTGTGAAGGCCCCATCCTTCCACTTCTTATGTCTCTTGAGCAAAACTTTGTAGTGTTCAAGTCTCCCTTTCTCAGAACTCAAATACTTCTCTCTCTGAATTTGATTTGCCCTCCTTTCCAGATATTCAGTTTGATATTTGTAAACAAGGCCAGTCAACTCATACCTGTCTTCCAAAGGAGCATTTATTAACTCCTTCTCCCATTGATCTAGAAATTCTCCAACATGAGGCACCCTACATCCAACTCCCTATGCATAATTTCAACCTGCTTGAGCATCTCTTTAGGCATCATCTTTATCATTCTCTGATCCTGCATATCCATCTCCTCTTGTTGTAGCCTCAGAGCTACTTGTGCATCATGTGCTTCTTGATCCCTTTGCTGTTCAGGAGTTCTATGTTTGTATTTTCTCTTGGGCTGTTCAATCATGATTCCTTTTCCTTTATCTTTTGGATCCACTGCTGGTGCTGATTTAACCTTAGATGCAGGTTCTTTGATAGTGATTCCCTTCTGAGCTGGTTGCTTTCTGTTCTTTCTAACAAAAGTTTGAGTAATAAGCCTAGTAGGGGAATGAATTACAGTAGTGGGATCAGCAATGGCAGAGGAAAATTTTGAAGCATGGGCTTCTTCTTGATTTCTCATAGTTAGCAATGTTTGAGAAATCTCTTTAGTTTCACTCCCCTTATCACTTCCCTTATCCGCACTTCCTTTCTCAATCCCTTTCTCAGCACTTGCTATTTTTCCTTGTACACCACCAGGATATGAATAGTACTGAGTAGACTCTTCTGTATTGGGAACTTCCTCCCCTTTGGAAGCATCCTCATCTGTGGATATGATAAGTTTGGACTTTCTCCTCCCCTCAAGTGTGGCAAGTCTGGTTTCCAAGTTATTGATAACCGGACCTTTCTTTTTGACATTTTGTACAAGTTGTGCATTCTACCTTTTCAAACTCATGCACATTTTCGTCAATTCCAAAATGGTCATAGGTTTCATGCTGCTCTCAACCCTAGAAGGGGATTTCTCCCCTTTTGGATATCATGGAGTGAGGGAGAGGACTTACTGATGGTGTCACTATCCTGCTCACCCCTTGAGGATGAGACAATTTTGGCAGCCAAACCCTCAGTTTGCTCTAAACCCTTGGAGACTCTCCTCTCTGCTACTTGTGAAGATTCACCAGGCCAGGGAGACCTGGCAAACCTGGATTTGGATCGCCTTTCATGTTGTGGATCAGTAGGGGGTAGAGTAGTGGCAGGGTGTAGGTTCTTGGCAAGGGAATCAGAAGGTTTGTGTTTAGCTGTTTTTGTCTTGGCTTCTTCCTGTCTGATTTGTTTCATCATAATTGAAGTGAGTGGAATGGACCTGCCAGAAAACTATGGTGATGGTGCAAGAAGTGTGGTGAATAGTTTGGTGGTATGCTTGGTTGCTGAAAAGTAGGTTTTGTGTGTTATTGGACCATGTTCACTCATATTCAGCAGAAGTTCTATAAACCTTGGGTTCATACAAAACTTTGAATTGCTTGAAACATTTTTAACCATTAATTTGAAAATCATTTGAGAAAAACAATACTTCTTCCCTGTTGCTAAACAAATCAGGGCAGAAGCCATCTCACTACCAAATTCATTGAAAGCAGTGGTTTTTGGTGACAAACATTGCAAAATTGTATGAATCAAATACTTCCAATGTGGGGCAAACTGACCTTTAGCAAACTTACATTTTTGGTCTTTAGAAAGAGTGTACCCCAATTTAACAAGACCCTCAAAGATTTCAGCCTCAGATAGGTTGGTTATCCCATCCTCATCATCAAGAAGAAGAGTGTCCCTGATGGAGGCAAGTGTAATCACCTTGGAATGACCATCTACAGTGCTTTGAATTGTAACCTCTCCATTCACTGTTTTGGTCATGGATTTAGACCAGAACTGATGAATGTGTGAGGTGTAAATTCTAGGGTTGATGAGAAGGGCCACTCTAAAATACGAGGACTTTAGAAAGGCCACAACATCAACAAACTCTGCTGGTTCATCATGTAATAAAGCGATTTGATTATGATTAGCATCAATTTTGAGAGACATGATAAAGTTAGAAAATATTTTGAAGGTTTATAAAGGTGAGAGGTAGGTGGGATTTAGTCGAGGGAGAGAGATGGACCTGCTTGTGAAGAGAATTAAGTTTTTATAGGCGATTTGAAGAGCTGTGATTGGTCTAAATTTTCAAATTGCAAAATATCAAAGATAAATCTTGATAAAAAAGTAATTTATTTGAAATAATAAAGTAAAGATTACCAATCAGCGAAGAAAGCGCCTTAAATATCTTTAAAAAATAATACAATATCCCCTAACCAAAATTTGTGCAAGCAGGCCCAACGGCTATGAACAGGGTAATGGTATTGTCGGTCAACGGTCAAACATGGGAATGATATTAAAGTAGGGGAAGCAAAAGGTGAAAGCAGGGGAAACTTTCCTAGGGATATTGGACTAATCATGGAGAGACCAATGCTAACTAGCTCTGCTCTAATGCACACACTTGTATACACAAGATAGATACATAGAAACTCAAGAGTCCTCTATTCAGAAAAGGTCTAAGCACAAAGAGTCAACACATAAGTCACCCTGCACCTGGTCAACCAAAGAAAATATGCATACCCTAGTCACCATCCCTACCTTTTCCCTTACCTATGGTCTGTTAGTCTTGGCAATGTGTTCCACACATCTGTACCTAAACAGCAAGCTGTTTGGATAGAGAAGTACAAGAACCCATTACAGTGCCTCAAGGTTTCAGAATTCTGACAAGCTTTGTAGCAAGCCTTCATCACCCTGAACCCTTACTCACCAATGGATATGATCTAAGATCATATATGAGCATCCTAAGGATACCCTGAGTCCTAAAGGTGTGACCTAACCTCCCCTTAAACATAGACCATATACCTGATTCACCAATGAGAGTAGTATGCACCATTTAGATCTCTGCATTGTTAGTCTAAAACCACATATAACCACTTTTAAAAAGAACAAACCCGATTTAAAGAGAAACACTCTTTCTTAGGGGAATGAACCCCCAGCAGGGGGATTTGTGTTCAAAAGCAGTGGAATGAAAAGTGATGGAAAAATTAACTAACAGTTATACAACAACAGCAATAAAGCAACCCTGAATATGCAGAACATAATAGACATCAATTTTTAGGGAGTAACCATTCCAATACCCGCAACCAGGTACATAAACCTCCCCACTTCAAAAGCTTTTGTTAAAAGATCAGAAACATTAAGTTCTATATCAACTTTCTCAGGAACAATTAGTCCTTTTTCAAAACAATCTCTGATAAAGTGATGTCTTACTTCAATATGTTTAGTCTTGCTATGAAAAACAGGGTTCTTAATAATGCAAATGGTGTTGTTGTTGTCAATAAATATCTTGGTTTTAAGGAAGTTATACCCATAATCAAGCAGTTGATTTTGAACCCAAAGTACTTGACCACAGCATGCAGCAGCTGCTACATACTCAGCTTCAGTTGTTGATGTGGCCATAATAGTCTGCTTCTTACATTCCCAAGATATAAGTCTGCTTCCCAAAAATTGGCATCCCCCTGTTGTAGACTTCCTATCATTGTTGTCACCAGCATAATCACTATCTGTGTAAGATATCAACTCAAATGGCGACTCTTTGGGATACCAAAGTCCTAAGGTTGGATGGCACTTTAGATACCTAAAAATTCTTTTTACAGCAAATAAATGACACTCTGTTGGTGCCACCTGGTATCTTGCACATAAGCAGACTGCAAACATGATGTCAGGTCTTGAAGCTGTGAGATACATGAGAGACCCAATCATAGACCTGTAGTTCCTGACATCTATAAGCTTTCCAGGACCATCTCTGCCTCAGGATGATCCTTGTCCATTTGTGTGGACACCTTCTTTCCCTTAGACATGCCAAACTTCTTCACAATCTCAGCCACATATTTCTCTTGTGAGATAAATATCCCATCTTTCCGCTGCTGAACTTGTAACCCCAAAAAGAAGTTTAGTTCTCCCATGGCACTCATTTGAAATTTATCCTTCATCAACTTGGCAAACTCTTTGCTAAGCATAGAGTTTGTGGATCCAAAGATGATATCATCAACATATACTTGTACCAATAGGAGGTCACCCTTTTGTTTCTTGATAAACAGGGTCTGACCAATCTTCCCCCTGTTGAAGCCATTATCCAATAGATATTTAGATAGAGTTCCATACCAGGCCCTGGGAGCTTGGTGGAGTCCATACATAGCCTTTTTCACCTTGTATACCTTGTCTGGATGTTCTGGGTCTTCAAAACCTGGAGGTTGCATAACATAGACTTCTTCATCAATGGTGCCATACAGGAAGGCACTTTTTACATCCAATTGGAAAACAGTAAAGTCCATAAATGAAGCATAAGCAAGGAATAATCTAATGGCTTCAATCCTGGCAACTGGAGCAAATACTTCCTCATAATCAATTCCTTCTTCCTGTGTATACCCTTGTGCCACCAGTCTTGCTTTGTTCCTAACAACTATCCCCCTTTCATCCTTTTTGTTCCTGAGTACCCACTTTATCCCAATGGGCCTTGCCCATTTTGGACAATCTACTAGAATCCAAACCTCTTGAATGTCAAACTATAAGAGCTCCTCTTGCATGGCTTCAACCCAGCTTGGGTCATTTAAAGCCTGAAAAATCTTCTTTGGCTCTTCTTGTGACAAAAATGCAGTAAACAGACAACACTGCATATTGTCATGATTAAACATCATGGTGATGTTAGCAATGAAGCTATGCTCCTTTGTTGTATACCTTGTATGTCTAGGGGCTTCAGGATCACCAATGATTTGAGAGATAGGGTGATCCTTATAGATTCTGTAGGTAGGCTGCATGATTACTTCTGTTTCATCTTCTTCCAAATCAGAATTGATAGGGCTATTTTGATTACGAAAGAAGTCCTCAAAAGAACTTCCAAAAGATACAGCATGACCTAGAGATGGGTGCTGATGAGCTAAATGTAGCTCTGAGTAACTTGGACCTCCACTCTTAATTATTCTACTTCCACTGCTGGATATAAGAGGACCATCAGATATGGGTGTAGATGAGGAAATGAGTGGGGATTCTCTTTCTTCATCATTAGTATCATTAGCAGCAGGATCCTTTGTGGCAGGAGAAGCAATTTATCTAATAGGGGAATCCTGGATTCCACTACTTTCAGCCATTCCGCTGCTTTCAGAAAGTGACATAGTAGGGGATGATGTTGGCTGTTCTTTTCTTAGAGAAGGATCATCTTCTTCACCAGCAGCTTCAATAGGAAATAGTGAGAGTACATTCATGTACCTTAGTGGTGACTTCTCTGCACCAGTTAGTTCTTGTGTACCTGAAATGTTAGTATTCTACAATGCAACAGGTACATAATTCATAGATTTTGAAAGAACCTCTATATCAAAGAACCAATCAGGACCTGTTTGAACATCTTCAGGCTTGTCTTCAAGAAAATCCACATGAAGATTTTCTGTGATTTTGCTTGTCTTCTTGTTGAAGACCCTATATCCCTTGCTGTTTAATGAATAACCCACAAAATATCCATCATCTCCCTTTTCACTGAACATGCCTAGATTGTCAATAGTGTTCAAGATGATCACATGACATCCAAAAGGTTGAAAGAAGTCAATTAAAGGAGGTATTCCATTGAATAGCTGATAAGGGGTCTTGTTGTGTTCCTTAACCACCAAGGCCCTGTTTTGTACATAACAAGCAGTGGATACAGCTTCAGCCCAAAAGATAACTGGAAGTTTGGAATCAAACAACATAGTTATTGCAGCTTCAATGAGTGTCCTATTCCTTCTTTCTGCAACTCCATTCTGTTGAGGTGTTCTTGCAATGCTGAATTCCCTCTTGATTCCTTTGTTTAGGCAGAAAGAATCCAGTTTCTGATTTCTGAACTCACCACCATTATCTGATCTCATGGTTACTACCTTCATGCTTTTTGATAGTTCAATCTGATTGATGAACCCAATGAGTACATCAGCTGTGTCACTCTTTTCAAATAGAAAGAATGTCCATGTGAACCTTGAAAAATCATCAGTAATCACTAGGCAGTACCATTTCTTCTTTATGCTTTCCATAGAAGTAGGACCAAAAAGATCCATATGCAGTAGTTCCAATGGCTTGGTAGTGGACATACTTGTTTTTTATTTGCAGGATGCTCTGTGTTGCTTACCTTTTAGACAGGCAGCACAAGTATGATCATTGACAAAGGACTTGGAAGGAAGACCATGAACCAGATTATATTTCACCAGTTTGTTCATGTTCTTGAAATTAAGATGACCAAGTCTTCTATGCCATTTCTTACACTCAGCAACTGAGGCTTTGGCAATGAAATAGGTTTCATTGTCGTGAATAGAGATGTCTTTGAGATCAATTGTGTACATGTTCTTTTGTCTTGGTGTTCTGAGTACAATAGGAGTGTCTGGTGGTAAGACAAACTCATTTCCTAACACCAGGCATTCATTGTCAGTAAACAAGACAAAATTCTTGTTATCAGTCATCTGTGACACACTGAAGAGATTGTACTTGAGTTCTTTCACCAAGTAGACATTATCAAAGGTCATCCCATTGGTGAAAATAGTTCCTTTTCCTGTTATTGTTCCATGCCCATCTCCAAAAGAAACACCATCATTGTCATGCAGGGGCACAAAGTTAGACAGATAAGATTTTTGTCCAGTCATGCTTCTTGAGCATCCACTATCCCAATATGCTCTATCATCCTTTGTCTTCTTTGTCACCTGCAAAAAGAAAACCAAATTAGTTTTTCTTGGGGGCCCAAGCCATTATAGACTTGGATCTACCTCGTGTATCAATGTAGGATAGCTTATCAAAAACTAGAGATACACCATTAGACTGAGCACCCCTTTTGGGTACCCAAACCCAACGAGCTGAGGCTTTCACAGCTTTTCCCTATCTACCCATGTTCCTAGAAGGCAAAACTTTGCTAGCAGGGGATACCCCAGGTTTAGCAGGGGAATCCCTATGCTTAGCAGAGGGAACCCATCTTTTGTTTTGGCCTCTATTTATGTGTTGGTGAGGTCTAGGGCCAGATCTATATGCATTATGAGGTGTTGGGTTGGTCATGGAAGTGCTGGGCTTGGTATGAACATCATTCACCTTTCTAAGTGCAGGGACAACATATTTGTCAGTAACCCTGTTTCTCAAGGCAGGGGCAACATACTTGGCAGGGGAAAAGGATTTTGCCCCTGCATTTAGAAGAATGGCTTTAGGTTACATATCCTTTAAAGGATTTGCATCCACCACTTCCATTTGTGCCTTACACTCTTGATAAGTGTGATCAAAACTGCCACATGTGAAGCAGGGCTTTGTATTTATCACAAAGTCTTCTCCTAATTGATGAGACTATTGGTCAGTCCAATTTCTTTGATTACCTCTGACAAACCTGTACATACCAGCATATTTAATGGTGGACTTAGGGGACTGTGATTTGGTTTTAGATTTGGGTGAACTACTCTTAGAACTAGAATCACTACCAAAAAGTCCTCCCCTTGAAAATAGAACAGGGTTGTCAATTTTCCATTGTTTTAAAGCAATCTGTTCCTTTTCAAAGTCCCTAATAATACTAGTTTTCACTAGTGGCTCTTCAGTATCAAGACTATTAGGTATGTAAGCACTCAAGTCAAACTCAATATCATCCTGTTTTTGAAAACAAGGGAGACCAGTCCAAGACAAGTCTTTTCTAGGAAAATGTGCATGAATATTGGCAGGAGGTGGTGGTATGGTAGCATGCTCATTTTTAATCCCAAACCCTGTTTTGTCCCTAGGAGATTGACCAATTTCAACTGCTTTAGTTAAATCTTTTGAAGCTTTTCCAAAATTTTCAACAGTTTCATCATCAATCTTTTTGTTAGTTTTAAAAACATCAAGTTCAGCAGTCAACTCCTTAATGGAGTTACTATTCTCCTTAGCATCCCTTTCTAGAATCACAATGTGATCCATATAATCACTTTCTCGTTGTTTAAACTCTCTTATGGTGGACTCTAACTGTTCTAAAGCACGTCTATAATTATCAAGGTCATTGTCACAATTGATATAGTCAGCTTATACCTTTCTGATTTGATCATTCAATGACTCAGTATTTTTCCTACAAGCTTTAGTGCAATATGAATCATCGTATACCTCATTGTCTGAGCAGGAACTTGACATGGACATAAGTGCAAAATCTTCCTCTTTTTCCTCAGCAACCAATGCTTGATTTCTTTCCACATTCTCTGTCATGGCACTCCAATCCCATCCACCTGCTCCATCTATCCCCTGCATGGCTACCATGGCTTTAGCACTAGAATCATCATCTCTGGTTTCCTTCCTATAGCAGTTCCCAGTCTTAGGTCCTCTGCATTCCCTATCAAAATAACCCTTCTTACCATAGTTGTAGCATTCAACCTTTGTTTTGTCAAACCCAGCTACATCAGAGGGATTGATTGAGATATTCTTTCCGTACTTTTTGTAAAACCTGTTGGCTCTCATGCTAAGCAGAGCCATGTTCCATTTGATATCCATCTCCTCCAGTCCTTGCTTACTAATTTGACTTAGATCTTCATGCAACACAGTAGATCCTTGTGGCCCTTGGGATGCTATGAAAGCACAAGCAGTGTCAAGACTGAATGTTGCAGGCCTTTCTTCATCATAAGATGATCCAGACCTGGTAGTAGGGGAATAAGTAGCACGGCCTACATCTCTTCCACTGCTTTTGGAGATTCCACTGCTTTGAGATATGAATGCCATGTTGGCAGGGGAATCATTAGATCCACTTGAGTTGGTGGGAATCGTTCCTTTTGACTTCATCTCATTGACAACAGGTTCAAAAACTTTCAAGTTATTGTATATGTCATCAATGTTCTTGTTATCCAAGTCGTCCTTATTCTGCCAAATTGCCTTGTAGACACACCATTCCTTTTGGAGACTGTTAAGGAACCTGGTATTCACCTGCTCTCTTCTCACCTCAATATCAAAGAACTCCAACTGGGCCACCATATCTTGAAGCCTATTGTAAATAGGGCCAATCGATTCATCACCAATTGCTTTGAAAGAAGCAAAATCATCAAGCATTTGATTCTTCTTTTTCTTTTATGTGGCTTCATTTCCTCCAAAGGTTGTGCCTATCGCTTCCCATAGTTCCTTAGCTTTTTTGTACTTTCTGAATCTTAGTTGATGTCTATCAGGTAGAGCCAACAGCAATGAGCTGTGAGCTCTGACATCATGCCTTCTGGCCAGTATTCCTTATCACAAAGAGCAACATATTTCTTCTTGTCCTTACCTTTGGAACTTTCACCTTTTTCTTCTTCCTTGCCCTCTTCAACTGCCACGATTTTGTTGAATTGATCACCAAACTCTATGATCTCCCAGAGAACATAGTGTTCCATTTTGAGGTATTGTTGGATTCTGAATTCCCATAGTTCAAAGTTTTCAGGATCCAACATGGGTAATTTGAGGTTATTGTGATTGTTGCTATTTGAGGAAGAGTCTGAAGACATGGTTGGTATAAGGGTTTTGTTCTTGGTTTAGACAAAGTTTCTCAACAAGCTCTGATACCACTTGTTGATCCCAAACTCAGATCTTAAACCTTAATAGCTTGTTTAAGGGTTGTGATAGAAAGAAAGTATTCAATCTAACACTAGAGAAACTTTGCAAAGCGAAGTAACTAAACAAGATGCGGAATATAATGTTTAGCACAAGAACAATATGATTGAAGCAAACATTGAACTTTAATATATCAATGATATACGAATAACCTAAAATGTTATTAGGGTTTACAAAACCTTAAAGTATGATAATGAAAGACAATAGAAAAAGACACCCTTTGCATGCTAACCTAGTGAGTCCTTTTATAGGCATAAGGACTCACGTACAAGATCACTACTAACAAACTTGGAAAGTATTAAGGAGTAGTAACAGAAACGCGTAAAAATCTTTTCCAAGTTTATCTCTGACGGCATGGCCTTTGACTTCAGCAGGGGAACCAATCCCCCTGCCTTTGTTATTTGGCAGGGGGAACTAACTCTAGCAAGGGAACAATAATCAACTAGCAGGGGTAACAAGTATACATAGATTTATTCCCAACAACCCGAATTAAGCCTAATTCGGGTCTAGCAAGGATCACCCAACTTTTGTATCAACATTATTTATGTTTTTGAACTCCGTTTTTGATGAGACAATTTTTATTAGAATCGTTTTGTGCCTTTGATTCATAATTTATAAAAATGTTTTTTGTAAAACGACCCGAGGGAACACAAATCGAGGAAACTATAATCGAGGAGTACCCGTAAATTAGTGGGGATGAGACAAGTTAACACTTGCCCCACCCCCACTAAGGGGCGACCAAAGCTTCACCAACACACCTCAATAGGTGTCATAATGCATGATAACTAAGGACACTTGTCCTTAGTTACACACAAAACCACTAAACATATAAAACCACCAAAACACAAACTAGCTAACTCATAGTTACATGCAATCTCACAAAAATCTCTATCTCCCTACTCTCCTTGTGCCATCCACTTCACCACCATAAACCACCACTTGATCAAATTTTATCCATGAATCTTGTGTTAAACTTGCACAAGATGAAAACCTGTATAAGACATGAAGATTGGAGCTGATCTTAACCTATGAAAAGGAGTTTTCATGAGGTTCAAGGGCTGATTTCATGGAGCTGTTCATCCATTTGAAGGACCCAAGAAGTTGTCTTGCTAAAGTTGAAGATTTGGTAACAAGAACCAAGCCTTGTTCATCAAAATCCCATCTTTTCATCATCTTGATTGGTATAGGGATCAATCTCTTCCTATCATCTTGTTATTTTGAATATGTAATCTAGTATTTTCTTCATGTATGTATATGTATATGATGATTAATGATGATTAAAATATTATGTGGGGATTTGGTGTTGATAAATTTGGTTAAAAAGATTAAAAGCTACATGAAAAGATGTTAAAATCATGACTAAAATTGTAGGCTGTATAAAACAGTAAAGGACCATATGATAACTTGTTAAAATGACTTGGATATTTTAATATACAGTAAGGTATGTGAATTTTACATATGTGAGAGTTGGCCACTCAATGGAATCCATAAAATGAGTAAGATATGATCAAAACATTATTAAAGGTTCAAATCTGTAGAGTCTTTTTGGACGAATTATTAGAGACACTTAGAGGATTAATAAGCAGTAGCTAAAATGGAGATAATTGTATCACATATTATTTAGTTTGTGCTGCCCAAAATTGAGTTTCTATCTCCATGTAGAACTCAAGATATGGTAAAAATGCTGAAAGTGAGTTTCATAATCAGATTTGGAAAATAAAAGTATATATTATAATATAAGCACTCAAGTAATACCAATATAAAATACATACCTAAAACTCACTAACTTATGATAATACTTATAAAAATAAGTTATATACTTTGATATATAAGTGTGACATTTTATAAAATTGCAAATTGATATGTTTTATAAGTTACAAAACTATACATATAAGTTTTACGTCTTTCCGGCAAAAACCGAAAGATTAACGTTTTCGTTAATTAAAACTTAGACGGTCGGACCCGTCTAATGTAAACTTTTTATAATTCATCTACTGATATGTAAGTACATTTGACAAGTGAAAACCGATAAAACCCGAGCTTTATAACTTATGGACATTAACGGGCCAAAGTAGCCTTATTGGACTATTAGCCCAACTGGATTGGCTAAACACTAATGGACTTACTCATGGGCTTAACCCACTTGGGCCCATCATATGAGTATAGGCATGGTCATATAAAGATAAATGGACTAATAAAATGATATTGGACTTTAATGGGCTTATTGGGCCTTGATATATTAATAAGTGAAACTAGTGTAATTAGTCAAAAAATTTGACTAACAAATAACACTATAATGTGTATGAAGATATAAAATCCCACTTGATCATCATCATACTTATGATATCATAATATATAAATAGCCATTTTTTTATAAAGTCATTGGAAAAAAGTCTAAGACGAGTATTATTTGTCTAGGTTTCCATGATTGAAGCACGTACCGTACATCCAAATCGCCGATAACCGCCTTTCCCAATCAACGTGAGTTCATAGCCTCGCACTCTTTTAAATGTTTTATGAAATGTTTTATAAACCCGCGAGGGAGATAACATGTTAGTTTTAATAAAATAGGACACCAGTTGTCCAAATTTTTTGCTTATTGATATGGACCCGAATGATTATATGACCCGATGAATGATTATATGGCTCGATGAATGAAATGAAATGGATTATTATAGTTAGGTTATGTCACTAAAAGTCCGATTAGCATGAATTGTGAACTACCGGGATTTGGTAGACACTTATGCATATAATAGTACTATTTGGGGAAGATCACCCCAGTTCGCGCCTTGACAGTTGATCCCCGTCGTGCCACATTGATTGGTAAGCGAATTTATGTATGAGAAGATTTATATAAGCGTGATTATTGTGACGACACGCTGTTTTAGATGGGCAAAGGAATTTCGGGTTAGCTACCCGTTGTGTGTTATAGTAAGGTAGCAATGTCATGTGGCTTATAATAATCCAATATTGAAACTACTGATGTGTGAATTGAATTATAATATATTGCTTGACTAGCAATACATGGTTTTATTATTGATATTATGTTCGTGTTTTGGTTTTACATAACCATTAACAGATAACGGTTTTATTAAACTTTATCAACGTTATAAAACGTACTATATGATGTTTTTACGACAATGGTTCGTATAATGGTTTTGAAGGTAGAAGCCTATATTATGATTTACGACTAAGAGTTGTATAAAATGTCTTTGGCCTATTTTATGGCCTACTACAAAGATTTGTACAAAATGATTTTTGGTAATAACTATATACCGATGGTATATTAAAGGTATTATTAAACTCAAATTCACTCGGCGTTTTCGCTGACTTTTTTATTTTAACATGTTTTTGCTCAGGTACTTGAAGGTAATTCTTAGGAAGACGACGAGAATTTATGGCCCGCACTTAATAACAATTTCCATTCAAATTTTTTGTAAAATTGTATGAAATACTATGACTTGGGACCTATGTAAATTTGATATTTATGAATGGAAAATGCTTTATTATTAAACGACGTGATTTTTAAGCGTCGTCTATGATTTGAGTAATGTGTGCTATCCCGTAACACCAACGACTCTTCCGCTGAACTAAAGTATGAATATTTGGGGGTGTTACAGTTTGGTACCAGAGCTCTCGTTAATGAGAACGAAAATTTTTAAAACCAAGGTTTTGAATAAAACATTTCAAAATCTTTTAACTATAAACATTTTTCTCAAAATGTCTAAAATTCTTTTGACTATAACGGTGCCGATGAATTCCTGAGTTACCGACAGGGCCAGACTGAGAAGTGTTATTTTAATATATATATATATATATATATATATATATATATATATATATATATATATATATATATATATATATATATATATATAACTTGGATTATATATATATATACATATGATGTAATTTGATTACGTGATTGTTTGATGATTATTTTTATATTTATACGAGTTATTTATACGACGTAGATTGTCACAAGGAACCCTAACTCCCCTAGCAAATCAATCGAAGCTATTCCCGTAGGAATTTTAGCTATCCTAGATCTAAACCAAGTTGTGGATATTTATGATACCAACAAAATAGTTGATATTCCTAGAAATGTTGATATTAGTTGATTGTGATATTGAAGAAGAATTGGCGAGATTAAATCTGATATCGATGTCATGACGATCTTTCCTTATAGAGTGGAGTTTGACAAAACCTTACCACCTAGAAAGGTGTCACTTGATTTGGTGTCACCCAATTCTTAAACTGAAATCGAAAAGGTAAATGTTGCACCTGAGGCTGTCATTGGAACCATTACCCAAAAGCCTCATGCCACTAGTATCTTTCTAAGAAGTCTAATTGAATGGGTGAGTCATTTCATACTAGTGACTCATTTGATAACTATCATTGTAAGATCTATAAGATTGGAAATTAAGTGTTGTTCATATCGAACTTTTATTGCCCTTTCAAGGTCTAATAATAAGGTTGAAAGTACTGGAGAATGAGGTAGGATATCGCATTGAGTATGATTTAGTTGAAACTTGAATGAAGTAATTTAACTTGTATGGAATAAGAAATTGTTAAGGGGAAGTTGTTGAGTCATGTGATTGAATTATAAGGTTTCAAATGATTGTTGGTTCGTGTTAAGGGTTGTTCCTAGGCCATTGTCCACTAACGAGGATGCCCAGTGTCCAAGAAATAGATGGAAGAAGTCTTTTTCTGAATTGGGACCGATGGATCTTCCAGGACAGGTGCAACACCTAATAACTATTGTAGATTAGTATTCATTGTGGTATCTTTTAAAAATCCCTAACTTAGCTGAGACATCAGTTGGTAGGATGAGTTCCTGGAATTGTATGACATAGTGACATGTAATGTGTTACGGTACAATTTTTGACTTGTTCGAGATTAATGAAAAGGCTACCTCTGATTGCTAAATCCTACATGTATCGATGTTATCTATCCTTTATTGCTTCATCCTAATGTTCGCATTAGTGATGCAACCATTGAACAAGTACTCATCTCGATTTGAGTTACGTTGTGGATTATTCTTTTTGAGTGCCATCGAGGTCATGAACCTCATGATTAACTGGCTAAGCTCAATTCCTATCATATTGTAGTTAGTTCTTGGTGAACAACTTTTCATCACTCTTGTGCAGATCACTCATTGTTTTTATAAGTTAAAACAGAATCCCTTGAGAAAAATTGAATTTTCATCATCATATGGATTATTCAAAGTGGAACTTATAAATAAGTACTATCGAAATAAAGTTGTTTATGAAACACCTTAGAAAACTTAATTGTTTCCATAGCAAAGAACGTCTCTGTAAATTCATTTTTATTCTTATTTCAGAATTAAGCATGAAAATATTTTGACAAACTGAGTATTGTATCGTTAATCCTAAAATTGAATATAGTTGCGCGCCTATATAAAATCTGGGAGGGACCATGCAAGGCTGATTAGTAGTCACCATGAAATTATTAATAAACACTAAATTTTCTTTGAAGATTGTGAAAGATTAAATTTTATGAGATCTACAAGAAATGTAAAAATAGGGACATATTGTTAAAGACACCTACATATGTGCCCGTACCATTTATTCTTCTGAGTTGAATTTACTCATCTGTTGAAATTGCCTTATTTGACAATTGACCTCCTCTCCTTGTCCAATTCTCTCATGGTGAGATTCTCTGTAAAAGTATCTAATTATTCAGTATTAATACCCGACAGGGTGTATCGACGTTCCTATCATTTCTTTTGATTAGATTTCATTTGAATAACCTGGGTAACGATCCGAGGAGCTTTCAAATGCGTACTCAAATCATGGGAACATGGGATATATTCATACTCGTTAGTGTTTTCGTCTGTATCTGATTTGAAATTCTCTCGCGTAAATTATGCGTTGACCTTACTCTTTTAATGTTAGCCATGTATTCAGATATCCTTGAATTTGTGAAGGGTTATGAGTTATTATTAGTCTTTTGAGAAGTTCACATCTTATCAACGGTAATGAAACTAGAAAGTTGATAATGCCAATAGAATGGATTGATTGATTATGACATAATGTCATTGTCTTAATTGATGGGAACTCGAGTAGAATTCCCCTAAAAGATGAGATGTTGATTATCAAAAGTGATCTAAATAATTCTTGATGGATGACCATATCCTGCATTTAGACTTGAAATTATACCATGAATGGTTGTGAACTAGTCATAGACCTTGTAATCTAGAAAGAACCTAATGTGGATTTATTAAAATATGTTTCTGTTATCTGAAACTTTAGGAGGTATTTGCTGGTGAATTACCTAGACTTTCGCCATTAAGGCAAGTTGAATTTGGTATTGATTACATTCCCGGTGCTGCACCTGTGGCATGTGCGCTATACGTCATCACCATCTGAATCAAAAGAATTACCGTGCAACTGAGAAATTTGTCGGAAAAAGCTTTTATTCTACCGAGCTCGTCATCATGAAGATCTATGGTGTTATCATTCCTTATATTTTTTGATTACCATGAACTAGGTAAATTGACGATCAAAATCTATATCCACTACCCAAGATAATAGATTTGTTCAATAATTTACTAGGTTCTAGTGTATATTCAAAATTTGATCCACGGCATGGTTATCATCAACTTCGCGTCTGCAAATAAGATTATTTATTCCAGTCACTACATTCAGAACTTGTAATGAACATTATAGTTTCACGTGATGTCGTTTGGATTAACCAATGCACATGTAGCATCCATAAATTTGGTGAATCACGTGTGTAGGCTGTAATTTGATAAATTCATGCTTGCGATCATTAAGGACCATCTGTTTGTTTTTAAGAATAGGAAGGAGTTAATAATCATTTATAGTCTGCCCTGAGTTGGCCGAGCAGTGAAAACCTGTACCTTGAGTATTTAACATGTGATTTAAGGCTTACCTTTACATTATTTGACCGTGTGATTAATAGATAATGAAATCTATATTGACTCTTCAAAGATTAGAGCCATTAAGGCTTTGGGTTATACCAAAAAGAAAGTGCAAATATGTTTTGACAAATATTTTATCAAAGGATTTTTAAGGAATTGTTCCCTCATATCCACATTATTTAACTAAACTCCCTTATGAGTAAATGTTTGTGTACCTCAAGACAACCTGAGAGGGATTGAGGAAACCATTTAAACCATGATTTGGAATTTGGAACGACAATTTTTGCTTTTCAAACTAAGAAAATTTTGACTAAAGTATAAACAAAGATTTTCGAACAATTATGGATCTAATTAATTATTTTCGATAAATCAACAAAAACCGTGTTAACTAAATTCAAATTTATTTTTGAACATTTTTCTATAATTGGACGAACTAAAAAAATTTAAAACTTTTTACGTTTACGTTTCATAAAGTTAAATATTTATTATTTAATTACTCGTAATATTTGTTGACGCTTTAAACGTCGGATTGAGCAAAACTGATAAAATAATAGTTGAGACGAAACTAAAACATAGAAAATATGAAGAAAGAATTTCTGAGTGAATTGTGGTCATGATAATTATTTCATCAGGAAAGGTGAATGTAGATACTGACGCATTATGTAGAAAGGATAAAGAATCAATTAGGATGTGTTCCATAGTAATGACTGTGCAAAATAGTTTCCCGAATAATTTAAAAATAGTTGATGTTTGTAAGAAGGATAATATAAATAATAAAGAGTTACGCGGCTAATGTGAACCATTAGAAATGAGAGCCGATGGTGTTAAATGTTTAAAAGGCCACTTGTGATTGCCTAAATATGGAGGATTTTGAGATTTAGTTATATTGGATGTATCTTATCTGGAGAAGTTGTACTGATGGCGAATTACGAAGGCAGACACCGCCTCATACATTAGTAAACGTCTAACTATTGCAAAGGTCAAGGCTGATTGCTTCTACAACTTATTATTCCTGTTTGAAAATAGGATAGAATCACCATGGATTCTTATAATAAATCTTCCAAGGTCATCATCTGAATTTGATTCGATTTGGGTCATCGTCGACAGACTGACCAAATCTGCTAATATCATTCCCGTTAATGATAGATTCTTGATGAAGAAATTGACTCTTTGTATTTAAAGGAGTTGTGTAAACATAGTGTGCATGTATCGATCATCTCTATGAAGATCCTTGTTTCGCATCGAATTTCTAGAGATTTGCTCAGAAGTCATTGGGAACGAACCTTGATGAGAGTACTCTTGACCACCCCAATCGAAGGGACGAGGTAGAGTAACGATACAAAACACTAGAAGTATTGTTTTTGCTTGAATGATTGACCTTTGGTAATGAATGGGATAATCGTTTTCCTTCGGAGAGATTAGCATTGATAATTATCGTATTAGGATCGAGATCGAATCTTGTGAGGATCTATATAAGAGCATCTGTAGGCAGGAGTTGGGATAAAGATACCCGACATGCACCCATTGTGAGTTGGACATGTCCTTTAGGTTTAAGGTTGCCTAGGATGACAAACCTAACCTTACAAAGCACCCGACCCGCGAGACCTGAAATGATTGTTGAAATTAGGATCTGATTATTGACTGTCAGTAGTGGGCAGGAGGTTATGTGGATATGAAATGTAGATCTTGAAGTGCAGGATGGGTAGCGAAGTTATTCCAAAAAATTTCACCATGGAAAGATGAATGAATGATCTGAAGGATCATGGGAAATATGTCCCGTTGTATGGGACCATTGAGATAATGTAAAAAGTGGTTTGAAAGGAATATAAGCTAGATCTACCCTAGGACTTCAAGGGATGCGTGAATTATGTTTCGTATATCGAACTTGATAAAATGTCTATCAAGTGAAAATCTTATTACTTCTTGAGGAAGTTTAGATCGGCGAAAAGTTGCATTCATCAAAAACCCGTGAACATAATGGATAGAGAAAGTAAGTCAACATTAAGCCTGATCGAATTCCCGTAGTAACGTTTGATGAAACTCGCGTATTGTAATGAATTACACTTGAGAGAAAAGACTGAATGTAGAAGAAATACCCACATGGCTCTAACTCTATAAGAAGCGGGTAGTAAGATAAATTGATCTTTGAGGACAAAGATCCTGTTTAGGGCTAAATGTTGTGATAATCCGTCAATTTATGGTCGATATTTTATTCTCAAGTATTATTTAAAAACATTATTTTAATGTTATATTATGAACTCACTCATTTTTTTGGGACGAAATTTTGGTTTACGTCTTGAAGTAGCATCGACTACGTTTAAACCGTAGAATTCTATGTTACGTGTTTACGTTTACATACTCCGTTTTGGTGAAAGTCCGACATTTCAGGAAATAAATTTATCCTTGAATATTATTTTGGAATTTTGAATTTCTGTTGGTTCATAAAATCACAATTTTACGAGAAGAGATTAGGACTTACGTGCATAATTTAGCGTCCTTTACGACTAAACCGGAAACCCTAGGTTTACGTATTTACGTCTTTGAACTCTGTTTTTTATGAGACAATTTTTATTAGATTCGGTTTGTGCCTTTGATTCATAATTTATAAAAACATTTTTCGTAAAACGACCCGAGGGCACGCAAATCGAGGAAACTAGAATCGAGGAGTACCCGTAAATTAGTGGGGATGAGACAAGTTAACACTTGCCCCACCCCCACTAAGGGGCGGCCAAAGCTTCACCAACACACCTCAATAGGTGTCATAATGCATGATAACTAAGGACACTTGTCCTTATTTACATACAGAACCACTAAACACATAAAACCACCAAAACAAAAACTAGATAACTCATAGTTACATTCAATCTCACACAAATCTCTCTCTCCCTACTATCCTTGTACCGTCCACTTCACCACCAGAAACTACCACTTGATCAAATTTTATCCATGAATCTTGTGTTAAACTTGCACAAGATGAAAACCTATAGAAGACATGAAGATTGGAGGTGATCTTAACCTATGAAAAGGAGTTTTCATAAGGTTCAAGGGCTGATTTCATGGAGGTGTTTATCCATTTGAAGGACCCAAGAAGTTGTCTTGCTAAAGTTGAAGATTTGGTAACAAGAACCAAGCCTTGTTCATCAAAATCCCATCTTTACATCATCTTGATTGGAATAGGGATCAATCTCCTCCTATCATCTTGTTATTTTGAATATGTAATCTTGTATTTTCTTCATTTATGTATATGTATATGATGATGAATGATGATCAAAATATTATGTGGGGATTTGGTGTTGATAAATTTGGTTAAAAAGATTAAAAGCTACATGAAAAGATGTTAAAATCATGACTAAAATTGTAGGCTATATAAAACAGTAAAGGACCATATAATAAATTGTTAAAATGACTTGGATAATTTAATATACAGTAAGGTATGTGACTTTTACATATGTGAGCTTTGGCCACTCAATGGAATCCATAAAATGAGTGAGATATGATCAAAACATTATTAAAGGTTCAAATCTTTATAGTCTGTTTTGGACGAATTATTAGAGACACTTAGAGGATGAATGAGCAGTAGCTAAACGGGAGTTAAATGTAGTACATATTATGTAGTTTGTGCTGCCCAAAATTCAGCTTCTATCTCTTTGTAGAACTCAAGATATGGTAAAAATGGTGAAAGTGAGTTTCATAATCAGAATTGGAAAATAAAAGTATATATTATAATATAAGCACTCAAGTAATACCAATATAAAATACATACCTAAAACCTACTAACTTATGATAATACTTATAAAAATAGTTATATACTTTGATAAATAAGTGTGACATTTTATAAAATTGGAAATTGATATGTTTTATAAGTTACAAAACTATACATATAAGTTTTACGTCTTTCCGGCTAAAACTGAAAGATTAACGTTTTATTCAATTAAAACTTAGACGGTCGGGCCCGTCTAATGTAAACTTTTTATAACTCATCTACTGATATGTAAGTACATTTGACAAGTGAAAACCGATAAAACCCGAGCTTTATAACTTATGGACATTAACAGGCCAAATTAGCCTTATTCGACTATTAGCCCAACTAGATTGGCAAAACACTAATGGACTTACTCATGGGCTTAACCCACTTGGGCCCAACATATGAGTATAGGCCTGGTCTTAAAAAGATAAATGGACTAATAAAATGATATTGGACTTTAATGGGCTTATTGGGCCTTGATATATAAATAAGTGAAACTAGTGTAACTAGTCAAAAATTTTTACTAACACGTAACACTATAATGTGTATGAAGATATAAAATCCCACTTGATCATCATCATATATACATAGCCATTGTTTTCATAAAGTCATTAGAAAAGAGTCTAAGACGAGTATTATTTGTCTAGGTTTTCGTGATTGAAGCACGTACCGTACATCCAAATCGCCGATAACCGCCTTTCCCGATCAACGTGAGTTCATAGCCTCGCACTCTTTTAAATGTTTTATGAAATGTTTTATAAACCCGCGAGGGAGATAACATGTTAGTTTTAATAAAATAGGACACCAGTTGTCCCGATTGTTTGCTTATTGATATGGACCCGAATGATTATATGACCCGATGAATGATTATATGACTCGATGAATGAAATGAAATGGATTATTATAGTTAGGTTATGTCACTAAACGTCCCATTAGCATGAATTGTGAACTACCGGGATTTGGTAGACGCTTATGCATATAATAGTAATATTTGGGGAAGATCACCCCAGTTCGCGCCTTGACGGTTGATCCCCGTCGTGCCACATTGATTGGTAAGCTAATTTATGTATGAGAAGATTTATATAAGCGTGATTATTGTGACGACACGCTGTTTTAGATGGGCAAAGGAATTTCGGTTTAGCTACCCGTTGTTTGTTATAGTAAGGTAGCAATGTCATGCGGCTTATAATAATCCAATATTGAAACTACTAATGTGCGAATTGAATTATAATATATTGCTTGACTAGCAATACGGGGTTTTATTATTGATATTATGTTCGTGTTTTGGTTTTACATAACCATTATCATATAACGGTTTTTATTAAACTTTATCAACGTTGTAAAACGTATTGTATGATGTTTTTACGACAATGGTTCGTATAATGGTTTTGAAGGTAGAAGCCTATATTATGCTTTACGACTAAGAGTTGTATAAAATGTCTTTGGCCTATTTCATGGCCTATTACAAAGATTTGTACAAAATGATTTTCGGTAATAATTATATACCGATGATATATTAAAGGTTTTATTAAACTCTATGAATTCATTCGGCGTTTTCGCTGACCTTTTTCTATTAACATGTTTTATCTCAGGTACTTGAAGGTAATTCTCGGGAAGACGACAAGAATTTATGGCCCGCACTTAAATAACAATTTCCATTCAAATGTTTTGTAAAATTGTATGAAGTACTATGACTTGGGACCTATGTAAATTTGATATTTATGACTGGAAAATGCTTTATTATTAAACGACGCGATTTTTAAGCGTTGTCTATGATTTGAGAAATGTGATATCCCGTAACAACAACGACTCTTCCGATGAACTAAAGTATGAATATTTGGAGGTGTTACAAAGTTTACTTTATAACTTGGTCTAACACAAATCAATGTACGCATCAGTGCATTTATTTGTTAAAACAAAAGAAATCTTGTTTTTATGATGTTATCATCTCTACAACCTTAGAAATCTACAATTGGTATCTACATACTCGACAATGCGACTACTCAAACGACGACTACAACTCTTTCAATAGAACACGGCTCAACAATTTAGGGGGAGCAATTGTCCAGCATTCAGAATCTTTGATGCCGAAAGTGCCAAGTTCACAAACTGGTGTCAAGACAACAATACCAATCGTACATGTGGTGTCAAGAGATTATTTCAGACCTGACGAGGCGACCAAAACTTGCCGACAAGAACCGTGTGATCTTATCATATGATGTTCTCATCAATCAGGTCAAACCTTGTCAATTAATTCATATATGGTGAATTTTTGATCATTTTACTAATCGGTATTATATCTCAACATTTGGTATCATGAGGATAAAACAGACTTGCATTTTTCTTCCCAAAAACTTTGTTAAAATTTTATTAAATCAATTGATATTAAAAACATGGATTGGGTTAATATGTTTAATATGGGGGAGAAAATGTGATTTAATATGAGATATGATTAATCAAAAATGGTTTGACTTAACGTGATAGCTCATCCCGACATGTGCGAAATGTTTTCGAATATCGTGACATATGTTAAAGGGGAGCAAAATGGATTTGATATACCAAAATGGATTTCATGATCACATATACTTACCCAAAACCCATTTATTTCACGACGATTATGATTGTGGTGACATAAGGATGGTAGGATAGGTCAAGTCCAATGATTCTTCCAATACCAGAGGAATCTTCCCAAGGACATTCCATAGCTAGAAATAGTAGTCCTTAGGAAAGATGGAGAAAGATTGTGAATGTAGCTCAATGCCGACCAAGTACTTAGGTTAGCACTGGAACAATCACAACAAGGTGCTAGTTATGTGGTATTGGTAAACATTGAAGGGGTTGGAGAATGAAAAACAATTGTAAAGATAAAGGATCTAAAGAAAGAAGCCCTCCTTACAACCTTAGGCAGAAACCCTGTCAACACATATGCTATTGAGATCATTTTAATGATGCTCGATATTGAAGATAGACATCATGGACCCAGTGATGCATTGCACAACCCATCCCAGCTAACTCATATATCTCTTAAAAGGTATTGAAATGGTGGCACTCCTCTCCAACCTCCGATCACTAAAAATCTAAAATACACGATCGAGTCTAAATCCATTTGAGATCATCAAATATCTCATTAGGACACACTTCAATATTTCCTTGCTTATTCACATATTGTGAAAAGTAAGAAAGATCTTAAGAGTCCTACGCAAAATCTTCATGATCTTTCTTGAACATCCGAGTATTACGAAAGTATTTACAATGAAGATGGAAATCCTTCTTGAGCGAAGATCAAAAAGCTCATGGTACGTGACTTGTGCGATTCTTTATGAATCAAACTTGTGATAATCGGAAAGCAACAATTGTTTAATTCTTAACTGAACTTAAACATGTTCCAGGCCTCTACGCAATATCTTAGTGATCTTGCCAGAACACTTAGAGTGACACTCTATAGTGTTCACAGTGATGAGTAGAAATCCTTCTAGTGTTAACTTCAAACTACACTTGGTAGGTAACTTTCAAGATTCAATATGAATCAAGCTCGTGACAACTGGAAAGAAACGATGGTGCGATTCTTTAACGAATCAAACTTGTTCCAAGAATCGAAATTGACGGCTTCAATCATGCGGATAATTTTATCCAAATGATTAACACTTTACGTTCGTAGTCAGCTTTAGACGGTCGAGTAAAGAGAACGGGTTACCCGCGAAATCTTGTCAATGAGATTTTTAATTAAATCTACCTGCCACAAGTACGATCTTTTATGTCGTCCAACGCACCGACCGGAGATAAAATGCTACCAAATTAGACAGAAATGTTCAAAGCCATTTCGTTCGTTTCTACTTATGTTACTACATTTGAAGACGGTGGCGTCGCGGTGTCCAAGAAGAAGTTGTCCCCGCATGCTTGTACTTTATGCACTTAATACTTAATATAATTCAAGAAAGCCTAAAAGTTAAGTCTTCAGCTGTATCAAACTCTGAAGCTTTCAAGAATTACGAAGGTATAAGTATTTGGGCATGAAGTCACGAAGAGGCGGATATCACAAGTGATAATGCGCAAGATCAAGGCAAGAGATTAATGCTCAATATTGATACCAAAGATCACATCATCATGTTCACCAGAAAAGGAAAAGAAAAAGAAAAGAAAGATGAAGACTACAAGCTCAAGACAAGCATAGAATGCTAGGTTTATTTTATTATTGTAACTTGGGTAACTCCCTTGTTTGGAGTGACCTCCCTTAGGGGGAGATTGTTGGAAATACGTTTTACGTATTAGAAAGGATCGGTCACTCCAACAATAGTCTAAGAAGTAGCTCGTAGTTTAGTTATCGTAATAGAAAAGAAACAAGGCCAAGCCAAGCCTACAAATTGTGTAGGCCGGTGGCCCAATGTAAGCCCAAGACCATCTCATGGGCTTGGGTATATAAACCCTCTCCTTAGTTGGAGAGGGTGGTTGGTTCACATTATTTTCACATAGTAGAAAGTATTTTCTTCATACTTTCTCTCTAAGTGTGTGTGTTCTTACCATCTTTATATCTCTTTCTCTCTCTAGACTAAGCATAGATTTACAATATCCTAAATGTTTAAACTGAGTATTTTATATGCTTTAATTTAATTAAATCATGCTTATATTTATAACCTATAGTTTATTTAATTAACATGTTTTTATTAAAAAACTATACAAATAATTACATGACTTATGACATTTAACCAGTAAACTTAAGCTTATATTATTAACTTATTAATCCAGCTTATTTCTAAATACAGAAACTTTCTATTTCAGAAAACTTACTATTTTTGGAAACTTTCTATTTTTAGAAACTGATCTATTTTTAGAAGCTAATCTATATTGGAAAGTTTCTATTTTTGGAAACTTTCTATTTTAGGAAACCTGTTATTTTTAGAAAGTTACTTATTATTACACAACAAGTATAATAATACAAGAATACAAGTAAATACTTAACCATAATACATAGAATACATGATAAATTCAGTATAACATAAAAATCAGTAAAACAAGACAAGAACATATAAAACAAGCTAAGACATGATATAATCAGTTACGTACGCCGTAAACAAAATACTTATACATGTCCCCTATTTATGTAGCATTAGTGAGATCGGAGTAGGAATTTCATTCTCTTGTCTTCTTCGTTCACTGGACACAAGGTACGGATTTCTCGTCCTTCACTATGGACATTCTTTCTTTATTAAGATTCCCCGTTTGCAGCCAACTGTTTTCCCAGTATTGTTTTATATGTTTGATTACTTATCTTAGTATAAGAGCCTAAGCCATATACATGCATGACCAGTGTCACCTAGTTATGGAGGTACCATCACCATAACACTGGAGGCACTAGTGTTATGACTTCCCCAAGGTAGAGTGATTGCTCGTGGCGCCCCTTTTCCGTTTTGGCCATTATATTATATTATCATGTGGGGCGTATGGGTGCATCCTAGTTACATGTTTTTAAAGGAGTTTCATGGTGAATGCGATGTGTGCCTTGCATCCTTCACAAGGAGTTGATCCCTCCTACCCAGACTGATTAATTAGAGGCAACCCTCCTAATTTCATGACAAGGTCTCCCCTCCAAGTATTCATGTATGATGGAACCTCATGACCTATATGGGATATTGGCTAATTAATACAAATTTTACTTAAAAACATAAGCCTTTTCAAACTATAAAACCAGTTTTCTGAACATGTTACCAGGTTACTTAGGACTTATTCATTTCCGCTGCTATTAGTCTTTTATTCTTATGTTATTCCATGTTATACTTGTATATCCGTTCACTGGGCGTTATGCTCAGTCGTTTTCCTTTCATGTTCCCAAACGGCAGGTACTCAAGGGCGCTCGTAGACTTTAGTTGTACGTGCATATGGATTGGAAGCTATCTAGACTTCTCTACTTTATGAGTTTCATAATACATTTTGCTACTTATTTCTTTGGACATTGTTTAGTCCTTTTCCATTATAGTACTTATATTTGTGTGTGATGAGTTTGTACTTGGACTACCGATGTTTGTTTCCGGTATTTCTATTCATGGTCATTTAATGTTTTTAAGACATTTACCTTGTATGCTTTGATGACACGCCATAATCACGCGTGACATTCCATTTACCAAAATGGGGTGTTACAATTATGGTATCAGAGCCAAGGCTTCGACCTGTAGGCTCTCAAAACATGACCTATGATTAGTGGGTAATCACCATGGTCTTCCTTGAACTGACTGTTTGTTTTCATGCATTTATATCATGTATCATTGTCGCGGGAATTTTGATTAAGTAATGGTTGGTACAGGACTGCCCATATTTAGTCGCATGTACTTTTATCTATCGTGTTGTTTTGATGAACCGACCCATAGGCGTTCATCTTCTTCATGTCATTTTGTTTAGGTGAACCAACCCAAAGGCGTTCACCCAAACCCATGTTATTTCATCATCATGCATTCATACACTATTTTTGTAAAACCCAAAAATTTGGCTTTTATTTTATTTCATTAATTTCATTATAACATAATGTTTAATCCCTCTAATTTACTAATGACATACATAGCTATAATGTGCAAGAGATAAATACAAATTCAATCCTTAAATGTTACGTAATAAAAATGGCAAGCAAATCTTCAAGAGAAAACAAAACTAAAATGATTCTAAAAAGGTCTCTAAAGCTGTTACTATATTATCCAGAATTATTAGCCTTAATTTGCTTAATAACCGTCCTATTACCATGCAAATATGGAAGATATTAAATACCAAAATAGAAAACATGTTTTAGAGTCAAACGTTTACTTCCACGTCCGACTCTTCGGCCCGTAATGCTCTTAATATGCATAGACTCTAATTGATCATTTTTTATAAATAATCACCATCATAAATCTCAATCTCGCCAAGAGTGATAAACAAGATCATTTGAACTCAAGTTTTGACTTGAGGTTCATGTTTGTGACCATGCACTGATCATTCATGGTTAGAACTTCGTACCAGTTTGACGTTCAATCTGGCTTCACATCACAGTTTTGGGTTCGCATCGAGGATAGCGCTAGAGTCGAGTTATTATTAGCATTTCTGTTCAACATCGTATCCGATTCGATCAAGTTTCACTTTGTGATTTTTCCATTGGAGGTAATCTAGCTCTCGATCAATATTAATATTAGTGTTGAGTGATGAATTCATGCGTCACTGAAACTATAAAAGTAAATGTTACATTGCGAGTCCTAAAATTTTAAACATGAGATACTAAAATAAATTCCACGTTATTGATAATTCTAGTTAATAAGGAACGAACAATAACGTTTGGGGTCCTTAAAACATGCCATATAGTAAAATCAATCTTGTGTATAATACACAATCTAGTCAATAATGATGAAGGAAGGTGTTTTAAGTTTTCTGACATCTGATATAAGGTGATAACGCTAATGATTCGAGATAGATTTTAATGTCTTAGAATTATAGTATAATGATTTGCAACCTTGAGATTTCTAGGCTAATATACATACATGAATTAAACTGATAATAAATTGAGTTTGTACTGATACGTAATAAATGAGCAGGTTATGAAACATAGGGAAAAAAGTTATAATAAATAAATTCTAAATGGGTATAATAAGCTTAACGTGACACATGCATGAATATGTAAAATAGCCATTCAACTTGTTAGACAACATAGTTTATAACTCGGCAGGATAGATTGCTAAATCATAATCAGTCCCTAAATTATGTAGATAATTCGAAGAGATGTAAAACTGAGTTTCTAGTATGCAGGGAATTTGTTAAGGTACGGGTATCTCTATCTCTCTACTATTATTATAATTTAAGAGCATATTTATCAGTAAAATACGTGTAGAACTTCAGAAATAAAATAAGTAAATGAGAAAAATAAGAACAGTAAATTAAATAATAATCAGGTAACTTATTCACGTCTATTATTATTGTAGCTCCCGTGAAATCTTGAGTAGTATTCGTTCAGTCTTCCATTCAGTTAGTTACTGGACACGAGGTACGGATTTTCCGTCCTTTTAGTAAGGACTTCCTTTCTATGCATGATTAGGATTCCCCGTCTGCAGCCAAATGTTTTTCCCCGTATGTGTTTAAGCTTATCAGAAATCATGTTACAAACGAAATAAGTTGCCTGAGCATTATATACAAGCACGACCAGTTTATGTACTAGTTACAGAGGTACCGTAACCACGGCACTAGAGGCACCGGTGTCGTGACTCACATGCAGGAGAGTGATATCCTGCATCGTCCCACTCATGTTCAGTTTGGCCATTTTTATATGTATGTTTAGTGGGGCGTATGGATGCATCCTAGGCTTATCAGTTTACAAGTTATCAGGGTGAACATGGTGTGTGCTCTACATCCTTCACATGGAGTTGATCCCTCCACCCAACACAATATTTAGAGGTTACCCCTCTACAGTTATTTAGAGGTCACCCCTCTACAGCATGACGAGGTCACCCCTCCAGTTATTCATGCACGGTTGTTACAGCACGTGACCTATATAAGCTCTGGCAATTAAAATACATTAAATGCATGTTTTCAGATTTAACAGATAACAGTTCAGCTTTATTATTTATAAATCGGACTTTACAGATTATACACAGATTTCCGCTGCAACTTTACTTATCAGACTTACAGCTCCAGTATTTCATCATCTGTTTCATTTCAGTAATTCCTTATCATGCTTTATATCCATTCACTGAGCGTTATGCTCAGCCGTAGTTCTTTTATGTTCTAACGGCAGGTACACCAGGACGCTCTTAGGATTCTGAGAGCATGTGCATTGAATTGAAGCTATCCGGACTTTTTACTTTATGTACTTACATTATTCTGCTTATTTGGACAATTTTTAGTCCTTTCCTTCAGTATTTTACTTTTCATGTTTTGGGCTTATGTTTGGATTGCTGATGTTTGATTCTGGTATTTCCTTTATGGTCAGTTAATGTTTTAGGACATTTACCTTATGCTTTGATGAACGCCATAAATACACGTAACGGTCCACTTATCCAAGTGGGGTGTTACAATTATGGTATCAGAGATATAGGTTCGACCTGTAGGCTCTAAAACTTGACCTGTGACTAGTGGGTAGTTACCAGGAACTTTCCAGATTTTGGCGTTGTTTTCTTTCATGTTTCTCATGCATTTATCAGTCAATTTTCTTCATTTATTAGTCAGTTTTCTTAAAGTTTTGACTAAGTAAAAGGTTGGTATAGGACTGGCCATATTTAGTCGCATGTGCTTTTCTATGAATTTTGTTTTGTGAACCGACCCATAGGCGTTCACCCTTGCCCGTTCAGATTTTTGAATTGGTGAACCGACCCAATGGTGTTCATCCTTACTCATGACAGATTCATGTTTTCAGTCAAATATTACTTGGTGAACCAGCCATAAATGTTCACCATTGTTCTGGTCAAATTTCATGCTTTTCAGTCAAAAGTTGCTTTGTGAACCGATTCATAGTTGTTCACCTTTGCTCATATCATGACATTTTATAAAGTTTTGAAAAGTATGGATTGGACAACCGCCATCCATATTTAGTCCCAGATTGTAAATTTTATACATGACAGTTCTTATTTGACAAGTATGGATCGAACCAGAATCACCCATACTTAGTCACATGCTTCCTACTATGGATACTGTGAATTAAACCATAACTATCCACGTCAGTTGATGTTAAACCTCAGTTGATTATTCTTCTATGTTCTTTGTATCAGTCAAGTTTATACTCTTAAGAGGATGTCGTTTTCATGCTAATTAAGTTCATGTCTCCTTATGAGGATTCCGTTTTCGGTAAGGTAATGATGTTTTCATGCTAAGATACAGAAGAATTACAGTAAAATCCTATTTCATGATAAATCATGTTCTGGTCTATCAATCATGTCTTCATACTGAACATTGATGAAACTCCGTTTAATCATACTTTTCAGCCTCTATACAACCAGCATTAAGTCTACGCAGAAATTTTCAGCCTATCATGTTAACCGTTTAGGTTCAGTTGCTAACTAGTTAAATCAAATTATTTTCTGTTGACCGTGTCAGACAGTTTACACCAGTATCGATCATATCAGCAAACCTTCAGTGGTTCCACATGAACAGTATTCATCGTGTACTTCACGTATAGTATTTCAGGTGTACCCCATGTACCTTACTCCATGTGTACCGTTAATCGATCCTTAAGCACCTCAGGCATTTCCGCTTGTCGATATACTACCAGATGTTGATGCTGCTCGAGAGTTGAATATTTTGCCAGATACCGTTGCTGCTAATATTCCGGAGACCTCACGAATGCTGATGTTGCTGATACTTTGGTGAGGCCCCAAGATGCTGATGTTGCTTATACTATGAAAACTCTTCAAGAGAAAGGACGAAAACTATAAATTTAAAATTTCTGACAAGAATAAGTTTCAACCATCAGACACTACTATTCCATTCCATACTTTTACCTTCTCAGCTAGATGTCACACTTCACTCAGCTAACCTTTCATTCAGAAGAGTGGAAACTGGAACCCAGCCGGCCACTCAGCAGAATGGTTGCATGAATCACGGTCATGATAATGACCGTCATTAATTTACAAACAAAGCAGTAGTGGCAACCACCGTGCTTATAATTAATCAGTCAGTAACCGTCAGAACTCCGGAACGAACGTGACCAGAAATACAGAGGTCAGCAGTCTAACCGGTCCGCCAACCCTAGCAGTTATCAGGAATTCTTAACAATATTCAGACTCGCCCATTAAAATACATGTCAAGACATCAGTCAAGACTTAGGTATCAAGTATCCTTTCGGAAGACACCTTTCAGGACACCAGTTTTGATACATGCCATACGAATACCTTTTCAAAGTACGAGTCAGATTCATAACACCAGTATGCCTCCTAAACTAGGTCCTCCGAAATTCTAGTACCCACCAAGGGGGTATACCCCTTTTATTATGCCACGTATAAATCAGACCATTACAATTCGGTTACCGCCACTGGAGTATTATTCAGTTTAGACACGCAGTATTCATTCTGTGAGATTACAGACGAGCACATTCAGTGAAAGTTGTCACGTTTACTTCACGTATTCATATGTCAGCTTTATTTTATACCGGGTATTACCTACCTCCCAGCCAGAAAAGACTCCACAGTATCACCATATTTATAAAGGCTTTTCCTTCCAGTTGAAGACGAGATCCGTCTTACTAACTCCCGGTTTGTTCATTATATTTCTGCTAGAGAAATCAGTACAAACTGTTTCAGCTTTACAAGCACGTGAATTATTATCTTATAGTTGCGAAGACTTCTAATCATCACTCATGATGCGACTTCTGAAATTCTTTAAATTCATGATGAGCAGATTATTACAAACTTCCAAATGTCATTCCAAAAGGTTTTCCAGAAATTCCTTCTTAACCACGAGACAGAGTTTAACATCGAGCTTGTCTCAAGGACATAACCTGTTTTCAAAACTCCTTATCGCAGGACTTCAGCTGAGTTAAAAGAGTTGCAGCATTAACTGCAAGAATTACCGAAATGAGGCTTTATTCTCCCTGGTGCACCACCAGGAAGTGCACCGTTTCTTTCTATCAGGAAGAAGGCCGATAACATGAGATCGTGTATCGACCGCCGGAAAATTTACCAGATCACCATCCTTAATCGATATTCATTCCAAGTATAGAAGGTTTACCTGACCTTCTACGATATCTTAAATATTTCCAGAATAATTCGCGACCATGCCACCGGCAATGGTGAGAGAAGAACATGATCTTTTCCAGATTGCTGTTGAACACGTACAATCTTTCTAAAAATTTTGACGTATATGTCTGGGCTCCCTAATGCCCCAGCTATAGTATGAAATTTATTAATAAAATTTTTACGACTTCGAAGACAAAATCGTCAGTATGATATGTGGTAACATCCTAATCTCCTAAATTCTGGAGAAGAACATGGGAATCATCTTTTCACGATCCTGCAGATTTTCTAATAGGAGGAAATTATATACGCAACTTTCCAGATGTGAGTTCCAGATGAACAAGGTGGCATTTCTAAAACATCCTATTTTAGCAGAAAGAAATTTCAGAAATCATGCGAAGGTGAAGACTATCACCAAATGGTCAAGACCGACGTCTGTGACTAAAGTACAAAAATTTTCTATAACTCAATTGACTGCTACCGCAAAAATTGCTGACAGTCCTCACTAAAAATTCTTCCATGGCTATTCAAGCAGATTTCCACCAGAATGTTTCATAATCTCAAGCAGATTTTTGATAGAAGCAGTATCAAACATCAATGCAGCTAATAATTGTGAAAACACTTATCCTTTTACCACTTATTTCCAATAATAACAAGACCAAAACGTGTGATTTATGTCGTAAAAGTCGGAATTATGCGTGGTTTGTGTTTTTATTGTGTTTTAGGACCAAAAGATGAAAAAGGAAGAAAACACGGGCTTTCACGGGCTTTTATCGAAGAAAACGGGAAAAAGACGAAGTCAAAAGATCAAGAGTGCTTAAAGAACGGATGTCCAAGACCTATTCTGGAGATTTATCGAAGAGCAAGTCTAAAGACGGAAGTTTAATGAAGTCGAAGAACTTAAGTCTAATAGAAGAAGAAAATTAAAAGACAAGTTCAAATCCCGAGACTACAAAGACGAAGAATTAAAATCGAGTCGAGAAGAAAAAGAAAGAAGAAAGCACCACACATGCCTCCCCTTCCCTATAAATACCCTCCTAATCACATTAGGAGGGAGTTAGCTAGTTTTTTATTTTTCTTTAGCTTTCTTTCTAGTTTTTAGAGAGAGAAAGTCTTAAACTTTCTCTCACTAGTTCATCTTTTTCTTTTAATCTTTCAAGATTAAACACTTTTTGTATTGCTTATTTCATTAATCAAAGTTCTATTTTAAGCTTTTGATCCTTATTCTCATTCTACACTTCTTGATTTACTCTACCTTTGATCCGAATTTCACATCTCACTCGTATGATTTGATGCTTTTCGTGAATAAAGGTTTGATCTTTTGGTTTACACACAAGCTTTTACACGTCTAGGTCATAAGCTCATAATGCTTATTGGCTTATTCGAACCTTAGCTTATTGATTTTCGGAATTCTTCAAGGTTTTTAATGGTTTAAAGTTCATTTCATAAAGTTCTTGATTTTAAGTTTTGAGAAGTCATCGAATTTGAGCTTTTTGGGATCGTTTAAGATTCGTTTGGATTTGCTTATTGCGTTTGCTTATTGAGATTCACTCTTGCCACGAATTTTGGAATCAGTTACAATCCATCGCAATCTTAGGGTTTTGACACACATTCCGACAGTTACTCCACATTCCGATAGGTTTTGGTTTTTGATCGCAATAACCCATTAGGGTTTTACTTTGCGATCGGTTGGTTAATCCCCTTATTCCGATCTGGGTTGCGATCGCTTATTGCGATCGCATATTCCGACGGGTCTTAAGGCCTTGGTCAAGACGAAGTGCTGCCCATTTTTCGATAGCATCATTCCGATAGATAGACATTGCGACAATAGCATTATACATCATTCCGATCTGGGTCATTGCGATAGTATTGATCTTGACTATTCTGATGGTTAATGTTAGTTATATTCCGATGGTTGCTATTTGGTGTATTCCGATGAACATGAATTGTTTTCTTACAATTGATTAAGTTTTTAAGTTTTTAAGTTTTTCAAAGCTTTAAGTTTTAAGAATTTTCATAAATTAACTTTAAGTTTAATTTTGTCAAAACTTTAATTTACTCAACGACACTTTAATTACTTGCTAATAGTTTAAAATTAGATAAACAAACCAAACCATTCTCTTGATTCACCAAAAGACGATTGAGTCGCACTTAAGACCGGTTTTCAATTCGAAAAGATTCGGAACTATAACGAACTTGAACTTTCATATAGGGTGTCAAAAGCCTTATATTAAATGGCGCCGCTGCCGGCTCTTTTCGTTAAGATAAACGGTTTCTAGTGAGAGACGCATTGAATTTTGGGATCCGTTCTTTGAACGTTATTTTCATTGCTATAAAATTTTCAAAAATCCTAAAAAATATAAAACTCTTCAAACATACAAAAACATTAAAAAATCATTAAAAGCAATTCTTTTCAAAGGGTTTTGCACCAAAAATATTATATAGATATTCTTTGTGTATATTTTTCTTCTGCAGGTGTATGCGTACTAGATCTTCCAACTATTCTGAGCCCGAGACTCTTGAAAATTTAGATATGGCTGGTGTTAACAACAACAATAATCACCCACCTCAAAATAATTTGAATAACAACGACAACAACAACAACAACAATGTCCTTCTACCTGATTTACGAACCATGGAGGAATTGTGCCAACCCACCATGAATGGACGCGGAGGCCCGATTGCGCCAATGCACGTCACGGCTCAGGAGTTTTCGTTGAAGCATCATATGATACAACAAGTGCAAACGAACCCGTTTCGTGGAATTCCGGATGATGATGCCAACAAACACCTCGACAAATTCATTACCATTACCCAAAGCATGAAGTGCCCCGGTGTTTCTATGGATGACCTTCGACTTCAACTTTTTCCACACTCGCTTTCTCACCATGCCGAAAAATGGTTTGACCGTCTTCCCAAGAATTCTATTCACACGTGGAACGACATGACTCAACGCTTTTTATCGCGCTACTTTCCCCCATCCATGGTCACTAGCCTTCGTAACCAAATCAGTGGATTTATGCAAGAGAATGATGAATCGCTTTTCGATGCTTGGGAACGTTACAATGATTTGATCGACCGCTGTCCTAATCACAATATGCTCCCCGTCACTCTCATTGACACATTCTACAATGGTCTCACCTTTCGTGATCGTGACACGATCAATGCCGCCGCCGGTGGTACTTTTATGAAAAGGAGACCGGAGGAGTGTCGAGAGTTGATTGAAAACATGACTACTCACCACAAGAATTGGGATTCTTCCGCATCTTCAAGATCTAATCAGAGAGTCAATGTTTCATCTACTTCTTCCACCACCAACTCGTCTGTTTTGGAACGTGCTCTTCTTGATATTAACAAAAGTCTCCAAATTTTGACTTCTAACCAAACTCAACAAGCTAAAGCCGTTGCTATTTCTTGTGACACATGTGGTGGTCCTCATTCCTACAATGAGTGTCCTTCTACTCACGGCAATTATTCTGAAGACGTTAACGCAGCTTACGGCACTTATCCCACGGGAGGCTATCAAGCTCGACCTCAAGGAGACCGTGGCTTGCTAAGTTATCGTTCCAACAATTATCTTGCTCCTCCCGGTTTCCCTCCTGCAAACCAGAACCAACAACAAAGCTACAACCGAAACAACCAATCCCAACCTCGTGCTCAAAATCAATATCAATCCCAAAGAAACCCATACCCAACTCAAGGAAACTCTCAAGCTCCACCTCTCAATCAACCAATGGCAGTAAGTCCAGACGTCGAGACATTCATGAAGACCAATCGTGAGTTGGTGACGAATCTTAAGAGTCAATTTGTCAACTTGAAGAATGACATGGTGAAACAAGGGAGCGATATACGAGCCGAGCTAAGGAATGACATGGCCAAACACAGCAATGATATTAATGCCAACATGCAAAACTCTTTTAACAATCAAGCTCTTCACCTTCGTGATATGATTGGTTCGCTCATCCAAAGTAATCAACCCTCTTCTTCGGGTACTCTTCCGAGTAATACCGTTGCGAATCCAAGGGGGGAGATGAAAGCAATCACCACTCGAAGTGGAAAAGGTTATATGGAACCCGAGCTTCCTACACCACCACCCGTGATTGTGAACAAGGAAAAAGAGCAACTTCCCTCACCTCCTTCACCTTCTATCCCCATTTCCCCACCACCCGTGGTTGTGAGTGATCCTATTCCCTTAAAGCCTTCTTCTTTATCCAATATACCTTATCCTTCAAGGTTGAGGAAAGAGAAGCAAAAGAGCAAGGATGATATTCAGGTTTCGAACTTCCTTAAAATGTTTAAACAACTGAATTTTAACATCTCCTTTGCCGAGGCTCTCGCTCACATGCCCAAATACGCTAAAATGTTTAAAGACCTTCTGAGCGACAAGGAAAAGCTCCTCGACATCGCCAACACCCAACTTAATGAAAACTGCTCTGCAGTGCTCTTAAGGAAATTACCAATCAAGCTTGGTGATCCGGGTCGTTTTCTTATCCCTTGCAATTTCCCGGGAGTAGAGAATTGCATGGCCCTAGCCGATCTAGGTGCCAGTATTAATCTCATGCCTCTAAGTGTTTGGAAGCAATTATCTCTCCCAGAGCTAGTCCCCACTAAAATGACTTTGGAATTGGCCAACCGTACGGTTGCTTATCCAGTGGGGATAGCCGAAGACGTTATTGTAGGAGTCGACAAATTCACCTTCCCTGCTGATTTTGTTGTCATCGACTACGAGATGGACCCCCGTGTGCCACTTATTGTTGGTCGTCCATTCCTTAGGACCGGTCGCACTCTTATTGATGTGGAAGCCAGAGAGCTTATCATGAGAGTGGGTAACGACAAAGTAGTCTTCAACATGGGAAAGTTGTCTAAACAGCCTTATTCATATGAGAGCGTTAATTGTATTGACGTTCTGGATGAGGCTTGTGAAGAACACTTTAATGATGCTTGCAAAAGTATTCCTACCTCTCTTCCCACTAATAAGACCGTGTCCTCCATTGATTCATCGTTGTCTCTATTTGGAGATGGTGATTTATTCTGGAACAATCTTGAAGATACCATGGGAGATGTGAATTTAGCTACTAATGATTCTCCCACCGAAGGGGATGAAGATATGAGTTTCTTTGACAATCTTCTCACCGAAGCCAATCCTTCGCCTCCATCTCCCATGGTCATTGCTATCGATACTCCGACTTTGAAAACGCCTCCCGTCGAAAATCCTCCGGATTTGGAACTTAAGGAGTTGCCGCCACATCTCGAGTATGTGTTCCTTGACGACAACAAGAAGTCGCCCGTCATTATTGCAACGGATTTGAAAGATGAAGAGAAGACTCGCCTCGTTGCTGTGTTGAAATCTCACAAGAAGGCTATTGCGTGGAAAATCTCGGATATTCGTGGAATTGATCCTCACTTCTGTACACACAAAATTCTCATGGAGGACGACTTCAAGCCCACTATTCAAAGCCAACGAAGGGTGAATCCAAAAATACATGAAGTCATCAAAACAGAGGTTATCAAACTTCTTGATGCGGGTATGATTTACCCTATTTCGGATTCACCGTGGGTTAGTCCAATCCATTGTGTGCCCAAGAAGGGCGGAATAACCGTTGTTCCCAATGAACACAACGAGTTGATTCCCACTCGTCTCGTTACTGGGTGGAGAGTTTGTATAGACTACCGCAAACTCAATGATTCCACGAGAAAGGATCATTTCCCTCTACCTTTTATGGACCAAATGCTTGAACGTCTAGCTGGTAATGAATATTACTGCTTTCTGGATGGTTTCTCGGGTTATTTTCAAATACCCATCGATCCCCAAGATCAAGAGAAGACAACATTCACTTGTCCCTATGGCACCTTTGCTTACAAACGAATGCCTTTTGGCTTATGCAATGCCCCCGGGACTTTCCAAAGGTGCATGTTGGCTATCTTCCATGATATGGTTGAGCAAACCATGGAAGTCTTCATGGATGATTTCTCGGTCTTCGGGGATTCTTTCTCTGCTTGCCTTGCCAATTTGGAACGTATGCTTAAGCGGTGCGAAGACACTCGCCTTGTTCTGAATTGGGAAAAATGCCATTTTATGGTAAAAGAAGGCATTGTGCTAGGACACAAAATCTCTAAAGCCGGTCTTGAAGTTGACCGTGCTAAAGTAGATGTCATAGCCAAATTACCTCCACCTTCAACCGTGAAGGGTGTGAGAAGCTTTCTGGGTCATGCGGGCTTCTATCGTAGATTCATTCAGGATTTCTCTAAAATCGCTCGCCCGATGACCCACCTCTTAGAAAAAGATACTCCTTTTATCTTTTCTAAAGAGTGTCTCGAAGCCTTCAATCTTCTCAAGGATAAGCTCACTAAGGCACCAGTCTTGGTTACCCCTAATTGGGAGCTGCCCTTTGAATTGATGTGCGATGCTAGCGACTTTGCCATTGGTGCGGTTTTGGGCCAAAGAGTGAATAAACACTTCCAACCGATCCACTATGCTAGCAAAACAATGACGGGGGCTCAATTGCATTATACGACAACCGAAAAAGAGCTTTTAGCTGTTGTCTATGCTTTTGAGAAATTTCGCCCCTATCTTGTTTTATCCACCACCATCGTATACACGGACCATTCCGCGTTGAAGTACTTGATGACAAAGAACGATTCTAAGCCAAGACTTCTTCGCTGGGTTTTGCTCCTTCAAGAATTCAACATTGAAATTCGTGACAAGAAGGGAGCTGAAAACCTGGCCGCGGATCATCTGAGTCGACTTGAGGATCCATATCAGGGGGATCATCCGCACAAAGAGATCAATGACTCTTTCCCCCTGGAGAATCTAATGTCTATAAATCTCCATCTTGATGGCACCCCATGGTTTGCGGACATTGCAAACTACTTAGCGGGTGGCATTCTCATCCAAGGGTTAACATCCCAACAAAAGAAGAAGTTCTTGAATGATGTTAAGACTTACTTTTGGGATGACCCTTATCTATTCAAACAGTGTGCTGATCTGATTATTCGTCGATGTGTTGACGGACCGGCAGCTTTTGACATCCTCCAAGCTTGCCACAAAGGACCCACCGGTGGTCACTTTGGTCCCAACTACACCGCTAAGAAAGTGTTTGATTCTGGATTCTACTGGCCCACCATTTATCGTGATGCTCACGAAATGGTTAAGCATTGTGATGCTTGCCAACGTCAAGGCAAGATCACACATAAGGATGAGATGCCTCAAAATTTCATACAAGAATGTGAAATCTTTGATGTATGGGGCATCGACTTTATGGGGCCATTTCCATCATCCAAAGGGAACAAGTACATCCTCGTTGCTGTCGACTACGTCTCTAAATGGGTTGAAGCTAAGGCTCTTCCTACGAATGATGCGAGGGTGGTTGTGAACTTTTTGAAGCAGCTTTTCGCTCGATTTGGCGTTCCGCGTGCTATCATCAGTGACCGCGGGACTCATTTTTGCAACGATCAATTTGCAAGAGTCATGGCAAAGTATGGTGTCAATCACCGTCTTTCCACCGCCTATCATCCCTAAACCAATGGGCAAGCCGAAATTTCCAATCGTGGCTTGAAGAGAATTTTGGAGCGTACTGTGGGAGAGCATCGCGCCGCGTGGGCCGATAAGTTAGATGATGCTCTGTGGGCTTTCCGTACTGCTTACAAGACCCCGATCGGTTGTACACCTTATCGTCTTGTGTACGGGAAAGCCTGCCACCTACCCATCGAGCTGGAACACAAGGCGCACTGGGCCTTGAAGTGGGCGAACTTCGACATCATAAAAGCCGGTGATCATCGAAAGGTTCAACTCAACGAGCTAAATGAACTAAGGAATGAAGCTTATGAGAACTCGCTGATCTACAAGGAGAAGACGAAGATGATCCACGATGCTAAAATCAAGAACCGAGAGTTCCACGTTGGTGATCAAGTCTTACTCTTTAACTCTCGGTTGAAGATCTTCTCTGGCAAGTTGAAGAGCCGCTGGACTGGTCCATTCACCGTCGCCAAAGTTTTTCCGTATGGGACCATTGAGCTTTCTCAGCCGAATGGGCCCAATTTCAAGGTGAATGGCCAGCGTCTGAAGCTGTACTTTGGTGAGGACATCTCTCACGAGATGATTCCATCCCTCACCACGTTCCCCATGAACTAAAATTGGGTCGAGTCAGGCTCATGACTCGGTGAACAAAAACAAGCGCTTCTCGGGAGGCAACCCGTGTTCTATCCTTTACTGCTTTCATAATAAGTGTAGGGGGAGCCCGCATATGTTTGTTGTCTTGTTTCTTGTGTTGTGCAGGAATTAAAGCTTCAGAGAGCATCTTGATAACTTTTGACGAACCGTGATACCGTGTTTTCCATCTTCCCGGTTCTATCCTAAACTCTTGTGATTCAATATTTCATATTCTATATGTTCACATTGAATTCACTTTAGTTGTCATTTCCTTAGCAAGATTTAAACAACGTGCACAATGTCTTAAGTGTAGGGGAGTTTACTCCCACATGCTTAAACATTGAGGACAATGTTTATTTCAAGTGTAGGGGGGACTTCTATCGAAGTAAGTGGTCTTTTCCATGAATTTGCCCTCATTTTAACCGGAAAATTTGATTTTTCGACATTTTTCAAAATTTTTAATCTATTTTGGCCTAGTTGTATAGTTGTATTTGCCCTTGTTATGTTTCCTTTGCTAGAATAAATTTTCAATAAAGTGGTTTTAGATTTTTCTTAGTCGTGAACATTTTGACTCAACCCGAGTTTACTTACCTAAGTTTACTCTAGCTAGTATCCTTAACGTATTTAAGTCAAGTTTTGCTAAGCTTTTATATAGGGAGCTATAAAACGCGAAAGTCTTAACTCTCATGGGTTAAGAACAAGAACTTTTCGCAAGTTCCTATAATTGATCCTAGAGAGTCGTTTATCAAGGGAACTTTAAAATGCGATTTCTAAACTTGAAAAAGTCTAAGAATTTGCAAGATCCTATAGGCGACTCGAAAACCCGAAACTTTGATTTAATAGGCTAAGCATCCACGAGTCTCATTACTTGAGATTTTAAACTGTGGAGAACGAGAGATGATAGAGTCAATTATAAGTTCGGTACTCTTTCGTGAATTTATGTGAGTTAATTATGAGCCTATTCTCCCTCCGCTTGCTCAATAAATTATTTGCTAATAAATAAGGTTGTACGATTTAAAAAGTTACTTAGCTTCTAGCCCCAGATCGTTTAAAAGTTGCTCGGTAATGACGAGAGTTCATAGCCAAGGCATAACTTATGAAGCGGGGCGCGAAGATTGGCGAGTCCGAAAAGGCCCTAACAAGGCATGAGGGCTACATTTTGTTGCTAAAGATCCAAAAGTGATGTGAAGAATCATTTATCAAAAATCAATATGAAGGATCGAGACACACGACGAAAAGCCAAAACTCCCCAAAAGTCATGGAGAAGTCTATCCGAAAAGACCCTAACAAGGTATGAGGATAAATAGACCCAAGTCCTAAAAGGAGGCGGATCGTTGTATATCAAAGTCCAAAATAAAGATTGGAGAAAAATGAAGAAGTCGTGGTCCAAAGATGAAGAATCTCTCAAAAACTTCAAGTGAAGAAATTCCTATTATGAAGAGAAGACCATAATTTCAAGAACGTCTCTCGAAGATTCGAAGTATGAAGTCGCTGCCAAATATCGGCCCGAGAAAGGTCTCAAATCGCGAACCAAGTTATGCCAAGATATGAACTTTCTGATATCCCGAGAAGCAGTTTTAAAAGATTTGGTCCTTTAGCTAACTATTGATTAAATCGTTCACCTTATTTTCGGACTAAATAACTATCGAAATAAGTCAAACGATGCATCCTTGTGATCATTCAAGACAAAAATAAAATATAAGAGATACACCTAGGAATAAGGGAGTCTAAGTGAATAATTGGCCCACATAAGTTCGTGATAGTTTGCCAACTTATAATAACAATGATCTCGTTTTTAAGCTTGGTATGTGTAATGTGAAACTTGAGGATGAAAAATGTTCATGGTCGCCAAAGCCCAATGTAAGTTTTTAATTTCTTTACTTATTTCTATCTTTTATGTTTAGACTTTAATAAAGGCCAAGGTGGATTATTTATGATGGGAAATGTAAACCGTGCTTAAAATTAATGCATTGCATGAGGGCATTGCAATGGTCAAGTGTAGGGGATTTAATAAGTGTGAAAACACTTATCCTTTTACCACTTATTTCCAATAATAACAAGACCAAAACGTGTGATTTATGTCGTAAAAGTCGGAATTATGCGTGGTTTGTGTTTTTATTGTGTTTTAGGACCAAAAGATGAAAAAGGAAGAAAACACGGGCTTTCACGGGCTTTTATCGAAGAAAACGGGAAAAAGACGAAGTCAAAAGATCAAGAGTGCTTAAAGAACGGATGTCCAAGACCTATTCTGGAGATTTATCGAAGAGCAAGTCTAAAGACGGAAGTTTAATGAAGTCGAAGAACTTAAGTCTAATAGAAGAAGAAAATTAAAAGACAAGTTCAAATCCCGAGACTACAAAGACGAAGAATTAAAATCGAGTCGAGAAGAAAAAGAAAGAAGAAAGCACCACACATGCCTCCCCTTCCCTATAAATACCCTCCTAATCACATTAGGAGGGAGTTAGCTAGTTTTTTATTTTTCTTTAGCTTTCTTTCTAGTTTTTAGAGAGAGAAAGTCTTAAACTTTCTCTCACTAGTTCATCTTTTTCTTTTAATCTTTCAAGATTAAACACTTTTTGTATTGCTTATTTCATTAATCAAAGTTCTATTTTAAGCTTTTGATCCTTATTCTCATTCTACACTTCTTGATTTACTCTACCTTTGATCCGAATTTCACATCTCACTCGTATGATTTGATGCTTTTCGTGAATAAAGGTTTGATCTTTTGGTTTACACACAAGCTTTTACACGTCTAGGTCATAAGCTCATAATGCTTATTGGCTTATTCGAACCTTAGCTTATTGATTTTCGGAATTCTTCAAGGTTTTTAATGGTTTAAAGTTCATTTCATAAAGTTCTTGATTTTAAGTTTTGAGAAGTCATCGAATTTGAGCTTTTTGGGATCGTTTAAGATTCGTTTGGATTTGCTTATTGCGTTTGCTTATTGAGATTCACTCTTGCCACGAATTTCGGAATCAGTTACAATCCATCGCAATCTTAGGGTTTTGACACACATTCCGACAGTTACTCCACATTCCGATAGGTTTTGGTTTTTGATCGCAATAACCCATTAGGGTTTTACTTTGCGATCGGTTGGTTAATCCCCTTATTCCGATCTGGGTTGCGATCGCTTATTGCGATCGCATATTCCGACGGGTCTTAAGGCCTTGGTCAAGACGAAGTGCTGCCCATTTTTCGATAGCATCATTCCGATAGATAGACATTGCGACAATAGCATTTTACATCATTCCGATCTGGGTCATTGCGATAGTATTGATCTTGACTATTCCGATGGTTAATGTTAGTTATATTCCGATGGTTGCTATTTGGTGTATTCCGATGAACATGAATTGTTTTCTTACAATTGATTAAGTTTTTAAGTTTTTAAGTTTTTCAAAGCTTTAAGTTTTAAGAATTTTCATAAATTAACTTTAAGTTTAATTTTGTCAAAACTTTAATTTACTCAACGACACTTTAATTACTTGCTAATAGTTTAAAATTAGATAAACAAACCAAACCATTCTCTTGATTCACCAAAAGACGATTGAGTCGCACTTAAGACCGGTTTTCAATTCGAAAAGATTCGGAACTATAAAGAACTTGAACTTTCATATAGGGTGTCAAAAGCCTTATATTAGCAGCTATGTTCATATCTAGATGCCTAACATACCGCAGGTTCAAAATAGAATGCTATCAGAATGCCGTCATGTTAGTAAGTTATTACAACCCTTAGAAATTCATGAACAGAAAGGAGAGGAAATTCCATGAAATTATTATCTATTACCACAGACTCAGAAAAAGTATGATACTATCTAAGTCATCCTCAACCATGTAATCAGCCTGCACGTTTTCTTTCATCCGAAAGGATTACGCAGTAGCGGACCTACAGAAAATTTAGCAGTAAATTGTACGAATTCAAGGCATTCCACTGACCAGCATATCAGACAGAATTAATGTTCACGATCACGTGTATGTTTACGTTCACTTTACGTTCATGATTATTTTCACTTTCATGTTTACATCTCATTCGCAGTATGATGCTGTTTTAGTTCATGTTTTGTGCTACCTCATAATTTAAGATCATGTTAGCGTTCATGACATGGTTAACATTCAGGTTAGTGTGCCATTTCGTGATATACGTTTCGCAGTTATTACCAAATACGGTTACAGAAAGCTTGAGAAAGCAGACTCAAGTTTAGCACATCTTTTCCATACCCAGGCAGATGTTTCACATCTCAGGCCGTATCGTGTGGCATTCCTTCCTCAGTCAGCATACGTTTATGATATGTCTCGTATCGTGTTCACATTATGTTTCACATATCACATTCACGATATATTCCATGCCCAGCGTTCATCAAATGATCGCGAACTATGTTCACAATTGTTCACGTAGTTCGCCCCAGTATGTCTTCAGTACCGTTTCTCAGAGATATAAATGTTATCTTTTCATGTTATTTGTACGTACCGTTTCATGTATCCTACATGTTATATCTTATTCATTCGATCAGATTCAGAAAAATCCATCTTAGGTATGGAACCACAAACTTTTCAGCATCATCAGGACAGGGTCATTAAGACCAAGATTTTCATTGTGTCAAGATCTTTGAAGGAACCGTTTCAAGCAGGAAGCCACTTGAAACGGAGGAGTCCATTCGTACTTCTCATCCTTTTCCTGCCATAATTCATTTATGTTCTTTCAGTCATGTCACATTCCATGTTTTCTTTCAGTCATGTGATGTTCCATGTCCTCTTCAGTCATGTCACGTTCCATGTTCTTGTCAGTCATGTCACGTTCATGTCCCTTCAGCTTACATGTCTTTTCAGCTTTTTTGTCCTTTTAGCTTTTATAACCACCAACTTATTACCTTAATTCGAGGACGAATTTTCCTTTTAGAGAGGAAGAATTGTAAAACCGCAACATTATCATGTCTCTAATTCGAGGACAAATTATTTTTTTAGAGGGGAAGAGTTGTAAAACCCAAAAATTTGGCTTTTATTTTATTTCATTAATTTCATTATAACATAATGTTTAATCCCTCTAATTTACTAATGACATACATAGCTATAATGTGCAAAAGATAAATACAAATTCAATCCTTTAATGTTACGTAATAAAAATGGCAAGCAAATCTTCAAGAGAAAAAAAAACTAAAATGATTCTAAAAAGGTCTCTAAAGCTGTTACTATATTATCCCGAATTATTAGCCTTAATTTGCTTAATAACCGTCCTATTACCATGCAAATATGGAAGATATTAAATACCAAAATAGAAAACATGTTTTAGAGTCAAACGTTTACTTCCACGTCCGACTCTTCGGCCCGTAATGCTCTTAATATGCATAGACTCTAATTGATCAATTTCTATAAACAATCACCATCATAAATCTCAATCTCGCCAAGAGTGCTAAACAAGATCATTTGAACTCAAGTTTTAACTTGAGGTTCATGTTTGTGACCATGCATTGATCATTCATGGTTAGAACTTCGTACCAGGTTGAAGTTCAATCTGGCTTCACATCACAGTTTTGGGTACGCGTCGAGGATAGCGCTAGAGTCGAGTTATTATTAGCATTTCTGTTCAAACTCGTATCCGATTCGATCAAGTTTCACTTTGTGATTTTTTCATTGGAGGTAATCTAGCTCTCGATCAATATTAATATTAGTGTTGAGTGATGAATTCATGCGTCACTGAAACTATAAAAGTAAATGTTACATCGCGAGTCCTAAAAATTTAAACATGAGATACTAAAATAAATTCCATGTTATTGATAATTCTAGTTAATAAGGAATGAACAATAACGTTTGGGGTCCTTAAAACATGCCATATAGTAAAATCAATCTTGTGTATAATAGACAATCTAGTCAATAATGATGAAGGAAGGTGTTTTAAGTTTTCTGACATCTGATATAAGGTGATAACGCTAATGATTTGAGATAGATTTTAATGTCTTAGAATTATAGTATAATGATTTGCAACCTTGAGATTTCTAAGCTAATATACATACATGAATTGAACTGATAATAAATTGAGTTTGTACTGATACGTAATAAATGATCAGGTTATGAAAGATAGTGAAAAGAAGTTATAATAACTAAATTCTAAATGGGTATAATAAGCTTAACGTGACACATGCATGAATATGTAAAATAGCCATTCAACTTGTTAGACAACATAGTTTTTAACTCAGCAGGATAGATTGCTAAATCATAATCAGTCCCTAATATATGTAGATAATTCAAAGAGATGTAAAACTGAGTTTCTAGTATGCATGGAATTTGTTAAGGTACAAGTATCTCTATCTCTCTACTATTATTATAATTAAAGAGAATATTTATCAGTAAAATACGTGCAGAACTTCAGAAATAAAATAAGTAAATGAGAAAAATAAGAACAGTAAATTAAATAATAACCAGGTAACTTATTCACGTCTATTATTATTGTAGTTCCCGTGAAATCCCGAGTAGTATTCGTTCAGTCTTCCATTCAGTCAGTTACTGGATACGAGGTACGGATTTTCCGTCCTTTCAGTAAGGACTTCCTTTCTATGCATGATTAGGATTCCCCGTCTGCAGCCAAATGTTTTTCCCCGTATGTGTTTAAGCTTATCAGAAATCATGTTACAAACGAAATAAGTTGCCTGAGCATTATATACAAGCACGACCAGTTTATGTACTAGTTACAGAGATACCGTAACCACGGCACTAGAGGTACCGGTGTCGTGACTCACATGCAGGAGAGTAATATCCTGCATCGTCCCACTCATGTTCAGTTTGGCCATTTTTATATGTATGTTTAGTGGGGCGTATGGATGCATCCTAGGCTTATCAGTTTACAAGTTATCAGGGTGAATATGGTGTGTGCTCTACATCCTTCACATTGGAGCTGATCCCTCCACCCAGCACAGTATTTAGAGGTTACCCCTCTACAGTTATTTAGAGGTCACCCCTCTACAGCATGACGAGGTCACCCCTCCAGTTATTCATGCACGATTGTTACAACACGTGACCTATATAAGCTCTGGAAATTAAAATACAGTAAATGTATGTTTTCAGAATTAACAGATAACAGTTCAGCTTTATTATTTATAAATCGAACTTTACAGATTATACACAGATTTCCGCTGCAACTTTACTTATCAGACTTACAGCTCCAGTATTTCATCATCTGTTTCATTTCAGTAATTCCTTATCATGCTTTATAACAGTTCACTGAACGTTATGCTCAGCCGTAGTTCTTTCATGTTCTAACGGCAGGTACACCAGGACGCTCTTAGGATTCTGAGAGCATGTGCATTGAATGGAAGCTATCCGGATTTATTACTTTATGTACTTACATTATTTTGCTTATTTGGACATTTTTTAGTCCTTTCCTTCAGTATTTTACTTTTCATGTTTTGGGCTTATGTTTGGATTGCTGATGTTTGATTCCGGTATTTCCTTTATGGTCAGTTAATGTTTTAGGACATTTACCTTATGCTTTGATGACACGCCATAAATACACGTAACGGTCCACTTATCCAAGTGGGGTGTTACAGTTTTCATGCATATCAATTTTCTCATGATTTATTAGCGTAAATATTTTTATGAATATATATTATTTTTTAATCAGTTTAATCATACATTTTGTCTTTATACTGTCAGATGATTCTCACACGCGAGCAGGTACAACTCAATGCAGCAGTTCAAGCTGCGATGCAGGCCATGCTTCCTCAACTAAGGAATGATATCAAGGCACAGGTACAAGCTTCCAACAATCTGCATAAGCACCAGCATCAGAATCCTCCTCCTCCTCCTCTAGCTACACTGATCACATGGCTAGAGCGATTCAACAAGCAACGTCCTAGATCCTTCGAGAAGACTGACAACCCCAATGAGGTTGAGAGATGGCTAGCTTATATCGAGAAAATCTTTGATGCAATGGGCTGCGACCCTGTCTTCAAGGCAAGTTTGGCATGTTAAAAGTTTGAAGGAGACGTGCTTGGATGGTGGAAGTCAGTGAAGCAGTCTGAGGGAGGAGACAATTGGGTGGCTGGCTTGACTTGGGCTCAGTTCAGGGAGTTGGTGATGGGACAGTTCTTCCCCAAGGCTGAGCAGGATAAGCTGAAGAGGGAGTACCATGGGATTAGGTAGAGAGTTGGGGAGAACAACAACGAATTCATGCAGCGTTTTCTTCGTTTGGCTGGTTTTCTTGGCGCGGCAGCAGGTACCGCAGAGGAGCAAGTGTACCACTTTCGCTGGGCACTTCGTACATCGGTTGCCAATAACATGGTGTGTGCTACCTTTAACACGGTGGCACAAGTAGCTGATGTAGCACGTAATTTGGAGATGCTACAAGAGAGAGATGAGTTTGGTGAGGCAGAGAGACCCGAGAAGAGGTATATTTCGTCACTCAACGATGATCATTTCAATTCATTCAGTACTATCCAAATATTTATCTTTCTCTATAAATTGCATCTTTCAGGCAGAAGACTAGGGACCGGTCTCAACCAGCTACTCAACAGCAGCCTACTCAGCACAAGGGTAACGGTCAGACCCAATTCTGTTCTGCTTCGGATAGGCGTGGTGGTAATGATAATTACCGCAACAACGCTAGCAACTCCAACAACAGCACGTCCCTAAACTCACTCATTTCATATGTTACATGCTTATGATTCATAACTCTAACACTTCAACATCTTCTACTAGGAATCATGGCAACGGAAGGGAGCAGGACCGCAGAGGTTTACAGCCCAACCATGCAGCTATTACTGGTATTACGTCTTACGATTTTCTAAATTTTCTTGTTTGTACCATAAACCATGTCTTATGTATACTTTTTTGAACAGGCTCCTAGCCAGCAAGGGTACCTATTGGAGGGTATACTCACCCTCTCTGCACTACCTACAACCATAGGCATCTAGGGCCATGTCGTCGCGATAGCGCTTCAAGTGTGGCCAGCCAGGCCATCACATGAAGGATTGCCGTAAGGGTGAGATATAGGGCACATCTGGACATGCCGACTCCAAGCCACCTCCTACTACTGGACGGGTGTACACGACCTCGCGTGATTAGGCCAACAAGTCAACAGGTACCATCACTGGAATCTTGTATATGTATGGTCAAGTTGCATTCGTTTTATTTGACATGGGTGCTACTCATTCGGTCATTTCTACTACTTATGCCAAGAATGTTAGGATTTACCCTATGTCATTAGAGAATGTATTAAAAATTTCCACGCTTTAAAGAGACTCTGTACCCATAACACATGGGTACAAGAGTCTTCCCCTCGAGTTTGACAATAAGATTCACCCAATTGACGCACTTCCTTTGGACATGTGCGATTTCGACATGATATTAGGCATAGACTGGCTATCCAAACATCATGCCACCATTGACTGCCATTCATATCGGGTCATCTTCGGCGATGTAAATGCACCAGAGTACATTCATAACGGTTTCATACCCGGAAGGTCTATATAAATAATTTCAACTTTACAAGCACGTGCACTACTATCACATGGTTGCGAGGGCTATCTAGCTACTGTTCATTATCTGGAGGCTGAATCTCCATCTATCCAGAATCACCCGATCGTGTCAGAATTCCCAGACGTGTTTCAAGAAAAACTTTTGGGCATACCATCTACTCGTGAAGTAGAGTTTAATATTGAGCTCATCCTACGAGTTGAGCCAATCTCTAAGGCTCCTTATTGCATGGCTCCCATAGAGCTGAAGGAGTTAAAGGAACAACTGCAGGAACTGTTGGAATGCGGTTTCATCCGACCTAGCGCTTCTCCATGAGGAGCACCAGTCTTATTCGTAAAGAAGAAGGACGATAATATGCGTCTTTGCATCGATTACCGTGAGCTTAACAAGATCACCATTAGGAATAGATATTCGTTACCACGCATTGACGATCTATTTGACCAACTCCAAGGGGCAAACATTTCTCCAAGATTGATCTGAGGTCGGGCTATCATCAGTTACGGGTTAAAGAGCAGGATATTGCCAAGACTGCTTTCCGTACACGTTATAGGCACTACGAATTTGTAGTCATGCCATTTGGCCTTACCAGTGCTCCAGTTTTTTTCATGGACTTGATGAACCATATCTTCCATGAGTTTCTGGACAAGTTCGTCATTGTCTTCATTGACGATATCCTGATTTTCTCCAAGTCAAGGGAGGAACACGGAGACCATCTTCGTACTTTATTACAAATACTTCGCCAGAAGCAGCTGTGTACTAAATTCTCCAAATGTGAATTCTGGTTAGACAAGGTGGCATTCCTAGGCCACATTGTATCAGTATAAGGAATAAACATGGATCTAGCAAAGGTTAAGGCTATTACCATGTGGCCAAGACCGACATCAGCGACTGAAGTTTGCAGTTTCCTAGGCTTAGTTGGTTACTACCATAGGTTCGTAGAGAAATTTTCCCGTTTAGCACTGCCATTGACCAAACTGATGCAGAATAGGGAGAAATTCGTCTAGATTGAAGAAAGAGAGAAGAGCTTTGAAGACCTAAAGTAGAGGCTGGTATCTGCACCGATTCTTACTCTCCCATCTGGTACAGGTGGATTTCAAATCTACAATGATGCTTCAGGGAAGAGACTTGGTTGTCTTCTCATGCAACATGGGAAAGTTATTGCTTACGCATCACGACAGCTTAAGCCTTATGAGGCGAAATACCCTACCCATGACTTGGAACTTGCAGCAGTCGTGGTTGCATTGAAGATATGGAGGCACTACTTGTATGGCAAATCATGTGATATCTTCACAGATCACAAGAGACTGAAATACATCTTCACTCTGCATGAACTGAACATGAGGCAATGAAGATGGTTAGAGCTATTAAAGGATTATGACATTAATCTGAATATCATCTCGGCAAGGCGAATGTAGTAGCAGATGCTCTTAGTATAAAGCCAGGGATGATCAACGACATCAAGATAGAGGAAGAGATTATAAGAGACTTGGAGCAACTAGACATTGAGATCATGGTACGTGGACAACATGGTTACTGGGCTAATCTTAGAGTAGAACCTGAATTACTCTCTAGGATCAAGGAAGCTCAGAAGGATGATGGTGAAATTTGGGCAATCATTCAGAACTTAGAATAGCAGGCGTAGTTTCGGTTAGATGACGACGGTATCTTATGGCAGGGCACCAAACTTTGTGTTCCTGATGATCCTACACTCAAGAAAGCGTTATTGGTTGAAGCTCTGTAACACCCCGGGTAGGGTCAAAATTTGCGGAAAATATCCCCAGAGATGTCACAATTGTGGATCGATAGCATATAGTCCATAGAGCATAAGATAAAAAGTTAGTCAAATCAGGTTACAGGTTTATTTAAACAAATAAATAAAAATTGTCTTAAACAAGACAGTAGGTGATTGTTTTTGTTTCCCAAATAGAACCCCTGACGAGTACTATGATGCAGATTTCTAAGATGTTGGAGACCATGCACACACCACGTACTAACTTCATATTCCTGTGCAAAACATACTAACGGGGGTCAACATAAAGTTGGTGAATTAACAGATTTTAACAATTAATTAGTTTGGACATACAATAATCAGAGAAGTAATAATGCACAAAGCATTCTTACTAAAATGTACATAACATTTGTTTATTATTAGAAACTGAAGCTTAACCCCATAGTCCTCAACAGATGAGGACGTAGTGTCTTACAAAAAGACACCCATTCCAGTTCCAACATGGTATACGTCTGTTGTCCCGGCCAAGGCACAGTGAGCATGACTCACCCAGACGGGGATGGTCAATCCCTAATAGATCTATTTATAACATTCGGGCGATTTACAACAATTTAACAGTTTCAATAATAATCAATCATAATCAAGTTTATACAATCCATTTGTGTCCAATATATGTTTGCATATTTTCTTTCCCAAAAGTGAAAGTTTTATCAAATAGTTTATATGGGGCTGTAAACTCACCTGGGAGTAGGCAATTGCTTGTTTAACACGGATATCTATTTTAAAGCTCACACCAAAGTTATGGCTAATTAGATAGTACAGTCTTAATAGATAGTACAAAGAACATATATGTATGCTTATACGGATTTTATTCAGTTCATTCATACTATGGTATTTATCTAAATAACCGTAGTTCAAGTAGCATCAATATTCATTTCTAGGTAAACATAAAATGTTTAACTATTGATATCCGTTAGCATAAATGTATTAACTTATATTAAGTTTCTTAGTTAAGTTAGACATACAATGTTCTACTTAAAAATATTAGTTTACATTTTCCGTCCAAGTATTATAATCACTCGTTTCTACTAGGTTTCATTATTATGTAAACACAAAATCCTACTTAATATTAGTTCACGTTCATAGTTCATGTATTTTACTCATTCATTTAAACTTTAATATTAAGTTTCATATTTTAAGTAGGGCGTAAGATGTTCTACTTAAATATTAACATTCAATTTATCCAACGTTCATATAAATTTTATTTTCTAAAAGTATATGAGTTTATGTATGAGTAACACATATTCATAATTGTTTATACAATTATTTCCTAAAGTAAATATAAATATTTTATTTTGAAAAATAAATATAATACTTTATTCAACTTTAAAGATTCCATAAATTATTTTAATATTTATAAAATAATTTAAATTTAAGAATTTATACCTTAACTCTTATGGTCTAAGTATTTTAATTATGTTTTATTATAATTAAAATAGATTTTAGGGTTAGGGCTTGGAAATGTTTCGGGATATGGCAAAACTAGTCCTTCTATATTTTAAATAAGTGTAACTTTCGGATTTTACATATTTAGTACCTAGGGCTTGTTAAAGTTTCGGCAAATTACAAAAATAGTCCTTAGGGTTTTAAAATGACTAAATAACTTTTAGAAACTTGCCAAAATGGTCCTTAGGGTTTAATTTGCCACGGATAATAATTATTAAACCCTAGACTTTTGGATATTTACATTTTCAGTCCTGTGCTTATTAGTTTATCAAAACAAGTTTCATAAGTTACGGTTTTAGTCCTTAAGTTCTATGAATTGTAATTTTCATCCAAAAAGTTTTTATAAGTTATATTTTTATTATAAAAACTTTTATTTAACATTCAAAATAGTATATGGGCTCATTAATTGGGCTAAACATCTAATGGGCTATTTTAGTGGGCTTAACTATATTTCAAGTCCACTAATTTATTTAAATGGGCCTTTAAATCATTTATTGGGCTTAACTATATTTTTAAGTCCTTTAATTAGTTAAATGGGCCTAAGTGTAATCTTAAGTCCATTAAGTTACTAGGATTTATTAAATGGGCTTATTGGGTCTAATAAATTTTGAATTAACATTTCATGGGCTTAATTAGTCCATTTAACACTACTTTACATTTTATGTAAGTTTTAACTTAGGATATTCTTATAATCTTATTATGAGCTTGTTTATATTTAGTTTTAAATCTACATAGATGAATAAAACTTACAATTTGTTTTATGTGTTATACTAAATTAGATCTAGGTGTGTTATAAGGTTACAAGTAGGTCATAAGCCCTAATAGGAGCTTATGTCCCACGGCTTATGTTATTTATAGCTTATTAAGATAAGTCAAGTCTCATTTTAAGGTTGCATGTAATTTATAAGTGTTAAAAAAATATATCTAACAATCTACACATCAAGAAAATAAGTCACAAGTCCAAAATAAGATCTAAACTATGTCTAGACCTTAAAATCAAACATAGATCTATGTATACTCATATATAGCTCACAGCTATATTTTTAGATCTTGGTATTTCCAAGATGTCACGTTAACTAGTTTTTAAGTCTTGTAAATATTTGCAAAATATAATCATGATTATTTAGGTGACATGCATGTTTCCAAGGTTCCCATTTTACCAAGGTGACTACATATAGCCCACGGCTATATTGTCTCCTCCCAAAGTTCCCAAAAGATTTTATAAACTTGTTTTTATGTTTAACATACTCAAGTTACTTTTTATCATTAGATCTATGGTTAATATAAGCATGCATGTACATCTAATTCATTTTAGGTCACATGTAACCCACGGCTACATTTATTCCATAAGTTATTTTTGTGATTTTTAATAGTCCATTTACATATATCATTTCACATTCCATCATTTAAACTTAACACATAATTCACATATACATTAACTATGTATGCCGTGACCTTTAAGGTCATGGTCTTCAACATTTTTAAGTTGCACAAGGTCATTTCATGAGATCTATGGTTATTGGTTAACAAAAGTCCCATAAACAAGATTTGTGACCCATGCAATGTTTAGATTTATTAAAGGTTCATATGGTTTTTAAATCAAGTTTAAACATAACACATAAGTCATAAGTTTTTTATTAAAAGATTTTAAATCATGAACATGATTTTTATAAATATGACGTGACCTATAATGGTCATAGCTTTATCAAATCTTGATTTTATCATGTTATCTACTTGTGTTTATAGATGTATGATGATGCATGCATGAAGAAATGAAAGAACATGTAGTTTATACCTTTCTTGCCTAAAGCTACCAAAGAGGATCAAGATGAACAAGGAGATTTGAGATCTACTCAAGATGATGAAGAAAACCCTAATATAAATCAAGTCGTGGCCTTATAGATTTGGCTAGGTCTTGTTTATAGTGATTCTAAGAGAATGATACTACTAATGATTTGTAGTAAAGATGAGACAAGGATCTTGGTGGATTTAATACTTGGTTTTTGGATGTATATGGCCTTAAGCCGTATGATTGAGAGAAACAAGATTAGTTTGCATGAGAGAATGTGAGAGTATGTGTGTGTTTTCGGCAAAAAGGGGAGAGAGAGAGAAGAGCAAAAGGCATTACTTACCTTGGTAAGAGTATTCTTGCCAAGTGTAAGCCATTATGTTCCCCATACATCTCTTCTTCTTCAACCTAAGGTGGGGTGCCGTGTTAAGCTAACCAAGAAGGGAGGGTGGGCTTGTGTTGGGCCTATGTTGGGCTAGAGCACAACCTTGGGCTAGTCCATGAGGGTTTAAGCATGTTATACAATGCATGCACACATACATTATAAGTACATTGTGTAGTATGTTTCAATATTTGTTAAGTGTTGTTTATAGTAAAAAAAATACACTTCATTACTTGTTTTACTTAGTTGTGAGTTCATCGTTTAAGTTGTGAAGTTATTTTCAACAAAGATGAATGTAGAAGTATAGTTACATGATACACATGTTTATTCACATCCTAAGGAAACATAACATATGAATATGTGTTCTAGGATTATTGGGTGGAAATATATTATATAAAATCATGGTAAAATCATGGATTTTACAGCACCACCCCGTTATTTTAGCTTTGTCCTCAAAGCTATTAAAAACGTAGTCATCTTTTAAGTGCTAGATGTTCTAAGTATATTACTTGTTTCAGGTTCTCTCCCAGGTGCGGATGGCGACACGAACGCGAAGTGGTCTATACCTAGGTTACTTTTATATGTCTGATTCGGAATTAATGGAAACTTCTGTCATTACAAGTGAACAGAAGAGAATGCAAATAGATTTTTATCCGGATTGTACTATTCATCCGATTGAACAGTAGAAGAGATTATTTCTATGGTCGGATAGGATAAATTCAAGGAGATCTTTACCCGAATCGCATTATACATCCGATTGGGCAGTAAAGGAGACTGCTGCTGTGGATGGATAGGAAAGGAATGCAAAGATATCTTTATTTGGATCGCACTATACATCCGATTGAGCAGTAAAGGAGACAGCTGTTGTGGATGGAAAGGAAAGGAATGCAAAGAGATCTTTATCTGGATCGCATTATACATCCGATTGAGCAGTAAAGGAGACTTCTGCTGTGGATGAATAGGCGCGGGATGCTTAACGGGGTCGCAGCTATACCCTTCCAGGATCTGGGAGAAAACCAATGGCGTTGTGGATTTGGTTAGGAGGACAAATCCATTGCAAATGATTTCTGATATGAGGAGGACACGCCAACATGTTTCATACGCTGGGGAATCTGGGGATGCAATATTTCTACATCCTTTTCATGGGTGAGATACAAGTTATATCTCCATACCCGAGGATGAAAATTGGGGGTTGAAGGTAAAACAAAACATTTTAACTATAACCCCTCCTACATCAACAGTTTTTAAGAATGAACTTATAATTATACCTCAAGTTTGTGGGATACAAACATCAGTTATTGGTACTAAAGTTTCTATCCAACATGGAGGTTAAGATTGTTGTTGATGGTGATGGCGTAAGAAGTTGCAAAGAATCTGCTTCCTTCGCTGTGAGGCTGAGCGAGAGGGGTGCATAAAAGAAGTACCTCAAATGGTGGAAATAAAAGAAGATACCAAGAATAAATATGTGCGCGCCTTGCAGGGTCTCGTAACAAGGGTCATGCATTCACTGTTACTGGTTCAAAATTTGTACAAATTCTGACTTCTAAAGAGAGGAATTCTCATCTCCCAGCGTCTAGTGGGTGATGGTATTGTCGAACTAATTGGACCCGAAGAGGAAAGAGGAATGTCCAAAAACATAGAACATTCAACATCTCCTTACGGGGGATGTCGAACATATCCCTACAAAGTACACCCATTGTGAGTTGGATGTGCCTTTCAGGTTTAGGGTTGCCTAGGTGGCGGAAGTAACCCTACAAAATACACCCATTGTGAGTCGGGTGTGTCTTTCAGGTTTAGGCAGGGAAGAAACAGGCTAGGGAAATGGGATATTCTCGGACCAAGAATTCTCTGGCCCGTTGGTGCTAGAAATGACACTAAATCTAGTGTTAACTATATCAGGTTTATGGCTCCCCAGTAAAATCAAGGTTTCATCTCACCAAGGTACACAAACCCATTTTTGGTTATATAGGATAGTTGCATGATACTTGCTAGTCAATTTGTGCTAATAATGACATCAAATCTATCAAGGCTTTCTAGGATCTGATTGGTGTAAAACGGCTGATTAAGAAAGTTCTTAAGGAACAACCTCGAATGATGATGTTTAACTATCATAACTTTTTCGTCGACTATTCCACCGTATAGTGGGAGTCTAGAACTATCGGAGGGATTTCCATTACTTTACTAAATTTAGCAATTGTAGGGCTTTGGTCTACACATGTATCAGACAAGATAGATGCATATCATTGGTTTAGTAAGAACGTACCAGGTACGCTGTTGGAGCCTAGATTTGTTGGGGCATTGCCAGCTATGTACACTTGCGAAGGAGTTCCCTTGTTGTCCTTCTTCTGGTTGGCCCACTTGGTACAATCAGGTCTCACGTGCCCAGGAGTTCCACACTCGTAACATACCACAACTTTCTTCGGTCCGCTACTGCTCCCACCAGTGGGGTTTCGGTTTCCCTGATGCCCACTTCCACTCCCTCGTACGTTGGACTTGACCTTTTTGCTGTTTCCAGGATTTGTGTTGGGTCGGCCAGAGGTAGCAACATTGGTGGGACAATCGCGAGCAAAATGGCCTTTTTGGCCACATTTGTAGCATCCTTGCCATTGTCCTCCAGCAACATGATGGTAGTTGCATTTTGAACACTTGGTCTTGGTCCCCGAGTAGTTCTTAGCGCGGGTTGTAGGAGTAGTGTCATCTGCTTGCCTAACGTTTTGCTTTTTGAAAGGCCGTTGGTGCTGGCTACGAGAGTTTTCATCGGATTTACTCTTGTTGTCTGTTTGTCTCTCGGACAGATTGCGGGCTCGTTTGTTGATCAGATCAGTCGCAAATTCCATGGCACCTTCAACAGTGGTGGGTCGTGAAGCTAGTACACTGTCATGAATGTTGCTAGGGAGCCCACTGACATACTTTTCAATCTTGTCACTCTTAGAGGAAACATTCTGGTGCACATCAAGCTTAACTCTTGAAATCTTTGGTTGTACCAAATGATATCATTGTTCTTACACTTGAGATCCCACAGCTCGACTTCCAACTTCTTCATTTCTCCTATGGGACAGTACTTCTCAGTCATTATTTCCTTGAGGTTGGCCCAAGTGAGAGTATAAGCAGCGTCATGTCCAAGGATAGCGACCACAAAGTTCCACCAGGTAAGGGCACTCTCAAGTAGTGTGCACGTGGCAAACTTAACTCTGTTCTCGTCAGCACAACCACTGATGTGGAAGACTGTCTCTAGCCTTTCAAACCACTGCATCAGTTCAACAACTCTTTCTTTCCCTCGGTAGTATGAGGGTTTACATTTTAAGAAGTCGGGGTAAGAGCAACCCCTGTTGGTGTTTTTTTTGCGAGCCATCGGAGTTTGGATCATTGTTTGCATTTGGGTTAGCTCCTCTGGCTGCCATGGCTGCTGTGATGCCTTCACTTATCATTTCCCACAGTTGTGCGGCAGTGACATTTCGAGTAGCTTCTAGGGATTCAGCATTGTCGGCATTGGAAGTGGTTGCATTATTGGGATTTGACCTCGTAATCACCATTTGTCTATAATCATATACAAAATGAGATTATTAGTTCAAGCGTTAGTACAGTTTTTATATTATTTGCACGAGGAAACTTATGCACTGATTTCATAACAAATTTGGATAACCTGTTAAGATCTCATAATATAATACATTGCCCAGCAGATATAATAAAGAAAGTGATTACATGTTATTTTCATGAGAAATTTAACAGTCATCTTAGCATAACACAATCTAAGTCATAGGCCGGTCGGGCCTAATCCAAAGTAATGATACACACAGTCTTTAAAAACATCATATCCCAAAGTTACATGTCCCAAAAGAAACGAAAAGAAAAAGTGTGGGATTACATCACCAAAAGCTGAAAAAGAGATAAAGGTACAAAGGCCCTATATCATGATAGTCGGGATGCAACCCGTGAGCTTATCATGACGTACAAGAAGTCTAGTACGTCTATACTAATCCTGCCTGGATGGTTCACTAGATGATGCCGGGGCTGATGTTGCGGATGGAGCTGGTGGGGCTGTAGAATTCCTCCTGGTGTTCCATAAAGTCCGAACTGTCGTTCGGGTCTCCTTGAGCGTACGGAGTGCAGACAGTAGCTGGTTCCGGAGTCTATCAACGACCCCTCAGAGATAAGCAATCTCCCCAGTAACCCCATCATGTCGGACAGTGGAGAGATCAAAGAAGATGGATAATGATTGCTCCTGAGTGGCAAGAGAAGCATGGGTCTGATGCTGCAGACCCTCCATGACCTGAATGCACTGGTGGAGGTGGTAGTTCTCATCCAATAACCACTTTAATGCCTCGTCCGTCCTAGCCTGGATGCCCTTAGCAGTTTGGGAGTCTCCCCTCATAGTGCAGAAAAGAGTGTCGATACGTTCATAGATGAGGACATGGCTCTGTTGACTGACTGTCAACTGGCTGTGGAGGTCGGATATCTCTCGCTCATAGCGTGTAGCCAATGCTGAGATCTGGGCCTGGACGGAATCGACACGTCCTGTCCCTGAGCCTTCCCCGATCTCATAAGTGGAGACGGGTGTGGGCCCGGAGAAATAGCCTGATGATAAAGATGGAGGCATGGAAGATGGTATGCTAGGAGGGACCCGATCCTCCTCCATATAGGTTGGGGCCAGTGTGGCTGATGCTGAGATAGAAAAAGGGTCCTCTAGGAGTACAGCCTCAATGGCTGGGTCATCCTCTGAATCCGAGGCTGACAACCATCCACACCGCGTCGATCGTGGAGATGAACAAACAACTGGAGTAGGAGCTACTCTGGGTAGAAGAGTCGTGGATGCAGTAGGCGGAGTCATGACGCTCAGAAATAGTAATATTTTAAGTTTGAAGTGAGTATAAGCTTACAAACAAAAAAAAAACAATATTATTTAGATTACATGCTTTATGAATTATATTCCTTTTTAAAAATTTATTAGAATGTTTTAAGGTTACAAATATTTATACTTATATATATATATATATATATATATATATATATATATATATATATATATATATATATATATATATATATATATATATATATATATATATATATATATATATATATATATATATATATATATATATATATATATATATATATATATATATATATATATATATATATATATATATATATATATATATATATATATATATATATATATATATATATATATATATATATATATATATATATATATATATGTATTATCATGTAAGTAGTTCATTTATCAATTTGTAAATGTGAAGTTTAGTTTAATATTACCCATATTCTCATTTTAGTATTTTACTATGTAGTGTAAAATTTTCAAGTTTAGCACGTCTAACATATAGCAATATCTCACTAAACAGTATTAATAATCAAGTTTAGTAAACATACATATATATACAATTAGTTCACATAGCATAAAATTCCTTAAGATCTATATGCTTAACTAATACGGTCCCAAAATAAAATCCCAAAAAAAAAAAAATTTATAAGTTATAGTCCAGTTTTAAATAAAAGAAAATCATTTTATTTTTATTTTATTTAAAAATTTATCTGGTTCTCTATAACTAAAGCTCTGATACCATTCTCTGTGACACCCCGGGTAGGGTCAAAATATGCGGAAAATATCCCCGGAGATGTCACAAGGGTGGATCGATAGCATATAGTCCATAGAGCATAAGATAAAAAGTTAGTCAAATCAGGTTACACGTTTATTTAAACAAACAAATAAAAATTGTCTTAAACAAGACAGTAGGTGATTGTTTTTGTTTCCCAAATAGAACCCCTGACGAGTCCTATGATGCAGATTTCTAAGATGCTGGAGACCATGCACACACCACGTACTAACTTCATATTCCTGTGCAAAACATACTAATGGGGGTCAACATAAAGTTAGTGAATTTACAGATTTTATCAATTAATTAGTTTGGACATACAATAATCATAGAAGTAATAATACACAAAGCATTCTTACTAAAATATACATAACATTTGTTTAATATTAGAAACTGAAGCTTAACCCCATAGTCCTCAACAAATGAGGACGTAGTGTCTTACAAAAAGACACCCATTCCAGTTCCAACATGGTATACGTCTGTTGTCCCGGCCAAGGCACAGTGAGCATGACTCACCCAGACGGGGATGATCAATCCCTAATAGATCTATTTATAACATTTGGGCGATTTACGACAATTTTACAGTTTCAATAATAATCAAACATAATCAAGTTTATACAATCCCGTTGTGTCCAATATATGTTTGCATATTTTCTTTCCCAAAAGGGAAAGTTTTATCAAATAGTTTATATGGGGCTGTAGACTCACCTGGGAGTAGGCAATTGCTTGTTTAACACGGATATCCAATTAAAAGCTCACACCAAAGTTATGCCTAATCAGATAGTACAGTCTTAATAGATAGTACAAAGAACATATATGTATGCTTATACGAATTTTATTCAGTTCATTCAGACTATGGTATTTATCTAAATAACCGTAGTTCAAGTAGCATCAATATTCATTTCTAGGTAAACATAAAATGTTTAACTATTAATATCAGTTAGCATAAATGTATTAACTTATATAAAGTTTCTTAGTTAAGTTAGACATAAAATGTTCTACTTAAAAATATTAGTTTACGTTTTCCGTCCAAGTATTATAATCACTCGTTTCTACTAGGTTTCATTATTATGTAAACATAAAATCCTACTTAATATTAGTTCACGTTCGTAGGTCATGTATTTTACTCATTCACTTAAACTTTAATATTAAGTTTCATATTTTAAGTAGGGCGTAAGATGTTCTACTTAAATATTAACATTCAATTTATCCAACGTTCATATAAATTTTATATTCTAAAAGTATATGAGTTTATGTAAGAGTAACACATATTCATAATTCTTTATACAATTATTTCCTAAAGTAGATAAAAATATTTTATTTTGAAAAATAAATATAATATTTTATTTTACTTTGAAGTTTCCATAAATTATTTTAATATTTATAAAATAATTTAAATTTAACAATTTATACCTTAACTCTTATGGTCTAAGTATTTTAATTATGTTTAATATAATTAAAATAGATTTTACGGTTAGGGCTTGGAAATGTTTCGGGATATGGCAAAACTAGTCCTTCTATATTTTTAAATAAGTGTAACTTTCGGATTTTACATATTTAGTACCTAGGGCTTGTTAAAGTTTCGGCAAATTACAAAAATAGTCCTTAGGGTTTTAAAATGACAAAATAACTTTTAGAAACTTCCCAAAATGGTCCCTAGGGTTTAATTTGCCATGGATAATAATTATTAAACCCTAGACTTTTGGATATTTACATTTTCAGTCCTTGTGCTTACTAGTTTATCAAAACAAGTTTCATAAGTTACGGTTTTAGTCCTTAAGTTCTATGAATTGTCATTTTCATCCAAAAAGTTTTTATAAGTTATATTTTTATTATAAAAACTTTTATTTAACATTCAAAATAGTATATGGGCTCATTAAATGGGCTAAACATCTAATAGGATATTTTAGTGAGCTCAATTATATTTCAAGTCCACTAATTTGTTTAAATGGGCCTTTAAATCATTTATTGGGCTTAACTATATTTTTAAGTCCTTTAATTAGTTAAATGGGCCTAAGTGTAATCTTAAGTCCATTAAGTTACTAGAATTTATTAAATGGGCTTATTGGGTCCATTAAGTTTTGAATTAACATTTCATGGGCTTAATTAGTCCATTTAACACTACTTTACATTTTATGTAAGTTTTAACTTAGGATATTCTTATAAGCTTATTATGAGCTTGTTTATATTTAGTTTTAAATCTACATATATGAATAAAACTTACAATTTGTTTTATGTGTTATACAAAATTAGATCTAGGTGTGTTATAAGGTTACAAGTAGGTCATAAGCACTAATAGGAGCTTATGTCCCACGGCTTATGTTATTTATAGCTTATTAAGATAAGTCAAGTCTCATTTTAAGGTTGCATGTAATTTATAAGTATTACAAAAATAGATCTAACAATGTACACATCAAGAAAATAAGTCACAAGTCCAAAATAAGATCTAAACTATGTCTAGACCTAAAAATCAAACATAGATCCATGTATATTCATATATAGCTCACGGCTATATCTTTAGATCTTGGTATTTCCAAGATGTCACTTTAACTAGTTTTTAAGTCTTGTAAATATTTGCAAAATATAATCATGATTATCTAGGTGACATGCATGTTTCCAAGGTTCCCATTTTACCAAGGTGACTACATATAGCCCACGGCTATATTGTCTCCTCCCAAAGTTCCCAAAAGATTTTATAAACTTGTTTTTATGTTTAACATACTCAAGTTATTTTTTATCATTAGATCTATTGTTAATATAAGCATGCATTTACATCTAATTCATTTTAGGTCATATGTAACCCACGGCTACATTTATTCCATAAGTTATTTTTGTGATTTTTAATAGTCCATTTACATATATCATTTCACATTCCATCATTTAAACTTAACACATAATTCACATATACATTAACTATGTATGCAGTGACCTTTAAGGTCATGGTCTTCAAGATTTTTAGTTTGCATGAGAGAATGTGAGAGTATGTGTGTGTTTTCGGCTAAAAGGGGAGAGAGAGAGAATAGCAAAAGGCATGACTTGCCTTGGTAAGAGTATTCTTGCCAAGTGTATGCCATTATGTTGCCCATGCATCTCTTCTTCTTCCACCTAAGGTGGGGTGCCGTGTTAAGCTAACCAAGAAGGGAGGGTGGGCTTGTGTTGGGCCTATGTTGGGCTAGAGCACAACCTTGGCCTAGTCCATGAAGGTTTAAGGATGTTATACTATGCATGCACACACACATTATAAGTACATTATGTAGTATGTTTCCATATTTGTTATGTGTTGTTTATAGTAAAAAAAATACACTTCATTACTTGTTTTACTTAGTTGTGAGTTCATGGTTTAAGTTGTGAAGTTATTTTCAACAAAGATGAATGTAGAAGTATAGTTACATGATAGACATGTTTATTCACATCTTAAGGAAACATAACATATGAATATGTGTTCTAGGATTATTGGGTGGATATCTATTATATAAAATCATGGTAAAATCATGGATCTTACAAGCTCATAGCTCCCCATTCTCCATACATCCTGGTTCAACCAAGATGTACCACGACATCAAGCAGTACTTTTGGTGGAGTGGTATGAATCAGGATGTTGCTACTTATGTCTCAAAATGTCTTACCTGCCAGCAGGTTAACATCGAGTATCAGCGGTCTAGTGGTCTACTACAACCGTTAGACATTCCAGAGTGGAAGTGGGACAAGATCACCATGGATTTTGTTACTGGTCTTCCAGAGACCAAGAGGAAGCATGATGTGATTTGGGTTATCATTGACCGACTTACTAAGTCAGCTCATTTCTTGCCGATCCATAAGGATGATCTGGTTAGCAAACTCGCCGACACTTACAAGAAGGAGATCATGATACTTCATGGTGCTCTATCTGGTATCATCTCGGACAGAGATCCATCGGTTTACTTCACGATTTTGGAGAAGTCTGTATAAAGCTTGGGGTACAAAACTTAAGCTTAGCACGGCTTTTCATCCTCAAACAGACGGACAATCGGAGCGAACTATTCAGACATTATAAGACATGCTTGGAGCATGTGCATTGGAGTGGATAGGATATTGTGATGATTATATCTGCTTGGTAGAGTTTGCATACAACAACAGTTGGCACGCAGCATTATGTGTGCACCGTTTGAGATGTTGTATGGTAGGAAGTGTCGCGCCCCAATCTGATGGGATCAGGTTGGTGAGCGAACACTTGAAGGACCGGATATGATAGAGTTGACCAACGAGAAGGTCGCTGTAGCTAAGGTGAAATTTCAGGAAGCTCGTGCACGTCTAAAAACTTATGCCGACAAACACCGTAGAGACATACATTTCAACGTGGGAGATCATGTCTTTCTTAAAGTATCACCGGAACGTGGTGTTCGACGTTTTGGAATCAAAGTTAAGCTCAGTCCTTCGCAGCTTTCTCATGTTCATGACGTTTTCCATGTGTCCTTACTCAGAGGGTACAATTACCATCCCATTCATACGGTTCAGTATCCACTGGAACAGATTCATGAAGATCTTACATTCATAGAGGAACCAGAACGAGTTCTTGATAGACAAGAACGCGTCATGAGGAAGAAGACGATTCCATTCGTCAAAATCCTTTCGAGGGATCATACCGAACGGGAAGCCACTTGGGAAACAGAGGAGTCTATCCGGGCTTCTTACCCTCATTTCAAGTTTTGAATTCGGGTATGTTCCTCGTTCAGTTTACTTTATCTATAATTCGGGGACGAATTATTCTTTTTATGGGCGAAGAGTTGTAAATCCCGCATGCTTTTACCATGAACAGTACACTTAGTAAATGTAGGTACCATCTAAAACTTTCCTTTTATAGAACGAACACGTGTCACGAGTATTAAATTCCGAAACTACGTACGTGTTATTACATGATAAGTATTAAGTACGTGATATTACACGATAATTATTAACCATAATAATTATAATCACGAACATGAGATCATGAACGTTAAATCACGAACACGTAATTACGTATGTATTTATAATAATATGATAAATATCGTTTATGTACAAGTATTTATTTATAACACGAACAATTAATTAATATATAACAAGAAAACACTAACGAATGTACACGTGAATTATAAGAAATGAAAAACGTATGGGTTTCCCCTCATGGGCCCTTATAGCCGCGGACACAACAAGACAAGGGAGGCGCAGGCCCAGTTTGGTTTTAACTAAATTAAACAAAAAGGAAAAACCCTTTTCATTCTACAGAACTTTTGATAAAAAATAAAACCCTATCCTCCCTTGCCTTCTCACTTTGCCGCCGGCTACAACACATCAAAAAGGGGTGTTTGCTTGATCTTGGTGATTGGAAAACAAGTGTTAGTGTTCGTGTTATTATTTCGTTTGATTCACGCATTCGGTAAAACTTTAATTCCTTTTCTTTTATTCTTTTTATTTAAATCAAGAACACATGAACATGGGAATTATAAAAACAAGTAATAAACATGTTAGAAATCATGGGAAAATAAAAAGAATGGTTGTGGTTCGGGCTTGGTTTCGGCTGACGCAAGAACCGAGAGCCTAAGCTCTTTGTTAGAAATACGTTTTTACGTATTTATGAAGGATCGGTCGCTCCAACGATAATTATGTAACGGGCTCGTGATCTATTTACTTTATGTATAGTCCATATAGCCCACATGTAGGGTGGGATATATATATCCCCTCCTAGCATGTTAGGAGGGGTTGTTGATTATCATTTCACTTAATCATTTTTCCATCTTAACTTTCTCTCTCTACATTTCCCCTTTTCTCTCCTTTCTCTCTCTACTCCATCATCTCCTTCCTTCATTTCCTTATGATTATCATCTAAATCAACCAACCTAATCCATCAAATCAATCACATAGAATAGGCCAATAATCACGTAGACCTACATTTGGTATCAAGAGCTATGGGGTGATTTAAGGTAGTGATTTGTGTGGTTTTTTAGTTTTTGATTGTATTAGTGTTCTTTAAGAAAAACCATCTTGATTCTTGGTGTTTTTGGTGTTTTTGTGATTGGGATTAGTGGATAAGTATTAGTTTTTACTTATTATTGTTGAAATCACAAAACTTTTTGGGTTATTTAGTCAAAATCTGGGCTTAATCTTCATTTTTAGTGTTCGACTGTTCATCGGAACAAGTTTCTGATTAACCCAGCAAAAGTTCCGAACCAACAAGTTCCGGATCAAGAAGTTCCGGATCAACAAGTTCCGGATCAAGAAGTTCCGGAACAAGAAGTTCCGGATCAAGAAGTTCCGGATCAAGAAGTTCCGGGTCAAGAAGTTCCGGGTCAAGAAGTTCCGGATCAAGAAAGTTCCGAACCAAGGAAACTTCCGAATCAAGAAGTTCCGGATCAAGAAGTTCCGGATCAAGAAGTTCCGGATCAAGAACTTCCGAACCAAGAACTTCCGAACCAAGAAGTTCCGGATCAAGCCAAACTTCCGAATCAAGAACTTCCGAATCAAGAAGTTTCGGATCAAGCCAAAAGTTCCGAATCAAGGTAATTCCAAGCCAAATCTTCCGAATCAAACTTCCGAATCAACAAAAAGTTCCGAATCAAGGGTTATTTTGCTTGTTTTTTCGACGATTTTTTAGAGGATTTAATCTTGGTTTCTTACAACAAAAACACAACACGATTCACAAGCTTTACTTCACTGCTCGATCAACCGATAATCTTTGTCTCTTTGATGTTAACAAAATGAATCCGAATTCAGTAATGCCTCAGATGACATCACTTACGGATATATCGGTGATTACGGGAACGGATAATCGCCCGCCAATGCTCATCAAAGAAGTTTTTGAAGCTTGGCAAGGGCGGATGATGTCTTATCTTAAGGGAAAACCGGTTTATGGGAGGCTTATGGTTAAGTCAATTTTAAATGGTCCACTTGACTATGGTACCATAGTGGTCAACAATGTGACTCGACCAAGAGAATTTGAAGAACTTACACCAGCCCAACAACTTGTTGCCGATGCAGACGAGAAAGCTCTTCAAACAATTCTCCAAGCTCTTCCCCATGACATCTATAGGATGGTAAGTCAGTATACAGTGGCAAAGGATTTATGGGAACGTCTTAAGGTGTTGCTACAAGGCACGTCTCTCACCAAACAGGAAAGGGAATGTCAGTTGTATGACCTGTTTGACAGATTCACTTACAACCCAGGGGAAACGCTTCATGATTATTACTTCAGATTCACCACACTTATGAATGATCTTAATGTATACAATCTGGTGATTGCACCATTCCAGGTTAACACCAAATTCTTGAATACTCTACCTCAAGCTGAATGGGGTGAGTACATTACCGATGTTAAGTTAACCAGGGATTTGCATAAGTGCAATTTGGATCAACTATATGCTTTTCTTCAGCAGCATGAAAAACATGTGATCATGCACTGTTCTCCACGAGGTATGTACCCTGATTCATTAGCTTTGATGGCGAATAAACCAAGCTTGTCTCACAACAACACTCCTTATATTTTGGGACATCAAGCCTATCATCCATCACCTTACATGACACCAGCCTTTCCCCAATACTCGATTTTACCACAACCACCCACCTCACATCAGCAACAATATCGGTTCAGTGCACCTTCTTCACAATATGCTATACAACATCACCCTGCAAGTACTGCACCTTATGCTCAATCTTCATATTCATCTTATCAAGAGAATGCAGCATATCCAACCAGCTACCCTGATCAAATGAGTATTCCTTCTAGTGATTATGCAGTCCAAGATCAAGCAATGTACTGTGATGATGAGGAAGTCCCCGTTCCTGTATTTAAACAAGGTGCTGATCCAGTTGAAGTGTTAACCACTATGTCTGCGTATCTCACAAGGACTTTAAGCAAACGAGGATTTAGGGGATCAGCTCCTACCAACAATCAGTTGAGGAAATCATCCAATTCTCGCCAACAAGCTACAATTGAGAATGGCAGGGTAATGGTTCAGCCAATTCAACCATATCAGGGGAGACCTTCCACATCAACCAATGCTCGCACGGTCAATCCTGCTCCTGCTCCAATGGTCAAGAATCCTCCACGGGCTAATACAGGCAAGTTGAGAATGATTACATGCTACAACTGCAAGGAAGAGGGTCATATGTCCAGGGATTGTAAGAAACCCAAGAGGAGAAGGGATGGACAATGGTTTGCAGAAAAGATCTATCTGGTGAATGCTCAAGCACAAGGAAGGGAACTTGATGAAGAGGAGCTTGCATTTCTTGCTGATCCAGGGATTGCTGAACAAGACACGGTCACCACACAGAATGCAGCATACCAAGCAGATGATCTCGATGCGTATGACTCAGACTGTGATGACTTTCAATCTGCAAAGGCTGCTCTCATGGCAACTATCTCCAGCTTAGGGCCAGAAAAGAGATCTGAGGTACTTATTAATACCACCGATAATACCACTGATGCTAGTATTCAACCACATCAAGTTGTGCAAGAGAGTGCTGATTCGAATGAATCTTCGGTGGTGAGTCTTTCAAACGAGGAGACAAACAATGATAGCAATATCAATGTGAGTCCCCAGACTTTGAGTGAATCACAACCGGGACCTATTTCGCATACGCCTACTCCTGCTCAACAAGATTTGGTCATGGTTCCTGCTACATTACTTAGCCAAATGAATGCTGCACTCTTAGAAACCTTAGCTAAGAATAAGAATTTGTCTGATGAGCTTGCCTTAAGCAATGAGAAAGTTCAAACCTTGGAACTAGTGCCTTCGTCTAGTGTTCTAACTAATCCCGAATATGGTCACTTTAGAAACAAACAAATGGGTCACTTGCAAGAAATAGAAAACTTAAGAGCAAATCTGTCTAATGAACTTCAAGAAAAAGAGTTAGTGGTCACTAATTTTCAAAAACTTCAAACGGATTTTGAATCACTCGAGTCTAAGAAGAATGAAATGGAGATTAATGCTACTAACAAGATTAGAAGTCTAGATTACTTGCTGTTAAGACAATACGCTGCTTCTCAACTAGTTCACTTATTTGATGCTTCGTTTAGAGAGTTTAACTTATCACGTCTGAAAGGCCTTCCCCCTAATCCACGGTATGCAAAACAAGCTTTAAGACATAGTCCTAGACTTTATAATGCAACTCAATTAGGATTGGCTTTAGACCCGATTGTTTTTCCCGATGATCGAACAAGTAAGGATCTAGTTGATGAGGATCGGTCATACAATTCTTCAAAATATCCCGAGTGTGATTATTTTAAATTGAATAAGGAGCTTGCAAAAACGGATTTTAGAATTCGCTTACATATGGACAAAGATCTCATAACAGCACCGACCTACATATTAGATGAAGAAAACCCTAGTAACTCTAACTCTAACTTCCAAATCAAACCCAAAAAAGTTCCGGGTGAAGGAACTCTTCCGATTCGGAACTCTTCCGAACGAACAAGTTCCGATTCGGAACTCTTCCGAACGAACAAGTTCCGATTCGGAACTCTTCCGAATGAAGCAACCATTTCAAACATAACGGACGAATTTTCAACATAACACTCCTGACACTCACAAACTCTCGACACACATTCAAAATCACACACTCTCGTTACATCTCTCGACACACTCGATCCCAACATACTTGACTCCAAAATAGATTTTATCCAACGAAACACATCAGACTCTAAAACTCAAACACAAAACCAAACACAAACCGGCTGACTCCATAAATCTTTTTCGCACAACATTCTCTCTCGACTCTCGACCCACTTATTTACAAACAACCTCACCCTCGTCCCCCCACCCAACCTCGACACCCACTCACTCTCACAGACTTAACAAACCACACCCTCCCTCATCGACTCCAGACCCTCGTCTCACACCCCCTCCAGACTCAAACCCTCGCAACACTCTCAATCCCCAACACCCTCCCTCGTCACATCTCTCACACCCCCCTTAACTCGACAGACTCACACCCTCACACACCCTCTCGTCCCCACACACCCATCAAAGACTCTCGACCAACATAAACCCATCCAAACCCTCTCGCCTACTCACCCAATACACCCGCCTAATCCAACATCCACCCTAGACTATGACAAGACCCTCGCCTACTCTCAAACATCATCATTCAAGATCTAAGTTTAATCAAACATCATCGATCCAAGACTTGTAACCAAAAATAAAACAACTCTCAACCTACCAAACTGACACACACAAGAAAGACGCTACAGAAGAGAGGGACTCAACCAACATGCAATCAAAACACCACCTACCCGAGATCTTTTGATTAAAGATCTTGAAGCTCATTTTTCTTGGTTCCTTCTTAATCTGGGCTGGGACTGGTCCGGTATTGATAAAGATTAAAAGAGCTGGTCATTGGACACCGATTTAAATCGTATTGAAGGGATTGATTGAAGAGATTTAAAGGGTTTGACTTCTTAAAACAGAGCTATCAGAATCATCGTTAGCTATTTGAGAGAATGATTGGTGGCTGAGTGATGGGGAAAGAGAGATAATTGGGAGAGAGAGAGATCAAAGAGAAAGAAAGCAGACGAAGTGTTTTGATGTGAGAGAGAGAAGAGAGATTAGGTTTGAGTAGTATTTAAGTTAGGGCGGATATAACAAGAAAGCAAGTGGGGGCGGTGGACTTATTTGATTGGGCCACGTGTCTGGACACGTTTTTGGGACGGAGAAACCCACGTTTGCCTTCCAACCATACACGTCTCTTTTTAAGTATAAACCAACGTTATAATCTAAATCAACGTTTTCCTCAGATTTTGTTTTATATAGTAGATTGGTACACGTTTTTTTAATAATAAAACCTTACGTTTTTGTTGTTTTTTTAAAAAAGTAAAACGTTTTTTTATTATCTTTTATTTTTGTATTTTATTTTCTTAGTTAAGTTAAAAGTTAAGCTAATTTTTTTTTATATTTATATATTTTAAAATTAATTTTTTTTTAGTTAAGTTTATTTTCTGGCCGGATTTGAAGTCACAACTACGAGTGAAAGTGACGGGATATATTTTTAGCAAATACGGATTTTTGATCGGGTTTATCAACGTTTGAGTAGAAAGCAATTCTTTTTGAACCGAGAAAAGATGTATATCATCCATCGTTGATTTTTAAAAGTTTTTTTACGGATCCTTCGAAGTTCCTTCACGACTTGGTAAATTCCGAAAACAACTATAATCACGATCATTTTTCATCATAATTAAAGGGAGTATTGGATTCCGATTTGTTTTATCAAACGGTTGAGTCGACAAAAATTTCTTGAGCTGACAATTGAGTTGTCATTCATCGACTTTCAATGGATTTCTTGAATTCGACATCGAACAAGGGAGAATTACATAAAGTGCAAGCCAACGCGAGAGAAAGTGGTATAACCTCCTTTCAAATACTCCAGTCTCATCTTGTCACTCTTTCGGGGATTCAAGGAGGGAGCGAATTTGTGACAATCTTTGGACAAGATCGTCATATATTCATCGACTCAATTTTCACCACTTTGACCCAACTCGCCGAGCAACTCAACCATAACAACTTTAATCACTCTGCATCGACTCTTGCATATAAGGCTCTTGTGACACACCTCACGCCTTTCTTCCAATTCAATATCATCAAGCCTGAAAGTTCAGTGATTTGCCAATCATTTCTTCGAGATACACATACCGAGCTTCGAGTTTCCGTGATACGATTTTGAAACTCATGTCATCGGTCTCGTCTTCGATTTATGAAAGATCTCGACTTCAGCAAGGGTATGATAATGGAGTGCAAGACTCTTCGATGCAAGAGAAAACTGCCAAGAGCACAGAATCAGGAGGACAACATGATGCCAGTGGCACGTCAGGGAATGTTCACGAGATTTCTCTGGATGACACCTTACCCATTTATGACGAAGAGCCTGCAAACATGGTACAATGTGATGTTGGTTATGATGTATATGCTGATGACATGCCGCATATTGAGCATTCTGAACCTAATTATGACAAACATGGGATGGACAAGAGTGATAGAAATACCACTTATGATTCATCCGATGTGAGTCATAATGGGGGAGAAAGTGTTCAAAATGCTATAGTTCATCATGATAAATGCTTTATAACTGCCTCGTTAACTGATTCTGATTCCAAGATTAAAGAGCTCGAAACGATCGTAGCTCGGCAATCAAAAGATCTTGAGGATGCCAAACTTGAATTTTCTAAGAAAACGGACAAATTTGAAACATACTTTGAAAAACTTGAAAAGTCAAACGTTGTTCTTGAAAGAAAATTGGATCAAACTGTTCTAGATTCTAAAGCTGAAAAGGATAATCTTTTGAAACAAATTCAGTTACTAGAGTCTAAATTGGCATCCCAAGATAGAGTGCTTAAAGAGAATGAGACATTAAAGGCCCAAGTACAGGAAAAGGTTTTTGCTATAGCTGCATTGAAAAACGAGTTAAGGAAAACTAGAGGACCTAGTGTGGACACTAAGCTTGAAAAACCATCAATCTTGGGGAAACCGCCTACAAAACAGTTCGTCAGACAACCGATTGTCAGACAACTTACTGCATTTAGATCCGAGCGACCACAATCCTCGAGACCGCGGTTTGCCTCCCAAGTTGATTTGGTTCAGTTTTCTAGACCAGTCACTCCAGCAACTAGGCCCAATGTGATCAAAACAGCGTTAGCAAGATCTAATCAGATGATTGCCCCTAGTTTCCCTAAAAATACCAAGACCACGTCTAGAACTAGTTCAAATGACGTTGGCCATAAATCTGGTCTAAGGGAAGTTATGCAAAAGACACATGTAAGAGATAGCAATGTCAATCCTAGTCACATGCCTTCTAGATTACCTAACACTGCTAACCGTAGCATGTCATCTTCTAGGAGCATCGATCAAACATCTAGGAATTACTCGGACATTAAATATGCTACCTGTAAAACATGTAGAAAATGTGTCTTTACGGCAAATCATGATTCCTGTATCAAAAAATTGCTTAATGAGGTGAACTCCCGTGCTAGACTTAAATCCCAGTGGGTTGCTAAAATCAAACCAGTTGGTAAAATGTGGCGCCCCACTGGTAGAACTTTCACTCTTGTAGGAAACGAGTGCCCTTTAACTAGGATAGTCTCTGATTCTACGAAGACTACTAGGGAGGAAATTGCAAAGGATGATACATCACTTAAGCCTGAACTTAAGGTTTTCTATAAAAGGAAACATTTGCCAACTAAGACAAGTGAATCATCCCCTCAGGCCACCTCTGACACAAGTAAAGCCAACTGTGAACCCCCACGTGCTTCACAAATAGATATCTCTTACCCATGCAAAAGTATACAAACTCCTAATGAGAATGCAGGTACCAAAGTTGATGTTCCAAAAGAACGAAGCGGTCCAATCGTTGTATACCGTTCAACTAAGGACACTCTTAGAGTTTGGTTGCTGAAGAAGCAGATATCGGAGAAACTAGTATCTCAGGGGATTCATGGTTAAAGCTTGCACAAGGACTTACAGTCACATAACAGACTGTAACTCGATCTCAAAAGACAGGAAAGTTCATCCCGATGATGACTTATCCTAAAAACGAGAAATTTATTTTTCTCGGGCATGAGCTTATATCAAAAACATTCCAAGTTTTTAAGCTCATGCATAATGGTTCCTCGTTAAATGACAGACGACGACCCGGACTTCAGAGACAGGGAAGTTTATCCACGCAACGATAACTTACCCTCTTAACAAGAAATTAAGTTTTCTTGGACACGAGCTTACCCTAAAACCATTCAAAGGTTTTAAGCTCGTGTAAATGGTTTATCGTTAAATATCAGACGATAACCCGTGCATCAAAGAAAGGAAAGTTTATTGCCGATGATAAACTTATCCTAACAACGAGAAATTAAGTTTTCTCGGGCATGAGCTAAAATTAAAAACATTCGAGGTTTTTAAGCTCATGCACAATGACTTACAGTTAAATGTCAGACTGTAACTCGAACTTAAAATAAAGGAAAGATTATCTTTTATGATAACTTATCCTCTTAACGAGAAATTCACCTTTCTCGGTCATGAGCTTGTATTAAAACATTCGAAGTTTTAAGCTCAGAAAGGAAAGTGTATCTTTTAAATAAGAGAACTTTTCCTCGTAACGAGAAATTAACCTTTCTCGGTCATGAGCTTTCCGTTAAAACAGTCAAAGTTTTCAAGCTCATGAACACGACTTCTAAGTAAATGTCAGCTTAGGACTCGTCCTTCAGATAAAAGGAAAGTTTATCGCCGATGGTAACTTATCCTTAACAATGGGAAGTTCACAACTTCTCGGACTTGAGCTCGCTTTTAAGATATTCAACATCTTAAGCTCAAGTAATTGTTTTTCAAAACTTTGAACACAATTTTTCGAGAATTTCTCAAAAGGTTTTTCTAAATCTTTCAAAATTGTGTGTTCAAAAACGTTTTGATAAAACGAGCATGTCTTCTGGAATCGATAATATTTACGAACCTAGAAATGTCATTCAATAATGACACGGGGTTGTAAATAAAGTTCGAGCAGAAGTTCAAATGATTTTAAAACATGCTCCAAATGGTTTGCTATTATTTCAGATAGCAACCCGCTTTTCATAATCAAGTCAAGCATTTCACCGGAAAGCTTTGACTCAACAACGGGAATTAATTTTCTTGGGGACGTGACGAGGTGACCAACATTCGTGAACAAGAACCATGTGAATCTTTCATATGATGTTCTCCATCATTCAGGTCCTACCTCGTACATTGTTAATCTTGTGAATTCATTATCATATATGATCTTTGCACGTAATAAATACCTTACACTTGTGTTTAAAAGGTATTTAATTTACGTTTCAGCACACCCTCATTAATTTGAGGGGGAGCTTGTGTAATTCATGAAGATAATTGGACTTGCATTTTTCTTCCCAAATTTTCTTAAAATGCTATTAAATCAATTGATATTAAAAACATCGATTGGGTTAATATTTTTAATATGGGGGAGAAAATGTGATTTAATATGGGATATGATCAATCATGAATGGCTTGACTTAACGTGATAGCTCATCCCGACATATGCAAAATGTTTTCGGATATCGTGGCATATGTTAAGGGGGAGCAAAATGGATTTGCACTTCAAAATGGATTTCATGGTGACATACACTTACCCAAAACATCTCTATTCACGACGGTGAAGATTGTGGTGACATAAGGATGGTAGGATAGGTTAAGTCCAATGATTTCTCTAGAACCGGAGGAATCTTCCCAAGGACATTCCATAGCTAGAAATAGTAGTCCTTAAGAAAGATGGAGAAAGATTGTGAACGTAGCTGAATGCCGACCAAGTACTTAAGTTAGCACTGGAACAATCACAACAAGGTGCTAGTGATGACGTATTGGTAAGCATTGAAGGGGTTGAAGAATGAAAAAGAAATGTAAAGATAAAGGGTGTAAAGAAAGAAGCCCTCCTTACAACTTTAGGCAGAAACCGGGTCAATACATATGCTATTGAGGTCATTTTTGCTAATGATTCTCGATATTGAAGAAAGACGTCATGGACCCAGTGATGCAATGCACAACCCTTCCCAGCTAACTCAAATATCTCTCAAAAGGTATTTGTTTTAATCACACGGAGATCAACACGTTATCTATTGGTTTATTCACTCCGAATAGACTGGTATTGAAAAGGTGGTACTCCTCTCCAGCCTCCGATCACTAAAATCCAAAATGCACGATCGAGTCTAGAGCCATTTGAGATCATCAAATATCTCATTAGGACACACTTTCATATTTCCTTGCTTCTTCACACACTGTGAAAAGTAAGAAAGATCTTAAGAGTCCTACGCAAAATCTTCATGATCTTGCCTGAACATCGTAGTAATACGAAAGTACTTACAATGAAGATGGAAATCCTTCTTGAGCGAATATCAAAAAGCTCATGGTAGGTGACTTGTGCGATTCTTTATGAATCAAACCTGTGATAACTGGAAAGCAACAGTGGTTTAATTCTTAAATGAATTTAAACACGTTCCAGGCCTCTACGCAATATCTTAATGATCTTGCCAGAACATTCAGAGTAATACTATTAAGTATTTACAGTGACGAATGGAAATCCTTCTAGTGTTAACATCAAACAGCACTTGGTAGGTAACTTGCAAGATTCTATATGAATCAAGCTAGTGACAACTGGAAAGCAACGATGGTGCGGTTCTTAATTGAACTTCACTTGTTCCAGGAACATGAATTGACGGCTTCAAATCATGCGGATAATATTATCCAAATGATCCACTCTTTACGTTCGCAGTCAGCTTTGGACGGTCGAGTAAAGAGAACGGGTTTACCCGCGAAATCTTGTCAAGGAGGTTCTTTATTGAAACTACCTGCCACAAGTACGATATTTAATATCGTCCAACGGTCTTCACCGACCGGAGGTAAATTGCTACCGAATTAGAATGAAATGTTCAAGGCCATTTCATCCGTGTATATTGTTTTGTTGCTAACTGTCTTATGCAGCGTAACAAGAAGGTGGCATTGCGGTGTACAATCCAGAAGAAGTCGTCACCACATGCTTATACTACATACAATTAGTACTTCAACAAATTCAAGAAAGCCTGAAGGTCAAGTCTTCCGCTGTATCAAACTCTGAAGCTTTCAAGAATTTAAAAGTATAAGTATGTGGAACATGAAGTCACAAAGAGGCAAATATCACAAGTGAAGAATGCACAAGGTCAAGGCAAGGAAACATGCTCAAGACTAAAGTCAAAGATCACATCAAGCATATTCACAAGAACAAGATCAAAGACTCAAGCATAGATGCTAGGTTTAAGATTTTGTAAAAAGATGTGACCTCCCTTAGGGGGAGATTGTTGGAAATACGTTTTTCCCAATAAAGTCTCGGTCACATCTTAGTTAGCATAGATCACGAGTTATAGACTATTTAGAACTTTGTTTCTTGGAGCGACCTCCCTTAGGGGGAGATTGTTAGAAATACGTTTTTACGTATTTATGAAGGATCGGTCGCTCCAACGATAATTATGTAACGGGCTCGTGATCTATTTACTTTATGTATAGTCCATATAGCCCACATGTAGGGTGGGCTATATATATCCCCTCCTAGCATGTTAGGAGGGGTTGTTGATTATCATTTCACTTAATCATTTTTCCATCTTAACTTTCTCTCTCTACATTTCCCCTTTTCTCTCCTTTCTCTCTCTACTCCATCATCTCCTTCCTTCATTTCCTTATGATTATCATCTAAATCAACCAACCTAATCCATCAAATCAATCACATAGAATAGGCCAATAATCACGTAGACCTTCACTCTTAGTGGTCGTTGTATCACCACCAACCGAGACCCTAAGGTCTCGGTGTGGGGCTGTGGTGTCTCGGCAGCAGGGAACAAGGACCCTGACGCAAGTCGAGGTGGCCTTGTGGTTTTCTTGGTCTCGTCGCAGCAGCAAGAAACACCGCCGGTCTAAGACCGGTGGCTATTTTTGTCAAATAGGGGGAACAACAGCAGCAGGGGAGACCACCGGCTAACTACCGATGGGAACTCCGTTGTTGTGGCAGTGGCTAGCCGAGGTAGGCCAGGGGCAAACCACCGGCTGCAGCCGGTGGTTTTTTTTGCACCGGCAGTGGCACCGACACAGTCGGTTAGCCACTGATAAAGGGGTGCTTGTTTCGGTAAGGTTCATGGGGAATTTGTCCGGTTCACGTTGGGTCTAAATTAAAAACACGGGTTCGGTTCATGGGTAATTTTTATAAGTTTATATTTTTACAAGTTATATTATTTTAACAAGGAAATTAAATTAATTAAATCATGGCTAGAAATTAATTTAATTTAACATGAACTTAGGTTATTATTATTTAGTAAATAATCCAACTTTTAACCTAAGTATTTTTATCACTTAATTTAGACTATAGTATTAATTAATTATTTAAAACACGGAATATAACTAATTAATAAACATGACATAGGTTATAATTAAAAAAAATTAATACATGTTTAACCTGAGTATTTTATATGCTTTATATTAATTAAATCATTCTTATATTTAATTTAATCGTATAACCAATAGTTTATTTTATAACATGTTATTATTAGTAAACTATACAAATAATTACATGACTTATGATATTTAACAAGTAAACTTAAGCTCATATTATTAGCTTATTAATCCAGCTTATATCTAAATATGGAAACTTCCTATTTCAGGAAACTTACTATTTTTGGAAACTTTCTATTTTAGGAAACCTGCTATTTTTAGAAAGTTACTTATTATTACACAACAAGTATAATAATACAAGAATACAAGTAAATACTTAACCAGAATACATAGAATACATTATAAACACAATGTAACATTAAAATCAGTAAAACAAAACAAGAACATATAAAACAAGCTAAGACATGATATAATCAGTTATGTATGCAATAAACAGAATACTTATACATGTCCCCTATTTATGTAGCATTAGTGAGATCAGAGTAGGACTTTCATTTTTCCGTCTTCTTCGGTCACTAGACACAAGGTACGGATTTCCCGTCCTTCAGTATGGACATTCTTTCCTTATTAGGATTCCCCGTTTGCAGCCAATTGTTTTCCAAGTATTGTTTTATATGTTTGATTACATATGTTAGTTTAAGATCCTAAGCCATATACATGCATGACCAGTGTCACCTAGTTATGGAGGTACCATAACCATAACACTGGAGGCACCAGTGTTATAACTTCCCTACGGCGGAGTGACTGCTCGTGGCGTCCCTTTTCAGTTTTGGCAATTATATTATATTATCATGTGGGGCGTATGGGTGCATCCTAGTTACATGTTTTTATAGGATTTTCATGGTGAATGCGATGTGTGCCTTGCATCCTTCACAAGGAGTTGATCCCTCCTACCCATACTAATTAATTAGAGGCAACCCCTCTAATTGCATGACGAGGTCTCCCCTCCATGTATTCATGCACGGTGGAACCTCATGACCTATATGGGCTATTGGCTAATTAATTAATATTTTACATAAAACATAATTCTATTCAAACAATAAAACCAGTTTTATGAACATGTTATCAGGTTACTTAGGACTTATTCATTTCCGCTGCTATTAGTCTTTTATGCATATGTTATTCCATTTTATACTTGTATGTCCGTTCACTGGGCGTTATGCTCAGCCGTTTTCCTTTCATGTTCCAAAACGGCAGGTACTCAAGGGCGCTCGTAGACTTTAAGCGTACGTGCCCATGGATTGGAAGTTATCTAGCCTTCTCTACTTTATGCATTTCATCATACATTTTGCTACTTATTTCATTGGACATTGTTTATTCCTTTTGCATTATAGTACTTATGTTTGTGTGTGATGAGCTTATACTTGGACTACTGATGTTTGTTTCCGGTATAGGTCATTTAATGTTTTTAAGACATTTACCTTGTATGCTTTGATGACACGCCATAATCACGCGTGACATTCCATTTACCAAAATGTGATGTTACAATAAATGAAGTTTATTTAAACACACTTGTGAATTGTTTTCTATTACTTTGCTTTCATATCATGAAGTAATACCCCTAATATATTATTCCGATGCGTCAAGAAAAAAATGGGTGTGTTACAGAGTGGCATCAGAGCTATAGTTATAGAGAACTATGAGATTTAAAATCTCAACTATAACTGATTTTCTTAAAATAAAATTTCTAAGTGAAGTCTACGCATCAAAAATCATGTTGCTTGCAAAAAGTTATAAGTAACATTTAAGATTTCTAGTAATGTTATTATGTGTTTAAATGATAGTATGTGTAAATAATATAGTGCTAGCTACTGATAGATGTAATTTTTCTTTTTACCGACATCATCAGAAATATGTCTTCCTATTTTCATCCCATCGTTATATCTGATTTGGAACCAGAAAATCTTTACCTTTTGGATTTTCCTAAACCTTTAGTACTAGCCCTTTTCGCTAATAATACCAATCACCTTAAACCTTTGTCACTAGAAAATAATCCCCAACCAAAACATACCTATTCCGTAGTATCAAACTCCTTCATCCCAAGCTTCTAATAATATCCCAAATAACCAAAACCTATTTGTGGAACAAATGGAGAATATGATAAATTATTTCAATGAAGTGCCACCCAACCGTATTGAGGATTTAGAATATGAAGTCGAAAGGCGAAAGTGTGAACAAGAAATGATGCAAGAGGAAATAGAGAAATTAGAGAGTAATTTTGTAAGAGTAAGCAATGAGAATTTTGAGATACGTAATAGGAAAAGGATAAGTGAAGAGGAAATCACCTTAGCAAAAGCAAGAATGACAGCAATGGAAAAACTTATCGAGGATATTCAAGTTAGACACCAAGAGAACATCAAAGCTCTCTTAGAAGAAATTAAGAATCCCAAAGAAAAGAAACAGACCAACTTTTAAATATTTCAGCTTCCCAAACAGCCTTGTAAATATTTTAGCTTCCAGTCTTTGCTTTTATGTAACAAAGAAGCTTATTTGTCCATTAGTGAAGTAGATTGTTAATAAATAAAAGTTTCTTTTTCGTCTTTCCTTTATTTGCATATTATTCTAGAAAAGAGAAATACTTGAAAAGTATAAGTCTTTAAAAGAATAATAGCAAAAGAGAGATATTATCTTAAACTAAAAAGGACTTCTCAAGTCTATTTGGTTAAAAATAGTATAAATCTAAATAAAGCATAAATAACCTAAGAAACCTAGGAAAAGTTGTTATTTGTGTGAGCCCTATAAACCTATTCCCCAAAAACTTTTATGTTTCTAAATTTTTGGAAAATTTATGCTCGTAAAGCGTTGTATGTATACACATATGACAAATGCTTAAATAGACAAGTATATCTAAATTTCGAAAAAAATTCTAAATTTCAGAATGACACATTTAAGGACATTAGTATCTTCTACCCTAACTCCCGAAAGACTTCAGCGAATAACTAACGATGAAGTAGCTACAACCTTGAAAATACTGATCTTCAAAATAGTAAGGAATGTTAATTGAACGGAAGACTATATAACTAGCCAGTTATATAAACTCCAAGGAAATGAAGGTGTTATTAGTATTGTCCATTGTATTAAGAGGCCATAAACGATTTTCTACAAAAATAGTTGCGTTGTGGATCACCAACTAAAACTTGCTATTAGTACCCTAACTAATGAAGCATTTTCATGGTGGAATTACTATACTCAACTTTTTGGTTTAGACGAAGCCTATAAGACAAAATGGATAGATTTTAAGTGCCTCCTAATAACCCGATATTATCCCTCAAAAGAAATCGAGAAAGTGAAAAAGGAATTTTGCAACCTAGTAACACTAGGAATTGATCTCAAAGCCTATTTGAGAAAATTTCAAGAGTTAGCAGAATTGTATCCTATCACTAATTCACAAAGAATGATGAAGGCTTTTATCAAAGGATTTCCCCAAAGAATCAGAAGGATGATTACTATTTCTAAACCCCATAGTTTAGAAGAAGCCATTAGGATTTCCAAGAAATTAATGGATCATGTAATCAAGCACAATCCTGTGCAAGAATCCAGCACCCTTAAACGTAAATTTATCAAAGAATAGGAATCTACTGAAACTAAACCCAATCCCTTAAACTTTACCTATGAGCCCTATTTTCCCTACCTATATTACCCAAATACTAACCTAGTTAACCATTCCCAACCAATAAAATACGATGATTATTCTAGACACATTCCCCAATGTATGAATTGTCTATTGCATCACACTAGAAACTGCACAACAAAGTGCCAGAACTGCTTCAAAATAGGTCATCAAACACGATACTGTTGAAGTAAGGCGAATTTTTAGATTTTTCCTATGATTTTCATGCTCTGTAAATGAATAAGTGTGTTAAACATACGTGAGAATTATCAATAAAAATCTATGATGTTTTTTATTTCATTTTCTAAGTGTTATTTTACTTCACTATCTGGCATAATAACTCATTTATGTTACATGTACTTAGAATTTTATGTGATTGATTTTCTTTGGACTAAATATTCAACTTATGTCTTAACGGAATTTCAAAATCTGAATTACAAAATGTTTAACCTAAATTTTTCTTATGAAATATAGGTAAGAACAAGTAATGAGAAACTTATTTAATAATTTCTTAAGATATGACATGACAACATCTGGATCATTGTCAATTGTATTTCATAAAAGGATACGGAAACTTTAACAAGATTATCCCCAAAATAATTTGTTGATATATGGTGCCGATATCCGCAATATTGAATAAATTAAGAAAGAATATTTCCCTTTATACCAATAGGTTTAAGTGAGAGAACTATCCAGATATTAGAATTTCATACTCCATGTATGCATTGCATTATCTGGAATTGCACCTACCCTATGAAGGTATTATAGTAATAGAGCAGTCGTAGTATAATAGGAAGTAACTGTTAACTGTGTACTGGATTAGAATGGTGATATATGAAACATTATTACCAAAAGTAATCACAAATATTTTCTCAAGAAGGATGAGAAACTACACTATGTAAAATAGTATTAACGTTAGTGAGATGCTTTCCCTATTAATTGTAAGAGATGCAATAATCAATCCAAGATTTTCAAGCAAGTTGTGACTTATTAACTTGATTTTTACCCAAAGAAACTCATAAATAATCACATTTCTCTTCTTATTTAGAGAACTAAAAAGGATTTACCTGATTAATTCGTACGATTTACACTCATTCTTGTAATCTTTATAAGATTTCATTACAACCTAAATGGTCAATATATCATAAGTGTTTATTCTTCGTGATATCTCTAATAAAAGAGATAGAGTAAGAAGAAATAACAACAGTAAGAACTTTATTCATTGATATATGAAAAGAATGTTAAGTAGAACATAAGAACTACATCTGCCTTTTTGATACACTATGTTACGATTATAATCTCGGGATGAGATTTGTTTAATGGGAAGAGGCTATGACAACCCAAGTGTAATATATGCTATGTTTGAATAGGAGTGGAAAAGCCACTAGAAATTTTTTCTTTTTGTGTATTACTTGGTAGAATGCACTGCTTCTCACACCATAAACTATTATAACCACACATTCCTATAATGATGAAAGACACAAGTCTAAACTATAAAAGATATCTATTAAGTTCAATATTAATAAGAACATCTCAAATGCAACCATGATGCCCTAAATTCCGTTAGAAACCCTAGAATTCCTATAAAAGAATTATAAACTCAAGAATGGTAAAACATGAATGGAGAACACTTATGAATAAATCATTATGGAATATAAACAAGATATAAAGTATACTCTAAGGACATAATAATACCTAAGAATGGCAAGAAAAAACAATACAAAGCTAAGTACAAGTAATTTTACATAATAGTCTAGAGCACTACATAGAAACTTTAATAAATAATATTTCAAGCAATGTATGTAAAACCCGCATTAAATTACCATGAACAGTAAAGATGAAAAGTAAATACACGAAAATACGATAAAATTAAAACTTTCCATTTATAAAATCTTACACGTGTCACGACATTAAATAACATGTATTTACGTATATTATAAATGTGACGTGTCCACGATATATTAAATTCATGATAATTAAAACACGAACGAACACGAACATTTAACTTTACATAAAAAGCTACGGGTTTCCTCGTGGGCTTCATGTAGACCGCGACTATGGTCAAAGAAAGGGAAAGGAATGGGCCTTTTGGCCCATGACCCATAATAAACTAATAACAAGAAAACAGGGAACTTTTATCATAATTTTAAGTTACATAAAAATCAAAAACCCTTGCCTCCTTTTTTCTCATTGATTTTTTGTGTACGCGTTCGTGATCATAAACCTTTTTCTTCTACGCACTCGGTATAATCATAACCCTTTTCTTTTTAATTTTTTTATGAATTCATGTAACTAATCTTAAACACAATCAAGAAAAACATGTGAAGATGAATTAAAAATCAAGAATTAAGGGTGCTTGGTGTTTGCTTTGTTCGGCCAAGACCCAAACCGAGAGCCCAAGGCTCTCGATTGTGTTCGATTCGCCCAACCGAGACCTTAAGGTCTCGGTGTGGGGTTTGTTTGGCTCGGACGCACGACAAGGGACCCCGATGTGAGTCGGGGTATGGTTGATGATGGGTTTTGGTTTGGTTTCGGGGCTAACCGAGACCACTAGGGTCTCAGTGTGGTGTCGGCTAGGCATTTTCGGCTCGGGGTAAATTTTAAACACGGGGGTTCGGGCTCGGGAAATTTTTAAAAGCAGTTTAATAATTTAATTAAGTTATTTTCCAAGACCATTTATTTTAATCAAATAAATGACCTAGGTTAAAGTATTAAAATTAATATTTCATGACTAACCTAAGTATTTACTTAGTTTAATTTAATTAAAACATGTTATTTTTAATTAAAATCTGATAAGGTATAGTTTATTAAATTAACCTAGTTAATTATCTAATAAGCTATAATACTTGAATCATGACTTGTATTTTACTAAATAAACTTTAATTGACATTAATGATCCAGCTTATTTTTAATTATGGAAACTTACTATTTTTGGAAACTTACTATTTTTGGAAACTTTCTATTTTTGGAAACTTACTGTTTTAGGAAACCTGCTATTTTTAGAAAGTTACTTAATATTATAATACAAGTATTATAATACCTTAGTACATGAATAGTAAACAACAAAATACAAAAATAACTACAGATTAACACATAAAACAGTTAAAACAGTTAAAACATGACTAAACATGAATAATAAACTAAGAACACACAGAACTAGTAAAACACATGTAATTCAGACAACTCATACACGTCCCTGTTCTTATGTAGTATTATCCGTCAAGGCGGAGTAGGTTCTTCAGCGTTCCGTTAGCTTCTACTGGACACAAGGTACGGATTTCTTGTCCTTCAGTAAGGACAAATCTCTTCCTTTATTGGGATTTTAGCCAACTGTTTTCCTAGTAGTTACAGATTTAAATGCTTATGTTTTATTAGTTACCTTAGCCATATACATGCATGCCAGTTTCACCTAGTTATGGAGGTACCACAACCATAACACTAGAGGTACCAGTGTTATGACTCCATGTTAGCCTCAAAATATTGAGTCAAACAAGAATGCTCGGTCATATGCTTATTATGTATCATATATTAGAACGTTGTAATAGGTAGTAGATTAGTCTTGTTATACGGGCTTAACTTTAGGCTAAAGTTCATTCATAAGTAACTAAATCCCAAAAGGAAAGCCCGACCCATTAGAATATAGTCCATAAAGAAGCTCGCATGTGGGTGGACTATATATACCCTTCCTAGCATGTTAGGAAGGGTGTTGGTCATTTTCATTTTCTTTCACTAATCTAATCCTTCAAAAGTTCCAACCATTTTCTCTCTACTTTCTCTCACTAGTTTCTCTCTCTAAAATTCATCTATTTTCTACCATTCTTTCTTGTTTAATCATCACTAAGTAACGAGACAACAATTTTGTATCAATCGCCATGTGGTAGTTTTATGATTCGTTGTTGATAAACTATTTGGTTCGTGTGATTTACTCCTAAAATCATCTTGAATTCAAGTATTTTCTTGTTTTTGGTTGTTTTTCGTGTTCTAAATCGTACTATAGATCATCTACATACTCGTGGTAAGATTTTGTTTACTTTGGTTTTGATTCGAACACGGAATCGATGTGCAAATCTTCACTTGTTTACATGAAGTTTCGTACTTGCTTATTCACCGTAACACTTTGGGTTTACACATTACGATCGTGTATTCCTATCGCAATAGCCCTTGGGGTTTCTACATTGTGATCGTGGATTGCGATTAGACTTGCGATCTAGCATTGCGATCAGACTTGCGATCTAGCATTGCGATCAGACTTGTGATCTAGCATTGCGATTACACTTGCGATCTAACATTGCGATCAGACTTGCGATCTAACATTGCGATCAGACTTGCGATCTGATATTGCGACAGGTGACATTACGATGGGTATTCCGATGGGTGACATTACGATGGGTATTCCGATGGATATTGCGATGGGACATTTAGATCTGTTTGGTTAAATTTTGTTTGAGTATTTTTTAGACTTAGCCACTATCTAGACTAGTCACGGAACATAGATTACATAAAGATTATAAAAAATATTATTTTTTCCTAGACCATTTTTAGGCCATTTAAGCTTCGATTTCAAATTTTGGCGACGCGAAAACATTTTCGACAAAAAATTCATATTTTCGGACAAAAATTCAAATTTTTAGGTTTTATTTTTCTCAAAATTTTTCCTTTTTCAAAATTCTTCCCTACTAGTTATTGGCTATTTCTAACTTGAATTCAAAATTTGGTAATTCAAATCTTTTCGGTTTACCGTTTTTGTCGGACTGAAGAATTTACTGTCGGACTGAGAAAAATCGAATTTTTCGGATTTTTCTGTTCAACAACAATCACCATATCTACTAAAGATCTGAATTCACTTCATCAACTGAGACACCATCATCATGGAAAAGAGCAATGCGTGTTCAGACAGAGAAGAACGAGAGATGCAACTACAAGAACAAGTCCTTAAACAACGTTGTCTGCAAGCTTTCAGTGATCTTAAAACAAATCTAAAACTTCTTGAAAGAGAGACCTTCTCATACGATCCTTTGTATATGCATGCTTTTCATTGCTTCTTTGGAAATGACCATCGCAGGTTCACTTATGAGTTAAGAGACCACTTGAAAAATCTTGTGAATGAATTACTCCTTCATGTGAGAAATTCCAAGAAAGCCCTCAAAACACTCAGAACACCGTTTCAACCATTCTTTGCCTTAAAGCTATTCAAGAAGCCCAATATTGATTCAGAAGTTCGAGATGCACAAGAGCACTTTAAAGACTACACTAAAATGGCCGCAGAATCTTTTAGAGACTTGATACATCAAAACATGGAATCAATTGAGAGGCTTATAGATGAACGCTTACGTCATGCAAAAGACATGATAAATAAGATGAATGACAAAAGGCTGAAAACATAGGAGTGCACAGTTGCAAAGATTCATGTAGTGGATACGAGCCCAGTTCCAACTATAAGTAACAGGACAATATCGAGGAATGCAACTGACAGCTGCAGATCTGGGAACATAAAGCATTGTGCGCAGAATGATCATACCATACATGGGAAAGAAAGCAGCATCACTGGCACACAAGGCATCAGTTCTGAGACTGTCATCAGCAATACACATTCCTATGATCATGGTCCTGTTTTCGATTCTGAGCCATTGGAATAGGTACACAATGCTGAATTTAATGTGTTTGCCAATACCAATACGCATGAGCATAGTGATCAAACAACAACCCTTATTGACACATGAATGACGGAAAAGGTTGATAGCAATACCACACCCGATTCATCATATAATGAGTTTGAGGATGATCAACATGCAAATGAGTATGATGATGAGGAGCGTTGTAGAAATGCTAAAATTGGATCCGGTGGTCTAATGTGGTGGTAAATGGTGGTGGAAGCCATTGATGGCTTAGAGAGAGAGAAAGAGAGGTTGAGAGTAAAAGTGTGTGTATTCCCAAATGAACAAAATAACAATCAACACCCCTCCTTGGAAGCTAAGGAGGGGTATATATAGTCACGCACACAACCTAAACTATACAAAGAGCCTAGTCTAGTCTAAATGTGCGTGACTATGATAACTAACGGGAATTCTTAAATGTCGTCACATAAAGTGAGTTTCCAACAATCTTCCCCCATGGGACGACGTGTAGAATTCCTTACAATATTCTTCCTAACAAGTACAAAATAATTAAGAACAAGAGCTTTTATGAAGCGTCTAATGCTGATGATGTCTTCTGAGGCCTTTGACTTCAAAACGACTCAGCTTTAACTTGTAGTAGAAATACTGTAATGGCACGAGCTAAGTAACCCATACACTTCTGGTTAAGGAGAAGCTTCTGAATTAGCTTCCCCCTAATTCATGCCACGTAAACTTGATGTAGAAGCATTTTAAATAGCTCCCCCCTAAACCAACAATCCTCGAAAGCAACTTCAAAGCTTTCAATAAAGCTTAGAATGATTAAGCGCACAGCGGAATCTAACTAGCAAATCCCATCATATAACATGATAATGTTGCTAAGAGGGATTGAAAGTTTGGAGCACACCAAGTAGATCAACAACTTTTCTTCTCACGCTTGAATAATTCTTCTGAATTTTTCATCCCCCTGAGAGTTTAAGTTATGCATACCAGAAAGAATCAAGACACTTCTTCCCCCACATAGTTGAAGAAGGTAAATCAATCCCAATTATGAAGCTCAAATACTGAAGTGGACACTTTATCCCATTCATGAAGTTGACATCGTAACACCAGAGTCAATTAAGTCCCGGAAATGCACATATCTTCTTCCGGAGATGCACCAGAGTCAATTAAGTCCCGGGAATGCATATAGGATAATGATGATGTTTAATTGCAAAAATCAAACAATTAAACCTTGTAACACCCCCACAATTGTTATGCGCAGCGGAACTACAACAATGGGTGCTACACAGTATTCATTGCACACAAGAGATATCAAACGACGCTAAAAAGACGTCGACTTAAAACTTGAAATTTAAAATTGTTAGATAATACATGTCCACAGTTTTTCCAACCCCAAATAGTGCACAGAGTTTAGCGTTTTCGGTCCCCATGAATCTCAACCCCAAAAACTTCAGTTTTACCACAACATAACATTAAACTTAAAATGTTTAAGTAGAAAAGGAGGGAAAAACAAGCGGACACCAAGCCGTACACACAACATCCATCCCATGCATGCTCCATCCTACACCTCAGCGGTTACCTGAAACACATGCCAAAAATTTGGTCAACGAAAACGTTGAGTGGAATTCATAGGTTTTACAATCCATTTGAACGTATATATAATAAAAACCATTCGTGATCATTTATAGTCTTGTCGATCAAACAAACTATAATCAGGATACTGACAATTGTGTTTAAGCTCATGACACTAATCCGTTAACTCAATCACCCGCGTAAATATACCGGCATGATTCAGATGAAACCAGTGCCCCTTCTAAAGGCATCAGTTGCAATTATACCTTATTTCTCATACAAAATAATCTACCGCAGAACTTACTATAAGTACAGCTTCTCGGCTAGCATTGGGTCGTTAACCCCGTAGTACTACAAATTGCATAAGCGGCTATTTCCCCCTACTCGAGGGCAGGACAATAGTTAATAGTTCATGATTTTAGGGACTTTTGCAACTTTGGTACTCAACACAATCTCTAAGGCAACTTTCGGGTCTAACAATCATTCATGATATTCGTTCCTTTTAAAAACTAGCATGCATTTCCCTCGCGGGTAAAACAATTTGAAATAAGTATAAGCGAGGCTATAAATTCACACCTTAGATATTAAGTAGTCGGTAGTTCGAGGGATGATCACTGACGACGAAACGGATGCCCGGTTAAATCAACACCTATCACAAATAACGCGTAATGAGTAATCTCATTTTATATAGTTACGGTACTGTATAAAATACATATATACTATTCACTTAGGACAAGTATAACTCACGCCAAAAACAAAAACAACAAGTATCACTCATTCTATACCATTCGTTCTCATTAGTTACGTTATCCATTTTTACTCATTCTCGCCGGTACTCGACTAAAGTACGGGCTGTTTTACCTTATTTAACCACACTTATAAAATTTGACAAAATTTCCAAAAATCCTATAAGACCTGTAGATAACATGTTTTTAAGCCCAATAAAAGTTTTTACTTTTACGACCCGTTACGCAACTCTTTTCCACGACTACATTTTACGGGCTGAAATTGCGCTTCGACCAATTTTGACCTCTTTGACCTATATGAAAAATACCTTTGACTTCTTTGACACCTAAGTCAACATATAGACCCATTTACACAGGTTAGGAACCAAATTTTGACCCTTGACCATTTACCAATTTATACTTGTGACCCTCGGGATTTGACTAAAACTTTGCACAAATTCGGATTATGAAAGTCCTCGTCTCCCGGTACCCGATCTTTAAAATGTCATAACTTTTAGCTCGTTTTGAGTCACGGGCTCTACCTTATACCAAATTAAAGCTAGAAAGACCCTCTATCACTACATTTAGTTTTCAAGACCTGGAACAAAAATCATTTTTATGAAATGGACCAAATGTTTCTGCCTAAAAATGACCATACCAAAAACGCACTTAGACTTGATTCCAAGCCTTCTAACCACCACTAAACATCATCCTAAGCCTTCCCAAACATATCCTAACATCAATATTCAGTCCTACCCCTATTGATCAACCAAACTCAAAATCAAGAATCAAAGAAAATGAACATGCAACCACTAACACCTATGTAAATCACCCTTAAACAATGAACCAATCACAAGAACAACATGCAAAATCAACAACCACCATGGCTCCCCAAACACCCCCTTTGCCGTGGGGTTTGGGTGACCCAATCACCACAACCAAATTAATTTTGGTGGGTTTTCTTGGTGTTTATACTTCCATAACACTTAAAATCAACATGCATTAGCTCATTTAGCCTCAAAAACAAATTTGGATCATATGGAAAAATCTTGAAAAATTTTTGTTAGTGCATGTTGGATTTGAGCACATGAACATGTGGGGAATGACCAAACTAAGTGTGGTCTAACCTTAGATTTTTGAAAAATCAAGTGGAAAAAGATTTTTGGTGGATTTTCTTGTGGGTTTGGGGTGTCCGTCGGTTTGAGAGAGAGAGGAGAGGGAGAGTGTTTGATTTTTGGTGAAAAATTTTGTGTGTGTTTGTGTTTATGTCACTTTAGCCCTTTTTGGTGGGTTGGGAGGGGCCTTTTGGCAATTTTTAGCTTCTTTTGGCCTTAAATGGAAAACGTCCTCAAAACTTTGCGGTTTTGACTCATTTGTCAATTTTGAAAATTTTACGGGAGTCGAAAATCTTCCCGAACGCTCCAAAATATTTTTGGGATACTTTAAATGTACTCGGAAGGCTATAAAACTCACCCGACTCAACTTAACACGAACCGTAAGTAAAATTCTCGAAAAATTACATTATCGATAAATCGTCAAAAATTATATAAAATTGGGCATCCCTCGGGATCGTAATCGTCATCGTCCTTCTTAAAACGTCAATCGTAAAAATTATAACCTCGAACATCGGCTTTTAACCAAAATACTTATAAATATAGAATTTAAAATTTATTAAAAATTTCAAAAATTAGCGTAATTTAGGGTATCGTGAATGACCTCGATTCTAGGGTGTCACATCCACCCCTCCTTAAAGAGAGCGACGTCCCGGCGCTCGCCTCTTCTTGTACTCACATTTCGTCTTACTGGAACAGATGAGGATACCTTTCCTTGAAAAAGTCCTCACGTTCCCAGGTGTATTCCGGTCCACGCTTAGAATTCCATCGGACCTTCACAATGGGAATCCTACTACACTTCAACCGCTTGACCTCCCGGTCCATAATTTCCACAGGTTCTTCCACAAAGTGCATTTTGTCGTCTAGTCGAATCTCGTCCAAAGGAATCACCAATTCCTTGTCCGCCAAACTCTTCTTCAGGTTCGATACGTGAAACGTGTCATGAATAGCACTAAGCTCGGTCGGCAATTCTAACTTGTACGCTACCGGTCCAATTCGTTCAACGATCTTAAACGGTCCAATATACCTCGGACTCAACTTTCCTTTCTTTCCAAAACGAATTACACCCTTCCACGGCGATACCTTGAGCATAACCATATCTCCAACTTCAAACTCCAACGGTTTCCTTCGGTTATCGGCATAACTCTTCTGTCGGCTTCTTGCAGCAAGTAGTCGGTTCTTGATCTGCACGATCTTCTCTGTCGTTTCTAAAACCATTTCGGGTCCAGTCAATTGACTTTCCCCTACTTCACTCCAACACACAGGCGATCTACACTTCCTTCCATACAATGCTTCAAACGGTGCTGCTTTGATACTCGCATGATAACTATTATTGTACGAAAATTCCACCAGAGGCAAGTGGCGTTCCCAACTTCCTCCAAAATCGATCACGCATGCTCGGAGCATGTCCTCCATCGTTTGAATCGTTCGTTCACTCTGACCGTCAGTTTCCGGGTGATAAGCCGTGCTTAAACTCAATTCCGTTCCCATCGCACGTTGAAGCGATTTCCAAAATTCCGACGTAAATCTACTGTCGCGATCCGAAATGATCGATAACGGCACTCCATGTCTACAGACGATCTCCTTCACGTACACGCTGGCGAGTTTTTCCATGCTGTCCGTCTTCTTCATAGGTAAGAAATGAGCAGATTTCGTCAACCTATCCACAATTACCCATATCATATCGCTTCCACTAGGAGTCCTAGGTAAACCCGTCACGAAATCCATTGCGATTTTCTCCCATTTCCATTCTGGGATTTCCGGTTGTACCAACAATCGAGATGGTTTCTTATGTTCTGCCTGAACCTTCGCGCAAGTCAAACACTTACTAACGTAACGAGCAATATCTGCCTTCATATTCGGCCACCAATAAACTTTCTTCAGGTCGTGGTACATTTTATCCGATCCGGGATGTATCGAATACTTCGACTTATGCGACTCATTCATAACCAATTCTCAAACTCCAGGCTTTCCTTCCTCAGATGAACACAATGGTAACCAAATCCGATTCTCAAAATATCTTAGTCCGTCAGACCTAATCACGAAAAGAGGTTTCAACATTCGTCCCAAGTTCTCGGCTTCAACATTCCCTTTCATTAAACCTCTCTCCTGAGCCTTCAGTATGGTTTCGGTTAAGTCAACGCTCTCAGTCATCACTAAAGCTCTAACCCTCAAAGGTTTCTTCCGTTCTTTCCTACTCAATGCATCCGCTACAACATTCGCCTTCCCAGGGTGGTAGCGAATTTCGCAGTCATAATCACTCAGTAGTTCAACCCATCGTCTTTGTCGCATATTCAACTCCTTTTGATCTAAAATGTGCTGCAAACTCTTGTGGTCAGTGAATACAACACACTTTGTCCCATACAGATAGTGTCTCCACAGCTTCAACGCAAAAACTACCGCTCCTAATTCCAAATCGTGCGTCGTGTAGTTCTCCTCGTTCTTCCTTAATTGCCTCGACGCGTAAGCTATCACCTTTTCACGTTGCATTAATACCGCTCCATAACCTTTACGAGACGCATCGCAATACACTACGAAGTCTTCGGTTCCTTCAGGCAATGATAAAATCGGCGCGGAACATAACTTATCCTTGAGCGTTTCGAAAGCAAGCTCTTCCTCATTTCCCCATTCATACACCCTATTCTTTTCGGTAAGCCGCGTCAATGGTTTTGCAATCAAAGAAAATCCTTCAATAAACCTTCGATAATACCCCGCTAAACCCAGAAATTGTCGAACTTCAGTCGGCGTCGTCGGTGCTGACCATTCCCTGATCGCTACGATCTTAGCAGGATCTACACGAACTCCCTCACTATCAATCACATGACCTAGAAACTGCACTGATTCCAACCAAAACTCACACTTAGAGAATTTTGCATACAACTTCTCCTTCCTTAACAACTCCAAAATCTTTCTCAGGTGCTTCTCGTGCTCCTCCTTACTTTTAGAGTAAATAAGTATATCATCGATGAAAACAATAACAAACTTATCTAGATACGGCTTGCACACGCGATTCATAAGATCCATGAATACAGCAGGCGCGTTCGTCAACCCAAACGGCATCACTCGAAATTCAAAGTGTCCATACCGCGTACGAAAGGCAGTTACAGGAATATCCTCCTCTCTTACACGCAGTTGATGATACCCTGATCTTAAATCGATCTTTGAGTATACACTGGAACCTTGCAATTGATCGAACAAATCATCAATCCTCGGTAATGGGTACCGATTCTTAACCGTCAGCTTATTGAGTTCCCTATAGTCGATACACATTCTAAACGAACCATCCTTCTTCTTTACAAACAACACTGGCGCTCCCCAAGGTGATGAGCTCGGCCTAATAAATCCTTTGTCCATCAATTCCTTCAATTGATCCGCTAACTCCTTTAACTCAGATGGTGCTAAGCGATAAGGTGCTCGTGCAACCGGCGCAGCTCCTGGCACTAAATCAATTCGAAACTCGACCTCACGGGTAGGCGGTAAACCTGGCAACTCGTCTGGAAAAAACGTCCGGATAGTCGCAAATAACTGGTACCTCTTCGATCCTCGCCTCTGCATCACCATCGCTCGAAACCTGTGCCAAAAACACATCGCATCCGCTCTCTACGTACTTCATCATCTTTAAACACGAAATCACCTTCAAACGAGAAGTGCATTCGTCTCCCTTTACCGTCAAAACCCTATTCCTCAACGGAATCTGAACCAATCTCTCACCACAGACGATCGTAGCACTATGCGCCATTAGCCAATCCATTCCCACAATCACGTCAAACGATCCTAGCTCTATAGGCATCAAGTCGATTTTAAAAGCGTAATTTCCTAAACTTCAAGGTACACCCTTTCAGTATAGAATTCGTACTAACAATTTTTCCATCGGCTAATTCAACATTATAACTAGTCGTTAACAACACCGGTTCTCTATCGATATGACGACTAAATCTAATGTCTACAAAACTCTTGTCGGAGCCAGAATCAAATAAAATACTAGCATAACAAGCGTCTAGCAAAAACGTACCGGTAACCACATTGGGACCTTGTGGTTTATCAGCAGTTCCCACTTGATACACAGCAGCCGCATTATTACCTCCCCGCCTGTTTCCTGCCTTCGGGCAATTCGCTTGCACATGCCCTCTTTCTCCACAACTATAACATCCTCTCATCCTAATAGCATTAGCCCCAGTGGCTACTCCTCTCGTTCGACAACCAGATGTCCTATGACCTGCCTTTCCACACTTGCCGCATGCCGGCGGGCAATTTCCAACATGATACAAATTGCACTTTCCACAATGGGGATTCACTTTCACACCTCTAGGGTTCGTCACTGCCCTCATCCCTTCGTTCCTTCTCTGATTAAACTGCTGATTACGGTTCGGCCCATGGTTGTTTCGATTTCCACCTCGGTTCTGGCCTTGGGATTGATTACTTTGTGCTGCTTCCCATTTCCTTTTGTTGCCTTCAGCAATGTAATTCTGCTTGTCCTGAAGCTTAACGTCCATCAAAGCGTGAGCCATTTGAACCGCTTCATCAAACGTTCCAGGTTTTGACGAAGTTGTTTCAACTTTGATGTTGCTAGATAAACCCTTAATATACTGCTTCATTTTCTTGGCATCATTGGCAAATATGTCCGGACACAAAAGACTTAACTCATTGAATCTCCTGGTGTAAGCAGCTATATCGTTGTTCTTCAAGGTCAAATGCCTCAATTCGTCCTCCAATTGCCCCAATTCCTCCTCTGGGCAAAACTTCTTGGTCAACAAAGCTTTGGTCGCATTCCACGTCCTTGCATTCGCTACAGCCAATCCAACCGTAGCTACCTGGGTATTCCACCAACTTAACGCATCATCCAGAAACGTAGCAGCTGCAAACTTCACTTTATCCGCTTCTGCACAACCACTGATTTCAAACGTACTTTCGACCTTTTCCAACCACCGTCTAAGTTCTAGGGCTCCACCCGTTCCACGGAACTGCGTGGGACCGCACTTCATAAAACTAGAATAGGTACACACCCTCGGGGCTTGCTGTCTCCCCGCGTTCCTTCCTGGATCCTGATTTCTCCCAGCTCGGTCCGCTTGCAACGCATTTGCTATAGCTTCCTGAATCATGGTGTTAACACGATCGGCAGTCAACTTTGGAGGCATGGTGTTATCGAATATCTCTTTCTAAAAGACAAGAAAAAGAGAAAAACAATGTAAGTATTCATATCAAGTTTCCCAGACATAAAATACATACAACGACACATCACTACGGAGTTACTAATATTCATCAATTCACATCACAAAAGATCAAATTTAAGACATATCACAGATCATGAAAGGTAACATAGATTGTATTGATAATTAACCAAAATCGTGACAAGTATTGCCACTACAATCGTTCACCATAAAACATCAAGTACTTGAGTTTCTCGTCATAATACCATCATACAAAGGTCTAAAATAGTTCTATTACAATGATCAAAGAAAATACAAAACAAGTAACTAGGCATGTGGTGATCCACACGGCCTCTTGGATGGCGGCTCGTCGTCGTCTTCCTCGGTTTCCTCATCACTAACGTCCTCATCCACATCATCCACTTTCCTTTTTCCTTTCTCATCCGGCCCACATTCTGTTTCCTTTTTCGTCCCTGATGTGGATCCACACTCAATCGCTACCTGATTTCCCACCGAAATACAAGCACCTCTAGCAGGCGGCTGAATCATAAAGTCGTTCGCCTCCATCTCCAAATCGTCCACGAATCTCCAATCCGGGGGCAATGAATCCCTCACACGATGCTCCCAACTCTGCATCCTCGACAACCTCATCTGATCTTCCCTCACACGGTCAAGACTAGCACTTAAATTTGCAACCATTGATTTTAAACTGTTGATGTCACTTTTGTTCATTAACCCATCATACGCAATTCTTGAAGTCCTTTCCAACAGTCTTTGATGTTCCCTCTCAGTCTTATCAATCTTCTTAATCACCCTAGTCTCAACTACAAACCGCTCATACATCAATCTTTCCATCCTCCCCAAACGACCTGCGGGATCCCAGTAGTGTCTCGGTCTCGGAAAGTAGACCCTTGTAATGTTCTCATGAATCGATGGCGACTTGCTGGACTCTCCACTGCTCCCATCACTTACTCTAACCAATCCTGGCACGGTTCTCAAATAATCCTTGCAATTGTCCATTGGGCGATTAAAGGGTTGCTGCTCATAACGACCGGTCGGTGGTACCTCATAACCCTTCGGCGAATTCGGGGATTGAAACAAATCGGGTTCGGTCTGGCCTACGGCATCCTCGGGAATGCCATCATCCAATAGCTCCTCGGGCTCTTCTTCGGAATCCTCATTCTCGTCACTACTCATACTGAAATTATCCACCTCGCTTTCGTCATTGTCGTTTTCCGGCCCTATTTCGTCTTCTGGAGCGATCCATCCATTATTATTGTCCGGCGGGTTCGGAGGAAACGGTCCCCCTTCGTGACCTACGACGTAATCGTTTCCGTTATCGTTGGGCGGTACCTCGGCCATTCCTGCAATAACAGCGAATTTCGGAGGGTACATAAGTAATTATACAATAATTATAAATATATGCATGCAAATGCAATGCAAAGGTGGTACATATGCCCGAAATGTAATAATATGATGCTCATGCATGATAGATATGAAAATTACGATGTCGGATATTTCACGTAAAAATTCAACGTCTACATATAGTAATTCCATACTTATATAATAATTACCCACATATATACTTTACTCAAAAGTATACGTCAAATGCCATAAATACAACAATAAATCTTACCGGAGCCATGCAGGATAGTTGTGTGTGCTTGGACCCTTTCTTACGACACCAAAAGTTATAGTTTAGGATTTTCAAAAACGACCTAGTTCTTTATAACTCGTGGCTCTGATTACCAATCTGTAACACCCCCACAATTGTTATGCGCAGCGGAACTACAACAATGGGTGCTACACAGTATTCATTGCACACAAGAGATATCAAACGACGCTAAAAAGACGTCGACTTAAAACTTGAAATTTAAAATTGTTAGATAATACATGTCCACAGTTTTTCCAACCCCAAATAGTGCACAGAGTTTAGCGTTTTCGGTCCCCATGAATCTCAACCCCAAAAACTTCAGTTTTACCACAACATAACATTAAACTTAAAATGTTTAAGTAGAAAAGGAGGGAAAAATAAGCGGACACCAAGCCGTACACACAACATCCATCCCATGCATGCTCCATCCTACACCTCAGCGGTTACCTGAAACACATGCCAAAAATTTGGTCAACGAAAACGTTGAGTGGAATTCATAGGTTTTACAATCCATTTGAACGTATATATAATAAAAACCATTCGTGATCATTTATAGTCTTGTCGATCAAACAAACTATAATCAGGATACTGACAATTGTGTTTAAGCTCATGACACTAATCCGTTAACTCAATCACCCGCGTAAATATACCGGCATGATTCAGATGAAACCAGTGCCCCTTCTAAAGGCATCAGTTGCAATTATACCTTATTTCTCATACAAAATAATCTACCGCAGAACTTACTATAAGTACAGCTTCTCGGCTAGCATTGGGTCGTTAACCCCGTAGTACTACAAATTGCATAAGCGGCTATTTCCCCCTACTCGAGGGCAGGACAATAGTTAATAGTTCATGATTTTAGGGACTTTTGCAACTTTGGTACTCAACACAATCTCTAAGGCAACTTTCGGGTCTAACAATCATTCATGATATACGTTCCTTTTAAAAACTAGCATGCATTTCCCTCGCGGGTAAAACAATTTGAAATAAGTATAAGCGAGGCTATAAATTCACACCTTAGATATTAAGTAGTCGGTAGTTCGAGGGATGATCACTGACGACGAAACGGATGCCCGGTTAAATCAACACCTATCACAAATAACGCGTAATGAGTAATCTCATTTTATATACTTACGGTACTGTATAAAATACATATATACTAGTCACTTAGGACAAGTATAACTCACGCCAAAAACAAAAACAACAAGTATCACTCATTCTATACCATTCGTTCTCATTAGTTACGTTGTCCATTTTTACTCATTCTCGCCGGTACTCGACTAAAGTACGGGCTGTTTTACCTTATTTAACCACACTTATAAAATTTGACAAAATTTCCAAAAATCCTATAAGACCTGTAGATAACATGTTTTTAAGCCTAATAAAAGTTTTTACTTTTACGACCTGTTACGCAACTCTTTTCCACGACTACATTTTACGGGCTGAAATTGCGCTTCGACCAATTTTGACCTCTTTGACCTATATGAAAAATACCTTTGACTTCTTTGACACCTATGTCAACATATAGACCCATTTACACAGGTTAGGAACCAAATTTTGACCCTTGACCATTTACCAATTTATACTTGTGACCCTCGGGATTTGACTAAAACTTTGCACAAATTCGGATTATGAAAGTCCTCGTCTCCCGGTACCCGATCTTTAAAATGTCATAACTTTTAGCTCGTTTTGAGTCACGGGCTCTACCTTATACCAAATTAAAGCTAGAAAGACCCTCTATCACTACATTTAGTTTTCAAGACCTGGAACAAAAATCATTTTTATGAAATGGACCAAATGTTTCTGCCTAAAAATGACCATACCAAAAACGCACTTAGACTTGATTCCAAGCCTTCTAACCACCACTAAACATCATCCTAAGCCTTCCCAAACATATCCTAACATCAATATTCAGTCCTACCCCTATTGATCAACCAAACTCAAAATCAAGAATCAAAGAAAATGAACATGCAACCACTAACACCTATGTAAATCACCCTTAAACAATGAACCAATCACAAGAACAACATGCAAAATCAACAACCACCATGGCTCCCCAAACACCCCCTTTGCCGTGGGGTTTGGGTGACCCAATCACCACAACCAAATTAATTTTGGTGGGTTTTCTTGGTGTTTATACTTCCATAACACTTAAAATCAACATGCATTAGCTCATTTAGCCTCAAAAACGAATTTGGATCATATGGAAAAATCTTGAAAAATTTTTGTTAGTGCATGTTGGATTTGAGCACATGAACATGTGGGGAATGACCAAACTAAGTGTGGTCTAACCTTAGATTTTTGAAAAATCAAGTGGAAAAAGATTTTTGGTGGATTTTCTTGTGGGGTTGGGGTGTCCGTCGGTTTGAGAGAGAGAGGAGAGGGAGAGTGTTTGATTTTTGGTGAAAAATTTTGTGTGTGTTTGTGTTTATGTCACTTTAGCCCTTTTTGGTGGGTTGGGAGGGGCCTTTTGGCAATTTTTAGCTTCTTTTGGCCTTAAATGGAAAACGTCCTCAAAACTTTGCGGTTTTGACTCATTTGTCAATTTTGAAAATTTTACGGGAGTCAGAAATCTTCCCGAACGCTCCAAAATATTTTTGGGATACTTTAAATGTACTCGGAAGGCTATAAACCTCACCCGACTCAACTTAACACGAACCGTAAGTAAACTTCTCGAAAAATTACATTATCGATAAATCGTCAAAAATTATATAAAATTGGGCATCCCTCGGGATCGTAATCGTCATCGTCCTTCTTAAAACGTCAATCGTAAAAATTATAACCTCGAACATCGGCTTTTAACCAAAATACTTATAAATATAGAATTTAAAATTTATTAAAAATTTCAAAAATTAGCGTAATTTAGGGTATCGTGAATGACCTCGATTCTAGGGTGTCACAAACCTCGAATCAGTAGTGTACCGTTTGGAGATTGATAACGACACGAGTTAAAACACTGATTTTCTCTGCGGCTATGACAAATGTCATCCCAGAATATCTTCAAATCAAAAGAAGGTATGAAGTTCATCACGTGTACTCGATGTGCGTTCAATGTGTCTTCTTCTTCCCCCTTGATGGTTTCGAAATTCGGAACCATCAACAAATCGTACGCACATAAACCTGAAATCTCGTGAGAATAATAAATAAGCTGAATTATATATTTTGTGAGAATCAGCTGTTGATCGAAAATCTCTTCTCATAAACTCTCTATGGCCACCTTTACCATCCCACGTGAAAGCAATTTGAAGTGACCACTGAAAGAATGAACCGGATACATCAAACGTGAAGCTGAATAAAAATCCTTCGATCTTGTGACTTAAGCTTGCACTATTGTTGAATGAAGAACGGTGGAGAAATCTCTAAGTACTCAATGCATCACTGAAGAAGTCTATAAGCACAACACCTCTTGAAATTATCCACGTCGACTAAGCGCGTGACACTGAGTACAACAATGTAACCCCTTTAAGTGATAGTTATCCGAGTCATCAACCATCCACCCCAAACCCGGAAACCAGATAACCAAGTCTTCATTCTAGGATTAAGCACGAGCAAGTTATCTAGTAAAAGATAAAATAAATACACGCCTTCGAAAAATCCGTCTTCAACGTCACGTAATTAATACCCGATCAAACAAAATCTGAAGCCACTAAAAAATCGCCCATTTTTCTTGGTCTCGTCAAAATAAATTCTCGTCACATTTGTCACTTCATTTTGTCGCGTCACATTTCTCGGCACCCAATCAGTGTCAAGAAAAAAATTAAAGAACCACAAATGCAACAAAAAAACTACAAATTCAAAAAAGGAACTTGTTTGTTTGAGCATTCATTCTCCTTAACAATTCCATCTCGACACTTTTTGTCGTCTCGTCCCGATAATGACCAAAGTAAACTTAATACACACCAAATTAAGTTAAAATTTGTATTAAACAAATTTGTGTGTATAAGTTACTAAAACACACGGTCCAGCAGCCCAAATCAAATTGATTTTTTTAAAAAATGGTTTCCAAGGCCCATTTCATTGTAAATCCACGTCTGGCCCAATGTGTTAATACCCAAAATAATGTGGCCCAAAAGTATTTCGAGCCCACCATTGCTTGGGAATGACCCGGTCCAAGAATTTGAGTTAAATAACCCTACAACCCCTAAATTGACTTAGATGACACCGTCCCATAACACACACTCAACATCACCTAGTAAATAACGCCTTCACCAAACTCCATCTTCATCTCCTCACCCTAAATATCCTCTCACCAAAATCCATCTCTTCACCCACCAATCTGCTAAGAAAAATCCGCCCCCCATTTCCACATCTTCAAACAATCAGATCAAAACAATGAATCATCTCATCTTTTCTCACACAAACCAAAATTTCATCTCCTTTACCTTAACCTTCGTCCCTCATAATCACCTCCCAATACCCTTGATCACTGATAAGATATGGTATTCGAAAACCGGATACGAAAGTTACAGCAAAAGACTTAAAGATCCATCAAAGGGTCTCGGGTAAGATTAATAATGAGTGCATGTGTTTAATTTAAACGAATCAGTGATGTGATTATAACAAAAAATGTTATAAATCATACATATGATTCGTATATAAATTTTGGGATAAACCCAACACAGATCTATGATGATTTGTTGATTTCGTGGTAAGATCTTCAAAGATCTCAATATGCATGTTTAAAACATGAAAGATGATTTTGAGATCTTTATAAGTTAAGTTTCTGTTTGAATCTTAGATTGGATTGGGGAATAGGTGACGATGGGTATTAGGTTAGATTGTGGTGTTGAGGAGGTATAAGGATGGAGTGAGTTGGTCGACTCAGTGAGTTTAACTAAGTCAATGAAGAGTTATGGTCGACTCAGTGAGTTTAACTGAGTCAACTCGGTAATTACCGAGTTGACTCGGTTGAGATGGGTGATGGTTTTGGTCACAAAACTTTGGTTCACAAGTCTTTTTCAATGCAGTCCAATCGGAATGACAATCACAAAATCCCATCGGAATAATTTTTGTTTTTGAGTCAAAAATTATGTCCTACAAGTGAATCCATCGGAAAGTCAAAAAGAGTCCCATCGGAATATTTGTTTTATGAGTCATCATCGGAATCAAACAAACACCCCAATCCGAATAACCAATCTGAATGACAATCTGAATGTCAATCTGAATGTTCAATCGGAAAGACAATCTGAAACCCAATCTGAATATCCAATCTGAAAGTTCAATCGGAAACCCAATCTGAAAGGGGTTTTGAATGACCCGAAAAAGGTGGAACTGCAAACTTGTCCTTATTGATCTGTATAAACAAGGATAAAATACCCAGAAACAGTGACCAGTTTTGATAAGACTTTGACCATGAAAAAGATGATGATGAAACCGAGACACAAATAAATATGTTAAGGCCCAAAACATGCGACTGTTTTGTCAGATTAGACAAAACATATGACGTGACAAAAAAATTTAGTGATAATGGACATAAATAATATAAAACGAGACACAAGAATGAATTAGACCACCAAATCGCATATATAAACACGATCCAAGGATAGAACCGAGGCTCTGATGCCAAATGTAGAAAAGCTAAAATTGGATCCGGTGGTCTAATGTGGTGGTAAATGGTGGTGGAAGCCATTGATGGCTTAGAGAGAGAGAGAAAGAGAGGTTGAGAGTAAAAGTGTGTGTATTCCCAAATGAACAAAATAACAATCAACACCCCTCCTTGGAAGCTAAGGAGGGGTATATATAGTCACGCACACAACCTAAACTATACAAAGAGCCTAGTCTAGTCTAAATGTGCGTGACTATGATAACTAACGGGAATTCTTAAATGTCGTCACATAAAGTGAGTTTCCAACAAGCGTGTCGTGCTTGCTAATTTAATTTCTAGTTTACAAAAAGATGTCAATGAAACTAGAAAGTTTCAAAAGCAATTAAAGAAGGAAAACGCAGCGCTCACTCAATACTTTGAAGAATGCATAGCCGCTCTAATCAAATCTAATGAGACCCTTGAAAGTTATTGAGATGAGCTTCTTCAAAAGACCAAATAGCTTGAGGGTTAGAAGGGTAGTGCGTTAAAAAGTCAAAAGGACGATCTTGAAAAGAAATACAACGAAACTCTTGAGTTATTAACCAAATAGAAACGTCAATTCAATGTTTTATTAATGGATGAACGTTAAAAAAACGTACCTTGCTACCACCAAAGTTAACGAACTTGAACAGCGGCTTTCGATGGATAACACCGAGACTGCTAAAATTCTTGATGTTAAGAAACAAGAGGTTGAAACGTTAAAACAAGATTTCAAAAGTCGACATGAAAAAGATACTGAAAAAGTAACAGAACTAGAAAAACAAGTCGAATTCTTGAAGAAAGTTGTTTATAAAACACATGAATCTATTCAAACAGTAAGAATGATAGCACCTCTGTCGATGTTTAAGGGTAAAGCTAGCTTTGCAAGTCCTGATTACCTTGCCCAAGCTCAAGCTGTGAAACCCCGCCTTTATATGGATGAGTCCGAATGGACCGATCCTGAATGTCCTCTTGTTACTGATGAGACATCCCTTTGGGAAGAGGAGAGTAGATCTCTGGTCAATAAAGATTTTATGAAACCATATAATTATGCTTATGAGAATAGTCTATATGGTCTTTTCACTACACAAAAATAGGTGTCTCGTCAGGAATTGTTTTTAGAATGCAAACAAAGAAGAATTCAATGGAAGAAAACTTTTGCCACTAAGAGGAAAAATAATGTTTTTAAATATATTAATTATTTTCCATTTGATGCTTCTAAAAGCAAAAGTCGAAAAACACTTGGTTTTCTTAAACATCGCATTGATAATGTTCAATCAATTGTTGAAAGCGATTGGGAAAAACGTCAAAAGGATAAGTGGAAAACAGAGATTCCTCACGACATAACTGTGCTTGTGAAAGAACTTTTAATACCAAATACGAATATAATCAAAGAACATGTTCTTGATTTTGAAGAATTAATTCGGTCAAAAATGTTTGATGATTTGAAATACGTCGAGTCTCTTGAAAAAGAAATTGATGAACTTCAGAAGGATAAATCAGAGTTCTTGAACGAATATGATCCCCTCTTACAAGAATGTCTCTCTAAAGATATTTTGTGTGTTACTCTTCAATCTTGTGCTGATATCGATGAATATTCTAATGTTGCATGCAAATATCTTGATAAGATCAAAGAATGTGAGCGTCTTGAACTTGAGCTTTCGAAACGTAAAGAAAATGTTGATAAAAAGGCTTTTGAGTTATGATGAGACTGCTTTTATACATAGTCTCATCATCCAAATCGGGCTTAAAATGCATAAAATATCATTAAAACTTCCAAATATATGCTTGTGTTTGTTACTTTTGTATTTTTAGGTACGGATATTGAGGAAATGGCAAAAGATCACAAGAATCATTCAAAAACGAACACGGGAAACGAAGCCGCACAATGAACCGGGCCCAAGTTTTGAATTTCCAAAAACACCCTTGAAGAATTGAAGATTGTCAAGTTTAGTCTCTCAACTTTTGAAGATTAACACTTTATACCCCTCAAATATTTAAAATTATGAATAGGGTCCCTAAAGTTTGAAGACTATACAAGATCAGCCCTTGAAGTATGAAGAATTGCATTTGAAGTCCTTATTTATGATTTATAAAGTATTTGTGCCAAAAATGACACTTTGGCAAACTTAAAAACAAAGGAAAAGAAGTATTAATGCTGTTTATACAACATGGAAGAAAAAAGAAAGCTTGGGGGTCAATTTTGCCAAGACAGCCAAACATAACCAACACTCATATCCTTACACGTCAAATAACCCACCCATTTACCCAATAACCCTACCCAACCCGTAGCCCACAACCCATTACCCAACCAATTTATTAAACCAGGGTCAACTGGTCAACCCCTAATTATTTCCCTCCTAACAACCTTTTTAAAAATCTTTTTACCCAAAACAGATCTAATCACCCCTCTAATTACCCTAGAACCCTAAACCCACCCAGACTCAATTGACCCCAAATCAAAGGGTTTTGCCCTGATTGTTTCCAGAACCTTGATTACACCCCTCCTAAACCCATCCCACTCACGAAAACATTATCATGTGACTCCTATGGCCCACCCCGTACCTCCCCTGCACCCATCACTTTCCCCCAATTCCAACACCCGACCAATTTAACATCCCAGATTCTTCTACTTGGTCCCCAAGATTTAAAGAATGTCCAAGATCATCCCAAAGAGCTGGCATAGCACATGGAGCATCTTGACCAGTTTTCAAATTCAAAATTTCAAGGGCAAATTTGGATTTTCCATCCATTAGGGTTTTAGGATTTGATTTTCTTGTATTATTTTATTTGAGCTTCTAGTTAGTTCTTAGGAGTAGTATAAATACATGTCGACTTGTGACATGTGTTTTTGTTCCAGATTTTACTCAAAAATTGTAATCTTTTTAAATGTTTATAAAGTTGGTGTTTTTGGTTAGAAAGTGTAATTCCTTTTATGAGTTTTAAAAATTGATATATGTTTGTTGAGTAATTAATCTGAGTTCTATTTTTATATTGTGAAACACCTTGAGTGTTTGAATTTTCAAAAAGTTTCATATTGGCTCAAATTTCAGAAACCTAAGACTCCTTTGAAGTGAAAGTGGATTTGGAGTTTTGGACTTGTGAATTTGAGCTTGTTTTAAAACGTGTTCCAAGTTCAAGATTTATTGATTTGTGAAAGGTTTTAAAAAGTTTGAAAAAATTCAGAAAGTGTATTGTTATTGCTTGTTCTTCAATTCTTCTTGGCAGGTTTGTTTGAGCTTGGTTTGTTCAAGTGTCAGCATAGGCCCGGGCCTATAAGGAGGTGACATACAGTCACTGTTGGGCCTGGATGTAGGCCCAACAAGGTAACAACCTTGTCCCTCTTCCAGTTTTATAGATTTTCAGTTTTTATGTGATTTATGCAAGAAGGTGTTTAAATGTGTAGTTTATGGTTTGATTATGCATGAGTGATGTTATATGCATGTTTTAAGTAGGTTACAACCAGTTTGGATAGGATTTAGATAGCTTTGGTTTGGAAAATTTTGATTTTAGAAACTTAAGAGGGTGTTTGGATTAGTTGCTTACTTGAGATTTTGTGACAAGATTTTGAGTATAATCTGTTTAGAATCACTTATTAGGGTAGTATAGGTTGTATGCTAGTTGTGGGTTTCAGTTTGTTGGAGTTTTAAAGCAAATTGCATGCTAAAAGTTCAAAAATATAGCATAAAAATCTGTAAGTACCTTTTACTGCTTGTTTAGTGAATTTGGTGCCATCAAATTTGAAAAGTTGTTAGGTAATAGGTTGTTATAGGGTTGTGAATTGCTTGTATACCATTTGTTGGACTAGTGTGCAAGATCTTAGGGGTTGAATCTCACTTTTGTGCATGAAATTTGGCCAACTGCTCTCAGATCTACCCATAGCTATCACAGCAACTTGAGTTTGCTATTTGTGTGCATTTTTGTGCTATTTTGTGAAGTGATCTGTGTGTTTTAGTGTTTATATAGACTCCTTATACTCAACAGAGTATAAGGGTGCCTTTGTCCATCACAAACATCCACAAAAAGCAAGGATCAAGCTCCTCTTGATCTGTTTTGCACAAGTGAAGAAAACAAGTTTTCTTTGTGTTCATCAAAAGAGTATCTGGGCACGTTTTTATAATCTGTTGGTTTCAATCTGGTTAAAATCGGATTGGAGTTGTGTTTTTGTGACTAAAAATAGTTACTGGTTTGAGTTTAAAGCTTAAAAGGAAAAATAAATATAAAAGAGTAAAAAGGACGTGGCCAGGACTCGAACCTGCGCCACTCCTCTCACCACACACACACCTTACCATTGCGCCCTTGGGTCTTTTACTGACCAAGGGTGCAACATAAATCCTTTTATCACGTTTTAAGTTGGGCTTTTGATATAAAAGCCGTAGCTTATTTTGGCCAGTTTGAGCTTATTGGTTGAACTTTTTAGCTTAGTTTTATTTTTCCTAGCTTGTTACATCATTTAGGATTTTTCTGGCTTGAGTTTCAATTTTTCCATTTCTTTTATTATTTTTTATCATTTTTTCTTTAGCCGTATTTTATTAATTAGTTTAAAAATAGGAAAAAGCATTTTAAAAATCTAAAAAAATAGTTTTTAGGTTTTTAATCATATTTTCGAGGTTTTTAGCTATTTAAGTTTTCAATTTAGCTTATTTTTGATTTTATAGGATTTTAGGGTTTTTAGCTAAATTTAAAATTTTATATAAAATTATTAAATAGGTTTTAGAAACTATTAATTTCATTTTTGTCTTAGTTATAATATTCTAGATTTTTGTTATTTTTTAGATTTTGTTTATAAACTTTGAATTTTTTTGATTATTTTAATATTATTTTATTATTAAAAATTCAAAGTTGGTTTTTTCTACTTTTTTCATTTTTCCTAGATTGTAGACACTAAATTAGGAACTTTGTAACTTTCCAAATATTTTTAGGGTTTTTTAATTATTTTCTAGAATTAATTTAAGATTTAATTGATTTTAATAGTTTTTAAGTGTTTAAAAATAGTTTAATTTGGTTTTAAAATTTTAAAAAATAGTTTTTAGTTTAATTAGGATATTTTTGAGGTTTACAAATTATTAGATCTTGTTTAGGGCTTTTTAATAATTAATTGTGATTTTTAGGGCTTTAATTAGCATTAAAAAGTCATTATCTAATTAATTAAAAGGTTTTAACAAGTTTGGATTTTTGTAAACTCTTAGAATATTACTGGGGATTTTTAGTAATTTTTAGGAATTTTTAGGTTAAAATTTTAATTTTGCCACTATTTACGGTTTTACGTGATCGCCTTTTTCGTCTTAGTTTAATCCGTTTTCGTAACCATCTTTTTCCTCTAATCTCATTTCTTTCTTCCTTTTTCAATCATATAATCACAAATCTAAATCAATCCATTACACAACACACTAGCCTCCTCTAGAACGAACTCAATTTTAGGGTCATTCACACACGGTTTTTCTAAATCGTCGTGCTTGCCCTATATTTTACCTTCCTTTTCCTAAAAGGGGTAAATTCACAACTATCATTTTGGCGCCGCTGCCGGGGATGCGTGTTGTGTTTTGATTGAACAATTGTTGTTTTTATACTAACCATAATTAGTATTTGTATTAGTAGCACTCTACTAATACGTATTATCATTTTTCGGTTTTTGTGTGAATACTATTAATATACTGTATACGTAGAACAATAAATTCACAAGTACTCCAAATACATGAGAAATCACAACCTTGACTTGGGAGGTCATTACCCAATCATTGTATTCGAATCTCAAACCAAAGAAAAAGGAAAAAATAGATAAATACTTTCGTGAAGCTTAATCTTGAAAATACAAACTATAAGGTGGGTATAAGGCGGTTGTATTTCACGACCTAAACGAAAAAGGCTCTTAAGTGCTTCGCGCCGCCTCGTTTCCTCCGCTTGCTTGTGCGTATTTGATTTTGAGAGTGAATCGAGGGTTTTGCCGCCCAAAGTATTATTACATATCATATATATTTTCTTGGTTTCTATTGATTAAACCCTCTTGACCGATTTGGTGTTCCACCATCGTTCTAAATTCATCGAAGGCGTTCACTTCACGTGATCGTTTTCATTCCTTGAGGCTTCTTTAATCAAGAGATTTGATTAAGGAGGAGATTGGTAGATTTTTGTCTACTTAATACATTCACCAATTTCCAAAAAAAGTTAATACCATCAAAAACCACAAAAAAATTGAAAAATACAAAACACCAAAAAGAATCTTCTTTGCTCGTCTCCACGTTGTACGTGACGTTTATGCTAACTCGTAACAAAGAAAAACGTGCACGTAAATGAAAGAACAAAACTCCCACTCCAACTCATTCTAGTGAGGAGTCTCCTATTGACGAACCCATTGTACGAGAAGCACCAACCATGGCGAATCGAACTATGATGGAGTTACTTCAAGCACCCACCGAGGGTTATGGAGAAGCTATTGTGATTCCCGCTATCCTTGCGGAGAATTTTGAGGTGAAAACGGGTTTGTTGTCCATGATCCAAAACAACAAATTCCGTGGTGATGAGAAGGACAATCCCCACAACCATATCCGCCAATTTAATCGTCTTACCGCCACTTGCAAATTTAAGGATGTCTCGAATGACTCGATTAAGATGATGCTTTTTCCGTATTCCTTTGCGGGGCCCGCTAAAATTTGGTTAGAGAAAGATCCACCCAATTCTATATTGACGTGGAAGGATCTCATTTCGAAATTTGTGAACCAATTTTTTCCGCCCTCTAAGACTACGCATTTGAAAAATGAGATTTCTAAATTTTCACAAGAATCAAATGAAAGTTTTTCTACGGCTTGGAATAGGTTTAAGGAGATGTTACATGAATGTCCTCATCACGGTTTTTCTGACTTACACCAATTTGACACGTTTTACAATGGACTTAACGATCATGAAAGAGATTATTTAAATGCCACCGCGGGTAGTAATTTTTTGTGTAAAACGGTTGAAGAAGCTTTGGTCATAATTGAGAATAGGTATAAGGTTTATAGCCCTCGTAACACACCGAGTGTTGCCAAAATGGGCTCATCATCGTCTCGTAGTATCAATGCCTTACATGATGAAGCTAATGAAGAAAATCGGTTTTTCGATAGGTTTTCGACCCTTATGTCCCATTGGAAAGCTCAAGAAGCTTCGAATTCCGCTTCGGTTAAAGCGGTTTCTAAGAGTTGTTTGTCGTGTGGGGGAGCTCATGATCTTTCCGAGTGCATTACCGCGGATGGTAACACTTCGAGTGCTTATGTAGCCACGGGAACTTATAACCAAAACGGCCAAGGTTCCCACCAAAATCAAGCCCCACCAAATCAAAATGCTAATAATTATCGAAACAACAACCAAGGTGGTAATTATCAAGGAAATCAAAGGAATTATAACAAGGGTAATTATCAAAGTGGAAATGGGAAAATTTCAAACCAAAACCAAAACCAAAACCGTGATTTCAAAACAATGCTCAAGGTTTTCAAAATGATCACACCAAAAATCTTCAAGGAGAGTTTTTGAATTATGCTAAGGCTAATGATGCTAAGTTTGATAATATGCAACGTGAAATGGTTAGCTTAAGATCCGAGTTGAAAAACGAGCTTAAGAACGAACTTGCTAATGAACTTAAGACTCATGCTAATAAAATGGAAGGAAATGTCACACGTCTCCAACAAAATCAACAAAAAATGGATCAAGGACAACATGAGATTAAGCAAGAATTGTTAAAAGCGGATGCTAGGCAATCTAAGTTTGAAGACCGAATGGCTAAAATGTTTGAAGCTATCATGTGTAAACCCTCTTCTTCGGGTGGTCTTCCTAGTGATACCATCGTGAACCCGAAAGGAGAGTTGAAGGTTATTACTACTCGTAGTGGTAAAACTTTCAAAGAACCCACTTCTCGACCAAGTACTTCTATGGAGAAGGAAAAAGAGAAAAAACCCGAGGTGGTGGTTGAAAAGGAGCACATTCAAAGCCCACGAAGTACCGCTCAAACCAAACCTACGGTTAAACCCACACCAATCATGGAACCCGAGATTGCAAGGCTGATGCCTATGCCTATGCCCCAACCCACACCACCTTTACCTTACCCTTCAAGATGAGACAAGCAAAAGGCACAAGAACGAAATAATTATCAATTTGAACTCTTTATGAAAATGTTTCGTGACTTTCATTTTAATATAAGTTTTGCCGACGCCTTAGTCATGATGCCTCGATTGGTCGCGAACTTCAAAAGTATGTTGAATAACAAAGAGAAATTGCAAAAATCGTCTAGTTGATCTTCGGTTTTTCTAAGCCGCATACCTCAAAAAGTCGGTGATCCTGGAAAGTTTTTAATCCCATGTGCTATACAAGACATGGAAGAATGCTACGCCTTGGCCGATCTTGGTGCTAGTATTAATTTGATGCCTCTTGAGATTTTTAAATCGCTCAATCTTCCCAATCTCACTCCTTCAAGAATGTCAATCGAAATGGCCGATCATTCTACAATTCTAGCTTGTGGAGTTGCCGAGGACGTTTTTGTGAAAGTTGGAAAGTTCTACTATCCTGTAGACTTTATTGTTGTTGACATTCCCATCGATCCTAAAGTTCCGTTAATTTTAGGTCGATCTTTTTTAGATACCTCGAGAGCACTTATCGATGTGCATGCAAGGAAAATCACTCTTCGTTTCAATGAGGAAGAACTCGTCATTAATGCAACCCAAAACTCCACTCTTTCTCATGTGTATTCTATCACGTCTTTGTACAATGTCAATCCCATCAAAAACATTTGCAAAAACATTTCAAATAGAGTTTAGGAGTTGTTGAGAAAAATGAAGTTCCATCCCCTCCGCCGGTGGAGGTTAAGAGTGTTAAGCCTACGGTTCCAATTGTGAATGATTCTTCGGATGATGAATATGTTGATCCCGATGGGGAAGTTTTCTTTGTTGACAAACATTTTGAAAACTTACCACCACCTTTACCAAAATGGTTTCAAAATGTGAGAATTTTTAGTGTGACTAACATTGCTTCAGATACACCAAATATTTTTGACATAATTAAATCTGGTTTTCACAAGGAGAGTGTAAAAGATGAAAAAGGAAAAGATTTTGAATTGAATTTAAAAGATTTTTCTACAACTCTAACTCCGTCATCACCACGTGTATTGAGTACTACAAGCTCGTCTTCTCCTTTTGACGATGCTTTGTGTGGACTTAGTGTGGGGGAATCCCCTTATGTTCCCTCCCTTTTCTCCACCGAGGACGAGATATTTGATCCTGGAATTGCTTATATAGGGAAATCTCGGTCTTCCACCGATGCAATAAATGGAAAATGTTTTCATTTGATTGGTGCGAGTCTACCTCGAGTAGCTCATGTTTTTAGTGACTTACCCTTTGTCCCACCCTTCTATTTCTTCTCGTCTATTTTCTTGAAACTCTTTGAGTTTTTGTTGACTACTGATGAAGTGACGTTGATTTGTTTTTCCAATGAAAACGAAAACGCCATCTTCGATCCCGGTATTTTTCACCATCAAAGGACTTAGTCCTTTATACCGGTTGTTTTTGGGCCTTGTTTATCATGTAAGCCCCACTAAAAATTAACCATACCATGATTATCCCTAAATGATCACATTTATGGGGATTCGAGTCGAGCTTTTGACTCGGTTATCAAAAACAAGGTGCCTCGTGGGGGAGACCCATGCTTATCCATGTACATATTATTGCTTTCTAATTAGTTTAATGTGAGGGGATTTGTGCCCTTCCAACCTTTGTTCCGTGGCTGTTTGTGCATTGTGGTTTTTAGATGATCATGATCTTCACGATTGGAGCCTCTCGTGTTCGTTTTATGGGAGCACTCGATCGTTTGCTTTAAAGACTTTCTCAATATCAAAATGATATATCCTTTGATGTTCTAACCTTAGGTTTTTAGCACACTTCATAAAAGGCTATTAATTTATTGGTTACACCCTTTTCATGCTAGATTAAGCATTCGACTTCGTCTCTAGTATGGGGGTGTTTGCACCCCTAGACTCGAAACATTGAGGACAATGTTTAACTTTAGTATGGGGGGGTGAATAGATACTTGCCTTGCCAAACCTTCACGCTTTCCAAAGTTTATCGTTTTGTTTATCATTTTGTTGCAAAATAAGGCTAAAAATGGCCAAATTTTAAAAAATTTCATATTTTTCATAAGTGTTTAAGACACGAATGTAGGTTTTCCGATGGTGAGAATAAGAGTAATTTTTGACTCGACCGTGCGTGTTGAGCACTTAGCTTCGATTCCTTAACTTTTTAGGCTAAGTCTCTTAAATGAGGACGAGAAATGATAGAGTTATTTATAAGTCTCGTAATCGTCACGATCTCATGTGTAGTAATTATTAGCTTATTCTCCCCACGCTTTTGATAATAAATTGTTAATAAATATTGATTTAGCGATTTAGTCACTATTGTTGGTTTCTAATTTGTTTTGGTAGCTTCCATGTAATTAAATTGGGAAAACATTAAGGTATCGTCAGCGTCACGGTTTTGAAATATTGGCAACCCGAATAATCGAAAGCTTCACCTAATAATAAGATTTCAAGTGCTCACCTAAATTAAGCAAAAATTTGAAGCTCACAAGGCCGAAAAATCTATGCCCAAATTGAAAGTGAATCAAGCCTTAATCTTGAAGCTTTAAAGATCCAAAATTCGCTTTAGCGTGAGGATATACGTCTTTGGCTAATAAAACCACCGATGAGGCGGATAATAAAAGGCAAGGCAAGACCGAAGTCATAATAAAAGATTCATGGCGAAGTTGAATAAAAGATGGAGGTAAACCAAAGATAATAAGGCCCTTCCGTTAGGGGGCATATAAAAGTCTTGGTAATAAGTCTCATGTTCAAAACCGTTATAAAACCGTGTTTATCGATCCTTTTTGTTGACTTAATTTTTTGACATCGTTGTCTATTAGGATGAATTATTAATTTAATGATTTTGGTTACACCGTTAAGACTCTATTTTTGGACCTAATCTCTATTCACGCATAAGTCAATGATGTATCCTCGTGATCATTAAGACAAAATAAAATATAAGAGATACCAAGTAGGAATAAGGGAGTTTAGGTTCGTAATTAACACTCATGAGATGTGATCGTGTTACTAACTTATAATAACAATGATCTCGTTACACGCTTAGCATGGAATTGGGTGAAAATCGAGGACGACAAAATTATTTCTAAGGAAGCATTCACGTGTTCTTGTTCTATGATCCTAAAAGTCACTTAATCGTGATGAAAACATTACATTATGTCTAAAACGCAAGTAGTAGCTATAGTAGTAGTATACCTCGTTCATCGTTCAATAAAGTGAATAAAATTGAATTTTGGAGATGCTACGATACTTTATTCTAGCATTGCGTGAGGGCGCGGCAATGGTTTAGTATGGGGAGTGATGAGACTGCTTTTATACATAGTCTCATCGTCCAAATCGGGCTTAAAATGCATAAAATATCATTAAAACTGCCAAATATATGCTTGTGTTTGTTACTTGTGTATTTTTAGGTACGGATATTAAGGAAATGGCAAAAGATCACAAGAATCATTCAAAAACGAACACGAGAAATGAAGCCGCACAATGAACCGGGCCCAAGTTTTGAATTTCCAAAAATACCCTTGAAGAATTGAAGATTGTCAAGTTTAGTCCCTCAACTTTTGAAGATTAACACTTTATACCCCTCAAATATTCAAAAATATGAATAGGGTCCCTAAAGTTTGAAGAATATACAAGATCAACCCTTGAAGTATGAAGAATTGCATTTGAAGTCCTTGTTTATGATTTATAAAGTATTTGTGCCAAAAATGACACTTTGGCAAACTTAAAAACAAAGGAAAAGAAGTATTGATGCTGTTTATACAACATGGAAGAAAGAAGAAAGCTTGGGGGTCAATTTTGCCAAGACAGCCAAACATAACCACCACTCATATCCTTACACGTCACATAACCCACCCATTTACCCAATAACCCTACCCAACCCGTAGCCCACAACCCATTACCCAACCAATTTATTAAACCAGGGTCAACTGGTCAACCCCTAATTATTTCCCTCCTAACAACCTTTTTAAAAATCTTTTTACCCAAAACATATCTAATCACCCCTCTAATTACCCTAGAACCCTAAACCCACCCAAACTCAATTGACCCCAAATCAAAGGGTTTTGCCCTGATTGTTTCCAGAACCTTGATTACACCCCTCCTAAACCCATCCCACTCACGAAAACATTATCATGTGACTCCTATGGCCCACCCCGTACCTCCCCTGCACCCATCACTTTCCCCCAATTCCAACACCTGACCAATTTAACATCCCAGATTCTTCTACTTGGTCCCCAAGATTTAAAGAACGTCCAAGATCATCCCAAAGAGCTGGCATAGCACATGGAGCATCTTGACCAGTTTTCAAATTCAAAATTTCAAGGGCAAATTCGGATTTTCCATCCATTAGGGTTTTAGGATTTGATTTTCTTGTATTATTTTATTTGAGCTTCTAGTTAGTTCTTAGGAGTAGTATAAATACATGTCGACTTGTGACATGTGTTTTTGTTCCAGATTTTACTCAAAAATTGTAATCTTTTTAAATATTTATAAAGTTGGTGTTTTTGGTTAGAAAGTGTAATTCCTTTTATGAGTTTTAAAAATTGATATATGTTTGTTGAGTAATTAATCTGAGTTCCATTTTTATATTGTGAAACACCTTGAGTGTTTGAATTTTCAAAAAGTTTCATATTGGCTCAAATTTCAGAAACCTAAGACTCCTTTGTAGTGAAAGTGGATTTGGAGTTTTGGACTTGTGAATTTGAGCTTGTTTAAAAACGTGTTCCAATTTCAAGATTTATTGATTTGTGAAAGGTTTTAAAAAGTTTGAAAAAATTCAGAAAGTGTATTGTTATTGCTTGTTCTTCAATTCTTCTTGGCAGGTTTGTTTGAGCTTGGTTTGTTCAAGTGTCAGCATAGGCCCGGGCCTATAAGGAGGTGACATACAGTCACTGTTGGGCCTGGATGTAGGCCCAACTAGGTAACAACCTTGTCCCTCTTTCAGTTTTATAGATTTTCAGTTTTTATGTGATTTATGCAAGAAGGTGTTTAAATGTGTAGTTTATGGTTTGATTATGCATGAGTGATGTTATATGCATGTTTTAAGTAGGTTACAACCAGTTTGGATAGGATTTAGATAGCTTTGGTTTGGAAAAATTTGATTTCAGAAACTTAAGAGGGTGTTCGGTTTAGTTGCTTACTTGAGATTTTGTGACAAGATTTTGAGTATAATCTGTTTAGAATCACTTATTAGGGTAGTATAGGTTGTTTGCTAGTTGTGGGTTTCAGTTTGTTGGAGTTTTAAAGCAAATTACATGCTAAAAGTTCAAAAATATAGCATAAAAATCTGTAAGTACCTTTTACTGTTTGTTTAGTGAATTTGGTGCCATCAAATTTGAAAAGTTGTTAGGTAATAGGTTGTTATAGGGTTGTGAATTACTTGTATACCATTTGTTGGACTAGTGTGCAAGATCTTAGGGGTTGAATCTCACTTTTGTGCATGAAATTTGGCCAACTGCTCTCAGATCTACCCATAGCTATCACATCAACTTGAGTTTGCTATTTGTGTGCATTTTTGTGCTATTTTGTGAAGTGATCTGTGTGTTTTAGTGTTTATATAGACTCCTTATACTCAACAGAGTATAAGGGTGCCTTTGTCCATCACAAACATCCACAAAAAGCAAGGATCAAACTCCTCTTGATCTGTTTTGCACAAGTGAAGAAAACAAGTTTTCTTTGTGTTCATCAAAAGAGTATATGGGCACGTTTTTATAATCTGTTTGTTTCAATCTGGTTAAAATTGGATTGGAGTTGTGTTTTTGTGACTAAAAAGAGTTACTGGTTTGAGTTTAAAGCTTAAAAGAAAAAAAATATAAAAGAGTAAAAAGAACGTGGCCAGGATTGGAACCTGCGCCACTCCTCTCACCACACACACACCTTACCATTGCCCCCTTGGGTCTTTTACTGACCAAGGGTGCAACACAACTCCTTTTATCACGTTTTAAGTTGGGCTTTTGATATAAAAGCCGTAGCTTATTTTGGCCAGTTTGAGCTTATTGGTTGAACTTTTTAGCTTAGTTTTATTTTTCCTAGCTTGTTACGTCATCTAGGATTTTTCTGGCTTGAGTTTCAATTTTTCCCTTTCTTTTATTATTTTTATCATTTTTTCTTTAGCCGTATTTTATTAATTAGTTTAAAAATAGGAAAAAGCATTTTAAAAATCTAAAAAAATATTTTTTAGGTTTTTAATCATATTTTTGAGGTTTTCAGCTATTTAAGTTTTCAATTTAGCTTATTTTTGATTTTATAGGATTTTAGGGTTTTTAGCTAACTTTAAAATTTAATATAAAATTATTAAATAGGTTTTAGAAACTTTTAATTTCATTTTTGTCTTAGTTATAATATTCTAGATTTTTGGTAATTTTTTAGATTTTTTTTTATGAACTTTGAATTTTTTTGATTATTTTAATATTATTTTATTATTAAAAATTCAAAGTTGGTTTTTTCTACTTTTTTCATTTTTCCTAGATTGTAGACACTAAATTAGGAACTTTGTAACTTTCCAAATATTTTTAGGGTTTTTTAATTATTTTCTAGAATTAATTTAAGATTTAACTGATTTTAATAGTTTTTAAGTGTTTAAAAATAGTTTAATTCGGTTCTAAAATTTTTAAAAATAGTTTTTAGTTTAATTAGGATATTTTTGAGGTTTATAAATTATTAGATCTTGTTTAGGGCTTTTTAATAATTAATTGTGGTTTTTAGGGCTTTAATTAGTATTAAAAAGTCATTATCTAATTAATTAGAAGGTTTTAACAAGTTTGGATTTTTTGTAAACTCTTAGAATATTACTGGGGATGTTTAGTAATTTTTAGGAATTTTTAGGTTAAAATTTTAATTTTGGCACTATTTACGGTTTTACGTGATCGCCTTTTTCGTCTTAGTTTAATCCGTTTTCGTAACCGTCTTTTTCCTCTAATCTCATTTCTTTCTTCCTTTTTCAATCATATAATCACAAATCTAAATCAATCCATTAGACAACACACTAGCCTCCTCGAGAACGAACTCACTTTTAGGGTCATTCACACACGGTTTTCCTAAATCGTCGTGCTTGCCCTATATTTTGCCTTCCTTTTCCTAAAAGGGGTAAATTCACAACTATCAAGTTATTTCACCACAAAACTGATTTCCTTCAAAAACATTGTCATTCTCTTGAACTTGCCTTGCAAAAAGACATCAGAAAAGGTCTAAATGATAATAACTTGCAAGTAAGACTTTCCGCATTGTGTCGAGAAATGAACGAAAAGAGAATGGAAATTACAGACTTGATCCAAAGCCAAAGTGGGTGGGAAAACTGTGGAACCTAAAGTTGTGAAACCTGTTGTTCGACAACCCAATGCTTACAAGGATCCAAATCCATCTATCTTAGTAAAGCCGACTCCTTTCTCCAATTCTTCTCATGTAAAATCTAGGTTACCCCCTAAGACCGATGTGAAACCAAGTATTCCAAAACCATCCATTTCACCATATGTTCCTCCATTTAGAAAGCACACTGTTGCTAAAACCAACCATGTGAATGCACCTAGCACTTCTAGGACTCCTCCAAAATGTGGGACATTCGCGTCCACAAAGGAATCTATAGGTTCAAATGACTTCGTTCATACCAACAACCTAGAAGATGCTAAACAAAAAAGGATGATTCAGAAAGACAAACCCATGTATTCAAAACCTAGTTTACCAACTCCCGCTAGAGTTAAACACACTCCTAATGGTAGTCAACCAAAACCTAGTATCCCTCACCAGCAATCTAGGAATTGGAAACCATCCATGAATAGTCGTGTTTCGAACACTACGCCTGAACAATTTAGAAAACCAAGGAATACAAGTACTTTCGTAAATCCCGAATTCCCCGTATGCCCCACTTGCAAAAAGGACATTCTCAATAGAAATCATGACCATTGCATTTTGTAATACCTCTATGAGGTCAAATCTCGTTCTTTTTAACGAAGATCGAATACAGAATCCCATAAGACAACAAGGAGATTCAAACCCGTCGCAAAGGAAAGCAATAACAACAAATCTGAAACGTGGATTCAAAAAGGACATAGTTTCTCTCCAAAGAAGTCTTCTACTATGCAAGAGAAAACTACTCCTAAATCTAGTCTTCAGTGGAAACCAACGGGTCGGATCTTCACGGAAGTTGGTCTTAAGTGGATTCCAATAGAGAAGAGTGATGAAACCTGCGCTAGCACGAATGCAAATGTTTTGGCCGTAGACAAGGAAATTGTTACTCGTGACACTAGTATTTGTGCAAACTCTTCTTCTGTCATTGCAGGTACCTCAGCGGATTCTGAACCCACTTGTTTCTCCAAGGGCTCCAATTCTGTACATTCGATATCACCTTCTTCTGCTGTACAAAAGACTATTTTGGATTATTTTCGAAAAACATGAGAAAACACAAAAATATAATAAAATGTAAATATCCATAGTAAAACAAAATAAAAATGGAAAACCTTTCAAAATCCAAAAACATTCTTCTCGACATGTCTTTCAGTATCGATAATATGGACGTACTAAGAAATGTCGCTCAATAACGACACGGGTGTGTACATAAAGCTCGAATGAAAGTTGTAAATATTTTTTAAAACATGTCATTTCTATCTTTCAATAAAGGAAAATGTCAATTTCGGACAATTTTTCCAACAACGGGTAGAGAAATCTATCTTGGGTTGAGCTTGTCACAAAACATTCAACGTTTTGAGCTCAACACAATGGGTTGTAATCACTTTCAGATTGCAACCCGGATCTATATTCACGGGGGAGTGTACGATTTAGTGCACTTACCCTCAGCAAAAGAAGATAAATATTCTTACACTTGAGTAGATTTGTCAAGACATTCAAAGTCTATGAACTCAAGTTTATGCTTTAGAAAAACTTCTTCGCCAAAAAGAAATAGGATTTTTCAAAAAGCGTTGAACACAATTTTTTCAAGAAGTTTTCAATGATTATTCAAAATCTTTCAAAAATTGTGTGTTCAACAAACTCCCATCCTCAAACAGCGAAATATGGATCACATCCTCACAATGACAATTCAATTGGATCAATTTTTGAGGGGGAGCATTTCAACTTCATGCAAAGTTTGACACATCTTTCTCTCGAAGATGTGATCTTATATAAGACTCAAGCACTTTAACTCTTACCTACATGTGCGAAACACTTTTGATTATCGATGCACATGTGAAGGGGGAGCATTTCTGAAATGACAAAACTATCAAGGTGTTAAATGTTTTTTCAAACACCTCGTTAGAATTTTTAAAGTGGTTTTATGGTTACGATCTCATACCCACAACATCTTTAATTCCTGACATTATTGGTGTCAAAAGGGTGGTTAGGTTTAAGTCCTATGATCCAACCAGAACCGGGGGGATCTTCCCAGGGACAATCCAATAGATTATTAGAAGTCCTTAGGAAAGATGGAGTAGAATGTGAACGTAGCTGAATGCCGACTAAGCACTGATGCTAGCACTGGAACAATCACAACAAGGTGCTAGTGATGATGTCTTGGTAAACATTGAAGGGGTTGAAGAATGAAAAAGAATTGTAAGGATAAATGGTAAAAAGAAAGAAGCCTTCATAAAACTTAGGCAGAAACCGGGTCAACTCATCATGAAGACTACTCATCATGGACCCAGTGATGTATGCACAACCCTTTCCCTAGCTACTCAGGCTTCTCTCGAAAGAAGTTTGTTTATTGTCACAGAGATCAACATGACTTCTATTGACGTTCTCACTCCGAGATAGTTGATATTGAATAGGTGGCATCTGCTCCAGCCTCCGACCACTAAAAGTGCACAAATCGAGTCTAGAGCATAGAGATCAATCAAATCTCATTAGGACACACGGAATGACGATAGAGAGAGTCCTACGTCATATCCTTGTGATATTGCTAGAACACTCAGAGTGATACTACTTAGTATTCACAATGATGAGTGGAAATCCTTCCAGTGTTAACATCAAACAGCACTGCGGTAGGTTATATGTAAGATTATTTATGAATTAAACATATGTAGAACTGAAAAGCAACAGTGGTTTGATTCTGAATTGATTCAAACTCGGTTCAGGTTTCTAGGCAATATCTTTATGGTCTTGCTAGAACATTCAGAGTGATATTCATTAATATTCACAGTGACAAATGGAAATCCTTCTAGCGTCAACATCAAACAGCACTACGATAGGTGACTTGTGAGATTTTTTGATGAATCAAGCTTGTGTCAACTGGAAAGCAACAATGGTAAGATTCTTTATGAATCACACTTGTTCCAGGAATTTGAATTGACGACTTTAATCAAGCGGATATTTATCCAATTGATTCACTCTTTTTGTTCGCAGTCTTGCTTTGAGACGGTCGAGTAAAGAGAACGGCTAGTACAACCGCGAAACCCTATCAAAGAGATTCTTAATTGAATCTACCTAATCACAGGTACGTTATTTGATATCGTATAACGGTTTTCACCGAACGGAGGTAAAACGCTACCGATTTAGGATGAATGTCAAATCCATTCAGTCCGTGTCTATGTTTTGTCTCGAGAAGGTGACGTCACGGTGTATTCAGCAAAGTCAAAGATTTAAAACCGTACTCATGACAAAAAGACATATTCAACAATTAATAGCATGAGCATGTGGATGAAGACACAAGATCGTAAGATGGCAAAGACAAGTCAAGGATAATTTAAAGATCTCAAGATTAAAGACAAAGTCGAAAGACAATGACAAAAGGTCAAAGATCACAGCATGAAGAAAAGTACTACTATTACACGTTCAAGACTCATTTATGGCGAGATTGGTAATCTCTACAAATCCCCAAATGACAAAGGGTAATGACCTCTCATAAAAGGTAATGACCTCTCATTGGGGGAGATTGTTAGCCTCAAAATATTGAGTCAAACAAGAATGCTCGGTCATATGTTTATTATGTATCGTATATTAGAACGTTGTAATAGGTAGTAGATTAATCGTGTTATACGGGCTTAAGTTTAGGCCAAAGTTTATTCATAAGTAACTAAATCCCAAAAGGAAAGCCCGACCCATTAGAATATAGTCCATAAATAAGCCCACATGTTGGTGGACTATATATACCCTTCCTAGCATGTTAGGAAGGGTGTTGGTCATTTTCATTTGCTCTCACTAATCTAATCATCCAAAAGTTCCAACCATTTTCTCTCTACTTTCTCTCACTAATTTCTCTCTCTAGAATTAATCTATTTTCTACCTTTCTTTCTTGTTTAATCATCACTAAGTAACGGGACAACACTCCACCACGGCGGAGTGATAGCTCGTGGCGTCCCTTTCAGTTTATTTGGCCTTTATTATTATTTATTATCATGTGGGACGTATGGGTGCATCCTAGTTACAGTGTCAGTCAGGATTTCATGTTGAATGTGGTGTGTGCCTTGCATCCTTCACAATGAGTTGATCCCTCCTACCCATTACCATATTAGTTATAGGCATCCCCACTAATTGCATGATGAGGTCACCCCTCCAAGTATTCATGTACGTTGTTGACCTCATGACCTATATTGGATTTTGGTAGATTAAACTAATACAGATTTTCATAAGTAAACATAAGCTATGTTTTCAGAATTAAAACAAGTAAATATGTTATACGTCTAGGTTTCCCAGAACTTATTCATTTCTGCTGCCATTCATGCTTTATATGCTCATTATATGTTTTCGTTACTCTATGTTTTCCATGCTTTATTGTATATCCGTGCACTGGGCGTTATGCTCAGCCATTTTATATTTCATGTTCCCAAACGGCAGGTACCCAAGGTCGCAAGTAGGATCTCAAGAGTATGGGAATTCAGATGGAAGCTATCCAGCCTTCTATATCTTATGCATTTATCATACTTTATCTTACTTTATTTCATGTTGGAAATTGTTAAGTACTTTCCCTTTACAATACTTATATTTGCTTGTGTTGAGTTACTTGGACTACCGATGTTTGATTCTAATTATTTCCTTTTATGGTTATGAATATTTAAACATTTACCTTGCATGCTTTGATGACACGCCATATATTACTATGATATTCCATTTTAACAAACGGGGTATTACAATTATGGTATCAGAGCCAAGGTTTTGACCTGTAGCTCTATAAAAACATGACCTGTGACTTACGGGTAGTAACCAGCGTCTTCCTAGAACTAACAGTTGGTTTTCATGCATTCATTTAATTTTCATTTCATGTATTCATTTCATGTATTCATTTCATGCATTTCATCTCATTGTCGCAAGAATTTTGACTAAGTAATGATTGGTACAGGACTGTCCCTATTTAGTCGTCTGTGTTTTTATCGAAACATTTTGTTTGTTTAGTGGACCGACCCATAGGCGTCCACACTTGCCTTTTTGTTTTGTGAACCGACCTATAAGCGTTCACTCATGAACATATCATCATATTTAAATTAATCATGCATTTTAAAATTGTTTTATACATTGATATCTAGCTTTTACTAGGTTCAATTGTTGTTCTCGGTATCTTAACGAATTGATCTTAGTTCTCTATGTGTGACTTAGATGATCTTTGGTGAAAAAGAATATTTTTGGGTGATTTTAAATTTAAATGCAAAGACTTAAAAGTAAAAGTGGTACTTAAAGTAAATCTAAGTCTAATTAAAGCAAAGTCCAAGTATTTAAAAACGTGACTAAAATTAAAGGACACTAAAGTAAAATGACGTAAACTTAAATCTATCTAAGGCAAAGTTAAAGTGCGACTAAAACTAAGGCAAATAATCTAAAAATGCAATTAATTAAAAGGCAAGAAAAATAAAGCTTGAAAGATTAAATCAAAGACAAAAGCTAATAAGAGCCTGAATACAGCTCATTCGGAATAAACCTTCGTTTGGAACAATCACTCGTCCTAAATGTCACCTTGGATAGGAATGATCCTTCTTTACTTGGAATATTACCAAAATCCTTGATCCGGAACAAATTTGATCTGAATATGTCACTTATCCAAAACAATGCTTCGTTCGGAACTTACTGATTCGGAACTCTCACTTGTCCCCTTGATTCAGAAGTTTATAACTTCCGAATGAACCTTTCTTGAGTCGGAAGATTTCCCTTGGTTCGGAAGTTTAAAGTTCCGAATGAACAACCTTGACTCGGAAGTTTTTGACTTCCGAATGAACAGCCCTGATTCGGAACTTTGGTCCTTGATTCGGAACTTTGAGTTGATTCGGAACTTTTGAAAAGTTCCGGATGAAACCCTTGGTTCGGAACTTGGGAAGTTCCGAATGAGTATGTTTGGTTCGGAAGTTTTGGACTTCCGAATGAAGAGTCTTGGTTCGGAAGTTTTGACTTCCGAATGAACAAGTTTAATCTTCCGGATGAAGAGTTGATTCGGAACTTTAGAAGTTCCGAATGAACACTTTCTACCTTCTTGGTTCGGAACTTATCTGGAAAGATCAGAAACAAACAAATATTCCCGAAGAACAAGGAAACAGTAGCAGCAGGTATAATAACAATTTAACCAAAATCAAACACACGTATGAATAAAATCAATAACGATTCAATGAAATAGCATCAACAAGCAATTAAAAACATGAAATTAAACAACTTTTACCACAACAATCAAAAACCACTTTAGATCAAAATAAAGCATGAACTTGAACATAAACACAACAAATCAAAGAATAAGAAAGGTAGATAAGAGATTGACAAGATATAATAAAGATTTGACAAGAATTAAAATGAAAACTTACTTGGAATTAAATGGTAATAAAGGTGCATAACATGAATTAAAATGACATGAAAAGTAAATGACAAGTATTTAAATGGTGGAAGACTAATTGTCACCTTAGCGAACAAGAGTGAAATGATAACTATCCTAATCTATATATAGGGGAGGATTAAGGAAGCTTCCTCCCCTCTTTCCTTTCTTCTTAATTACAAGTTTAAGTCCCTCCTTTTATTAATCTTCATTAATTGCGTCATTAGTCCTTTTCTTCTAATCTTCTTTAAACTTGGACTTAAGGGACTTTTGACTTCGGGATTTCTTTTGAACTCGTCTTTAATTTCTTCAATAAATTAGACTTGAATTCTTTGGCTTTTGATAAACTTCCGTCTTTTGACTTTTTCTTCGATAAATCTTCAGAATTGGTCGTGGACTTCCGTTCTTTTTGCACTGTTGACTTCTTGACTTCGTCTTTCATCCTTTTCTTCAATAAAAGTCCATAAATGCCCGTGAATGTCCGTGTTTTATCCATTTTTCACCTTTTCATCCTAAATCACAACAAAAACACAAACCACGCATAATTCCGACATAAAAGACATAAAATACACGTTTTGGTCCGGTTATTATTGTAGTTAAGTGGTAGAAAAGATGGGTGTTTACACACCTATCAAATCCCCTACACTTGACCATTGCAATGTCCTCATGCAATGCATTAGTTACAAAGCAAGATTACACTTTTCATCGTAATCAATCCACATTGGCCTTTATTAAAGAGATAGAAAACTAAAAACATACAAAATAAAGAAATCAAAAGCATACCTTGGGTTTTGAAAATGTTATGAATGATCATCATCCTCAAGTTTTCACTTTCTCCAAACCAAGCTTAAAAACGAGATCATTGTTATTATAAGTTAGTAAACTAACACGAACTCATGTGGGCCAATTACTCACTTAGACTCCCTTATTCCTAGGTGTATCTCTTATATTTTATTATTTGTCTTGAATGATCACGAAGATGCATTATTTGACTTATTTCGATAGTTATTTAGTCTGAAAATAAAGTGCACGATTTAATCAATAGTTAGCTAAAGGACCAAATCTTTTAAAACTGCTTCTCGGGATATCAGAAAGTTCATATCTTGGCATAACTTGGTTCGCGATTTGAGACCTTTCTCGGGCCGATATTTGGCAGCGACTTCATACTTCGAATCTTTGAGAGACGTTCATGAAATAATGGTCTTCTCTTCATAATTGGAATTTCTTCACTTGAAGTTTTGAGAGATTCATACTTGGACCACGACTTCTTCATTTTTCTCCAATCTTTATTTTGGACTTTGATATACAACGATCCGCCTCCTTTTATGACTTGGATCTATTTATCCTCATACCTTGTTAGGGTCTTTTTGGATACACTTCTCCATGACTTTTGGGGAGTTTTTGCTTTACGTCGTGTGTCTCGATCCTTCATATTGATTTTCGATAAATGATTCTTCACATCACTTTGGATCTTTAGCAACAAAACATAGCCCTCATGCCTTGTTAGGGCCTTTTCGGACTCGCCAATCTTCGCGCCCCGCTTCATAAGTTATGCCTTGGCTATGAACTCTCGTCATTACCGAGCAACTTTTAAACGATCTGGGGCTAGAAGCTAAGTAACTTTTCAAATCGTACAACCTTATTTATTAGCAAATAAATTATTAGCAAGCGATGGGAGAATAGGCTTATAATTAACTCACATAAATTCACGAAAGAATACCGAACTTATAATTGGCTCTATCATCTCTCGTTCTCCACAGTTAAAAATCTCAAGTAATGAGACTCGTGGATACTTAGCCTATTAAATCAAAGTTTTGGGTTTTCGAGTCGCCTATAGGATCTTGCAAATTCTTAGACTCTTTCAAGTTTAGAAATCGCATTTTAAAGTTCCCTTGATAAACGACTCTCTAGGACCAATTATAGGAACTTGCGAAAAGTTCTTGTTCTTAACCCGTGAGAGTTAAGACTTTCGCGTTTTATAGCTCCCTATATAAAAGCCTAGCAAAACTTGACTTAAACACGTTAAGGATACTAGCTAGAGTAAACTCGGATTGAGTCAAAAGATTCACAACGTTTGAAAATTAAAACCACTTATTAAACATTTATTCTAGCAAAGAAAGAAAATAACTATACAAAGATAACAACTAATAGGCCAAAATAGATCAAAAATTTTGAAAAATGTCGAAAAATTGATTTTCCGGTTAAAATGAGGACAAATACAAGGAAAAGACCACTTAACTTCGATAGAAGTCCCCCCTACACTTAAGATAAACATTGTCCTCAATGTTTAAGCATGTGGGAGTAAGCTCCCCTACACTTAGAACATTGTGCACGTTGTTTAAATCTCGCTAAGGAAAAGACAACTAAAGAGATTCCTATTTTAATATTGAGAACATATAAAATAGTGAATCGAAAAGAGTTTAGGATAGAACCGGGAAGAAGTAGAACACGGAATCACGGGTCGTCAAGAATCATCAACAGTGGGTCATTGAAGCTCGAATCCCTGATTAAGAAGTGAGGAGAGGAAATAGCAATCCAAAGGGGTCCCCCTACACTTATGATAAAGAAAGCGGAAAGATAGATACATGGGTTGCCTCCCAAGAAGCGCTTGATTTTTGTTAACCGAGTCGTGAGCCTGACTCGACCTTGATCATCAACGGAAGTAGCATGAAACAAATCCACCAGGATCGAAGACATAGTTTTCATCCATCAATAAGAACGAGCTTAAGGCGAACAAGGCAAGACAAAAGAGAAATGGCAAGGTTCCCTTAAGCAGCGACGGAGCACGGTGGAAGCAAAGTTGAAGTGGAGCAAGCATGTGTTCAAAATTTCCAAAGATATTTCCTTTTATTTCATCAGGTGGATACTGAGATGGCTTAAAGACTTCAATACCGGGGTCGAACACCTTTTCCTTTAGGGGAAAATAGCACTCAGGCTCATCCGAGTGGGAAGAAGATCCGCAAAGAAGCACAACCTCGTCCTCAGAAGTGGGACAAAGAGGTGTCAAATCATATGTGCAACGGATTTTGGTGTCGACCGGTTTCTTCTCCTTTGACAAAATGCTCTTCAAATCCAAAGTAGGATCAAGGCAATAATCTTCAAAGTCAAAAGGAGGAGCATCACTCTCATGAGGGAAGTATGTGTTGAGAAATTCAGAGAAATCTTCCTCAAATGAATAATCGTCCAAAGTAGGATCGAGTGATGTTGGAGAATCTTCATCATGTGAAGAATCGCTCGATAGAGTATCAGCCTCATCGAAATCATCGAAAGTGGGCAGCTCGGGATACTCAGAAGTACAATCAAAATCATCCGAATCTGAGCTAGAATCATCATCATCATAAGCATCAAAGACCGGTTGAGAATCAAAAATGGGAGAAGCGTCCAAAGTAGAGTGAGAATCATCCACATTATCTTCAAAGAGTGGATTATCAGTGGAAGACTCGAATAGAGGATTGTCATAGACGGTAAAGTCATCGAGCACATTTATCATATTCACTGATTCTCGGCTTCCAAAAGATTTTCCTGTAAGCTTCCCCATTCTAAAAACTTTAGAATCATCCCCGACTCGTAAGATTAACTCACCTTCGGCCACATCTATTAAAGCACGTCCGGTTCTCAAGAATGGCCGACCAAGTATTAAAGGAATACGAGGGTCCATTTCATAATCAACTACGACAAAATCGACCGGGAAGGTAAATGTGCCAACTTTGATAAACACGTCTTCGGCTATACCAACGGGGTAAGCGAGAGTGCGGTTTGCAAGTTCGAGAGTCATCTTTGTAGGAATGAGATCAGGCAATGATAGTGTTTTCCAAACACTGAGTGGCATAAGATTAATACTAGCCCCGAGATCAGCAAGGGCAGTAAATTCTTCAGTTTTGTTGAATACGCAAGACAACACAAAACGACCGGGATCTCCAAGCTTTTCCGGAAGTTCTCTAAGAAGGACTGCAGAGCAGTTTTCATTTAATCGTGTGTTGGCGAGTTCAATCAGCTTCTCCTTCTTGCTAAGAAAGTCCTTGAATGCTTTAACAAATTTCGGCATGTGGCAAAGTGCTTCAACAAGGCTAATGTTGATGGTCATTTTAGATAGCATATCCACATATTTCATTACATTACAGTCATTCTTGGTTAGCTCGTTGGTCTTGCCTATGCGAGAAGGGTATGGGATTCTGGGCTGATAAGGGTTGGGTGGAGGTGTAGTTGTTGAAGGTTGTGAAGTTGAAGGGTCCTTCCGAGATACATCGTCATGACGAGGCGGAGACGGTAATGGTGTACTATCACTAAGTGTAAGAGGAGTAGGGATACATGGTGGTGGAGGAGGTGTAGACAATGGTGGTGAATCAGGTGGATTGACAATGGTAATTCCACTACGCGTAGTTATAGCACTCACATTAGCTCGCGGATTGGTGACGGTGTTTGAAGGTAGAGAACCCGAGGAAGAAGAAGGTTGAGCTTCGGGCAAGAAACTAGCCAATAGATTCTTTAATTCAGTTGTTTGAGTGATGAAGGAAGATTGAAGATTTTCACGAACCTCGGTTCGGATGTCATTTCCTTGCTTCAAGATATCTCCTTTCAAATTGATTATTTGGCTCTGTAAATTCTTGATTTGCTCACCTTGAGTTCTCATGATTGTGTCAACATCGGGATTAATGGGTGGGTGTTGTTGGGTGGGTGGTTGATAAGGGTTAGAAGCACGAGGTGGGATTTTGTTGCTTCTATTGTAGTTGTTGGCGGGGTTTTGGTTTTGAGGAGAAAAACCGGGTGAAAGGTAATTGTTGGAACGGTAGCTCAGCAGGTTTCTATCCCCTTGTTGTCTAGCTTGGTAATTTTCCGGTGAATAATTACCGTAAGCTGCATACACATTTTCCGGATTTCCTTGTGTCGAAGGACAATCGGTGTATGAGTGAGGACCGCCACATGTTTCACAAGGATTAGCAACCGCTTTAACTTGATGTTGTTGTTGGTTTGAAGCGAGAAGCGTAATACTTTTGCTCATTTCAGCCATCATGCGGGTGAGTTCGGTCATCTCAGGGTTTGCTGAGGTAGAAGAAACATTGACTCTCGTGTTGTTTCTAGAAGAAGCAGAAGAATCCCAGTTCTTATGATGAGTAGTCATGTTCTCTATTAACTCTCTACACTCCTCGGGTCTCCTTTTCATGAATGTGCCACCGGCGGCTGCATTAATCGTATCACGATCTCGAAAAGTCAATCCGTTGTAGAAAGTATCGATCAAGGTGACCAGAAGCATGTTGTGGTTTGGACAACGGTCGATCAAGACATTATATCTCTCCCATGCATCAAAAAGAGATTCATCAGGGTCTTGCATGAAACCGCTGATCTGATTGCGAAGGCTTGTGACCATGGATGGTGGAAAGTAGCGCGAAAGAAAGCGTTGAGTCATGTCATCCCAAGTGTGAATAGAATTCTTCGGGAGACGATCAAACCATTTCTCGGCATGATGCGATAAAGTATGTGGGAAGAGTTGTAGGCGGAGTACATCCATTGTGGCCCCAGGTAACTTCATGCTTTGGGTGATTGTAATGAACTTGTCGAGGTATTTGTTGGCATCATCATCAGGCAATCCTCTAAATGGGTTTGTTTGCACTTGCTGAATCATGTGGTGATTCAACGAAAACTCAGGAGCGTTTATTTGCATCGGCGCAATCGGTCCTCCTCGTCCAAACATTGTTGGTTGACAAAGTTCCTCCATGGTCCGAAGATCGGGCTGTGGAAGAGCATTGTTGTTATTATTATTATTGTTGAGGTGCGGTAGTTGATTGTTGTTGTTAACACCTTCCATATCTAAATCTTCTTGAGGCTCGGGCTCTTGGTAGTTAGAAGATCTAGTACGCATACACCTGAAAATGCAAAAGAAAAAGAAACCAAACACAAAGACAATATATATACACAAGAAAGATAAAATCTTTTTGTATTTTTGAAATTTTTAATTTTTATGGTTTTTTTATCAATTTTTAATTTTTATGATTTTTGAATTTTTTAGGCACGAAAAATAACGTTCACAAGTGAACGGATCCCAAAAAGCAACGTGTCTAGCACAGAAAACTGTTGATCTTAACGAAAAGAGCCGGCAGCGGCGCCATTTGATATCTAGCTTTTACTAGGTTCAATTGTTGTTCTCGGTATATTAACGAATTGATCTTAGTTCTCTATGTGTGACTTAGATGATCTTTGGTGAAAAAGAATATTTTTGGGTGATTTTAAATTTAAATGCAAAGACTTAAAAGTAAAAGTGGTACTTAAAGTAAATCTAAGTCTAATTAAAGCAAAGTCCAAGTATTTAAAAACGTGACTAAAATTAAAGGACACTAAAGTAAAATGACGTAAACTTAAATCTATCTAAGGCAAACTTAAAGTGCGACTAAAACTAAGGCAAATAATCTAAAAATGCAATTAATTAAAAGGCAAGAAAAATAAAGCTTGAAAGATTAAATCAAAGACAAAAGCTAATAAGAGCCTGAATACAGCTCATTCGGAATAAACCTTCGTTTGGAACAATCACTCGTCCTAAATGTCATCTTGGATAGGAATGATCCTTCTTTACTTGGAATATTACCAAAATCCTTGATCCGGAACAAATTTGATCTGAATATGTCACTTATCCAAAACAATGCTTCGTTCGGAACTTACTGATTCGGAACTCTCACTTGTCCCCTTGATTCGGAAGTTTATAACTTCCGAATGAACCTTTCTTGAGTCGGAAGATTTCCCTTGGTTCGGAAGTTTAAAGTTCCGAATGAACAACCTTGACTCGGAAGTTTTTGACTTCCGAATGAACAGCCCTGATTCGGAACTTTGGTCCTTGATTCGGAACTTTGAGTTGATTCGGAACTTTTGAAAAGTTCCGGATGAAACCCTTGGTTCGGAACTTGGGAAGTTCCGAATGAGTATGTTTGGTTCGGAAGTTTTGGACTTCCGAATGAAGAGTCTTGGTTCGGAAGTTTTGACTTCCGAATGAACAAGTTTAATCTTCCGGATGAAGAGTTGATTCGGAACTTTAGAAGTTCCGAATGAACACTTTCTACCTTCTTGGTTCGGAACTTATCTAGAAAGATCAGAAACAAACAAATATTCCCGAAGAACAAGGAAACAGTAGCAGCAGGTATAATAACAATTTAACCAAAATCAAACACACGTATGAATAAAATCAATAACGATTCAATGAAATAGCATCAACAAGCAATTAAAAACATGAAATTAAACAACTTTTACCACAACAATCAAAAACCACTTTAGATCAAAATAAAGCATGAACTTGAACATAAACACAACAAATCAAAGAATAAGAAAGGTAGATAAGAGATTGACAAGATATAATAAAGATTTGACAAGAATTAAAATGAAAACTTACTTGGAATTAAATGGTAATAAAGGTGCATAACATGAATTAAAATGACATGAAAAGTAAATGACAAGTATTTAAATGGTGGAAGACTAATTGTCACCTTAGCCAACAAGAGTGAAATGATAACTATCCTAATCTATATATAGGGGAGGATTAAGGAAGCTTCCTCCCCTCTTTCCTTTCTTCTTAATTACAAGTTTAAGTCCCTCCTTTTATTAATCTTCATTAATTGCGTCATTAGTCCTTTTCTTCTAATCTTCTTTAAACTTGGACTTAAGGGACTTTTGACTTCGGGATTTCTTTTGAACTCGTCTTTAATTTCTTCAATAAATTAGACTTGAATTCTTCGGCTTTTGATAAACTTCCGTCTTTTGACTTTTCTTCGATAAATCTTCAGAATTGGTCGTGGACTTCCGTTCTTTTTGCACTGTTGACTTCTTGACTTCGTCTTTAATCCTTTTCTTCAATAAAAGTCCATAAATGCCCGTGAATGCCCGTGTTTTATCCATTTTTCACCTTTTCATCCTAAATCACAACAAAAACACAAACCACGCATAATTCCGACATAAAAGACATAAAATACACGTTTTGGTCCGGTTATTATTGTAGTTAAGTGGTAGAAAATATGGGTGTTTACACACCTATCATACATCATAAATAAATTCATGTTTATACATTGTTCATGCATTTTTCTATTCATGTCATATTTTATCAGACTCATTATTTATGTTGCATTTTGTTTTAAACTGTTAGATGGTGAACACACGCAATGCTCAAGAATTGGCTACAACTGTCAATGTAGCTTTGCAAGCCCTCCTTCCCCAACTTCACAATGAAATCAGGGACGAAGTTCATGCTGAAGTCCAAGCTCAGGGCGTTCAGTTCGGCCCTCATCCTCAGTACCACAAAAATCCTCCACATCCACCTCCTGTGACCCTTATGACTTGGTTGGAGCGATTCAACAAACAGAGACCCCGTTCGTTTGAGTAGACTGACAGCACCAACGACGTTGAAGCTTGGATTTCTCACATCGAGTAAATATTTGATGCGATGGGTTGTGACGGTTTTTTCAAAGAAATACCAGCTTGCTATAAGTTTGAAGGTGATGTGCTGCAGTGGTGGAAGTCACTCAAGCAGTCCAACGGTGGTGATGATTGGGTTGCACTGCTGACATGGGACCAGTTTAAGGAGTTCTTCCTTAATCAGTACTTCCCGCATGCTGAGCAGGAGAAGCTTAAGAGGGATTATCATAATATCCGACAGGTTGATGGGGAGAACAGCAACGAATTCATGCTAAGGTTTCTTCGTTTGGCTGGATTCTGGGCTCTTCGCACTTCGGTTGCCAACAGTTTGGTTTGTGCTACGTTCACTACAGTGGCACAGGTGGCCGATGTAGCCCGAAAGCTTGAGATGCTTTAGGAACGAGAGGAGTTTGGTGATGATCGATCAGTGAAGAGGTATCTTCAATCACCAATTGTAAACCATTCATCTCTTTAGTATTTTCATCATATCATCCTTTGTTCAACTTTATTTTTCAGACATAGAACTGACGACTGGAAACCTGCGGTTGCTCAAGAGAAATCATCTAAGGGAAACGGTCTAACCAACGACCGTTCTAGTTCAGATAGGCATGGCGTTAATGATAATTACTGTAACATTGCCAATAACTCGAACAATAGTAGCTCCCTACATTTACCTTCTTTCATGTTAAACTGTCTTATGTTATGGTATTATGACACTCCAAAGACTCATATTCAGGAACAATGGCAATGGCAGGGATCAGGACCGCAGAGGTTCGCAGCCTAACCGTTCTACTTCATCTGGTAAATACTAAACCTTCTATGTAATCATGCTTATGTTCCTTCATCATGTCTCATGCATGTAATCCTGAAACAGGCTCTCAGCTAGCTAGGACGCCTATTGGAGGGTTCACGCAACCTATCTGTCCTACTTGTTCGCGTAGACATTCTGGTGTTTGACGTCGAGGTACTGGTGGTTGTTTCAAGTGTGGCCAATAATGTAAGAATTTTGCCATTCTTTTTATCTCTATTTTTCGTTCCTCGACTCACTCGAATTGATATCCAATTTAAATGTAGAGATTAATTGTTTACGGTGAATAAAACCTTTTTGGTATTTTAGAAACATTAAAGAAAAACTATGTAAATAAAAACTAATTAATCTAATTAAAAGGAAAATTTTTTAATTAAAAATACTTAATTAAAACTAATTGAACTATTTTAAAACTATTTAATATTTAACTATTTTGAACATAAACTATTTTGAAACTAAACAAAATTAAATAAACTAATTTAAAAACTATTTTTAATTTAAATAAAATTTAAAACTAATTTTATGTGAAACTAAATTAAAATAAAAAACACTAATTTATAAAAACAATTTTAAAATTCTAAAAGTAATAAAAATATTTATTTTGTTTATTTTTATTTTTATTTTTTAAACTTTATAAAAGTAAATAATTAAAAAAAAATTTAAATCTAACTAAAACTTGTATTTAAAATATTTAATCAAAACTGACAGCTAATTAATCCTATATTAATTAAATGACTAGTAATAAAACTCAAAAGAAGGATTAGCTAAGATGGTAAAGGTGTTGGGCTGTTAAACTGAAGGTCAAGGGTTCGAGTCCCTGGAGTGACCTTTTTGGAATGATTAATTTTTGGAATATATTTTTGGCAGATAAAAACACTCAGACCAAATGGGTCTGAGAGCTTAATGCAGATCAACACACTCAACACCAAATAAGCATAAACGGCTAAAACAGGGAATAAGCAGATAAGCTAATACTTAAAAAAACAAAGCAGATCAATTTTAAACTATCAAAATAAGCAAATCAAAACATGAAACTAAATCAAATAAGCAAAACTAAGTTTTAGCATACAAGATAAATATCAAGCAAACCCAAAACTAAACATCAAATAACCTAGCAGATAAACTAAGTACTCAAAACGGCTAAATTCAAGCAGATCTATAAGCAGATTAACCCCATAAACTCAAAAATCAGATAAAAACTTATCAGCTAATCACTTAAGCAAATATCAGAGATCTAAAACTTAAATAAGCCAATACCAAACTAGCAGACTAAAACACAAAACTAGCAGATTTAAAATCATAAAACTAATATCAGAAAATAAACTCAAACATAAGCAAAACTCAAACGCAAACACAAATCAGTTAAAGCAAATCAAATTAAAACTATATTAATCCTAAACTTAACAATTAAAAAAGAAGTAGCACCAGATGACGAAAACCTTTGGGAAGAAGGGTAGCGCTGAACCCCCTTTATGAACCGAATCAAAAACCACCTTTACCCAAAAATCATCATCATCGAACCATGATCATCATAAAACATAAACTCTCAAACCAGATTTTATTTAAACTTCCCAGTGGGGGAAATTAATAAACAACTTTTATTTAATTATTTAAACCAATTTAAACTATTAATTAATTAATTATGATGAAATAGATTAAGAATAGATTGCAGTGAAACTTAAACAAAATAAAAAATTAAGACACGAATTAAACCGAAATAAAATTTTATTAATAATATAAACTGAGTACAATACTTTTGAAAGAAAATTACATTTAACCTAAAATCTGTTTTTGCATAAAATAAAATTAAAATAAAAATAAAAATGGCACTCCAATATTACAGAAATGATGGGGTTTTTATAGGGAAACCCTAAAAACCTGTTGGTGAAGCTTGGTGAGTAAGGAAGATGATCTTGACCATCCATTCCATCTTTTCTTTCTCTTTATCTTGATCTACGGCTGAAAATACTTCCAATGGTCACACGGATCACCAACATTGGTAACTTGTGCTAGTTGTGTATCTTTGTTGCTGATTTGGCATCTTATTATTGGAGAAATGATGGTGGTGATGTGGTTAGACCAATAAAATGATAGAAAAGGGCCATGTCACTGGTCTCTTCCCATCTTCATGTTCCGAAAAGAAGGGTGATTTAATTAAAGGGCGTGCATCACACGCGCTGTTAATTTGTGAAAAGCCCCAAATATTAAAATGATCTAGGGTTTGGGATTGGGGTAAAAAGATGTATCTGGTTTTGTTTTTGGGAGAGGGTGAAAGAGAAAAAGCATAGGAGATATCGAAGGTTTGTGTGTGGATGTGTGTTTTGGTTTGACCAGAGTGAAATATAATATCTTTTAACCGTCCCAAGTTTTCTTACCCTAATTGGGTTTTGGCCCAGTAAACATATAATACTCCATCACGTCTCATTTTGCTTGATTTGGGCCTTATCTTCCATCCGTCCCATTTTGCTTGATTTGGAACTTTTGACCCAAAAGTAAATACTTAAAATCCATTAATGGGCTTTTGGGCCCAATAGTCCAATGTGGGACCCACAAGCCCATTTATCTTCATAAAAAGTTAAATCCACTAAAATCGAGCTCGATTTCAGCTTCCTTGATCTTTTCTTCAAAATCGTGTCGATTTTGTCGGTTTTCGTGATCTTGAGTTCACTTTTGGTTCTTTGACTTTGTCTTTGTCTCTTTCTTAGACTTTTCTTCAACAATTGACCGTGAAATCCCGTGTTTTTTTCCTTTTGATCTTTTGTACCTATTTCACACAAAAACCCAAAACCACGCGTAATTCCGACTTTTACGATATTAAACACATGATTAGGTCTTGTTTTTCATTGATTTTAGTGGCAAAAGGATAAGTGTTTACACATTTATTAAATCTCCTACACTTGACCATTGCAATGACCCCATGCAATGCATAATTTTAAAGCATAAAGTTACATTTTTCTCATAATTATCCCATCTTGGCCTTTATTAAGATATACTATTACTACTACGATGAAAAGATAAAAACTTAAAAGGAAACAAAAGTTATAACAATTTATTAACTTGGAAATTATTTGATGGAAGAAACTCGTAAAGAAATCTAAGACTTAAATTAGGGCTTTGGCGTCATGAATATTAATCACCCTCAAGTTTCACGTTCCCCATACCAAGCTTAAAAACAAGATCATTGTTTACCATAATACTCAAGTTAAAACCACTTATATAAGACACTCGTGTAATACTCTTTCTCCAATTCCTAAGTTGTATCTATAGCTTTTAAGGATTGTCATTCACCCGTAGGCTCATTTGACTTATTTGATAATTATTAGTCCAAAAATGAAGGCACAACGATGCAAACCCGACACTCAAAACCTAACCTCGTCCTCAAAAACGTTGTCACTAAAGTAAGCCCACATCAAGGATGATTTAACACGATTTGGGGAATAAATTCCCGGATCCAAAATTTGGCCAATAGTACTACTTATTAATTATTCCTCCAAAGTCATGTAGACTTTATGTGGAGTTTAGTAAGTTCACGTCATATACCCTTAGGCTCTTTAAGATGTAAAAATGCTCCTATATATTGTCCACACCCTAAGGCTCCTTGAACGATAAACAAGGGAATTGATTTTTTTGATCAATTTTTATTCAACACTTACCATACCATACAGCCTAAGGCTCTAATGACAAGGTTCGTGCTACATGCCCCACACCCTAAGGCTCCTTGAGGTCATGTTTTAATCTTATTCTTTCTTTATTTATGATATATATAGTAGGCCAAATTCCGCGGTCCCGTGGTCTGAATACCTCCTACTTAGTGGTTATGAGCCACCTTAGTCGGAAGTCCACAACGCTGGCACCCTCAATGTATTCATGCTTTAATTACAAGAAGATAAAAGATTTGGCTAAGAGTTAAGATATCAAATCTACATCGCAAAAATCCTCATTTATTAAGCAATTAAATATAGCGGGAAGAAAGAGCCACAAAAACTCATATAAGCAAGAATTAACCCTTAAACTTATTATCAACTGTATCATCTCTCGTTCTCCACAATTTAATATCTCAAAGAATGAGACTCGTGGATGCTTAGCCTAATAAACCAATTAAGGTCCATATGGTTACGGATACTAGCTAGAGTAAACTTGGATAAGTATACTCGGGTTGAGTCAAAATATTCAGGATGGGCCTAATATATCAAAGATATCTAAACTTGTTAAAACCATTTTATTCATTTATTTATTTTATTCTTGAAATGGAATTTATTCATACGATGCGATGACAAAAGGAAAGAAAAGAAAATAAATGGAAATACTACTAGGCAAAAATAGATCAAAAATTTGAAAAATGTTGCATTTTTTTTATTTTCCGGTTAAATGAGGTCAAATTCATGGAAAAGCCCACTAAAATTCAATAGAAGTCCCCCTACACTTAATATAAACATTGTCCTCAATGTTTAAGCATGTGAGAGAATAAACTCCCCTACACTTAGGACATTGAGTACGTTGTTTAAATCGAGCTAAGGAAGAGACAACTAAAGTGATTACATTTATTCATCTTATTTATATACATGTATGAATCATAATAGTTTTGAAAGAACCGGGTACACGGGAACACGGGATCACGGGTTGCGTCAAAAAAACCAAAAGTGGATCATGAAAGCACACATCCCTGCACAACATCACAACACACAAACAACCTACTTGGCTCCCCCCTACACTTACTGGTGGAAATGGGTGAAGGTTAAAAAGGATGGAAACGATGGAAAAAGCTAAAAATCTAACCTAGTTATACGATGCTTGATTTATTTTTATCACGAGTCTCTAGCTTGAATCGATTTCCCGAATATCATAATTCAAATGGGAAAAATCATGGAAAAACCAAGATTTCCAAGGGAGGAAAATCTCTCCATGAGAAAGGGTGAAACAATGTCATATAAGGAATACCCCATGAAAATCCACCCGGGTCAAACATATAATTTCCATCATGAAAGGAAATAAACCCCGAGGTGGTAAAATCACACAAGGCAAAGAAAAGTGGGATACCCTTAGTCAAAAGTTTCTTACGAGGAAAGGTGTTATAGTGATATTGCAATGAAAGCACTAAAGTCTCTATTCCGGGATCAAAAACCGGTTCCTTAACGGGAAAATAGCAAGAGGTGTTGACATTTAAGCTCAAAATATCATCATAATCCAAAGTGGGAAAGTTGTCCTCTTCCAAACTCGATGTAAAAACATAAGTATCATCGAAGTCATAGGAAAACTCATCATCGTGAGGAAAATAGGTATTTAGAAAGATATCTAAATCCTCCTCAAATGGAATATCCTCTAAAGTAGGAATGATCTCTAAGAGTGGAGGATTCTCCTCAAAAGTCATGACTTCTAAAATTGGGGTATAAAAGTCAAAAGGAGTCTCCATGGAAGAATCACTCATAGAGATATTTAGATCATGGGGTGGGTCATCAAAGTTAATGAGATCACTTAAAGAAGTGTCATCATCGTAAGTATCAAAGATTGGTGGATAAAAAATGGGTGGGTCAAAAGATGGGTTGTCTAAACCGAAGATAGTGTGATCACTTAAAGAAGTGTCATCACTATAAGTATCGTAAATAGGAGTGTCAAAATTTTGAGGCTCTATGGGAAGGGATGAAGTTATCACAAAATCATTTTGATTAGACTTTTGAATTCCAAAAGGATTAATAAAAATATCTTCATTATCATAATTAAGAACATCAATCATATTGACCAACTCTTTTCCATTTGATTTAGTTGTGATTTTTCCCATTTTAAAAACTTGTTGTTCATCCCTAACCGTAAGAATTAACTCCCCTTCGGCCACATCAACTAAGGCTCTTCCGGATCGTAAGAATGGTCTACCAAGTATTAACGGAATACGAGGATCCATCTCATAGTCGACGACGACAAAGTCCACGGGAAAAGTGAATGTACCAACTCGAACAAAAACGTCCTCGGTAATACCAACGGGGTATGCGAGTGTTCTATTGGCTAACTCGAGAGTCATGCGAGTCGGTACAAGGTCGGGTAATGATAATTGTTTCCATACCGAGAGTGGCATAAGATTGATGCTAGCGCCGAGATCCGCTAAAGCCATACAATCATCAATTTGAGGAAACGAGCAAGGTAACACGAATCGTCCGGGATCTCCTAGCTTTTTGGGAAGCTCTTTGAGAAGAATCGCGGAACAATTCTCATTTAAACGAGTATTAACGATCTCAACCATTTTTTTCTTTCTTATTAAGCAAATCTTTGAACATTTTCACAAATTTAGGCATTTAAGCAAGTGCTTCAATAAGGCTAATGTTAACATTCACTTGAGAAATCATTTTCAAAAAGTTGGAAACACGAACATCATCTTTGGTGAGCACTTTAGCCTTTTCTAACCTAGAAGGATAAGGAATATTGGGCTTAGACGGTGAAGGTTGAGAGGGAGAAGGACTCGCTTCTTGAACAACCTTAGGGTTGGGCTCTTTGGGCAATGGACAACTAGTACTAGGAGTGGAAGTTGGAGGAATCACCGGAGGGGGAGTAGGATTACTCATTATGACCTCCGTGCCTTGTCTCTCCTTTATGGGCGAAGAGATGGAAGGTCCCACTTAAGTAGGTCCACTTCGAGTAGTGATAGCACTCACATTAGCACGAGGGTTAATCTCGGTATTAGAAGGTAAGGCTCCTTGGGGTCTAAGGGCTTGAAACATTTGCACGAACTTCATATCGGTGGACTCTTGCATTTGTTTTATAGTTTTCTCATGTTCGGTCAATTTTTGTAGAACCAAGTCCATTTGAGGATTATGCATGTTCATTTGATTATACCCTTGATTGTTAAACCCTTGATTATTAAACCCTTGATTTTGTAATTGATTAGGATTTTGAAATCCTTGATTTTGAAAACCTTGGTTATTAAAGCCTTGATTGTGAGTATTAAAACCTTGGTTTTGCCCTTGAAAATTCCCTTAATTTTGGTTAAAACCCCTTGCGTTTGAATTCCCTTGAAAATTACCCATTTGAGGACCTTGGTTCCTATTTTGGTATTGGGCATTTTGGGCGGGTGGGGGTGGTCTTTGTGGAGCTACAAAACCCGAGGGAGCCAAATAGTTAGTACTCTTATAAGACAAATGGTTAACATCAACGTTTGGTTTGAATTGAACCCGCTCATTTTCATTGTTGTTATAAGCATAAACTTGTTGTTGTTGATTGTAAACCTTGTCACAATTAAAATACGAATGTGGTCCACCACAAGTCTCACACGTTTCACAAGTTTCTTTTAAGGAATTTACTTGACCATTGATGGCTTTGGTATTATTAGCGGTTTGTAGAGAAATTGATTCAACAAGCAAAGTAAGCTTATCACTTCTCTTGTCGTTCTCACTAGAACTAGTACTTGCCATAGTAGCCCTAACACTCTTGGTTTGCACTTTATCCTTGTTTTCAATTATGGCCCAAGCCTCGTTCATGGACTTCACAAGAATATTACCCCCCGCGGCACTATTAAGTGAGTCTTGGTCATTAAGAGTTAAACCATTGTAAAACGTATTGATTTGATGCACTTTTGTAAAACCATGTTGTGGACATTTTCGTAAAAGCTCCTTAAAACGGTCCCAAGACTCACTCAACGTTTCCCCATATTTTTGTTCAAAGGTAATGATGTCATTCCTTAAAGAGGTGGTCCGTGATGGTGGGAAAAAGTAATTAATGAACTTGGTCTCTAAATCAATCCATGTGGTGATACTTTGGGGTGGTTCCTTATCAAGCCAAATTTGGGCTTGTCCCTCGAGGGAAAAAGGAAAGAGTTGTAAACGAATGGCCTCTTGTGGAACCCCATTGTATTTGACGGTGTTTGCCACTTGTATGAAACGTTTTATATGAGTGTGTGGGTCATCATTAGTACGGCCTAAAAATGGTGTAGCGGAAACCATTTGAATAAAACCCGTTTTTAGTTCAAAATTATTCGCTCCAATATCCGGCACCACAATCGCGTCATCATTTCCTTCAACGTGAGATTGTAGAATCTCAATCATTGGTCGATTATCCGTTTCCATCGTATTGTTCAAAGCTCGATTCTCGGGATCGGCTTGATTGACGGTCTTTTTGTTCTTCTTCTTCTTTTTGGAAGAATTAGAAGTATTTGGTACACCACTCAGTATGTGTGCACGCGCGCGAGTGCGCATACAACTAAAATCAAGGAATGAGGTAGGAGACCTCGGTTGACTTTGAGAGGAAAAGGATTATCCCTCTCGAGGGTCAATATTAAAAAGCTACAAAAAATATATACGTAATACTACTTGAGTTGGCAAACCAATAATCGGTTGTCCCTCTCAATATACGCACAAGCAAGCGGGGAAACGAGGTGGCACAAAGCACTTAAAAACCTTTTTCCTTAGACGGACTTTTATAGCTCGTCGCCTTATACCCACCTTATAGTTTGTATAAATCGAGTTCAAACTTTTTACTAGTATTTATCTATTTTGCCTTGATTTTTCGTTTTGGATTCGAATACAATAGCTAGGTGATGAAATCCCAACTAAGGTCTTATTTGGAAGTAGGTAAATTGATTGTTCTACGTAATACAATATAGTAAAAGAAAAATATTTTTGTATTTTTTTAGAAAAATATATATTCACAAAAACTGAAAGAAATCGAAATAAGAAAAATAACAATAATACGTAATATTTTTGTTGTAATACTTTAGGAAAAGTATTACTTTGGATTTTTTAATCTTTTTGGTGAAAATCTTAGGAAAGTGTTTGCTTTTGTGATTTTTTATTTTTTTGTATTTTTAAGTTTTTTGATTTTTTTATGTTTTTGATTTTTTAGCAAGAAAGGTAACGTTCAAAATTGAACGGATCCCAAAATCCAAATCGTCTCACGACAAATCGTCAATCATAACGAGCGAAGCGGCAGCGGCGCCAATTTAATATAAGAATTTTGCCATTCTTTTTATCTCTATTTTCGTTCCTCGACTCACTCGAATTGATATCCAATTTAAACGTAGAGATTAATTGTTTTCGGTGAATAAAACCTTTTTGGTATTTTAAAAACCTTAAAGAAAAAATATGTAAATAAAAACTAATTAATCTAATTAAAAGGAAAAAATTTTAATTAAAAATACTTAATTAAAACTAATTGAACTATTTTAAAACTATTTACAATTTAAACTATTTTAAACAAAAACTATTTTGAAACTAAACAAAATTAATTAAACTAATTAAAAAACTATTTTGAATTTAAATATAATTTAAAACTAATTTTATGTGAAACTAAATTAAGATAAAAAAAACCTGATTTATAAAAACAATTTTAAAAATCTAAAAGTAATAAAAATGTATTTATTTTGTTTATTTTTTATTTTTATTTTTTAAACTTTATAAAAGTAAATAATTAAAAACATTTAATTAAAACTAACTAAAACTTGTATTCAAATTATTTAATCAAAACTGACAGCTAATTAATCCTATATTAATTAAATGACTAGTAATAAAACTCAAAAGAAGGATTAGCTAAGATGGTAAAGGTGTTGGGCTGTTAAACTGAAGGTCAAGGGTTCGAGTCCCTGGAGTGACCTTTTTGGAATATATTTTTGGCAGATAAAAACACTCAGACCAAATGGATCTGAGAGCTTAATGCAGATCAGCACACTCAACACCAACTAAGCATAAACGGCTAAAACAGGGAATAGGGCAGATAAGCTAATACTTAAAAAAACAAAGCAAACTTAAAGCAAATAAGAACTCAACTAAAATTAATAAGCTAACAAAACTAAAACTGAAAATAAGCAGATCAATTTTAAGCTATCAAAATAAGCAAATCAAAACTTGAAACTAAATCAAATAAACAAAACTAAGTTTTAGCAGACAAGATCAATATAAAGCAAACCCAAATCTAAACATCAAATAACCCAGCAGATAAACCAAGTACTCAAAACGGCTAAATTCTAGCAGATCTATAAGCAGATTAACCCCATAAACTCAAAAATCAGATAAAAACTTATCAGCTAATCACTTAAGCAAATATCAGAGATCTAAAACTTAAATAAGCCAATACCAAACTAGCAGACTAAAACTCAAAACTAGCAGATTTAAAATCAGAAAACTAATATCAGAAAATAAACTCAAACATAAGCAAAACTCAAACGCAAACACAAATCAGTTAAAGCAAAGCAGATTAAAACTATATTAATCCTAAACTTAACAATTAAAAAAGAAGTAGCACCTGGTGACGAAAACCTTTGGGAAGAAGGGTAGCGCTGAACCCCCTTTATGAACCGAATCAAAAACCACCTTTACCCAAACATCATCATCATCGAACCATAATCATCATAAAACATAAACTCTCGAACCAGATTTTATTTAAACTTCCTAGTGGTAGAAATTAATAAACCACTTTTATTTAATTATTTAAACCAATTTAAACTATTAATTAATTAATTATGATTAAATAGATTACGAATAGATTGCAGTGAAACTTAAACAAAATAAAAAATTAAGACACGAATTAAACCGAAATAAAATTTTATTAATAATATAAACTGAGTACAATACTTTTGAAAGAAAATTACATTTAACCTAAAATCTATTTTTGCATAAAATAAAATTAAAATAAAAATAAAAATGGCACTCCAATATTACAGAAATGATGGGTTTTTTATAGGAAAACCCTAAAAACCTGTTGGTGAAGCTTGGTGAGTAAGGAAGATGATCTTGACCATCCATTCCATCCATTCCAATAAAATGATAGAAAAGGGCCATGTCACTGGTCTCTTCCCATCTTCATGTTCCGAAAAGAATGGTGATTTAATTAAAGGGCGTGCATCACACGCGCTGTTAATTTGTAAAAAGCCCCAAATATTAAAATGATCTAGGGTTTAGGATTGGGGTAAAAAGATGTATCTGGTTTTGTTTTTGGGTTTTGGCCCAGTAAACATATAATACTCCATCACGTCTCATTTTGCTTGATTTGGGCCTTATCTTCCATCCGTCCCAATTTGCTTGATTTGGGCCTTTTGACCCAAAAGTAAATACTTAAAATCCATTAATGGGCTTTTGGGCCCAATAGTCCAATGTGGGACCCACAAGCCCATTTATCTTCATAAAAAGTTAAATCCACTAAAATCGAGCTCGATTTTGGCTTCCTTGATCTTTTCTTCAAAATCTTGTCCATTTTGTCGGTTTTCGTGATCTTGAGTTCACTTTTGGTTCTTTGACTTTGTCTTTGTCTCATTCTTAGACTTTTCTTCAACAATTGACCGTGAAATCCCGTGTTTTCTTTCCTTTTGATCTTCTGTACCTATTTCACACAAAAACACAAAACCATGCGTAATTCCGAATTTTACGATATTAAACACATGATTAGGTCTTGTTTTTCATTGATTTTAGTGGCAAAATGATAAGTGTTTACACACTTATTAGCCAACAAGGCCATCAGCAGAAGGATTGTCGCTAAGGTGAGATAGAAGGCACCTCTGGACATGCCGAATCCAAACCACCTCCTACTTCTGGTCGTGTGTTCACTACTACTAGAGATCAGGCGAACAAGACTTCAGGTACCATCACTGGGAATTGTTGGGAATAAAATTAAGCTACATTACTATGCTGCTGACAAAGGGAATTCAACCGCTGACAAGAGTAAATCAAGTGCTAACAGAATGAACACTGACAAGAGAAATTCAAGCGCTGACAAGAGAATTCCCTGTTGCTACAGAATACTTAGTCAACACGTTTTGATATGTTAGGAAGATATACATTGCATATTGTATTTTCTGTAGTTATCTTCATATATCTTCCTAGAATAGTTGACAAGTTAGTTTATTGTAAAAGGCTCCTTAATCTATAAAAGGATGCCTTTAGGGTTATGTTTGATATACGTTCTTAATACTTTCATTGTACCTCATTGTTAATCATTACAAGTGAAAGTTTAGTAAACATTGTGTTTTGCTTTGTTCTTCATAATAAGTGTTAATTCCGCATAACTCTTAGATTGTTATAAACACAAAGTTTTTCTATGTGTTATACTTGATTCAATCTCAATAACACAAAGCTAAATCGATCTAAGTTTCGGATCAACAAGTGGTATCAGAGCTTGTTGAGAAACTTTTGATCAAAAGAACATCAAAACCCTTATTTTTCAAAAACCCTAAAATCATCATGTCGATCACAGAAAACCAAAGTTTTGGTTCCTCAAACCACAATCTCAAAATTCCTATTCTTGACCCTGATAACTTTGAAATCTGGAAGTTTAATTGTGAGCAATATCTCCAAGTGGACAACTATGTTCTCTGGGAGGTTGTTAAGCTTGGAAACAAGTTCAACCAGGCTCAAAATATCATTGACTCTGTTAACAGTAGGAGAACAACCAATGCTAAACCTAAAGATTTGGTTCCTAGACCTGAAGATGGAAGAGTCACCTCTGCGGCAGAAGTAGCAGATAAAAGGCTAGACATAAAGGCATTGAGCATTCTCAAACTGGCTCTTGGAAGCAAAAACCAGCACAAATTAAGAAATTATGAATCCGCCAAAAAGATTTGGGAAGCCCTTGAGATCACCTATGGTGGTAATGAGGAAACTCTCAAACAGAAGAAGAAGAAGATGGTAATGGAGTTTGCGGTTTTTAAAGCTCGACATAATTAAAATTTGTGTGAAGTGAGAAGTCGTCTTCAAGACATTACTAGCAAACTAGCTTTCATAGAAACTGAGTTTGAAGATGATGATGTTAATGATGCATTCCTTGGAGCTCTTGCAGATGGTTGGGAAATCCATGCCAATGCAATATTGGCCACACAAGCTTACAAGAATATGACCTTTGATGATATCTACAATCAGTTGAAGGTCATGACACCTGAAGTTCTGCTTAAACAAGGAAGTAAAACACCTTCTAGAAGCATGGCTTTTATTTCCCACCATGACACTTTAGACGCTGACAACTCTTGCTTTGTCAGCGGACAAACTTCTCTTGACAGCGACTCATCAGAGACTGACACATACAATCATGGCTCCCTAAATCTTTATCCTGCAGGAATAGATTTGGATACTGTATGTGCCTATATTGTTTCTTTGCCTAATGGATCGTCAATTTCTTTTGAAGATCTTCAGAAAATTAGTGATGTTTATCTTGAGGATATGGATATCAAGTGGAACATGGCTCTCAGCAGCATAAGAGCTAGTAGGTGGAACAAAAGATTTGGGAGAAAGATGACTCTCAATAACAAAGAGACTGCTGGATTTGATAAATCCAAAGTGGAATGTTACAACTTCCATAGAATGGGTCACTTTGCTAGGGAATGCAGATCTCCCAAAAGTAATGATGGTGAACAGACTTCTAGATGGATCATCAAGGTTGAAGATGCCAAACCTAAATCCATGGTAGATATGCATGGCATTGATGGAGTTGGATTTTATTGGAGCTATCTGGACAAGGATGAAGTGGAGAATGAAGCATTGGTTGCTGAAAGGGATGAAGAGCATGTTTAGTATGCTCTCATGGCCAGATCTTCTTCTTTATTATACAATGAGGTATATGATGATGCATTTTGTAGTAAGGGTGGTAGGCTTATTACTGATAAACTTAATAAAGAAATTTTAAAGCTACAATTTGATATTCTTTGGTTAAATATTAATATTTCAAACTATAAAAAGGGTCTTGCTCAATCTGGTAGGATGGTTGAGGATTATAAGAAAATAGAGTTTCACCTTAAAGATCAAATAACTATTCTTAAAAGGGATCTAGCAGTTACTTCTGAGGCTAAGGCTTCTTGTATAGAAGCTAATGATGAATTAAAACTAAAGCTAGATGTGACTATTCAAGCTAGACAGAATGTAGGGCTTAAAATTGAAAAGTTTGAAAAAGCTAGTCAAACCCTAGATAAAGTTCTAAGTGAACAGAGAAACCCTAAAGACATGTCTAGGGTTGGGATAAACTCTAAAGAGTATGTTGCTGTTCCACCTCCAGCAGGTGACTTTGATGGAGTTCTTAAGAAAGACTTGTCTTGGACTGGTATTCCAGAGTTCGAAGTGGAGGAATTTACTACTCCACCATGTATTCTATCACTATTTGAAGAATACAAGCAAAGGGTGACTGACCAAGAACAATGGAAGAACGCCAATCCCTTTCTTTTTATTAAGGGTAGACTTCTTGATAGTGAATTTGTTGCCCCTAAACCCATTGTTGTGACCAACCCTACTAATGGGAAACCTGTTGACCTAAGCTCAAAACCTAAAAGCAAATCTAGTGTTAAGTATGTAGAGATGTATAGACAACATAGATCACCAAAAAGTCAAGCTAGTGTTAATGGGACTGGATATTATGCACATAGACCTAAGGTTTTGTCTAGAAAGGCTTGTTATACATGTTTGGGCTTCTCACATTTGGCTTATAGATGTGTCAGCAGATACAAACCAGTCGCTGACAATAAGTCAACCATGGTCAACCAAAAGTCTTATGTTAATATTAAACCACAGGACACTAGACCAGCTCCTTATTTCACTAGAGCAGCTAACACCCAAGGACAAAGGCCTTTCCAAAAGACACAAACAGTAGGTTCCTTTAGCATACCCTAATTCAAACGCTGACAGGAACAATTCATTTGCTAACAGGGCAAAATCAGCCGTTGACAGAATTAGGTTTGGTATGAAAATGACATAATTAGCAGCTGTCAAACCTAATGTTAGACCCAGTAATAACAAGTATTTACAACCTAAGGCAAAGGGATCTATGGCATCACCTAACTTAACTTGGAGACCTAAACAAGAACAGTCATCAACTTCTAATGGTGTCTCAATGTCATGCAACAGGTTTAAATATCTTGAAAAATATATTGGGACAAATTGGGTTTTCAATGTTAAGAGGGATGAACAGAGGGTTGTCACAAGAAACAAGTCTACTCTTGTTGAACAACCAAATGGATCCAAGTCTACTCAGGCTTGGATTCCCAAAGAAAACTGATTTGTTTTCTTTATGTGCAGGGCATTCCAAAGCAGGTTAATGATTATGGATATTGGGATTTTGGATGCTCAAGGCACATGACTAGAAAGGAGGACTACTTGACAAACTTTACTCCTATTCCTAATGGTGATAAAGTATACTTTGGAGGAGGATATGGAACAATATCAGGCAAAGGCACTCTTATCACCAACAACCTACATTTTGATGAAGTCTTTTTGGTAAAGGAACTTGACTATAACTTCTTTAGTGTGTCATAAGTCTGTGACAACAAAAATAAAGTTCTTTTTACTGATACAAAATGTTTGGTTTTAAGTAAAGACTTTGAGATGCCTGCTGATAAGTTCATAGAGTTTAGAACGCCTACACATAAGGACATCTATAATGTCAACTTACAAGGAATTAAGATGAGTAATAACTTGTCATGTCTATATGTTAAAGCTTCAGCAGATGAAAGTATCTTATGGTATAGAAGGTTAGGGCACATTATTTTTAAGAACATGAATAGACTTGTGAGGCAAGATCTTGTGAGAGGACTACCCTCAAAAGTATTCCACAATGGTCATAATTATGTTGCATGTCTTAAAGGCAAACAACACAAGTCCTCATTTAAGTCTAAGAGTCTTCAATCTAGTTCTAAACCTCTACACCTGCTTTACATGGAATTATTTGGACCCACTAATTAGAAAGTTTAAATGGCAAGTCTTATTGCTTTGTGGTCACTTATGACTACTCCAGGTTTACATGGACTTTCTTCTTAGTTAATGCTAAACCCCTAATTAATTTTATTAATCAAATGGAAAAGAAATTAGGGTTTACAGTTAACGTTCTTAGAAGTGATAATGGTGGAGAATTTAGGTATGACCTATTAGATGCCTTCTGTGTGGATAAGGGGATTACTAGGGAGTTTAGCATTGCTAGAACTCCTCAGCAAAATGGTGTAGCTGAAAGGAGAAATAGAACTCTTATTGAGGCAGCTAGGACCATGTGAGCAGATGCTAAATTACCCATTGCATTTTAGGCTGAGGCTGTGAATACTGCTTGTTATGTTCAGAATAGGGCCTTGGTCAACAAGATTCACAATAAGACCCCTAATGAGCTCTTTTGGAATAGAAAACCTAATATAGATCTTCTTAGACCCTTTGGATGTCATGTAATGATTTTGAATACTAGTGACAACCTAGGTATGTTTAATTCAAAAGGTGATGAGGGTTATTTTGTGGGTTATTCTATGAATAGCAAAGGGTATAGGGTTTACCACAAGAGAGATAAAGTCATAACTGAAAAGATACATGTTGACTTTTTAGAGAGTAAACCTAGTGATCCTACTAATGAACCAAATTGGCTTTTTGATTTAGAGTCATTATCTAGGTCCATGAATTATCTGCCTGTTACTAATCTAGATGTCTTGGAGACTTCTCCAAAGATTGTGGAAGAAAATGTTATTGATAATGTAGGTATACAGGATACAAAGGTGCAAGGATAACAAACAAATGAGTTTACTCCCACACTTTCCTTTGTGGAATTCCCCATTTGGAGTGAAGAATTCATTCAAGCATCTGCTGCTGAAAAGGAAGTGGAGAGAAAGCAACAAGAAGAAAAAGTCAATGAAAGTGTTTCATCCGCTGACAAAAGTAGTGCAGCCGCTGACACACATGGTTCAGCCACTGACACATTGCTTTCATCCGCTGACAAAAATATGACTGAACTTGGTGAAAGTTCCACACTCAATGAAGATGTCAGTGTCATAAATTTAAATGCTGACAATGTGCTTCATAGTTCAAGTGAGTCTGAAACTAATGATGGTGAGGATCATGGTTCTTTGGAGTCTATAGCACATGACAATACATTGTTTGGGGGAGGAATTCTTTCAAAGGTGTCTAAAGCTCACCCTTATACTCAAATCATTGGCCCCATCAATTCACCAGTTCAAACAAGAAGATCAAGGAATCCTAAAGGAGGATTCATTGTAAAGATTCACAAAAAGGAAGATACCCCTTTAGTTAAAGATTGTTTGTTTGCTTGCTTTCTATCACAAATTGAGCCCAAGAAAACTTTTGATGCTCTAAAAGAACCAAGTTGGGTTGAAGTAATGCAGGATGAGCTTCACCAGTTTTCAATTCAGGATGTTTGGGAGCTTGTGGACTGTCCCAAGCATGTGAGACCTATTGGAGCACGTTGGGTTCTAAGAAACAAGAGAGATGAGAGAGGTATTGTGATTAGAAACAAGGCAAGACTGGTTGCTCAAGGTTATACACAAGAAGAAGGGATTGACTATGAAGAGGTTTTTGCACCTATTGCCAGAATTGAAGCAATAAGGATTTTCCTAGCCTATGATTCTTGCATGGGTTTCGTAGTCTACCAGATGGATGTCAAGAGTGCTTTCTTGTATGGCATAATTCAAGAGGGAGTGTATGTTATGCACCCTCCTGGTTTTGAAGATTCAGAGCATCCACACATGGTTTATAGAGTTAAAAAGGCCATGTATGGTCTTTATTAGGCCCCTAGAGCTTGGTATGGTACACCTTCCACATATTTGGTGGCAAATGGTTTCAAAAGGGGAACCATAAATCAAACATTGTTCACAAATTAGGAAGCAAAGGATTTTCTTCTTGTGCAGGTCTATGTTGATGATATTATCTTTGGTTCTTCCAACCAAAGGATGAGTGATAACTTCTCCAAGATGATGACTGATAAATTTCAAATGAGTGCTATGGGAGAGATGAATTTCTTTCTAGGTCTTCAAGTTCAACAGAAAAAACAGGTATCTTCATCTCACAAGACAAATATGTAGCTGAAATTTTGAAGAAATTTGGATTTCCCCTCATGAAAAATGGGCTAGCACACCCATGGATAGGGAACATCCCTGGAGAAATATTAGAGATGGAAAGAATGTTGACGTCAGGCACTATAGGTCAATGATTGTCTAATTGATGTATCTTACTGCTTCTAGACCTGATATCGTGTTTGCTGTTTGTGCATGTGTACGTCATCAAGTGACTCCCAAAGAGTGTCATCTTCATGCTGTCAAAAGGATCTTTAGGTATCTTAGGTGTTATCCTACTTTGAGATTATAGTAACCTAAAGATTCTCCATTGGAACTTGTAGACTATTCAGACAGTGATTATGGAGGAGAAAACAATGATAGGAAATCCACAACTGTTGGATGCTAATTTCTTGGGAGCAGGCTTATATCTTGGCAATGCAAGAAGCAAACTGTGGTAGCCAATTCAACAACTGAGGCTGAGTATGTAGTAGCTGCTGCATGTTGTGTACAAGTGCTATGGATTCAAAATCAACTTTTGGATTATGGGTACAATTTTATGCATACAAAGATTTTTGTAGATAATAACAGTACTTTATGCATTATTAAAAATCTTTTACATCATTCTAAAACAAAACACATAGAAATACGACATCATTTTATAAGGGATTGTTTTGAAAAAGGTTTAATACATCCATATAGAGTGGACATAGAATAAAATGTGGCTGATTTATTAACTAAACCTTTTGATGTTGGGAGTTTCCAGTACTTGGTAACAAGTATTGGAATGATCAATCCATAAATTATATGTTTTTGAGATTATTGTATAATATGTACATGATATGCATAGTTATTATCTCATGTAAAAGTATTAGGTTTTCCACTATATTTTCTAACGCTAACAAAGGCATTTTATCCGCTGACAAGAGGATTTTGGCCGCTGACAGCCCATGTTAGTTTTTGTGGTTTTTGATCTAATCATGCAGGCATTTATGAGCGGTGTGTAATAGGATACAGAGTTGCTTATGGACTTCATATCTTGAAGAATTTTTAATTATGATGGTTGGAATATTGATGTTCCTATCTTGAAATAAAAAGTTTATCATGTTGGGAATAAAATTAGCTAAGTCTTTTGAACGCTGATAAAAGGAAATTGGACGCTGACAAGAGTAAACGAGATGCTGACAGATGAAACGCTGATACGAATTATCAAGGCGTTGACAAGAAGAATCTTAAAGACAAAGACAAGGACTAAATCTGCCAAAGATGAATTCTTCAAGCTGGTGGAAAAAGTATGAAGATAAGAATTCAGAATATATTCTTAATGTTTAAAAAGATTTAGTCAATATGTTATTTATGTATGTTTATCTTGTGTCTCTTCCTAAAATAGTTGATCTTAGCTTTTTGTACAAGGCTCCTTAAAACTATAAAAGGAGGCCTTAGGGTTAGACATAAGATACATCTCACATACACCTCTTCCACATATCTCATAACACTTTCATTGTAATCTTTCATTGTTATTATTAATCAAAGTGAAAGTTTGGTATTCATATATTCTGGTTGTTCTTCGTTCTGAGTATTAGTTTCCGCATAATACTTAGATTGTTGAATACATCAAAAGTTTCTCTACGTGTATTACTTGATCTAATCTCGTATACACAAAGCTTAATCGATCTAAGTTTAGGATCAACAAGTGGTATCAGAGCTTGTTGAGGAACTTTGATTTGAAGAACGAGATCCAATATCGTGAGGTGAACCAAGCTAAGGAAGAAGGTGAAGAAGAATCTGATGATGTTTTCAGTTAAGGCCACGTCTACTTCAAGTTCCAATTCTTCTTCATGTTTCGATAATGAGGTATGTGATAACTCTTCTTGTCGTTTAAATACTGAGAAACTTAATAAGGAGATAGTAAAATTATTAGATGAGGCAAGTTCTGAAAGATGCAAAGTATCTAATTATCAAATTGCTCTCACCCAAACAGAAAGGACAGTAGCTGAGTATAAGAAAATGGAGTTTGATTTAAAGGATAAAATAAATATCTTAAAACATGAGTTACATCAAAGTAAAGATATTCAAGATATCACAAACAGGGTTAATCTTGATTTGATAGCTAAGTTAGATGAGGCTAACAAAAATAAAGACAATGTGAGTCTTAAAATCCAGAGATTTGATAAGGCCACACAAACCCTAGGAGAGTGTGTAGGTAAACAAAGGGATTCTAAGGATATGTCTGGAATTGGGTTGAAAGAATATGTTGCCGTTCCACCACCTGCTGGGGACTTCTATGGTGTCCAAAGAAAGGACTTGTCTTGGACTGGTATTCCAGAACTCCAAGAAGAGGAATTTATTCCTCCACCTAGAGTTCTTACCCCAGTAGAGGAATATCAACAAAAGGTTATTGACCTAGAAGAATGGAAGAAAGCCAACCCTACTTTGTTTGTTAAGGGAGGTTTATTGTGTGAAAGTCCAAATGACCCTACCCCTATCACCACACAAGAGTCTACCCCCATCAAGATAACACACCCAACCACTGGCAAGACTGTTGACCTTGGCTCCCCAATTAAGAAACAACCTAGTGTTAAATATGCTGAAATGTATAGGAAACCTAGGTCACTCAAAAGCCAAGAAAGTGTTAATGAGACAGGGTTTTATCAGTCTAGGCCTAAGTTTTTGTCCAAAAAGGCTTGTTATTCATGTGGGAGCTTTTCTCATTTGGCCTATAATTGTGTCAGTGGAAACAATTCATTCGCTGACAATAGGTCATCCAATGTTAACCATAGACCTTTTGTCCACACTAGACCACAGGCTACTAGACCAGCTCCTTTCTTCTCTAAGGCAGCTAATACCCATGGACAAAGGCCCTTTCAAAAGACCAACACTTGGTCAAACAGACAGTATGTTCCTATAGCAAACCCTAATTTGGGCGCTGACAGGAACAAATTCAGCGCTGATAGGAACAAATTCAGCGCTGACAGGAACAAATTCAGCGCTGACAGGAACAAATTCAACGCTGACAGGCACAAATGCAGCACTGACAACTCCAAGTTTGGTATGAGACCTTATTTTAGACCATATAAACAAAGATACTTGGTTAGTAAGGGTCAAGGGTCTAAAGCATCATCCCACTTAACATGGAAACCTAAACAAGAGCAAAACTCTAAGTTTAATGGTATTTCAATGACTTGCAATAGATTTAAATATCTTGAGAAGGTCATTACTAGTATCGTTGGAACAAATTGTGTGTTTAGGTCACAAAGGGATGAACAGGGATTTATGGTAAAGAATAATACCACTCTAGTTGAACAACTAGACAGATCCAAGTCTGATAAGGCTTGGATCTCCAAAGGAAACTAATTTCTTTTCTTTTTGAGCAGCCTATCCAAAAGCAGGTTAATGATCAAGGATATTGGGATAGTGGATGCTCAAGGAACATGCATTGTTGATTTTTCCACTAATATTATTTTTATCCATTGACATGTTATCTCTACCCATTTTCATGGGATAGGATAGCCTCTGTTGGTGTGTGTTTTTGTGGTTTTTGTCTAACTATGCAGGAAAATGGAGCTACATTTGGATGGATACAGAATTGTAAACTTTTATTTATGATGGTTGGAGTGTTTACATTCCTATCTTGAGATAAAATTTTTCTTCTTCGTTTGATTTGTATGTTTCTGTTAAGGGGAGGTAAACCTCTAGGTATTTGGGTACTCTTAGAGCACTCTTGCACAATTCTAGATTGTGTCCACTGGTGAGTGGGGGTTAGAAATAGTGAAGACTTTTTCTTATGGAATTGTTGGAATTTCTAAACCTCGAGGCACTGTAGCATGCACGTAGTTTATTTTGCATGCATGATGCCAAGACATTTGACATAGAATTGGGTGTGGTCGTATGGGTGACTTGGGGTAGATATATTTTTGGGTTACTTGGGGAGTTGCAAAGGTTTTATATAAATTAACTTTCTCTTTGGGGCATTTGTGAACAAAGGACTCTAGAGTTCATGTGTGTCTATCATGCTTTTGCATGAGTGTATGCATGAACAGTGTTTGTCATTCTTGCTTATTAGAGACTAGTTAATTTCCTTAGGATTATTACCTTTGTTTGTGTTTTAATTAAGGTTTTATGCATTCTCAAGTACATTTTATGCTATGCCATCTTAGCTGATGTCATTTTTAAACTTCTTTATAGACCCAAAACGTTTCATCACCCTTACATTTTTCAAATTTTTTTTTGGATATCTGGAAGCCTAATGATCATTGAGATGTTTTTCCTAAGTGATTGACATCTAGTAGCAGCAGAGATCACTTTCACAAGGGTGTATAGTGTTATGGAGATTGCTGAGACTATTGACACTAGCTTTAATGCAGGTCAAGTCAGTCTTATCATCAGTAAGTCCATCCCCATGTCCTATGAATCAACATTGAGGATTCATTTCCCGAATGTGGATGAGGACAGTATGAAACCTTTGACATTAATGGAATTGACGAAAATCTGTATTAGCTTGTCAAAGCATAATACAGAAATGGTACAAATTGTCAAGGATCACAGTTTTGAACTGATAGACTTGTTGTTTTGGAAACTGATGCAAGGAGGATGTTCTTAGTTCTGTCCTTATATATTGATCTTGGAGAGGAGTCTTAAAAAGGGGAGGAGTAATCGAATTTGAGTGACAAAAGTAATAAAGAAAGCTCCAAAGACTCTACAGGTGTTGAAGATAATTAAGACCAAGTGAAGGCTGACTATACAAGTGATTTGAGTGATTGACTTTTCGAGATTTATTATTACTCAAATTCAGGGATAAGTATATTTGTAAGAATTCTCTCTGTATGTTTTATTTTATTCAGAAACTTGATTACTAGAGTAGATATCAAGTTTAGGGGAGGATTGTTGGGAGTAAAATTAGCTAAGTCTTTTGAACGCTGACAAAAGGAAATTGGACGCTGACAAGAGTAAACGAGACGCTGACAGATGAAACGCTGATACGAATTATCAAGGCGTTGACAAGAAGAATCTTAAAGACAAAGACAAGGACTAAATCTGCCAAAGATGAATTCTTCAAGCTGGTGGAAAAAGTATGAAGATAAGAATTCAGAATATATTCTTAATGTTTAAAAAGATTTAGTCAATATGTTATTTATGTATGTTTATCTTGTGTCTCTTCCTAAAATAGTTGATCTTAGCTTTTTGTACAAGGCTCCTTAAAACTATAAAAGGAGGCCTTAGGGTTAGACATAAGATACATCTCACATACACCTCTTCCACATATCTCATAACACTTTCATTGTAATCTTTCATTGTTATTATTAATCAAAGTGAAAGTTTGGTATTCATATATTCTGGTTGTTCTTCGTTCTGAGTATTAGTTTCCGCATAATACTTAGATTGTTGAATATATCAAAAGTTTCTCTACGTGTATTACTTGATCTAATCTCGTATACACAAAGCTTAATCGATCTAAGTTTGGGATCAACATATCATCATTATATATTTGGAATTTGTGTAAGTTTCAAAGGTGGTTTAGGAAACCTTTAGGTGTTTGGGTACTCATAGAGTGCTCTTATCACAATTCTAGATTGTGTCCACTGGTTAGTGAGAGTTTGAAGTAATGAAGGCTTTTATTTTTAATAATTGTTAGAATTTCTAGTTCTTGAGCATTGTAGCATGTAAAGTTGATATACTGTGCCTGTTGCCAAGACTTTTGGCCTAGAATTGGGATTTTTTGGTTGGGAGACTTGGTGTAAATAAAAGTGGGTTTACCTGGGAGTTACAAAGGGTTTATATGAGATATCTTCACTTTTAAGGACTTTCGTTAGCAAGGGACACTTGAGGACAATTATGTCTATCTTGCTTATGTAAGTGTGCATGATTGGACAGTGCTTGCCAAACTTTAGTCATTTTCAGAGTTTGAGTTATCTTCATTAGGGTAAACCTCTTTGTTAAGGTCTTTTTATTTTATTACTTTTTATTTTTAGCCGTTGATACATAGTGGTTCACTCGCTGACAAGTACATTTTCAAACGTTGTCATGACCAATTTTAACGCTGACAAAATATAGCCGTTACCCGCTGACACTACCATTTTGACCGTTGAAGAACAATGGGTCCCACCTAGTTGTTACTTTTGTGATATTTTGGGCTGTAATTTTATGGGATTTGGTAAATTCTTTAATTGTTAAGAGATAAGTTATTATTTTTCAACGATTTTCTTCATTATATTTTGAATAACTTACCTCATATTTCAACCAATAGCGTCCTACTTTCATTCCTATATATACGGCTCATACTATTTTGAACAGGGTAACTTTCTTGATTGTCTTTCATTTTCTTCAAAATCTTCCAGTTTCACCTTCATACTTTCTAAACCTTTCACACACAAGTTTTCATGGCTCCTTTATTCAAACCAGTTGGTGCTACTTTGGGGTTTAGGGATCAACAAAACATGATCGCCTATCTTGAGGATGACAACACAAATCATCCTCAATATACAGGAATGATTGAGTATCTCTTTTATTCTAACTTAGGTACGCTTTGACTCATGCTCCACTCATTCCTATCACACATATCAAACAATTTTGGAACTCTACTAGTTTTGAAACAATTGATGGAGTGATTACATTGTCAGGGACTGTACATGGGGTAAAATGGGTGGTCACTGAAGCTGTAATTCGCCAAGCCTTAAGGCTTGATGATGCTGATAGTGTAACTACCCTCCCACAAGAACAGTTACAAGAGGGACTTCGAGGGTTGGGTTATGATTTTACCCCTGAGGGAAAAATTAAAAGATATTCTAAACAACAATTTCCCCCAGCCTGGAAGTTCTTGATACATGTAATCTTGCAATGTCTTGGTCCCAAGTGTACTTCTTTCAATTTAATCAATCATTCTTTTGGTTGTATTCTTGTTTGTTTTTCCAGTAGGCAAAAATATAATTTTCCCATATGATTTTTGAGGGCATGTTGAAAAACAAGGGTAACAAGATTACTCTTGCTTACTCTAGATTTTAACAAATGGTTTGGAGCAACAAGCTTACTATCGTAGGGATCATGATAGTTTTTTATAGGATCCCTACATAGAAAGTCAAATTTTTCTTTTGGTTGTATTCTTGTTTGTTTGTCCACTGTTATTGAGGCAGCCAACCACACTCAACCTCACCCAGAACCTGAACCCGCCCAAGAACAACAACAACTTTCACCTCACCATGATGATCCTATGCATATTGACCCCTCAGCCGCTGACACTTGCGTTTCAGCCACTGACACACCCATTTCACCCACTGTCACCTCACCACCACCCACACATATTCACTAATCCACTTTATCTTCTGAACCTGGTAATTATAGAATAGAGAAACGATAAAGGACTACTAGGGTCTTCTTAAGTGGTCCTAGTCATACAGCTGAGAGAACTATGCCTGATGAATTCATCTTTGTGAGTCAGATCTCAACTATGGAGGAGGGCAGTCTACAACCACTCAATAATTTAGCATTGACGGCTATCTGCTTAGGCTTGCAAAAGTCTAATGCAGAACTTGTATAGAACGTCATAGATCAAGACCTTGAACTCAAGCAATTGAGGGAGAGGATAGGTGTTTTGGAACAGGTGGCTCAAGGAGAAGGAGAGCCATGGTTGTGTCCTCTAAAGATGATTCTTACAAATGAGAGGATGAACCTAATTTGAGTGATAAGGGGTCCCAAGGTTCATATGGGACTAACTAGATAGCTGAAGCATTGTTTGGTATGAAGAAACAAGCTACTCCTACTCCATTTTTGATCACTCCTATGCACCAGACTTTTACTGAAATGATGATTCAAGCTAGTGGATTGTCAGCCACCGACAAGGACAATTTGGACGCTGACACGCCTAGTTCAACCGCTGACAAGATTCCAAACATGATTGGTTATCCCAATCACCACTCATGATTCAAGAACCTTTCACTCAGGTATAGTCTTCTACTTTGCCCTTGATTGATCCATTAGATAAGGGTAAAGTAGTGTTAGTTGTAGAAGATGTCCCAAAAGATGCAGCCCAAAAGAAATTTGATGAAATGCTTGCTCAACAATTACAAGAGCAAGAAAATAAAGAGCAAAAGAATGGTAGTATTGAAGCACATAATCCCTCATCAGTATCTGAAGGTGATGAGAAGAATGAGTCTGATGATGAAGAATAGGAGAGTGATCATGGGTTTAACATTTTGGAAGAAGACCCAAAAAGGTTGGATTATGGTGATAATGATGAGCTAGATGAAGGTAGATTTTGATATGCCTGAGGTTGTTGCTATGTATTTCAAGTGGGGAGAAAAGGTCACAGAAAATCCATATATAATTTTGTTAGAGCAGATATGGGGATTAGAGATCCTGTTGAGAGTTCAAAGTGATTGCAATATCATTTTGAAGCATAGAGCCACAAGGTACTTTATGAGAAGAAAAGGGACATGAGAGAGCTGTTGATGTAAAGTATAATACATATATATAATAATATATAATAAGTAAGTGATTCGACAAATAATTCCTTTAGGAAAAAGAATTATAAGTCAAAACTCACAAAATAATATAATATATATATATATATATATATATATATATATATATATATATATATATATATATATATATATATATATATATATATCGGGCAAGTGATCACCCGGGTCATTCCCAACGAGGTGTGAAATTGACGGTTACGTTACTGGTTTGACTTTTGGATGCTTGAATAATCGAGAATTTGATTATTTTATTCTATTTTACTACAAGAAAATCATTTATAGAACGAGAATTTATAATAAAGAACGGGAAATAAAACTAAGGCATACTAAATTAAACTTCAAATTAAGGCATACTAAATTTAACTTAAAACTACGAGAAAGCATACGAAGTAAATCTACGGGAAACATATATAAGGCAAGGGAATGTAAAAACGACAAGCCACACTTCATAACGAAAGAAAATAATTAAACGAAACAAATAATGGATATTTAAAAAAAATCGACATTTAAAGCAAATTAACAAATTTAAATGCTACAAGTGAAAATTTAATTTTCATAAGTGCTAAATGACAAAAAAAATTTATAAAAAAGAATTACATTTTTTTAACTTTTATATTTTTTTATTATGAATTAAACAAGTTTTAAACTAATTAAATTGTTTAAAAATATTAACTTTTTTTAATTCTAAAAAGAATCGGAAAATAGCTAATGTTACGAAATTGTAAGAAAAATAAAACCCTAAAGAAAATAAGCTAAGAATAAGCACAAAGAAAGCTAAGTAAGCTATAGAAGTAAAATGATAAAGATGGTTCAAATAAAGTGCATTACAAAGAATAACAAAAAACAATCACTAGCTCAATTGGTATTGGAAGTGTTGACTGAGGCGTGAGTATGTAACTTTATGGTCTGATGTTTGAATCTCACCAGACGTATATTTTTGAAAACTTTTTTTTTAATTAAAGCAAATGTTACAACAATTTTACTTTTGCATTTATATCACTAAACTAAGTGCCTAAACTTCCCTACATCATTATAGAAATGAATTGTTGGTTAACTTACTTCCAATTATCAAGACAATAACAAGATAAGTAACATTTGAAACTAAACAAAAATTCAAACTACATACACATGATTAACAAGAGTTACTACTAGTACTTCATAACAGTAAAACAACATTTGAAAACAATTAATAAAGTAACAACAGTATGTAAAATCAATATGTATTCACATTGAGTATCTCAAATGCAAACATATAATACTTTTTCAAATAGCCTGGCTACTTAACCCTCACTACTATATTTTTTTAACAGTAAACTAAAATAACATATTAAAATAAGCAGAAACTAAAAGCTAACTAAACTTGTAAATTATTGAGCCAAAATCATAAGTTCAATCATCACAATATCACAGCTTATTTTAGACGACCACAACACAAATAAAATAGCAGATTTAAGTGACGAAAAAAGCAAAGCAAGAACAGAAACCTGAAATCCATTTATGCTTCGAATCAATACTAACAGATCGAATAACTATTTAACCAACTACGCAAACTCAAACCCGTTTCAAATCCATACTAAAGTAAACTGAAATCTACTTCATCCTTCTTGCTTGCTTTTTATGCGAACAGTAAAGAATCATACACAATCTTTTGCTTTTCTTTGAATTCGAACAGTACAAAAGATAAATAACAACAAGAAATAGTAACATAAATCAAACTCTTATCATTTTTTTTGTGATTCGAACAAGAACCAAAAATCTTCTGTACCGTTCTCTCTCTCTTTTTTTAATCTAAACAGTAAAAAAAACTTAATTTTTTTCGAATCAAAGCAAGGAAACAAAATTGAAGTTGAACAATAACTTAGATTTTCAATAAAAAAAATTCAAGTACAATAACACTAATCAAACTTTCAAAGAAATGAGAACATGAATTTTAAAAAAGAAATTTTCGGATTTAAAAAAATACAAATTTAAGACATGAAAAATAAAACCTACACTAATAAAATTAAAGCATTAATTAAAACCCTTTTTTTGGACACTAATTAAAACAAGAACAATGAACAATAATCTCTTTTTGCCAGATCCAAAATAAAAAAAATAACTTCACAATATTTTTAACAGTAATAATATTGATAATGATTCAAGAACAAGAAATTTAATTGAAACTTTTTAAATTAAAAACAAGAATTTATAATACCATTTGAACTTAAAAAAGGACATTTAAAATTAAACATAAATAAAAACCTACACTAAAAAAATATAAGCATGAGCCTTGGTCTTGGATCTTCTTCTTTTTATAGCACTTATCTTCGTCTAAAAACGTCATGGATGACGTTATGAGTTTTGGCTTCTTGTCTTGTACCTTGGTGTTGTACTCTTCTCCTCCTGAACACGTTTAAATCGTCATCACCTTTGGATTATTCGATTTGAATTTGAATCTAAGTAGTGGGGTAGGAGGGTTTTAGATGATAGTGATAAAAGGAAAAACGAGCGGGAAAGGATTTGGGATTGAGCGGGATTTGTGTGATGGAATTGTTTTGGTGGCTGGTGATTGATACCCTAATTTTCTATCACTTTGTAGTGAATAAAATGACAATAGGCCCAAAGTGAAATACAAAGAAGATATGGCTGGTGGGTTTGCTTAGGCTCGTTGGTTTAAGGCCTAATGTGATGAGCTGGTGTAGTTTGAATGCTTGAATTATTATTATTACGGGCTGAATCGGCCCGTAAAACGGGTGCGAGTTGGCCCGTAAAATAATAATTAGTGTTTCAGGATCGATTTTTCGTGCTCATTCCATTGTCATGCTTGGGTCTTGACTTTGACTTCGTTTTAGCTTTGTAAAATCTTGATACTTTGTCGAGTCGATCCGAAAATGTCCAGTTTTGCCTCGTTTTCAATCCTTTTATACCTAAAAGACATAAAATACCAAACACACATATTTGCAATATAATTAACCACATTTTAGTGTTATTTAGTCATTTTATCGGGCATCATGGGTATAAAATGATGAGTAAATGGACCCTCATCATCCCCCGACACTATCAATTGCTAGTCCCTAGCAATCCGATTTTCAGCCGTTTCGACTCTTATTATACCCCGTTTCGACTCTTATTCAAAATTTAAAAGGACAAGAAAAAAAAATTGAACTACTAAGGTTCATTCATCGTCCCGATTTCAGCCGCCCCAAACTAAGCGTCAAACGAGATCATTGTCTTTTACAAGTTAGTAATGCTAACACTACTCATATGCGTTAATCATGATACTTAAACTCCCTTATTCTTAATTGGTATCTCTAAATTTTATTTTTGTCATGATGACCACGAGGATTCATATTTCACTTATTTTGATAAGAGATTAGGTCCAAAAATAGAGTTATAACAGTGCAACTAAAACCATCAATTAGTAACCTTTCCTTATAGTAACGGTGTCAAAAAATTAAGTTAACAAGAAAGATCGATAAACACGATTTTATAACGGAATTAAATATTTGACTTATTGACCATGACTTTTATTATCCTCCTCATCATCGGAAGTTTTATTATCATGGTTTACCTTAGCCTTTTATTATCCGCCTCATTATTGGTGGTTTTATTAGCTTCGGTCTTGTCTTGCCTTTTATTATCCGCCTCATTATCGGTGGTTTTATTAGCAAGACGATATGTCCAAAATTGGATTTATTAAGAGCTTATGGAGTATTTTTTAAGCCATTCACTTATATTTCGCATCGATTTTATCCTTTTGAGCTTAGAATTTTTGCTATTTTTTGTAAATGACTAAAAAATTATTTAAGCTTTATTGGGGGGCCAATATTTCAAATTCGTAACGCTGGCGAACCTTAAATGTCTTCCCAATTTAATTACACGGAAACTACTAGAATTAGTTAAAAATCAACAATAATGATCAAACCGCTAAAACAATATTTATTAACAATTTATTTATATACAAGCATTGGGAGGAAAAGCACACAACTAAAACACATGAGTTTTTGAAAGAATACGAATACTCTACGTTTAGCATAGTAACTTATAATCGACTCTATCATTTCTCCTCCTCAATAAAGAGACTTAGACTAATATAGATAAGGAACAAAGCTAAGGGCTCAACACGCCCGATCGGGTGAAAATTAAACCTAGACACAAAAATAATAAAAATGTGCAAAACACTTCTTTTTATTTAATAAAAAAAAAATTGGTCAAAACGGGGGTGCTAGGGTACTAGTAGGTACAAATATGATCAAATTCGGCTAGAATTTCCCCCCCACACTTAGAATTGAATATTGCCCTCAATATTCAAAGTACCGACCGGAGCCGACACTATAGAACGTAAAAAGCCAATACTACTAGCCAAGTGTGCGAACGAAAAGCTTTTTTCATAAAAAAGATTATAAGATGTCCTTAGATAAATGTTAGTAACACGATCGGATATTGGGCGGCAGATTGAAAACGAGCGCTTCAATCATCACGATCGTGGGAATCCTAAAAACATAGAGCAAACACATGGAAACAAACAATGGAAGAGGCATCTCCCTCACACATAATGTTAGCAAAAATAAAGAAGAAGAACCATAAAAGACCCTCGGGTTGCCTCCCGAGAAGCGCTTGTTTATTAACGAGTCGTAGCTTGACTCGCCCCGAATTCAATGGTCATGGGGAAGCAAGTGGAAGACAAATCTCCATCGGACTTTCATTCAATAGGTTTGGATAAACGTCGAATTTCACAAAAGTTCCACTCCGATAAGATACACCCGACTCAAGAGAATAAAAATGATACATGGAGATGTCGTGGTCAAAAATGGTATCCTCATTCCCGGAGGAGAGAAGATATGGAGGCGAATAAGTAAGAAATGGAAGAAAGGTCCGGATAACGAGTTTATAAAATTCCACATTCTCTTTGAAAGGAGGCTCATTAGTGAACCCCTTTAGAATGGAAACTAAACTCATCATGGTAGAAGATGGATGATCACTATTCTCAACGGGTAGGAGGGTGGGAATAGAAATATCATGAATGATCACCGAGTCAACGAAAGAAATATCAAAAGTAAATTTATCGAGCTCGGGATCAAGAGTAGTCATACGACAATTCTTAAGAGGATTCGGATCAAATGTGAATTGATCATAATCGGGATCATTAAGATGGTAATCAAAATCTCCTAGTGGATATGGAACAAATGGAGTAGATTCAAAAGTGAATCTCTCAAATGTGGGATCAAAATCAATCTCATTTCCCGGTGGAAATGGATGATGAAGAGTAAGTTCATCTGTGAACATCTCATTGATGGGCTCATGAAAATCGGTACTTAATGCCTCAATTTTAGAAATGAGAAAATTGTTTTCGATAATTTTTCACGAAGCCCAACATCCTCGATTTTCTACCCCTTTAGGGTCAAAATCTTTCACCCCCTCTAAGCTTATGGGCTTGGATTGAGGATGTGATGCCTCAACATAATAGATGTCTTCAACAGAGAAAGAATCGTCATCACTGGACGTAGAAGCATTTTTAAAATCAAATAAAAACTCAAATTGATCTTTTGAAATGACAAGAGGCGGAGGATGATAACAAATAGGCACATCACATAAATTGTCGAGAATACCCTCGGGCTCACTTGGGATTAAGACAAGGTCTTCAACACTAGACTTTATGAATTCGTCTGATTTTGTTGCCGGAATAGTGTCAAAATGCTCATCCTCCATTATGAGAGAGTCAACGGGCTCCTTGGGTGTGACTGCTATGGTATAATCCTCGTCATCATCATAATAATATAAGGCAGGACGGTTGAAATTTGGAGCATTAATATATTCTGCTAACTCCTCCTTAACATTTTGTACATCCTCGAGAAGTTTTTGAAGCAACTCTTGTTGTTTCTTTTCTCCACATGTATGCTTAATCTCAAAAAATCTATCCCATGCTATCAATAAAACCTTCGGCTTTCTAAAGAAAACGATTAAACTTCTTTAAAAAGTTTCCGTAGAGGTCATAACGTTATCTCTATCTAGCAAAGCTTCATTACTTGTTTTATTATATTTTTTTATTTTTTATTGAACTAATTCATGAATGAATAGCTCATGTTCATTAAGATCATTTTCAGAAGCAAGGGATTGATGATGAATGACAGGATGATGTGGGGACTCAAAATGGTCATAACCGGAATCATAGCAAGGAGTTGCCTCATAAAAATTCGTCGGTTGACATAAATAAGTATCATGACGCCCCCCACACTTTTCACAACAAGGATATTGTAGTGAAAAACTCAGTGAGTTTTGTGGATAATTATTTCCATTGTAGTCATAATTGCACCCCGGCTCTTGCTCGTTGTTAAACGAGGGATGAGATGGACAATCGATACTAAAATGGTAATCGTTTCCATAATGCGTACACGAGTATGGCAAACGAGTGGGTTGTGGAGGTGGATAAGAATAATCGTGAGGATTATCAAATGAATCTTCGTTTCTCGATTTGCAAAGAAAACAATATTCACCACAAAGATCTTTACCGCAACATTTTCGACAAGGTAATAAATTATATAACGGTTCTCCACACCCTACGCATCGGACACGCGTCGGCATAAGAATTAAACGATAAGATGGTTAAGAAAAATAATTAAATGGATAGAGGATAAAGAAGAATATTTTTAATTTTTTAATTTGTTATTTTTTTGTCTTATATATATAATAAAAAGAAAAGAAAAATATTTTTTTTTATTTTTTTACTTTTTATATATTCACAAATAAAATAATAACTTCACGAGGAAGGATCTTCAAGTCACTAATCGTCAAACGTAACGAAATTGTCGCAACACACTTCCCTAACAAGCGGTGCCAAAAATTTGATGTAAAGTATAATACATTTATATAATAATATATAATAAGTAAGTGATTCGACAAACAATTCCTTTAGGAAAAAGAATTATAAGTCAAAACTCACAAAATAATATATAATATATATATACCGGGCAAGTAATCACCCGGGTCGTTCCCAACGAGGTGTGAAATTGACGGTTACGTTACTCGTTTGACTTTTGGATGCTTGAATAATCAAGAATTTGATTATTTCATTCTATTTTACTACGAGAAAATCATTTATAGAACGAGAATTTATAATAAAGAACGGGAAATAAAACTAAGGCATACTAAATTAAACTCAAACTAAGGCATACTAAATTTAACTTAAAACTACGAGAAATCATAAGAAGTAAATCTACGGGAAACATATATAAGGCAAGGAAAAGTAAAAACGACAAGCTACACTTCATAACGAAAGCAAATAATTAAACGAAACAAATAATGGATATTTAAAAAAAAACGACATTTGAAGCAAATTAACAAATTTAAATGCTACAAGTGAAAACTTAATTTTCCTAAGTACTAAATAACAAAAAAAAAAATTATAAAAAAATTACATTTTTTTAACTTCTATATTTTTTTATTATGAATTAAATAAGTTTTAAACTAATTAAATTATTTAAAAATATTTTTTTTTAATTCTAAAAGAAAATCAGAAAATAGCTAATGTTACAAAATTGTAACAAAAATAAAAGCCCTAAAAAAATAAGCTAAGAATAAGCACAAAGAAAGCTAAGTAAGCTATCGAAGTAAAATGATAAAGATGGTTTAAATAAAGTGCATTACAAAGAATAACAAAAAACAATCACTAGCTCAGTTGGTATTGGAAGTGCTGATTGAGGCGTGAGTATGTAACTTTATGGTGTAAATTTTTGAAAAACTTTTTTTTAATTAAAACAAATGTTACAACAATTTTACTTTTGCATTTATATCACTAAACTTAGTGCCTAAACTTACCTACATCATTATAGAAATAAATTGTTTGTTAACTTACTTCCAATTATCAATAACAAGATAAGTAACATTTGAAACCAAACAAAAATTCAAACTACATACACATGAGTAACAAGAGTTACTACCATAGTTCTAAATAGCTCGCTATAGCCCGCCTTATGGCACGCTAAAGCCTGATGCGTGGCCTTCACGCTACGCAATAGGTCAAAGCGCGCTACAACATGAGGTGCAATGATTTTTTGAATTTAACTCCAAAAAATGAATATTGTTACATGTAAGGAGAGTGTTATTGCTTTAATTATCATGTATAACACTTACTATGAACTTAACATAATATAATATTGAAATATGATAAAACAAATATATATTTTTATATGTTGTGCCGCTATAAGCACCCTTCAGAAATGCTAAAGCTTCGCCTTAGCCGCTAAAGCGTGTAGCTTGTACATGCCGCCACGCCACGCCTCACGCTATTTATAACCATGGTTAGTACTAGTACTTCATAACAGTAAAACAACATTTGAAAACAATTAAAAAAGTAACAACAGTATGTAAAATCAATATGTATTCACATTGAGTATCTCAAATGCAAACATAGAATACTTTTTCAAATAGGCTGGCTACTTAACCCTCACTACTACATTTTGTTAACAGTAAACTAAAATAACATATTAAAATAAGCAGAAACTAAAAGCTAACTAAACTTGTAAAATTACTGAGCCAAAATCATAAGTTCAATCATCACAATATCACAGCTTATTTTAGACGACCATAACACAAATAAAATAGCAGATTTAAGTGACGAAAAGCAAAGCAAGAACAGAAACCTGGAATCCATTTATGCTTCGAATCAATACTAACAGATCGAATAACTATTTAACCAACTACGCAAACTCAAACCCGTTTCAAATCCATACTAAAGTAAACTGAAATCTACTTCATCCTTCTTGCTTGCTTTTTATGCGAACAGTAAAGAATCAGACACAATCTTTTGCTTTTCTTTGAATTCGAACAGTACAAAAGATAAATAACAACAAGAAACAGTAACATAAATCAAACTCTTATCATTTTTTTTGTGATTCGAACAAGAACCAAAAATCTTCTGTACCGCTCTCTCTCTTTTTTTTAATCTAAACAGTAAAAAAAACTTAATTTTTTTTCGAATCAAAGCAAGGAAACAAAATTAAACTTGAACCATAACTTAGATTTTCAATAAAAAAATTCAAGTACAATAACACTAATCAATCTTTCGAAGAAATGAGAACATGAGTTTTAAAAAAGAAATTTTCGGATTTAAAAAAATACAAATTTAAGACATGAAAAATAAAACCTACACTAATAAAATTAAAGCATTAATTAAAACCCTTTTTTGACACAAATTAAAACAAGAACAATGAACAATAATATCTTTTTGCCAGATCCAAAATAAAAAAAACTTCACAATATTTTTAATATTAATAAATTGATAATGATTCAAGAACAAGAAATTTAATTGAAACTTTTTAAATTAAAAACAAGAATTTATAATACCATTCGAACTTAAAAAAGGACAATTAAAATTAAACATAAAGAAAAAACTACAATAAAAAAATATAAGCATGAGTCTTGGTCTTGGATCTTCTTCTTTTTATAGCACTTATCTTCGTCTAAAAACGTCATGGATGACGTTATGAGTTTTGGCTTCTTGTCTTGAACCTTGGTGTTGTACTCTTCTCCTCTTGAACACGTTTAAATTTTCATCACCATTGGATTATTCGATTTTGAATTTGAATCTAAGTAGTGGGGTAGGAGGGTTTTGGATGATAGTGATAAAAGGAAAAAAGAGGGGGAAAGGATTTTGGATTGAGCGGAATTTGTGTGATGGAATTGTTTTGGTTGCTGATGAGTGATACCCTAATTTTTATCACTTTGTAGTGAATAAAATGAGAATAGGCCCATAGTGAATATAAAGAAGATATGGCTTATGGGTTTGCTTAGGCTCGTTGCTTTAAGGCCTAATGTGATGGGCTGGTGTAGTTTGAATGCTTGAATTATTATTATTACGGGCTGACTCAGCCCGTAAAACGGGTGGGAGTTGGCCCGTAAAATAATAATTAGTGTTTCAGGATCGATTTTTCGTGCTCATTCCATTGTCATGCTTGGGTTTTGACTTTGAAATCGTTTTAGCTTTGTAAAATCTTGAAACTTTGTCGAGTCGATCCAAAAATGTCCAGTTTTGTCTCGTTTTCAATCCTTTTTTACCTAAAAGACATAAAATACAAAACACACATATTTGCAATATAATTAACCATATTTTAGTGTTATTTATTCATTTTACCGGGCATCATGGTAATAAAATGATGAGTAAATGGACCCTCATCAGCTGTATTACATGCTTCTTAGACGTCATCAGACTGGTTGGACATATGCCATGTTGAAGAAGCTTTCTTTTGATTAGTTGGAGTTCTATGCATTTCCTAATTGGGAACGTATTTGTGAGGATACCATCTTTAAGATGCTTTCTGTGGAGAGACAGTAATTGATTGAGGAAGATATGCAGATTGAGAAGGCTTCCATTGTACCAGAACCAAGGAAGAAGGGATTCAAGCTTAAATTTGAAAATCTTGATCAGTTGAATCCATATTAGGTTGTTTTGAAGAGAAACATGGTGCTTTCTCCTTTGGAGGCATCAGATATGGCTGCTGCTGTACCAATTGACTTCAAGAATCTTATCATCAAGTAGGAAGAGGATTCTATTGGTTTTTGGGTGATTACCAGGGCTGGTGGGAAAGTACACACTTTTACTTCCTTTATTTCTTTGTTTGCTAGTCTGGATAGGGAGGATGTAGAAACTCTTTGGAGTTTGCTAGAGGAGAAGTATGTGGCTGAAGCTCCTTCTTCTTTAAATGGAATAAATATTTGGATAACATTCAGAAGAATGTTTGCCCATGATGATGCTGATCCAATATGGTTGAATCTGGATGATTTGAGCAGTTTGAAGTGGCATTTGTATTCTGCTGTTGGGGTGTTTTATTTGAGTACTACAAAGTTTTCAGAGTTTTTGCTGATAGATGTGAAGTATCCATTTTCACAAGACGTATTGAAGAAATTGATCACCACCAGACTTGAAGTTGATTACACTAGTGATGTTAGCATGGACTTCATGAGATTTATATATTCTCAAATTCAGGAGTAGGTTTTTGTTTGTAAGAATCCTCTTTGTATTTTGTTTTATTCAGAAACTTGATTATTAGTATAAGTATCAAGTTTAGGGGAGGATTGTTGGGAATAAAATTAAGCTACATCACTATGTCGCTGACTAAGGGATTTGAACAGCTGACAAGAGTAAATCATGTGCAGACTGAATGAACACTGACAAGAGAAATTCAAGCGCTGACAAGAGAAGTCCCTGCTGCTACAGAATACTTAGTCAACACGTTTTGATATGTTAGGAAGATATACATTGCATATTGTATTTTCTATAGTTATCTTCATATATCTTCCTAGAATAGTTGACAAGTTAGTTTATTGTACAAGGCTCCTTAATCTATAAAAGGAAGCCTTTAGGGTTATGTTTGATACGTTCTTAATACATTCATTGTACCTCATTGTTAATCAATACAAGTGAAAGTTTGGTAAACATTGTGTTTTGCTTTGTTCTTCATACTATGTGTTAATTCTGCATAACTCTTAGATTTTTATAAACACAAAGTTTCTCTACATGTTATACTTGATTCAATCTCGATAACACAAAGCTAAATCGATCTAATTTTGGGATCAACAGGAATCTCTTTATAAATGGTTTGGCAGCATGCGTTCTGTTTGATACCAGAGCGACTCATTCAGTCATATCCACTACTTTTGCTACACGTGTTTGGATTTCCCTTATGCCATTAGATAATGCCTTAAGCATTTCAACGCCACTAAGGGACTCGGTACGAATCACCCAGGTGTACAGAGATCTTCCCTTAGAATTTGATGATAAAATCCGCAGAGTTAACGCACATCCTTTGGACATGTGAGATTTTGACTTGATATTGGGCATGGACTGGTTATCCAAACACCAGGATTCGATACGCTGCCACACTTATCGAGTTATCTTCGGTGATGTTAAATCTCCAGAGTACATACACCATGGTTTTTTGCCAGGGAGGTCGACACAAATTCTTTCATCCATGGAGGCGCGTGCATTACTAACACACGGCTGTCAGGGCTTCATAGCCAATGTTCATGACATTACTATCGAGTCTCCATCGATCCAAGATCAGCCTATTTTGTCAGAATTCCCTGACGTATTTCTTGATGAACTTTTGGGCATACCACCTGTTTGTGAAGTAGAGTTTGGAATTGAGCTCATTCCAGGAGCAGAGCCAATCTCCAAGGCTCCTTACTGCATGGCTCCCATAGAGCTTAAATAATTAAAGATCAGCTGCAGGAACTTCTGGAGCAAGGTTTCAACCGTCCCAGTGCATCGCCATGGGGTTCACCGGTACTATTAGTGAAGAAGAAAGATGGAAGCATGCATTTGTGTATAGACTGTCGTGAGCTGAACAAGATCACGATCAGGAATCGTTATCCTTTGCAGCGTATTGATACCCTGTCCGGCTACCATCAGTTACGGGTTAAAGTGAAAGATATTTCTAATACTGCTTTCCATACACGTTATGGGCACTACAAGTTCGTAGTCATGCCATTCGTACTTACAAATGCTCCAGCAGTCTTCATGGATTTGATGAACCGTGTCTTCCATGAGTTTCTGGACAAGTTCGTTATCGTTTTCATTGATGAAATCCGGATTTTCTTCAAATCCAAGGAGGAACATGAGGAACACCTTCGTACAGTCTTGCAGATTCTTCGTCAGAAGCAGTTGTATGCCAAGTTCTCCAAGTGTGAGTTCTAGTTAAGCAAGGTGGCATTTCTGGGCCATATTGTATCTTCAGAGGGGATCACCATGGATCCTGCAAAGGTTGAAGCTATCACTAAATGGCCGAGACCTACATCTGCAACAGAGGTAAGAAGTTTCTAGGTTTAGCTGGCTACTACCGTAGGTTTGTAGAGAACTTTTAACGGTTACCCTACCTTTGACTAAGCTGATGAGGAAAGGAGAGAAATTCGTTTGGACTGAAGAACGAGAGAAGAGCTTTGAAGACCTTAAACATAAGTTAGTGACTGCACCGATTCTTACTCTCCCATCTGGGACAGGTGGATTTCAGATCTGTAGTGATTCTTTAGGAAAGGGTCTAGCCTATGTTCTCATGAAACATGGGAAGGTTATTGCATACGCATCACGACAACTTAAACCTTATGGAGAAAATTATCCTACACATGATTTGGAGCTTGCCGCAGTTGTTTTCGCGTTCAAGATTTGGAGGCATTATTTGTATGGTGAATCATGTGACATCTTTATAGATCACAAGAGTCTCAAGTACATCTTCACCCAGAAGGAACTAAACATGAGACAGAGAAGATGGTTAATGCTACTAAAGGATTACGACACCAACATTCAGTATCATCTTGGTAAGGCGAATGTGCTGGCAGTTGCTCTAAGCAGAAGGTCGGGTATGATTGCTGGCATCTGGATTGCGAAGGAGATCATCCATAACCTGGAGATGAGCGATATTCAGTTTTGTGTACGAGGACATCATGGTTACTGGGAAAATCTTAGAGTGGAACCAGACTTGCATTCCAGGATCAAGGAAGCTCAGAAGGACGATGGTGAGATTTGGGCTATCATTCAGAACCTTGATCAGCAGACGGAGTTTTGTGTTGACGATGATGGTATCTTATGACGGGGCACTAGACTAGTTGTTTCTAATGACTCTATACTCAGAGAAGCTGTACTGAATGAAGCTCACAACTCACCATTTACCATACATCTTGGTTCCACCAAGATGTACGACGACATCAAGTAGCATTTCTATTGGAGTGGTACGAAGCAGGATGTTTCCACCTTCGTTTCTAAATGTATGATCTACCAGCTGGTTAAGATCGAACACCAGAGAGCTAGTGGTTTACTGCAACCACTGGATATTCTAGACTAGAAGTGGGTCAAAATCTCAATGGATTTTGTTACTGATCTTCTGGTGACTCAAAGGAAACACGACGCCATCTTGGTTATTGTTGATAGATTGACCAAATCTGCTCACTTTCTGCCAATCCGCAAAGAGCATCCAGTCAACAAATTGGTAGACACTTTTCAGAAGGAGATCATCAAACTGCATGGTACTCCATCAGAAATCATCTCTGACAGAGATCCCCGTTTCACCTTACGGTTTTGGCAGAGCCTATAGAAAGCTTGGGGCACCAGACATAAGCTCAGCACTGCCTTTCAACCTCAGACCGACTAACAGTCGGAGCGTACCATTTAGACATTAGAGGACATGCTAGGGGCGAATGGACAGGAAGCTGGGATGATTATACCTAAATAGTGGAGTTTGCATACAACAACAGTTGGCACGCTAGCATCGAGTATGCACCGTTCGAAATGTTATATGGTAGGAAGTGTCCCGCCTCAATCCGTTGGGATCAGGTGGGCGATCGACTGATTGAGGGTCCAGAGATGATTGAGTTGACAAATGAGAAGGTCGCTGTCGCCAAGGCGAAGCTTCAGGAAGCTCGTGCTCGCCAGAAGAGCTATGCTGATAAACGTCGTAGGGATGTGTCTTTCAACGTTGGTGATCACGTTTTCCTCAAGGTATCACCTTCACGAGGAGTTAAACGTTTTGGAATCAGAGGAAAGCCCAGTCCTTGCTTCATCGGACCATTCGACATCATATAACGCGTTGGTGAAGTGTCATATCGTTTAGCGTTACCGCCTCAGCTATCACACGTTCACAACGTGTTCCATGTGTCCTTACTCAGATGATACAACTATTATCCCGTTCATGTTGTTCAGTATCCGCTTGATCGGATTCGAGAGGATCTTTCATATGTCGAAGAACCTGAGAGAGTTCTTGAGCGACAAGACCGTGTCATGCTGAGGAACACGATCCCTTTCGTCAAAATCCTCTGGAGGGATCATCCTGAGTGGGAAGCCACTTGGGAGACGGAGGAGTCTATACGGACTTCTTACCCTCATTTCCAGTTCTGACTCGGGTATGTTTCTTTTAGTTTATGCTTTCTCCAATTCGAGGAAGAATTGTTCTTTTAGAGGGGAAGAGTTGTAAAACCCGCATTAAAATACCATGAACAGTACACATGAACAGTAAATACACGAAATACGATAAAAATAAAACTTTCCATTTATAATATATTACACGTGTCATGACATTAAATAACATGTATTTACGTATATTATAAATGTGACGTGTCCAGGATATATTAAATTCACGATAATTAAAACACGAACGAACACGAACATTTAACTTAACATAAAAAGCTATGGGGTTCCTCGTGGGCTTCATGTAGGCTGCGGCTAAGGACAAAGAAAGGGAAAGGAATGGGCCTTTTAGCCCATGACCCATAATAAACTAATAACAAGAAAACACAGGGAAACTTTTATCATAATTTTAGGTTATAGAAAAATCAAAAACCCTTGCCTCCTTTCTCCTTCTTGCCGCCGGCTGTTGATCACACCAAGGGGTGTTCGGGACGTTTTTGCTCTTTGATTTTGTTTGTACGTGTTCGTGATCATAAACATTTTTCTTCTACGCACTCAGTATAATCATAACACTTTTCTTTTTAATTCTTTTATGAATTCATGTAATTAATCTTAAAAATAATAAAGAAAAACATGTCAAGATTAATTAAAAATCAAGAATTAAGGGTGTTTGGTGTTTGCTTTGTTCGACCGAGACCCATTCCGAGAGCCCAAGGCTCTCGGTGGTGTTCGATTCGCCCAGCCGAGACCTTAAGGTCTCGGTGTGGGGTTTGTTTGGCTCAGACACATGACAAGGGACCCCGACGTGATTCGGGGTATGGTTGATGATGGGTTTTGGTTTGGTTTCGGGGCTAACCGAGACCACTAGGGTCTCGGTGTGGCTCAGTTTGACAAGAACAGTGGGAACCGACAACTAGGACGGGGTGAACCTTGCACGACAATGGCAGCCGTGGCTCGGTAGTGGGAACCAAAGGCCACCAGTGGCAACCAGCTAGCCGGTCTAGCCACTGGTGGAGCTGCGGTTGATGTTCAGCCGCCGGCTGACACCACTAGTCGTCGGCTGTGTGGTGTCGGCTAGGCGTTTTCCGGCTCGGGGTAAATTTTAAACACGAGTTCGGGCTCGAGAAATTTTTAAAAGCAGTTTAATAATTTCTTTAAATTATTTACCAAAACTATTTGATTTAGTTAAATACATGACTTATGTTAAAATATGAAAGTTAATATTTCATGACTAACCTAAGTATTTACTTAGTTTAATTTAATTAAAACATGTTAGTTTTAATTAAATTCTTATAATGTATAGTTTAATAAATTAACCTAGTTAATTATCTAATAAGCTATAATACTTGAATCATGACTTGTATTTTAATAAATAAACTTTACTTGACATTAATGATCCAGCTTATTTTTAATTATGAAAACTTACTATTTTTGGAAACTTTCTATTTTTGGAAACTTACTATTTTATGAAACCTGCTATTTTTAGAAAGTGACTTAATATTACAATACAAGTATTATAATACCTTAGTACATGAATAATAAACAACAGAATACAAGAATAACTACATATTAATACTTAAAATAGTTAAAACATGATGGAACATGAATAATAAACTAAGAATACACATAACCAATAAAACACATGTAATTCACACAACTCATACACGTCCTTATTCTTATGTAGTATTATCCGTCAAGGCGGAGTAGGTTCTTCAGTATTTCCGTTAGCTTCTATTGGACACAAGGTACGGATTTCCCGTCCTTCAGTAAGGACAAATCACTTCCTTTATTAGGATTTCACGTATGTAGCCAACTGTTTTCCCAATAGTTACATAATTAAATTCTTATGTTTCATTAGTTACCTTAGCCATATACATGCTTGCTAGTTTCACCTAGTTATGGAGGTACCATAAGCATAACACTGGAGGCACCAGTGTTATGACCCCACCATGGCGGAGTGATAGCTCGTGGCGTCCCTTTCAATTTATTTGTCCTTTATTACTATTTATTATCATGTGGGGCGTATTGGTGCATCCTAGTTACAGTTTCAGCCAGGATTTGATGGTGAATGTGGTGTGTGCCTAATATTCGTCTTTTAAGTTCGTTATTCCCAACTCAATACAAATTGATTGTCCAATAGAAACCAACTTAACAAATTGTTATTGGTGTTCGATTTTATAGAATTTTGGTATTGTAGGTCTAATTATCACAAAGCACGTAAAAATGTAAAAATATGATCTCTACGTATCCGTACTAGTCTAAAACAAAGTGCACATACCACATTTAATGCCATATGTACAAGTAATCAATGCACAAAATGTAAATTTTCTCAAAATGTAAAGTTCATAGAAGCATAAGGACTGAAAATGTAAATTTAGAAACTTAAAGGACTGAAAATGAAACAATAACAAACTTTTAACTAAAATGTAACAACTTTTCAAACTACTAACTGAAATTGTAACAAACAGTCAAAGTTGGGGACTAAATTGTAAAACCTAAAGAACTTATAACTATCTAAAATAGATTACACTAATCCATAATCTATAGGAACTAATTTGCAATTTAAACAAGTCTATAACCAAAAACGGGCATGCTAAGTTCAATAAGCTGGAACAAGAGAAATAAGCCACCAATTAAGCTGGTTTTTCTTTCAAAAGACTTATAATCCAAATATACCTAGTCAGTATAAAAAATTTCAGCTAAAACATCTAATAAGCTAAATAAGCACTTCTTGAATAAGCACTTTTTAAGAGAACAACTTATTGGGATAAGCACTTAAGCTGATTTGCTCAAAACATGATCTAAAGGCCAAATAAGGAAGACCTATCCAAGAAAATATCAAAAAGCTCCAAAGAATAAGCTAGAAATTCAAATAAGCTATTTTGGGCTTATTTTGACGAAACGTTGACCAGCGTTGACCAAGTTTGACCTTGGTCAAAACTTAATTTCTAAGCTTATCTAACAAGTTTATGAAAGAAAATTGGTACTTTTGTGAAAGGAATAAGCAGTTATGAGAAATCTGATAAGAACTTGTTACAGAAACTTGCATTTGCTCTAGTGCTTATTCTATGACAATTTTCTAGCTTATTAGTGAGTACTGTATTGTCTACCCTATATCACTAGAAAGCTTATATGATAAGCTACCCTCATAACTAAAATTCACTTCCTAATTCCAAGAAATGAAGATTTAGCAGCTTAATGAAAAAGGCATGTTTTTGGCTGTTTAACTGACCAAAAGTATTTTAGGACTAATTGCTTGTTTGACTTACTATTTTGACTCCAAAACTTGCAGTCTTACTAGTAACTAGCTAGTGAGTGAAAACTAACTCCTTACAACAACTTTTATCAACTTGACTAAGATCTATGATTAGTACCAAACACTAGTTGTCTAATAAGCTCAAAATTAAGCTATGAGAACTATGTAAAACTAATAGATTAGGCTAACAATCAATCAAGTCATATCAATGAACTGAAAATGAACATTTATCATATAATTTCAAGTAATTTTACACTAAGAACCACAAATGAGCATGCAGACTAAGTATTTAGGGGAATTATGTAAAGAAATCTTATAGGAACTTATTGAAGGCTTATTTGATGGAGAAGTGGAGCGTTGAGCTCACTTATAACTCTATCAACACCAAATCAATTCATCTACACTACTACAACCCAATTAATCATCATCTTCTAAAAATCTGCTCTGCTTCAATTCTGATCAAGAACTCTGGCTATGTTTGTGCTATAGAATGAATCTGGAACTAACTGAATTCTTGAGTAATCTTCAAAATCAATCAACACACTTCATTGATCAAGTGTGATCAATAGAATCAATGAAGAATAGTATGATATTAAGATATTGAAAGTGAAATGAGAATGAAAGTGAATTTAGGTAAAACTGAATTTCATTAATGGAGTAAGTGGTTACAACTGCATTAACTAACTAACTAACTCTCAAAGTGTTTGTCAAGCACTTTGAGAAGTTAGGAATACTAACTGAAACATAACTGAGAGAAAAGTGAGAAAGTGTGTGTTTTTACACACTAGGCTACATGTTTACAAATGAACTAGCTAGGGGTATTTATAGACTTGATAATGAGTGTTGGTGAGGTGTTGTGACGTGTTACAATCAATCAGGGACTGCCAAGTGTCTTCATTCTTCCAATTATGATTTGTAGGTCTTGAACAAATTTGGGCTTTTCTTTATGAGTGAGTTTCAGTTTAATTGGATTAGTGGGATGGATTCGTCTAGTGATGACGAGCATTTTTCATGTTAAGAATTATATCTGAAAGTGTGTATATCGAGCTCCATGTTCTGGAAATGAGAGTAACACGTGCCATGTTATTATAGGTCCATAAATCTTCACTCGGATCAATCCACTATAATAGTAAAGGTATGTGAGTTGGGCGTTTGTGATTGGTGGAACAAGAGTTAGTGGTTGTTACTGTGAAGATTTAAACATATTAATGTTGGCCACTCTCTTCCTTCATTTAATGAGCCAGCCAACGATCCGTGACTCATATTTCTTGGATTGTTATTGGCTAATATAGGTTTCACACAGATCAAACTTGAAACTTCTTTCTTTTTTGGCAATTTAGGTCCCTCTTGTTATCAGCCTTGTATCATGAGTTCAACTCTTCATAGACTTGTCATTTTTGACCCTTTGACTTCATACTTGACCAATAATGATCCCTTGACTTGTTGACTTTGACTTTAACCAGATTTGACTTTCTTCTTGACTTTTCCAACTTGTCACTTTTAGTCCCTCATCTTTGTAAGTTGTCAAGAAAGGTCCTTTGGCTTCTTTTGACTTGTCATCTTTCATCCTTCTTTTATCTTTTCTTCATCATAAATGCCTTGATTTCCATGTTTCCTTCACATTTGTATCTTTTACCTACTCAAGCACAAACAACAAAAAATACCCATAATACTGCTTTTACACATTAAAATCTGGTATTTTACTTTGTGTTTTAGGGTTAAATATTATATAATTGATAAGAGATTTCACTCATATCAGTGCCTTGCATCCTTCACAAGGAGCTGATCCCTCCTACCCATTACAATATTAATTAGAGGAATCCACTCTAATTGCATGACGAGGTCACCCCTCCATGTATTCATGCGCGTTGTTGACCTCATGACCTATATTGGCTTTTGGTAGATTAAACTAATACTGATTTTCATAAGTAAACATAAGCTATGCTTCCCAGAACTTATTCATTTTCGCTGCCATTCATGCTTTATATGCTGATTATATGCTTTCGTTACTCTATGTTTTCCATGCTTTTATTGTATATCCGTGCATTGGGCGTTATGCTCAGCCATTTTCCATTTCCATGTTCTTAAATGGCAGGTACCCAAGGTCGCAAGTAGGATCTTAAATGGCATGACCTAGAATATGATCAACCTATACAAACCCGTTAAACCAAGATTGTAGAAACCATAGAAGTCATAAAAATATCATATAATCCCTAGCATAAGTATACATAAGGATATAAACCCTAATTACCCAAGTTAGAAAATCATCAGGATTAATGACCTAAAAACCCTAATATTAAGAAATCTACATGGAATCACTACCTAGTTCTTTTTGGACAAGTCTATAAATATTTATAGGAATTCATTAAGGTAATAAGATGATATTAAGAAAATGTAAAAGTACTCTAATGCACAAGGTACAAGATTTCAATGCATGACTTGTAAATTAGGTCAAAAAAGGTATTTTCACTCTTTAGACATGTTTACCTAAACTAAACTCTTAAACCAAGTGTGAGAACTCATTGGACACTTAATAATCAATGTATAGGACCTAAATTAAGTTCACATCAATAACCAATTGAAGGATAAAGCCTTTTACTAAGATTTAACCCTAGATCATTAGAAAACCCTAATCTATAAATGTATACTTCCCATTTTCACATCAATCCTTTATTAAACTTCAAACCAAGGAAATAAATCTCTTAAATAGATGGTATAAATCCTAATTAAGCCCTAATCATTCACTAATCACTTTCCCAATTCCCTAATCACCAAAAACCTATTTCCCTCCATTACAAGTTTGAAAACCTGATATTTATGAATCCTAGGATATTTTAGGAGTGTTACAAGTAGGTTCATCGCCTCCTAGCTTTCTACACATCACCATTCTTATCACATATATGTCGTGAGTCATTTTGAGCCACAAGGAAGGATTACATCAAACCTAGAGTCTAAGAACTTGTTTAGACCTTCAATAGAATCCCTTAGTCAGTAATATATATATCTTACACGTCATAAGCCTTAAATTGGAGCCTAAGTGTTGAAAACACTATAAATAGGGGCAAACTCCCATTGTTAGAACTTGCACCCCGTTTCCTTTGTATCTCTGATGAGACTGCTTTTATACATAGTCTCATCATCCAAAATGGGCTTAAAATGCATAAATATCATGAAATATGCCAAATATATGCTTGTGTTTGTTCAATGTGTATTTTAGGTAAGGATATTGGGAAAATGGCAAAAGATTACAAGAAACAAGCAAAAACGAACACGGGAAACGAAGTCGCATAATGAACCGGGCCCTAGAGTTGATTTTCCAAGAATAACCCTTAAAGAATTGAAGATTGTATAAGAAGGGTCCTCCAATATTGAATAATTGACACTTTAAACCCTTGTTTATTCATAATTACAAGTTTGGTCCTTAAAGTTTGTCAAATTGCAAAAAGGACCCTCTACTTTGAAGAATTGGCAAGAATGGTCCCTCACTAATGAAGACTTGTCATTTTTAGTCATCCAAGATGTCAACAAACAAGTCAAGACCTTGAAGAGTGAAGAAAATGCCAAAATCAGTCCTTCAAATATCGTGAATTGGCAAAACTAGTCCTTAAAATCCCTTTGTAAAACTTTTGTGGCAAAAGTGTGAAAAACAAAAGTTTATTAACAAAGGAATTCTGAATATGCCATATTTTAACTGAAATGAAAGAATAATGGAAGATTGGGGGTAATATTTGCTGAGACAAGAAAGATACCTAGGCCACTCAGAGATGGACACGTGCCCCACTACCACTTTCTAACCAATCGCCACCCTCCCCTTTGCCACATCACACCACACTCACAACCGGTTAACAAACTTAATTAATTAAGTTTGAAAAAACGCGGTTAAAACCTATTTAAACTTAAAACAAGATCAAATCCCATGTTCTTGGTGTTCTTAACAAAATTGGGTTTTTCTTAAATACTTGAAATTAGCCCTTAATCTCTTCCAGATTTAAGATTAAGGGACTAATAACTAAAACCCCACCCTAAAACCCCATGCCACATCATCCCACAACTCACATGTTAAACCCTTGCTACATGCTTTTGGGGAAAATGCCAATACCTTGTAGAGAATCAACACTCCTCATTCAGCTTCATTCCTAAGCATTCCTTTAAGCCTTTGGATCATATTTCACCAGCTAGCAACCCCACAAACGTCCAAACTATCTTCACATGTTCAAGATAAAATTCAAACTGAAGGGGCAAAATTTGAAGATCATATGCTTAGGGTTTTCACATTTTCAGTTCTAAGGACCATGTACACCTTCTATATAAAGGGTATAGGGTCCTTCATTTACATTTGCTCTTGGTTTTCCTTGTTCAACTTTATGTAAATCCTTACTTCAGTTTAATGAAAAATTGTTTTAATGTGTTGAAGAAATCCAAGTGCCAATCTTAATTTATGCTTGTTATTGTTTCATGTTTATGATTTTGAAGTATCAAAACCTGTTTTCAAACCTTGTGCAAGAAATTGCTATGTTTTCTCAAAACTGATATTTTGCTAAGTTCTTTGGTACATCCTTGGAATTTTTGGATTACAAGTGATCATAGCACCCTGATAAGAAGATTATCAAGGTGTTGTGAGCTTGTGGTTTGGGGATAATCAAGGAGTGAGTAAAAAGGTTGCATTAATCAGCTTTGTTTTTCAATTTTTTAGTTTTATATATTGCTTGTTCTAACCTTGTGACTCTTAGCAGCTTTGTGGAAGCTTGTGCCTTGTTAAGCTAGACACATAAGCTCAAAAATTCATAAGTGTGGATGTACATTCATGAGGTTTGAGCCTTCTTACCCAAAATTTGTTAAAAATACTTGATTTAAGTGATTTGGTATTCTGCTGGTGTATGTATTGTGTTTTATGCTTGAATCTTGTTGATTATGCATGAGAATGATGTTATGATGCGTATCTAAGCTTGGCTTGACCTGAAATACACATTAGCTTTGTTAAATTTTGATTTAAAAAGTTTAAGGGGTGTTTGGGTTTACTGTTTATGCTTTGAATGCTAATTTGAGTTAGGGTTTTAGGTTGTTAAGTGGTTGTATCTGCTTATTACTTGGTTGTGTGCTATTATCTACAAGTTTTTAGCTTTTAAACATCAAATACTATATTGTGCTATAACTCACTTGATTTTGCATTTTTAACCTAAGATTTTGGAAACACATAGAGTGTATGAATTTTTAGGGCTAACAAGTGTTAAATCAAAGTTTGTGTAACCTGTTTAGGAGATTTGAGTGTTTGAATTTGGATTTCTGGTCAAGTAATCAGCTAAGTGCATTTTCTGTTTGTTCTTTGTTCATCAGTAACTTTGATTTGCTTGAATCTTTGTCTAAACCTTGAACAAGTGCATGTAACAAGTTGATTTATGTTCATTTGAATTTATTATATCTATAGTGTGCATTTGGTTCATATTGGTTGGCTTATTCTTACTAAATCTGCTTATTTTGTTGAAAATTGCTTACGAACATGTATGTGCAATGTCTGTATGCTTTTTGAATTAACTGTATCAATTGGCTGTTAGGATTTGTGTTTATTTGATTGTTATTGACTCCTTATAACCCACTGGTTATAAGGGTTCCTTTGTGTGCCTTGAATCCAACAAAAATCCACAAAAGACAAAAAGTCAAGTTGGTTAAGTAGTGGTAACTTTTCCCACTACTGGACACCCAAAACTAGCCCCTGCTAGTGTTAATTCTTAATCAGCTTATTCATAAGCTATTCTGGATTATCCAGACTTGCAACAACTTAGTTTTGTAATCAATCTTCCTTATTTGACCCATTGAACTAATCTGGAGCTGTTTAGGGTTTGACTTTTAGGCTTGACTAGAAAACCAACTAAGTTGACTTTTACATAAAGTACTTATTGCTTATTCCAGCTTATTCTTTGTGCTTATTTGAAATCTTTTTTACTATTAAGCTTAGTTTTGTCATTTGAAACATTTTGCAACAATAATCAGCCCTTGAATTGGTCTAGAACTCAAAAACGACTATTTTTTCGTTTTATGTAGAGAGATTTTGCTTATTTCAGGCTAATTTCTTCGGATTTTTCAAAATTTCTTTTCACAGATCTCTTAAGTATCTCAAAAGAAGCTTGTGTGTCAAATTAGAGCTTATGGCATTAGCTTATGGCTTAATGGGCCAAAAAGCCCATTAAAAATAAACTGTTGACTATTAAGCTGTGATAAGCTCACTTTCAGCTTTTGGGCCTTTAGACTTTTGTTCTTAAAATCAAATTTTGAGTCAGATAGGTTATTTTGGGCTTATTTGGACAACTTTTTGCTTATTGGGCCAAAAAGCCCATTTAGGTGGACTGTTTTTTATTTCAGCCCATTTGAAGGCTCATTAGGGGTATTTTTGGTATTTCAAGTTCATTTCTATGTTAATTAGGTTAAAATAAACTAATTTGCAACTTTTTAGAATTTTTTTATAAATTTTGGATTTTTAATATTATTTTATTATCAAAATTAGTTTTTAATATTTTTGCAAGTTTTTCATTTTCCATAGCTTAAATATATTAAGTTAGGAATTTTAAAACTTTTTGATTAATTTTATGGTCATTTAATTAATTTTTAGAATTATTTTAAGATTTTTATAGTTTTTAATCATTTTTAAATATTTTTAAGTAATTTTAAATTTTTCAAAAATAGTTTCTAATTTATTTAAGCCATTTTAGAGGTTTACAAAGTGAAAAATCTCTTTTTGGGCTTTTTGTTAATTAAATTGATTTTTTTGGCTTTAATTAGCATAAAAACTTAATATTTAATTAAATAAAAGGTTTGAGTGAATCTTGATTTTTTGTAAACTCTAATTACATTTTTTAGGATTTATTGCAATTTTCTAGGAATTTTTAGGCTTTATTTTTAAATTTCGTCACTTTTTACGGTTTTACGTGTACGACTTTTTCGTAACTGTCATCCTTTTCTCTTTTCTTTCTTCATATCATAATCACAAACTTTTAATCACTTCTTAACACAATACACTTGCCTCCTTGGGAAACGAACTTTCACCTTTAAGGGTTATTAGTGCTTGGTTTTCCTAAACCGAAACTCAATACTTGCCGCTTTTACGCCTTTTTCCTAAAAGTGTGTACAAAATCCTACAATCATTTTGGCGCCGCTGCCGGGTAGGCGTGTTGTGTTCTGATTTGAACAATTGTTGTTTTTATATTATCCACAAGTATAATTGTATTAGTATAACACTAATACGTATTATTGGTTTTTCGTTTTTGTGTGAATATTATTACTATATTGTATACGTAAAAAAATAAATTCACAAGGACCCCAATAGTGTGAAAACACAACCTTGATTCGGGATTTCGTCACTCGATCATTGTATTCGAATCTCAAACAAAGAAAAAAGGCAAAATACATAATTACTTTCGTGAAGCTTAATTTTGAAAAACACAAACTATAAGGTGGGTATAAGGCGGGTATTATAAAATATACACTAAAGAAAAAGGCTCTTAAGTGCTTCGCGTAGGCTCGTTTCTCCGCTTGCTTGTGCGTGTTTAGATAAAAAGGGCTAATCAAGGGTTTGCCAACCAAAGTATTATCTACATATCATATATATTTTCTTGGTTTCAATTGATTAAACCCTATTGAACGTTTTGGTGTTCCAGCAACGTTCTAAAGTCATCGAAGGCGTTCACTTCACGTGATCGTTTTCATTCCTTGAGACTCCTTTAATCGAGAGATTTGATTTGAGGAGAAATTTGTAGATTTTTGTCTATGTAATACATCACCAAAATCCAAAAAAGTAAAAACAACCAAAAACCAAAAAAAAAATTGAAAAAGTCAAAAACACCAAAAAGAATCTTCTTTGCTCATCCCCACGTTGTACGTGACATTGATGCAAACTCGCAACCAAGCAAGACGTGCACGTACACATAGAAACCGAAAGGAAACCACACCTAACCTTTCAAATGAGGAGTCTCCTATTGATGAACCTATCGTAAAACAAGAAGCAACCCTGGCTAATCGAACTATGATGGAGTTACTTCAAGTACCCACCGAGGGTTATAGAGAGGCTATTGTGATTCCCGCCATCCTTGCGGAGAATTTTGAAGTTAAGACGGGTTTGTTGTCGATGATCCAAAACAACAAATCCCATGGTGATGAAAAGGACAACCCGCACAACCATATCCGCCAATTCAATCGTCTTACCGCCACTTACAAGTTTAAGGACGTTGCTAATGACTCGATTAAGATGATGCTTTTTCCGTATTCCTTAGCGGGGTCCACTAAAATTTGGTTTGAGAAAGAGCCACCCAATTCTATATTGACGTGGAAGGATCTCGTTTCAAAGTTCGTGAACCGATTTTTCTCGCCTTCTGTAGAAATGCTAAAATGGATCTGGTGGTCTAATGTGGTGGTAGATGGTGGTGGAAGCCATTGATGGCTTAGAGAGAGAGAAAGAGAGGTTGAGAGTAAAAGTGTGTGTATTCCCAAATGAACAAAATGACAATCAACACCCCTCCTTGGAAGCTAAGGAGGGGTATATATAGTCACGCACACAACCTAAACTTTACAACGAGCCTAATCTAGTCTAAATGTGCGTGACTATGATAACTAACGGGAATTCTTAAATGTCGTCACATAAAGTGAGTTTCCAACAATCTTCCCCCATGGGACGACGTGTAGAATTCCTTACAATATTCTTCCTAACAAGTACAAAATAATTAAGAACAAGAGCTTTCTTGAAGCATCCAATGCTGATGAAGTCTTCTGAGGCCTTTGTCTTCAAAACAACTCATCTTTAAAGTAACTTGTGGAAGAAATACTGTAACGGCACGAGCTAAGTAACCCATACACTTCTGGTTAAGGAGAAGCTTCTGAATTAGCTTCCCCCTAATTCATGCCACGTAAACTTGATGTAGAAGCATTTTAAATAGCTTCCCCCTAAACCAACAATCCTCGTAAGCAACTTCAAAGCTTTCAATAAAGCTTAGAATGATTAAGCGCACAGCGGAATCTAACTAGCAAATCCCATCATATAACATGATAATGTTGCTAAGAGGGATTGAAAGTTTGGGGCACACCAAGTAGATCAACAACTTTTCTTCTCACGCTTGAATAATTCTTCTGAATTTTTCTTCCCCCTGAGAGTTCAAGTTATGCATACCAGAAAGAATCAAGACACTTCTTCCCCCACATAGTTGAAGAAGGTAAATCAATCCCAATTATGAAGCTCAAATACTGAAGTGGACACTTTATCCCATTCATGAAGTTGACATCGTAACACCAGAGTCAATTAAGTCCCGGAAATGTACATATCTTCTTCCGGAGATGCACCAGAGTCAATTAAGTCCCGGGAATGCATATAGGATAATGATGATGTTTAATTGCAACAATCAAACAATTAAACCTCGAATCAGTAGTGTATCGTTTGGAGATTGATAACGACACGAGTTAAAACACTGATTTTCTCTGCGGCTATGACAAATGTCATCCCGGAATATCTTCAAATCAAAAGAAGGTATGAAATTCATCACGTGTACTCGTTGTGCGTTCAATGTGTCTTCTTCTTCCCCCTTGATGGTTTCGAAACTCGGAACCATCAATAAATTGTACGCACATGAACCTGAAATCTCGTGAGAATAATAAATAAGCTGAATTATATATTTTGTGAGAATCAGCTGTTGATCGAAAATCTCTTCTCATAAACTCTCCATGGCCACCTTTACCAACCCACGTGAAAGCAATTTGAAGTGACCACTGAAAGAATGAACCAGATACATCAAACGTGAGGCTGAATAAAAATCCTTCGATCTTGTGACTTAAGCTTGCACTATTGTTGAATGAAGAACGGTGGAGAAATCTCTAAGTACTCAATGCATCACTGAAGAAGTCTATAAGCACAACACCTCTTGAAATTATCCACGTCGACTAAGCGCGTGACACTGAGTACAACAATGTAACCCCTTTAAGTGATAGTTATCCGAGTCATCAACCATCCACCCCGAACCCGGAAACCAGATAACCAAGTCTTCATTCTAGGATTAAGCACGAGCAAGTTATCTAGTAAAAGATAAAATAAATACACGCCTTTGAAAAATCCGTCTTCAACGTCACGTAATTAATACCCGATCAAACAAAATCTGTAGCCACTAAAAATGCCCAATTTTTTCTTGGTCTCGTCAAAATAAATTCCCGTCACATTTGTCTTGTCATTTTATTTTATCACATCACTTTTGTCTCTATAATGTCCAAATTATACCATAATACACAAATTTTTTATTCAAAATGAATAAATTTGAAACAAACAATTTTGTGTATATTTAGTTTGAAGACACACGGCCCAACTCAATTTAAACATAGCCAATGTTTATCAAAGAAAAACGAGTGTCCAAGGCCCATGTCACAAACCCTGGTCCAACATCATGGGATATATAACTTTCCCCAACCCTAATTTAACTCACAGATTACACCTAATCCTCTCACATCGTTAGATCCGCCCCCCATTTTCACTCCCACCAAACTCCCATCTTCTCCCATCAACTCACCTCGAATCCTCCGTCCCCCTTTTCTCTCCCTCACAAATCTCAATCCAAATAACAACACTAATCTCATCTAATCTCATCATTCTCACAGTGATAATCTATTCAGTTCATGAACCCATCTTCCATCTATAAATCCCAACGGCTGCAATCAACAAACCAATCACAGTTTTGTTTCTTATATCCAAAGGAACGAAACGAAGTTTCATCTTCAAAGGTAGGCGAAACAAACGAATATATAAACCGGCTTCTAGATCCTAAAGAGGGTCTCGGGTAGGTGTTGAATGCATGTTGATTTAAATTTATGGAATCGAAACAAAATAATGATTATAACAATTTTGTTATTAATCTTATTTTAATTTCGTAGATTAAGCTTGGTGCAAAACCAAACATGGGTCAATGATGATAAAAAATTTCGTGTGGTAATGATCTTTCGAGGTCATAATAAATTATAACCCACGAAATTAATCTGAGATCAGAAAGTTTTCTGATTTTATGTTGAGTTCGAGTCTTGTCAGATTGATAGAGGGTTTAGGTGACGATGGGAGTAGATTAGTTTTGTAGTTGTGGAGATAAAAGGTTGGTCTGTTAAATTGTGTTCGACTCAGTGAGTTTAACTGAGTCAACTCGGTAATGACCGAGTTGACTCGGTTGGGTTGGTTTTAGTTTGGTCACAAATTTGGCCCCGGGTCATGTGTTAAACGAGTCAAGTTTCAAGACTTTGTATCGCAATAATTAAACAGTCCATCGTAAAGTCACAGTTATTTTCCATCGCAGTCCAAGAAGTCTTTCTATCGCAAAGTCAAACTGAAATAGAGTCCATCGAAGTCTGAAGTCATATTACGATGGAACCCATTACGATGGTACCCATCGCAATGGTACCCATCGCAATGGTTACCAGCCATCGCAATATTGAAAACAAATGGGCAGCATGACGACGTATCTATGCCATTGCGACAGGTTCGACCACCCATCGCAATGTGACTCATCGGAATGAGTCCCATCGCAATGGGTATGTCGAACCCATCGGAATGTGACAAAAACACTCCATCGCAATCCATGCGATCGTACCAAGAAGCAGAAATCCAAAAGTGGTCCTTGTTCCTGAAAATCCGGGAAGGTGATTTCTGGGTCTGATTTTCTGGCAAATCTGGTTTTCACCTTCATCTTCAAAAAATTATGTAACCCAGAACAGATATAATAAAAAATTTTGCAAGACACGAACACTTGTGACAACGATGACTTAATCAGCAACTTAACCATGATAACTTGACAATTTTTGACCAGTGATATAGATTTGGACCAGTGAAAACAAGGTAACCGTTTGGACAAAAAGTAATACGTGACAAAAGTTTTTGACAAATCAGACAAAAACAATGATATAACGAGACACAAAGAAAAAATTAGACCACCAAATCGAATGTATAAACACGATCCAAGGATGGAACCGTGGCTCTGATGCCAAATGTAGAAATGCTAAAATGGATCCGGTGGTCTAATGTGGTGGTAGATGGTGGTGGAAGCCATTGATGGCTTAGAGAGAGAGAAAGAGAGGTTGAGAGTAAAAGTGTGTGTATTCCCAAATGAACAAAATGACAATCAACACCCCTCCTTGGAAGCTAAGGAGGGGTATATATAGTCACGCACACAACCTAAACTTTACAACGAGCCTAGTCTAGTCTAAATGTGCGTGACTATGATAACTAACGGGAATTCTTAAATGTCGTCACATAAAGTGAGTTTCCAACACCTTCTAAGACTACGCATTTGAAAAATGAGATTTCAAAATTTTCACAAGAATTTAATGAAAGTTTTTCTACGGCTTGGAATCGGTTGAAGGAAATGTTGCACGAGTGTCCTCATCATGGTTTTTCCGACTTGCATCAAAATGACACGTTTTACATCTTAATGCCGCCGCTGGTGGTAATTTTTGTGTAAAACGGTCGAGGAAGCGTTGTTGATTATTGAGAATAGGTCTAAGGTCTATAGTCCTCGTAGCACGTCGAGTGTTCGTAAGACTTCGTCTTCGGCTTCACCTTCATTGTCTCATACCATCGATGCTTGCCAAATTGAGGCAAATTTGGAGAACAAAATCTTTGATAAGCTTAGGGGTCTTTTGATTGAATTTAAAGTTGGTAAACAAAGTGCTCCCGCTACGGCTAAAGCGGTTGAGGTTTCTTGCATGTATTGTGGTGGAGGTCATGATTTCTCCGAGTGGATTACCAACGGTGGTAACACTTCGAGTGCCTACGCGGACACGGGAACTTATAACCAAAACGGTCAAGTTACCCGCTCTAATCAAATAACTCCACCGGGTTTTGCTCCCAATCAAAATGCTAACAACTATCGAAACAATCAAGTTGGTTACAAAAACAATTACAAGGGATGATAACAACTATGGGAATCAAGGGGCTAATAACCAAGTTTCAAACAAAAATCAAAACAATGATTTTCAAAACAACAACAAGAGTTTGCAAAACTTGAAGGATCTTCCAAATGAATTTGTTGAATATGCCAATGGAAATGATGCTAGGTTTGATAATATTCAAAGGGAGATAATTAGCCTAAGATCCGAGTTTAAGAATGACTTGAAAAAGGAGTTGAAAAACGAGTTAGCAAATGAGCTTAAGATTCATACCAACAAAATGGAGGGTAATGTGACTAGCTTACAACAAAACCAACAAAAGATGGAACAAGGGCAACATGAGATAAAACAAGAGATGCTTAAGGCCGATAAGAGGCAATCTATGTTTGAGGATAAAATTTCATCCATGTTTGAGGCTATAATGTGTAAACCGTCTTCGAGTAGTCTTCCTAGCAACACCATATCAAACCCTAAGGGGGAGATGAAAGTGATTACCACACGAAGTTGTAAGACACTTAAGGAACCGACTCCTCAACGAATTACTCCAACAGTGGGGGAAATTTAGGAAGAATCCGAGTTGGTGGTCGAAAAGGAGCATATTCCAATCCCACGTAGTACCGCTCATGCCATACCTACGGTTGACCCATTACCACAATTGGAACCGGAGATTCCAAAGGCTATGCCTATGCCTCAACCCACACCACCTTTTCCCTACCCATCGAGACTTTGTAAGGAGAAACAGCAAGAAAGCAAGAACTACCAATTTGAGCTTTTTATGAAAATGTTTCGTGATTTGCATTTCAATATAAGTTTTGTCGATGCTTTGGTCATGATGCCTCGATTTGCCGCTAACTTTAAGAGTATTCTTAACAACAAGGAGAAATTGCAACAATTTTCTAGTTGTTAATAGGTTTATCTTAATCGCATACCTCAAAAAGTCGGTGATCCTGGTAAATTCTTGATTCCATGTGCAATCCAATATATGGAAGAATGCTATGCCTTGGCCAATCTTGGTGCTAGCATTAACTTGATGCCACTTATAATCTTCAAGTCGCTCAATCCTCCTAATCTTACTCCTTCACTAATGTCTATAGAATTGGCCGATCATTCCACAATCCCCGCATGTGGATTGGCCGAAGACTTTTTTGTGAAAGTGGGAAAGTTCTATTATCTGGTAGACTTTATCGTTATGGATATTCCCACGGATCCTCAAGTTCCTCTTATTTTAGGTCGTTCGTTTTTGGATACGTCTATGGCGTTGATTGATGTGCATGCTAGAAAAATCACCTTACGTTTCAACGACGAGGAACTTGTTATAAACGCAACATAAAACTCTCCAATTTCTCATGTTTATTCCGTCGCGACCATAAACCTCGTTGATATGATCGACTTCGTTTGCGAGGAATTTTCACAAGAAGCTTTAGGTTTTGGTGACGATGAAAATAGTGGCAATCCCACTATACTTGATCCCATTCTAGATAATTCAACACCATCCTTCACTCCATTTGAAGGTGGTGGTTTTACGTTGGAATAATTTGATGTTCCTCGTACTTGTAACGAAGACCTCGACAACGATGAGGACTTCTCGATTATCAAGGATTTTCTTAACGATTTCCCATTTCCTCTACCTGAGGAGGTTATGAGTATCGAGCCCAAATCTTCAATTGAGGAACCATCAATCCTCGAGTTGAAAGATTTACCTCCTCATCTTGAATACGTATTCTTGGACGGAGACGATAAGTTACCGGTTGTTGATCCCAAAGTCAGATCTTAAACCTTAATAGCTTGTTTAAGGGTTGTGATAGAGAGAAAGAATTCAATCTAACACTAGAGAAACTTTGCAATGCAAAGTAACTAAACAAGATGCGGAATATAATGTTTAGCACAAGAAAAAATATAATTGAAACGTTGAACTTTAATATATCAAAGATATACGAATACCCTAAAATGGTATTAGGGTTTACAAAACCTTAAAGTATGATAATGAAAGATAAATGAGAAAGACACCCTTTGCATGCTAACCTAGTGAGTCCTTTTATAGCCACAAGGACTCACGTACAAGATCACTACTAACAAACTTGGAAAGTATTAAGGAATAATAACTGAAACGCGTAAAAATCTATTCCATGTTTATCTTTGATAGCAGGGCCTTTGAATTCAGCAGGGGAACCAATCCCCCTGCCTTTGTTATTTAGCAGGGGGAACTTACTCTAGCAGGGGTACGAATAATCAACTAGCAGGGGAAACAAATAAGCATAGATTCATTCCCAACAATCCTCCCCTAAACTTGTGCTTTCCCCTAAAGACAAGTTTCTGAATAAATACTAGTTGATGAGGATGCTTACAAACTTTCTGCCAAATCTGACTATGAACCATTCTTACCAGATCATAAGCAACAGGCTTTTTAGCATCTACAATTAAGTTAGCCTGTGCTAGTTTCTTCAAGGTCTCCTGAGAGAAGGGATAATACCTATGATTGACCAAGTACACACTTACACCTTCCATCACTACCTCATAGACCCCAGAATTGGTAAATAGCTTCCAATACAACAAATCTCCTTTATTCACTGCATCAAATATAGGATCAAATAACTCATGCTCATACATCCTATGCATGCACTCCCATATTACCCAATCCTTCTCCACACCATCCATGGTAGGAGGTTTTGCAGCAAACGTTTTCTTCAATATTTTCCACAGATCTTCTAAGTCTTCATTATCCAAAATTTGAAACATGACATCTAGACTTAGAAATGTCTGTGCTGTATTGTCAGCCCTTGTAAGCTTCCACCAAGTCCTCCATTTGTGTTCATAAACAGCATATTCTATGATAGCAAACTTCTTTCCAAGTTCACTAGGTGAGATGTCATCATTTTCCTGCAGAATTAGCTGTTTATCAATTTCATCATTTGAAGGCCTTTGAGACTCTTTAGTAACTGTGCCCACTTTCTCCATTCTCTTGAGTCTTTTGGCTGCTCTTTGTACATTAAGTATAGACTTCTCAATTTCTGGAAAACTTCCACCTGCTTGATGTAATGCTCCTACTTGTGATGATGCACCTGCTTGGGCTGATGCACCTGCTTGTGTAGTTTCCAAAGTTGTTTCTCCAGCTTTTCTTTTCTTAGATTCTCTGGCTTTCTGTAGCATTTCACTTTGTCTCCTAAGATACTCAGCTTCCTCCGGAGTGTTGATAGTCATCCAATCCTCCACATCATACAATCTTAGGACTGGTATGACTGCTCTTTTTATAGCTTCAAAACTCATATCTCTGAAGTCACCATCCTTCCACTTCCTATGTCTCTTAAGCAGAACTTTGTAGTGTTCAAGTTGCCCTTTCTCTGAAGTCAAATACTTCTCTCTCTGAATTTGATTTGCCCTTCTTTCCAGATACTAAGTTTGATATTTGTAAACAAGGCAAGTCAACTCATACCTGTCTTCCAAAGGAGCATTTATTAACTCCTTCTCCCATTGATCAAGAAACTCTCCCACATGAGGTACCCTGTCATCTAGTTCTCTATGCATGATCTCAACCTGCTTGAGCATATCTTTGGGCCTCATCTTTTGCATTCTTTGGCCCTGTATATCCATCTCCTCTTGTTGTAGCCTGAGAGCTACTTGTGCATCATGTGCTTCTTGAGCCCTTTGCTGTTCAGGAGTTAGATGCTTGTATTTTCTCTTAGGCTGTTCCACCATGATTCCTTTTCCTTTGTCTTTTGGATCCACTGCTGGTGTTGGTTTCACTCAAGATGCAGGTTCTTTGATTGTAATCCCCTTCTGAGCTGGTTGATTTCTGTTCTTTCTAACAAAAGTTTGAGTAATACTCTTAGCAGGGGATTGACTTACAGCAGTGGGATCAGCAATGGCAGGGGAAACTTTTGAAGCAGGGGCTTCTTCTGGATTGCCCATGGTGAGCAATGTTTGAGCAATATCTTTGGTCGCACTCCCCTTGTCACTTCCCTTATCAGCACTTCCTTTCTCCATCCCTTTGTCAGTACTTTCTATCTTTCTATGTACACCACCAGGATAAGAATATTACTCAGTAGACCCTTCTGTATTTGGAACTTCCTCCCCTTTGGAAGCATCCTCATCTGTTGAAATAATCAGTCTGGGCTTTCTCCTCCCCTCAAGAGTAGCAAGTCTGGTTTCCAAGTGATTGATAACCAGGCCTTGCTTTTTGACATCTTGTACCAGTTGTGCATTCTGCCTTTTCAGACTCATACACATTTTCGTCAATTCCAAATTAGTCAAAGGTTTCATACTGCTCTCAATCCTAGAAGGGGATTTCTCCCCTTTTTGGATATCATGGATTGAGGGATAGGACTTACTGATGGTGTCACTGTCCTGCTCACCCCTTGAGGATGAGCCAGTAGTGGCAGCCAAACCCTCAGGTTGCTCCAAACCCTTGGAGACTCTCCTCTCTGCTGCTTGTGAAGATTTACCAGGCAAGGGAGACCTGGCAAACCTGAATTTAGACCGCCTTTCATGTTGTGGATTAGCAGGGGGTAAAGGACTAGCAGGGTGTAGGTGTCTGGCAGGGGAATCAGGAGATTGGTGTGTAGCTGTTTGATTCTTGGCTTCTTCCCGTCTGATTTGGTCCATCATAATTGTAGTGAGTGGAATGGTTTTGCCAGAAAACAGAGGTGATGGTGCAAGGAGTGTGGTGAATAGTTTTGTGGTATGTTTGGTTGCTGAAAATAGTTTTTGTGTTTAATTGGACCATGATCACTCATATTCAGCAGAAGTTCTATAAACCTTCGGTACATACAAAACTTTGAGTTGCTTGAAACGTTTTTAACCATTCCTTTAAAAATCATTTGAGAAAAACAATACTTCCTCCCTGTTGCAAAGCAGATCAGGGCAGAAGCCATCTCACTACCAAACTCATTAAAAGTAGTGGTTTTGGGTGACAAACATTGCAAAATTGTATGAATCAAATATTTCCAATGAGGGGCAAACTGGCCTTTAGCAAACTTACATTTTTGGTTTTTAGAGTTTGTACCCCAATTTAACAAGACCTGCAAAAATTTCAGCCTCAGAAAAGTTGGTTATCCCATCCTCATCATCAAGGAGAAGATTCTCCCTGATGGAGGCAAGTGTAATCACCTTAGGATGACCATCAACTGTGCTTTGAATTATAACCTCTCCATTCACTGTTTTGGTCATGGCTTTAGACCAGAACTGCTGAATGTGTGAGGTATAGATTCGAGGATTGATGAGAAGGGCCACTCTAAAGTATGATGACTTTAGAAAGGCCACAGCATCAGCAAAATCGGCTGGTTCATCATGTAGCAAAGCTATTTGGTTATGATTAGCAGCAATTTTGAGAGTCATGATAAAGTTTGAAAATAGTTTGAAGGTTTATAGAGATGAGAGGTAGGTGGGATTAAGTCGAGGGAGAGAGATGGACGTGCTGGTGAAGGGAATTAAGTTTTTATAGGCGAATTGAAGAGCTGTGATTGGACCAAAATTTTCAAATTGCAAAAATATCAAAGATAAATCTTGATAAAAAAGTAATTTATTTGAAATAATAAAGAAAAGATTACCAATCAGCGAAGAAAGTGCCTTAAATATCTCTTAAAAACAATAAAATATTCCCTTACCAAAATTTAAGCTAGCAGGCCCAACGCCTATGAACAGGGTAACGGTATTGTCGGTCAACGGTCAAACAGGGGAATGTTATGATAGCAGGGGAATGAAAAGATGAAAGCAGGGGAAACTTTCCTAGGGGTATTAGACTAGTCATGGAGAGACCAATGCTAACTAGCTCTGCTCTAATGCACACACTTGTATACACAAGATAGATACATAGAAACTCAAGAGTCCTCTATTCAGCAAAGGTCCCAATACAAAGAGTCAATACATAAGTCCCCCTACACCAGGTTAACCCAAGAAAACATGCATACCCCAGTCACCATCCCTACCTTGTCCCTTACCTATGGTTAGTCAGTCTTGGCAATGTGTGCCACACATCTATATTTGAACAGCAAGCTGTTTTAATTGAGAAATGTAAGCACTCACTACAGTGCCTCAAGGTTTCAGAGTTCTGACAAGCTTTGCAGCAAGTCCTCATTACCTTGAACCCTCACTCACTAGTGGATATGATCTAAGATCATATATGAGTATCCTAAGGATACCCTGAGTCCTAAAGGTGTGACCTAACCTCCCTTGAAACATAGATTATATACCTGATTCACCAATTAGAATTGTATGCACCATATAAACCTCTGCAGTGTTAGTCTAAAACCACATATAACCACTGTTGTAAGAAGAACACACCCAGCTTAAGAGAAAAATTCTCTTAGTAGGGGAATGAACCCCCAGCAGGGGAATCTATGTTAAAAAGCAGTGGAATAAAAAGTGATGGAAAAATGGACTAACAGTTATACAACAACAGCAGTGAAGCAACCCTGATCATACAGGACAAAATAGACATCAGTTTTTAAGGGATAACCATTCCAATACCTGCAACCAGATACTGAAACCTCCCTACTTCAAAAGCTTTTGTTAAAAGATCAGAAACATTAAGTTCTGTATCAATTTTCTCAGGGACAATTAGTCCTTTTTCAAAACAATCTCTGATAAAGTGATGTCTAATTTCAATGTGTTTAGTCTTGCTATGAAAAACAGGGTTCTTAATAATGCAAATGGTGCTGTTGTTGTCAATGAATATCTTGGTTTTAAGAAAGTTATACCCATAATCAAGCAGTTGATTTTGCACCCAAAGTACTTGACCACAGCATGCAGCAGCTGCTACATACTCAGCTTCAGTTGTGGATGTTGCCATGATGGTCTGCTTCTTACATTGCCAAGATATAAGTCTGCTTCCTAAAAATTGGCATCCCCCTGTTGTAGATTTCCTATCATTGTTGTCACCAGCATAATCACTATCTGAATAGGCTATCAGCTCAAATGGTGACTCCTTTAGATACCAAAGTCCTAAGGTGGGATGACACTTTAGATACCTAAATATTCTTTTCACAGCAAATAGGTGACACTCTGTTGGTGAAACTTGGTATCTTGCACATAAGCAGACTGCAAACATGATGTCAGGTCTTGAAGCAGTGAGATACATAAGAGACCCAATCATAGACCTGTAGTTCCTGACATCTATAGGCTTTCCAGGACCATCTTTACCCCATGGATGATCCTTGTCCATTGGAGTGGACACCTTCTTTCCATCAGACATGCCAAACTTCTTTACAATCTCAGCCACATATTTGTCTTGTGAGATAAATATCCCATCTTTCCTCTGCTGAACTTGTAACCCAAAAAAGAAGTTTAGTTCTCCCATGGCACTCATTTGAAATTTATCCTGCATCAGTTTGGCAAACTCCTTGCTAAGCATAGAGTTAGTGGATCCAAAAATGATGTCATCAACATAGACTTGTACAAGCAAAAGGTCACCCTTGTGTTTCTTGGTAAACAGGGTCTGATCAATCTTCCCCCTGCTGAATCTATTGTCTAAGAGATATTTAGAGAGAGTACCATACTAGGCTCTGGGAGCTTGGTGAAGTCCATACATAGCCTTTTTCACCTTGTATACTTTGTCTGGATGTTCTGGGTCTTCAAACCCTGGAGGTTGCATAACATAGACTTCTTCATCAATGGTTCCATATAGGAAGGCACTTTTCACATCCATTTGAAAAACAGTGAAGTCCATGAATGAAGCATAAGCAAGAAATAATCTAATGGCTTCAATCCTGGCTACTGGAGCAAATACCTCTTCATAATCAATTCCTTCTTCCTGAGTATACCCTTGTGCCACTAGTCTTGCTTTGTTCCTGACAACTATTCCCCTTTCATCCTTTTTGTTCCTGAGTACCCACTTTGTCCCAATAGGCCTTGCCCATTTGGGACAATCTACCAGAATCCAAACCTCTTGTATGTCAAATTATAAGAGCTCCTCTTGCATGGCTTCAACCCAGCTTGGGTCATTTAAAGCCTGAAAAATCTTCTTTGGCTCTTCTTGTGACAAAAATGCAGTAAACAGACAACATTGCATGTTGTCATGTTTGAACTTCATGGTGATGTTAGCAATGAAGCTGTGCTCCTTTGCTGTGTACCTTGTATGTCTAGGGGCTTCAGGATTACCAATGATTTGAGAGATAGGGTGATCCTTATTGATTTTGTAGGTAGGCTGCATGATTACTTCTGTTTCATCTTCTTCCAAATCAGAATTGATGGGGCTATTTTGATTAGGAAAGAAGTCCTCAAAGGAACTTACAAATGATACAGCATGACCTAGAGATGGGTGCTGGTGAGCAGAATGAAGCTCTGAGTAACTAGGACCTCCACTCTTGATGATTCTGCTTCCACTGCTGGATATGATAGGACCATCAGTTATAGGTGTAGATGATGAAATGAGTGGGGATTCTCTTTCTGCATCATTAGTATCATTAGCAACAGGATCCTTTGTGGAAGAGGAAGCAATTGGTCTAGCAGTGGAATCCTGGATTCCACTGCCTTCAGCCATTCCGCTGCTTTCAGGAGGTGACATAGCAGGGGATGAGATTGGCTGTTCTTTTCCTAGAGAAGAATTATCTTCTTGAACATCAGATTCAATAGGAAACTATGAGGGTACATTCATGTACCTCAGGGGTGACTTCTCTACACCAGTTGTTTCTTGAGTACCTGAAATGTTAGTGTTCTGCAAAGCAACATGTATATAATTCATAGACTTTGAAAGTACTTCTATATCAAAGAACCAGTCAGGACCTGTTTGAACATCTTCAGGCTTGTCTTCAAGAAAGTTCACATGAATATTTTCTGTGATTTTGCTTGTCTTCTTGTTGAAGACCCTATATCCCTTGCTGTTTAATGAATAACCCACAAAGTATCCATCATCACCTTTTTCACTAAACTTACCTAGATTGTCAATAGTGTTCAAGATGATCACATGACATCCAAAAGGTCTGAAAAAGTCAATTAAAGGAGGTCTTCCATTGAACAGCTGATAAGGGGTCTTGTTGTGTGCCTTAACCACCAAGGCCCTGTTTTGTACATAACAAGCAGTGGATACAGCTTCAGCCCAAAAGATAACTGGAAGTTTGGAATCAGACAGCATAGTTCTTGCAGCTTCAATGAGTGTCCTATTCCTTCTTTCTGCCACTCCATTCTGTTGAGGTGTTCTTGCAATGCTGAATTGCCTCTTGATGCCTTTGTTTATGCAGAAAGAGTCCAGTTTCTGATTTATGAACTCACCACCATTGTCTGATCTCATGGTGACTACCTTCATGCTTTTTGATAGTTCAATTTGATTGATGAACCCAATGAGTACATCAGCTGTGTCACTCTTCTCAAATAGAAAGAATGTCCATGTGAACCTTGAAAAATCATCAGTAATCACTAGGCAGTACCATTTCTTCATTATGCTTGCCACAAAAGTAGGACCAAAGAGATCCATATGCAGTAGTTCCAATGGCTTGGTGGTGGACATACTTGTTTTTGATTTGCAAGATGCTCTGTGTTGCTTCCCTTTCAGACAGGCAGCACAAGTATGTTCATTGGCAAAAGACTTGGAAGGAAGACCATGAACCAGATTATACTTTACTAGTTTGTTCATGTTCTTGACATTAAGATGACCAAGTCTTCTATGCCATTTCTTACATTCATCTACTGAAGCTTTGACAATGAAACATGTTTCATTGTCTTGGAGAGATATGTCCTTGAGATCAATTGTGTACATATTCTTCTGTCTTGGTGTTCTGAGTACAATAGGAGTGTCTGGTGGCAAGACAAACTCCTTTCCTAACACCAAGCATTCAGTGTCAGTAAACAAGACAAAATTCTTGTTATCAGTCATCTGTGACACACTGAAGAGATTGTACTTGAGTTCTTTCACCAAGTAGACATTGTCAAAGGTCATCCCATTAGTGACAATAGTTCCTTTTCCTGTTATAGTTCCATGCCCATCTCCAAAAGAAACACCATCATTGTCATGCAGGGTCACAAAGTTAGACAGGTAAGCTTTTTGTCCAGTCATACTTCTTGAGCATCCGCTATCCCAATATGCTCTATCATCCCTTGTCTTCTTTGTCACCTGCAAAAAGAAAAACAAATCAGTTTTTCTTGGGGACCCAAGCCATTACAGACTTGGATCTACCTCGTGTATCAATATAGGATAGCTTATCAAAAACTAGAGATACACCATTAGATTGAGTACCCCTTTTGGGTACCCAAACCCAACGAGCTGAGGCTTTCACAGCTTTTCCCCATCTTCCCATGCTCCTAGAAGGCAAAACTTTGTTAGCAGGGGATACCCCAGTTTTAGCAGGGGAATCCCTATGCTTAGCAGAGGGAACCCATCTTTTGTTTTGGCCTCTATTCATGTGTTGGTAAGGTCTAGAGCCAAATCTATATGCACTATAAGATGTTGGGGTGGTTACAGCAGTGCTGGGTTTTGTGTGAACATCATTCTCCTTCCTAAGTGCAGGAACAACATATTTATCAGTCACCCTGTTTCTCAAGACAGGGGCAACATACTTGGCAGGGGAAAAGGATTTTGCCCCTGCATTTAGAAGAATGGTTTTAGGTTGCATATCCTTTAAAGGATTTGCAGCCACCATCTCTATTGGTGCCTTACACTCTTGATAAGTGTGCTCAAAGCTGCCACATGTGAACAGGGCTTGGTGTTAATCACAAAGTCTTCTCCTAATTGATGAGACTTTTGGTCATTCCAATTTCTTTGATTTCCTCTTACAGGCTTGTACGTACCAGCATACTTAATGGTAGACTTAGGGGACTGTGATCTGGTCTTAGATTTGGGAGAGCTACTCTTAGAACTAGAATCACTACCAAAGATTCAATCTTTTGAAAATAGAACAGGGTTATCAATTTTCCATTGTTTTAAGGCAACCTGTTTCTTTTCAAAATCCCTAATAACACTAGTTTTTACTAGAGACTCTTCAGAATCAAGATTATAAGGTATATAAGCACTCAAGTCAAACTCAATGTCATCCTGTTTTTGAAAACAAGGAAGACTAGTCCAGGACAGGTCTTTTCTAGGAAAAGGTGCATGGATGTTGGCAGGGGGTGGTGGTATGGTAGCATGCATATTTTTAATCCCAAACCCTGTTTTGTCCCTAGGAGATTGACCTATTTCAACTGCTTTGGTTAAATCTTTTGAAGCTTTTCCAAATTTTTCAACAATTTCCTCATCTATCTTTTTGTCAGTTTTAAAATTTCAAGTTCAGCAGTCAATTCCTTTATGGATTGGTTATTCTCCTTAGCATCTCTTTCTAGAATCACAATGTGATCCCTATAATCACTTTCTCTTTGCTTAAGCTCTCTTATGGTGGACTCTAACTGTTCTAAAGCACGTTTATAATTATCAAGATCATTATCACAATTGATATAGTCAGCTTTTACCTTTCTGATTTGATCATTTAAAGACTCAGTATTTTTCCTACAAGCTTTAGTACAATATGAGTCATCATATACCTCATTGTCAGAGCTGGAACTTGACATGGCCATAAGTGCAAAGTCTTCTTCTTTTTCCTCAGCAATCAAAGCTTGATTTCTTTCCACATTCTCTGTCATAGCACTCCAGTCCCATCCACTTGCTCCATCTATCCCCTGCATTGCTACCATGGCTTTAGCACCCGAATCATCATCTCTTGTTTCCTTTCTGTAGCTATTTCCAGTCTTAGGTCCTCTACATTCCCTGGCAAAATGACCCTTCTTGCCACAGTTGTAGCATTCAACTTTTGTTTTATCAAACCCAGCCACATCAGAGGGATTAATTGAGATCTTCTTCCCATACTTCTTGTAGAACCTATTAGCTCTCATGCTGAGCAGAGCCATATTCCACTTGATATCCATCTCTTCTAGCCCTTGCTTACTGATTTGACTTAGATCTTCATGTAACACAGTAGATCCTTGTGGCCCTTGAGATGCTATAAAAGCACAAGCAGTATCAAGGCTGAATGTAGCTGGTCTTTCTTCATCATAGGAAGGTCCAGACTTGGTAGCAGGGGAATAAGTAGCAGGGGCTACTTCAATTCCACTGTTCTTGGAGATTCCACTGCTTTGTGATATGAATGCCATGTTAGCAGGGGAATCAGTGGATCCACTTGAGTTGGTGGGAATCGTTCCTTTTGACTTCATCTCATTGACAACAGGTTCAAAAACCTTTAAGTTATTATATATGTCATCAATGTCCTTGTCGTCCAAGTCATCCTTATTCTACCAAATTGCCTTATAGACAAAGCATTCTTTCTGGAGGCTGTTAAGAAACCTGTTATTCACCTACTCTTTTGATACCTCAATATCAAAGAATTCCAACTGGGCCACCATATCTTGAAGCCTATTGTAAATAGCTCCAATTGATTCATCACCAATTGCTTTGAAAGAAGCAAAATCATTCAGCATTTGATTTTTCTTCTTCTTCTTTGTGGCTTCATTTCCTCCAAAGGTTTTGCCTATGGCTTCCCATAGATCCTTAGCTGTTTTGTATTTCCTGAATCTGAGTTGATGTCTATCAGGTAGAGCCAACAGCAATGAGCTGTGAGCCCTGACATCATGCCTTCTAGCTAGTATTTCCTTATCACACAGAGCAGCAGATTTCTTCTTGTCCTTACCTTTGGAACTTTCACCTTTTTCTTCTTCCTTGCCATCTTCAACCGCCATAGTTTTGGTGAATTGATCACCAAACTCTATGATCTCCCAAAGAACATAGTGTTCCATTTTCAGGTATTGTTGGATTCTGAATTCCCATAATTCAAAGTTTTCAGGATCCAACATGGGTAACTTGAGGTTATTGTGGTTGTTGTTGTTTGAGGATGAGTCTGAAGACATGTTTGCTATGAGGTATCTGTTCTTGATTTAGACAAAGTTTCTCAACAAGCTCTGATACCACTTGTTGATCCCAAAGTCAGATCTTAAACCTTAATAGCTTGTTTAAGGGTTGTGATAGAGAGAAAGAATTCAATCTAACACTAGAGAAACTTTGCAATGCAAAGTAACTAAACAAGATGCGGAATATAATGTTTAGCACAAGAACAAATATAATTGAAACGTTGAACTTTAATATATCAAAGATATACGAATACCCTAAAATGGTATTAGGGTTTACAAAACCTTAAAGTATGATAATGAAAGACAAATGAGAAAGACACCCTTTGCATGCTAACCTAGTGAGTCCTTTTATAGCCACAAGGACTCACGTACAAGATCACTACTAACAAACTTGGAAAGTATTAAGGAATAATAACTGAAACGCGTAAAAATCTATTCCATGTTTATCTTTGATAGCAGGGCCTTTGACTTCAGCAGGGGAACCAATCCCCCTGCCTTTGTTATTTAGCAGAGGGAACTTACTCTAGCAGGGGTACAAATAATCAACTAGCAGGGGAAACAAATAAGCATAGATTCATTCCCAACACCTGTTATTATTGCGAACGATCTTTCGAATGATGAAAAAACCGCACTTATCGATGTTCTAAAGGATCACAAAGGGGCAATTAAGTGGAAATTATCCGACATTAAGGGGATTGATCCCAAATTTTGTACCCACAAAATCTTAATGGAGGAGGACTACAAACCCACAATCCAATGTCAAAGGAGGGTGAACCCCAAAATTCGCGAATTCATCAAAAAGTAAGTCCTTAAACTCCTTGACGCGGGAATGATTTACCCTATTTCTGATAGCCCTTGGGTGAATCCTATTCATTGTGTTCCTAAGAAGGAAGGAATGACCGTTGTGCCAAACGATGCCAACGAGTTAATTCCAACTCGACTCGTGACCGGTCGGAGGGTGTGTATCGACTATCGTAAGTTGAATGACGCCACTCGTAAAGACCATTTTCCCTTGCCCATCATGGACCAAATATTGGAGCGTCTAGCGGGAAACGATTACTGTTTCTTTTTAGATGGTTTTTTCGGTTACTTCAAAATCCCCATCGATCCTCGTGATCAAGAAAAAACAACGTTTACGTGTCCATATGGAATGTTTTCCTATCGTAGAATACCATTCGGACTTTGCAATGCACCGAGAACTTTTCAACGGTGTATGATGGCTATTTTTCATGACATGATCGAGAAGACGATGGAAGTCTTTACGGATGATTTTTCCGTGTTTGGTTGTTTGTTCACTTCGTGTTTGTCGAATCTTGAGAGAATGTTGAAGCGTTGTGAGGAAACCAACCTTGTGCTCAATTGGGAAAAATGTCATTTCATGGTTAAGGAAGGAATCGTCTTAGGGCACAAGGTCTCAAAAGCGGGGATTGAGGTAGACAAAGCTAAGGTAGACGTCATCGCCAATTTACCTCATCCCAAAACCGTTAAAGGAGTTAGGAGTTTCCTAGGCCACGCGGACTTTTATCGTCGATTCATCAAGGATTTTTCAAAGATTTCTAGACCCATTACACATCTCCTCGAAAAAGATGCTCCTTTTGTATTTAACGAAGATTGTGTACAAGCCTTTGAAATCCTTAAGAGGAAACTTACCGAAGCTCCCATTCTTGTTGCTCCCAATCGGAACCTCCCCTTTGAGCTCATGTGTGACGCTAGTGATTACGCTATTGGGGCCGTGATGAGATGGCATTTATACATGATCTCATCGTTCTTTTCGGGCTTTAAATGCATAAGATGTCATAAAAATACCATATATATGCTTGTGTTTGTTTACATGTGTGTTTTAGGTATGGATATCGTGAAAAAGACAAAAGATCACAAGTTTCAAGGAAAAACGGACACGAGAAACGAAGCCGTACAAGGAACCGGGCCCTAATCATGGAAAGCTCAACAAATACCCTTGAAGACTTGAAGACAAACAAGATTGATCCTCAATTATTGAAGAAATGCCACTTAAAACCCTTGTATATTAATAATTACAAGTTTGGTCCCTTAAGTTTGTCAAAATTACACAAAAGGTCCCTCAACTTTGAAGAAATGGCAAGTTTAGTCCCTCAACTATTCAACATTGTCAAATATGGTCCCTCATCAAGCTCTAAGATACGTTGAAGACCTTTAAGGATCAAGAATGTCCAAGATCAGTCCTTGAAATATCTCAAAATGGCAAAAACAACCCTTGAAAACCCTTTTGGAAAGTTATGTGCCAAAATTGCCAAATGGTGAAAGATATTAACAAAGGAATGGAAGTTTTGGTGGCTAGAAACACGTTTTACCCATTTTCTGAAAACACAAGGGGCAAAGTTGTGCATTTGAAACATTTGAAAAAGAAATGCGCCAAACACAACTCCACTCCACCAAAAAACGGATCAAAGGGGACCACTATTCACCCCATGAACCCAGATTTTACTTTTTACTGCCAAAGGGTTTTTCCCAATTACTTTAACCAAAACATAATTCACCCTAGCAGAAACACAACCCACACACAAAACCCTCATCCCCACTCACAATGGACCCCACCCCCAATTCCCTTTCCACCAATCAGAATGCTACTTGGCCTCCAAGCAATCTGACGTGTCCAAATCAACAGCTAAGGATCATTGCTTCATTCCAAAGCCAAAATGAACATCCAGGATCACATTGGACAGCTCACACCAAGGATTCGTCTAGAAGAACCAAGGGCATTTTAGAGAATTTAGTGCTAGGGTTTGTGAATAGTGTTTAGCCAGGCATTTGCCTATAAAAGGAGACCTCAACATGTGAGAGTCCCTTTGTTCCAGATTTTAGCTTTAAATCTTTGTAACTCCTTTTTATGAAATAAAGTTTGAATTTCTTAAAATTTTGAGTTCTAATCTGTTATTTATAAAAGTTTGGTGTTTGATAAGCTAAAATCTGAGTTCCATTATCTTGTTTGAAGGTTTTTGAGGCAAGGTTTTAAGTGATAAAGCTTGTGCATCAAAAATCAGAAAGTTGGCATTATTTTGATCTCACCTTGTGGTTTGTTCTTCTTAGCAGCTTGGAAGCTGGTACTTGTTCTGCTAGTACCTAAGCTCAAACAATCCAGGGCCTGGATGTAGGTCTTGGAGGTTTGCATCCTTCTCCCTTTTCATTTTCTCTTTTATTTTTATGAATTTGGTGATTATTGCATGTTTATGCTTGAATCTGTGTTATTGTGGTTGATTATTGTTGATTTGGCTTGGTTTGATGTTATTGAGGTGTTATTGATCTGATTTGTGGGTTAAATCTTCATAAGCCTTTGAAAATTTGAGGAATTAAGTTTTAAAAGGGTGTTTGGGATTACTGCATAAGTGAGGATTGTGGTTTGTTAAGTGCTTGTTTTGTGTAAGAAAGTATTGGTATCTGTTTGTTAGTTGCTTGTGTTCATCTGTTTGCAGGTTTTGTGGGTTTGAACATATAGATTCATAATTGGGCTATAAAATCTTAAATACTTGGTAAAATTGGCTAGGATTTTGAGGACACCTAGATCTAAGCATAGGCTAGGGGTAACAAGTGCTAAATCTTAGTTAATCACATCAGGGAAGAAGGATTTGAGGCTTGAAATTGGATCAAGTGTCAAGTATATCAGCAAAGTTGTTTCTGCATATGTTCATTGTTCATCAGTAACTTCTAGTGCTTTGATCTTGTTATTTACTTTGAATCAGTGTTTGATTCTTGTTGCTTTGTGTTTGTTCTTAGTTTATATAGCTTGTGTATGCATCCTGTTAAGTTTGGTTGGCTTATTGTGGCTAAATCTGCTTATTAAGTGCTTAACTGCTTATTTCCATATCTGGTGCATATCTGGTGACTGTTTGGCTTATTGTGGCTTATTGTGTGAACCATTTTGTGATTTTATTGTTGCTATTGACTCCTTGTGATTCACTGATCACAATGGTGCCTTTGTTTCCAATTGAATCAAACCAGAACTCTCAAATAAGCTTGGTCAAATAGTCAAAGCAGTGGGAACTCCTTTCCCCTGCTGGTTGCCACTGCTAGTGTAAAACTGGTGTCAGCTTATCAATAAGATATAATAGCTTATTCCAACCAACAACTTTGTTTTTGTAATAGGTGCTCATTATTTGACCCATTTGTTCATACTGGAGCATTTGGTGGGTTGACTTTAGGGTTTGACTAGAAAACCAACTTCATTGACTTTTTCATAAGTGCTTATTGGCTTATTTTGGCTTATTTGTTTGGCTTATTGGAATTTTGTTGATTGAATTTGCTTATTGAGTCCATTTGTCACCTTTTGTAAGTTGAATCAAGTCCTGAGGTGCCCTAAATCTCTAAAACGACTATTTTGTCTTTTAGTGAATTTTTATTTTGCTAATTTCTGGCTTATTGAGTGAGCTTTTTCAAAAATTCTTTTTACAGATCTCATAAGCATCCCAAAAGAAGGTTGTGTGTCAAATTAGAGCTTATGGCATTAGCTTATGGCTTAATGGGCTGAAAAGCCCAATAAGAATAAGCTTTGTGCTTATTAAGCTGTGATAAGCTCATATTCAGCTTTTGGGCCTTTAGAGTTTTGTTCTTAGAATTGAATTTTGAGTCACATAGGGCTTTTCCAAGTCAATTGGGGCAAGTTTGACTTTTTGGGCCCAAAAGCCCAATTTGGTTGACTGTTTTTTGTTTTGGCCCATTTGAGGGCCCAATAGGGGTATTTTGATAATTTCACTTTGATTTTCTGATTATTTAGGTTAAAATAAACTAGTTTGCAAGTTTTTAGAATTTTTTATAATATTTGGATTTTTAATATTATTTTATTATTATTTTTAGAATTTCACATTTTTCAACTTTTTACATTTTTCTTAGGTTTGATACATTAAAATATGAATTTAGCAACTTTTAGAATAATTTTATCTCTTTTAGGTTAAATTTTATAATTATTTTAAGTTTTAATAGTTTTTAAATCATTTTAAATAGTTTTTATTAGTTTAAAATTTTCTAAAAATAGTTTTTAATCTTTTTAGGTCATTTTAGAGGTTTACCAATTGAAAAATCTTTATTTGGGCTTTTTGATAATTTATTTGATTTTTAGGGCTTTAATTAGCATTTAAAAATTGAATATTTAATTATTTAAAAGGTTTGAAAAAGTTTTGATCATTGGTAAACTCTTAGTTTATTTATTTTGATTTTTGGTGAATTTTTGGTAATTTTTAGAATTTATTTTTATTTTTGTGGTTTTTAAGGTTCTACGTCTTAACTTTCTAGTAGTATTTATTTTTATTTTTACGTCTTCATCATCTTCTTTTCTCATCCCCTTCTAAACCAAGTATTAATCTCAAATCTTGTACATCTTAGTCACACACATATACCTCCTTGGGAAACGAACTTTCATTTCATAAGGGTCATTAGTGCTTGATTTTCCTAAATCATCACTCGATACTTTCCCTATTTACGCTCTTTTCCTAAAGAGTAGTAAAATACTACAATCATTTTGGCGCCGCTGCCGGGGAGGTGTGTCGTGATTAATTTGTATTGGTGTTTTTAATATTAACCATATAGTATTTGTATTAGTAGAACTCTACTAATACGTATTATCGGTTTTCTTGGTTTTTCTTGTACAAATATTATTAATATATTGTATTAAGTATCACAATAAATTCACAATATCTCCAAAAGTGTGAAAACACAACCTTAATTGCGATTTCATCACTCAATTATTGTATTCGAATCTCAAACAAAAAGAAAAGGCAAAAATAGATAAATACTTTCGTGAAGCTCGATTTTGAAAAATACAAACTATAAGGTGGGTATAAGGCGGGTATTATAAAATATACCCTAAGGAAAAAGGCTCTTAAGTGCTTCGCGCCGCCTCGTTTCCCCGCTTGCTTGTGAGTATTTTGAGATTGAAGGCTAATCGAGGGTTTTGCCGCCCAAAGTATTATTACGTATAATATATTTGCTTGGTTTTCTTTGTGATTAAAACCTCGTGAACAATTTGGTTTTCACCAAAGTTCTAAAGTCATTCGAAGGCGTTCACTCCACGTGATCGTTTTCATTCCTTTGAGGCTTCTTTAATCAAGAGTTTGATTCGAGGAGAGATTTTGTAGATTGTTGTCTACGAAGATACACCAAAATAAAAAAAAATTAAATATCATCAAAAACACAAAAAAAATTGAAAATCCACAAAACACCCAAAAAGAATCTTCTTTGCTCACCTCCCATTCTTCGTGAAGTTTATGATCACTCGTAATCAAGCAAAACGAGCTCGTAAATGACTTCAAAAGCAAGCCAATCAAGAGTCGTTGATTGTTGAAGAAGAAACTCCAATTGTTGAACCTATTGTAGAACAAGAAGTCGTCATGGCTAATCGTACTATGATGGAGTTGCTACAAGCACCCACCGAGGGTTTTGGAGAGGCTATTGTGATTCCCGCCATCCTTGCGGAGAATTTCGAGATTAAGACGGGTTTAATGTCGATGTTGCAAGCAAATAAGTTTAGAGGTCACGAGAAAGACAACCCGCACTACCATATTAGGAATTTTAACCGTCTCACCGCCACTAGCAAGTTTAAGGATGTTCCACATGACGCCATTAAGATGATGTTGTTTCCATACTCGTTAGATGGACCCGCAAAAATTTGGCTCGAGAAAGAACCGCCAAATGCGATTTTGACATGGGCCGATCTCGTTTCTAAGTTTGTGAACAAGTTTTTTCCACCATCTAAAACAACACACTTGAAAAATGAGATTTCACGATTTGTGCAACGTAATAATGAGAGTTTTTCAATGGCATGGGAACGATTTAAAGAAATGTTACATGAATGTCCACACCATGATTTTACGGAATTACATCAAGTTGATACTTTTTATAATGGGCTTAATGATCATGAACGAGATTATTTGAATGCCGCCGCGGGTGGTAATTTTTTGTGCAAGACGACAAATGAGGCTTTACAAATCATCAAGAATAGATCTAAGGTTTATAACCCTCGTAACACACCGAGTGTTGCCAATTTGGGTTCGTCATCTTCGTCACAATCGTCTCGTAGCATTAACGCCTTACATGATGAAGCTAATGAGGAAAATCGGTTTTTTGATAGATTTGCTAATCTAATGTCCCATTGGAAGGCTCAAGAAGCTTCCAATTCCGCTTCGGTTAAAGTGGTTGCTAAGAGTTGTTTATCTTGTGGGGGAGCTCGTGATCTTTCCGAGTGCATTACCGCGGATGGTAACACTTCGAGTGCTTATGTAGCAACGGGAACTTACAACCAAAACGGTCAAGGTTCCCGCCAAAATCAAGCTCCACCAAACCAAAATGTTAACAATTATCGAAACAACAACCAAGGTAATTACCAAGGCAATTCACGCAACTACAACAAAGGGAATTATCAAAATGGGAATGGACAAGTTTCTAATCAAAACCAAAACCGTGATTTTCAAAACACTACACAAGGTTTGCAAAATGCTCACACTAAAAATTTGCAAGGAGAATTTTTGGATTATGCTAAAGCAAATGATGCTAAATTTGATAACATGCAACGTGAGATGATTAGCTTAAGATCCGAGTTGAAAAACGAGCTTAAAAATGAACTTGCTAATGAACTTAAAACTCATGCAAACAAAATGGAAGGAAATGTCCAACGTCTTCAACAAAACCAACAAAAGATGGAATTAGGACAACATGAGATTAAGCAAGAATTATTAAAAGCGGATGCTAGGCAATCAAAATTTGAGGACCGAATGGCTAAGATGTTTGAAGCAATCATGTGTAAACCCTCTTCGTCGGGTGGTCTTCCTAGTGATACCATTGCAAACCCGAAGGGAGAAATGAAGGTTATTACTACACGAAGTGGTAAAACTTTCAAGGAACCAATCTCTCGTCCAAGTACTTCTACGGAGGAGGAAATCGAGAAAGAACCCGAGGTGATGGTCGAAAAGGAGCACATTACAATCCCACGAAGTACCGCTCAAACCACACCTACGGTTGAACCAATACCAATTGTGGAACCTGAGTTTCCAAGGCCGTTGCCTAATGACCAACCCACACCACCTTTACCCTACCCTTCGAGACGAAACAAAGAGAAAATGCAAGAACGTAACAAACAACAAATCGAGCTTTTTATAAAAATGTTTCAACAAGTGCATTTTGATGTGAGTTTAGCCGACGCGTTGTTGTATATGCCTCGTTTCGCTTCTACTTTTAAAAGTATGATGAGCGATAAGGAAAAGCTTTCAAAGCTTGCTAATTGTTCTTCGGTTTATCTTAACCGCATACCGGAAAAAGTTGGTGATCCCGGAAAGTTTCTCATTCCTTGTGACATACAAGATATGAAAGAATGCCTCGCCTTGGCCGATCTTGGTGCGAGCATTAATTTGATGCCATTTTCCATTTGGAAATCGCTTTCGCTTCCGGCTCTCATTCCTTCGAACATGTCCATCGAGATGGCCGATCATTCTACGATTATGGCATGTGGAGTAGCCGAAGATGTTTTCGTGAAAGTGGGGAAGTTCTACTATCCCGTTGATTTTATAGTAGTTGACATCCCCGCGGATCCTCAAGTTCCTCTAATTTTAGGTCGTTCATTTTTAGATACTTCGAGATCGCTTCTCGATTTTCATGCAAGAACTATCACTTTGAGATTCAACGAAGAGGAACTTGTTATAAACGCTACTCAAAACTCGAAACCTTCTCATGTTTATGCAATCGCTACCATCAATCACATTGACATCATTGATGTGGTTTGCGATGAGTTTTCACAAGAAGTGTTAGGTTTTTCCGATAGCTCGTCAAGTGGCAATCCCACTATTTTGGATCCGATTCTTTCTAATTCCACACCAAATCTCACTCCATTCCAAGGAGGCGATCTCACTTCAAATGAAATCGACAATGAAGATGAGGTGTTGATTAGTGATGATACTTCTATTCCACCATTTCTTCCGCCGATGGAAGTTATGAGTGTTGAACCAAAATCTTCAATCGAGGAACCACCTATCCTTGAATTGAAAGATCTTCCTTCTCACCTTGAATACGCATTCTTGGAAGGTGATGACGAGTTGCCGGTTATTATTGCAAAAGGTCTTGCTAATAATGAAAAAACCGAGCTCTTGAAAGTTCTTAAGGCTCATAAAGGGGAAATTGCGTGGAAAATATCCGACATTAAGGGTATTGACCCAAAATTTTGTACTCACAAGATTTTAATGGAGGAAGATTACAAACCCGCAATTCAAAGTCAAAGAAGGGTGAATCCCAAAATTCACGATGTCATTAAAAAGGAGGTCCTTAAACTCCTTGACGCAGGAATGATTTATCCTATATCCGATAGCCCATGGGTGAGCCCAATCCATTGTGTCCCTAAAAAGGGAGGAATGACCGTTGTGCCTAATGAAAACAACGAGTTAATTCCCACTCGTGTTGTGACCGGTTGGAGGGTGTGTATTGACTACCGAAAGTTAAATGACGCCACTCGTAAAGACCACTTTCCTTTGCCCTTCATGGATCAAATGTTGGAGCGACTCGCGGGAAATTAATTCTATTGCTTTTTAGATGGTTTTTCCGGTTACTTTCAAATCCCTATCGACCCTCGTGATCAAGAGAAGACTACTTTTACGTGTCCTTATGGAACGTTCGCTTATCGTAGGATGCCTTTCGGACTTTGTAATGCACCCGGTACGTTTCAACGGTGTATGATGGCGATTTTTCACGATATGATCGAGAAGTCGATGGAAGTATTTATGGATGACTTCTCGGTGTTTGGCAATTCGTTCACGTCATGTTTATCTAATCTCGAGCAAATGTTAAAACGTTGTGAAGAAACCAATCTTGTGCTTAATTGGAAAAATGTCATTTTATGTGTAAACAAGGAATCGTCTTAGGACATAAAGTGTCGAAGGCGGGGATTGAGGTCGATAAAGCTAAGGTAGACGTCATCGCCAAGTTACCTCATCCCAAAACCGTTAAGGGAGTTAGGAGTTTCCTAGGCCACGCGGGCTTTTATCGTCGTTTCATCAAGGACTTTTCGAACATTTCTCGACCTATGACACACCTTCTCGAGAAGGATGCTCCTTTTAACTTCAATGAGGATTGTGTTAAGGCTTTCGAAACTCTCAAAAGGAAACTTACCGAAGCTCCCATTCTTGTTGCTCCTAATTGGGAATTACCCTTTGAAATCATGTGCGATGCAAGTGATTATGCTATAGGGGCCGTTTTAGGGCAACTTTATGACAAGCATTTCCGTCCTATCCATTATGCTAGTAAGACGATGACCGAGGCTCAATTAAAGTACACCACTACGGAAAAGGAATTCCTTGCCGTGGTTTATGCTTTTGAGAAATTCCGACCTTATCTCGTCTTGACTAAAAGCATCGTGTATATCGATCATTCGGCTATCAAGTATCTCTTAGCTAAGCAAGATGCTAAGCCGAGATTACTTCGTTGGATGCTCCTCCTCCAAGAATTTGATGTCACCGTGCTTGACAAAAAGGAAGCCGAGAATCTAGCGGCCGATCATCTCTCTCGTCTAGAAGATCCTCACAAAGATGTTTTCGAGAACAAGGAAATCACCGAAACATTTCCTCTTGAGACTCTTGGTGTAGTGAATCCTAAAGACACCACCCCATGGTTTGCTGACATTGCAAATTACCATGCGGGCAATTTCATAATCAAGGGTATGACGACACAACAAAAACGAAAATTCTTTCGTGACGTCAAGTTCTATTTTTGGGACGACCCTTATCTCTTTCGGATTTGTGCGGATCAACTCATTCGACATTGTGTGTTTGGTGCCGAAGCTTCTAAAATCCTTAGAGCTTGTCACGAGGGACCCACGGGTGGTCACCACGGTGCTAATCTCACGGCTAAGAAAGTGTTCGATGCCGGTTTCTTTTGGCCTTCTATCTATCGTGATGCACACGCACTTGTGAAGTCGTGTGATTCGTGCCAACGTCAAGGAAAATCGTCTCAACGTGATGAAATGCCACAAAACATAATTCAAGTGTGTGAGATTTTCGACATATGGGGAATAGACTTTATGGGGCCGTTCCCATCGTCTCATGGCAAAAAATATATCCTCGTCGCGGTGGACTACCTCTCTAAGTGGGTGGAAGCTAAGGCTTTACCTACTAATGATGCTCGTGTGGTAGTAAACTTTTTGAAGCAACTATTCTCTCGATTCGGAACCCCTCGTGCTATTATAAGCGATCGTGGAACCCATTTTTGTAATGACCAATTCGAAAAGGTTCTAAAGAAATATGGAGTTACTCATCGTCTTTCTACGGCTTATCACCCGCAAACGAGTGGGCAAGTCGAGGTTTCGAACCGAGCTTTGAAGAGGATTTTAGAGAGGTCAATTGGAGAAAACCGTGCTTCATGGTCCAACAAACTCGATGACGCTTTATGGGCCTTTAGGACCGCTTATAAGACACCTATCGGTTACACTCCTTATAAGTTATTCTATGGGAAGAATTGTCATTTGCCCATTGAGTTGGAGCACAAGGCATATTAGGCCCTTAAGCATGCAAACTTTGACTTGAAGACCGCGGGAGATCACCGGAAAATACAATTGAATGAACTGGATGAATTAAGAGATAATGCTTATGAAAATTCATTAAGTTTTAAAGAAAAGACTAAAAAGTTTCATGATTCAAATATTAAAAACCGGGTTTTTAACATTGGTGATCAAGTGTTACTTTTTAACGCTCGTCTTAAGATATTTTCCAGGAAATTGAAATCTCGTTGGTCGGGTCCGTTCACCATTACACAAGTGTTTCCTTATGGGACCATTGAGCTAGCTCAAGATGATGGTCCTAATTTCAAGGTGAATGGACATAGGCTTAAGCACTACTTTGGTGGGGAAATTCCTTCAATGGTTGCCCTCGACCAAGTCACCTTCCCTAATGATAATTAGCATTGAGGGGATCGAGTCGAGCTCATGACTCGGTAATCAAAAACGAGGTGCCTCGTGGGGGAGATCCCATGCTTATCCTTAATGCTTACTATTCACTATTAAGGGGATTGGTACCCTTCCAACTCGTTGTCTCGTGGTTGTTTGTGATTGTGTTATCTAGATCATCATCATCATCTACGATTGAAGACTCTCGTGTTCGTTTACGTGAGCCTCCATCGTTCGTTTGAAGAAGTTTTTCATGAATCCATGACATATCCTTTATTGTTCTAACTATTATCTTTTAGCATACTTAATAAACGGCTTTAGATATATTGTTGATCACCCTTTCCATGCTAGATCCTAAGCATTCGACTCTGCGTCTCTAGTATGGGGGTGCTCCACCTTTAGACTCGAAACATTGAGGACAATGTTTACTTTTAGTATGGGGGGTGAATAGGTACTTGCTTTGCTACGCCCTCTCGCTTTCCAACTTTCAATGTTTTGTTTTGCTAATAAGGCTAAAAATGGCCAAATTTTAAAATTTTTCTTAGTTTTCATAAGTGTTTTTAAGACACAAATGTATATTTTCCGATGGGTAGAATAAGAGTTAATTTTTGACTTGATGGGCATTTGGAGCCATTTACATTCCTTAACCCGCTCAATTCAAGTTTTGCTAGACTTTTATATAGGGAGCTTTAAAACGCGAAAGTCTTAATTCATACGGGTTAAGAACAAGAACTTTTCGCAAGTTCCTATAATTGATCCTAGAAAGTCACTTATCAAGGGAACTTTAAAACGCATTCTCTAAACTTGAAAAAGTCCAAGAAAGTGCAAGATCCTATAGGTGGCTTGAAAACCCAAAACTTTTATTTGATATAGTCTTAATGAAAGCTAATCCAAATTTGGCTTAATTTTGACTTGCATGGCTAAGTATTCACGAGTCTCTTTAATTAGAGGTCTTTATATAGTGAAAAACGAGAAATGATAGAGTTAGACAAGTGATCATGCTAAACGTAGAACATGAAAATGTTCTTTCAAAAACTCATATGTTTTTAATTGTGGCTTTTTCTTCCCATAAGATCAATGCATTAGGAATAAATCATAATTGCAATAAGAAAGGTCGTACGATTTGAAAGGTTACTTAGCCTCTAGCGCAAGATCGTTTAAAAGTTGCCCGGGGTTAAATAGAGTTCATAGCCAAGGCATAACTTATTGAAACGGCACGCGAAGATTGGTGATCATCCAAAAAGGCCCTAACAAGGCATGAGGAGCTCTATTTTTGCTAAAGATCCAAGATGATGTGAAGTATCATTATTCCTAAATCAATATAAAGGATCGAGACACACGACGAGAAGCAATTACTCCCCTAAAGATCATGGAGAAAGTCTATCCAAAAAGACCCTAACAAGGTATGAGGATAAATATATCCAAGTCCGAAAAGGAGGCGGATCGTTGTATATCAAAATCCAAAGTAAAGATTGAAGAAAAATGATGAAGTCATGGTCCAATATGAAGAATCTCTCAAAAACGTCAAGTGAAGAAATTCCAAATATATGAAGAGAAGACCATAATTTCAAGAACGTCTTCCCAAGATTTGAAGTATGAAGTACATGCCAAATATCGGTCCGAGAAAGGTCTCAAATCGTGAAACGAGTTATGCCAAGATATGAACTTAAGGAGATACACGAGAAGCCGTTTTAAAAGATTTTGTCCTTCGGCTAACTATTGATCAAATCGTGCTACTTTGCTTTCGGACTAATAACTAATCAAATAAGTCAATATGAATCACTTGTGATCCATGACAAATAGATAAAAAATGCTAGTAACCCATTTCCTTTTATAATAACTAGGATTGCGGGGAGAAAAAGTATTACACAATTTGGACGTATGAGTAGTGTTAGCATTATGACTTGTACCAACGATGATCTCGTTTTTGCACTTAGCATGGAATGTATGACAATCAAGGTGACGAAGTTTACTCTAAGGGACATTTATTTGTTTCTATTCTTTGACCCTAAAAGTCGCTTTCGTGATGAAAATCATACATTATGTCTTTACACATCTTCGTAGTATGTTGCAAGTCTTTTTACTCTTCAATAAAGGTTAATAAAATTGAACTTTGGTGATGCTTAGATACTTTATTCTAGCATTGCGTGAGGGCACAGCAATGGCTTAGTATGGGGGAGTGATGAGATGGCATTTATACATGATCTCATCGTTCTTTTCGGGATTTAAATGCATAAAATGTCATAAAAATACCATATATATGCTTGTGTTTGTTTACATGTGTATTTTAGGTATGGATATCGTGAAAAAGACAAAAGATCACAAGTTTCAAGGAAAAACGGACACGAGAAACGAAGCCGTACAAGGAACCGGGCCCTAATCAAGGAAAGCTCAACAAATACCCTTGAAGACTTGAAGACAAACAAGATTGATCCTCAATTATTGAAGAAATGACACTTAAAACCCTTGTATATTAATAATTACAAGTTTGGTCCCTTAAGTTTGTCAAAATTACACAAAAGGTCCCTCAACTTTGAAGAAATGGCAAGTTTAGTCCCTCAACTATTCAACATTGTCAAATATGGTCCCTCATCAAGCTCTAAGATACATTGAAGACCTTTGAGGATCAAGAATGTCCAAGATCAGTCCTTGAAATATCTCAAAATGGTAAAAACAACCCTTGAAGACCCTTTTGGAAAGTTATGTGCCAAAATTGCCAAATGGTGAAAGATATTAACAAAGGAATGGAAGTTTTGGTGGATAGAAACACGTTTTACCCATTTTCTGAAAACACAAGGGGCAAAGCTGTGCATTTGAAACATTTGAAAAAGAAATGCGCCAAACACAACTCCACTCCACCAAAAAACGGATCAAAGGGGACCACTATTCACCCTATGAACCCAGATTTTACTTTTTACTGCCAAAGGGTTTTTCCCAGTTACTTTAACCAAAACTTAATTCACCCTAGCAGAAACACAACCCACACACAAAACCCTCATCCCCACTCATAATGGACCCCACCCCCAATTCCCTTTCCACCAATCAGAATGCTACTTGGCCTCCAAGCAATCTGACGTGTCCAAATCAACAGCTAAGGATCATTGCTTCATTCCAAAGCCAAAATGAACATCCAGGATCACTTTGGACAGCTCACACCAAGGATTCGTCTAGAAGAACCAAGGGCATTTTAGAGAATTTAGTGCTAGGGTTTGTGAATAGTGTTTAGCCAGGCATTTGCCTATAAAAGGAGACCTCAACATGTGAGAGTCCCTTTGTTCCAGATTTTAGCTTTAAATCTTTGTAATTCCTTTTTATGAAATAAAGTTTGAATTTCTTAAAATTTTGAGTTCTAATCTGTTATTTATAAAAGTTTGTTGTTTGATAAGCTAAAATCTGAGTTCCATTATCTTGTTTGAAGGTTTTTGAGGCAAGGTTTTAAGTGATAAAGCTTGTGCATCAAAAATCAGAAAGTTGGCATTATTTTGATCTCACCTTGTGGTTTGTTCTTCTTAGCAGCTTGGAAGCTGGTACTTGTTCTGCTAGTACCTAAGCTCAAACAATCCAGGGCCCTGATGTAGGTCTTGGAGGTTTGCATCCTTCTCCCTTTTCATTTTCTCTTTTATTTTTCTGAATTTGGTGATTATTGCATGTTTATGCTTGAATCTGTGTTATTGTGGTTGATTATTGTTGATTTGGCTTGGTTTGATGTTATTGAGGTGTTATTGATCTGATTTGTGGGTTAAATCTTCATAAGCCTTTGAAAATTTTTGGAATTAAGTTTTAAAAGGGTGTTTGGGATTACTGCATAAGTTAGGATTGTGGTTTGTTAAGTGCTTGTTTTGTGTAAGCAAGTATTGGTATCTGTTTGTTAGGTGCTTGTGTTCCTCTGTTTGCAGGTTTTGTGGGTTTGAACACATAGATTCATAATTGGGCTATAAAATCTTAAATACTTGGTAAAATTGGCTAGGATTTTGAGGACACCTAGATCTAAGCATAGGCTAGGGGTAACAAGTGCTAAATCTTAGTTAATCACATCAGGGAAGAAGGATTTGAGGCTTGAAATTGGATCAAGTGTCAAGTATATCAGCAAACTTGTTTCTGCATATGTTCATTGTTCATCAGTAACTTCTAGTGCTTTGATCTTGTTATTTACTTTGATTCAGTGTTTGATTCTTGTTGCTTTGTGTTTGTTCTTAGTTTATATAGCTTGTGTATGCATCCTGTTAAGTTTGGTTGGCTTATTGTGGCTAAATCTGCTTATTAAGTGCTTAACTGCTTATTTCCATATCTGGTGCATATCTGGTGACTGTTTGGCTTATTGTGGCTTATTGTGTGAACCATTTTGTGATTTTATTGTTGCTATTGACTCCTTGTGATTCACTGATCACAAGGGTGCCTTTGTTTCCAATTGAATCAAACCAGAACTCTCAAATAAGCTTGGTCAAATAGTCAAAGCAGTGGGAACTCCTTTCCCCTGCTGGTTGCCACTGGTAGTGTAAAACTGGTGTCAGCTTATCAATAAGCTATAATAGCTTATTCCAACCAGCAACAACTTTGTTTTTGTAATAGGTGCTCATTATTTGACCCATTTGTTCATACTGGAGCATTTGTTGGGTTGACTTTAGGGTTTGACTAGAAAACCAACTTCATTGACTTTTTCATAAGTGCTTATTGGCTTATTCTGGCTTATTTGTTTGGATTATTGGAATTTTGTTGATTGAATTTGCTTATTGAGTCCATTTGTCACCTTTTGCAGGTTGAATCAAGTCCCGAGGTGCCCTAAATCTCTAAAACGACTATTTTGTCTTTTAGTGAATTTTTACTTTGCTTATTTCTGGCTTATTGAGTGAGCTTTTTCAAAAATTCTTTTTAGAGATCTCATAAGCATCCTAAAAGAAGGTTGTGTGTCAAATTAGAGGTTATGGCATTAGCTTATGGCTTAATGGGCTGAAAAGCCCAATAAGAATAAGCTTTGTGCTTATTAAGCTGTGATAAGCTCACATTCAGCTTTTGGGCCTTTATAGTTTTGTTCTTGGAATTGAATTTTGAGTCAGATAGGGCTTTTCCAAGTCAATTGGGCCAAGTTTGACTTTTTGGGCCAAAAAGCCCAATTTGGTTGGCTGTTTTTGGTTTTGGTCCATTTGAGGGCCTAATATGGGTATTTTGGTAATTTCACTTTGATTTTCTGATTATTTCGGTTAAAATAAACTAGTTTGCAAGTTTTAAAATTTTTTATAATATTTGGATTTTTAATATTATTATATTATTATTTTATTATTATTTTTAAAATTTCACATTTTTCAACTTTTTATATTTTTCTTAGGTTTGATACATTAAAATAGGAATTTAGCAACTTTTAGAATAATTTTATCTCTTTTAGATTAATTTTTATAATTATTTTAAGTTTTAATAGTTTTTAAATCATTTTAAATAGTTTTTATTAGTTTAAAAATTTCTAAAAATAGTTTTTAATCTTTTTAGGTCATTTTAGAGGTTTACAAATTGAAAAATCTTTATTTGGGCTTTTTGATAATTTATTTGATTTTTAGGGCTTTAATTAGCATTTAAAAATTGAATATTTAATTATTTAAAAGGTTTGAAAAAGTTTTGATCATTGGTAAACTCTTAGTTTATTTATTTTGATTTTTGGTGAATTTTTGGTAATTTTTAGAATTTATTTTTATTTTTTGGGTTTTTAAGGTTCTACGTCTTAACTTTCTAGTAGTATTTATTTTTATTTTTACGTCTTCGTCATCTTCTTTTCTCATCCCCTTCTAAACCAAGTATTAATCTCAAATCTTGTACATCTTAGTCACACACATATACCTCCTTGGGAAACGAACTTTCATTTCATAAGGGTCATTAGTGCTTGATTTCCTAAATCATCACTCGATACTTTCCTTATTTACGCTCTTTTCCTAAAGAGTAGTAAAACACTACAATCAGGCAGCTTTGGGGCAACATCATGATAAGCATTTCTAACCTATTCACTATGCTAGCAAGACGATGACCGAGGCTCAACTTAAATACACTACAACGGAAAAGGAATTCCTTGTCGTGGTGTATGCATTTGATAAATTCCGACCTTATCTCGTCTTGACCCAATGCATAGTATATACGGATCACTCGGCAATCAAGTATCTCATGGCTAAACAAGATGCAAAGCCGAGATTACTTCATTGGATTCTCCTCCTACAAGAATTTGATGTCGAAATCCTTGACAAAAAAGGAACCGAGAATCTAGCGGTCGATCATCTTTCGCGTTTGGAAGATCCTCACCAAAGTGTGTATGAGAATAAGGAAATTACCGAAACATTTCCTCTCGAGACACTTGGTGTAGTGAATTCTAAGCTTGACTCATCCACCCCATCGTTTGCGGACATCGCAAATTACCATGTGGGGAACTTCATCATTTAAGGGTATGATGACTCAACAAAAACGAAAATTCTTTCGTAACGTCAAGTTCTACTTTTTGAACGACCCTTACCTATTTCGGACTTGTGCGGATCAAATTATTCGACGTCGTGTAATTGGCACGGAAGCTTCTAATATCCTTTGAGCTTGTCGCGAGGGACCCACGGGTGGTCACCATGGTGCTAATCTCACGGCGAAAAAGCTCTTTGATGCCGGTTTCTATTGGCCTACTATTTACCGAGATGCACATGCACTTGTGAAGTCGTGTGACTCATGCCAACGACAAGGAAAAGCCTCACAAAACGATGAAATGCCACAAAACATCATCCAAGTGTGTGAGATCTTTGACGTTTAGGGAATTGATTTTATGGGGCCGTTCCCATCATCTCGTGGTAATAAGTAAATCCTTGTCTCCGTTGACTACCTATCTAAGTGGGTGGAAGCTAAGACTTTGCCCACGAACGATTTCGTGTGGTAGTCAAGTTTTTGAAGAGCTTGTTTTCTCGGTTTGGAACCCCTCGTGCGATCATAAGCGATCATGGAACCCATTTTTGTAATGACCAATTCGAAAGGGTCCTAAGGAAATATGGGGTTACACATCGGCTTTCTACGTCTTATTACCCACAAACGAGTGGGCAAGTCGAGGTTTCAAACCGAACGTTAAAGAGGATCTTGGAGAGATCGATTGGAGAAAACCGACAATCGTGGTCGGATAACTTAGACGATGCTTTATGGGCCTTTCATACCGCTCATAAGACGCCCATCAGGTGCACTCCTTATAAGCTTGTGTATGGGAAGAATTGCTACTTGCCAATTGAACTCGAACACAAAGCTTATTGGGCTCTTAAGCATTGTAATGATGACATTGAGACCGCGGGAAAACACTAGAAAATGCAATTAAATAAATTGAATGAATTGAGAGATATTGCTTATGAAAATTCATTGATTTACAAAGAGAAAACAAAAAAGTTTCATGATTCTAAAATTAAAAACCGGGTTTTTAACATTGGAGATCAAGTGTTGCTTTTTAACTCACATTTGAAAATCTTTTCGGAAAAGTTGAAATCCCGTTGTTCGGGTCCATTCACCGTTACCCAAGTTTTTCCATATGGGACCATCGAGCTAGCTCAAAATGATGGCCCTAATTTCAAGGTGAATGGACATAGGTTGAAGCACTACTTTGGCGGGGAAGTTCCCACTTTGAACTACCTCGAGCAAGTCACCTTCCCCAATGATAATTAGTATTGAGGGGATCGAGTCGATCTTATGACTCGGTAATCAAAAACGAGGTGCCTCGTGGGGGAGTCCCATGCTTATCCATGTACATATTATCGCTTTCAAATGTACTAATGTGAGGGATTTCTGCCCTTCCAACCTTTGTTCCATGGTTGTTTGTGATATGTGGGTTTTAGATGATCATGATCTTCATGATTGGAGCCTCTCGTGTTCGTTTTATGGGAGCACTCGATCGTTTGCTTTGAAGAATTTCTTGATATCCACACATGATATATCCTTATATGTTCTAACCTTAGGTTTATAGCACACTTCACAAACGGCTTTAAATTTAACGGTTACACCCTTTCCATGCTTGATTATGCATTCGACTACGTCTCAAGTATGGGGGTGTTTGCACCCTTAGACTCGAAACATTGAGGACAATGTTTAACATTAGTATGGGGGGGTGAATAGATACTTGTCTTGCCAAACCTTCACGCTTTCCAAAGTTTATCTTTTTGGTTTATTGTTTTGTTGCAAAATAAGGCTAAAAATGGCCAAATTTTAAATTTTTTTCTCATGTTTTATAAGTGTTTGAAGAAACGAATGTAGATTTTCCGATGGCGAGAATAAGAGTAATTTTTGACTGGACCGTGCGTGTTGAGAACTTAGCTTCGATTCCTTAACTTTATATAAGGCTAAGTCTCTTAAATAAGGACGAGAAATGATAGAGTTAATTATAAGTTACTATGCTAAACGTAAAGTACTAGTATTCTTTTAAAAACTCATGTGTTCTCGTTGTTTGCTTATTCTCCCTTCGCTTGTAAATATATTTTGCTTAATAAATATTGACTTAGCGGTTTAGTCTTGATTGTTGGTTTCTAGTATTTTCTAGTAGCTTCCATGGAAATAAATTGGGAACACATTAAGGTATCGCCAGCGTCACGGTTTTGAAGTATTGGCAACCCGAATAATCGAAAGCTTCACCTAATAATAAGATTTCAAATGCTCACCTAAATCAACCAAACAATTTGAAGCTTACAAGGCCGAAAAATCTATGCGAAATTGAAAGTGAATTATTCCTTAATCTTTGAAGCTTTAAAGATCCAAAATTCGCTTTTAGCGTGAGGATATACGTCTTTGGCCATAATAAACACCTTATGGCGAGGTTAAATAAAAGGCAAGGCAAGACCGAAGTCATAATAAAATCTTCATGGCAAAGTTGAATAAAAGATGGAGGTAACCTATGATAATAAGGCCCATCCGTAGGGGGCGTATAAAATTCTTGGTAATAAGTCTCATGTTCAAAACTGTTATAAAACCGTGTTTATCGATCCTTCTTGTTGACTTAATTTTTTGACATCGTTGTCTATTATGGAGGGTTATTAATTTGATGGTCTTGGTTACACCATTATGACTCTATTTAAAGACCTAAATCTCTATCATCGCATAAGTAAAAAATGTATCCTCGTGAACATTCAAGACGAAAATAAAATATAAGAGATACCACTTAGGAAAATAGGAGTATAAGTACGTGATTAGGGCATATGAGTAGTGTTAGCATTACTAACTTATAATGACAATGATCTCGTTACACGCTTGGAATGGAATTGGGGTGAAAATCGAGGACGACGAAATTATTTCTAGCGAAGCATTCACGTGTTCTTGTTCTATGAACCTAAACATCCCATATTGCGATGAAAATCCTACATTATGTCTAAAACGCAAGTAGTAGTAATAGTAGTAGTGTAGCAAGTTTATAATTCAATAAAAGTACATAAAAATGAATTTTGGAGATGCTACGATACTTTATTCTAGCATTGCGTGAGGGCATGGCAATGGTTTAGTATGAGGGAGTGATGAGACTGCTTTTATACATAGTTTCATCGTCCAAAATTGGCTTAAAATGCATTAAATATCATGAAATATGCCATATATATGCTTGTGTTTGTTCAATGTGTATTTTAGGTACGGATATTGGGAAAATGGCAAAAGATCACAAGAAACAAGCAAAAACGAACACGGGAAACGAAGCCGCACAATGAACCGGGCCCTAGAGTTGATTTTCCAAGAATAACCCTTGAAAAATTGAAGATTGTACAAGAAGGGTCCTCCAATATTGAAGAATTGACACTTTAAACCCTTGTTTATTCATAATTACAAGTTTGGTCCTTAAAGTTTGTCAAATTGCAAAAAGGACCCTCCACTTTGAAAAATTGGCAAGAATGGTCCCTCACTAATGAAGACTTGTCATTTTTATTCCTCCAAGAAGTCAACAAACAAGTCAAGACCTTGAAGAATGAAGAAAATGCCAAAATCAGTCCTTCAAATATCAGGAATTGGCAAAACTATTCCTTAAAATCCCTTTGTAAAACTATTTGTGGCAAAAATGTGAAAAACAAAAGTTTATTAACAAAGGAATTCTGAATATGCCATGTTTTAACTGAAATGAAAGAAGAATGGAAGATTGGGGGTATTATTTTCCAGGAAAATAAAGATACCTAGGCCACTCAGAGATGGAAACGTGCCCTACTACCACTTTCTAACCAATCACCACCCTCCCCTTTGCCACATCATACCCCACTCACAACCGGTAAACGAACTAATTTATTAAGTTTTAAAAAACGCGGTTAACACCTATTTAAACTTAAAACAAGATCAAATCCCATGTTCTTGGTGTTCTTAACAAAATTGGGTTTTTTCTAAAATACTTGAAATTAGCCCTTAATCTCTTCCAGATTTAAGATTAAGGGACTAATAACTAAAACCACACCCTTAAACCCCATGCCACATCATCTCATAGCTCACATGTTAAACCCTTGCTACATGCTTTTAGGGAAAATGCCAAAACCTTGTAGAGAATCAACACTCCTCATTCAGCTTCATTTCTAAGCATTCCTTTGAGCCTTTGGATCACATTTCACCAGCTAACAACCCCACAAACGTCCAAACTATCTTCACATGTTCAAGATAAAATTCAAACTAAAGGGGCAAAATTGGAACATCATATGCTTAGGGTTTTCACGTTTTCAGTTCTAAGGACCATGTACACCCTCTATATAAAGGGTATATAGTCCTTCATTTACATTTGCTCTTGGTTTTTCCTTGTTCAACTTTCTGTAAATCCTTATTTCAGTTTAATGAAAAAGTGTTTGAATGTGTTGAAGAAATCCAAGTGCCAATCTTAATTTATGCTTGTTATTGTTTCATGTTTATGATTTTGAAGTATCAAAACCTATTTTCAAACCTTGTGCAAATAATTGTCAAGTTTTCTCAAAACTGATATTTTGCTAAGTTCTTTGGTACATCCTTGGAATTTTTGGATTACAAGTGATCATAGCACCCTGATAAGATTATCAAGGTGTTGTGAGCTTGTGGTTTGGGGATAATCAAGGAGTGGGTATAAAGGTTGCATTAATCAGCTTTGTTTTTCAATTTTCAGTTTTATATATTGCTTGTTCTAACCTTGTTACTCTTAGCAGCTTTGTGGAAGCTTGTGCTTTGTTAAGCTAGGCACAGAAGCTCAAAAATTCGTGAGTGTGGATGTACATTCATGAGGTTTGATCCTTCTTACCCAAAATTTGTTAAAATACTTGATTTAAGTGATTTGGTATTCTGCTGGTGTATGTGTTGTTTTTTATGCTTGAATCTTGTTGATTATGCATGCGAATGATGTTATGATGCATATCTAAGCTTGGCTTGACCTGAAATACACATTAGATTTGTTAAATTTTGATTTAAAAAGTTAAGGGGTGTTTGGGTTTACCTGTTTATGCTTTGAATGCTAATTTGAGTTAGGGTTTTAGGTTGTTAAGTGCTTGTATCTGCTTATTACTTGTTTGTGTGCTATTATCTGCAAGTTTTCAGCTTGTAAACATCAAATCCTATATTGTGCTATAACTCACTTGATTTTGCATATTTTGACTTAAGATTTTGGAAACTCCTAGAGTGTATGCATTTTTAGGGCTAACAAGTGTTAAATCAAAGTTTGTGTAACCTTTTTAGGAGATTTGATTGTTTGAAATTGGATTTATGGTCAAGTATATCAGCTAAGTGCATTTTCTGTTTTTTCTTTGTTCATCAGTAACTTTTATTTGCTTGAATCTTTGTCTAAACCTTGAATCAGTGCATGTAACAAGTTCATTTATGTTCATTTGAATTTATTATAGCTATTGTGTGCATTTGGTTATTTTGGTTGGCTTATTCTTGCTAAAAAGCTTATTTTGTTGAAAACTGCTTATGAACATGTATGTGCAATGTCGGTATGATTTTTGAATTAACTGTATCAATTGGCTGTTAGGATTTGTGTTTATTTGATTGTGATTGACACCTTATAACCCACTGGTTATAAGGGTTCCCTTGTGTGCCTTGAATCCAACAAAAATACACAAAAGACAAAAAGTCAAGTTGGTCGAGCTGTGGCAACTTTTCCCACTGTTGGACACCCAAAACTAGCCCCTGCTAGTGTTAATTCTTAATCAGCTTATTCATAAGCTATTCTAGCTTATTCAGACATGCAAAAACTTAGTTTTTGTGATCAATGTTCCTTATTTGACTAATTGAACTAATCAGGAGCCTTTTAGGGTTTGACTTTTAGGTTTGACTAGAAAACCACTTAAGTTGACTTTTACATAAAGTGCTTATTGCTTATACCAGCTTATTCTTTGTGCTTATTTGAAATCTTTTTGATTATTAAGCTTAGTTTTGTCATTTGAAACATTTTTCAACAAGAACCAGCCCTTGAATTGGTCTAGAACTTAAAAACGACTATTTTGTCATTTTCTTTAGAGAGCTTTTGCTTATTTCAGGCTTATTTCTTGGGCTTTTTCAAAATTTCTTTTCACAGATCTCTTAAGTATCTCAAAAGAAGCTTGTGTGTCAAATTAGAGCTTATGGCATTAGCTTATGGCTTAATTGGCCAAAAAGCCCATAAAGAATAAGTTGTTGACTATTAAGCTGTGATAAGCTCAATTTTAGCTTTTGGGCCTTTAGACTTTTGTTCTTAAAATCAAATTTTGAGTCAGATAGGTGATATTGGGCTTATTTGGAAAACGTTTTTTTTATTGGGCCAAAAAGCCCATTTAGGTGGACTGTTTTTTTATTTCAGCCCATTTGAAGGCCCATTAGGGGTTTTTTCGTAGTTCAAGTTCATTTATGTGTTAATTATGTTAAAATAAACAAGTTTGCAACTTTTTAGAATTTATATAAATTTTGTATTTTTAATATTATTTTAATATTATTTTATTACTAAAATTAGTTTTTAATATTTTTGCAAGTTTTTCATTTTTCATAGCTTAAATATATTAAGTTAGGAATTTTAAAACTTTTAAATTAATTTTGTGGTCATTTAATTAGTTTTTAGAATTATTATAAGATTTTATAGTTTTTAATCATTTTTAAATAGTTTTAAGTAATTTTAAATTTTTCAAAAATAATTTTTAATTTAGTTAAGCCATTTGAGAGGTTTATAAAGTGAAAAATCTCATTTTAGGCTTTTTATTAATTAAATTGATTTTTTGGGCTTTAATTAGCATAAAAAATTAATATTTAATTAAATAAAAGGTTTGAGTGAATTTTTATTTTTTGTAAACTCTAATTACATTCTTAAGGATTTATTTCAATTTTCTATGAATTTTTAGGTTAATTTTTAAATTTCGTCACTTTTTACGGTTTCACGTGTACGACTTTTTCGTAACCGTCATCCTTTTCTCTTTTCTTTCTTCATAATCATAGTCACAAACTTTTAATCACTTCTTAACACAATACACTTGCCTCCTTGGGAAACTAACTTTCACCTTTAAGGGTCATTAGTGCTTGGTTTTCCTAAACTGACACTTAATACTTGCCGCTTTTACGCCTTTTTCCAAAAAGTGTGTAAAATATTCTACAATCAATCTCCTACCCATTCTTCATATCCACCTCTATATAAGTCTTAGGACATCCCACAAGATCAAAAACCAGGTCTAGAAGCTAGCCATTGAAGCTCTTGAAGCTTTGATAGCAAGTTGTGTTCATAAGAAGCCATAAGGAGCCATTTTGGAGCTACCTAGGTATAATCTATGTTAACCAAGATTTGATCTCGTTTTAATGATTATTTAGAGTTTTTATAATTCCAAAATTATGTTAGAAAGATAATCTAAAAGAAACTAAGTCATTTCATCATTTTAAATGAAAGTTATAAGTTAAAGATGTCTTAAAACCTTAGTTTTGTAATTTACATAAAATAATAAGCAAACATCCTTTTCAAAAGCTATAGTTCTGAAGAAATGTTGTTATTATGATTATAAATGTGTTCATAAACTTTTTTTCAAATCTTAGATCATTTGGATCATTTTTGAGCTTCTTATGTGATTTTTACAAGTTCAGGGACAAAAACTATCATTTTTAAAGGAATTAATATTTTGGGCCAAAAGTGTCATTCTATGATAGTAAAATTTATAATAATAAATAATGGAAAGTTTGAGTCCCTAAGTTTAAATAATGAAGGTTTAAATTGTAATTTATAAAACTATATACTGTAGGGGTTAAAAGTGTAATTATGCCAAAATGTAACCGAAAGGACTATTTTTGCCAACTTTGAAACTAAAGAAGATTAATCACGAATATGAGGAGGTAATGAAAGTATCATGTTAGTAGGGAGCTTTGTACAAAGATGTTCCATCTCGATATTACGTTCTGACTGAGTGGTTGGGTTTACGATTTAAAGTGCCCTCGCTCCTCAAACGCTCCTCAAACGTTTATAGAGGATTTAAAGTGCCCTCGCTCCTTAAGGAGATTGATCAAAAGATTAAAAAATTAATACCATACCAATTATGTTAAAACAGGTTGGTGTGAGACCATGTTCTTGTTTATTAGCTGAAGTTGATCTGTGTGACATAAACCCGACAAGATTACTGGACGTAAGGTGAGTTCATAGCCTCACTAAAGTATAGTACTTTAAAATGATTTCAGAACCCATGAGGGGGATCTATGCTAAAATAAATACAAGTGTTTTTGGTATGCTTTCCAGATATAATCCATTGACACTATGTTTACTGCTGCCTATGAAAGCCCTTTTTAACTGTGAACCGCTAATGATTTCTCGGGATGAGCGCTAATATCCTAAATATTACTATTGGAGACTGACATATCCTGTCTGGGCAATTCGCACTTGCTAGCACCTCAGTGGTCAAACAGGCACACTTTACTTTGTAAATAAGGATAGTTTGGCAGACTTCCTCATAAGGGCAAATTCTTGGTTCCTATGTCTAGTCGCGGTATCATAAGCGTAGTGCAATTGAATCATCATTTTATTCAAACTTACGAGCAAATAACAACGTAGCTCAGGAAAAAGGATCTTGTATTCAACCTGATTTTAAAACCTATGAATTCACTCAACCTTTGTGTTGACTTTAAGCATATATTTCAGGTATTGAAATTGATAGCATGAAGCATCATACTAATGACGTGGAGAGATATAATCTTTGAAGATTTTGTCATACAAACCTATTTTCTAGATCTCGGGAACTTGTCATGTACAACGTATGTACAGTTGTTTTATTGATAATCTGTGATTTTGAATGATAAATTGTTAAAGAATATATGAAGTTTATTTAAACACTCTTGTGAGTTGTTTTCTATTACTTTGCTTTCACATCATGAAGTGATACCCCTAACAATATTATTATGTTGCGTCAAGGTAAGAATGAGGGTGTTAGACCAAAGGCTTTATCGGGCCTTGTTCATGCTTAACTAACTTACGTGTTCATTCGTTAATATGTTCGTGTTAGTTCGTGGTTAAACGTTCGTGTTATAAATAATACTTGTACGTAATAAATATTTAATGTGTAATAATAAATATATATACGTAGTTCACATGTTCGTGTTTTAATGTTCGTGATTACATGCTCATGATTATAATTATTATGATTAATAATTATCGTGTAATACCACGAAATTAAATTTTATCGTGCGCTAACGCGTACGTACTTTCTGAATTTAATATCCATGACACGTGTTCATGATATAAAAGGAAAGTTTTAATTGGTTTGTATGCTTACGTAGTGTACTGTTCATGGCATTTAGATGCGAGTTTTACAACTCTTCCCATCTAAAAAGAATAATTCGTCCCTCAATTATAGATAAAGTAAACTGAAAGAGGAACATACCCGAATTAAAAACCTGAAATGAGTGTAAGAAGTCCGGATAGACTCCTCTATTTGCCAAGTGGCTTCCCGCTCGGTGTGATCCCTCCAAAGGATTTTGACGAATGGAATCGTCTTCTTCCTCATGACTCGTTCCTGTCTGTCAAGAACTCGTTCGGGTTCCTCGATGAAGGTAAGATCTTCACGAATCTGTTCAAGTGGATACTGAACCATGTGAAGGGGATAATACTTGTATCCTCTGAGTAAGGACACTTGGAAAACGTCATGAACGTGAGAAAGAAGCGGAGGTAACGCTAAACGATATGATACTTCACCGACTCGCTCGTTGATATCAAACGGTCCGATGAATCATGGACTGAGTTTTCCTTTGATTCCAAAACATCTAACACCACGTGCCGGTGATACCTTAAGAAAGACATGATCTCCCATGTTGAAATGCAAATCTCTACGATGCTTGTCGACATAACTCTTCTAACATGCATGAGCTTCTTGTAATTTTGCCTTAGCCACTGCGACCTCCTCGTTGTTCAACTCTATCATCTCTGGACCTTCAAGTGTTCGCTCACCAACCTGATCCCAACAAATTGGGGCGCAAAACTTTCTTCCATACACCATCTCAAACGGTGCACACTTGATGTTGGCGTGCCAAATGTTGTTGTATGCAAACTCTACCAAGCAGATGTAATCGTCCCAATATCCTGTCCATTCTAATGCACATGCTCGAAGCATGTCTTCAAATGTCTGAATGGTTCACTCCGACTGCCCGTCTATTTTAGGATGAAAACCCGTGCTAAGCTTAAGTTTAGTACCTCAAGCTTTCTGCAGACTCCTCTAAAATTGCTAAGTAACTGAGGATCTCTGTCCAAGATGATACTGGATGGAGCATCAAGAAGTCTAATGATCTCCTTCTTATAAGTGTCAGCCAATAAGATAACTGCATCATCCTTGCGGATCGGTAAGAAATAGGCTGACTTGGTAAGTCGATCAACGATAACCCAAATTGCATCATGATTCCTCTTGGTCTGTGAAAGACCGGTAACAAAAATCCATGGTGATCTTATCCTACTTCTACTATAAAATGTCTAACGGTTGTAGTCAATCTAAGTTCATGGCTTTGTCTATTATGTCAATCTAAGTTCAAAACATAATAGCATTAATAGTATCATTAAGCCGATTGCATGCACTTACTCATAAGTCTTAGTTCGAATCAAAACTTAAATTGTATGTCTTAACTAGTAGACATATAATCCAATCTTACTATTTGTCATTAGTTATTGACTAATTCAATGATTACATGTACATGTCTTAATCAATAAGATTACAAGCTAATAAATCTTACTTTAAGTTCCAAGTCTTTTCACAAGTAGAAGACTTAATGTTCATGTCTTTCATCAATAAGACATAATCATTAAACTAAAGTAAAACCTAGTATCATTCATGATCTCAATAGTAACTTTCAAGTTAATCACAAATTTACCATGTTTATCATTTTCTAGGAAACTATAATCATGCAGTTTTATCTTTCTATCTTGACATTCAATATCTAATAGGGCAACCTACCACAAATGTGTAGTAGTCCTAATATAGTAATAGTTTCCTTATTTATAAAGTCAAGAAAACCCTTAATCATTTTGTCAAAGTCGTTCCATGCCCACAATAAAGACTTCTCCCACTTGGGTAGGGAACTACTTATTGCATAAAACAATACCACACCAGTTAGTTTGTTTGTATCAATCAATATGATAGTGTCACATATAGAATTAAGTCTAGCTCAAGCATAGCTTATTGTAAGAAGAACTCCATCTCATTTATAATGAATTGTGCATAACTATCTTATAGATAACTTTAACAATAGAAGCAACATCTCAAAAGGCAACAAGTTATCTAAGATAATACACGTAATTCTTACTAAAATAAGATGCATCACACTTAGAAAGTAATTCGTTATTTCAAGTCCAACAAAAAATAAAGCGAGCAACTTATAGCTCCCATTGAAATTGACGACATTTCATGTATGCCATTTCGTATAAAATATATTACTCCCACTTGTTTGGACAACAATTGAAGTGTTTCACTTTTGAATTTAAGTGACATTTTATATATCCATGTATTGAATATCCACACATTATTACTAGTGTGAATCACATTGACTAGTAGCAATTTACTTAGATATTCAAGTATGTGTGTTAAGTTCTATATATGTATACCAATGATTGAATTTCCATATATACATATATGATTTATTAACTCAAAAATTTGACACGCAATTTCCCTCCTTGTATTAGCATGCCTACAGTGTACCGTGCGGGTATGTAGTGTCTTTTACTTGGTTAAAAAAACAACGAAAGACAACCGGTTCTCTAGGTTTTGCTTTCACTATTTGTTAGGTGATATTTCCGTCTTTAGAAAATCTAGAAAATCCAATTTCAAGATTTTAGGCAGATTCTGTTTTGCAAGTCACAAATCGACCAGAAGACGATTTTTTAGCCTTCAACTAAAACTAAAAAGTTGTGCAGAATCGATTTTTTAAATAGTTTAAGCACATATCAATCTAATTAGTGTTTTATTATCACATAGAAATCCTAAGCATGTTAAGCATCTAAATCATGCATTCAAACAATTTAAAAATCATTGTTCGTGAATTTAAACAGTTTAAACATGCATAACAAATCGGAAAACACATAAATTGCACACGTACTTGTAATTAGCGTTTTGCTATAACCCAAAAACCATGCAAACTTATTTTTCCAGAAAATTATGGATCTAATAACATAAAATTAACTAATTTAAAGATATTCAGTTAAATCATAATCAACTATTCAAGAAAAAAAATTTCCACATCTTTTAGGCGTTTTTTATGTAATTACATGGCCTAGATTTGGCTTGTGATGCCACTGTTGAAATTTAACAACCCTAATGTATCTATCATACATGCATCAAGAGTAAACGCAACGAATAGGATTATCTATGAACATAATTTAATTAACATAAACATAAAGAAAACATACATTTAGCCCATAACCAAAACAAACGAAACCCTAATTTGTTATACCTAATCCAATTGACCATAAACCAAAGATCAAGATAGATCTTCTCTAAGATAGTCCACACGACAATTCAATCAACCACCTTTGATTTCTAGATCTTTATTAAGTTATACTTAATAAAAATCAAACCCTAAACCCTTTGGGGGTTTATTAGCCGTCGACTACAAAGAAGAAAAGAGGGAAGATTTTTAGTTTTCAAGTTATGAAACAATGAATCATGTAACACCCCCAAATTTGTACAACTCAATACAGCGGAAGACTCGTTGGTGTTACGGGATAGCACATTACTCACATCATAGACAACGCATAAAAATCGCGTCGTTTATTAATAAAGCATTTCCATTCATAAATATCAAAGTTACATATGTCCCAAGTCATATTATTTCATACAAAGTTTTACAAAGTATTTGAATGGAAAATATTGTTTAGGTGCGGGCCATGAATTCTTGTCGTCTTCCCGAGAATTACCTTCAAGTACCTGAGATAAAACATGTTAAAAGAAAAGGTCAGCGATAACGCCGAGTGAATTCATAGAGTTTAATAAATTCCATCAATATAACTTTGGTATAAAATTAGTACCAAAAATCAATTCGTACAAATCATTGTAATAGGCCGTAAAATAGCCAAAATCATTTTATACAAATCTTTGTAATAGGCCATAAAATAGCCAAAGTCATTTTATATAAATCCTTATCGAAAATCATAATATAGGCATTTGCCTTAAAAATTATTATACGAGCCAATGTCGTACAAACATCATACAATACGTCTTATGACGTTGTATGAAAACAAAAACCGTTATATAAATATGGTTATGCAAACCAAAACACAAACATAATATCAATAGTATGACCCTGTATTGCTAGTCAGGCAATACATCGTAATTCTGAGCGTCTCATAGTATTTTGTTAATTTGGATTATTATAAGCCGCATGACATTGTTACCTTACTAAACCAAAACGGGTAGCTAACCCGATACAAATTTTGCCCATCTAAAGTAGCATGTCGTCACAAAGGTCACGCTATGGAAATCTTCTCATACATAAATTCGCTTACCAATCAATGTGGCACGACGGGGATCAACCGTCAAGGCGCGAACTGGGGTGATCGTCCCCAAATAGTACTATTAAATGCATAAGCGTCTACCAACTCCCGGTAGTTCACAATTCATGCTAATGGGACTTTTAGTGACATAACCTAACTTTAATAATCCATTTTATTTCATCTATCGGGTCCATTAATCATTTATCGGGTCATACAATCGGGTCATTCAATCATTCGGGTCCAAAATCAATAAACAATCAATCGGGACAAATGGTGTCCTATTTAATAAAAACTAACATGTTATCTCCCTTGCGGGTTTATAAAACATTTATAAAAAACATTTAAAAGAGTGCGAGGCTATGAACTCACGTTGGTGTGGGAAGGCGGGTTGTCGGCAATTCGGATGTACGGTACGTGCTTCAATCACGGAAACCTAGACAAATAATACTCGGTCTTAGACGTTTGTCCAATGACTTTATAAAATAACAATTATGTATACATATGATGATTATATATATATGATGATCAAGTGGGTTTACATATTCTCGTTTACTCATTTTTGTGTTATGTGTCGGTAACGTTTATACTAGTTCACTAGTTTTACCTATTTATGTATTTTAAGTCCAATAAACTTATTATAAGTTATTTAACTTATTTTAATCCATTTTGTACTTATATTATCAGTACATACACTTTCAAGTTGGGCCCAAATGGGTTAGGCCCAATAAGTTCTTTTTATGGGTGTTTATCTTATTTAGTCCAATTATTAGTTCAATATGTTTACTTAGCTCGTTAATGTCCGTATGCCCTATAGTTCGGATTTTATTGGTTTTAACTTGTTATTATGTCTATATATCAGTATATAAGTTTTATAAAGTTTTCATTAGACGGGTCCAACCATCTAAGTTTTATTTAACAAAAACGTTAATTTTACGGCAATAGCCGAAAAAGTCGTAAAAGTCATGTTTATAGTTTTATAACTTATAAAATTTAACAAGTTTCCATTTTTAATATTTATACACTTATTCCACCTTTTATATATTTATATAAATAGAATCCATGAGTTAGTGGGTTTTAATTTATATTTTATACATTAAAGTTTTGAGTGCTTATATAATATTATTATACTTTTAATTTCCAAAATCTGATTTTTATCTTTACTTTCACCAAAACTGCCATATCTTGAGTTCTATATGGAGATAGAAGCTCAAATTTTTATCACATAAACTACATGATATGTTCTACATTTAACTCTTTTATAGCTACTGTTGAATCATCTTCTAAATATTTTCTAAAAATCGTCCAAAACAGTAACCTCAGATTTATACCCTAAACTTGTTTTGATCATATCTCACTCATTATTTTGATTCCATTGCATGGCCAACTCTCACATGTGTACAAGACCCATAGCTTACTGTAAATGGATTCTACTTCATCATATTGTCAGTCCATGAGCTGTTTATTTACTGTTTTTATACAGCCTACCATTTACACAAGATTTACCCATTTTTACTTGTAGTTTTTCATCTTTTTATCCATGATTATCAACAACAAATCCCCACATAACATTTTTATCATCATATAATCATCATAAATATATACAATAGGAAATAAAATACATGTTTACATAATCAAAATAACAAGAAGATGAGGAGGACAATCTTTATACCACCATGATGATGTAGGTTGATCAAAACATGGATTTTTGATGGAGAAACTTGTGCTTAGCCAACACCATCTTCAAGACCACCATGCTCCATGAACTCCTTATGGAAAATCAGCCCCAAGACACCATGAATACTCCTCCTTGGATGTTATAACTTGCACCAATCTTCATCTTTTTGAATGGAGATTAACATATGTTAATTATAACATATGTTTATGGTTAAAATTTGTATGAAATGGGTGTTTTGTGGAGCATTTGGGACGGCAACCATGGAGAAGGAGGGAGAGAGAAGTGGTTTTGCATGTTGAGTGAAAATGTGTGTATGGTTTTAGTTAGCTAGTTTTGAGGTGTGAGTGGAAAGCTTCATTGTGAAGCTAGTTAGACAAGTGTCTAACTAGTAAGCCAAAGGTGGTGTGGTGTACACATTGTGCCGTCCCATGTAAGCTAGTGGGGTGGGACAATGTATTTTGTCCCATCTCACTAGTTTACGGGTATTTCTCGATTCTAGTTTCCTCGATTTGCGTGCCCTCGGGTCGTTTTACGAAAGATGTTTTTATAAATTATGAATCACCGTCACAAAACGAATCCAATAAAAATTGTCTCATAAAAAACGGAGTTCGAAAACGTAAATACGTAATCCTAAGGTTTCCGGTTTAGTCATAAAGGACGTTAAAATAAAATCATAAGTCCTAGTCTCTTCTCGTAAATTTGTGAGTTTATGAACCAACACAAATTTAAAACTCGAAAATAATATTCACGGACAAATTTATTTTCTAAAATGTCGGACTGTCACCAAAGACGGTGTACGTAAACATAAGCACGTAACGTTGAATCCTCCGGTTTAGACGTAGTCGATGCTACTCCAAGACGTAAATCCAAATTTCTTCCCAAAAATAAGTGAGTTCATATTGCATCATTAAAATAATATTTTCAAATAATATTTGAGAATAAAATATCAATCGTAAATTGACGGATTTTCCCAGCATTTACCCCTAAACAGGATCTTTGTCCTCAAAGATCATCTTACCTTACTACTCGCTTCTTATAGAGTTAAAGCCATGTGGGTATTTCCTCCACATCCGGTCTTTTCTCACAAGTGTAATCCATTATAGTACGCGAGTTTCATCAAACATAACTACAGGAATAAGATCAGGCTTAATGTTGACTTACTTTCTCTATCCATGATGTTCACGGGTTTTTGATGAATGCAATTTTTCGCCGATTTAAGCTCTAATAAGAAACAATCAGATTCTTACTTGATAGATATTCCATCAAGTTCGATCTACGAAACATAATTTACGCAGTCCTTGAAGTCCTAGGGTAGATCCAGCTTATATGCCTTTCAAACCAATCTTTTCTCATCATCTCAATGGTCCCAAACAACGGGGACTTATATCCCATGATTTGTCAGATCATGAATTCATTTTTCCAAAGTTAAAAATTGTGGCATAACTTCGCTACCCATTTGGCACTTCAAGATCTACATTCCATATTCACTTAACCTCCTGCCCACTACCGGTTGTAAATAATCAGATCCTAATTTCAACAATCATTTCAGATCTCGCGGGTCGGGTATTTTGCAAGGTTAGGTTTGCCATCGTAGGAAACCTTAAACCTAAAAGACATGTCCAACTCACAATGGGTGTATGTCGGATGTCTTCATCTCAACTCCTGCTTACAGATGCTCTAAGATTCAGATCCTAACAAGATTCGATCTCGATCCTAATACGATGATTATCAAGGATAATCTCTCCAAAGGAAAACGATTATACGGTCTATAACCAAAGGTCAATCATTCAAACATAGAACAGCGCTTATAGTATTTTGTATCGTTACTTTACCTCGTCCCTTCGATCGGGGTGGTACATAGTACTCTCATCAAGGTTCGTTCTCAATGATTTCTTGAGCAAATCTCTAGAAATTCAATGCGAAGCGAGGATCTTGATATATAGATGATCGATACAGGCACACTATGTTTACATAACTCCTTTAAATAAAAGAGTCTATTTCTTCATCAAGATTCTATCATTAACGGGAATGATATTAGCAGATTTGGTCAGTCTATCGACGATGACCTAAATCGAATCAAATTCGGATGATGACCTTTGCAATAGTTAAACGTTTACTAATGTATGAGGCGGTGTCTGCCTTCATAATTGCCATCAGTACAACCTCTTCAGACAAAGATTCATTTAGTCATAAAATGACTTAAATAGAATACTTATACTTACAAATTCCAACATAAATATATCTTACAATCTCCATATTTATACAACCACAAGTGGCCTTTAAAATATTTAACGCTATCGGCTTCTCAATTTTAATGGTTCACATTAGCCGTGAAACCTCTTTTATAATCTATATTATCCCTTCTTACAAACGTCGTTTATATTTAATTTGTTCGGCAATTTAGTTTGCACAATCATTATTAAGGAACACGTCCTAATTGGTTCTTTATCTTTTATATATAATGTGACGGTATTTATATTCACTTCTCATGATGATATAATTATCATATCCACAATTCACTCAGATATTCTTTCTATATTATGCGTCAGTAATTACGTTCACCTTTCTTCATATTTTCTAAGTTTCAGTTTCGTCTTATCTATCGTTTTTATCTGTTTTACTCAATCCGTCGTCTAAAGCGTCGATAATTATCATAATTAATTAAATAATTATTAGTTAATTTTTATGAAGCGTAAAAGTTTTAAATTTCTTAGTTCGACCAATTATATAAAATGTTCAAAGTAATTTGAATTTAATTAACAAGATTTTTTTTTTGTTGATTTATCGAAAATAATTAAAATAATTAATAAGATCCGAAAATGTTCGAGAAATCTTTGGTTATACTTTGGTCAAAATTTTCTTAGTTGAAAAGCAAAAATTGTTGTTTCAATTTTTATGTCATAGTTTAATGGTTCTATTCAATCCTTCTTAAGTCGTCTTGAAGTATACACAAACATTTACCCCTAAACAGAAGTTTAGTTAAATGGTTTGTGTATAAGGGAATAATCCCTTTAAAAATCCTTTGTTAAAACATTTGTCAAAACATATTTCCATTTCTTTTTGGTAAAATCCAAAGTCTTAAAAGGGCTCTTAAATTTTGAAGAGTCAATTTATATTCCATTATCCTTTTTAATCACATAGTCAAATCATGTAAAGTATTAAGTCTTTAATCACGTGTTAATTATTCAAGGTACAGGTTTTTATTGTTCGGCCAATTCAGGGCAATCTATAAATAATTATTAACTCATTCTTATTCTTATAAACAAACATATAGTCCTTAGTAATCACGATCATGAATTCATCAAATTACAGCCTTCACACATGATTCACCAAATTTATGAATGCTGCATGTGTATTAGTTAATCCAAACGACATCACGTGAAACTCATAATGTCCTTTACAAGTTCTAGATGTGGCGATTGGAATAGATAATCTCTTCCGCAGATGCGAAGTCGATGATAACCATGCCGTGGGTCAAGTCTTTAAAACATACGCTAGAACCTTGTAAATGATCGAACAAATCTTCCATTTCGAGTTATGGATATCGTTTTAACTTTATAAAAACAATGAGTGATCTGCAAAAGAGTGATGAAATTTTGTTCACCAAGAATTAACTACGATATGATAGGAAATGAGCTTAGCCAATAATCATGAGATTCATGACCTCGATGGCACTCAACAAGAATAATCTACAACGTAACTCAATTCGACATGAGTACTTGTTCAATGGTTGCATCACTAATGCGAACATTAGGATGAAGCAAGAAAGATAGATAACATCGATACATGTAGAACTTAGCAATCAAAGGTAGTCTTTTCATTAATCACAAACAAGTCAATTGTACCGTAACACATTACGTGTCACTATGTCATACAATTCTCAGAACTCATCCTACCAACTGATATCACAGTTAAGTTAGGGATTTTTAAAAGATACCATAATGAATACTAATCTACAAGAGTCATTAGGTGTTCCACATGTCCCGAAAGATCCATTGGTCTCAATTCAGAAGAAGATTTCTTCAATTTATTTATTGGACACTGGGCATCCTCATTAGTGGGCAATGGCCTAGGAACAACCCTTAACGCAAACTAACAATCATTTAAAACCTTATAATTCAATCACAGAACTTAACAACTATTAATAATCTCACATTCCATACGGGTTAAATTTTACTTTATTCAAATTTCAACCAATTTTATACTCAATTCAATATCCTACCTCATATTCCAATACTTTCAATCTTATTCTTCGGCCTTGTAAAGGCAATACAATCTCAATATAAATCAACACTTAATTTTCAATCCTATATCTCTTACAACAACAATTATCAAATGAGTCACTAGTATGAAATGACTCGATCATTCAACTAGACTTCTCGGAAAGGTATTAGTGGCATGAGGCTTTTGGGTAATGGTTCCAATAACAACCTCAAGTGCAACATTCACCCTTTCGATTTCAATTTAAGAATTGGATGACAACGAATCAGATGACATCTTTCTAGGTGGTAACGTTTTGTCAAACTCCACTTTATAAGGAAAGATCGTCATGACATTGATATCAGATTTAATCTCACCAATTCTTTTTCAATAACACAATCAACTAATATCTACATTTCTACGAATATCAACCATTTGTTGAGATCATAAATATCCACAACTAGGTTTAGATCTAGGATAGCTAGAATTCCTACGAGAATAGCTTCGATTAATTTACTAGGGGATTTAGGGTTTCTTGTGACAATCGACGTCGTGTAAATACCTCGTATAAATATCAACATAATCATCAAACAATCATGTAATAAAATTACATCATATATATATATATATATAATCCAAGTTATATATATTAAAATAACACTTCTCAGTCTTGGCCTTGTCGGTAACTCGGGAATTCTTCGGCACCGTTATAGTCAAAAGATTTTTAGACATTTTTTTTTTTTTTTTTTTTAAGAAAAATGTTTATAGTTAAAAGATTTTGAAATGTTTTATTCAAAACCTTGGTTTTAAAAATCTTTCGTTCTCTATAACAAGAGCTCTGGTACCAAACTGTAACACCCCCAAATTTGTACAACTCAATACAGCGGAAGACTCGTTGGTGTTACGGGATAGCACATTACTCACATCATAGACAACGCATAAAAATCGCGTCGTTTATTAATAAAGCATTTCCATTCATAAATATCAAAGTTACATAGGTCCCAAGTCATATTATTTCATACAAAGTTTTACAAAGTATTTGAATGGAAAATATTGTTTAGGTGCGGGCCATGAATTCTTGTCGTCTTCCCGAGAATTACCTTCAAGTACCTGAGATAAAACATGTTAAAAGAAAAGGTCAGCGATAACGCCGAGTGAATTCATAGAGTTTAATAAATTCCATCAATATAACTTTGGTATAAAATTAGTACCAAAAATCAATTCGTACAAATCATTGTAATAGGCCGTAAAATAGCCAAAATCATTTTATACAAATCTTTGTAATAGGCCATAAAATAGCCAAAGTCATTTTATATAAATCCTTATCGAAAATCATAATATAGGCATTTGCCTTAAAAAATATTATCTGAGCCAATGTCGTAAAAACATCATACAATACGTCTTATGACGTTGTATGAAAACAAAAACCGTTATATAAATATGGTTATGCAAACCAAAACACAAACATAATATCAATAGTATGACCCTGTATTGCTAATCAGGCAATACATCGTAATTCTGAGTGTCTCATAGTATTTTGTTAATTTGGATTATTATAAGCCGCATGACATTGTTACCTTACTAAACCAAAACGGGTAGCTAACCCGATACAAATTTTGCCCATCTAAAGTAGCGTGTCTTCACAAAGGTCACGCTATGGAAATCTTCTCATACATAAATTCGCTTACCAATCAATGTGTCACGACGGGGATCAACCGTCAAGGCGCGAACTGGGGTGATCGTCCCCAAATAGTACTATTAAATGCATAAGCGTCTACCAACTCCCGGTAGTTCACAATTCATGCTAATGGGACTTTTAGTGACATAACCTAACTTTAATAATCCATTTTATTTCATCTATCGGGTCCATTAATCATTTATCGGGTCATACAATCGGGTCATTCAATCATTCGGGTCCAAAATCAATAAACAATCAATCGGGACAAATGGTGTCCTATTTAATAAAAACTAACATGTTATCTCCCTCGCGGGTTTATAAAACATTTATAAAAAACATTTAAAAGAGTGCGAGGCTATGAACTCACGTTGGTGTGGGAAGGCGGGTTGTCGGCAATTCAGATGTACGGTACGTGCTTCAATCACGGAAACCTAGACAAATAATACTCGGTCTTAGACGTTTGTCCAATGACTTTATAAAATAACAATTATGTATACATATGATGATTATATATATATGATGATCAAGTGGGTTTACATATTCTCGTTTACTCATTTTTGTGTTATGTGTCGGTAACGTTTATACTAGTTCACTAGTTTTACCTATTTATGTATTTTAAGTCCAATAAACTTATTATAAGTTATTTAACTTATTTTAATCCATTTTGTACTTATATTATCAGTACATACACTTTCAAGTTGGGCCCAAATGGGTTAGGCCCAATAAGTTCTTTTTATGGGTGTTTATCTTATTTAGTCCAATTATTAGTTCAATATGTTTACTTAGCTCGTTAATGTCCATATGCCCTATAGTTCGGGTTTTATTGGTTTTCACTTGTTATATATGTCTATATATCAGTATATAAGTTTTATAAAGTTTTCATTAGACGGGTCCAACCATCTAAGTTTTATTTAACAAAAACGTTAATTTTACGGCAATAGCCGAAAAAGTCGTAAAAGTCATGTTTATAGTTTTATAACTTATAAAATTTAACAAGTTTCCATTTTAATATTTATACACTTATTCCACCTTTTATATATTTATATAAATAGAATCCATGAGTTAGTGGGTTTTAATTTATATTTTATACATTAAAGTTTTGAGTGCTTATATAATATTATTATACTTTTAATTTCCAAAATCTGATTTTTATCTTTACTTTCACCAAAACAGCCATATCTTGAGTTCTATATGGAGATAGAAGCTCAAATGTTTATCACATAAACTACATGATATGTGCTACATTTAACTCTTCTATAGCTACTGTTGAATCATCTTCTAAATAATTTCTAAAAATCGTCCAAAACAGTAACCTCAGATTTATACCCTAAACTTGTTTTGATCATATCTCACTCATTATTTTGATTCCATTGTATGGCCAACTCTCACATGTGTACAAGACCCATAGCTTACTGTAAATGGATTCTACTTCATCATATTATCAGTCCATGACCTGTTTATTTACTGTTTTTATACAGCCTACCATTTAAACAAGATTTACCCATTTTTACTTGTAGTTTTTCATCTTTTTATCCATGATTATCAACAACAAATCCCCACATAATATTTTTATCATCATATAATCATCATAAATATATACAATAGGAAATAAAATACATGTTTACATAATCAAAATAACAAGAAGATGAGGAGGACAATCTTTATACCACCATGATGATGTAGGTTGATCAAAACATGGATTTTTGATGGAGAAACTTGTGCTTAGCCAACACTATCTTCAAGACCACCATGCTCCATGAACTCCTTGTGGAAAATCAGCCCCAAGACACCATGAATACTCCTCCTTGGATGTTATAACTTGCACCAATCTTCATCTTTTTGAATGGAGATTAACATATGTTAATTATAACATATGTTTATGGTTAAAATTTTATGAAATGGGTGTGGAGCATTTGGGACGGCAACCATGGAGAAGGAGGGAGAGAGAAGTGGTTTTGCATGTTGAGTGAAAATGTGTGTATGGTTTTAGTTAGCTAGTTTTGAGGTGTGAGTGGAAAGCTTAATTGTGAAGCTAGTTAGACAAGTGTCTAACTAGTAAGCCAAAGGTGGTGTGGTGTACACATTGTGCCGTCCCATGTAAGCTAGTGGGGTGGGACAATGTGTTTTGTCCCATCTCACTAGTTTACGGGTATTTCTCGATTCTAGTTTCCTCGATTTGCGTGCCCTCGGGTCGTTTTACGAAAGACGTTTTTATAAATTATGAATCACCGTCACAAAACGAATCCAATAAAAATTGTCTCATAAAAAACGGAGTTCGAAAACGTAAATACGTAATCCTAAGGTTTCCGGTTTAGTCGTAAAGGACGTTAAAATAAAATCGTAAGTCCTAGTCTCTTCTCGTAAATTTGTGAGTTTATGAACCAACACAAATTTAAAACTCCAAAATAATATTCACGGACAAATTTATTTTCTAAAATGTCGGACTGTCACCAAAGACGGTGTACGTAAACATAAGCACGTAACGTTGAATCCTCCGGTTTAGACGTAGTCGATGCTACTCCAAGACGTAAATCCAAATTTCTTCCCAAAAATAAGTGAGTTCATATTGCATCATTAAAATAATATTTTCAAATAATATTTGAGAATAAAATATCAATCGTAAATTGACGGATTGTCACAAATCACATCCCATTGTTTATATACTAGAGCCTTGGGGGCTAATAATGGTCAGCCAAATTATACAAGAAAAAGAAAAGAAGAGATTTTTATTCTAGAAGGATTAACTACTTGGAAACAAAGATTATATCTTTTCCATAATTAGCCCAAGGCTCTAGTGAGTTTTTTTGGCCTCGGATTAATAAAAAATATTCTGAAAATCAATCTTAGGATATTGATTATCAGACCATTTAGGCTCAACAATTCTAAGAAACTTATGATAAGCATACAAGCTAAACTCAAGCATCCAATCAGGTTTGTTTTACTAGATGAAATCAACCCAATAGTCTCTTTAGATAGGCCTTTAGGGATAGTAAAAGAATCAATATCTTGATTAAACCCACATTTTCAATCTCTTTTAAGAAACTTCTGAAGAGGGTCTTCATCAATTAAGGAATTACCTTCAGTAAGTGTGTCTGATTGAATCTCTATGAGTTTCTAGAACCCAATATCTAGTTTTATATACATGGTCAACGATGGTGGAATAAGTTTTCTTAATAAAAAAATCCACGTATGCCTTCACCGGTTAACATAAGTAAAAATAAATGGGAAAACTTAATTAGTCAGTTACGTTTACTTGAGTAAATTGAAGGAACAAAATGAAACATTGTTACTTTAGACGTACTTTTTTAGAAACGTTAGTTACCTACGTATGTATTAAGCCTTTCTTTTTCTTGTATAATTCGGCCGACCATATATCCCTAGGGGATTTGGTTTGACTCTTTGACTTTCTATTTTACTTATGTAGTTATTACATTAATTACCTTAAACTTTAAAGACTTATTAATTAATCTTTGTTAAACCTTTTAACTTATTAATTAACTGACGTTAAGTATACACTTTTATCAAACTAAGTTTACACAATAAATATAGCCATATTTATTGTATAACTTAATAAAATATGATCTCAATGTCTAAGTATGTGTGCCCCTAGGCCCACGTACTCCCGGCCGTATGAAATACTATCTATGACTTACGCACAACCCAACACGCAATATACCAAAAAACCAAAAAAAATTGAAAAATCAAAATTAAAAAATAATCTTCTTTGCCAATCTATTCTAATTTCTTTTTCGCAAACCCTCTAATTTATTTGTTAGTGCATGCGTACTCGTTCGTCTAATTATCCCACTCCTAATTTTATGAACGTAACGGGTCGACGTAATCGTAATTGAATGAATCAACAACAAGAAGTAGAACCTCAAGGTCCTATTGTTGTTGAAACCTAAGAAGCGATGGAAGATATTCGTACTATGATGGAGTTGCTCCAAGCACCCCACCGGGGATTATGGAGAGGCGATCGTGATTCCCAATATTCTTGGAAATGATTTTGAAATCAAATCGGTAATGTTATTATTGGTTCAAGCAACTAAGTTGTATGGTCGTGAGAAGGATAACCCTCATGATCACATTCGAAATTTTGTTCGTCTTATGGCTACGTGCAAATATAGGGAAGTCCCTAATGATGCAATTAAGTTAATGATTTTTCTTTATTATCTCGATGGCTCCGCCAAAATTTGGTACGAGAAAGAACCAACTCGATCCATATTGATATGGGACGATCTCGTTTCCAGATTTGTTAATCATTTTTCCCGCCGTCTAAAACTACGTTTTCAAAAATGAAATCACGAGGTTTACCCAACAACCAAATGAGTCGCCTAGAGAGGCGAAGGATCATTATATCGAATTGCTTAGGCAATGTCCTCATCATGGATTTAACGAGTTGCACCATATCGATATGTTTTATAACAGTCTTCCTCATGAGCAAGATTCGTTATATTCCGTCGCAGGTGGCAACTCTTTGTGTAATACTCTTAGGGAGGCGTTAAGGATTATCAAGAATAGGGCAAAAATCTTCCAAATTCGTAGCACACCGAGTGTTGCCAATGTTTCCAACGTCGCAATGTTAGTTATGCAAATCATGACATTGAGAAAGTTGATGCGAAAGTCGACAAATTGACCGACGTTTTAACGAGCTTATTGAGTGAACTGAAGACAAAGGACGCTCCCGCTATGGTGAAAGCGGCTGAGATATCATGTACGTATTATGGTGTACCTCATAATTATTACAAGTGTGCGGATACGTGTTGATCTAAAACTTAGACTGTGTAGCTTTGTGTTAATGAGATTGAACAAGATTAACACATAGAGAAACTTTGTGTTAACAACAATCTAAGTGTTATGCGGAATTAACACTTAGAAGAAAGAACACTGTTAAACAAAACGTACACCAAACTTTCACTTTGATTGATAAAACTTTAGTATAATGAAAGTGCAAAACGTATATCAATACTAAACCCTAAGACCTCCTTTTATAACATAAGGAGTCTTGTACAATAAGCAAACATGTAAACTATTCTTGGAAGATATATTAAGATAAACATAGAAAATACAATATACAATGCATATCTTCCTAACATATAAAAACGTGGTGACTAAGTATTCTGTTTTAGTTGGGATTTCACCTGTCAGCGCTTGAATATTTCTTGTCACCGTCCAATCTGTCAGCACCTAAATAAATCTTGTCAGCGTCTGAAATGCCTTTGTTAGCGGCATAGTTATGTAGCTAATTTTATTCCCAACAATCCTCCCATAAACTTGATACTTATACTAATGTTCAAGTTTCTGAACAAAAACAAAATACAAAGAGGATTCTTACAAATAAACCTACTCCTGAATTTGAGAATATATGAATCTCATAAAGTCCATGCTAACATCACTGGTGTAGTCAACTTCAATTCTAGTAGTGATCAACTTCTTCAACAACTCTTGTGATAGTGGATACTTCTCATCTATCAACAAGTACTTTGCAAACTTTGTAGTACTCAAATGAAACACACCAGCAGCTGAATACAAATGTCACTTCAAGCTACTCAAGTCAACCAGATCCAACCACAGTGGATCATCAATATCATGGGCAAACGTTCTTTTGAATGTTGTCCAGATCTTTATTCCATTCAATGATGAAGGAGCTTCAGCGTCATACTTCTCCTTCATCAAACTCCATAGAGTTTCCACATCCTCCCTATCCAAACTGGCAAACAAAGACACTAACGAAGTAAAAGTGTGTACTTTATCTCCAGCCCTAGTGATCACCCAGAATCTAATAGAATCTTCTTCATATTTGGTGATTGGATTTCTGAAATCAAAAGGCACAACTACAGCTAAAGCAGATGCCATTAGTGGAGAAAGTACCATGTTCCTCTTCAAGACTACTTCATGTGGTTTCAACTGATCAAGCACTGGGAAGTTTAACTAGAATACCTTCTTCACTGGTTTAGGCACAATGGATGCCTTCTTAATCTTTAGCAGCTCCTCTATCTCTTCATGTCTTTCTTCAGAAAGCATTCTTAATGTGTTTTCCTCAGTAACATAATCCCAAATAGGATAAGCAAGGTACTTCAAATGGTTAAAAGAAACCTTTCTAAATTTATCATAAGTCCACCCTATTCGGTGACACCTGAGAAGAATATAAATAAGCTCTTTCCTTGTTGTTGGTCAGTACCTTCTTTGCACTATATTGCAAAATCACTTTGCAATCCCTTTGCACTCTCAACAAAATTTCTAGACCCCATATCTACTCTGACACAGTTATGCCTGGATTTGCTACACAAGCATCTTCCCATTTAAAATAAATAGTAGATACATGAGGCACATCAAAATCCACCTGCATTTTAAACTCTCTAAGCTTTTCCCTTGCAAACTCATCTTCTCCATACTCCAATTTCTCTAAATCTACAAGATTTCTCATATCAACAGCTGAGCTTTGTGAACATCCATCATTATCAGATTCATCATTCTCATCTCCTTCAGATTCTGATGAGAGAATCTGTGTTTCAATACTACCTTTCTGAAGCCCTTCTTTTCTTGCTCTTGCAACTGATGAGCAACTATCTCATCAAACTTTTTATGGGTTGCATATTTAGGATCATCTTCTACTACTAACACAGCTTTACCCTTATGCATAGGATCAATAGAGGGAAAAGTAGAAGATTGTACCTAAGTGGAGAGCTCCTTGATCATGAATGATGGTTGGGATACACCAGTCACACTTGGAATCCTGTAAGCGTCTGAAATAGGCGTGTCAGCGCTCAGATTTCCCTTGTCAGTGCTCAAATTTCCCTTGTCAGCGACTAAAATTCCACTAACTTGTAACATCATTTCAGTAAAAGACTGCTTCATGGGAGTGACAAAAAAGGTAGCAGGTTGTTTCATCTTCATGGGAGTGTCAATGCTTCAGCTATCTCCTTTGTCCCATATGAACCTTAATGAGACCCCTTATGACTCACAATAAATGGCTCAATAGGTTTATCCTCCCCTTTGTAAGAATGATCTTCAGAGGAAAAAACCATAGCTCTCCTTAATTACTTGAGTTCAAGGCCTTCATCAGTGACTTTTTGTACAAGTTCCACATTGGACTTTTGCAAGCCAATGCAGATAGCCGTCAATTCTAAAACAGGAAGTGGTTGTTGACTGCCCTCCTCCAAATTTGGGATTTGACTCCTCAAAATAGATTCATCAGGCAAAATTCTCTCAGCTTCATGGCTCAGACCACTAGAGGAAAAGACTCTAGTAGTCCTTTGTCTCTTCTCCGGGCGAAAGTCAAAAGGTTCAGACGAGGAAGTGGATTGGTGAACATGTGTTTCGAGTGGGGAGGTGTCAGCGTGTGAAATGAGTGTGTCAGCGGCTGAAACGCGATTTTCAGCGGCTGATGGGTCAATGTTCATAGGGTCATCTTGGTTTGGTGAAGGTGGTTGTTGTTCTTGTTCAGGTTCAGGTTCTGGGTGAGGTTGAGGGTTGTTGGCTGCTTTAATAACAGCCCACATGGGAGGTGTCAAAGGTAAAGGTCTGAAAGGTCTGGTGTTCATGGACAAAAAAAATTTAGGTTTTTGTGTAGGGATCTTGTAAAAATTGTCATGATCCCTATGACAATAACCTTGTTGCTTAAAAACCATTTGCAAAAACCTTGGGTAAGCAAGAGTCATCTTTCTACCCTTATTGTGCAACATGCCCTCAAAAATCATGTGAGAAAAATTATATTTTTGCCCAGTGGCCATACAAACAAGAATACAACCAAATGAATGATTGATTTTGTTAAAAGATGAACACTTGGACTAAGACATTGAAGGAGGACATGTATCAAGAACTTCCAGGCTGGGGAAAATTGTTGTTTTGAATATTTATTTATTTTCCCTCAAGGGGAAAATCATACCCCAAGCCTCGAAATCCTTCTTCTAACTGATCGTTAGGAAGGGTAGTTACATCATCAGCATCAACAAGCTGTAAAGCTTGACGAATAAGTACTTCAGTAACTATCCATTTAGTCCCATGAACAGTCCCTGAAAATGTAATCACTCCATCAACTGTTTCAGAACTAGTATTGTTCCAAAACTGTTTGATGTGTCTGATATAAATAAGTGGAGTATAGGTCAAAGCATACCTTAAATTAGAAGCCAGGAGATACTCAATCATTCCTGTATACTGGGGATGATGATCATGATCAGCAACAAGATATGCAACCATGTTATGTTGATCTCTGAATCCCAAAGTAGCACCAGTAGGTTTAAACAAAGGAGCTATGAAAGGTGTTTTGTGAAAGTTAGAAAGTATGAAAGTGATAATGGATGGTTATGGAGAAAATATGAGACAATCATGCAAGTTACCCTGTTTAAAATAGTATGAGCCATATATATAGATGGTAAGCTAAACTACAATTGGTTGAAAAAGAGGTAAGCTATTCAAAATATAATGATGAAAATCTTGAAAAATAATAACTTATCTCTTAGCTTTTAAAGAATTTACCAAATCCCAAAATTACGGCCCAAAATATCGCAAAAGTAACAACTAGGTGGGACCCAGTGTTCTTCAACGTTCAAAATATTAGTGTCGACGGGTAACGGCTATATTTTGTCAGCGTGTAAATTTTCTATGTCAGCGTTTGAAAATGTGCTTGTCAGCGGGTGACCCACTATGTGTCAACGACCAAAAATAAAAGGTAATAAAATAAAAAGACCTTAACCAAAGGGTTTACCCTAATGAAGATAACTCATCCCTAACATAGACTGAAATTAGCATTCTCTGTCCAATTATACACACTTGCATAAGCAAGATAGACATAACTGTCCTCAAGTGAACCTTGCTAAAGTAAGTCCTTTAGGGTGAAGTAATCTCATATAAACCCTTGGTAAATCCCAGGTAAGCCCATTTTTATTTACACCAAGTCCCTCAACCAACCAATCCCAATTCTAATCCAAAAAGACTTGGCAACATGCACAGTATATGAACCTTGCATGCTATAGTGTGATTGCGGTATGTTTACGTTTTTTAGGAAAAAGAACGTAAAAGCGGTAAGTATTAAGTGATGATGTATGAAAATCAACCACTAATGACCCAAAGTAAGTTCGTTTCCCAAGGAGGTTGATTGTGTGTGAAAACCTTGTAAGTTTTGGATTAATATTGGTTAGAAAGAAAAAGGGAAGAAATGAAAATGACGGATATGATAAAATTAAGCTAAGAGATAAAAACCTAAAATCGTAAAAAGTGACAAAATAAAAACTTGCTCTAAAAATTCCAAAAAAATTACCAAAAATTTCTAAAAATAAAATTAAGGTTTACAAATGATCAAAACTATTTAAAACTTTTTAAATTAATTAATATTTAAATTTTAAATGCTAATTAAAGCCCTAAAAATCAAATAATTTAACAAAAAGCCCAAACAAAGATTTTTCTACTTGTAAACCTAAAAAATATCTTAATAAAGCTAAAGAGTATTTTTCCAAATTTTTAAACCTATTAAAATCAATTAAAAATAATTAAAAATAAAACAAAATATTAAAATAATATTAAGAATCCAAAATTTATAAATAATCTAAAAACTTGCAAACTAGTGCATTTTAACATAAATAATCAGAAAATGAAAGTGAAATTACCAAATTACCCATATTGGGCCCCCAAATGGGCTAAAATGAAAAACAATCCACAGTTATTGGGCTTTTCAGCCCTAAAACAAAAAGAAAAGCTCTAGAAAAGCACAACCCAACTCAAAATTTAATTTTAAACAAAAAAGTCTAAAGGCCCAAAAGCTTAATATGAGCTTATCACAGCTTATCAGTCAATAAGCTTATCCTTATTGGGCCAATAAGCCTATTAAGAAATAAGTTGATATCATAAGCTCTGCTTAAACACACAAACTTCTTATGAGATTTTAAACTTATTTGCAAAAAGAAATTCTGAAAAAGACCAAGAAATAAGCCAAAAACATGAATTAAGCTTTTTCACTAAATGACAAAATAGTCAGGTTTGAGTTCTAGGGGGTTTCAAAAGCTGATTCTTTTTGCAAAAGCTCAAAAATAAGTTAACTAAGAATAATCAACAAGAAAAATCCCAAAAAGTCCAGTGAAATAAGCTGTAGAAGCCAATAAGCTGGCTCAAAAAGCCAAATAAGTTGGGTTTCTAGCAAAACCTTAACCAAATAAGCTGAAACCTTCCAAAATTGATATTAAGCTGAGAAAAATAACACCTATTACAAAATCAAAGTTTTTGCATGTACCAATAAGCTAAACAGAAAAATAAGCCAAATTGAGCTTATTTGATCGAAAGTCAAACTTGATAAAAATTGTTCCAAGTGTTCCAGGGATGTTTATAAGCTTGTTTTAAGACTTTTTGATGAAGGACTCAAGGATAAGTCCTTTGAATCAAGCTAATCAGTTGGTTAACTTGACTTGGTTTTGGCACAAATTAAGCCAATAAGCCAGTTGGCTTATCAGTGAAGCAAATAAGCAACAAATATTGAAAACACTTCCACAAGCAGCCAATAAACATATAACAAGTAACAATATAGCAGGGCAAGCACTAGAATTTCAAATGCAAAGCAAAACAAGAGTGGTCCAATTGCTGATGCAATTGACCACTACATCAACTTTTGATAAGCCCTAGCTTATCCAAAAAGCTTACTAACTTATCAATTAGATATTGCACAAATAGCACACCACAAAAGCACTTCACAAACCAAATTTTAGCTTCTAATTCCAACAAACAAAGATTTGCAGTCCTCTGATGTGTTTGACCAAATCCAAAACACTTAGAACTTGTTTTATGAAAACTTGCAAAACACTTTTCCAGCCTTGTGAAACTTATCCAGTGACCAAACTTTGCTTAAAAACACTTGTTGAGTAAAAACCAACCCCAAGAACCAAGGTCACAAGGCTACAAGGCCTTTTGATCCCAAAATTTCCAAACAGACTTGTTTTACCAACTCTTAAAGAAACCTTTTATTTCTACAAACAACCTACTGATTTTATGGGTCAAATACCTCAAGTAGGTGACAATTAACTTATGCAAGTAATAAAATCAATACCACAAACACAAGAGCACAAAATCACATAGCAACTAATCCTATCAGAATTTACCAAAATTTTAAAGAGAGAAAAGTAAAAGAGAGTGAACCTCTTTCCCTTTACTTCCTAGGGAAGGTCAACAATGCTCCCTAGAGTTTGATTCAGCAGCTAGAACACACTTAGGGTACCTTGAACAAGAAATGAGTATGGACCTTGTTTGATGGTTCAACAGCTGAACCTCAAGGCCTTGGATCATCAACACAAACAACAAACATCCTATCCAAAGGTTGATAAATCTTCACAAGTTTGGTATAAACAAGTTTGCAAGAGTTTATAGCTTTTGGAAGCGGTTAGCACAACTAAAATAGTCAAAACATAAACCCTTTTTGAAAACTTTTCGAAACTTGAAAACCTTTTCAAACCAAAACGTGGCCTTTTCAAACCACCAAAACACTTTCAAAACAACTAATGGAACTCAGCCTTTGCTTCTCCTTACAAACTTCCAACAACAAAAAGGAATTACGATACAATTTTTAGAAAATACCAAACATTTATTAATTTAAAAGGAATTACAAGAGAGAAACCAAAAACTGGAGCAAAGGGTCATCACAGGTTGATGCCTCATATAAAAATCTTCAGATGATTCTAGAATGAAAAATACATGTAAACCCTAGCCTAGAAATCCCATAATTTCCCTTGAAGTCTTCTAGATGGATTTTGGTGTATGAGTTGTCCAAACATGATCCAAATCGTTAATTTCGCCTTAGGGACCAAGTAGTATGCATAACCCGTTGATTTTGACACGTGGCATTCCTTGGAGGTTTAGGAGTGATGTGATAGGTGGACGAGGTGGATGGGTGGGGACCATAGGTTATAGGATTGTTGAGGTGAGTGTGTGGAATGAAGCTTGTGTGTTTGAATCACACGTGGGAAGTCTCAATTGGGTTTTACCCTTTGTTTGGTAAAAGTAAAATCTGGGAGTGTAGGGTGAACGATAACTATGTTTGATCCGTTTTTAGTGGGGAAAAGGAGTTTGGCGCGTGTTTGTTATGTTTGAATGTTTGAGTGTACACAAATGCCCCTCAGACTTTGGCAAAGTATGTAAACCAAGTCTTTTAGCCACCAAATCAGATTTCCTTTGTAAATGAAGTTTCCGTTTTTCAATTTTGGCCACAAACATTTTTCCAAAATGTTTTCAAGGACTTCTTTTGTAATTTCTTGAATCTTGAAGGGCTTGTCTTGGCTTTTCTTGATTCTTGAAGGTCCATTCTTGTGTGATTGACTTTGAGAATTCCATATTTGTGAGGGACTAAATTTGCCAAGTCTTTAAAATCAAGGGACCTTTTGGTACTTTTGACAAACTTTAGGGACCAAACTTGTAATTATGAATATACAAGGGTATAAAGTGTCATTTCTTCAATGATGAAGGACCTTTATTGTAATTCTTCAAATCTTCAAGGTCTTTTTCTTGGAAAATCATAACTTAGGCCCGGTTCATTGTGCGGGTTCGTTTCTCGTGTTCGTTTTTGCTTGTTTCTTGTGATCTTTTGTCTTTTTCATGATATCCATACCTAAAATACACAAGTAACAAACACAAGCATATAATATGGTATTTTATGACATTTGTTAGCATTTAAAGCCCGTTTGGATGATGAGACCATGTATAATTACAGTCTCATCACTCCCCCATACTAAACCATTGTTGTGCCCTCACGCAATGCTAGAATAAAGTATCTAAGCATCTCCAAAATTTTCTTTTATGAACCTTTATTGAAATGTAAACTTGCTATACTACTACTACCATGTGTTAGAGACATTATGTATGATTTTCATCACAAGAATGTGACTTTTAGGGTCAAAGAATAAAAACAAGTGAATGTTTTTATAGAGTAAAGTTCGTCATCCTTGATTATCATACATTCCATGCCAAGTGCAAAAACGAGATCATTGTTGGTACAAGTCACAATGCTAACACTACTCATACATTCAAATTGTATAATACTTTTTCTCCCCGTAATCCTAATTATTAATGAAAGATATCTAGAATTTTTAGCTATTTGTCATGGATCACAAGTTTTCATTTCACATATTTGAGTATTTATTAGTCTGAAAATAAAGTTGAAACGGTTTATTTAATAAGTAGCTAGAGGACACGATCTTTTAAAACGCTCCTTATAATCTAAAAAAGTCCATATGTCCTCATAACTTTGATCACGGCGTCGGACCTTTCCCGGACAGATATTTGGCATGTGTTCCGTACTTCATCTTGAGAGACGATCTTTAGTTATGGTCTTCTCTTCATTTATGGCATACATCTTCTTCTTGATATAACTTGATACATGCTTCCTAATTGACCACTACTTCATTCACTTGTTGATTATGGTAAAAATACGTGTTTAGTAAAACAACGTATATATGGTAAGTATTAAGCGAGATGATTTAGGAAAATGATAGGTGTGTAAACACCCATCCTTTTTAGCACTTAATTACAATAATAACCGGACCAAAAGGTGTATTTTATGTCTTTTATGTCGAAATTATGCATGGTTTGTGTTTTTGTTGTAATTTAGGACGAAAAGGTGAAAAGTGGAGAAAACACGGGCATTCACGGGCTTTTATCGAAGAAAATACGAAAGATGAAGTCAAGAAGTCAAGAGTGCAAAAAGAACGGAAGTCCAAGACCAATTCTGAAGATTTATCCAAGAAAAAGTCGAAAGACGGAAGTATACTTAAAGCCGAAGAACTCAAGTCTATTTTATTGAAGAATTAAAAGACGAGTTCAAAGAAATCCCGAGCCAAAGTCATTAAAGTCCAAGATTTAAGTAGATTAGAAGGCTTAAGGACTAATGGTGCAATTAATGAAGATTAAAGGCTTGAGGTACTTAATCATGTAATTAAGAAGAAATGAAGGAGGGGAGGAAGCTTCCTAAGCACTCCTTAACCTCCCTTATACATAGATTAGATGAGATTAGCATTTTTCTTTGTTGGCTAATAGTGACAATTAGTTCTTCCACTTTTAATTACCTGGTCATTTAATTACTTTCAAATTTAAATACTTGTCTTGCACCTTAATTACCATTTAATTTCAAGTAAGTGTTCTTTTAATTCTTGTTAATATTTATCTTTATTGTTTGATCTCATCCTACCTTTCTTTAATCTTTGATTTTTATGTTTATGTTCATGTTCATGTTCTTATTTTGATCAAAGTGGGTTTTGATTATTGTGGTTAGTTTTGTTAGTTTTATTGATTTGGATTGTTTGTTTATGATTATTAGATGTTTTGTTATTAGTTTGGTTTAATCTTGTGGTTGATTTGATTTTGTTTTGGTTAGATTCGTGCTATCTTGTTCCTCCGTGTTCTTCGTTTTTGCTGTTACTGTATCTTGCCCAGGAAAATATTCCGGATCAAAGATTTGTTCAGAAAGTTCTGAACCAAGAAAAAGTTCTAAACCAAAGTTCCGAACCAAGCAAAAGTTCTGAACCAAAGTTCCGAACCAAGCAAAAGTTCTGAACCAAGCAAAAGTTCTGAACCAAGCAAAAGTTCTGAACCAAAGTTCCGAACCAAGCAAAAGTTCTGAACCAAGCAAAACTTCGGAACCAAGCAAAAGTTCTGAACCAAGCAAAAGTTCTGAACCAAGCAAAAGTTCCGAACCAAGCAAAAGTTCTGAACCAAGCAAAAGTTCTGAACCAAAGTTTTGAACCAAGCAAAAGTTCTGAACCAAGCAAAAGTTCTGAACCAAGCAAAAGTTCTGAACCAAGCAAAAGTTCTGAACCAAAGTTCGGAACCAAGCAAAAGTTCTGAACCAAGCAAAAGTTCTGAACCAAGCAAAAGTTCTGAACCAAAGTTCCGAACCAAGCAAAAGTTCTGAACCAAGCAAAAGTTCTGAACCAAGCAAAAGTTCTGAACCAAAGTTCCGAACCAAGCAAAAGTTCTAAACCAAGCAAAAGTTCTGAACCAAGCAAAAGTTCTGAACCAAGCAAAACTTCTGAACCAAAGTTCCGAACCAAGCAAAAGTTCTGAACCAAGCAAAAGTTCCGAACCACGGATGTTCCGAACAAAAGTTCCGAACCAAGGAAGTTCTGAACCAAGCAAAGTTCCGAACGAAGGATTTATTCCGGATAAGTGACATATTCCGAATAGATAATCTATTCCGGATCAAGGATTTTGGTAATATTCCGATCGAAGAAGAATCATTTCGAACGAAGGTGACATTCCGGATGAGTGATTGTTCCGAACGAAGGATTATTCCGAATGAGCTGTTTTCAGGTTCTTCTTAGTTTTTGTTTTTATTTTTAATTTCAAGCTTTATTTTTCCCGCCTTTTTCCTTAGTCGCACTTTAAAATTAGTTGCCTTAGCTTTATTTTAGCCTTGCCTTAGTTTAAGTTTTAGTTTTAGTTGCGTTTTAAGTTTGCCTTAGTTAGATTTAAGTTTGCGTTATTTACTTTTAGTGCTTTTTAATTTTTTTCACGCTTTTAAATACTCTTTATTATTAAAATTGAATTAGATTTAAATTAATTGCCCTTTACTTTAATAGTTTTGCACTTTTTAATACTACAACGACACAACTATTTGTTCCACCAAAGAACGACTGTGTCACATAGTTAACCAGGATCAATTCGATTAGACACACATCAACGAATCTTTTTAATTAGGCAAAAACCTAGTTATCAAATGGCGCCGCTGCCGGCTCTTTTCGTAAAGATTAACGGTTTTCTGTGAAAGACGCGTTGCTTTTTGAGATCCGGTCAATCGTGAGCGTTATTTTTCTTGCATAAAAATTTCAAAAAATCATAAAAATTAAAAATTGATAAAACACCATAAAAATTAAAAATTTCAAAAAATCCAAAAAGATTTTATTTTTATTGTGTATATATATTGTCTTTGTGTTTGGTATTGTTTTCTTTTGTCTTTGTAGGTGTATGCGTACTAGATCTTCTAATTATCAAGAGCCTGAGACTCGAGAAGATTTGAGTATGGCAGGTGTTAACAACAACATTAATCCACCGCACCTCAACAATAACAACAATTTTCTTCCACAACCCGATCTTCGGACAATGGAGGAGCTTTGTCAACCTACCATGTTTGGACGAGGAGGACCGATTGCGCCGATGCAAATCACGGCTCCGGAGTTTTCGTTGAAGCACCACATGATTCAGCAATTGCAAACTAACCCATTCCGTGGATTGCCTGATGATGATGCCAACAAACACCTCGACAAGTTCATTACAATCACCCAAAGCATGAAGTTGCCCGTCACATTGATTGATACATTCTACAAGGGTTTGACTTTTCGAGATAGTGATACGATTAATGCAGCCGCCGGTGGCACATTTATGAAAAGGAGACCCGAGGAGTGTAGAGAGCTAATTGAGAACATGACTACTCATCAAAAAAACTGGGATTCCTCCGCTTCTTCAAGGAACAACCCGAGAGTCAATGTTTCTTCCACTTCAGCAAGCCCTGATATGACCGAATTCACCCGCATGATGACTGAGATGAACAAAAGTATCTTGCTTCTCGCTTCAAACCAACAACAACAAGTTAAAGCGGTTGCACCTTCTTGTGAAACATGCGGCGGTCCACACTCATACACCGATTGTCCGTCGACTCAAGGAAATCCGGAAAATGTGTATGCAGCTTATGGTAATTATTCACCGGAAAATTACCAAGCTCGACCTCAAGGGGATAGAAATTTGTTGAGTTACCGGTCCAACGACTACCTTTCACCCGGTTTTTCTCCTCAAAACCAAAACCCCGCCAACAACTACAATAGAAGCAACCAAATCCCACCTCGAGCTTCTAATCCTTATCACCCACCCGCCCAACAAGCCCCACCCATTAACCACGATGTTGAAGCCATTATGAGAACCCAAGGTGAGCAAATCAAGAATCTACAGAGCCAAATTATCAATCTGAAAAGAGATATTACCAAGCAAGCAAATGACCTTAGATCCGAGCTTCGCGATAATATCCAATCCTCCTTCAGCAATCAAACCAATGATTTGAAGAATATGCTTGCTAGTTTCTTGCCACCCGCTCAACCTTCTACTTCGAGTTCTCTACCTTCAAACACCGTCACCAATCCGCGAGCAAATGTGAGTGCTATAACTACTCGTAGTGGAGTTACCATCGTAGGACCACCGATCCCGCCCCCATCATCTACACCTCCTCCACCACCATTTATCCCTACTCCTCCTACACCTAGTATTAGTGCACCATTACCGTCTCCGCCTCGTCATGGCGGTGTTCCCAAGAAGAACCCTTCAACATCTCAACCTTTCCCTACACCTACACCTTCACCACCCAAACCCAATATCCTATATCCTTCTCGCTTAGGCAAGACCAACGAGCTAACCAAGAATGACTGTCAAGTGTCGAGCTATGTGAAGATGCTCTCTCAAATGAACATCAACATGAGCCTTGTTGAAGCACTTTTCCACATGCTGAAATTTGTCAAAGCATTTAAGGAATTGCTTAACAAGAAGGAGAAGTTGATTGAGCTCGCCAACACACACTTAAATGAAAACTGCTCTGCAGTTATTCTTAAAGAACTTCCAGAAAAGCTTGGAGATCTCGGTCGTTTTGTGTTGCCTTGCATTTTCAACAAAACTGAAGAATTTACTGCCCTAGCTGATCTCGGGGCCAGTATTAATCTTATGCCTTTGAGTGTTTGGAAAACACTATCATTACCCGACCTTACTCCAACAAAGATGACTCTTGAACTTGCAAATCGCACTCTCGCTTAACCCGTTGGTATAGCCGAAGACGTGTTCATTAAAGTTGGCACATTTACTCTCCCGGTCGACTTTGTCGTTGTTGATTATGAAATGGACCCTCGTATTCCTTTAATACTTGGTCGGCCATTCTTGAGAACCGGACGAGCTCTAGTTGATGTTGCCGAAGGTGAGTTAATCTTAAGAGTCGGGAATGATGCACAAGTTTTTAAAAATGGGGAAGCTTACAAGCAAATCCTTTGGAAGAGAATCAGTGAATATGATTAATGTGCTTGATGATTTTGTCGTCTACAACAATCCTCTATTCGATTCTTGCGTTGGTAATCCACTTTTTCACGATGATGTGGATGATTCTCTATCCAATTTGGACCCTTCACCCATTTATGATTCTCCACCGATCTTTGATGCTTATGATGATGATTCTAGCTCAGATTCGGATGATTATGATGATCTTACTTCTGAGTATCCCGAGATGCCCACTTTCGATGATTTCGATGAGGCCGATACTCTTTCGAGTGATTCTTCACATGAAGAAGATCCTCCGCCATCACTAAATCCTACTTTGGATTATTACTCATTTGAGGAAGATTTCTCTACCTTTCTCAATACTTACTTCCCTCATGAGAGTGATGCACCTCCTTTAGATTTTGAAGATTATCGTCTTGATCCTACTTTGGATTTGAAGAAAATTCTTTCAAAGGAGAAGAAACCGGTCGACACCACCATCCACAGCACATATGATTTAACACCTCTTTGTCCCCCTTCTGAGGACGAGGTTGTGCATCTTCTTCGTGGATCATCTTCACATTCTGCTGAGCCTGAGTGCTATTTTCCCCTAAAGGAAAAGGTATTCGACCCCGGTATCGATATTCTGCAGCCATCTTAGTATCCACCTGATGAAATAAAAGGAAATATCTTTGGAAATATTGAAGATATGCTTGCACCTCACCATACTTGCTTCCACCGTGCTCCATCGCTGCTTAAGGGAACCTTGCCTACTCTTCTTTGGCTTGCCTTGTTCGCCTTAAGCTTATGTTACTTAATGGACGAAAACTATGTCTTTGATCCTGGTGGATATGTTTCATGCTTCTTCCTATGATGATCAAGGTCGAGTCAGGCTCACGACTCGGTAATCAAAAATCAAGCGCTTCTTGGGAGGCAACCCATGTATCTATCTTTTCGCTTTCTTTATCCTAAGTGTAGGGGAGACCCGTTGGTGTTTGCTATTTCCTCTCCTCTCTTAATCAGGGATTCGAGCTCAATGATCCACTCTTGATGATTCTTGACGACCCCTGATTCCGTGTTCCCATTATCCCGGTTCTATCCTAAACTCTTTTGATTCTCTATTTTATATTTCTCAATATTAAAATAGGAATCTCTTTAGTTGTCTCTTCCTTAGAGAGATTTAAACAAAGTGCACAATGTCCTAAGTGTAGGGGAGTTTACTCCCACATGCTTAAACATTGAGGACAATCTTTATATTAAGTGTAGGGGAGACTTCTATCGAAGTTAAGTGGCCTTTTCCTTGTATTTGTCCTCATTTTAACCGGAAAATCAATTTTTTCGACATTTTTCAAAATTTTTGATCTATTCTGGCCTATTAGTTTTTCCCTTTGTATAGTTATTTTCTTTCCTTGTTAGAATAAATTTTGAATAAAGTGGTTTTAATTTCTAACGTTGTGAATCTTTTGACTTAACCCGAGTTAACTTATCTAAGTTACTCTAGCTAGTATCCTTAACGTGTTTAAGTCAAGTTTTGCTAGGCTTTTATACAGGGAGCTATAAAACGCGAAAGTCTTAACTCTCACGGGTTAAGAACAAGAACTTTTCGCAAGTTCCTATAATTGATCCTAGAGAGTCGTTTATCAAGGGAACTTTAAAATGCGATTTCTAAACTTGAAAGAGTCTAAGAATTTGCAAGATCCTATAGGCGACTCGAAAACCCAAAACTTTGATTTAATAGGCTAAGCATCCACGAGTCTCATTCCTTGAGATTTTAAACTGTGGAGAACGAGAGATGATAGAGTCAATTATAAGTTTGGTATTCTTTCGTGAATTTATGTGAGTTAATTATAAGCCTATTCTCCCATCGCTTGTTAATAAATTTATCTGCAATAAATAAGGTTGTACGATTTGAAAAGTTACTTAGCTTCTAGCCCAAGATCGTTTAAAAGTTGCTCGGTATGGATTAGAGTTCATAGCCAAGGCATAACTTATTGAAGCGGGATGCGAAGATTAGCGAGTCCAAAAAGGTCCTAACAAGGCATGAGGGCTATATTTTGTTGCTAAAGATCCAAAGTGATGTGAAGAATCATTTATCAAAGATCAATATGAAGGATCGAGACACACGACGAAAAGCAAAAACTCCCCAAAAGTCATGGGGAAGTCTATCCGAAAAGGCCCTAACAAGGTATGAGGATAAATAAAGCCAAGTCCAAAAAGGAGGCGGATCGTTGTATATCAAAGTCCAAAATAAAGATTGGAGAAAAATGAAGAAGTCGTGGTCCAAGTATGAATCTCTCAAAACTTCAAGTGAAGAAATTCCTATTATAAAGAGAAGACCATTATTTCATGAACGTCTCTCAAGATTTGAAGTATGAAGTCGCTGCCAAATATCGGTCCGAGAAAGGTCTCAAATCGCGAAGCGAGTTATGCCATGATATGAACTTTATGAGGTCCCGAGAAGCAGTTTTAAAAGATTTTGTCCTTTAGCTAACTATTGATTAAATCGTTCACTTTATTTTCGGACTAAATAACTATCGAAATAAGTCAACAATGAATCCTCGTGATCATTCAAGAAAACAATAAAATATAAGAGATACCCTAGGAATAAGGGAGTCTAAGTGAGTAATTGGCCCACATGAGTTCGTGATAGTTTGCTAACTTATAATAACAATGATCTTATTTTTAAGCTTGGTTTGGAGAAAGTGAAAACTTGAGGATGATGATTATTCAGGACATTTCCAAAACCCAAGGTATGCTTTTGATTTCTTTACTTTGAATGTTTATAGTTTTCTATCTCTTTAATAAAGGCCAACATGGATGGATTATGATGAAAAATGTAAACGTACTTTGTAACTAATGCATTGCATGAGGACATTGCAATGGTCAAGTGTAGGGGATTTGATAGGTGTGTAAACACCCATCCTTTTTACCACTTAATTACAATAATAACCGGACCAAAACGTGTATTTTATGTCTTTTATGTCGGAATTATGCGTGGTTTGTGTTTTTGTTGTAATTTAGGACGAAAAGGTGAAAAGTGGAGAAAACACGGGCATTCACGGGCTTTTATCGAAGAAAAGACGAAAGACGAAGTCAAGAAGTCAAGAGTGCAAAAAGAACGGAAGTCCAAGACCAATTCTGAAGATTTATCGAAGAAAAAGTCGAAAGACGGAAGTATACTTAAAGCCGAAGAACTCAAGTCTATTTTATTGAAGAATTAAAAGACGAGTTCAAAGAAATCCCGAGCCTAAGTCATTAAAGTCCAAGATTTAAGAAGATTAGAAGGCTTAAGGACTAATGGTGCAATTAAATGAAGATTAAAGGCTTGAGGGACTTAATCATGCAATTAAGAAGAAATGAAGGAGGGGAGGAAGCTTCCTAAGCACTCCTTAACCTCCCCTATATATAGATTAGATGAGATTAGCATTTTTCTTTGTTGACTAATAGTGACAATTAGTTCTTCCACTTTTAATTACCTTGTCATTTAATTACTTGTCAAATTTAAATACTTGTCTTGCACCTTAATTACCATTTAATTTCAAGTAAGTGTTCTTTTAATTCTTGTTAATCTTTATCTTTATTGTTTGATCTCATCCTACCTTTCTTTAATCTTTGATTTTTATGTTTATGTTCATGTTCATGTTCTTATTTTGATCAAAGTGGGTTTTGAATATTCTGGTTAGTTTTGTTAGTTTTATTGATTTGGATTGTTTGTTTATGATTATTAGATGTTTTGTTATTAGTTTGGTTTAACCTTGTGGTTGATTTGATTTAGTTTTGGTTAGATTCGTGCTATCTTGTTCCTCGGTGTTCTTCGTTTTTGGTGTTACTGTATCTTGCCCTGGAAAATATTCCGGATCAAAGATTTGTTCAGAAAGTTCTGAACCAAGCAAAAGTTCTGAACCAAAGTTCCAAACCAAGAAAAAGTTCTGAACCAAGCAAAAGTTCTGAACCAAAGTTCCGAACCAAGCAAAAGTTTTTAACCAAGCAAAAGTTCTTAACCAAGCAAAAGTTCTGAACCAAGCAAAAGTTCTGAACCAAAGTTCCGAACCAAGCAAAAGTTCTGAACCAAGCAAAAGTTCTGAACCAAGCAAAAGTTCTGAACCAAGTAAAAGTTCCGAACCAAGCAAAAGTTCTGAACCAAGCAAAAGTTCTGAACCAAAGTTCTGAACAAAGCAAAAGTTCTGAACCAAAAAGTTCTGAACCAAGCAAAAGTTCTGAACCAAGCAAAAGTTCTCAACCAAAGTTCCGAACCAAGAAAAAGTTCTGAACCAAGCAAAAGTTCTAAACCAAGCAAAAGTTCTGAACCAAAGTTCCGAACCAAGCAAAAGTTCTGAACCAAGCAAAAGTTCTGAACCAAAGTTCCGAACCAAGCAAAAGTTCTGAACCAAGCAAAAGTTCTGAACCAAGCAAAAGTTCTGAACCAAGAAAAAGTTCTTAACCAAAGTTCCGAACCAAGCAAAAGTTTTGAACCAAGCAAAAGTTCTGAACCAAGGAAGTTCCGAACAAAAGTTCCGAACCAAGGAAGTTCCGAACCAAGCAATGTTCCGAACGAAGGATTTATTGCGGATAAGTGACATATTCCGAATAGAGAATTTATTCTGGATCAAGTATTTTGGTAATATTCCGAGCGAAGAAGAATCATTTCGAACGAAGGTGACATTCTGGATGAGTGATTGTTCCGAACGAAGAATTATTCCGAATGAGCTGTTTTCAGGTTCTTCTTAGTTTTTGTTTTTATTTTTAATTTCAAGCATTATTTTTCCCGCCTTTTTCCTTAGTCGCACTTTAAATTTAGTTGCCTTAGCTTTATATTAGCCTTGCCTTAGTTTAAGTTTTAGTTTTAGTTGCGTTTTAAGTTTGCCTTAGTTAGATTTAAGTTTGCGTTATTTACTTTTAGTGCTTTTTAATTTTTGTCACGCTTTTAAATACTCGCCATTTATTTTTAAAATAGAATTAGATTTAAATTAATTGCCCTTTACTTTAATAGTTTTGCACTTTTTAATACTACAACGACACAACTATTTGTTCCACCAAAGAACGACTGAGTCGCACACTAAACTCCTTTTTCAATTCGAAGAGACATACTTAAACGAACTAATTTTTATACGGGGTGTCAAAAGCCTTGTATTAGAAAACAACGTGGGACCTTTCCCAAAGTAAGTTCGTTCACCAAGGAGGACTAAAGTATGTGTTTAATTTGTATGATTTTTGATTAATATTGATGAGACAAAGGAAAAATGAAAATGATGACAATTATGATTAAACTACGACGAATGATAAAACGTAAAACGTAAAAATATGACTAAATTAAAAATTACTCAAATAATTACCAAACAAATCACAAAAAATTACTAAAACTCCAATTAGAGTTTATAAATAAGCAAAACTTTTTTATACATTTTATTTAATTAATAATTAATTTGTTAATGCTAATTAAAGCCCTAAAATCAATTAAATTAATGAAGAACCCAAATAAAGATTTTTCAATTTGTATACCTCCAAAATAACTTAATTAAACTAAAAAGTATTTTTGCGAAATTTAAAACCAATTAAAACTAATTAAAATGATTAAAAACTAAAAATAAATTAAAATAATATTAAAAATTCAAAATTTATAAAAAAATTCTAAAAACTTGCAAACTAACTTATTTTAACTTAATAAAACAAGAAATGAAAGTAAAATGACCTAAATACCCCTAATGGGCCTCCAAGTGGGCCAAAAATGAAAACAGTCCAAATAAAAGGGGCTTTTTGGCCCAATAAGACAAAAGTCAACCAAATAAGCCCAAAAGTTCCAGTCTAGCTTAAAATTTGATTTTTAACAAAAAACTCTAAAGGCCCAAAAGCTGAAAGTGAGCTTATCACAGCTTAATAAGCACTCAGCTTGTCAAGAACTTCCAAGAATGCATATTTGAGGTAAGGTGGAAGATCTTTCAATTCAAGGATTGGTGGATCCTTGATTGAAGATTTGGGTTCCACACTCATAATTTCCATCGACGGAAAATATGGTGGAATGAGAGTATCCTCACTAATCGTTACCTTATCTTCATTGTCGATTTTATTGAAAAATAAAATCGCCTCCTTGGAATAGAGTGAGATTTGGTATAGAAATAGCAAGAATTGGATCCATAATATTGGGATTGCCACTAGTCGAACTATCGGAAAACCTAACACTTCTTGTGTAAACTCATCGCAAACCATGTCAACTAAGTCAACGTGATTGATAATAGTGATTGCATAAACATGAGAAGGTGTAGAGCTTTGAGTAGCGTTTATAACATGTTCCTCCTCGTTAAATCGGAAAGTGATTGTCCTAGCATGCACATCAATAATCGATCTCGAGGTATCTAAAAATGGTAGCCCTAAAATTAGAGGAACTTGAGGATCCATGGGAATGTCTACAACGATAAAGTCCACCAGATAGTAGAACTTCCCAATTTCACAAAAACGTCTTCGGCCATACCACATGCAACTATGGTAGAATGATCAGCCATTTCGATAGATATTTTTGAAGGAATAAGATTTGGAAGCGATAGCGATTTCCACATGGAATAAGGCATCAAGTTAATGCTCGCGCCAAGATCGGCCAAGGCGAGGCATCCTTCCATCTCTTGGATGTTACATGGATTAAGAAACTACCTGGGGTCTCCAACTTTTTCTGGTATTCGGTTAAGAAAAACCAAAAAACAATGTGAGAGCTTTAAAAGCTTCTCTTTATCGTTTATCATACTTTTAAAAGTGGAGGCGAAACGAGGCATATACAACAACGCGTCGGCTAAACTTATATCAAAATAGACCTTACTAAACATTCTCATAAAATGCTCGATTTGTTGATTGTTACGATCATGCAACTTTTCCTTGTTTCGTCTCGAGGGGTAGGGTAAAGGTGGTGTGGATTGAGGCATAGGAAACGGCCTTGGAATCTCGGGTTCCATGATTGGTATAGGTTCAACCATAGGTGTGGTTTGATCGGTACTACGTGGGCTTGTAATATGCTCCTTTTCTACCATCACCTCGGGCTCTTTCTTTATTTACTTATCCTAATAAGTACTTGGACGAGAAATGGGTTCTTTGAAAGTATTACCACTTCGTGTAGTAATAACTTTCTTTTCTACCTTCGGGTTTGCAATGGTATCACTAGGAAGACCACCCGAAGAAGACGGTTTACACATTATAGCCTCAAACTTGTTTGCCATTCTATCCGTAAACTTAGATTGCCTTTTTTATCCGCCTTAAGCATATCTTATTTAGTTTCATGCTGGCCTTGTTCCATATGTTAATGCAAGTAATGCCTAAAAACATTATTAGTGTTAACTAATCTTTCTTAATTTTGATCACAACAAACCATACAACACATTTAGTGTAGAAACACAAAATGAATTATTTAACTAACACTATCATCAAGGTAATAATCATATCACTAACCTTTCTTAATCATACTTAGTGATCATCAAAATAATTATCCTTAAAACTCACTTTTGCTAATAAGACAAAAGTCTTTTAAATAAACTTTCTTTTTTAGAAAATGTTTTATTAAAATGGAAAATGAAAATTTGAAAATGGCATATTCTAAATGCTGTTAGAATATCCTTTGAAGGGTTTAAATACCTCAGATATTCCCACCCCACTAAAAGACAAAAAACGGAGCGGAGTCTAGTGGCGGTACCTTAAGTACCTACGCGGTACCTTAGCGATATGGTACCGCGGGGTGAGATAAGGTACCGCGCACAGTAGCCGTTATATATCCGTTGTAACTTTGTCTCCTTTAAATAGTGGGTCAAATCTCATTTTCCAGCAAGCCTCTTGGACGTTTTTCTCAGTCCTCTTTCTATTTTCTATAGCATAATCATTAGTAAATGATCACTTAATTTGTTAAGGATGTTTACATATGATTATCCTCTTGATCCCCTCCTTTACCATGTCCAATGAGAAGATCACTCACTCACTAGTGTAGTGATAAAGATGAATTTATGAGCTAGTCATATTCATCATGATACCCCTTTTTGTTTTAGGTCAATCCAATGTATTTATGAATACTTGGACTAGTTGTGTTCATCCAAGTTATTTGTGGATACTTGGATTTGTTGTGTACATCCATTGCATATGTGTTTGCTTGGATTTGTGTTGTGTAAATCCAAGCTACATGTGTGTACTTGGATAAGTCTAGTTGAGTTGTAATAGATTTGATTAGGAGTTCTCACTAAACTATAAAGTGATGTGGTTGTGTCTTGTGAGTTCTCACTAAACTTTAATGTGATTAGTAGTTATGTTGTGTGAAGTTCTCACTGAGCTTCAAAGTTAAGAGTCGTGAAGATTGGTTCTAGCTTTCGATTAGAACTCGACATCTAGCCTTGTGTCGTAAAATGGTGAAGTAGGCAACGTCGTGAAGATTGGTTCTACCTTTTGATTAGAACTCGACATCTAGCCTTGTGTCGTTAAATTGTGAAATAGGCAACGTCGTGTAGATTGGTCCTAGCTAAAGATTAGGTCTCGACATTTAGCTTAGTGTCAGAAAATTATGTAAGCAACGATGTAAGGTTTTCTCCGCCGAGAAGGGAGCTTGTGGATATAGTGGAAATCTCGAGTAGGTGTACTCGAGGAGTGGAGTAGAAACGAGGATAGAGCCTCGTTGTCGAACGACTATAAATCTTGGTGTCTTCCCACTAGGTTGTCTCCTTCCTTGCTCTTTACTTATTTCATTATCATTATACTTGCTTATTATCCTTGCTAGTGTATTTAAATTGAACCTAATTATTATGCAACTTAGCATCAAGTAAAAGATAGTTTTGATACAAACCAAATTGAAAGTAATTTTAATTTGGTCACCAATCGAAGAGAAACTATTCAACCCCCCCCCCCCCCCCCTTCTAGTTTCTACAATTGGTATCAGAGCGATGGTCACTCAAGATCTTTGAAGTATATTGTACTTTAAAACTTGGATCGATCCATTGTCTCCTCAAATTAGAAGGTCTAGTTGTACTAAAGTTTCTCATTCGTCAAAACTACGTTTTCTTTGAAAAATAGGTCTTTTAATTAAAAATATTGCATCCCACTTAAGATTAGTAGCCTTTATGCATTTTAGATATACTCTTGAAATGTATCTACTAGTTTGCATCTTGCTTTGTGTAGGTACTCATGAAGATCAATCAATTAATTGGTTATGGATTGAGTTACTTGCACTTGTAGAAGAATCATTTTCATTGATCTTTAACATCTTTGAATAATGATACCAAGATGATTGGGAATGATACTAGTCCTTGAAGACTTAGTACTCATCATAGTCATTGATTGGGCATAGCACTTATTCCTTCATGGATTGCTCTTTGTGGCCAAGGTACGCTCTCGTTCTTCCACACGCCCTTTGATCATTCTTTTGATCATTACTTGACTATGTGCTTGTTCTTGGCATCCTTGCTTTGACATTTATTTGTGGTTTGTGTTTCTTTTCTTTTATCCTCTCAAACCTTCATTGCTTGGATACTTGACTCACTATGGTGATGTAGAGTGAGTTAGTAGAAGCTTAAAGTATCAAGCATGATTTCCATGGTTTGCACCCATACGGTTAGTAGGCCCTTTGTGGGAGAGAAAGTGAATTAATACTTTGCTCATATTTTGGTTTAGACTAAGACTATTATTGAAAGTGATCTTAGTTTAGACTTGAATAATTGCTTTGTGCTTATTCATTACCAAAGCCGTTTATCGTTTCGCCGGAAAGGCACGTCTTAAACCACTATATATGACACAAGCTCTTCGTTTCAACTACATGAAGATTGTCATTAATCCCTTGAGCATTGATCCTAGTCTTGATTCACTTTTCTTGACTTCTCTCCACTTAGTCGTTTTGCTATGAGTAGTCGTTTGTCCGTTTCGGTTCTTTTCGATCTTGATTTAACTCGTAATCCTTCATTAAGGCATATTGCTTAGTGTTATGATGATCCAATGATATTCTAAAAGGCTCATGATTTAATTTTAAGTATTTTAGAAAAACTGGATTTTCAAAATTTCGCGTTTTTCAGAGATAGAAACCTGCCTCTGTAGGCAGTTCCTTATCTCCGCGGCTCAAACCCGTGGTACCTTATCGATAAGTTACCGCGGGCAGAAACTTATGTCAGAGCGCCAATTTGTGTTTTTTATTCTTTTTCAAACCAACCTCTCTCTCTCCCAAAAACACACAGCCGACGGGTTTTACCTTTTCCACCATTGTTGAAGCTTCCAAAACCTTCAATCACTCAAATTAATTGATTCCAAGTTGTGAGTTTCACTCATCCTTCATCTAACATCAATTAATTGTAAGTATTTTCTTTCAATTTCATCTATTTTGTTCTAGGGTTCATCCTTTCATAATTGGGGATTTTTAAAATTGAAATTGAATTAAAACCTTAATGGGAATGTGGGTTGACATGGTAATCTTACTATGATTCCTTAGGTTGATATTCATTAAGATTCCACTAAAACCCACTTATAGAACAAATCCGAATTTAGGCTAAATGATTTTGGTTGAATTATGGATTTGAGATGAACCCATGAACAAGTAGGTAATGACATTGTTAATGCTTACCTAAAAACATTGTTTTGAAAAACCAATGATCTAATCCATTGTTGATCTAACATAGATCATGTGTTGTTGGTTAATGATGGAATAGGCACATTGTGAACATGAAAATGATATGGATTTAATCCTATGTTTGTCAAGAAATTGATATAACACATTTTCATTTTTCGTTTTCCTTTTTGATTTTCATATGAGTGATGGAGAAATATTGTCTTGTGTTTGTATTTAGGTACTTAATCATGCCTTCTCAATTTCACAAAGATCATCAATTCACTAGAGATTATATGCCCGACATCTCTCAAACCTTTGTTTCCCCTCAACTCCAAAATGCTTTTCCATCCCTTTCCTCTCGTTGTTTCCATGAGGGTAGGATTGTAGACTCAAGAATAGCGGGAGATAATTTTATCAACTCTATGTTCGAGCTAATTGGGTTTGATTGTTTGCTTTACATAGACGAGGTAATTTATCCCTTGTTCCTTCTTGAGTTCTTTAGTACTTACTCCATGCTTGAAATCAACGACCAAATCTTTATCCGTTTCTTGTTGAATGGTCAAATCATTCAATATTCCCTCGATGACTTTGGTGATATTCTTGGTGTGCCATTTGAAGGCACTTGTCGTTTCATGGATAAGTGGAGACTAGATGCTCTCTTGGAGTCAAACGACAAACCTCCAAATGACACCACCGAAGTTGATCTAAATTGCATCCTTGAAATCATCACGAAAGAGCGTAGTGGAAACGTTGTGAGAAGCCTTCATACAAATGTGCGAAATGTGAATAGGTATGAAGTGCTCTCAAGCGACCTTAAGGATTATATGCTCCAATGGGAAAACATCCTTAGGGAAAATGTGTTTTGTCTTGGTGGGAACCAGGATCATATCTCGGCTTGCATGGGGCATATGTTGTTTTACCTATTTACTTCCACCAAGTACAATCTTGCATATTACATCGCTCGACGTATAAATTATGCTCTTTCCAAACCCAAAACAAACCTCCCTTATGCTATGCTTCTTACTCGCCTCTTTAGAAGGGTTGGTCAAGATTTTCCTCAACTCGATCTTTCTCGCTTTGACCCGGTTCAACGGGTTATGTTGCCTATTCAAGAGGCGTATCAACGAAAGCAAAGAAATGACCGTGGTTCGAGAAAATCCGACCATCAAGAGCCGGATGAGGAGGACACCGATATGCCACCAAGTGATGGTGATGGCATCGGTCCTAGTTCTCATTTTGACTCTTCGAGCAACTCCCATCCATCCTCAAATCAATTCGAGGATGATTTTGAAGACTTAGCTCCTCCTCCTCACCCTTCTAGTGATGTTCCTGAAGGTCTCAATATGGAGCATCTTTATTGTGAGAATCTTAGAACCTGGGGAGAATTACATGAACACCGAGTGGAGTCAAGAAAAGGGTTCAAGTATTTGGGAAAGATGATCAAGGGTTTAGGAAAGAAAAGGAGGTGAAGACTTTGAAGTTGTGTCAAAGTTTGGATTTGATGGTTTAACATTTGGTTATTAAAACTTTGGTTTAGTTGTTTATTAACTTGTGTTGCATGCTTGGATTACCATTTATTTTGATCCTTAAATGTTTATTATGCCATCTTGCTTGTGTTTTACATAGCTTTGTGCATGCCTTATGATAGTTAGCTTATTAGATTATGATCTGTAGTTAACTTTGGCTTGTGAAACCTTTGGGAAAAAATCCGGGTTTATCAAAAACTGGGATGGGAAATTTTTGAAAACCTTCTGGTCGCGGTTCCATATCGACCCGCGGTTCCTTATCGATAAGGTACCGCCAGTCCTAGATAAGGAACCGCCGGCCACTGTGCACGACAGCATCTTTGCTTTACACTGTTTTCTTAATTTTGTGTAAACCTTGCATGATTTTCAGTAATAAACTGCACATTTCCTAAACTAGGGTATCTAAATTCATTATTCACCTAAAATGATTTTAACCCATTACTAGTTTGGATCATCCCCTCAACCATTTAAACCCACCTTGTTTGCCATGTTCTTCACACATCAAACATACTTCCCTAAACCTTAAACCACCCTAATCAACCATGGTGTGTACCAAAACCTCAAACACTTCCAACACCTCCACCCCAAGAAAAACACTCAAAATAAGGGTTAAGGTAGCTAAGCCTAACTTTTCACCTTTCCATACACCCAAGAATGAGAATGCTCCTATCCTCATTTCTTCATCACCTTCCCCACCTCTTGCACCATGCAAGACCTCCTCCACCCATGGTACTAACCACTCCATTGGTTCTACCTCCTCTTCATTCAATTCTAGAATGAATGAGCTTTCTTCACCCTTCACTCCAAGTGCACCCTTGGAATTGACCACACAACCTCAACCAATCCAAAGCATTCCTTTTGGGAATGACTTTGATGACATTTTGGTGACTTCACCATTTACCCCTCACAACTCACCCATTTCACCAACCTTGGAGGATTTACCTCCACACTCACCCTTTTCCCCTTTGGGGAACATGCCTCCTCTTTCACCCACATCACCCTTGGAGAACTTGCCTCCTCCACCTCCACCCAACTCAAACATCCCAATTTTGGGTGTCGCACTTTCCCTCCTCTTGGGTGATCCTTACTTTGGGTTTCAACAAACTCATGGTCCTAGTTGCCCATGTTGTCTTTACAATCACTACATCATCCATAACCTTAGGATGGACATGTATGAACTACATAGGAGGTTGCAAAACTTCTTGCTTGCTTTGTTCTCCATGCCTCCTCCTAGGAGATGAATGATGGAGTTCTTTTAATAAAGTTTTTCAACAACAAGCCAAAGAAAACCACCTATCTAGATTTTATGATAAGCTATCTATGTATTAGTTAGTTTTATTTATCTTTGTACTTGTCTCCTCATTAATGAATGTTTCATGTTGTTGTGTTATGGATTTAGCTTTGTGTGTTTCTATCCTTTTGTGCACACTAATCAACTTTAATTTGAAATTAAAATTGAACCTAAATCTATCACAACCCCTAAACTTGACTAAAATTGGTTCAAAATGATATCTAAATTATTTTGTCACCCTTTGTCAAGACATTCTTTGTGAATGTGTTGCTTTATGCAACCCTAGCATATTTTGGTTCTAATAGAGGTAAAATTCCGAGATTTGCAACTTTTTGAAAAAGTCTCAGTTTTTCCCAAAACCCAGGAAAAACTTGGTTTAAAGTCCACTGGACGCGGTTCCTTAAGGACCCGCGGTTCCTTAGTGATATGGAACCGCCAGCCCATATAAGGTACCGCGGCCAGAATGTGGCTTTTGACGAATTTTTGGTCAAAACCTTTAAATCCTATTCCTAGTCAAGATTCCTTGTTTACTCAAATTGACTAAACATTCCTTGACAATACACATTTTGTATTCAAATTCTTACCTTGATTACATTTTACTTATACCCCAACCTTGAGATTTCATTCTCACACCTTCCCAACCTTGAGAATTCATTCTCACATAACCTTGAGATATCATTCTCACACTCTCACAATGCCTAACTCCTACATTCCTAACCTTGACATTTCTTTGACACAACCCCACTCACCCAAAGCTTGCTCATCCAAGCTTTCAAAGAAACCGAAAATCTCAGTTCGACCCGTTTGGGTTAAGAAGAATGAACCATCTTCGTCCAAACCACCCAAAAACCCTACCTTCTCTCCAATCAAGTATTGGAATGAGACTTACACCATAAACCCCATCACCGGAGCAAAAGAACATGTTCCACCACCACCACAATCCTTCAATACCCCCCAACTCAATGACCTTTCCACCTTCCCAAACCTCACAAGGCATTGTGAAAACATTCCCAAACCCTTTACCCCACCACCTCCAAACCCTAAGTTTGATGCCATACCCACATCAAACTATTTTGTGTTGCATCATGGATCCTCGTGTGATTGTTGCCGATTTCAACAAATTGAACTTGATCATGTGTATGAGAAGTTAAATTTTCTTGAATTCCTCCTCACTCGACCTCCTTTTCAAGTTTTCGTTCCGGTGGACAAAACTTCGAATGATGCATCGTCGTCTTTTTAGTTTTATTTTATTTTTAGCAATCTTGGAAAATATCACTATTAGACTAGCTTATTCTTAGTGGTTTAATCTCCATATTTATTTCTTTTAGATACTCATACTATGTGTATGACTATCTTCTTTGTTGTATTTTTTTTGTAACTTTTGTGTTATTTGTGTGCTATCTAATTAGTTCTATTTTTGAGTTGATCTTGGTTAAATTTTTACAATTGCTTATGGGTGATTCCATCAATTCTAAAGCTTTAACCCATTGACAAGCTTATCATCTTCATTTTATTGAAGTTTGATTTTGTCAATTACCTCTTTGGACATACTTAGCAAAATACTTGCTTCTAATTTGAGATTTCTTCTCTTTCTCCCTCTCAAGTTACTTAGTAGGTAGTGATCATATATACATTGGTGTTTCTTTCCGTTCTACTAACCTTTGTGTAGCATGTCACCTTAGCTCACAAACTTGGTGCCCCAAGCTAGGGGGAGCAACCACCAAGGGGGAGCTACTAGCAAAGTTCGATGCACTTCAAAGACTTATGCTAACCTTTTTGCTACGACAAAGTGGGAGAAATGATAGTGATAAACTAGTTAATAACTCCATTGTTTGTGTTTATACGTAAATGAGTTTATCATTTGTCGTAATAAAAAAGGGGGAGATTGTTAATGCAAGTAATGCCTAAAAACATTATTAGTGTTAACTAATCTTTCTTAATTTTGATCACAACAAACCATACAACACATTTAGTGTAGAAACACAAAATGAATTATTTAACTAACACTATCATCAAGGTAATAATCATATCACTAACCTTTCTTAATCATACTTAGTGATCATCAAAATGATTATCCTTAAAACTCACTTTTGCTAATAAGACAAAAGTCTTTTTAATAAACTTTCTTTTTTAGAAAATGTTTTATTAAAATGGAAAATGAAAATTTGAAAATGGCATATTCCAAATGCTGTTAGAATATCCTTTGAAGGGTTTAAATACCTCAGATATTCCCGCCCCACTAAAAGACAAAAAACGGAGCGGAGTCTAGTGGTGGTACCTTAAGTACCTACGCGGTACCTTAGCGATATGGTACCGCGGGGTGAGATAAGGTACCGCGCACAGTAGCCGTTATATATCCGCTGTAACTTTGTCTCCTTTAAATAGTGGGTCAAATCTCATTTTCCAGCAAGCCTCTTGGACGTTTTTCTCAGCCCTCTTTCTATTTTCTATAGCATAATCATTAGTAAATGATCACTTAATTTGTTAAGGATGTTTACATATGATTATCCTCTTGATCCCCTCCTTTACCATGTCCAATGAGAAGATCACTCACTCACTAGTGTAGTGATAAAGATGAATTTATGAGCTAGTCATATTCATCATGATACCCCTTTGTGTTTTAGGTCAATCCAATGTATTTATGAATACTTGGACTAGTTGTGTTCATCCAAGTTATTTGTGGATACTTGGATTTGTTGTGTACATCCATTGCATATGTGTTTGCTTGGATTTGTGTTGTGTAAATCCAAGCTACATGTGTGTACTTGGATAAGTCTAGTTGAGTTGTAATAGATTTGATTAGGAGTTCTCACTAAACTATAAAGTGATGTGGTTGTGTCTTGTGAGTTCTCACTAAACTTTAAAGTGATTAGTAGTTATGTTGTGTGAAGTTCTCACTGAGCTTCAAAGTGAAGAGTCGTGAAGATTGGTTCTAGCTTTCGATTAGAACTCGACATCTAGCCTTGTGTCGTAAAATGGTGAAGTAGGCAATGTCGTGAAGATTGGTTCTACCTTTTGATTAGAACTCGACATCTAGCCTTGCGTCGTTAAATTATAAAGTAGGAAACGTCGTGTAGATTGGTCCTAGCTAAAGATTAGGTCTCGACATTTAGCTTAGTGTCGGAAAATTATGTAGGTAACGATGTAAGGTTTTCTCCGCCGAGAAGGGAGCTTGTGGATATAGTGGAAATCTCGAGTAGGTGTACTCGAGGAGTGGAGTAAAAACGAGGATAGAGCCTCGTTGTCGAACCACTATAAATCTTGGTGTCTTCCCACTAGGTTGTCTCCTTCCTTGCTCTTTACTTATTTCATTATCATTATACTTGCTTATTATCCTTGCTAGTGTATTTAAATTGAACCTAATCATTATGCAACTTAGCATCAAGTAAAAGATAGTTTTGATACAAACCAAATTGAAAGTAATTTTAATTTGGTCACCAATCGAAGAGAAACTATTCAACCCCCCCCCCTTCTAGTTTCTACACCATCTTTTGTTGATTTTGTTGTAAACTTTGCACGTTACTCTTTATTTTGTTTGTATGAGTCTTAAGTTCATTAGCAAGCTCGTTTGTCAACTCATTTTTCAAATCATTCCTAATCTCTGATCTTAAGCTAATTATCTCCCTTTGCATATTATCAAATTTAGCATCATTAGTCGTTGCATAATCAACAAATTCATTTGGTAGATCTTTCATGTTTTGCAAACCTTTGTTGTTGTTTTGAAAATCACGGTTTTGATTTTTGTTTCGCAATTGCACATTGTTCCCACCATTGTTGTTATAATTACCCTTGTTAAAATTCCTTTCATTTCCTTGGTAAGCAACTTGGTTGTTGTTGTTTCGATAGTTGTTAGCATTTTGATTTTGTGGAGCTTGATTTGGGCGGGAACCTTGACCGCTTTGGTTGTACGTTCTCGTTGCTACGTAAGCACTCCAAGTGTTACCATCCGCGGTAATGCACTCGAAAAAATCATGAGCTCCACCACAAGATATACAATTCTTTTCAACCGCCTTAACCGATGCGGAATTCAAAGCATCTTGTGCTTTCCAATGAGTCGTAAGAGTTGAAAACCTATTGAAAAATCTATTTTCCTCATTTGCTTCATCTTGCAAGGCACTCATGTTACGAGACGACGATAACAAACCCATAGTGGCAACACTCGGTGTGTTACGAGGGTTATAAAACTTAGACCTATTCTTAATTATCTTTAAAGCCTCATCGATCGTTTTGCACAAAAATTACCACCCGCGGCGGCATTCAAATAATCTCGTTCATGATCATTAAGCCCATTATAAAAAGTATCAATTTGATGCAATTCGGAAAAATTATGGTGTGGACATTCATGTAACTTTTCTTTAAATCTTTCCCAAGCCATAGAAAAACTCTCATTAGATCTTTGAGTAAATCTAGAAATCTCGTTTTTCAAATGTGTCGTCTTAGATGGTGGGAAAATTGGTTCACAAACATAGAAACGAGATCATCCCATGTCAAAATCGAATTTGGGGGTTCTTTCCCAAGCCATATTTTGGCGGGTCCATCTAACGAGTATGGAAACAACATCATCCTAATGGTGTCATGTGGAACATCCTTAAACTTGCTAGTCGCGGTGAGACGATTGAAATGCCGAATGTGATAATGTGGGTTGTCTTTTTCATGTCCGCGAAACTTGTTTGCTTGAAGCATAGACATTAAACACGTCTTTATCTCAAAATTCTCCGCAAGGATAGCGGGAATCACAATGGCTTCTCCAAAACCCTCGGTGGGTGCTTGAAGCAACTCCATCATATTACGGTCAGTCATGGGGGCTTCTTGTTTTATAATAGGTTCCTCACTTTACTTGGTGTTTGTTACTTTCGATTACGACGTCTACGTGCACGTTTTGCTTGATTACGAGTTTGCATAAATGTGACGTACAACGTGAAGGTGAGCAAAGAAGATTCTTTTTGGTGTTTTCACGTAGACTCAAATCTACAAATCTCTCCAGAATTAATTTTTCGATTAAGGGAGCCACAAGGAATGAAAACGATCACGTTGAGTGAACGCCTTGGATTACTTTAGAACGTTGGTGGAACACCAAAACGTTCAAGAGGGTTTAATCTTTGAAACCAAGCAAATATATATGATACGTAGATAATACTTTGGTGGCAAACCCTCGATTAGACCTTTTTCTCTCAACACGCACAAGCAAGCGGGGGAAACGAGGTGGCGTGAAGCACTTAAGAGCCTTTTTCCCTTAGGTCGTGAAATACAACCGCCTTATACCCACCTTATAGTTTGTGTTAATCAAAATCAAGCTTCATGAAAGTAATTATCTATTTTGCCTTTTCTTTTTGCTTTAGATTCGAATACATTAATTGAGTGATGAAACCCAATTAAGGTTGCGTTTTCACGCTTTTGGAGATATTATTGATAAATTGTGATACGTATACAATATAGTAATAATATTCACAAAGAAAACGAAAACCGATAATACGTGTGATTAGAGTGCTAATCACACAAATACTATTTATTGGCTAATATCAAAAACAAAATTTTTCAAATTAAAACACAACACGCCTCTCCGGCAGCGGCGTCAAAATGATTGTGGTAAAAATATGTGTTTAGGTAAACAACGTATATATGGTAAGTATTAAGCGAGATGTTTTAGGAAAATCAAATGCTAATGACCCAAAGTGTTCGTTAACCAAGGAGGACTAAAGTGTGTGTTTAATTTGTATGATTTTTTATTAATATTGATGAGACAAAGGAAAAATGAAAATGATGACGATTACGATTAAACTACGACGAATGATAAAACATAAAACGTAAAAATATGCCGAAATTGAAGATTACTCTAATAATCCCAAAGAAATCACAAAAAATTCCTAAAAATCCAATTAGAGTTTACAAATAATCAAAACTTTTTCAAACCTTTCATTTAATTAATAATTAATTTTTTAATGCTAATTAAAGCCCTAAAAATCAATCAAATTAATAAAAAGCTCAAATAAATATTTATCAATTTGTAGACCTTCAAAATAACTTAATTAAACTAAAAAGTATTTTCCAAAATTTAAAACCAATTAAAACTAATTAAATGATTAAAAACTAAATATAAATATTAAAATAATAATAAAAATTCAAAATTTTTAAAAAATTCTAAAAACTTGCAAACTAACTTATTATAACTTAATAAAACCAGAAATAAAAGTAAAATTACCTAAGTACCCCTAATGGGCCTCCAAATGGGCCAAAAATGAAAACAGTCCAAGTGAAATAGGCTTTTTGGCCCAATAAGACAAAAGTCAACCAAATAAGCCCAAAAGTTCCAGTCTAGCTTAAAATTTGATTTTAAACAAAAAACTCTAAAGGCCCAAAAGCTGAAAGTGAGCTTATCACAGCTTAATAAGCACTCAACTTATTCTTAATGGCCTAATAAGCCCATTAAGCCATAAGCTAATTCCATAAGCTGAAAATTTACACACATCATTCTCTTGAGATTATAAAGCACTTTGTAAAAAGAAATTTTGAAAAAGCTCAATAAATAAGCCTGAAATAAGCCAAAGCTCTCTACAGAAAACGACAAAATAGTCGTTTTTAAGTTCTAGGCTGATTCAAGAGCTGATTCAGGTTGCAAAATATTTTAAATGACTTAATTAAGCTAAATAAGCAAAAATATTTCCGATAAGCACACTTAATCAGCTGAAATAATGAATAAGCACTTTTGAAAAAGACAAATGAATTCATTTTCTAATCAAACCCTAAAGTCAAAGGCCACAAACCTCAAAACTGACTAATTAGATGAAAATAATAAGACTGATTACAGAATTAAAGTTGTTGTACAAAGAAATAAGCTAAAATAGCTTATTGATAAGCTGAACACAATTTTACTCTATTCAGTGGCAACAAGCAGTGGGAAAGGAGTTTCCACTGCTGCTTAATCAGAGAACTTTTGGCTTGATTTCAGGCATTGTTTGTTGGATATTTTTGGAGACAAAGGCACCCCAATAAGCTTTGTCTTATTGGGAGTCAACAGGGACAAAATACCACAAGTACAAACACAAAAAGATACTTAATCAGTTCAATCAAACAGCATACAGTAAAGAAATATTTGCTGATAAGTTTGACCAAAAAAGGAGATTCAAAAGCTCTTATAAGCAACTGATAAGCTGTAGTATATTCAACCAGATCATACAACCCTAGCAACCCCTAACACTAATAGCTTGCCAAATTTCAGATTTTAATTCTCAAAATCCAAGATTAAATTAAAACTAATAGATTGTTACTTGTTTATGTGATTTCAAGTGAACATGCAAGTTCTATTTCAACTTAATCAAACTAAAAACAAAGCTCTCAATTAATAAAATAGTCAAAAGTATCACTTAGCAGTCAACAAGAAAGAGAGAAGCAAATCACAAAGTCTAGCAGTCCAATAATCCAAAAAACCCTTAATATATATTATGAGAAAACTTTTATGAAAAACACCTTAATCAAGCAACTTCTTAACTAAGTGAGATTCAAACAAACAACATACACAACTATCAATCAGAAAGTCATACTCACACAGCAAATTTCATCAAATCACATGGAATATAAATGTAGATAAAAAAAGAAGAGGACAAACCTCCAAGGTGCACTTCCACACCCTAGATTGTTTGAGCTGTGGTGCTAGCTAAACAAGCACCAGCTTCCCTTAAGCTGCTAAGAATCAAGATCAAAACAAGACTCAAGGTCCAAGACTAAAGGGTCTTGTTCAATGAGGGTTAGTACCAATTAAATCAACCAGAGATTAACTTATACTTTTTGTAACAAGATCCTTAACTAGAATATCGTATCAGACGTTTGAAAACAGACCAACTAGATCCTTCAATCCCACAAGACTGGTTACCCAAGCTTGAACAACCACCACCCCTTGATATTTTTTGAAATACTCAAGGGGCTATGGTCCTACTCAAAACTCAAATATCCGAACCTTTAGTGACTTATCAAGCTACTTGACCTTAGATTTTAAACAAAACAAAACTCCCCTTGTTGACAGATTTCACCAAGAACAAATGAAACTTCAAAAGAAAAGCTTTGAGGAATCTCAGCTATACCAACTTCCTTCTACTCTTAGAAGAAAAAGAACTAGAAGCTATTGAGTACCTCCCAAACCTTTTCACAAAGATAAAAAATGGAACTTGAATTCTCACATATTTTTTTTAGTTACCAAGTATTTCATTAATAAAAAATAAGGAATTACAAAATTTAAGCAAGAATTCAAGAACAAGAGTCACTCACATACTGAGGAGTCCTTATATACTACAAGGAAGATGATTCTAGACAATGTGAAACCCTAGTTAACAATTCCCTAAAAATCCCTTGTCGAAATTTTTAAATCTTAACTCATGTGAAGATTTTTTGTCCATATGTTGATGCTGTGCTGGTGTAGACCGTTCTAAGCCCTTCATTGGTGCGTGAAGGGAAAGCAGAATCCTGAGCATTGATCTTCTTGGGGGATTTTTGTTTGGACGTGAAAAGTGGGGCAGGGGAACACGTGGTGGTTAACTATGTGATGGAGGGGGGCTTGGTGAAGGTGTGGTTTGGCTTAGTATGTTGGGTGATAGGTGTGAAAACACCCATCCTTTTACCACTTATTTCTGGCTAAAACAAGACCAAAACACGTATTTAATATCATTTGTTTGGAATTATGCGTGGTTTTTGTGTTTATTGTGTTTTCAGAGTCAACCGGATGAATATTGAAGAAAACATGGGATTGCACGGGTTTTATCAAGGAAAAAGACTCAAGACGAAGTCTATTGTCCAAGAGATGCAAAAGATTTGAAGTCATTGTGCCTATTTGAAGATTTATCGAAGAATAGAGCCAAAGATGGAAGATTCATATATGTCGAAGAACTCGAGTCTATTAAACAAAAGATTATAAGACGAGTTGGAATTATTCACCGACACTTCTCAAAATCCAAAGTCGGAAACGTTTATTTAAAGAACCGTAAAGACTAAAGAAGAAAGAAGAAAAGAAGTCCAAAACAAAGCCCATTCACAAAGCCCACAAGAGACGCCTATATAAAGAATCCCACTTCACTATTTTGGAGCTAGTTAGTCTTAGTTTTTCATTTTTTCATTTTCTCTAGTTTTAGAGAGAGAAAGTTCCCAACTTTCTCTCACTAAATTTTTCTTTGTTTTCATCTTTTAAATTTAAGCTTTCTTTAATTTTTGTATTTTGAATCTCATTAATCTAATTCAAGTCAAGCTTTTAAGTCCTTTAATCTTCTTCTACTTTTCTTAGTTTACCTAAATCCTTTATCCGATTGTTTCATTTCATACGGTTTGGATTATTGGATGAATTTGTGATCAAAGTTTAATATTTCTTGTTTATTCTAAAGCTCATACACGTATAATCTATAGGCTCTTGATGCTTATTGGCTTATTTCTTGTTTTAGCCTATTGGTTTTCGGATTTTATCAAGGTTTTAGTCATTCAAAAGTTTTGTTTATAAAGTTTATGATTTTATGTTTTCGAAAGTTGTCAAATTTAAGCTTTTTGAAGTGTTTAAGTTGCGGGTGAATTAGCTTATTGATTGTGCTTATTGAGTTCTAAGGTTGCCAACATTTTCGGATTGATTTGAGCTTCCATCGCAATCTAAGGGTTTTTACACATTCCGACGGATTCATTGGTTTAGATCGCAATAACCCTTAAGGGTTCTACTTTGCGATAAGTTTGGCATTTACCCCTTTTTCCGATCTGGGATTGCGATCGCTCATTGTGATCGCACATTCCGACGGGACTAAGTTTCCTTTTTAAGTCGAAACTCTGGCCATTTTTAGTTTGCAACTTTCCGATAGTAAGACATTGTGACAGAAGTGTTTATAATATTCCGATCTAACTTTCCGATCTAGAACATTCTGATAGAACTGCATTGCGATAGACCATATTCCGACAGCTTGCATTTTTGTATTCCGATGGATTGTTTTGACACTTATTCCGATGGCACATTCCGATCTGGGATTCCGATGGACTAGTTTTAATTATATTCCGATAGCTTGAGGTTTTAAGTTTTATAGTTTTAGCAAAGTTTTTAAGTGTTAGTTTAATTGAGTTTTCAAAGTATCTTTCTAATCTCTTCTTTACGTTTTCAAGCTTTCATTTTTAACTCGTCAATTTAGTTTAATCTTTCAAAGCTTATAATTTACTCAACTCCACTTACATTTATTTGCTATTAGTTTAAAATAGATAAACAAACCAACACCTTTTTATTAACCAAGAACAAATCATTCCACTTAGAACCGTGATCAATTCGAGGAGATACCGAGATTAATCTTGAACCCCAATGAAAATTCTTGTATCAAATGGCGCCGCTGCCGGCTCTTCTCGTTAAGCTCAAAAGTTTTTTGTGAGAACTTGGATTTTGGGATCCGTTCACCGTGAACGTTACTTTTTCATAAAAAATTTCAAAAAAATCCTAAAAAAATATAAAATTTTCAAAAATACACAAAAAAATAAAAAAACCATAAAAACCAAAAATATTTCTTGCTTGCTTTGTTAGTTCTTTTGCAGGTGCATGCGTACACGATCAACGTCTTATCAAGAGCCCGAGCCTCTCGAAGACTTAGACATGGTCGGTGTACAAAACAACAACAATAACCCACCTCAAAATAATAACAATCCACCTCTCAACAACAATAATTACAACAACAATGAACCTCTACCGGACAATCGCCCGATGATTAAACTTCTGCAAGCACATGTAGATGGCAACAATGATCCAATTGTCATCCCGCGATTGCAACCAACAACTTTGAGCTCAAATACGGTTTTATCCAGATGGTCTCTGCTCAACCATTCTTGGGGCGTACCATTGATGATCCTCATGACTACATCAATAGATTCTTGCAACTCACGAATACGGTCAAATTCAATGGTGTTCCACAAGAGGTAATCCGTTTACAACTTTTCCCTTTTCTTTAGAGGGACAAGCCCGGCATTGGCTTGCAAAGGAACCGCCACAAAGTATTCTTACGTGGACAAATTTGGAGACCAAATTTATCAACTACTTTTTCCCACCCTCTCGTACTACCGCTTTGCGGAATGAAATTATCAATTTTGAACAAAAGTACGATGAGTCTTTTAGTGAATCTTGGGATCGTTTCAAAGATCTTTTAAGAAAATGCCCACAACATGGTTTTACCAAAGTGCACCAAATTAATACTTTTTATAATGGTTTAAGCATGAATCACCAAGATTCACTAAATAGTGCCTCGGGGGGTAATATTTTGGTTAAGACTTCCAATGCCGCTTGGGATATCATTGAGAATAAGTCTCGTGTGCAACCCAAGAGTGTGCAGACCAATGCCGCTAGTGCTAGTACTAGTGACAGCGACAAGCGAATTGACAAAATCACTGCGCTTCTTGAATCGCTTGCTACCCAAACCGCTAGCAACACCAACATCATCAATGCTAAAAACGCTCAAGTCAATGCTGTAAGCCAACCATGTGAAATATGCGGGGGTCCTCACTCTTACACCACTTGTACCGCCACCCAAGACTACCCTTCTGAGAATGTGAATGCAGCATACGGTACCTATCCTCTGGTCGCTTATCAAGCTCGTCCTCAAGGTGACCGCAACTTGCTTAGCTACCGTCGAACAACTATCTCTCACCACCCGGTGTTCCTCCTAACAACCCAAACCAACAACAAAACCTCAATCGCCCTCCTCAACAACAACAACAACCTCACAAACAACCATATCCACCTCAAAGAAACAACCAAGTTTACCAGCAACCTGCTTATCAACCACCCGCATACAATGCTCCTCCCAACCAACCCACCGCATTACACCAAGACATTGGAACCTACATGAGGACTAATGATGTGATCGTGGACAATCTCCAACGGGAAGTGCTCAACTTGAAAACAGACCTGGTGAAACAAGGGAACGATCTGAGAGCTGATATGAGAAACACTTTGGATAGTCAAACGAATGACTTAAGGAACATGATGGCTAGTTTCTTCCAAGGTAATCAACCCTCTTCTTCGGGTACTCTTCCGAGTAACACCGTTGCGAATCCAAGAGGGGAGATGAAAGCAATCACCACTCACAGTGGCAAAGGTACCAAGGAACCCGAGCTTCCTATACCTCCACCGGTGATTGTGACTAAGGAGAACGAGTCACCTGCTCCTATTCCCCAACCTTCTCCTTCCCCAATTTCTCCACATCTTACTTCTACCCCTCCTCCACCCAAGGATGTGAGTGATCCTTCGATCCCAAAGACTTCTTCTTCTGCCGATATACCTTATCCCTCAAGGTTGAGGAAAGAGAAGCTCAAAAGCAAGGATGATATTCATGTTTCGAACTTTCTAAAAATGTTTAAACAATTGAATTTCAACATCTCCTTCACTGAGGCTCTCGCTCACATGCCCAAGTATGAGAAAATGTTCAAAGATCTTCTTAGCGACAAGGAGAAGCTTCTTGATATTGCTAACACCCAACTTAATGAGAATTGCTCTGCAGTGCTCTTAAGGAAATTGCCAACCAAGCTTGGTGATCCGGGTCATTTCTTAATCCATTGCAAATTCCCAGGAGTAGAGAATTGCATGGCCCTAGCTGATCTAGGTGCCAGTATTAATTTAATGCCTCTAAGCGTTTGGAAGCAATTATCTCTCCCTGAGCTAGTCCCCACCAAAATGACTCTAGAATTAGCTAATCGTACGGTTTCTTATCTAGTGGCGATAGCCGAAGACGTCTTTGTAGGAGTCGACAAATTCACCTTTCCTGCCGATTTCGTCGTTGTTGACTACGATATGGACCCTCGTGTGCCATTGATTGTTGGTCGTCCATTCCTGAGGACCGGCCGCACTCTCATCGATGTTGAAGCCGGTGAGCTTATCATGAGAGTGGGTGACGATAAAATTGTCTTCAACATGGGAAAGCTTTCTAAACAGCCTTATTCTAACGAGAGTGTTAATTGTATTGACGTTCTTGATGAGGCTTGTGAAGAACACTTCAAAGATGCTTGTAAAAGTATTCCTACCTCTCTTCCCAATCTTGAGACCGTTTCCTCTATTGACTCATCACTATCTCTATTTGGAGAAAGTGATTTCCTTTGGAAAGATTTGGAAGCCACCATGGGAGATGTGAACTTAGAACATGCCGATTCTCCCACCGATTGGTATGAAGATCTTCGCCTCATTGGGAACATTCTTAAAGACGACAATACTTCACCACCATCTCCCACGGTTATTGCTATCGATGCTCCGACTTTGAAAACGCCTCCCATCGAAAATCCTCTGGATTTAGAACTTAAGGAGTTACCGCCTCATCTCGAGTACGTGTTCCTGGAAGAAAACAAGAAGTCGCCTGTCATCATCGCGAAGGACTTGAAAGAAGAATAGAAATCTCGCCTCATCGCCGTGCTTAAAGATCATAAGAAGGCAATTGCTTGGAAAATTTCCGATATCCGCGGAATTGATCCGAACTTTTGTACTCACAAGATTCTCATGGAAGATGACTTTAAACCCGCAATCCAGAGCCAAAGAAGGGTTAATCCTCGCATTCATGACGTCATCAAACAAGAGGTTATCAAACTTCCAGATGCCGGTTTGATTTACCCTATTTCGGATTCGCCTTGGGTAAGTCACGTCCATTCAAATTACTTTAATTACTTTAATTACTTGTCCACCTTTATTTTTCTAGAAGTCTTAAGTGGACTTTTCCATGAAAATGCCTTCATTTAACCGGAAAATCATCTTTTTCAGCATTTTTCAAATTTTTAATTAACTTTGGCCATTTAGTCGTAATGTTTAAATTTTTTATCGTTGCTTTCATATGTATATATCCCGCAATAAAGTCAAAAATATTAATAAAGTGGTGTAGCTAGTTTAGAAGTCTTTGACATATTAGGCCCGTTGCGATTATTTTGACTCAACCCGAATAGACTTATCTAAGTTTATTCTAGCTAGTATCTTTAACCATGTAGACCTTAATTGGTTTATTAGGCTAAGCATCCACGAGTCTCATTACTTGAGATTTTAAATTGTGGAGAACGAGAAATGATAGAGTCAATTATAAGTCGGTATTCTTGCGCAAGCTCACTTGGTGTAATTATCTGTCTATTCTCCCATCACTTGCTAATAATTTATCTGTAATAAGTAAGGTCGTACGATTTGAAAAGTTACTTAGCTTCTAGCCCAAGATCGTTTAAAAGTTGCTCAGTTATGATAAGAGTTCATAGCCAAGGCATAACTTATGAAGCGGGGCGCGAAGATTGGTGAGTCCGAAAAGGCCCTAACAAGGCATGAGGATGTTGGGAATAAATTATGGGTCAGTTCACTAGACGCTGATAAGAAGAATGTCAACGCTGATAAGATGACATTGGACGCTGACAGCCAAGCGTTGACATTGAAGAAGTCAACGCTGACAGCCTTGAAGATTGACACTGATGGAATATCTTCATACGAATCTTTTTGTTTATTTGTTTCTTTATTTGTGTATGGTAAAGATAAGCTCGACATTGTATTTTCCATTATTATCTTTACCTAGAATAGTTGATTCGTAGCTTATTGTACAAGACTTCTTGATCTATAAAAGATGGTCTTTTAGGTTAAAGTTAATATTAAGTTTTCATAAGTATTCGCAAGTTAAACCTCTTTCATTGTAATCAAGTACGATTATTCTAATACAAGTGAAAGTTTGTTTAACATCTTTGTGTTTTAGATCAAGTGTTAATTCCGCATAACACTTAGTTACTTTATTCATAAGCAAAGGTTTCTCTACGTGTAGTACTTGATCTAATCTCGTATACACAAAGCTTAATCGATCTAAGAAAGGGATCAACAAGTGGTATCAGAGCTTGTTGAGAAACTTTTGATCTTTAAGTAACGCAAGAACCCTAAAACACCAAAAACCCTAAAAACCCTAAAATTCTCAAAACCCTAAAAACATCATGTCTGGCACAGATCAACCTGCTTCTTTGCTACAAAACAACTCCACAAACCCTAGTATCAAAATTCCCATGTTTGATGCCAGGAACTTTGAGCTTTGGAAGTCTAACTTTGAGCAGTATATAGCTATTCATGACTACACTCTTTGGGAGATTGTTGAATATGGGAACACATTCGACAAAGCACAAAAGATTGCTGCTGCTATTGCCACAAGGACAGCTGTTCCTAATTGTCCTGAAGCAGATAAGAAGGAAAAGCCTGGAGATGGAAGAGCTGTATCTGTTGAAGATATAGCCAAGAAGAGGGTGGACATGAAAATCTTGAACATCATGAAACACGCCCTAGGTCATGAGAATCAGCACAAGTACAAACGCTTTGAGTCTGCAAAAGAGCTTTGGGAAGCTCTTGAAGTAGCACATGGTGGCAATGCTGACACAAAAGAAGAAAAGAAGAAGCAACTCTTGCATGAGTATGCTGTCTTTAAAGCTCAACCCAATGAGAATCTCAGCAGTGTGAGAAGTAGACTTCTTGACATCACAAGTCAACTTTCCTTCATGGGAACACAGATTGATGACCCTGAATTGAATGCTACTTTTCTCAAAAGCCTTGGTGATGTATGGAAGATTGAGACAAGATCCATTCTTGTCAATAACACCCACAAGACCTCCAGGTTTGATGACATCTTCAACAAACTAAGACTGTTGGAGAATGAATGGCTTTTGGATAGTGATAATAAATCTTCCAGTAGTAACATGGCCTTCTTCTCACAAAGTGAAGGCCAATTTGATTCCATGAACTTCTATGGGCATCCAGCTACTAGATCTCAATGTGTCAACGCTGGATCTCAGTCTGTCAGCGCTGGATCATATCCTGTCAACGCTTTATACTCAAGCGCTGACACACACAACTTTGGCGCTGATAGAATTAAGCCTGCTGGTTTAGATCTAGATACTGTGTGCATTCATTGCTTCTTTGCCCAGTGATTCAAGGATTACATATGAAGATCTTGAGCAGATAAGTGATGAGCAATTGGAAGAGATGGATATCAAGTGGACTATGGCTCTTGTAAGTTTAAGAGCAAACAGGTTTAATAAAAGGTTCAAGAAGAAGATGACCTTTAATGCTAAGGATGTTACTGGCTTTGACAAGTCCAAGGTTGAGTGCTACAACTGTCATAGGATGGGGCACTTTATGAGGGAATGTAGATCTCCAAGAAGATCTGATGCTGGTAAGCCTTCAAGCCAAATGGTTAAAAGCCAAGATCCCAAGGCCATGGTTGATGTTCAACAAATTGATGGTGTTGGAGGATGGGACTGGAGCTGGAACTTTATGGCTAAGGATGAGGAAGAGGACAGAGCTTTGGTTGCTGAAGTTAAAGAAGAGCATGTTGAATATGCTCTCATGGCACACTCCTCCTCTTCATCAGATAATGAGGTATATGATGATGCTTTCTGTTCTAAGGGTTGTCGTTTAAATACTGAAAAACTAAATCAAGAGATAGTAAAATTATTAGATGAGGCAAGTACTGAAAGATGCAAAGTATCTAATTATCAAATTGCTCTTACCCAAACAGAAAAGACAGTAGCTGAGTATAAGAAAATGGAGTTTGATTTAAAGGATCAAATAAATATCTTAAAACATGAGTTACATCAAAGTAAAGATGTTCAAGATATAGTAAACAGGGTTAATCTTGATTTGATAGCTCAGTTAGAGGAGGCTAACAAAAATAAAGATAATGTGAGTCTTAAAATCCAGAGATTTGATAAGGCCACACAATCCCTAGGAGAGTGTGTTAGTAAACAAAGAGACTCTAAGGATATGAGTGGGATTGGGATGAAAGATTATACTGGTGTTCCACCACCAGCTGGGGATTTCTATGGTGTCCAATCAAAGGACTTATCTTGGACTGGCTTGTCAGAACTTCAAGAGAAGGAATTCATTCCTCCACCTAGAGTGACTTCCCCAGTTGAGGAATACAAGGAAAAACTGACTGACCTAGATGAGTGGAAGAAAGCTAACCACACCTTGTTTGTTAAGGGAGGGTTGTTGTGTGAAAGTCCAAATGATCCCACACCAATCATGAGCCATAATATTGTGGAGTCCAATGATCCTAAACCTATTAAGATCACACACCCTACCACTGGCAAAACTGTTGACCTTGGCCCACAAACTGTTAGAAAACCTAGTGTTAAGTATGCAGAGATGTATAGGAATACTAGGTCACCAAAAAGCCAAGTTAGTAATCATGGAACAGGCTTCTTTGCTTCTAGACCTAAGACTATGTCTAGAAAAGCTTGTTACACATGTGGTAGCTTCTCACATTTGGCATACAAATGTGTCAACGCTTCCAATGTCAACGCTGATAGGAACCAGTTCAGAGCTGACAAAAGTCAACATAGGTCAAACACTGTCAGACCCAATACCTTTGTGAACAAAAGTTCACAAGTTGTTAGACCAGCCCCATTCTTTTCTAGAGGGTCTAATACACAAGGCCTAAGACCTTTCCAAAAGTCAAACACTTGGTCCAATAGGCAATGGGTTCCTGTAGCAAACCCTAGGTTCAACGCTGATAAAGGCAATCGGGGCGCTGACAAGAGCAATTTCAGCGCTGACAAACACACTACCAAACCTAGGTATTTGCAGCCACAGGGAAATAGGTCTAAAGCTTCTACTAGCTTAACATGGAGACCAAAACAAGACCAAAACTCTAATTCTACTGGTGTTTCTATGACATGCAACAAGTTTCATTATATTTCAAAAGCAATGTCAACACCAATTGGGGTTAACTGGGAATTTCATTCTAAAAGGGATGAAAATGGGGTTGTTATGAGAACCAAGTCTGTTCTTGTTGAACAACCAGATGAATCCAAGTCTTCCAAGGCTTGGGTTCCCAAAGAAAACTAATGTGTTTTCTTTATGTGCAGGGCATTCAGAAGAAGATCAATGATTATGGATACTGGGATAGTGGATGCTCAAGGCACATGACAGGAAAGGAAGACTATCTGACAAACTTCACTCCTATTCAAGATGGTGATAAGGTATACTTTGGAGGGGGCTACGGCACCATCACTGGAAAAGGAACCCTTGTCACCAACAATTTACGGTTTGAGAATGTCTTCTTGGTAAAAGAACTGGATTATAATTTGTTTAGTGTATCACAAGTGTGTGATAACAAAAATAAGGTTCTTTTCACAGATACTGAGTGCTTGGTGTTAAGCAAAGATTATAAGCTCCCTGAGGAAAAATACATAGATTTTAGAACACCAAGGCATAAAGACATATATAATGTGAATCTTAATGGAATTAAGGTAAATAATAAAATGATGTCATGTCTTTATGCTAAAGCCTCAGTAGATGAAAGTAATCTTTGGCACAGGAGATTAGGGCACATAAACTTTAAGAATATCAATAGACTTGTGAGGCTTGGTTTAGTTGATGGTTTGCCTGAAAAGGCTTTCCACAATGACCACACTTGTGTTGCATGTCTTAAGGGCAAGCAGCACAAGGTCTCATTCAGGTCTAAACAGGTGCACTCTAGTTCTAAACCACTTCACTTATTGCATATGGACCTCTTTGGTCCAACTAATATAGAAAGTTTGAAGGGTAAATCATATTGTTTTGTTATCACTGATGACTTTTCCAGGTTTACATGGACTTTCTTTTTAGCTAAGAAAAGTGAAACTGCCCAAAGTCTGATTAATTTCATTACCCAGATTGAAAAGAAAAATGGTAATGAGGTCAAAATTATTAGAAGTGACAATGGGGGTGAGTTTAGAAATCAGTTGTTAGATGATTTTTGTGCCAAGAAAGGGATTACTAGGCAGTTTAGCATAGCTAGAACCCCACAGCAAAATGGGGTTGCTGAAAGGAAGAATAGAACCCTTATTGAAGCAGCCAGAACCATGTTGGCTGATGCCCACTTTCCTATAGCCTTTTGGGCTGAAGCTGTTAACACAGCTTGCTATGTTCAAAATAGGGCATTGGTCAACAAAATACATAACAAGACACCTTATGAGTTACTTTGGGGAAGGAAGCCAAATATTGGCTTTCTCAAGCCTTTTGGATGTCATGTAGTTGTTCTAGAAACTAGTGAGGCCCTAGGTAAATTTGATTCAAAAGGTGATGAAGGCTACTTCATGGGTTATTCAGTGCAGAGCAAAGGATATAGGGTTTACATTAAAAAGGAGAAACGTATACTTGAAAAAGTACATGTTAGGTTTTTAGAAAGTAAACCTAGTGATCCTGAAAGTGGTCCAAATTGGTTGTTTGACTTAGAACCTTTATCTAGAGCTTTAAATTATATGCCTGTTACTGATCCAGACATTGTGAAGGTAACTTCAAGTGTTTTGGAAAAGAGAATTGGTAATGTTTCAGGTATACAGGTTGCTAAGGAGGATGGACCACCAGCAGTTGAATCATCTCCCACACAAGAATATGTTACACTTCCTATATGGACAGATGAGTATTATGCTGCTGCTGCTGCTGCTAGAAAGGATAATGGTGGTTTTCAAATACCACCAAATACAAACATGCATGGTTCTTCAGGCACTGACAAAGGGAAATCAAGCGCTGACAAGAGCAATTCAGACGCTGATGGATCAGACGCTGACACCAATAGTTCAAGCGCTGTTAGCCCAAGCGCTGACAAACAAGGTTCAGACTTTGACAACACCTTTGCACATCTTTTCTCTTCACATTTTGAACAAGGTGGACCTTCCAATGTCCATGAAGAGATTTCTGTTGATCAAAGAGAGTCTGATGAAGAAGATATTGGCAACATGGAGCGTGAAGTTGAGGACACCAGACTTTTTGAAGGAGGAGTTCTCACTTCCACAGCAAAGGATCACCCCTCATCTCAGATCATTGGTGATGTTATGGCTCCAGTTCAGACAAGAAGATCCCATCAAAGTCTTGGTGGATTTATTGCCAATATACACAAGAAGGTTGATACCCCTCTTGTACAAGCATGTTTGTTTGCATGTTTTCTGTCACAAGAAGAACCCAAGAAGATTTTTGATGCTCTCAAAGAACCTAGTTGGGTGGAAGCAATGCAGGATGAGCTTCATCAATTTGCTATACAGGATGTTTGGGAGCTGGTTGATTGTCCTAGATATGTGAGACCAATTGGGACAAGATGGGTTCTAAGGAACAAGAAAGATGAAAGGGGTATTGTGGTCAGAAACAAGGCATGTTTGGTAGCTCAGGGATATACACAAGAGGAAGGCATAGATTATGAAGAAGTTTTTGCTCCTGTTGCAAGAATTGAAGCTATAAGAATTTTCTTAGCTTATGCCTCTTGCATGAACTTCACTGTTTATCAAATGGATGTGAAGAGTGCTTTCCTCTATGGAACAATTGTTGAGGAAGTATATGTCATGCAACCTCCTGGTTTTGAAGACCCTGAGAATCCAGACAAGGTTTATAGAGTGAAGAAAGCTATGTATGGACTTCATCAAGCCCCTAGAGCATGGTATGGTACCTTGTCTACATATTTGGTGGACAATGGATTCAAGAGGGGCACCATAGATCAGACACTATTTACAAAGAAGAAAGTAAAACATGTGTTGCTTGTGCAGGTCTATGTTGATGACATCATTTTTGGGTCTACTGATCCAAAAATGAGTGAGGATTTTTCTAAGCTCATGACAGATAAATTCAAGATGAGTGCAATGGGTGAGATGAACTTCTTTCTAGGTTTACAAGTTCAGCAGAAAGAAGATGGTATCTTCATCTCCCAAGACAAGTATGTAGCTGAAATCTTGAAGAAATATGGTTTTTCTCCACATGAAAAGGATGCTTCCACTCCTATGGATAGGGAACACCCTTGGGGAAAAATTGGAGCTGGAAAGGATGTGGATGTTAGGCACTATAGATCAATGATTGGTTCATTGATGTATCTTACAGCCTCAAGACCTGACATCATGTTTGCTGTGTGTGCATGTGCACGCCATCAAGTGACTCCCAAAGAATGTCACCTATTTGCTGTGAAAAGAATTTTTAGGTACCTAAGATGTTATCCAGATCTTGGCTTGTGGTACCCAAAAGATTCTCCATTGGACCTTATTGCATATTCAGACAGTGACTATGGTGGTGACAAGTTTGATAGGAAATCCACAACTGGTGGATGCCAATTTCTTGGGAGTAGATTGATATCTTGGCAATGCAAGAAACAAACAGTGGTGGCAAACTCTACAACTGAAGCAGAATATGTTGCTGCAACTGCTTGTTGTGGACAAGTCTTATGGATTCAGAACCAGCTGTTGGATTATGGGTATAATTTTATGCATACCAAGATTTTTGTAGACAATAACAGTACTTTATGCATTATTAAAAATCCTGTACATCATTCTAAAACCAAACACATAGAAATTAGACATCATTTTATAAGAGATTGCTTTGAGAAAGGTTTAATACAACCAGATAGGGTAGCCACAGAGGATAATGTGGTTGATTTATTAACTAAACCTTTTGATGCTGGAAGATTTCAATATTTGGTAACAAATATTGGAATGGTTAATCTCACTTAATATGTGTTTTGGAACCTTTTTGTAAAAGTATGTACAGGATAATGCATTGTTATTGGTCTTTGTGATGATTTAGATTTTTCCACTTTATTTTTCTAACACTGACAAAGGTAAATGTAACGCTGTCAAGTGTTATTTTGCTGTTGTTAGAGATATTATTGTCTAACGCTGACAAGAGTTCCTTCAACGCTGACCAGTGTTGTTGGGACGCTGTCAGCAACAAATGTTAGTTTTGTGGTTTTCATCTAAATGTGTAGGTGGTGGTAGCTTTATGCCATTGGATACAGAGTTGCTTATGGATCTTTGAAGAGCTATTTGGACATGTTTTTGTTTATGGATGATGGTTGGAATATTTATATTCCTATCTTGACATAAATTTTTAATGTTCATATATATTTTGAGAAACTCATGTATCATAGTTTGAGGGGAGGTTTAAGGAACCTTTAGGACTCTTGGGTATTCTTATAATACTCTCATCACAATTCTAGATTGTGTCCACAGGTGAGTATGGGTTAGTTTTACTAAACCATGAGGCACTGTAGCATGCAAAGTTGACAAACTATGCATGCTGCCAAGACATTTTTGGCCTAGAATTGGTTGTGGTCTGATGGGAGACTTGGGAATAGTTTTGTTATGGGTTTACCTGGGAGTTACAAAGAATTTTGTGAAATAACTTTATTGGTAAGTATTTTGGTTAGCAAGGGACTCTAGAGGACATTTGTGTCTATCTTGCTTAAGCAAGTGTGCATAAATGGACAGTGCTTGCCGCCCAGTAATTATTATCAACTTGTAAGATATTTCCCTTAGGATAAATTACTTTGTTAAGGTCTTTTTACTTTTAAAATATTTTTATTTTTATTTTTAGACGCTGACAAGTTTTTCTCCAAACGCTGTTACGTCCAATCGTGACGCTGACTAGGCTTTAGGCAAACGCTGACAAGAAAATATAGCCGTTGGGCGCTGATGGGCTATTTTTGACCGTTGACACCTAGTGGGCCCTACCCAGTTGTTATTTTTGACTAATCTTTGGCCGTAATTTTGGGGAGTTGTTACTTTTAATTAATGCATGAGATAAGTTATATTTGATTCAATATTTTCATCATTGCTATTTGAATATAACTGCCTCATTTTTGACCAATCAAAATCATGCATCTCTCCTATAAATTTGGCTAATCTTTTTATTCTGGGTATTCATATTTTCTTGTCTAACATTTTTCTCCTAGATTTTTCCCATATCACATAACCTAAACAGCTTTCACAATGGCACCCAAGTTCAACTCAAAGAATTTAACATTGGAGTTCAAGAGCCAACATAATATGGTAGCTTACTTGACTGCTGATAATGATTTGTTTCCTCAGTATTCACAAATGGTGGCATTTTTAAATGCATCCTCTTTAAGGTATGCACTTTCTCATACACCATTAGTCCCTGTCGCACACATTAGACAGTTTTGGAACAATGTTAGTTCCACAACAGCTAATGGAGTGACCACATTAACATCTACTGTTCATGGAAGAACATGGGTGGTCACTGAAGCCTTGGTTCACCAAGCTTTGCGTCTTGATGACGCTGATGGTGTGACTACCCTTGCCATTGCAACAATAGAACAAGGTCTTAGGGAATTGGGTTATCCTATTCCTGCTGATGTCACTTTAAATAAATATCATAAGCAGGAATTTCCCTCTGACTGGAAATATTTGATACATGTCCTTCTCCAATGCTTAAGTCCAAAATGTACTTCTTTTAATGAAATAAACAGGTCAATTGCAAGTGCTTTGGTTTGTATAACACGTGGGCTTAAGTATAATTTTTCAAAAATGATTTTTGAAGGGATGTGTAAAAATAAGGGAAGTAAAATGACTTTGGCTTACCCAAGATTTTTGCAAATGGTCTTTGATTTACAAGAATATTGTTCTAGGGATCATGACACTTTTTATGAGATCCCTAAACAACAGAAAACCATTTTTGCTAAAATGAGCTCCACAAACAGATCCATACCTCTTACCCAACCCATGCTTGAAGTAATTCAGGCTGCTCAACCACAACCACAACCAGACCCTGAACCCCAACTTGAGCCTATCCATGAACCTTTACCTTCACCAGACAACATAGACATTGACCAACCCAGCGCTGACACTCAAAATGTTGGCGCTGACACAGCCAATCCCAACGCTGATACCATTCCTGAACAATCCCAAACACCCCTTAATCAACCAACACCCACACAATCTACTTCATCTTCTACCCCATTACAATCTAGGTTGAATAAACGCCAAAGGACTACTGGAGTGTTCTCCTCTAGTGGTCCTAGCCTTGTAGCAGAGAGAACCACCTCCACAAGTGTGGCTGGTGACATGGATGAGGCTGGGGCTATTGACACAGGCTTAGATGCTGGTCAAGACAGTCCCAACATCATTAAGACCTCATCCATGCCCTATGATTCTATTTTGGGAGGTCAAATCCCCATTCTAGCTGAGGGCAGATTGGAACCTATGACTTTGACTGAATTGACGGCTGCTGTCATTAGCTTGCAAAAGCAAAATGTCAGCCTTGTACAAACTGTCAACAAACAGGGCCGTGAACTCCAAGCATTGAGGGAGCGGGTAACTGTTTTGGAGAATCCAAGTAGCAGGAGTCTAATGGAGGAATCTTCTAAAGGGGAGGATGACGAGGATGAAGAGGATGAGCTGATTCATACAGCTAGTGAGAAGAGTTCAGAGAAGAGTTCACAATTTAGTGAATCTTTACAGGTTGCTGAAGCACTCACCAACTTGAAGAAGCACCCAGTTATTGATACATCCAAGGTGACACCATTAAACTTGGAAGGATCTTTCAAAGAAACATTGGGCGCTGATACAGGTTTGAACGCTGACACATCCAGCGCTGACAAAGGTAATCGTGGCGCTGATAGAGGTAACTTGAACGCTGACAAAGTTGCAGGTAGTGTTGATGTATTCCAGTCATCAACAATCATCAAAGATGTGTCCACACAGGTTTCTTCTTCTACTTTACCTATTATTGATCCAAAAGACAAAGGTAAAGGAAAATTGGTTGAAGAAGATGTTCCAAAGAAAGATGCAGCACAAATTGCATTTGATGAACAGTTGGCTGCACAACTTTTGGAAAGAGATTTGAAGAGGAGTGGTAGATCACCATTTGTTGCTACTTCTGAGAGTGAGGAAGAGAGTGGAGATGATAAAGAAGGAGATAGCTCAGATTCAAGTATTCAAATTATTGAAGATCCAGAAAGGCTTGAATATGGGGATGAGCTAGCAAAGGAAAGATTGAGTGATTTGAAGAATCAGATTGATTGGGACCTTCCTGAAATCACCAGAATGTACCATGCTTGGGAAGACAAGGTTATGGACAACCCAGGGATGAGTTTGTCAGATCAAATTTGGGGGTTGGAAGTTCTTCTCAGGGTACAAGATGACATAAAGGTGATTATGAGGTTTAATGCACAAGAGGTCAAGACCTGGCTCAAAAGGGATAGAAGGCAATTGTATTACAAGTTGCTTAGATGCCATCAACCCAGATGGACATACAAGAAGTTGCTGGCTTTATCTTTTGAGGAGCTAGAGTATAGGGCACATCCTATTTGGAGGAAGGTGCAAGAACAAAATGTTTTACAGTTTCTTTCAGAAGAAAGGAAACAAGAGCTTGCTGAGGAAATGCAGATTCAAAAGGAAATGAGGATTGCTCAAAGACCAGTAAAGAAAGGAGATCCTTTTCAATTTCCTAAAGATATGGATGTGTATTTTCCAACTGAAGGTGTAATAAGGAAGCATCTCAAGCTTTCTCCATTGGAAGCTTCAGATTTGGTTAATGTAGTACCTCTAGATGACAGAAATCCAATCATCAGTTTTGATGAAGATGAGTGTGGATTTTGGAAGATTGGCAGATTTGGAAAGGAGGTACATACTTTTACTTCAGTCATTTCTATCTTTGCAAGCATAGACAGAGAAGACTTGGTGCATCTATGGAGATTGATAGAGGCCAAGTATACAGCTGAAGCACCTACTTCAGCAAATGGAATAAGACTTTGGAACACATTTTTGACTTTGTGTGGTCCAAGAGAAGCAGATCCTGCCATATGGAAGGATCTTGAAGATGATCTCAGTAATCTTCATTGGAGGCTTTATTCTACTTGTGGTGTATTTCATTTGAGCTCTACAAAGTTTTCAGAATATCTACTTGTGGATGCTAACTATTTCTTGTCCAAAGAAGTGTTGGAGAAGATGCTAGAGACACCCTTGGAGATTGATTATACTAGTAACGTGGCCAAAGACTTGATTAGATATGTTTATCACCAACATAAGAAGTTTTTGCAAGATTCCTCCTAAGCCTTAAGTTTTTATTCAGAAACTTGATCATTGGAATAGATATCAAGTTTAGGGGAGGATTGTTGGGAATAAATTATGGGTCAGTTCACTAGACGCTGATAAGAAGAATGTCAACGCTGATAAGATGACATTGGACGCTGACAGCCAAGCGTTGACATTGAAGAAGTCAACGCTGACAGCCTTGAAGATTGACACTGATGGAATATCTTCATACGAATCTTTTTGTTTATTTGTTTCTTTATTTGTGTATGGTAAAGATAAGCTCGACATTGTATTTTCCATTATTATCTTTACCTAGAATAGTTGATTCGTAGCTTATTGTACAAGACTTCTTGATCTATAAAAGAAGGTCTTTTAGGTTAAAGTTAATATTAAGTTTTCATAAGTATTCGCAAGTTAAACCTCTTTCATTGTAATCAAGTACGATTATTCTAATACAAGTGAAAGTTTGTTTAACATCTTTGTGTTTTAGATCAAGTGTTAATTCCGCATAACACTTAGTTACTTTATTCATAAGCAAAGGTTTCTCTACGTGTAGTACTTGATCTAATCTCGTATACACAAAGCTTAATCGATCTAAGAAAGGGATCAACAGAGGATTCCATTTTATTGCTGAAGATCCAAACTGATGTGAAAAGCATTATTCCCGAAATCAATATGAAGGATCAAGACTCACGACGAAAAGCAATCAACTCCCATAAAGATCATGGAGAAGTCTATCCGAAAAGACCCTAACAAGGTATGAGGATAAATAGATCCAAGTCCGAAAAGGAGGCGGATCGTTGTATCTCAAAATCCCAATTAGAGATTGAAGAATAATCATGAAGTCGTGGTCAACAAAGTTGGAGTACCCCTCAAAGGTCTCCAAGTGAAGAAACTCTATTACGATGAGAAGACCATTATCTCAAGAACGTCTCTCAAGATATGAAGTATGAAGTACATGCCAAATTTCGGCCCGAGAAAGGTCTCAAATCGTGAACCGAGTTATGCCAAGATATGAACTTTTGATATCCCGAGAAGCAGTTTTAAGAGATTTTGTCCTTTAGCTAACTATTGATCAAATCGTCCTACTTTGCTTTCTGCCTAAATAAACTATCGAAATAAGTCAAAAAATGCATCTTCATGATCATTCTAAGACGAAAATAAAATATAAGAGATACACCTAGGAATAGGGAGTTTAAGCATTTAATTAAGCCATGTGTGTAAGTGTTTGATATGCTAACTTATAATAACAATGATCTCGTTTTTAAGCTTAGTTTGGGGAACGTGAAACTTGAGGGTGATGAATCTTCGCAGCACCGAAGCCCTAATGTAAGTCCTTGATCTCTTTGCAAGTTATTTCCATATAGATATTTTCAAGTGAAAATGGTTTTCTATCCTTTTGATTACTTGAAAGTTTTAATTTCTCTTAGTACTTTAATTTTTGTTTAGTAGCATGTTAATAAGGCTAAGGTTGATTGATTATGAGAAAAATGTAAATTTGCTTTATCACTAAGCATTGCATGAGGGCATGGCAATGGTTAAGTGTAGGGGATTTGATAGGTGTGAAAATACCCATCCTTTTACCACTTATTTCTGGCTAAAACAAGACCAAAACACGTATTTAATATCATTTGTTTGGAATTATGCGTGGTTTTTGTGTTTATTGTGTTTTCAGAGTCAACCGGATGAATATTGAAGAAAACATGGGATTGCACGGGTTTTATCAAGGAAAAAGACTCAAGACGAAGTCTATTGTCCAAGAGATGCAAAAGATTTGAAGTCATTGTGCCTATTTGAAGATTTATCGAATAATAGAGCCAAAGATGGAAGATTCATATATGTCGAAGAACTCGAGTCTATTAAATAAAAGATTATAAGACGAGTTGGAATTATTCACCGACACTTCTCAAAATCCAAAGTCGGAAACGTTTATTTAAAGAAACGTAAAGACTAAAGAAGAAAGAAGAAAAGAAGCCCAAAACAAAGCCCATTCACAAAGCCCACAAGAGACGCCTATATAAAGAATCCCACTTCACTATTTTGGAGCTAGTTAGTCTTAGTTTTTCATTTTTTCATTTTCTCTAGTTTTAGAGAGAGAAAGTTCCCAACTTTCTCTCACTAAATTTTTCTTTGTTTCCATCTTTTAAATTTAAGCTTTCTTTAATTTTTGTATTTTGAATCTCATTAATCTAATTCAAGTCAAGCTTTTAAGTTCTTTAATCTTCTTCTACTTTTCTTAGTTTACCAAAATCCTTTATCTGATTGTTTCATTTCATACGGTTTGGATTATTGAATGAATTTGTGATCAAAGTTTAATCTTTCTTGTTTCTTCTAAAGCTCATACACGTATAAGCTATAGGCTCTTGATGCTTATTGGCTTATTTCTTGTTTTAGCCTATTGGTTTTCGGATTTTATCAAGGTTTTAGTCATTCAAAAGTTTTGTTTATAAAGTTTATGATTTTATGTTTTCGAAAGTTGTCAAATTTAAGCTTTTTGAAGTGTTTAAGTTGCGGGTGAATTAGCTTATTTATTGTGCTTATTGAGTTCTAAGGTTGCCAACATTTTCGGATTGATTTGAGCTTCCATCGCAATCTAAGGGTTTTTACACATTCCGACGGATTCATTGGTTTAGATCGCAATAACCCTTAAGGGTTCTACTTTGCGATAAGTTTGGCATTTACCCCTTTTTCCGATCTGGGATTGCGATCGCTCATTGCGATTGCACATTCCGACGGGACTAAGTTTCCTTTTTAAGTCAAAACTCTGGCCATTTTTAGTTTGCAACTTTCCGATAGTAAGACATTGCGACAGAAGTGTTTATAATATTCCGATCTGACTTTCCGATCTAGAACATTCCGATAGAACTGCATTGCGATAGACCATATTCCGACAGCTTGCATTTTTGTATTCCGATGGATTGTTTTGACACTTATTCCGATGGCACATTCCAATCTGGGATTCCGATGGACTAGTTTTAATTATATTCCGATAGCTTGAGGTTTTAAGTTTTAAAGTTTTAGCAAAGTTTTTAAGTGTTAGTTTAATTGAGTTTTCAAAGTATCTTTCTAATCTCTTCTTTACGTTTTCAAGCTTTCATTTTTAACTCGTCAATTTAGTTTAATCTTTCAAAGCTTATAATTTACTCAACGCCACTTACATTTATGTGCTATTAGTTTAAAATAGATAAACAAACCAACACCTTTTTATTAACCAATAACAAATCATTCCACTTAGAACCGTGATCAATTCGAGGAGATACCGAGATTAATCTTGAACCCCAATGAAAATTCTTGTATCATTGTGAATTTTGGATCTGCACCAAATCTCGCCTTAATTCATTGGCTTAAATGTATAATCAGATTAGGGTTTATGTAGATCATGAAAGGTGAGCAGTGATGGTTTAATCCTTGATTGGGGATTAATAACTTGTTAACCACGAGTTTATTATTTAAACATTTTTCAAAGTTTAATTAATAAAAACGGATAGTGGATTAGTGAGGTGGCAGAGGTGGTGAGTTGGTGGGTTTTGATTGGTGGGGGTGGTGACATGGAGAGTTGTGAGTGGTGGTTTGACTTTGGCTGTCTAGCAAAAACAATCCCCAAATTTTAGCAAAGTATTCATTTCATCTTTATTCAGCTTAAAACAAGAATCATTTGTAAATAAAGTTCCATTTTTCACACTTTGGCTACAAATACTTTTCCAAAGTGTTTTAAATCACTTGTTTTGTCATTTCTTGATATTTGAAGGACCAAACTTGTTCTTTCTTGTATCTTGAAGGTCTTCATGGTATGTTTGACATTGAGGAGGACCAATATTAACAAGTCTTCATTTTGTGAGGACCAATCTTGCCAATTCTTTAAAGTTGAGGGACTCTTTTGTAATATTGACAAACTTTAGGGACCAAACTTGTAATTATGAATATACAAGAGTATAAAGTATCATTTCTTCAATGATGAAGGACCTTTCTTGTATATCTTCAATTCTTTAAGGATTTTCTTGGAAAATCACAACTTGGGCACGGTTCATTGTGCGGCTTTGTTTCTCGTGTTCATTTTTTGCTTGTTTCTTGTGATCTTTTGTCTTGTTCACGATATCCATACCTAAAATACACATGTAACAAACACAAGCACATAATATGGTATTTTATGACATTTTATGCATTTTAAAGCCCAAAAAGAACGATGAGACCATGTATAATTGTAGTCTCATCACTTGTCTTTCCTCCCAATTTTGGGATTTAGATTATGCAACGATCCGCCTCCTTTTCGGACTTGGCTTCATAAATTAATCCTCATAGCTTGTTAGGGTCTTTTTGGACTCATAGACTTTTCTGCAACCTTTATTGGAGTATTTAATTTTCGTCGTGTGTCTTCATCCTTCATTTTGGATTGATATTTGTGAACTTCACATCTTTTTGGATTTAGCAACAAAAGGTAATCCTTATGCCTTGTTAGGGCCTTTTTAGATTCTCCAATCTTCGCATCCCGTTTTGATAAGTTATGTTTTGAAAGTGTACTTTATTACAATCATAAGTAACTTTCAAACGATCTTGTTCTAGAAGCTAAATACCTTATAAACCGTATGTCCTTTACTTATTGCAATTTATTTATCCTAATGCATTGATCTTATGGGAGAAACACTTTCAAACGAGTTTTTTAAACGAGTTTTCGATAGTTATTAGCATTTTGATTTTGTGGAGCTTGATTTGGGCGGGAACCTTGGTCATTTTTGTTGTAAGTTCTCGTTTCTACATAAGCACTCGAAGTGTTACCACCGGCGGTAATGAACTCGGAAAAATCATGAGCGACACCACAAGATATAAAACTCTTTTCAACCGCTTTAATCGATGCGGAACTCAAAGCATCTTGTGCTTTCGAATGAGTCATAAGAGATGAAAATCTAACGAAAAACCGATTCTCCTCATTTGCTTCATCTAGTAAGGCATTCATGTTACGAGGCGACGATGAACCCATAGTGGCAACACTCGGTGTGTTACAAGTGTTATAAAAAATAGATCTATTCTCGATGATCGTTAAAGCTTCATTTGTCGTTTTGCACAAAAATTACCACCCGCGGCGGCATTCAGATAATCTCCTTCATGATCATTAAGCCCATTATAAAACGTATCAATTTGATGAAATTAAGAAAAATCATGGTGTGGACATTCATGCAACATTTCCTTAAATTGTTCCCATGCCATAGAAAAACTTTCGTTAGGTCTTTGCGTATACCGTGAAATCTCATTTTTTAAATGTGTCGTCTTTGATGGCGGCGGGAAAAAATGGTTCACAAATTTGGACACGAGATCGTTCAACGTCAAAATCGAATTTGGTGGTTTTTTCTCGAGCCAAATTTTGGCGGGTCCATCTAAAGACTATTGAAACAACATCATCTTAATGGCGTCGTGTGGAACATCCTTAAACTTGCTTGTGGCAGTGAGACGATTGAAATTCCGTATGTGATAATCAGATCCTTTTCATGTCCGTGAAATTTGTTAGCTTGTAGCATCGACAATAAACCCGTCTTGATCTCAAAATTCTCCGAAAGGATGGCGGGAATCACAATAGCTTCTCCAAAACACTCGGTGGGTGCTTGAAGCAACTCCATCATAGTACGATTAGCCATGGTGACTATTGGTTCTACAACGGGTTCGACAATTGGAGTTTCTTCTTCAATTGAAGGATCTTGGTTTCCTTCCTTTTGACGATTTTTACGAGCACGTTTTGCCTTAGAGCGAGTTTTCATAAACGTAACGTAGAACGTGGAGGTGAGCAAAGAAGATTCTTTTAGGGTTTTTGTGAATTTTCAATTTTTTTGGTGTTTTTGATTGTTTTTTATTGTTTTTAATTTTTTTGGATTTTCTTGTGTATTACGTAGACTCAAATCTACAAATCTCTCCTCGAACCAATTTCTCGATTAAAGGAGCCTCAAGGAATCAAAACGATCACGTTGAGTGAACGCCTTCGATGACTTTAGAACGTTGGTGGAACACCAAAATGTTCAAGAGGTTTTAATCTTTGAAACCAAGAATATATATATATATATATATATATATATATATATATATATATATATATATATATATATATATATATATATATATATATATATATATATATATATATATATATATATATATATATATATATATATATATATATATATATATATATATATATATATATATATATATATATATATATATATATATATATATATATATATATATATATATATATATATATATATATATATATATATATATATATATATATATATATATATATATATATATATATATATAGATAGATAGATTTGCGTTCATGTAAGAACCAATCTTAAAATAAAAACAATAGGAACCAATACAAATATGACATGTGACATTTATTATTAATATGTAAATAATTAAAAGGCAGAAAGCAATTAATTCGTTATTAAACACATAAGGGTATCTTGGGTATTTTAATCACCCTTGTAAGTTAAAGATAATTAATTTGTTAATAAATATACTCAAAACTGTTTTTTTTGGTAAAGGGGTAACAATAACCCCGGTAAATAGAACCAAAAAAAGCGTTGAAGTACAAGGAATGTACTTATATTGGCGGCTGACATTTGGTCGGCTGACCTTTCAGTTGCAGCATTAAATCGTCTATTTTGTCGGCTGACCTTTGCTTGTGGCGGCTGACTTTTTTGGTCGGCTGACCCTAGTTTTGGTCGGTTGATATTATATTAGCATTTGTGCTGAAATTGATGTAGGGTTCACGTGATTGGCTGAATTTAAGTGGTCGGTTGTTATTAGTTTATTTTTCTGTGGTTCGATTTGATTCTGTGTCGTAGTTTTGTAAGCTATGGAGGATTCGAGCAATGAAAGTAATAAGCCACTGTTTACAGGTTGGAATTATGTGGTTAAGGTGTCTACTCTTAAGGTTTTAGTAACGTTAGAGGAGATATCTAATTTGTTTTCTATTCCTTTGAATACTGTGCGTGACATTGAAGTGTTTGCAAATGGTGTTAAGGGAAACAAATTTCCTATATGGTTTACTTTACCTAAGGAGACCACTATGTTTTATTATGAAGTTTTGTGTGAACGTCATAAGAATCTAACTAGCAGCATTTCTTCACTCAGTTCAGGTGGTTCGAGTGTGCACTCTGCACATATGGCTAAGGAAACAGATGACCCTATTACTAATGTTTCCTCTTCTGGTGATGTATGTTTGGACCTTGCAGCTAAGGCTGCAACCATTAATGGGTTGCAACCGTGTAATCTACATGAGGTTTTGAAATTATTTGGTGTAACGATTCGCACGGTTGGAGATGCGGGTGAATTTATGCATGAGTTAAGAATGAAGAAACATCCTTTGTGGGAATTGATCTCACACGACCGTGCTAAAGAAATTCTGGATTTACTATGCAAATTTGAAGCTGATATGGTTACGTCTACTAATGGAGGTATTAATGCAGTCTCTTCTTCGTTTAAATCTGAAAATGTTTGTGAAGGGGTTAATATCTCTATTCCTAGGAAGGTCGTTGAAAAAGTAAATACTCGTTACCACAACACTTTATATGGTTACTTTCTTGGTAAAAGGATTGCATTTCCTGTGGTTGAGTATTTTGCTAAGAATCACTGGGCAAAACATGGTCTTAAGCGTATCATGATGAATGAGAAAGGTTTTTTCTTTTTTCAATTCGGGTCTAGTGAGGGTCTTAATGCGGTTCTGGAAGGTGGTCCGTGGATGGTTCGTAATTCACCAATTTTTCTTAAGAAATGGACTATGAAAACGAATCTTCTAAAGGAGGAACTAACTCGTATTCCGGTATGGGTCGAGTTTCATGATGTCCCGCTACAGGTATTTGAAGAGGAAGGTATTAGTTTAATTGCTTCGTTTCTTGGTAAGCTTATTATGATGGATAATTATATTGATAATATGTGAAAAGAGTCTTGGGGTCGTTGTAGTTTTGCTCGTTGTCTTATTGAGATGAACGCTGATTCGGAGTTTATAGATAACGTTACTATTGGTGTCCCTGATCTTGAAGGCTCTGGTTGTACTAAGGAATTAATTCGTGTTGAATACGAATGGAACCGCCTAGATGTCATACTTGTAATATTTATGGTCATTCCTTTGATTCTTGTCCGAAAAATGTTAAACCTACAACGGTTGAAAATGTGACAACTCATGTTGATAATGATGGATTCCAACAAGTGCAAAGCAAGAGGAAGAAGTACAAAGGTAATTTAGGGAAGCAAGTTCCGAGTGGTGTTCCATTGAGTAAGGGTTCCCAAACAGGAAAGACGGTGGTTTTTCGTCCAAAAACTCGCTTGGATACTACAAGTACGAGTGGTGATAATAGTAGAAAGTTGAATACTAAATCTGGTCAGTCGCAGCAGTCTAGCAATCCTAATGGTCCGAACAAGGGTAAAGCTCAAATGAGCAGTGTTTCTACATCTAATAAATTTTCATCTTTGTCCATGCCTGGTATTGACGAAGGGGTTCAAGGAAGCGAGGAAGATAATGAGGAGGAGGAGGGAGTCGAGGTCGTCTTTGATGAATCGGTGAATCTTCTCAACACTAATATTGGGGCAAGCACTCCAACTGGCTGATCCCATGTTGATATTTTATTATTTTCCTCGTAACTTTATGTTATCGTCTTGGGTTTTGTCTAGTTTATATATTTCCAGTATTCTAGACTAGTTAATGTTTATGGCCTGTCATAAATATTTTGTTTAACAAGCTGACTCAAAACAAATTATACTCGGTTGTTAAAGGATAATTTATTTTTGCTAAAAAAATAATAAATAAATAAATAAACAAATTAGACTCGGTTGTTTACAATAAATACAAGTTAATAAGGTTGATTTTATTAAAGGTTCTTCAATTGTTGACAATCAAAACAAAATGGACGTGTATTTGTTTTTTCGGTTGCATAATTTGGTAGAATTTGTAGTATTCAAGTCTTTTTAAGTTAGTTATATATTTTTTATGTGTGTTGTTTGAGTATTTTTTAGTTAATTTTATATTTTTCAGATATGTATTATTTGAATTTTTTTAGTTTTTTGTGTAAGTTTCAGATATGTATCACGGGTCTTTTTTAGTTGGTTGTGTATTTTTTATGCGTATCATTTGGTCTTTTGATAATTGGTTATATTTTTTTTCGTATACGTGTCATTTGAATCTTTTTTAGTTGGTTGTGTATTTTTTCAATGCATATCACTTTAGTATTTTTTTAGTTGGTTGTGTATTTTTCTTATACGTATCACTTAAGTCATTTTTGTTGGTTGTGTTATTTTTGAAATACATATCCCTTGGTTTTTTTAATAAGTTATGTACATTCGGGTATGTATCACTTGAGTATTCTTTTAGTTGGTTGTGTAAGTTTTAGATATGTATCACGAGTCTTTTTTAGTTGGTTATATATTCTTTTTTGGATGTGTATCATTTGGTCTTTTTATAACTGGTTATATATTTTTTCGTATACGTGTCACTTGAATCTTTTTTAGTTGGTTGTGTATTTTTCCAATGCGTATCACTTTGGTGTTTTTTTAGTTGATTGTGTATTTTTCTTGTACGTATCACTTAGGTCATTTTTGTTGGTTGTGTTTTTTTTTTGAAATACTTATCACTTGATTTTTTTAATAAGTTATGTACTGTTAGGTATGTATCACTTGAGTCTTTTTTAGTTGGTTGTGTATTTTCTTGGATATGTATCACTTGGATCTTTTTTAGTTGGTTGCGTATTTTTCAAATATGTGTCAGTAGAATTTTTTTAATTGGTTGAGTATTTTTTGTAAACACGCATAATTTGATTTTTTTTAAATAATTATGTTTTTTATGTATGTATGTGTCACTAAAAACAAAGTCACATTCTGGGGAGGCTCGGCTTCTACCCAGGGCAGAAGGTGGAGAAGGTTGGACCGTAGATACTATACTATGAAAAAAGTATGACCTCTTTAAGATCTGGGATAGATCTTTCTAATGATATCCATGGCCCACCCTCGAAATGGACAAGGATTTATAATCGGGTATAACTCGGAGGCCAGCTTGTGCTGGATTCCTGCAAAACTGTTTACTTCCACAACTTCTCAAGATTCGATGGAATTTTCTTGCTTAAGCACCTTGCTTGTCATCACCCTAAATACAAGATTAAACCACTTATGCGGAACAATATGGTTTATGAGTTATCAGTCTATTCAGGTAAAGTGATGTTATTCCGCTTCAAGGATTCCTTGAATCTACTCCCTGGTACGCTTCAGAACCTAGCTATGAGTCTATGCCCCGATCTTGGGACTAAAGGCTCTGTTGAGCACGAGGGTGTAAACGAGAAAAGTCTTGAGAAAGACAAAGAGGTATTGATAGAGTATATGAAGACCCACTCAGTGATCGGTCCGCGAGTTCACGCAAATCCGAAGAAGTTATCACGGACGAGCCACATGCAGGGAAACTTGCACGTGTGGTTCTGGCCGGGCTTTCCTGAGGTATCTAATAACCTTGCTTCTGCTCGCCGCTGGCGCACCTCTCCTAACTATTGCCCATTTATTCTGGAATAATCTTTTTAGGAAGGACAATTTTACATATTTCTGCCAAATCCCTCTATTATTAAGTACGGCTGGTACCATTTCGATGCGTTTCGATTCTTCCGATATGGTGTCTTCGTCAACGATAGCAATCGGTGATAACTATTTTTAACTTGTAACAAGTTTGAAAATATTGTTATTATAACTCTAACAAAATTTGCACAAATAAACGGTTGTAAGAAGAAAAAAGAATAGATTTACAAAATGACAAAAATAATTAAGTTCGGACATATGTGATAGGTACAACCGAATATATGTTTTCGCAAAATTGAAACAAAAAAGTCAAAAACAAATACCGACGGTTTTTTTTCAATATATGTTTCATAATGTGCCCTCATTTTTAATTATTCACCAAAATGCCATTCAATTAAATTTGATCTTGTGATTTTTATTAATGACACATCCAACGGTCTACAATAGTTCTTATTGTTTTTATTATAAGGTTGGTCAACACAATAACGTCCCTCTCTCTCTCTCTCTCTCTCTCTCTCTCTCTCTCTCTCTCTCTCTCTATATATATATATATATATATATATATATATATATATATATATATATATATATATATATATATATATATATATATATATATATATATATATATAGGTAGATAATACTTTGGGCGGAAAAAACCCTCGATTAGCCTTTCAAGATCAAATACTCACAAGTGAACGGGGAGAATGAGGTGGCGCGAAGCACTTAAGTACCTAGCTTCCCTTTGACAGCCTTTTATAGCACGTCGCCTATCTATTCACCATATAGTTCGTATTTTTCAAAATCGAGCTAAAAGAAAGTATTTATCTATTTTTGCCTTTTTCTTTTGGTTTTAGATTCGAATACAATATTAGTGATGAAATCCTAATTAAGGTTGCGTTTTCACGCTTTTGGAGATATTGTGAATTTATTATGATACGTACACAATAAAGTAATAATATTCACAAAGAAAACGAAAACCGATAATACGTATGATTAGATTGCTAATCACAAAAATACTATTTATGGTTAATATTAAAAAGAAAATTGTCCAAATTAATCACAACACACCTTTCCGGCAGCGGCGCCAAAATGATTGTGGTATGTTTACGTCTTTTAGGAAAAAGAACGTAAAAGCGGTAAGTATTAAGTGATGATTTTTAAAAATCAACCACTAATGACCCAAAGTAAGTTCGTTTCCGAAGGAGGTTGATTGTGTGTGAAAAACTTGTATGTTTTGGATTAATATTGGTTAGAAAGAAAAAGGAAAGAAAAAGGAAAGAAAAAAAAATGACGGATATGATAAAATTAAGCTAAGACGTAAAAACGTAAAATCGCAAAAAGTGACAAAAAGAAAACTTGCTCTAAAAATTCCCAAAAAATTACCAAAAAATTCAAAAAATAAAACTAAGGTTTAAAAATATTCAAAACTAATTGATACTTTTTAAATTAATTAATATTTAATTTTTAAATGCTAATTAAAGCCCTAAAAATCAAATAAATTAACAAAAAACCCAGGCAAATATTTTTCTACTTGTAAACCTCAAAAGTATCTTAATAAAGCTAAAAAGTATTTTTCCAAATTTTTAAACCTATCAAAATTAATTAACAATAATTAAAACTAAAAAGAAATATTAAAATAATATTAAAAATCCAAAATTTATAAAAAAATTCTAAAAACTTGCAAACTAGTGTATTTTAACCTAAGTAATCAAAAAATAAAAGTGAAATTACCAAATTACCCATATTGGGTCCCCAAATGGACTAAAATGAAAAACAGTCCAAAGGTATTGGGCTTTTCAGCCCAAATACAAAAATTTCACAAAAAGCTCTAGAATAGCACAGCCCAACTCAAAATTTTATTTTAAACAGAAAAGTCTAAAGGCCTAAAAGCTTAATATGAGCTTATCACAGCTTATCAGTCAATAAGCTTATCCTTATTAGGCCAATAAGCCCATTAAGCAATAAGATGATGCCATAAGCTCTGTTTAAACACACAACCTTCTTATGAGATTTTAAAATTATTTGCAAAAAGAAATTTGTAAAAAGACCAAGAAATAAGCCAGAAACTTGAATTAAGCTTTTTCACAAAAAGTCAAAATAGTCGGGTTTGAGTTATAGGGGGTTTAAAAAGATGATTCTTTTTTTCAAAATCTCACAAATAGCTTAACTAAGAATAATCAACAAGAAAAATCCCAAAAAGTCCAGTGAAATAAGTTGTAGAAGCCAATAAGCTGGCTGAAAAAGCCAAATAAGTTGGTTTTCTAGCAAAACCTTAACCAAATAAGCTGAAACCTTCTAGAAATGATATTAAGCTGAGAAAAATAACACCTATTACAAAAACAAAGTTGTTGCATGTACCAATAAGTTAAACAGAAAAAAGCCAAATTGAGCTTATTTGACCAAAAGTCAAACTTGATGAAAATTGTTCCAAGTGTTCCAGGATGTTTATAAGCTTGTTTTAAGGCTTCTTGATGAAGGACTCAAGGATAAGTCCTTTGAATCAAGCTAACCAGTTGGTTAACTTGACTTGGTATTGGAACAAATTAGGCCAATAAGCGATTTGGCTAATCGGTCAAGAAAATAATCAACAAAGACTAAAAACACTTCCACAAGCAGCCAATAAACAAATAACAAGCAACAATATAGCAGGGCAAGCACTAGAATTTCAAATGCAAATCAAAACAAGAGTGGTCAAATTGTTGATGCAATTGACCACTACAGCAACTTTGGTTAAGCCCTAGCTTATCCAAAAAGCTCCTAAACTTATCAATCAGATGTTACACAGATAGCACACCAAAAAAGCACTTTACAAACCAAATTTTAGCTTTTATACCAACAAACAAATATATGTAGCCCTCTGATGTGTTTGACCAAATCAAAAACATTTAGAACTTGTTTTATGAAAACTTGCAAAACACTTTAACAAACCTTGTGAAACTTATCTAGTGACCAAACCTTGCTTAAAAACACTTGTTGAGTAAAAACCAACCCTAAGAACCAAGGGCACAAGGCCACAAGGCCTTTTGATCCCAAAATTTCCAAACAGTTTTGTTTTACGACTTATTAAAGAAACTTTTAATTTCTACAAACAACCTACTAATTTTATGGATCAAATACCTCAAATAGGTGACAAATAACTTATTAATTAAACATTTTTCAAAGTTTAATTAATAAAAACGGATAGTGGATTAGTGAGGTGGCAAAGGTGGTGAGTTGGTGGGGGTGGTGACATGGCGAGTTGTGAGTGGGGGTTTGACTTTGGTTGTCTAGCAAAAACAGAACCCTGATTTTAGCAAAGTATTCATTTCACCTTTATTCAGCTTAAAACAAGAATCCTTTGTAAATAAAGTTCCATTTTTCACACTTTGGCCACAAATACTTTTCCAAAGTGTTTTAAATGACTTGTTTTGTCATTTTTTGATATTTGAAAGACCAAACTTGTTCTTTCTTGTATCTTGAAGGTCTTCATGGTATGTTTGACTTTTAGGAGGACCATATTGACATGTCTTCATTTTGTGAGGACCAATCTTGTCAATTCTTCAAAGTTGAGGGACTCTTTTGTAATTTTGACAAACTTTAGGAACCAAACTTGTAATTATAAATATACAAGAGTATAAAGTGTCATTTCTTCAATGATGAAGGACCTTTCTTGTATATCTTAAATTCTTCAATGAATTTTCTTGGAAAATCACAACTTGGTCCCGGTTCATTGTGCGACTTTGTTTCTCGTGTTCATTTTTTTTCTTGTTTCTTGTGATCTTTTGTCTTTTTCACGATATCCATACCTAGAATACACATGTAACAAACACAAGCACATAATATGGTATTTTATGAAATTTTATGCATTTAAAAGCCCAAAAAGAACGATGAGACCATGTATAATTGTAGTCTCATCACTTGTCTTTCCTCCCAATTTTGGGATTTAGACTATGCAACGATCTGCCTCCTTTTCGGACTTGGCTTCATAAATTAATCCTCATACCTTGTAAGGGTCTTTTTGGACTCATAGACTTTTCTGCAACCTTTATTGGAGTATTTGATTATCTTTGTGTGTCTTCATCCTTCATTTTGGATTGAGATTCGTGAACTTCACATCTTTTTGGATTTAGCAACAAAAGGTAATCCTTATGCCTTGTTAGGGCCTTTTTGGATTCGCCAATCTTCGCATCCCGTTTTGACAAGTTATGTTTTTAAAATGTACTTTATTACAATCATAATTAACTTTCAAACAATCTTGTTCTAGAAGCTAAATACCTTATAAACCGTATGTCCTTTACTTATTGCAATTTATTTGTCCTAATGCATTGATCTTATGGGAGAAACACTTTCAAACTAGTTTTTGAAACGAGTTTTCAATAGTTATTAGCATTTTGATTTTGTGGAGCTTGATTTGGGCGGGAACCTTGGTCGTTTTGGTTGTAAGTTCCCGTTGCTACATAAGCACTCGAAGTGTTACCACCGGCGGTTATGCACTCGGAAAAATCATGAGCGCCACCACAAGATATATAACTCTTTTCAACCGCTTTAACCGATGTGGAACTCAAAGCATCTTGTGCTTTCCAATGAGTCATAAGAGATGAAAATCTAACGAAAAATCGATTATCCTCTTTTTCTTCATCTTGTAAGGCATTCATGTTACGAGGCGACGATGAACCCATAGTGGCAACACTCGGTGTGTAACGAGGGTTATAAACCATATATTTATTCTCGATGATCGTTAAAGCTTCATTTGTCGTTTTGCACAAAAAAATAGCACCCGCGGCGGCATTCAAATGATCTCGTTCAAGATCATTATGCCCATTATAAAACGTATCAATTTGATGCAACTCAGAAAAATCATGGTGTCGACATTCATGCAACATTTCCTTAAAATGTTCCCATGCCATAGGAAAACATTCGTTAGGTCTTTGCGTATACCGTGAAATCTTGTAACACTCTCAATTTTCGTATCGGTATAGCGGAAGGGTCTTTTAGAGTGTTACGGGATAGCACAATAACTCCAATCATAGACAACACATAAAAATGGCTGTACAAGGTTCAACATACATTCATTCGATAAAAAGTTTTAAAGTGTACAACAGGTCCCAAATTATACAGGTCATTAAGTTTATAAAACATAGATTGAATGAACATTTTTAATATTATGTGGGCCATCAGAGTCGATCTCCATCCGGATTACCTTCAAGCACCTGAGATAAAAACATGCAAAAATCATATCAGCGAATGCCGAGTGAATTCATAGAGTTTAATAAAACCGTTATAAAACAATCATTGAAATCAGAACACAAGTATAATATCAGAAGTAAGTCCGCGTATTGCTAGTCAGGCAATATATAAATCAAGCATACATCTTAAACCGTCCATGAGACCGTAGCCTCAATATTACCATCATATGTAATATTATTATCGTTATTAACATCGTATCATATCGGATATTTAGATTATATAGGATTCATTTGGATTATTAATAGCCGCATGACATTGTTACCTTACTATCACGACAACGGGCCGCGAACCCGACAAACAATTTGCCCATCTAAGTTAGCGTGTCGTCACAAAAATCACGCTATGCAAATCTTCTCATACATAAATTCGCTTACCAATCAATGTGGTACGACGGGGATCAACCGTCAAGGCGCGAACTGGGGTGATCGTCCCCAAATAGTACTATCATATGCATAAGCGTCTACCAAATCCCGGTAGTTCGCAATTCATGCTAATGGGACTTTGAGTGACATAACCTAACTACTAATAATCCTTTTTATCTCTTTTATTGGGTCATCGCATCATTCGGGTCCATATCATTAAGCATACCATCGGGACTACTTGTGTTCTATTTTTATCAAAAACTAGCATGTTATCTCCCTCGCGGGTTTACAAATCATTTTATAAAACATTTAAAAGAGTGCCAGGCTATGAACTCATGTTGATATTGAAAGGCGGATTATCGGCTACGGGCGTGCTTCGGTCACGGAAACCTATATAAATAATAATCGGTCTTAGACTTTTGTCCAATGACTTTATCAAAATAACAAATATACATATGATGATTTTGTACATATGATGATGATCAATTGGGTTTATATATTCTTATTTACTCATTTTAGTGTTTATGTATTGGTAACTTTTTACTAGTTTACTAGTTTTACCTAATAAGCCTATTATAAAACAAATCATCAATCCTTGGTATTTTTGATATTATAAGCCTGACCGCAAATCTATCTTACAATACACACTAGATCCTTGTAGTTGATCAAACAAATCATCAATCCTTGGTAAAGGATATCGATTTTTAATTGTCAAATTATTCAGTTCCCTATAATCAATGCACATACGGAAAGATCCATCCTTCTTCTTAACGAACAAGACTGGAGCTCCCCAAGGCGACGAGCTCGGTCGAATAAAACCTTTATCAGACAACTCCTTAAGTTGCTCAGATAACTCCTTTAATTCAGAAAGGGCTAATCGGTAAGGCGCACGTGCCACCGGTGCAGCACCAAGAATTAAATCGATTCGAAACTCTACTTGCCTTATCGGTGGAAGTCCGGGTAAATCTTTAGGAAATACCTTAGGAAATTCACAAATAATAGGTACATCTTCCAATCGTTTCTCCCTAGACTCATTCCCGGTCACTTGAGCTAAGAATAACTCGCAACCGTTCCTGATGTACTTTTGGACTTTAATACATGAAACGATTTTCAAACGAGATTCACCTCGATTACCATCAATTACTAACGTTCTATTCCTAAGAGGAATCTTAACCTTCTTCTCTCCACATAAAATAGTAGCATTATTCAACGACAACCAATCCATACCAATAATAATATCAAAAATACCTAATTCTATCAACATCAAATCAATCGGAAAGGAATAGTTCAAGAGATTTAGAGAGCATCCTTCTAATAGCTTATTAGTTTTCACTAATTTACCATCAGCCAATTCCACCTCGTAATTGGTATTTATCTCAACAGGTTTAATGTCAATAAGGGCACTAAATTTAGTGGATACAAAGCTCCTATCAGCACCCGAACCAAATAAAGCAACAGCATAATGGTTGTTGAGTAAAAACGTACCGGTAACGACATTAAGATCCTCTTTCTTCACCTTAATTGTTCCAAGTTGATAGACACCACCCTGGGGGTTTCTTCCAGGTACAATCGCTTTCAACTTGGGGCATTCCGATTTCCTATGACCTTCTTCATTACAGTTGAAGCAAATGGTTCCCTTCTTACACCTTTCAACCTTGTGTCCAATCTTTTCGCAATTTCGGCACTTCCAGCAGTCGCCAGCATGCCTCTTGTTGCCACACTTAGGACGCCTATCATCGTTGCGCGGTGTGTTGTTGGTAAGAGCATTTGCATTCCCCTTTCTCTGGTTCTGACGGTGATTGAAATTCTTCCTATTATCACCTCTATCTACACGATCACCGTCACCCTTTCTTTTCTCACAAACACGGGCTTCATCTTTCCTATCCTGAATTATCTGTCCAATGAGTTGGTAAGCCATTCGAACAGCATCATCAATGGTCAGTGGTTTCGATGATGTCACGTCCCCCGGATATTCTTGGTCAACCCTTTAATATATTGTTCAATTCGAATCTCTTCGGGTTCCACCAATCGAGGACACAACAAGGCCAACTCATGGAATCGATTTGTGTAACTATCAATGTCCACACCTTTCATTCTCAGATGAATCAGCTCTTGTTCTAACCTAATGATCACACTACGGGGACAGAATTCCAAAGTCATCCACTTCTTAATTTCAGTCCAAGGAGTAGCATTAGCAACATAGATACCCATGAAAGCAATTCTCCCGTTCCACCAAGTCAACGCACGACCTTTAAGAGTAGCCGTAGCAAAAGTCACCTTATCTTCCTCCTTACACTTACTAATCCGAAACACCGACTCAATCTTCTCAATCCACTGGCTTAATCCTACAGCACCTTCAGTTCCATTAAAAGGTAGAGGTTCACACTTCATGAACGTCACATAAGTACAGCCACTAACTTCAGGTGCATTAGTTCCAAGTCCTCCTATATTTCCTCCAGCATTAGCATTCACATTATTAGCATTCACATTCACATTAGTACCACCAATTCCACTACCGCCAGCTCCACTACCGCCAGCTTCATTTCTAGCATTTGTCATAAATTCAGTCATAGATGCGGTAACTTGCTCCGTAATAACCCTACGTACATCATCCTCAGTCACAGCTTTCTTGGGCGACATAGTTCTATAATTTCACAATTTCAAAGTATTAAGCATTTACCCAACAAAGGATTCATATAATACGGATTGAATTCATAATCAAGATACAAATAAGGCACAATATGGAATTCAAGACAAGATACATATTTCATTGGATTTGAAGCAAAAGCATTGTCTTAATTACATCCCATATCAAAGTTCTAGCACTATACATACTCAAAATTCGTGCCAGGTCTACTACTAACAAGTCGGTTCAGTTAAAGTTACAAAAGGTACAAAAGATACAAAGGTCACTACTAAACACAGACTGGTCTACTGAGAACCGCCAGAGACGATCGCTAGACACATCTTCAGCTGGGCGCTTATGGATCACTCCTCTTTCAACCATGTCAGCATAAAATCTACTATTCCAACCCACAGATATATTCAACTCCTTCTTAGCTTTCTCACGCATCGCACGAGCTACATTCAACTGAATCTCCATAGAATTCACCTTTTTCTTCATTGCAGCAAACTCACCACTTTCTAACACAGATAACTTCCTAAAAGCCTCATTCAAACCACGTTCTACATCAGTCAAATCCAAACTAAGCAATTCCCGCTCTTTCTCACCAACCTTAGTCTTTGACTCCAAATAAGCAACATGAGTTTGAACAACACCTAATCCAATCTCTGTCATACTACTCTTAACACGGGAAGCATCTAAATCACGTCTCAAGGCCCATGGTGCAAGACCATCCATATGAGTAGCCTCTCGAACACTAGACGACTCTCCTATCACACGTCTACGAGTAGCAATACCATCAGTACCGTCAGGTGCATTATCATCCTCATCCTCCTCTGATTCAGAATCAGATTCAGACGATTCAGACATTTCATCTCTAGGTAGCTCAACCTTAGAATCAGACAAATAAACTGGTGGGGGTAAGGGCTCGCCCTCTGGAACATCATAAGGGTAAATAAGCTCGGCTTCCTCATCATCATCAACCTCATCGTCTATACCTATATCCTCTTCGACATCCTCGTCGTCAATATCATCATCTAAATAAATAAACCCAATCTCATTATCATCATCAACATTATCAATCTCATTCTCTACCATATCAGCCTGAGGGGCAATCTGATCTCCTAGTCCTATCTCAGGCTCGGGATCCTCAAATGGTTCCTCCTCATCATCATCCATATCATAATCTACTAAGTCTAAATAAGGATCATCATCTACATTAGGTTCAGGAATAGCATGGTTCTCTAAAAGAATATTAGGGTCAGCCATGACAATCTGCATTTATATATATATATATATCGTATTAGGATTACATACTTATTAAACAATTACATACTTAAATCACGATATATACATATATATATATAAATTAAATTATATATATCAAAATATATATCTTCTCAATAGGGCTTGTTGGTAACGTCGGAGATCTCTGGCACCATTATAGTCAAAAGATTTTTCAAATATTTTCTCAAATGTTCATAGTTAAAAGATTTTGAAAATTTTTGTTCAAAACCTTGGTTTTTAAAATCTTTTATTCTCTATAACGAGAGCTCTGGTACCAAACTGTAACACTCTCAATTTTCGTGAGCGGAAGGGTCTTTTAGAGTGTTACGGGATAGCACAATAACTCCAATCATAGACAACACATAAAAATGGTTGTACAAGGTTCAACATACATTCATTCGATAAAAAGTTTTAAAGTGTACAACAGGTCCTAAATTATACAGGTCATTAAGTTTACAAAACATAGATCGAATGAACATTTTTAATATTATGTGGGCCATCAGAGTCGATCTCCATCCGGATCACCTTCAAGCACCTGAGATAAAAACATGCAAAAATCATATCAGCGAATGCCGAGTGAATTCATAGAGTTTAATAAAACTGTTATATAAAACAATCGTTGAAATGAGAACACAAGTATAATATCAGAAGTAAGTCCGCGTATTGCTAGTCAGGCAATATATAAATCAAGCATACATCTTAGACCGTCCATGAGACCGTAGCCTCAATATTACCATCATAGGTAATATTATTATCGTTATTAACATCGTATCATATCGGATATTTAGATTATATAGGATTCATTTGGATTATTATTAGCCGCATGACATTGTTACCTTACTATCACAACAACGGGCCGCGAACCCGACAAACAATTTGCCCATCTAAGTTAGCATGTCGTCACAAAAATCACGTTATGTAAATCTTCTCATACATAAATTCGTTTACCAATCAATGTGGTACGACGGGGATCAACCGTCACGGCGCGAACTGGGGTGATCGTCCCCAAATAGTACTATCATATGCATAAGCGTCTACCAAATCCCGGTATTTCACAATTCATGCTAATGGGACTTTGAGTGACATAACCTAACTACTAATAATCCTTTTTATCTCTTTTATTGGGTCATCGCATCATTCGGGTCCATATCATTAAGCATACCATCGAGACTACTTGTGTTCTATTTTTATCAAAAACTAGCATGTTATCTTCCTCATGGATTTACAAATCATTTTATAAAACATTTAAAAGAGTGCGAGGCTATGAACTCACGTTGATAATGAAAGGCGGATTATCGGCTACGGGCGTGCTTCGGTCACGGAAACCTATATAAATAATAATCGGTCTTAGACTTTTGTCCAATGACTTTATAAAAATAACAAATATACATATGATGATTTTGTACATATGATGATGATCAAGTGGGTTTATATATTCTTATTTACTCATTTTTGTGTTTATGTATTGGTAACTTTTTACTAGTTTACTAGTTTTACCTATTTACATACTTTAGGTCCAATAAGCCTATTATAAGTTCTTTAACTTGTATTAATCCATTTTATACTTGTATTATCAGTATTTATACTTTACATGTCGGGCCCAAATGGGTTAAGCCCAATAAGTAATTTTTATAAGTGTTTAACTTATTTAGTTAAATTATTAGTCCAATATACTAACTTAGCTCGTTAATGTCCGTATGTCCTATAGTTTGGGTTTTATCGGTTTTTACTTGTATTAGATACTTATATATCAGTATATGACTTTTAAAAACTTTACATTAGACGGGTTTGATCGTCTAAGTTTTAATTGGCGAAAAACGTTAATTTTACGGTAATAGCCGAAAAAGTCGTAAAAATCATGTTTATAGTTTTTATAACTTATAAATCTTATTCAACTACCATTTTTATAAAATGTCCATTTGTTTAACCTTATACATATTTATATAAATGAAATTTATAAGTTAGTGGGTTTTAATTTCACATTTTATACCATAATATTTGAGTGCTTATATAATACTATTAAACATTAATTCTTCAAAATCTAATTTTTAGTTTCATCTTCACCATTTTTATCATATCTTGAGTTATATAATGAGATAGAAGCTCATTTTTAGATGGCATAAACGTCATATTATGTGATACAAATAAGTTAGTTATAGCTACTGCTCATTCCATGTCTAACTCTCCTTAACAGTCCCGACAAAACAGACTATTCAGATTAGCACACTCATCTTGTTTTGATCATATCTCACTCATTTTGATGATTCCATTGCATGGCCAACGCTCACATGTGTATGACATCTTATACTTACTGTAAATAGATTCCACCATGCAATTTTATCAGTTTAATAATTGGTTACTTACTGTTTTTATACAGCCAACAATTTAAGCATGATTTTAGCCTTGTTTCTTATGGTTATTCATCTTTTTAAGCATATTTATCAACACTTGATCCCCACACAACATTTTTATCATCATATATTCATCATATACATATACAACAAGAAATAAAATACATTTGATCTTTACAAAAATAACAAGAGAAATGGAAAGGATGATCTTTTTTACCAACCAAGATTATATCTTGTTTTTTGGAAGACAACAACTTGATGAACACCAAATATATCTCTAAGATCATCAATCACCAAGATAGTTTGTTGAGAAATTAGCCCTAGGACACAAGCAAATCACCTCCTTTGTTGTTAATATGGTCACCAATCAATCAAGGCTTCAAGGTTTCTCCATAATATGGCTAGATAACATGTAACTTGTGGCTAGAAAAGATCAAATGGGGTGTTTGATGTTGTTTGTGGGATGAAAACTTAGAGAGAGAGAGAGAGTATGTGTGAGTTGTTTGCATGTAAAATAGAAGTAAATGGGAAAGGCTAGTGGTTTTGCTAGTTTTGGTGGGTGAAATAAGCTTCAAAGTGAAGCTAAGCTTACAAGTGTAAGCTTATAGCTACAAGGGTGCCACATCAAGGGATGTGGTGTCCCTTTTGGCCGTCCCTTTTAGTTAGTGGGGTGGGATAAAATTGTTTTGTCCCATCCCGCTAATTTACGGGTATTCCTCGATTCTAGTTTCCTCGATTTGCGTGCCCTCGGGTCATTTTACGAAAAACGTTTTTATAAATTATGAATCAACGGCACAAAACGAATCTAATAAAAATTGTCTCATCAAAACGGAGTTCAAAAACATAAATACGTAATCCTAAGGTTTCTGGTTTAGTCGTAAAGGACGCTAAATTATGCACGTAAGCCCAAATTTAAATCCGTAAATTGTGAGTTCATCAACCAACACAAAATAAGTTTCAAAATATTATACGAGAAAATAATTCACTACCTGAAAATGTTAGATTGTCACAAATCTCATTTATCAAATGTGTCGTCTTTGATGGCGGCGGGAAAAATTGGTTCACAAATTTGGACACGAGATCGTTCCACGTCAAAATTGAATTTGGTGGTTCTTTCTCGAGCCAAATTTTGGCGGGTCCATCTAAAGACTATGGAAACAAAATCATCTTAATGGCGTCGTGTGGAACATCCTTAAACTTGCTTGTGGCGGTGAGACGATTGAAATTCCTTATCTGATATAAGGGTCATCCTTTTCATGTCCGTGAAATTTGTTAGCTTGTAGAATCGACAATAAACCCGTCTTGATCTCAAAATTCTCCGCAAGGATGGCGCGAATCACAATAGCTTCTCCAAAAACCTCGGTGGGTTCTTGAAGCAACTCCATCATAGTACGATTAGCCATGGTGACTATTGGTTCTACAACATGTTCGACAATTGGAGTTTCTTCTTCAATTGAAGGATCTTGGTTTCCTTCCTTTTGACGATGTTTACAAGCACGTTTTGCTTTAGAGCGAGTTTTAAAAAATGTAACGTAGAACGTGGAGGTGAGCAAAGAAGATTCTTTTGGGGGTTTTGTGAATTTTCAATTTTTTTTGTGTTTTTGATTGTTTTTAATTTTTTTGGATTTTCTTGTGTATTAAGTAGACTCAAATCTACAAATCTCTCCTTGAACCAATTTCTCGATTAAAGGAGCCTCAAGGAATGAAAACGATCAAGTTGAGTGAACGCCTTCGATGACTTTAGAACGTTGGTGGAACACCAAAATGTTCAAGAGGTTTTAATCTTTTAAACCAAGAAATACATATATATATATACATATATATATATATATATATATATATATATATATATATATATATATATATATATATATATATATATATATATATATATATATATATATATATATATATATATATATATATATATATATATATATATATATATATATATATATATATATATATATATATATATATATATATATATATATATATATATATATATATATATATATATATATATATATATATATATATATATATATAAATATATATATATATATATATATATATATATATATATATATATATATATATATATATATATATATATATATATATATATATATATATATATATATATATATATATATATATATATATATATATATATATATATATATATATATATATATATATATATATATATATATATATATATATATATATATATATATATATATATATATATATATATATATATATATATATATATATATATATATATATATATATATATATATATATATATATATATACGTAGATAATACTTTGGGCTGAAAAAACCCTCGATTAGCCTTTCAAGATCAAATACTCACAAGTGAACGGGGGGAATGAGGTGGCGCGAAGCACTTAAGGACCTAGCTTCCCTTTGACAGCCTTTTATAGCACGTCGCCTATCTATTTACCGTATAGTTCGTATTTTTCAAAATCGAGCTAAAAGAAAGTATTTATCTATTTTTGCCTTTTTCTTTTGGTTTTAGATTCGAATACAATATTAGTGATGAAATCCTAATAAAGGTTGCATTTCACGCTTTTGGAGATATTGTGAATTTATTGTGATACGTATACAATATAATAATAATATTCACAAAGAAAACAAAAACCGATAATACGTATGATTAGATTGCTAATCACAAAAATGCTATTTATGGTTAATACTAAAAAGAAAATTGTCCAAATTAATCACAACACACCTATCCGGCAGCGGCGCCAAAATGATTGTGGTATGTTTACGTCTTTTAGGAAAAAGAACGTAAAAGCGGTAAGTATTAAGTGATGATTTTTTAAAATCAACCACTAATGACCCAAAGTAAGTTCGTTTCCGAAGGAGGTTGATTGTGTGTGAAAAACATGTAAGTTTTGGATTAATATTGGTTAGAAAGAAAAAGGAAAGAAAAGAAAATGGCAGATATGATAAAATTAAGCTAAGACGTAAAAACGTAAAATCGTAAAAAGTGACAAAAAAAACTTGCTCTAACAATTTACAAAAAATTACCAAAAATTTCTTAAAATAAAACTAAGGTTTACAAATGATCAACACTATTTGAAACTTTTTAAATTAATTAATATTTAATTTTTAAATGCTAATTAAAGCCCTAAAAATCAAATAAATTAACAAAAAGCCCAAACAAATATTTTTCTACTTGTAAACCTCAAAAGTATCTTAATAAAGCTAACAAGTATTTTTCCAAATTTTTAAACCTATCAAAATCAATTAAAAATAATTAAAACTAAAATAAAATATTAAAATAATATTAAAAATCCAAAATTTATAAAAAATTCTAAAAACTTGCAAACTAGTGTATTTTAACCTAAATAATCATAAAATGAAAGTAAAATTACCAAATTACCCCTATTGGGTCCCCAAATGGACTAAAATGAAAAAAAGTCCAAAGGTATTGGGCTTTTCAGCCCAAATACAAAAATTTCACAAAAAGCCTAGAAAAGCACAGCCCAACTAAAAATTTTATTTTAAACAGAAAAGTCTAAAGGCCCAAAAGCTGAATATGAGCTTATCACAGCTTATTAGTCAATAAGCTTATCCTTATTGGGCCAATAAGCCCATTAAGCAATAAGATGATGCCATAAGCTCTGCTTAAACACACAACCTTCTTATGAGATTTTAAAATTATTTGCAAAAATAAATTTTGAAAAAGACCAAGAAATAAGCCAGAAACTTAAATTAAGCTTTTTCACTAAAAGTCAAAATAGTCGGGTTTGAGTTATAGGGGATTTAAAAAGATGATTCTTTTTTCAAAAGCTCACAAATAGCTTAACAAATAATAATCAACAAGAAAAATCCCAAAAAGACCAGTGAAATAAGTTGTAGAAGCCAATAAGCTGGCTGAAAAAGCCAAATAAGTTGGCTTTCTAGCAAAACCTTAACCAAATAAGATGAAACCTTCTAGAAATGATATTAAGCTGAGAAAAATAACACCTATTACAAAAATAAATTTGTTGCATGTACCAATAAGCTAAACAGAAAAAAGCCAAATTGAACTTATTTGACCAAAAGTCAAAATTGATGAAAATTGTTCCAAGTGTTCCAAGATGTTTATAAGCTTGTTTTAAGGCTTTTTGATGAAGGACTCAAGGATAAGTCCTTTGAATCAAGCTAACCAGTTGGTTAACTTGACTTGGTATTGGAACAAATTAGGCCAATAAGTGAGTTGGCTTATCAGTCAAGAAAATAATCAACAAAGACTGAAAACACTTCCACAAGCAGCCAATAAACAGATAACAAGCAACAATATAGCAGGGCAAGCACTAGAATTTCAAATGCAAATCAAAACAAGAGTGGTCAAATTGTTGATGCAATTGACCACTACAACAACTTTTGATAAGCCCTAGCTTATCCAAAAAGCTCCTAAACTTATCAATCAGATGATCCACAGATAACACACCACAAAAGCACTTCACAAACCAAATTTCAGCTTCTAATTCCAACAAACAAAGATTTGTAGCCCTTTTATGTGTTTGACCAAATTCAAAACACTTAGAACTTGTTTTATGAAAACTTGCAAAACACTGTTACAAACCTTGTGAAACTTATCCAGTGACCAAACCTTGCTTAAAACACTTGTTGAGTAAAAACCAACCCTAAGAACCAAGGGCACAAGGGCACAAGGCCACAAGGCCTTTTGATCCCAAAATTTCCAAACATATTTGTTTTACGACCTATTAAAGAAACTTTTTATTTCTACAAACAACCTACAGATTTTATGGATCAAATACCTCAACTAGGTGACAACTAAGTTATGCAAGTAATAAAATCAAAACCACAAACACAAGAGCATAAAATCACATAGCAACTTATCCTATCAGATTTTAACCAAAATTTTAAATAGAGAAAAGTAAGAGAGAGTGAACCTCCTTCCCTTTACTTCCTATGGAAGGTCAACAATGCTCCCTAGAGTGTGAATCAACAGCTAGAACACACCTAGGGTGCCTTGAACAAGAAATGAGTATGTACCTTGTTTGATGGTTCAACAGTTGAACCTCAAGGCCTTGGATCTTCAACATACACAACAAACAGCCTATCCAAAGGTTGATGATCCTTCACAAGCTTGGTGTAAACAAGCTTGAAAGAGCTTATAGCTTTTTGAAGGGGTTAGCACAAGTAAAATAGTCAAAATAGAAACCCTTTTTGAAAACTTTTCATAACTTGAAAACCTTTTCAAACCAAAACATATCCTTTTCAAACCACCAAAACACTTTCAAAACAACTAATGGAACTCATCCTTTTCTTATCCTTACAAACTTTCAAACAACAAAAAGGAATTATGATTCAATTTTTAGAAAATACCAAACTTTTATTAATGTAAAAGGAATTACAAGAGAGAAATCAAAAACTAGAACAAGGGGTCATTATAGGTTAATGCCTCATTATATAGTACTCTTAGGATGATTCTAGAATGAAAAATACATGTAAACCCTAGCCTAGAAATCCCATGGTGTATGAGCTGTCCAAACAGGATCCAAATCATTCATTTCGCCTTAGGGACCATGTAGTATGCATAACCCGTTGATTTTGACACGTGGCATTCCTTGGAGGTTAAGGAGTGATATGATAGGTGGACGAGGTTAATGGGTGGGGACCATGGGTGATGGGATTGTTGAGGTGAGTGTGTGGAATGAAGTGTGTGCGTGTGAATTACACGTGGGAAGTCTCAATTAGGTTTTATCCTTTGTTAGGTAAAAGTAAAATCTGGGAGTGGAGGGTGAACAGTAACTATGTTTGATCCGTTTTTAGTTGGGAAAAGGTGTTTGGCGCGTGTTTATTATGTTTGAATGTTTGAGTGTACACAAATGCGCCTCAGACTTTGGCAAAGTATGTACCCCAAGTATTTTAGCAAGCAAATCAGATTTCCTTTGTAAATGAAGTTTCCAATTTTTCTATTTTGGCCACAAACATTTTTCCAAAATGTTTTCAAGGACTTCTTTTGCAATTTCTTGAATCTTGAAGGGCTTGTCTTGGCTTTTCTTGATTCTTGAAGGTCCATTCTTGTGTGATTGACTTTGAGAAGGACTAATATTGACAAATCAATATTTTTAGGGAATAAATTTTCCAAGTCTTCAAAATCAAGGGACCTTTTTATACTTTTGACAAACTATAGGGACCAAACTTGTAATTATGAATATAGAAGGTTATAAAGTGTCATTTCTTCAATTATGAAGGACCTTTCTTGTACATCTTCAAATCTTCAAGGACTTTTTCTTGGAAAATCATAACATGGGCCCCGTTCATTGTGCGGCTTCCTTTCTCGTGTTTGTTTTTGCTTGTTTCTTGTGATCTTTTGTCTTTTTCACGATATGCATACCTAAAATACACAAGTAACAAACACAAGCATATAATATGGTATTTTATGACATTTGTTAGTATTTAAAGCTCGTTTTGGCTGATGAGACCATGTATAATTGAAGTCTCATCATAGTGCCTCAAGATTTAGGAATTCTAACAATTCTTTAAAATAAAAGCCTTCATTATTCCTAACTCCAACTCACCAGTGGACACAATCTAGAATTGTGATAAGAGCACTCTATAAGTACCTAAATACCTAAAGGTTTCCTAAACCTCCCTTAAACTTACACAGATTAAAAAAGAAGTGAACATGAAAACCATTTATTTCAAGATAGGAATGTAAATACTCCAACCATCATAAATAAATATTATTCATATTATGAATTCCATAAGCAACTCTGTATACTATTGCACAATGCTCAAAATGTCTGCATGATTATCTGAAAAACCACAAAAACCAACATAGGCTGTCAGCTACCAAAATCCACTTGTCAGAGGATAAAATGCCTTTGTCAGCGTTAGAAAATATAGTGGAAAATCTAATGCATTTACATGAGATAATAACAATACATATCCTGTACATATTATACACTACTCTCAAAAACACATATTTTATGGATTGATCATTCCAATACTTGTTACCAAGTACTGGAACCTCCCAACATCAAAAGGTTTAGTAACAAATCAGCCACATTATCTTTTGTGTCTACTCTGTCTCGATGTATTAAACCTTTTTCAAAACAATCCCTTATAAAATGATGCCTTATTTCTATGTGTTTAGTTTTAGAATGATGTACAGGATTTTTAATAATGCATAGTGTACTACTATTATCTACACAAATTTTGTATGCATAAAAATGTACCAATAATCCAAAAGCTAATTTTGAATCCATAGCACTTGCCCACAAACATGCAGTAGCTGCTACATACTCAGCCTCAGTTGTTGAATTAGCTACCACAGTTTGCTTATTGCATTGCCAAGATATAAGTCTGCTCCCAAGAAATTAGCATCCACCAGTTGTGTATTTTCTATCATGATTATCACCTCCATAATCACTATCTGAATAGCCAATAAGTTCCAAATGAGACTCTCTAGGATACCACAATCCCAATGTGGGAAAGCATCTAAGGTACCTAAAAATCCTTTTTACTGCATGAAAATGACATTCCTTAGGAGTTACTTGATGACGTGCACATGCACATACTGTGAACATAATATCAGGTCTTGAAGTTGTAAGATACATCAGTGATCCAATCATTGATTTATAGTGCCTGACATCAACCTCTTTACCTTCTCCAATCTTTCCCAATGGGTGTTCCCTGTTCATGGGAGTGCTAGCCAGTTTTTCATGTGGTAAAAAACCAAATTTCTTCAAAATTTCTGCCACATACTTATCTTGAGAGATGAAGATACCATCCTCTTTCTACTGAACTTGTAGACCAAGAAAGAAGGTCATCTTCCCCATAGTACTCATCTTAAACTTATCTGTCGTAATTTTGGAGAATTCATCACTCATTCTTTGGTTAGATGAACCAAAGATGATGTCATCTACATAAACCTGGACAAGAAGAAAGTCATTCCCTTCCTTCTTTGTAAACAAAGTCTGGTCTATGGTACCCCTCTTGAATGCATTATCCACCAAGTAGGTGGAAAGTGTTCCATATCAAGCTCTAGGGGCCTGATGAAGGCCATACATTGCCTTTTTACTCTATAAACATTACCCGGATGCTCAGAATTTTCAAAACCAGGAAGCTGCATAACATAGACTTCTTCTTTGATTATGCCATACAAAAGTGCACTCTTCACGTCCATTTGATAGATTTTGAAACCCATGTGCAGGAAGCATAGGCTAGGAAAATCCTTTTTGCCTCAATTCTAGCAACAGGTGCAAACACCTCTTCATAATCAAAACATTCTTCTTGTGTATATCCCCGAGCAACCAATCTTGCCTTGTTTCTAATAACAATTCCTCTCTCATCCTTCTTGTTTTGTAGAAACCATTTTGTCCTAATAGGCCTGACATACCTTGGACAATCTACTAGCTTCAAACATCTTGTATAAGAAAATGATGAAGCTCATCCTGCATTGCTTCAACCCAGCTTTCTTCTTTAAGAGAATCAAAAATCCTCTTTGGTTCTAACTGATAGAGAAAACATGCAAACAAACATTCTTAAACAAAAGGAGTATCTTCCTTCTTGTGTATATTGGCAATGAATCCACCTTGATTCTTCTTAGTTCTTCTTGTTTGAACAGGAGTCTAAATATCACCAATTATTTGGGTAGGAGGATGATCTTTGGCCACCTTTGTAAGTATTCCTCCCCCAAATAGCGAGTTGTCATGAACAATGGACTCCATGTTGCCAATATCATCTTCATTGCTTCTCTTATGCCCACTTGAACTTGGAGATATGTTGTCAGTAGCTGGAACTGGGCCACTGACATCTCCATTGGATATTGGATCTTCAATATGTTCAAAAATATTTATGTTATAGGAAGAGAATAAATTGCCAAAAATATTGTCAGCGGCTGAATCCCATGTGTCAGCATCTGATTTGGCTTTGTCAGCGGATGAAGATGCCTGCATTTATTCATCAACTGGTTTCTCTTGTTTATTTTCTTTCTCCTTTCCAGCAGCAGCAGATGCTTGCATAAACTCGTCAGTCCATATAGGTATGGTGACATAATCAAACATAGGAGTGGATTCAACTGCATGTGATCATTCTTCTTTATCAACCTGTACACCTGCATTGTCAACAATAGGTGCTTCCAGAACAACTTTATTAGTCATAGGCATATAATTCATGGACCTTGATAATGGCTCTAAATCAAACAGCCAATTAGGTCCAGACTTAGGATCACTTGGTTTACTCTCTAAGAAGTCAACATGTATGTTTTATGTTATAATCTTAGACTTCTTGTTATAAACCCTATACCCTTGCTATTTGTTGAATATCCCATAAATATTCCTTCATCACCTTTAGAATGAAACTTTCCTAGATTATCACTAGTATTCAAAATCACTACATGACATCCAAAAGGCCTAAAGAATTCTATATTAAGCTTCTTATTCCAAAGTAGTTCATAGGGAATCTTATTATGAAACTTATTAACCAAGACCCTATTCTGAACACAACAAGCAGTGTTCACAGCCTCAACCCAAAAATAAAGGAGTAGATTTGCATATGCTAACATGGTTCTAGCTGCCTCAATAAGAGTTCTATTCCTTCTTTCAGTTGCACCATTCTGTTGTAGAGTTCTAGCTATGCTAAACTCCCTAGAGATTCCTTTATTAACATAAAAGGTGTCTAGTAGGATGTTTCTAAATTCACCACCATTATTACTTCTATGAATTTTAACCTCATTACATGTTTTCTTTTCAATTTGTGTAATGAAATTGATTAAAGTCTTAGCAGTATCACTCTTTAAATCTAAAAAGAAAGTCCAAGTAAACCTAGAATAATCATTAGTGGCAACAAAACAATAGGATTTACCATTAAGGCTTTCTATATTGGTTGAGCCAAATAAATCCATGTGTAATAAGTGAAGTGGCTTAAAACTAGTATGAACAAGCTTAGAATTAAATGAGGCCTTATGTTACTTGCCTTTAAGGCATGCAACATAATTATGATCATTGTGGAATGCTTTTGAGGGCAATCCTCTTACAAGATCATGTCTCACAAGTCTATTCATGTTTTTTTATGTTAATGTGCCCTAACCTGCTGTACCATAACTTACTTTCATCCACTGACGCCTTAGCATAAAGATAAGACAAGTTATTGTTCATTTTAATGCTAGTTAGATTCACATTATAAACATATTATGTCTAGGTGTTCTAAACTCTATGAACTTGTCAGCAAGAATCTCAAAGTCTTTACTTAACACTAAGCACTCATCAGAAAAAAGAACCTTATTCTTGTTGTCACATACTTGTGACACACTAAACAGATTATAATCAAGTTCTTTTACCAGGAAGACATCCTCAAACCTCAAGTTATTGGTGATGAGTGTGCCTTTTCCAAAAATGTTAACTGCCACCAAAATACACCTTATCACCATCTTTAATAGGAGTGAAATCAGTAAGGTAATCTTCCATTCCAGTCATGTGTCATGAGCATCCACTGTCCCAATATCCAAAATCATTTACCTGCTTGTGAATACCCTGCACATGAAGAAAGCAAATTAGTTTTCTTTGGGAACCCAAGGCTTTGTAGACTTGGATTCATCTTGTTGTTTAACAAGAATTGGTTTATTTCTTGTAACAACCCCCTGTTCATTCCTTTGTGCCCTAAACACCTAATTTACCCAAATGGGCTTAGTGATGACCTTTTCAAGAAATTTAAATCTGTTGCAGGTCATAGAAATTCCATTTGAATTAGGGTTTTGGTCTTGTTTAGGTCTCCATGTTAAACTAGATGAAGCTTTAGACCCTTGTCCCTTATGTTTTAAATACCTATTACATGGTCTAACATAAGGTCTGACAGAAGCCAGTTGTGGCATTTTCATACCAAACCTAGATTTGTCAACGGCTGATTTGGTCTTGTCAGTGGCTGAATTGTTCCTGTCAGCGGGTAAACTAGGGTTTGCTATAGGAACCCATTGTCTGTTAGACCAAGTGTTTGTCTTTTGAAAGGGTCTTTGTCCATGAGTATTAGTCCCTCTAAAAAAGAAAGGAGCTGGTCTAGTGGCCTAAGGACTTGTTTGGACAAAAGGTCTAGGTTTGACTATGGTTGAACTATTGTTAGCGGGTGAATTGTATCCACTGACACAGTTATAGGCCATGGTTGACCTTTTTATACACAAATTTAGGCTTAGACTGATAAAACCATGTCCCATTAACACTCACTTGGCTTTGACGTGACCTAGGTTTTCTATACATTTCAGCATACTAGACACTAGGTTTACTTTTTGGGGTTGAGCCAAGATCAATAGTTTTACCAGTGGTGGGGTTTGTCACAACACTCGGTTTTATTTCATCTGGTTCATCATTAAGCAGTCCACCCTTAAACAAATATAAAAGGATTGGCTGCTTTCCATCGTTCTAGGTCAGTTACCTTTTTCCTATATTCCGCAATTAGACTAAGCACACGTAGTGGAGGAATAAATTCCTCCTCTTGAAGTTCAGGTATGCCAGTCTAAGAGAGATCCTTTCTAAGGCCGCCATAAAAGTTTCCAGCAGGTGGTGGGATAGCAGCATACTGTTTCATCCCAATCCCATACATGTCCCCATGCTATCTAAGCTCACTCACACATTTTTCTAGGGTTTGGCTAGCTTTTTCAAACTTTTCAATTTTTTACCCTACATTTTCTTTAGACCTGGTGGCTTCATCTAACTTAAGTTGTAAGTATGATCTAGATTTCATTAAAGAATCCCTAGATTCATTACTAACTTGCAGATCTCTGTTTAAAACATTAATTTGATCTTTTAGGTTAAATTCCATTTTCTTATACTCCTCAACCATCCCATCAGATTAAGCAAGTACCCTTTTATAATTTGCTAGTCTGATTTCTACATCAAAAACATCTGATTTATATTTTAAAAAACTTCATTAGTTTTTTAGTGTTTAACCTATAACCCTTACTACAAAAGGCATCATCATATACCTCATTATCTGATGAAGAGGAAGAATTGGGAAAGAGCATATTGCACATGCTCTTCCTCCTTGTTAGCTATCAAAGCTTGATTCTGTTCCACTTCATCAACCATGAAATTCCAGTCCCATCCAAGTCCATCAATCTCATGCATGGCCAACATAGCCTTTGATCCAGTATCTTCAGCCTTGATGATTTGACTTGAGTTCTTTCCAGCATCAGTTCTACGTGGAGATCTGCATTCCCTCATGAAGTGTCCCATCCTATGGCATTTATAGCATTCAACCTTGGATTTATCAAATCCAGCAGTCTCCTTTCCATTTAAATTCATTCTCCTTCCAAACCTTTTGTTCCATCTATTGGCCCTTATGCTAGCAAGTGCCATACACCACTTAATATCCATCTCTGCAAGATCAGCATCACAGATTTGCTCAAGATCCTCATTAGTAACTAGAGAACCATTGGGCAAGGCAGCAATGTATGCACACACACAGTATTGATAGGTGTGAAAACACCCATCCTTTTACCACTTATTTCTGGCTAAAACAAGACCAAAACACGTATTTAATATCATTTGTTTGGAATTATGCGTGGTTTTTGTGTTTATTATGTTTTCAGAGTCAACCGGGTGAATATTGAAGAAAACATGGGATTGCACGGGTTTTATCGAAGAAAAAGACTCAAGACGAAGTCTATTATCCAAGAGATGCAAAAGATTTAAAGTCATTGTGCCTATTTGAAGATTTATCGAAGAAAAGGGCCAAAGATGGAAGATTCATATATGTCGAAGAACTCAAGTATATTAAACAAAAGATTATAAGACGAGTTGGAATTATTCACCGACACTTCTCAAAGTCCAAAGTCGGAAACGTTTATTTAAAGAAACGTAAAGACTAAAGAAGAAAGAAGAAAAGAAGCCCAAAAACAAAGCCCATTCACAAAGCCCAAGAGACGCCTATATATAGGATTCCACTTCACAACTTTGGGAGAGCTTAGTTTTTCATTTTTCTCATTTCTCTAGTTTTAGAGAGAGAAAGTTCCAAACTTTCTCTCTCTAAATTTTTCTTTGTTTTCATCTTTTAAATTTAAGCTTTCTTTAGTTTTTGTATTTTGGATTTCTCTAATCTAATTCAAGTTAAGCTTTTAAGTACTTTAATCTCCTTCTACATTTCTTTGTTTACCTTAATTTGTGATCCGATTGTTTGATTTTATACGGTTTGGATGATTGAAAGAGTTTGTGATTAAAGCTTAATCTTTCTTGTTCCTTTTTAAGCTCTTACACGTATAGGCTATAAGCTCTTAATGCTTATTAGCTTATTTCAAGTTTAGCTTATTACTTTTCAGATTTCACAAAGGTTTTAGTCATTTTTAAGTTCGTTTCATAAAGTTTATATTTTTTTACGTTTTACAAGTTGTCGAATTTAAGCTCTTTGAGTTGTTTAAGTTTCGGATTAGTTAGCTTATTGATTTTGCTTTTTGAGTCCTAAGGCTGCCTCCAATTTCGGATCAACATTGATTCCATCGCAATATTGGGGTTTGTACACATTCCGACAGATTTCTCATTTTGATCGCAATAACCCTTAAGGGTTCTACTTTGCGATCGGTTGACATTTGCCCCTTATTCCGATCTGGGATTGCGATCGCTCATTGCGATCGCACATTCCGACGGGACTAAGGTTCTTTGGTAAGACGAAACTCTGCCCATTTTTAGTTTACAACTTTCTGATCTGACATTGCGACAAAGGTTATTGGATTATTCCGATCTGACTTTCCGATCTAGGATATTACGATTGTGATCATTGTGATTGACCATATTCCGACAGCTTTGCATTTTTGTATTCCGATGGATTGTTTTGATACTTATTCCGATGGAACATTCCGATCTGGGATTCCGATGGCCTAGTTTTAATCACATTCCGATAGATAGGAGTAATTGTATTCCAATAGTTTAAGATTTGAAGTTTTAAAGTTTTGCAAAGTTTTATGTTTTAAGTGCTCTTCTAAATAAATCTTAAACACTTTAATTTCACTCAACGATACTCTCATACTTGCTTTTAATTTAAAATAGAAAAACAAACCAACACCCTTTTAGTAACCAAGAACAAATCATTCCACTTTAAACCGTGATCAATTCGAGGAGATACCGAGAACTAATCTTGAACCCATACTAAAAGCAAGTATCAAATAGCGCCGCTGCCGGCTCTTCTCGTTAAGATCAACAGTTTTTTGTGAGAACTTGGATTTTGGGATCCGTTCACCGTGAACGTTACTTTTTCACAAAAAATTTCAAAAACCCTAAAAAAATATATATATATAAAATCTTCAAAAATACAAAAAAATTAAAAAACCATAAAAACCAAAAAAAAATTTCTTGCTTGCTTTGTTAGTTCTTTTGCAGGTGCATGCGTACACGATCCACGTCTTATCAAGAGCCCGAGCCTCTCGAAGACTTAGACATGGCCGGTGTACAAAACAACAACAATAACCCACCTCAAAACAATAACAACAATAACAATCCACCTCTCAACAACAATAATAACAACAACAATGAGCCTCTACCGGACAATCGCCCGATGATTGAACTTCTGCAAGCACATGTAGACGACAACAATGACCCAATTGTCATACCCGCGATTGCAGCCAACATATTTGAGCTCAAATCCGGCTTTATCCAGATGGTCTCTGCTCAACCATTCTTGGGGCGTACCATTGATGATCCTCATGACCACATCAAGAGATTCTTGCAACTCACGAATACGGTCAAATTCAATGGTGTTCCACAAGAGGTAATCCGTTTACAACCTTTTCCCTTTTCTTTAGAGGGACAAGCCCGGCATTGGCTTGCTAAGGAACCGCCACAAAGTATTCTTATGTGGACGGATTTGGAAACCAAGTTTATAAACTACTTTTTCCCACCCTCTCGTACTACCGCTTTGCGGAATGAAATTATCAATTTTGAACAAAAGTACGATGAGTCTTTTAGTGAATCTTGGGACCGTTTCAAAGATCTTTTAAGGAAGTGCCCACAACATGGTTTTACCAAAGTGCACCAAATTAATACTTTTTGTAATGGTTTAAGCATGAATGACCAAGATTCACTAAACAGTGCCTCGGGGGGTAATATTTTGGTTAAGACTTCCAATGCCGCTTGGGATATTATTGAAAATAAGTCTCGTGTGCAAACCAAGAGTGTTCGGACCAATGTCGCTAGTGGTAGTACTAGTGACAGCGACAAGAGACTTGACAAAATCACTACGTTTCTTGAATCGCTTGTTACCCACATCGCTAACAACACCAACAGCATCAACGCTAAAAACGCTCACGACGCTCAAGTCAATGTTGTTAGCCAACCATGTGAGATATGCGGGGGTCCTCACTCTTACACCACTTGTACTGCCACCCAAGACTACCCTTCTGAGAATGTGAATGCAGCATACGGTACCTATCCTCTAGCCTCTTATCAAGCTCGTCCTCAAGGTGGCCGCAACTTGCTTAGCTACCGCTCTAACAACTTTCTTTCCCCGCCCGGTTTTCCTCCTAACAACCTAAACCAACAACAAAACCTCAATCGCCCTCCTCAACAACAACAACAACCTCGTGCACCATACATACCACCTCACAAACAACCATATCCACCTCAAAGAAACAACCAAGTTTACCAACAACCTGCTTATCAACCACCCGCTTACCATGCTCCCCCTCCCAACCAACCCACCGCATTGCACCAAGATGTTGAAACCTACCTGAGGACCAATGATGTGATTGTGGAAAATCTACAGCGGGAAGTGCTCAACTTGAAAGCAGACATGGTGAAACAAGGAAACGATCTTCGAGCTGATATGAGAAACACGTTGGCAAGTCAAACGAATGACTTAAGGAACATGATGGCTGGTTTCTTCCAAGGTAATCAATCCTCTTCTTCGGGTACTCTTCCGAGTAACACCATTGCGAATCCAAGAGGGGATATGAAAGCAATCACCACTCGCAGTGTCAAAGGTACCAAGGAACCCGAGCTTCCTATACCTCCACCAATGATTGTGACTAAGGAGAACGAGTCACCTGCTCCTATTCCTCATCCTTCTACTTCCCCAATTTCTCCACCTCTTACTTCTACCCCTCCTCCACCCAAGGATGTGAGTGATCCTATTCGCCCAAAGACTTCCTCTTCTTCCGATATACCTTATCCATCAAGGTTGACGAAAGAGAAGCTCAAAAGCAAGGACGATATTCAAGTTTCGAACTTTCTTAAAATGTTTAAACAATTGAATTTCAACATCTCCTTCGCTGAGGCTCTCGCTCACATGCCCAAATACGCGAAAATGTTCAAAGATCTTCTTAGCGACAAGGAGAAGCTTCTTGATATTGCTAACACCCAACTTAATGAGAATTGCTCTGCAGTGCTCTTAAGGAAATTGTCAACCAAGCTTGGTGATCCGCGTCGTTTCTTAATCCCTTGTAACTTTTTGGGAGTAGAGAATTGCATGGCCTTAGCCGATCTAGGTGCCAGTATTAACTTAATGCCTCTAAGCGTTTGGAAGCAATTATCTCTCCCTGAGCTAGTCCCCACCAAAATGACTTTGGAATTAGCTAACCGTACGGTTGCTTATCCAGTGGGGATAGCCGAAGACGTCTTTGTAGGAGTTGACAAATTCACTTTTCCTGCCGATTTCGTTGTCGTTGACTACAACATGGACCCTCGTGTGCCATTAATTGTTGGTCGTCCATTCTTGAGGACCGGTCGCACTCTCATCGATGTTGAAGCTGGTGAGCTTATCATGAGAGTGGGTGACGATAAAATTGTCTTCAACATGGGAAAGCTTTCTAAACAGCCTTATTCTAACGAGAGTGTTAATTGTATTGACGTTCTTGATGAGGCTTGTGAAGAACACTTCAAAGATGCTTGTAAAAGTATTCCTACCTCTCTTCCCAATGTTGAGACCGTTTCCTCTATTGATTCATCACTATCTCTATTTGGAGAAAGTGATTTCCTTTGGAAAGATTTGGAAGCCACCATGGGAGATGTGAACTTAGAACATGACGATTCCCCCACCAATTGGGATGAAGATCTTAGCCTCATTGAGAACCTTCTTAAAGAAGACATAATTGCTCCGCCATCCCCCAAGGTTATTGCAATCGATGCTCCGACTTTGAATACGCCTCCCATCGAAAATCCTCCGGATTTAGAACTTAAAGAGTTGCCGCCCCATCTCGAGTACATGTTTCTTGAAGATAAGAAGAAGTCGCCAGTCATCATTGCTAAGGACTTGAAAGACGAAGAGAAATCTCGCCTCATCGCCGTGCTTAAAGATCATAAGAAGGCAATTTCTTGAAAATTTCTGATATCCGCGGAATTGATCCAAACTTTTGTACTCACAAGATTCTCATGGAATATGACCTTAAACCCGCAATCCAGAGCCAAAGAAGGGTTAATCCTCGCATTCATGACATCATCAAACAAGAGGTTATCAAATTTCTTGATGCCGGCTTGATTTACCCTATCTCGGATTCGCCTTGGGTAAGTCCCGTCCATTGTGTGCCCAAGAAGGGCGGAATAACCGTTGTTCCCAATGAACACAACGCGTTGATTCCCACTCGTCTCGTTACTGGGTGGAGAGTTTGTATTGATTATCGCAAGCTCAATGATGCCACGAGAAAAGATCGCTTTCCTCTTCCTTTCATGGATCAAATGCTCGAGCGTCTTGCGGGTAATGACTATTACTGCTTTTTAGACGGTTTCTCTGGGTATTTTCAAATTCCCATCGATCCCAAAGACCAAGAGAAGACCACATTCACTTGTCCCTACGGAACATTTGCTTACAAACGTATGCCTTTTGGTTTATGTAATGCTCCTGGGACTTTCCAAAGGTGTATGATGGCTATCTTCCATGACATGGTGAAGACACTATGGAAGTATTCATGGATGATTTCTCGGTTTATGGCGATTCTTTCTCTGCTTACCTTGCCAATTTAGAACGTATGCTTAAGCTATGTGAAGACACTCGCCTTGTTCTTAATTTGGAAAAATGCCATTTCATGGTAAAAGAGGGCATCGTGCTAGGACACAAGATCTCCAAAGCCGGTCTTGAAGTAGACCGTGCTAAAGTCGATGTTATTTCTAAGTTGCCTCCACCTTCAACCGTGAAGGGTGTGAGAAGTTTCCTCGGTCATGCAGGCTTTTACCGACGTTTCATCAAAGATTTTTCTAAAATCGCTCGCCCAATGACCCACCTCTCGGAAAAAGATACTCCCTTTATCTTTTCCAACGAGTGTCTTGAAGCCTTCAACTCGCTTAAGGATAAGCTAACTAAGGCACCCGTCTTAGTTACCCCTAATTGGGAGCTTCCCTTTGAGTTGATGTGCGATGCTAGCGACTTCGCTATTGGTGCGGTTTTGGGCCAAAGAGTGAACAAACACTTCCAACCGATCCATTATGCTAGCAAGACTATGACAGGGGCTCAATTGCATTACACGACAACCGAAAAAGAGCTTTTAGCTGTTGTCTATGCCTTTGAAAAGTTCCACCCCTATCTTTTCCTTTCCACCACAATCATTTATACCGATCATTCCGCGTTGAAGTACTTGTTGACTAAGCAAGATTCCAAACCAAGACTTCTTCGCTGGGTTTTGCTACTTCAAGAATTTAAAATCGAAATTCACGATAAAAAAAGGAGCTGAAAACCTAGCGGCGGATCATCTCAGTAGACTTGAGGATCCTTACCAAGGGGATCATCCGAACAAAGAGATCAATGACTCTTTTCCCCTGGAGACCTTAATGTCTATCAACTCGACTTCTGATGAAACCCCGTGGTTTGCGGACATTGTAAACTACTTGGCGGGTGGAATTCTCGTTGACGGGTTAACATCCCAGCAAAAGAAAAAGTTCTTCAAAGACATTAAGACTTACTTTTGGGATGACCCGTACCTATTCAAACAATGTGCTGATTTGATTATTCGCCGATGTGTTAAGGGACCGACAACTTTATAAATTCTTGACGCTTGCCATAAAGGACCCACCGGTGGTCACTTTGGTCCCAACTACACCGCCAAAAAACTGTTTGACTCGGGATTTTATTGGCCCACCATTTACCGTGATTCTCACGACATGGTTAAACGATGTGATGCTTTCCAAAAACAAGGCAAGATCACACATAAAGGCGAGATGCCTCAGAATTTCATTCAAGAATGTGAAATCTTTGATGTTTGGGGTATCGACTTTATGGGGCCATTCCCTTCCTCTAAAGGAAACAAATACATCCTTGTAGCTGTTGACTACGTTTCAAAGTGGGCTGAAGCCAAAGCTTTACCTACTAATGACGCAAGGGTGGTTTGTAACTTTTTGAAATCGCTGTTCGCTAGATTCGGTGTGCCTCGTGCCATTATTAGTGATCGTGGGACTCATTTTTGTAATGACCAATTTGCAAGAGTCATGGCTAAGTATGGTGTAAATCATCGTCTTTCCACCGCATACCACCCACAAACTAATGGCCAGGCTGAAATATCCAACCGAGGATTAAAGCGAATTCTTGAAAGAACCGTGGGAGAGCATCGTGCCTTATGGGCTGATAAACTTGATGATGCTTTGTGGGCTTTTCGTACCACATACAAGACTCTGATTGGTTGTACACCATATCGTCTCGTGTACGGGAAAGCGTGCCACCTCCCCATTGAGTTGGAGCACAAGGCTTACTGGGCCTTGAAGTGGGCTAATTTTGATATCAACAAAGCCGGTAACCTACACAAGATCCAACTAAATGAGCTGAATGAACTCCGGAATGAGGCTTATGAAAATTCTTTGATCTATAAGGAGAAGAATAAGCTCATTCACGACTCCAAGATTAAAAACCGAGAGTTCCAAGTTGGAGACAAAGTTTTGCTCTTTAACTCTCGGTTGAAAATCTTTTCGGGCAAGCTGAAATCTCGTTGGTCCGGCCCATTCACCATTGCCCAAATTTTTCCATATGGTACTCTCGAGCTTGCTCAACCTAATGGACCTAATTTTAAGGTGAATGGCCAACGAGTGAAGTTGTACTTTGGTGAGGACATCTCTCAGGAGATGATTCCATCCCTAACCACGTTCCCCATGAACTAATTTTGGGTCGAGTCAGGGTTGTGACTCGGTTATCAAAAACAAGCGCTCCTCGGGAGGCAGCCCGAGTATCTATCTTTTTCTGTTTTAACCTCCTAAGTGTAGGGGGGCCTCTATAGGTTCTTTGTTTGTATGGTGATGTGATTACAGGGATAAGTGCACTTTTGGAACCTTTGAAGAACCGTGCTCCCGTGTTATCCGAAATCCGGTTCTATCTGTCAACTATCATGATTCAAATTTCTTCATACTCACATTTGAAATTGATCACGTTAGTCGTCTCTTCCTTAACTTGATTTAACCAACGTGCACAATGTCATAAGTGTAGGGGAGACTTTTCCCACATGCTTAAACATTGAGGACAATGTTTACCTTAAGTGTAGGGGGGACTTCTATCGAAGTTTTAAGTGGACTTTTCCATGAAAATGCCTTCATTTAACCGGAAAATCAACTTTTTCAACATTTTTCAAATTCTTTATTTACTTTGGCCATGTAGTCGTAATTTTTAAATTTTTATCGTTGCTTTCATATGTATATATCCCGCAATAAAGTCAAAAATATTAATAAAATGGTGTAGCTAGTTTTGAAGTCTTTGACATATTAGGCCCGTTGCGATTATTTTGACTCAACCCGAATAGACTTATCTAAGTTTATTCTAGCTAGTATCCTTAACCATGTAGACCTTAATTGGTTTATTAGGCTAAGCATCCACGAGTCTCATTACTTGAGATTTTAAATTGTGGAGAACGAGAAATGATAGAGTCAATTATAAGTCGGTATTCTTGCACAAGCTCACTTGGTGTAATTATTTTCCTATTCTCCCATCACTTGCTAATAATTTATCTGCAATAAGTAAGGTCGTACGATTTGAAAAGTTACTTAGCTTCTAGCCCAAGATCGTTTAAAAGTTGCTCGGTAATGATAAGAGTTCATAGCCAAGGCATAACTTATGAAGCGGGGCGCGAAGATTGGCGAGTCCGAAAAGGCCCTAACAAGGCATGAGGATTCCATTTTATTGCTGAAGATCCTAAGTGATGTGAAAAGCATTATTCCCAAAATCAATATGAAGGATTAAGACTCACGACGAAAAGCAATCAACTCCCATAAAGATCATGGAGAAGTCTATCCGAAAAGACCCTAACAAGGTATGAGGATAAATAGATCCAAGTCCGAAAAGGAGGCGGATCGTTGTATCTCAAAATCCCAATTAGAGATTGAAGAAATAATCATGAAGTCGTGGTCAACAAAGTTGGAGTACCCCTCAAAAGTCTCCAAGTGAAGAAACTCTATTAACGATGAGAAGACCATTATCTCAAGAACGTCTCTCAAGATATGAAGTATGAAGTACATGCCAAATATCGGCCCGAGAAAGGTCTCAAATCGTGAACCGAGTTATGCCAAGATATGAACTTTTTATATCCCGAGAAGCAGTTTTAAGAGATTTTGTCCTTTAGCTAACTATTGATCAAATCGTCCTACTTTGCTTTCAGCCTAAATAAACTATCGAAATAAGTCCAAAAATGCATCTTCATGATCATTCTAAGACAAAATAAAATATAAGAGATACACCTAGGAATAAGTGAGTTTAAGCATATAATTAAGCCATGTGTGTAAGTGTTTGATTTGCTAACTTATAATAACAATGATCTTGTTTTTAAGCTTAGTTTGGGGAACGTGAAACTTGAGGGTGATAAATCTTCGCAGTACCAAAGCCCTAATGTAAGTCCTTGATCTCTTTGCAAGTTATTTCCATACAGCTATTTTCAAGTGAAAATGGTTTTCTATCCTTTTGTTTACTTTAAGTTTTAATTTCTCTTAGTACTTTAATTTTTGTTTAGTAGTATGTTAATAAGGCCAAGGTTGATTGATTATGAGAAAAATGTAAAATTGCTTTATCACTAAGCATTGCATGAGGGCATGGCAATGGTTAAGTGTAGGGGATTTGATAGGTGTGAAAACACCCATCCTTTTACCAATTATTTCTGGCTAAAACAAGACCAAAACACGTATTTAATATCATTTGTTTGGAATTATGCGTGGTTTTTGTGTTTATTGTGTTTTCAGAGTCAACCGGGTGAATATTGAAGAAAACATGGGATTGCACGGGTTTTATCGAAGAAAAAGACTCAAGACGAAGTCTATTGTCCAAGAGATGCAAAAGATTTAAAGTCATTGTGCCTATTTGAAGATTTATCGAAGAAAAGGGCCAAAGATGGAAGATTCATATATGTCGAAGAACTCGAGTCTATTAAACAAAAGATTATAGGACGAGTTGGAATTATTCACCGACACTTCTCAAAGTCCAAAGTCGAAAACGTTTATTTAAAGAAACGTAAAGACTAAAGAAGAAAGAAGAAAAGAAGTCCAAAAACAAAGCCCATTTACAAAGCCCACAAGAGAGCCTATATATAGGATTCCACTTCACAAATTTGGGAGAGCTTAGTTTTTCATTTTTCTCATTTCTCTAGTTTTAGAGAGAGAGAGTTCCAAACTTTCTCTCACTAAATTTTTCTTTGTTTTCATCTTTTAAATTTAAGCTTTCTTTAGTTTTTGTATTTTGGATTTCTCTAATCTAATTCAAGTTAAGCTTTTAAGTACTTTAATCTCCTTCTACATTTCTTTGTTTACCTTAATCTGTGATCCGATTGTTTGATTTTATACGGTTTGGATGATTGAAAGAGTTTGTGATTAAAGCTTAATCTTTCTTGTTCCTTTTTAAGCTCTTACGCGTATAGGATATAAGCTCTTAATGCTTATTAGCTTATTTCAAGTTTAGCTTATTACTTTTCGGATTTCACAAAGGTTTTAGTCAATTTTAAGTTCGTTTCATAAAGTTTATAATTATTTACGTTTTACAAGTTGTCGAATTTAAGCTCTTTGAGTTGTTTAAGTTTCGGATTAGTTAGCTTATTGATTTTGCTTTTTGAGTCCAAAGGCTGCCTCCAATTTCGGATCAACATTGATTCCATCGCAATATTGGGGTTTGTACACATTCCGACAGATTTCTCATTTTGATCGCAATAACCCTTAAGGGTTCTACTTTGCGATCGGTTGACATTTGCCCCTTATTCCGATCTGGGATTGCGATCGCACATTCCGACGGGACTAAGGTTCTTTGGTAAGACGAAACTCTGCCCATTTTTAGTTTACAACTTTCCGATCTGACATTGCGACAAAGGTTATTGGATTATTCTGATTTGACTTTCCGATCTAGGATATTACGATTGTGATCATTGCGATTGACCATATTCCGACAGCTTTGCATTTTTGTATTCTGATGGATTGTTTTGATACTTATTCCGATGGAACATTCCGATCTGGGATTCCGATGGCCTAGTTTTAATCACATTCCGATAGATAGGAGTATTTGTATTCCGATAGCTTAAGATTTGAAGTTTTAAAGTTTTGCAAAGTTTTATGTTTTAAGTGCTCTTCTAAATAAATCTTAAACACTTTAATTTCACTCAACGATACTCTCATACTTGCTTTTAATTTAAAATAGATAAACAAACCAACACCCTTTTAGTAACCAAGAACAAATCATTCCACTTTAAACCGTGATCAATTCGAGGAGATACCGAGAACTAATCTTGAACCCATACTAAAAGCGAGTATTAAGTATCCAAGTCAATACCAGCTAGTTTGAGACTTGGGGAACCAACATTGTAGGTATCAGCGGCTGAAGTTGAGCCACTGACATATGTTGATCCAATGACTGGATGAACATTCAAGCCGCTGACATGTGAAACATTGTCAGTTGTTTGTGAGTGTAAAATCCATTATTTTTCCATGATAAAAATGTAATAAAAGTCTATCCGATGATACCAGAACATTCCTCAACCTAGTAATAGTAATCGAGTTTCGAGGATGAAACTCAAGGTCGCATGTGGATGGTGTAAAACCTGAGATTTTTCGTTTATTAAATAATAATAAAGTATGTTTCAAAACCTATTTTGAAGCAAGACAAAAGTTATTGGAATTGAAAACAAGACAAAAGTCGTACAACCCACGTACCGAAAATTTAATAATTTAATTGCATAAATTATTGTCGAGAGATACTTGATAAACGATTCGATTAAATTGTTTAATACTTCATTTATCTACGAAGAGATTAAACGATAAGTATCTTTATTAAAACGACAAATGATAAATTATCGTCATTTAGATAAACGAACACGTTTTTTCGTGTTTATAAGTCATATAAATACTCCATTTTATTGGAGAAATGATTTTAAGATCAATGACGCGATTTTCGAAGACGAATCAAATTTTATAAACCACGAACGTGTCCCGAATCGTTTATTAATAAACGTCTAATCAATGTTACACTTTAGGCCCCTACAGAATAATTGCAACATAAGCCCTTAACTATTATAAACCTTGTAAATAGATTTTATAACTTTTGAAATAGTATAAATAGGGACATTAGGGTTTCTTCCTTATTTTCATACAAACCCTACACCTAAACACACACACATACTCTAAGTGGCAGCCGCCACTTTTCCAGCGACACTTTTCCGGCCAACTTCCGGCCACCATGAAATACTTTGGCCACCATCTTTAATTCATAGATCGAGTAGATCTATATGCTCACCATCCGAACCACCATGTTCGTGGTGGCAAACCACGTCATCATCTCCAGCCGCCGCCACTGTTCACATGACGTGGCTCCTAGCCACGCAGCCACCATGTCTACTGCTATCACCACATGCAGCCATGCAACCACCAACAGCCACCATTTTCATGGCCACCACAGCCACCGCAGCCAACAGCAATTAACCGTGGAGACTTGTGGTCATCCCACGTGGCCACCCTCTCCCTCCGCAACCTTCTACTGCCAGCATCATCACCACCACCCGCCACTGCTGAAGACCCAAGCCATCACCCTTCACACCCTACTGCCATCACCCTTCGCAGCCCTGCTTCCATCACCACAGCAACCCTATGCTGCCACCACCTCCAACCACCAGTAGCCCGCACCATGCAACCACCACAAACCCACCACCACGTGATCATCATCTCTGTTGGGGGTGTTTGTTTCTGCATATACAAGCTCACCAGGGGCGTTTGGATCTGCTGTTTAACAACAGCATAAGGGGGTGTTTAGTTTTGGACAGAATAGTGCATAAGGGTACGTTGGATTAGCGTAGATCCACAGGGATCTATTTGGATCTGCTATCGGGAGCGACATGCAGGGTGTTTGGGTCTAAGATCTGTATCAAGTAGCTTTGAGAGTGTTTGGATCTGCTGATAAGGGGGCGTTTGGGACTGCAGGAAGCTTAAGGGGCTGTTTGGGATTAACAGCAGCCTTAAGGGGGCGTTTGGGACTGCTGATGACGACTAGAGCATGGTAGAATACGAGTTTGTAATGATAGGGGTAATATAAGCATGCATGTAATATTTTCCCACCATTAGTTGTAATACTTCCACCGTTAGTAAATATTACCAACTGACCACTTTAGGGTTGCCACCGTTAATATTATACAAACTAACTTACCACTGCTAGTTATTATATCAACAAAGTTGCTACTGGTAGCTTTAAAGTTACCACTGGTAGCCTTAACCTAGCCACTGTTTTCATACTTGTACCCACTGATTTTATAAGATAGCTACTGTTTTCAATAAAGTACCCACTGTTAGCTTTTATTAGCCACTGTTGGTACACAAGAACCATTTCAGTAGTTTTAGAATAAAATTTTTATATTTTTATCAACGGGAGACATGTTTTAAATCAAGATATAATTAATAATAATTTATTAATTATTTTTGGAGCACTATAAACTATTAAATAAATTTAATAATTTATTTTGAAAGACTACAATGTAATACATGTTTTATAAACATCGGGGGTACGTGGAACAGTGAATGGACAACATGCACACTTAACTATCATCATAACAGTATTAATTAAATTTACTGTGATAACAAGATAAAATGTACGACCAATTAAACTGCATGCATTTGTTATTTATGCATATACTGAGACTTACTTAATTAATTAGGTATTCGATGTACTATGTGCTTTGTGATTTGTATACTTGATCATCCTCGAGCTGTATTATACAGGTGAGTTCATAGCCTCGCATTTTAAATCTTTTTATGATTTTACTAACCCGCGAGGGGGAGACATGCTATTAAATAACTGTAACTTGTTTGACAATATAACTATAATTTATTTTATAGAACGTAAATTGAACTGTAACCTGTTTTGACAATATGATTGATAATTATCTTATAGAACACAAATTGAACTGTTATATTTATTTACATTTTCCTATTGTATAAACTGTTAAATTATGGAAATTGCCCGAATGTTATAAATAGATCAATTTGGGATTGACCATCCCCATCTGGGTGAGTCATGCTCACTGTGCCTTGGCCGGGACAACAGATGTATACCATGTTGGAACTAGGGTTGGGTGTCTTTTTGTAGGACACTACGTTCTCATCTGTTGAGCACTATGGAAGGTTAAGCTTCAGTTTTGAAAATAGGAAGAAATGTAATTACTTTGTAGTATATAGCTTTGTGCAATAATACTATCTGTAAGGTTTGCATTCCTAAACTTAATTTTAGAAAACAATTCATGTTTGGTCCTTATCGTTTACACCAAACATCAAGTCTGGTCCCTATCTCAAATTAAGTACACCGATAGTCCCTATCGTTTACATTTTGGATCAAAATTCGTCCCTATCTTGGATGGGTGTTAATTTTGTCCGTTAAATGGTATGAAGGGAGCGGTAATTTGGTCTTTTACTTATTCTCTCCTCCACTGATAAAATTGAAACAAGAAAAATCCAGATAACAAAAATATTATATTCACAAGAAAACAAATCAAAATAAAGAAAATCATACATCTCAAATCCATCAGTAAACCGATTCAAAAAAATTAACAAAAATCCATCAGTACACATGCTATTCAATATTCGCCATTGCTCATTTGAACCAACTATATGTTAAAAAACGAATAAAGTGTTCGCAATATTTAAATGTAACAACAGTAGAAGGAACTGGTATGGAGTAGCACTTTGCAATTGCTCATTCAAACTGACTATTCTTGTGTACATTAAAATCACAGATTTGATTTTACCGTATAAGTTATCTTCAGCAACATACAGATAAGATTCCTAACTCCATGTTTGGGTTGCATATTTTCTCCTTATGCTTACTTTTGTACACTTTCAAAGTAAGAACTTCTAAACATTATAATAGAAAAAGTGCTTATGTTAATGCAAAATAAACAATTGTAAGCCCTTACTGTTTTCAGGTCCACATTCTCAAAAGTGCATAGTGCATCTTCAAAACATAACAAGCTAATATAAAGTCATAAGTGGTTCGACACTAGGGAAGATTCTTCGACCCACCCATTTCCATCATGAAACCACCACCACTCGGCTCCCAGCCATCGCAAATCACCACCACTTCATCCAACATTCCATTCAAAAAAAGCCCGCGTACCAACGCCACATACGAACTCCGATCAGGGTCTAACCGGTTACTAATCATCTCGTCCCACAGCTTCCACACATTCTCCACTTCTCCCCAACGACAAAACTTTCTAATCAACATAACATATGTATCTTGACTCAAACAACATCCCATTTTACTCATCTTTCGCAAGACAGTAAACACCTCTTCATCTGTTCTTGACACACGAAAGAAAACATGATATGTTTTAACAATAGGTAACAAACCTATTTGAGGCATTTCATCAAACACGCGGCATGCATCCACTAACTTGCCCTTTTTACAAAGACCCATGATCAGCGAGTTATAAGTAACCACATTTGGCGAAATCCCTTTTTCAATACGCCCAGATTTAGCTAGAGCATGAATCACACAATTATACAGGAGCTAACAACACACTCCTTAAATCCAAACCGCTCATACTCATAAAACGTCTTAACAACATTCTCAACATCATGAACCGCAGCACCCTCGACCCCACTCAATGTTCTACCGAGAGTTATCCATAGCGGCACCCTCGACCCCACTCAATGCGAAATAAAGCCGGCCATACCAAAACGTGTACACCATCAGAATCATCACCATTGTGTTGTAATAAAACCCAATTGTTGAGTAAAAAAAAGAAAGCATACGAAAGAAATAGAGACGGTAACCTAACTGATACACATCTCGACTTAAAACTTGCTCCCCACCTGCAAGACCATTCTTCCCAATAGCAACCCTCTTTAAGAAAATCGAATCCCATATCTGTGTTTTTGAGAGATGATGGACGGATTTTGATGGGTAGGGGATGTGTTTTTGAGATCTGTGAATGTGAATAAGTGTTTTTGTTTTTGTGTAGGTGGTGGGTAGGTGATGGTGGGTTTTGATGGGTGTGGATAAGAATAAGTAAAAGACCAAATTACCCCTTCCTTCATATCATTTAACGGACAAAATTAACACCCATTCAAGATAGGGACGAATTTTGATCTAAAATGTAAACGATAGGGACTATCGGTGGACTTAATTTGAGAGAGGGACCAGACTTGATGTTTGGTGTAAACGATAGGGACCAAACATATAGTTTAGCACATTAATGAACGGAATAATTAGACACTCTGAACTTGATTTTATAATCAAATATTGAACAGCACTAGGTAGGACATTTAAAGTTCTAAACTAAGATTTTACCCAAAACTCTAGAATTCACCAACTTTATGTTGACGGTTTTAAGCATGTTTTTCCCAGGTAATTAAGCAAGATTATATGAGCATGTACTGAGCATCATCTAGGAGCATATGAATGACGGGAGATTTATCATCTTATTAGGATATTTATAACAAATGATTTTCAATGATTTAAACGATTGTACCAAATTAATGTTTATATCAATTTTATTTCAAAAATCATATAATTATGATCTGTACTTTGTAAGCCATTTGCTCATTGATCCACCACTGTGATACCCGCCTTATTGGGGTCTTACAGGGAATGGTATCAAAGCCTTAGTTATAGAGAACCAGATAAATATTTATATAAAATAAGAATAAAAATAATTTTCTTTTATTTAAAAGCTGGACTATAACTTTATAAAAATCTTTTGGGGATATTTTTTTTGGACATACTTAGAGAGCATATAGCATAGAGAGCATGCATAACTATATGATTTAAGTGTGCATTCATTATTCTCTGCATTTATAAATGTTGATGGTATTAGATGCTAACTGTGTACGTATTTACGCATTATGACTATTTAATATTTATTATAGAAATATTAAAATACTCAAGTTATTTAATTAAACAAATGAACATGGCATGTTAAGTAGGGAGCTTTATACTAAAGATGTTCCATCTCGATATTACGTTTTGACTGAGTGGTTGGGTTTACGATTTAAAGTGCTCTCGCTCCTCAAACGTTTATAGAATGGCTTCTGAAGTATGATGGCCCGAACAATGCATTATAACCACGAACAATCTAATACATAACAAACCATTGGAAATATTTAAATGGAAATTTAAATAAAATCTTTGGAAACATTTGAAAATCTAACAGAATATCTAGAACTCGTTAGAAAATCTAAGAATATTTTTAAGTCTCTAAAAATCTAAATAGATCCATCTATTTTACTCAATCTTAGAAAATCTAAATTGATTTTATAAAAATCTAACTAAATAATATACGTCTTGCAAAATCTTGGGGAAATCTAAACTAGATTTATAAATCTTTGGTAAATCTAATTAGATTTTATAAATATTGAAAAATCTAATAAAATGTTGGCGAAATCTACAAATTCTTTGTAAAATCTTAATGTATCTTTAAAATCCTTACCATGCCTTTGGTAAACTTAACTAGATTTTATAAATCTTTGAAAAATCTAAAATTAGATTTTTATTTAGAAGATCTTGACTAAATCCTATTGAACTTATACTAAACTTGTAAGAACCTAGATCTTATGTATAGACTTTAAACTTTACTTTTAACCAAGTAATGAACCTAGATTTAATAATGAAAACACATGGAAAACAAATATAGCTTGGGCTATCTGATTCATTTTTGAACTTGCAATAAACTTGTGAACTTATAATAAACTTGAATCTTAATTTTTGGGACCTCGTAAATTAAAGGTAAACATAAAACAAGATTGTACTTTATCTTGAAGTACTATAAATGATATTAGCCGTGGGTTATAAGCTCATCTTAAAGCTTATGACTAACATGCAAACTTGTAACTAACTCGGATCTTAATTGAAACACACAGAAATAAAACATACCGTAGGTTTTTACTCTCTATTTAGAGATCTAGACTTAATCTTTATAAACCAGTAATAAGCTTGTAAGGTTTCATAAATCTCACACCTAGGTAAATGGTGAAGTATTATTAATGGACTAGTTAAGCCCATGCAACTATAGCCCAAAACTTGAATAAGCCCAATACAATATAGCTGAACCAATAACTAAGCACATTAGGCCCATTTAATGCCTAGTAAACCTACTTAGCAAACATTGAATTATTAATGTACTAAAATATGTTTAGACCTAATAGGAAGCCCATTAGGCCCAATTATTGTCTTATGGATCTATGTAGTAAAACTTGTAATATTAATGGATCTAAAAATGTAATTAGGCCCATTAAGAAATCCTTAGCTCAAAAATTGTTAATGGATCATGTAAGCTCAATAAGGGTTTGGGAAGCCCATTTGCTCTTTTCGTACACTTAATAAGCTCACTTAGTGATGTTATACTTGAATAAAGTTTTTATACGAGAAATAATTTATAAAAACTTTTAGACTAATAATGTAAAATTATAAAACTCATGGATTAAAACTGTGACATTTGAAACTGGATTTGATAAAACAGGAATTACAAGGACTAATATCGTAAATATTTGAAAGACTAGCGATTTTTAAGTGCCATTCGTGACTTATTATACCTTAAGGACCACCTTTGTAAATTCTTGGAAGATAAATTGTCATTTTACAACTCTAAGGACTAATTGTGTAATTAGCCGAAACCTTTAGGAGCCCTAGGTAATTATTTTCGCCATTAAATGAAAGTTATGAAACCTAGTTTAAACTAGAGGGACTATTTTCACCGTATCCCGAAAATACTAGAAGCCCTAAGGACTAAAACTGTTAAGAACCGGAAAATGTACATTAGTAAAATATGGAAGGATTTTTTTTGCCAATAACCGAAACTTAAGCAAACCTAGAATCCTTATTTCATTTAATGTATTAGAACTTAAGCTAATCTTAAACTAAATGGACTTGAACCGTCATTTTCTGAAACTTGTAAACAAAGGGTTATTATTCAACTTACGAAAACTTTGGGGACATTAAATTAAATGTAATAAAGTGTTATTACTCTTATAAACTGTTTATATAAATTGTATATGAAACTCAATGTACATAGATTATAAAAGTAAAATACAACAATTGTAAGTAAAATACGTTTACTTAAATTCTATTATTAATAACAAATTTAAATGGAAGTTATTAATACTTGTATAACGATGTATTTAACTAAAACACAATAACATAAATGAACTACTTAAAACGAGTGGATATCGTAAGGAAATCCAAATAAATCCTAAAAATCTTATACTAAGATTTTTAAAATCTTATACTAAGATTTTTAAAATCCCACACGATCGATGGTAAATCAGTTTAAGCTTATATGCTGATTATTTTCTTATAATTAATTGATAACTATTATAATATAGCCTTATTATAAGTCCCTGATTAAACCGTTTTGGTTTTATAAACCGTTGTACACAAAGACGTTAGAACTTAATTATTACCACCATTGTATAATTTCACGAAGTGTTATTTCCTACTTGAGCATACTATCTTTACATATTTTTTGATGAATAGGAACCGGTTAGTCTATTTTGACTACTATGATAACTGACGGGCCACTTATCGAAAATGGATTTACAACAACGGTACATGTTGGATCATTTAACAACAGACTAGGGAGCATTATCTCGTGTACTACATTCTATTAAATATTTGAACTTGTTGTTATGTGTATATATATACCTTATTAGAAGGAATTATATGATACAACGCCTATGCTTATGATTGTAATATATCATTATATTATATTATATATGGGCTCCTTGTTTGATACGTATTCTCGCGCACGTTATCGTGCGTCAACATTTATTTTCTCTCGCATATGATTTTCTACGTATATCTACGGAACCTGACTTATCAACGACTCATATACGTTTGCTCTTAATAATATCATATGGTATTATTTGGATAAGTTTGCATCTTTAAATGATGCGGTGGAACCCAAAATCAAGGTACTTATGATCCTATATTTTACATATGGGACCTGAATCTCTTGATCCTAAGTTAATTATGATTTCGTCTCAAGACGTTATGGGACGTCTAAGGGTGAAACCATAAGCCATCGGACCAGAAGTTTATTTATAATTTCGTATTAAGATGTTATGGACGTCTAAAGACGAAGTTTATAAATAAACGGGTTGTAAAGTATCTTAATAATATCTATTATCTTAGACATTATATTTGTCCTAAATAATAAGCCTTGCCGGGAATATTTAGGTAAGGTGGGATATGAAATCCTTATTGAAACGAGTGAGGACGCTTGTCCGTTTGAATAAAGAAATCATAGGTCACTGAATGGAGTTATAAATTTCACCTTACATGGATGAGGACGCTTATCGATGTAAATAGAAATTTATAATCATATGGGCTTAAATATATTAGACATGACTCATTATTTATATTATTTTATGTATCCAGCTATGTAACGTATCCCCTTTTGACTCGCGATTTCCTCTAGTAATATTTCATCATCCCCATCTAGAAACCTAAGGAAGATTAGTATTCATATCTTTTGGGTCATAGCATTGTACTCTTGATTTTTGGCTTATTCTTAACCCAAATATCACTTCTGCTGCAGTTGACCCCGTTAGGGGTGTCCATCTTCCGTTGCATTTGACCCCGTTGGGGTGTCCATTTTCCGCTGAATATTGAACCCTTTTGGGGGTGTTCTTTTCTGCTGCATTTGACTCCTTTGGGAGTGTCCATTTCCGCTGCATCTGACCCCTTTCTGGGAGTGTTCTTTCCCGCTGCATTTTAAACCCTTTTTGGGGTGCCCACTTCCGTTTCATTTGACCCCTTTGGGGTGTCACAGAAAATAAAGCTGGTTTATCTTCCATGGAAAGAAATGAAACTTCGATCATTCGAGGAGACGGTAACACAGACTTTATCGACAATAGACTTAGTGTGATTTCCTGTACCGAAGCCCAGAAATACTTAGTAAGAGGATGCCTTATCTTCTTAGCTCGCATTTCTTAAATCGACGAGGAAGACAAACCCAAGCATAAAATACATGCCCAACTCTCAATGGGTGTATGTTGTAGGGTTATGTTTGTCATATCCCAAAAAGCGATAATGGATGTCCAATACTCTGTGAGCGATCTTCTTCCTCTTCGGATCCAATTAGTTCGACAATGCCATTGTCTAACAAGCCTTGAAATGAATGACTTCCTCCTTTTTAGGAGTCGAAATTTGTGCAAATTTTAGAACCACCAATAGTTGATGCATGACCCTTTTAGCATCTCCCAAGAGATGTGCATTTCTTTATTCTTGGTATCTTCTTTGATTTCCATCATTTGAGGTATTCCATTCCTACGCCTCATATGCCATAACTCAGCCACAAATGAAGCAGATTCCTTGCAACTTCCTACCCAATTACCATAAAAAATGATCTTAACCTTTTCGCCGAGTGAAGCTTTGGTGTCAAACTAATGATTTATTTCCGCAGGCTAGAAGTATATCGGGAAGCCCTTTGCGTAAAAAATTGTTGACGAGCGGTACCAGCCAAAACTATATTTCTAACTCGTCATCGCATAAGCCTATTAAAGCTTAATAGACTTAAAAATCTCTTGAAGAACTATTAGAAACATTAATGAAGCGTTATATAGGCTCATCAAGACACATTGCGGCCCCGAAGGCACATCTAACTAAAAACCAAGACTTAAGACGAGTTTCTCCTAGTCAACCCAACCTTGTTCACAAGATTATACGCTCAAGAAAAAGTGCCTTGACTTGTTCCCTGAACAAGTAACTTCATCTCTAGCTTCGAGAACGAAACTAAATAACGGGTAGGTGGTGTAAAACCCCTAAAATTTAGGTTTTTACACACGTCATTGGCTTCATTATTGTTATCATTCATCATACCATATTCTAATGAACTACCTTTACAATGTATCATAACAAGACTTATTGTGTTTTTATGAATGATTTCTTAAACTCCAAATGACTCGTGAATTATGCATGATAGTGTACCCCGCATGGCCTGCTATCAACAGGTTGCGGACGTCCGTCATGTCCTGCTCCTGGCTCATGGCCAGAGCAGCAATCCGAACTTGAACAGGATCAGCATGTTCAGTTTCGGAACCCTCTCCGACCTTAAAATCTTGACCTGTAGGTTTCCCGATGAACATCAATCGTCGTGAGCTTAAACAACTAAGTGTAGTTAACCCTACATCGACTCTTCCTAGTTGACAACTTCCTAGATTGTCCTCTCTATATTGTCATTAATTGTTGCGCGAATTTCTACCGCTTTGTCAGATTGACGGCCAAACTTTCGGATAATTCTGACCATCCGCAATTGATAGCAGCATCCAATTACTGGTCAATCGGATGTATAAAGTGACCCGGATAAAGATCTCTTTGCATTGCTTTCTGTTCATCCGTAAGGGTAGCAGCACCCAAATACTGCTCAATCCAACTTATAGAGCGATCCGAATAACTATCTCTTTATATTGTTGGCACCATTCGTTTCTGAGCTTATCTAGAACGAACCTTTAAACCTATGACAAAGTTTTTAATATCTTCGAGGACGAAGCTAAAATAACGGGGCGGTGCTGAAAAAATCCATGATTTTACCATGGTAAAAATGTAATAAAACTCTACCTGATGATACCAGAACATTCCTCAACCTAGTAATAGTAATCGAGTTTCGAGGACGAAACTCAAGGTGGCATGTGGACGGTGTAAAACCCGAGATTTTTCGTTCATTAAATAATAATTAAGTATGTTTCAAAACCTATTTTGAAGCAATACAAAAGTTATTGGAATTAAAAACAAGACAAAAGTCGTACAACCCACGTACCGACAATTTAATAATTTAATTGCATAAATTATTGTCGAGAGATACTTGATAAACGATTTGATTAAATTGTTTAATATTTCATTTATCTACGGAGAGATTAAACGAGAAGTATCTTTATTAAAACGATACTTACGTTGTGAAAACGACAAATGATAAATTATCGTCATTTAGATAAACGAACACGTTTTTTCGTGTTTATAAGTCATATGAATACTCCATTTTATTGGAGAAATGATTTTAAGATCAATGACGCGATTTTCGTAAGACGAATCAAATCTTATAAACCACGAACGTGTCCCAAACCGTTTATTAATAAATGTCTAATGAATGATACACTTTAGGCCCCTACAGAATAATTGCAACATAAGCCCTTAACTATTATAAACCTTGTAAATAGATTTTATAACTTTTGAAATAGTATAAATAGGGGCATTAGGGTTTCTTCCTCATTTTCATACAAACCCTACACCTAAACACACACACATACTCTAAGTGGTAGCCGCCACTTTTCCGGCGACACTTTTCCGGCCAACTTCCGGCCACCATGAAATACTTCGGCCACCATCTTTAATTCATAGATCGAGTAGATCTATATGCTCACCATCTGAACCACCATGTTCGTTGTGGCAAACCACGTCATCATCTCCAGCCGCCGCCACTATTCACATGACGTGACTCCTAGCCACGCAGCCACCATGTCTGCTGCTATCACCACATGCAGCCGTGCAACCACCAACAGCCACAATTTTCGTGGCCACCACAGCCACCGCGGCCACCAGCAATCAACCGTGGAGCCTTGTGGTCATCTCACGTCACCACCCTCTCCCTCCACTGTCTTCTGCTGCCAGCATCATCACCATCACCCGCCACTGCGGAAGACCCCAACCATCACCCTTCGCATCCTGCTGCCATCACCCTTCGCAACCCTGGTGCCATCACCAAATGAACAAAATAAGGTCACTATAATGAAGATAATGAGTCTATGAACAGTTGTCTGGTCTTTTTGACCTATGGGTGAGTTTTGGTTGACCCAAACTCACTCAAATCACACCCAAATCACCACTAAAAAGTTCTAAATCCTAAATTACCCTGAACTCTAACTAGTAACAAGATATGAACTCACAATAGTCAAAATCAAAGTTGTTCTAGGCTTACTGAGTATCTATGGTTGTTTTTACCAACTAATGAACATGCAAAATCTGCTTTTATGATACTAACTCAAACCAAAGTACTAACAAACCTACCATTACCCTATTTAAGATTGTTTGGACTAAAATTTACCCAAAAAGCTGTCACCAATATGCCTTAAGACCCAAATCCAAACACCCCTTTAAATCTGAAATCAATATTTTTAAAAGCAATACAGAATTTCAAACTGAATTAAAGAGATCTAGCAACCTAATCATACAAGGCAACCTAAACATTATGAACATCAAATCTCACAAGAAGCAGTACACATAAGCAACAACCGAGAACAACAATAAATGGACAAAAGAAATCACAAAGATGGGGGGTTCAACACTTATATTCAAACGGATTCCACCGGCTTTCTTTGAGGGTTTCTAAGAGCTTTTTCAACTTATGGCAGGGCTTAAAGAAGCTTCTTGGTTGGTGGTTCTACAATAGAACCCAATAAAGGTCTTGAATATTAATGAAAGGAGATGATATTTTCCACTTTCAAATAACCTGAAACAAAAGAAAGAAAACCACAAGATAACTAGAGACAAAACCAATAAGCTAACTTATATGAGAATAAGCTGGCTTATTGGCTTGGAATAAAAAAAGAATCTTAAAACTAAAATTCTCAAAACTGATTTTTGACAATAAGTTTTGGAACCAATCTTAAAAGTGAGATAATAACCAATCCACAAAAGTGAGCAAGATTAGAGGTTTTCAAGCTCCAATCGTCTTAAAACTGATACGGAATAAGATTAAACAGCACTTTAACCAAACCTTTTTGGAACCTCAAAGTGAAACTTTGTAATCTAAATTATGGAAAACTTAAAAGTTTACACTAAAAACAGGAAGTAAAATGGGCACTCACTCTATCAATGCAAGGTTTTTAAAACTACTTTAAATATTCGATTATAAAAAGTTTACAATTGATAAACTGGAACAAAAAATAAAAACTAGCTAGTGATTACTTATATGATGGCTAAACGAATTTTCTAGAAACAAGAAAGGTACTAAACCCTAATCCACTGATTGCCAATTCTGCCCTTGAGTCTTTGCTTGAAAATCTTGGTCAAAATTCGTCCATGTGATGTTTGTTAGATGTCAGGCTGTGAAAAAATGATCATAGCCATCTATTAAGTCCTTTGGGAGCAAGTTTGGTATAATACCCGCTGATTCTCTGAAGTGATTCTTTCTTTGCCTAATATGGAGGATCAGGGGAAGGTTGTGGGGCCCTTTGTGGTCACGGGATAGTGAAGTTTGTTGGTGGGTTGGGATAAGAAAGGGTTTTTTTAATATTCTGGAAACTTGCTCTTAATACCCCTTTGATTTAAGTGGTTTCAAGATTAGGGTTTATATGTGTGTGTGTGTGTGTGGTAGCAGTGGAGTTTGATGTAAAAAGAGGGGGGTAAACTTGTTTAGCGCCAAGTTAAGAGTATAGTAATTAGTTTAAACTTATTATTATTAGTGAAACGTGGGGTTTGACTGGCCAGGTTATGGGATTTGACTTGGGCCGGGGTAGTGATGGGTTTTGGGTAGCTTATGTTTTAGGTGGGCTAATCTTGGGCTCAGAACGGGTATGGACCGGGTGTGGGTTATGGAAATGGCTAAGATGGTCCCTGAACTTCCAAAACTTAGTCATACAAAGATTTTCAGCAACTAGTTCATATTCCCTTTGATTTAGGTTTTGCACATTGTCATTTTGGGTCCTTATGTTTGATAATTATGGAAAAAGGACTTCAAATGCAATTCTCTCAATCTCCAAGGGCCAATCTTGTCATATCATCAAAATTTAGGGACCCCTTGTTAATTTATGATATTTTAGGGGTATAAAGTGTCAATCCTCCAAATTTGAGGGACCAATCTTGCAACTTCTTCAAACTTCAAGGACTTGAATAGAATTCATGATTCGGGTCCGGTTCTTTGTGCGGCTTTGTTTCCCGTGTTCGTTATTTAGGATTTTGATATACAACAATTTGCCTCCTTTTAGGACTTGGATATATTTAGCCTCATACCTTGTTAGGGTCTTTTTGGATAGACTTCTCCATGATCTTTAGGGGAGTATATTGCTTTTCGTCGTGTGTCTCGATCATTCGTATTGATTTTTGAATAATGACCTTCACATCATCTTGGATCTTTAGCAACAAAATGGAGCTCCTCATGCCTTGTTAGGGCCTTTTTGGAACTTGCCAATCTTCGCATCCCGCTTCAATAAGTTATGCCTTGGATATGAACTCTATTCGAACACGAGCAACTTCTAAACGATCTTGGGCTAGAAGCTAAGTAACCTTTTAAATCTTACGACCTTACTTATTGCATTTATTTAAACAAAAGCGTGGGGAGAATAAGGTAATAATTACTACAGATAAGATCGTGAAAGATTACGAGACTTAAAATTAACTCTATCATATCTCGTCCTCATTTAAGAGACTTAGCCTAAAAAGTTAAGGAATCGAAGCTAAGTGGTCAACACGCACGGTCGAGTCAAAAATTATTCTTATTCTCACCATTGGAAAACCTACATTGACGTTTTAAACACTTATGAAAAACAAGAAAATTTTTAATATTTTGGCCATTTTTAGCCTTATTTTGCAACAAAACGATAACAAAAATATGAAAATTGGATGTAGGTATAATCGTACACGTTTTAGGAAAAACGCGTATAATGCGGAAAGTATTAAGCGTTACGATTTAATGAAAAAACCGTAAAACTGAATAAGTGCGAGTTCGTTCTCGAAGGAGGTGTAGTAGTTGTGTGCCAATTATATAAAATCAAAGTTTGGATTAGTGTCGTTTTTGGTTTAGAAGAGATAAAATTAAAGATGAGCTACGACTACGATTACACTACGACGTATGACGTAAAACGTGAATGTAAATACGTAAAACACGACAAAATTAAAAATTAAAGCTAAAATTGATGTAGGTATAATCGTACATGTTTTAGGAAAAACGCGTATAATGCGGCAAGTATTAAGCGTTACGATTTAATGAAAAACCGTAAAATCGAATAAGTGCGAGTTCATTCTCGAAGGAAGTGTATTAGTTGAGTGCCAGTTATATAAAATCAAAGTATGGATTAGTGTCGTTTTTGGTTTAGAAGAGAGAAAATTAAAGACGAGCTACGACTACGATTACACTACGACGTATGACGTAAAACACGAACATAAATACGTAAAACGCGACGAAATTAAAAATTAAAGATAAAAATTAACTAAAATTAAAATTAAGTTTAAAATAATATAAATAAGAATATAAATTCAATAAATAAATTTTATAACCTTTTATTAATTAAATATTCAATTTTAAATACTAATTAAAGCCCTAAAATTAAATATAATTAAGAAAAAGCCTTAAATATTATTTTATTAAACTAATATCTCACTTATATTATTTAAAGACTAAAATGTAATTTTCCTAAATTTTAGAAACTATTTCTCTATTTTTAAAACACTAAAAACCAATTTTAAACTAAAATAATGATTAAAAATAATAAAATAAGGCTAAAAATAAACTTACTATTTCAAAAGTCCTTTTTTATAATACTTAAGAGTAGAAGAATAGAAAATGTTGAAAAAAGTAATTTTTACACTAAAAGAAAAAACAGTTTGAATTTTAAACTATTTAAAATTAAATTAAATTTAAAAATAGATAAAAAAGAGTGAACAGTGAAACTTTTTATACTAAAAATCTTAAAATATTTTTTGAAACTAAGAAAACTTTTAAAATTGAAAAATATCACAATTTTGCACTAAAAGACAAAAAGCAGTTTAATTAAAACTAATTTAAATTGAATTAATTCTAAAAAATAGCAAATGAATAGTAGGATAAAAATAAACTTAATGAAAAATTGTAAAATAAAATAATAAAGCTAAGAAAAATAAAAAGATTGAAAAACTCTCAAATTAACCCACTAGAGACAAAAAATTCAATAAACTGATAGTGACACGTAATGGACTTTTGTCCAGTTTTGAAGCAGTGGTAACTTTGGCTTGTCAGTGGGAACTTTGTTCCCACTGCTTGTCACAGAAAATTCGTATCTGGGAACATTTTGGATGATTAAGAGCTTGTTTTTGGGATTCAATTGGAACCAAAGGCACCCCCACAACCAGTTGGGTTGTGGGGAGTCAAGTAAACAATAAAAACCACAAGTCCTAACACAAAAATTACACCAAATGCACAAACTAAGGTCACTGTAATGAAGATAATGAGTCTGTGAACAGTTGTCTGGTCTGTTTGACCTATGGGTGAGTTTTGGTTGACCAAAACTCACTCAAATCACACCCGAATCACCACTAAAAAGTTCTAAATCCTAAATTACCCTGAACTCTAACTACTAACAAGATATGAACTCACAAAATTCAAAATCAAAGCTGTTCTAGGCTTTGAGTATCTATGGCTGTTTTTACCAACTAATGAACATGAAAAATCTGCTTTTATGATACTAACTCAAACCAAAGTACTAACAAACCTACCACTACCCTATTTAAGATTATTTGGACTAAAATTTAGCCAAAAAGCTCTCACAAATTTGCCTTAAGACCCAAATCTAAACACCCCTTTAAATCTGAAATCAAGATTTTTAAAAGCAATACAGAATTTCAAACTGAATTATATAGATCTAGCAACCTAATCATACAAGGCAACCTAAACATTATGAACATCAAATCTCATAAGAAGCAGTACACCTAAGAAACAACCAAGAACAACTAAAAATGGACAAAATAAATCACAAAGATGGGGGGTTCAACACTTACATTCAAATGGATTCCACCGGCCTTCTTTGAGGGTTTCTAAGAGCTTTTTCAGCTTATGGCAGGGCTTATAGAAGCTTATTGGTTGGTGGTTCTACAACAGAACCCAAGAAAGGTATTGAATATTAACGAAAGGAGATGATATTTTCCACTTTCAAATAACGTGAAACAAAAGAAAGCAAACAATAAGATAACTAGAGAAAAAACCAATAAGCTAACTTATATGAGAATAAACTCGCTTGTTGGCTTGGAATAAAAAAAGAAGCTTAAAACTAAAATTCTCAAAACTGATTTTTGACAATAAGTTTTTGAACCAATCTTAAAAGTGAGATAATAACCAATCCACAAGAGTGAGCAAGATTGGAGGTTGTCAAGCTCCAATCGTCTTAAAACTGATACAGATTAAGATTAAACAACACTTTAACCAAACCTTTTTGGAACCTTAAATTGAAACATTGTAATCTAAATTATGCAAAACTTAAAAGTTTACACTAAAAAAAGGAAGTAAAATGGGAACTCAGTCTATCAATGCAAGGTTTTTAAAACTACTTTAAATATTCGATTATAAAAAGTTTACAATTGATAAACTGGAACAATAAATAAAAACTAACTAGTGGTTGCCTTATATAATGGCTACACGAATTTTCTAGAAACAAGAAAGGTACTAAACCCTAATCCACTGATTGCCAATTCTGCCCTTGAGTCTTTGCTTGAAAATCTTGGTCAAACTTCGTCCATGTGATGTTTATTGGATGCCAGGCTGTGTAAAAATGATCATAGCCATCCATTAAGTCATTTGGGAGCAAGTTTGGTATAATACCCGTTGATTCTCTGCTGTGATTCTTTCTTTACCTAATATGGAGGAGCAGGGGAAGGTTGTGGGGCCCTTTGTGGTCACGGGAGAGTGAAGTTTGTTGGTGGGTTTGGATAAGAAAGGGTTTAATTAAGCTTCTGGAAACTTGCTCTTAATACCCCTTTTATTTAAGTGGTTTCAAGATTAGGGTTTATAGGTGTGTGTGTGTGGTAACAATGGAGTTTGATGTAAAAAGAGGGGGGTTAAACTTGTTTAGCACCAAGTTAAGAGTATAATAATCAGTTTAGACTACTTATTATTAGTGAAACGTGGGGTTTAACTGGCCATGTTATGGGGTTTGACTTGGGCCAGGTAGTTATGGGTTTTGGGTAGTTTAAGTTTTAGGTGGGCTAATGTTGGGTGCAGAACAGGTATGGACCGGGTGTGGGTTAAGGAAATGGCTAAGATGGTCCCTGAACTTCCAAAATTAGTCATACAAAGATTTTCAGCAACTAGTTCATATTCCCTTTAATTTAAGTTTTACACTTTGTCATTTTAGGTCCTTATGTTTGATAATTATGGAAAAAGGACTTCAAATGCAATTCTCTCAATCTCTAAGGGCCAATCTTGTCATGTCATCAAAATTTAGGGACCCTTTGTTAATTTATGATATTATAGGGGTATAAAGTGTCAATCCTCCAAATTTGAGGGACTAATCTTGCAACTTCATCAAACTTAAAGGACTTGAATGGGAATTCATGATTCGGGTCCGATTGTTTGTGCGGCTTCATTTCCCATGTTCGTTTTTACTTGATTCTTGTGATCTTTTGTTGATTTTACGATATTCGCACCTAAAATACACAATGAACAAACACAAGCATATTTTTGGGTATTTTGATGATATTTTAAGCGTTTTAAACCCGATTTGGACGATGAGACTATGTATAATTACAGTCTCATCAGCTACCTTCAACACGGTGGCATAAGTAGTCGATGCAGCACGTAAGCTAGAGATGCTGCAGGAAAGAGAGGAGTTCGGGGAAGTAGAGAGACCCGAAAAGAGGTATTTGTTCGTCATTCAGCGGTGACCATTTCAAATTCATTCAGTACTATCTAATATTTATCTTTCTCTTTAAACTGCATCTTTCAGGCAGAAGATTGGGGACCGGTCTCAACCGGCTACTCAGCAACAGCCTACTCAGCCCAAGGGTAACGGTCAGACTCAAGACCGTTCTGCTACGGATTGGCGTGGCGGTAATGATAATTACCGTAACAACACTAGAAACTCCAGCAGCAGCAGGTCCCTACTTTATATCATTTCTTATGTTATACGTTTATGACTTATAATTCTGACACATTAGCAATATTCTACCAGGAATCATGGTAACGGGAGGGAGCAGGACCGAAGAGGTTCACAGCCTAACCGTCCTGCTATCACTAGTATTACATCTTACGATTTTTCCACATTGTCCTTTTGTACCTATAAACCATGTCTCATGTGTACTTTTCCAAACAGGCTCCCAGCCAGCAAGGGCACCTGCTGGAGGGTATAGTCACCCTCTCTGCACTACCTGCAACCGTAGGCACCCAAGGCCATGTCGACGCAACAACGACGCTTGCTTCAAGTGTGGTCTTATTGGCCATCGCATGAAGGACTTCCGCAAGGGCGAGATGGAGGGCACATCTGGACATGCTGATTCTAAGCCACCTCCTACTAGTGGACATGTGTACACGACTTCTCGCGATCAGGCCAACAAGTCTACAAGTAACATCACTGGAATGTTGTATATGTATAGTCAAGCTGCATGTGTTTTATTTGACACGGGTGCTACTCACTCGGTCATTTCTACTGCTTATGCCAAGAATGTTAGGATATCCCCTATGCCTTTAGAGAATGTATTAAACATTTCCACGCCTTTAAGAGACTCTGTATGCATAACACATGGGTACAAGAGCCTTCACCTAGAGTTTGACGACAAGAATCGTCCTGTTGATGCACTTCCTTTAGATATGTGCGACTTTGACATGATTTGGGCATGGACTGGCTATCCAAACATTACGCCACCATTGACTGCCATACATATCGGGTCATCTTCAGTGATGTAAACGCACCAGAGTACATTCACAACGGTTTTGTAACCGGAAGGTCTGTACAAATAACTTCGACCTTACAAGCACGTGCACTGTTGTCACATGGTTGTGAGGGATATCTTGATACTGTTCATGATTTGGAGGCTGAATCTCCATCTATCCAGAATCAGCTGATCGTGTCAGAATTTCCAGACGTGTTTCCAGAAAAACTTTCGGGCATACCACCTGCTCGTGAAGTGGAGTTTAATATTGAAATCGTCCTAGGAGCTGAGCCAATATCTAAGGCTCCTTATCGCATGGCTCCCATAGAGATGAAGGGGTTAAAGTAACAACTACAAGAACTGTTAGAACGCAGTTTCATTCGACCTAGTGCTTCTCCATGGGGCGCACCTGTTCTGTTCGTAAAGAAGAAGGACGACAGCATGTGTCTGTGCATAGATTATCGCGAGCTTAACAAGATCACCATCAGGAATAGATATCCATTGCCACGTATTGAAGACTTGTTTGACCAACTCCAAGGGGCCAAATAATTCTCCAAGATTGATCTTAGGTCGGGCTATCATCAGTTACGAGTTAAAGAGCAGGACATAGCCAAGACTGCTTTTTGTACACGTTATGGGCACTACGAGTTTGTAGTCATGCCTTTTGTCCTTACTAATGCTCCAGCTGTCTTCATGGATCCGATGAACCGTATCTTCCATGAGTACCTGGAAAAGTTCGTCATTGTCTTCATTGACGACATTCTGATTTTCTTTAAGTCCAAGGAGGAACACGAAGACCATCTTTGTACTGTACTACAGATACTTCGCCAGAAGCAGCTGTATGCTAAATTCTCCAAGTGTGAGTTCTGGTTAGACAAGGTGGCGTTCCTAGGCCACATTGTATCAGCAGAAGGAATCACCATGGATCCAACAAAGGTTGAGGATATTACCAAGTGGTCAAGACCTACATCAGCGACTGAAGTTTGTAGTTTCTTAGGCTTAGCTGGTTACTACCGTAGGTTCGTAGAGAACTTTTCCCGTTTAGCACTGCCATTGACCAAACTGATGCGGAAAGGGGAGAAATTCGTCTGTACTGAAGAAAGAGAGAAGAGCTTTGAAGACCTAAAGCTGAAGTTAGTATCTGCACCGATTCTTACTCTCCCATTTGGTACAGGTGGATTTCAAATCTACAGTGATGCTTCAGGGAAGGGACTTTGCTGTGTTCTCATGCAACATGGGAAAGTGATTGCGTATGCTTCACGGCAACTTAAGCCGTATGAGGAGAATTACGCTACGCATGACTTGGAACTTGTAGTAGTCGTGTTTGCATTGAAGATATGTCGGCACTACTTGTATGGAGAATCATGTGATATCTTCACAGATCACAAAAGCCTGAAGTACATCTTCACTCAACGTGAGCTGAACATGAGGCAGAGAAGATGGTTAGAGCTATTGAAGGATTATGATATTAATATGCAGTATCATCCCGGCAAGGCAAATATAGTGGTAGATGCACTTAGTAAAAACTCTGGTATGATAAACGACATTAAAATTGAGGAAGAGATTATAAGAGACTTGGAGCGACTAGACATTGAGATCATGGTACGTGGACAGCACGGTTACTGGGCTAATCTTACAGTGGAACCTGAGTTACTCTCTAGGATCAAGGAAACTCAGAAGGATGATGGTGAAATTTGGGCGATCATTCAGAACTTGGATCGGCAGAAGGAGTTTCGGTTAGATGACGATGGTATCTTATGGCAGGGCACTAGACTTTGCGTTCCTGATGATCTTACACTCAGGGAAAGGTTATTAGCTAAAGCTCATTGCTCCCCATTCTCTATTCATCCTGGTTCAACCAAGATGTACCATGACATCAAGCAATACTTTTGGTAGAGTGGTATGAAGCAAGATGTTGCTACTTATGTTTCCAAATATCTTACCTGCCAACAAGTTAAGATCGAGCATCAGTGGTCTAGTGGTTTACTACAACCATTAGACATTCCAGAATGGAAGTGGGATAAGATCACCATGGATTTTGTTACAGGTCTTCTGCAGACCAAGAGGAGGGATGATTCGATTTGGGTTATCGTTGATCGACTTACTAAGTCAGCTCATTTCTTACTAATCCGCAAGGATGATCCGGTCAGTAAACTCGTCGATACATACAAGAAGGATATCATGAGACTTCATGGTGCTCCATCCAGTATCGTCTCGGATAGAGATCCTTGGTTCACTTCGCGATTTTGGAGAAGTCTGCAGAAAGCTTGGGGTACAAAAATAAGCTTATCACGGCTTTTCATCCTCAAACAGACGGACAATCGGAGCAGACGATTCAAACATTGGAAGACATGCTCCGAGCATGTGAATTGGAGTGGACATGAGACTAGGATGATTACATATATTTAGTAGAGTTTGCATACAACAACAGTTGGCACGCCAGCATCAAGTGTGCACCATTCGAGATGTTGTATGGAAGAAAGTGTCGCTCCCTAATCTGCTGGGATCAGGTTGGTGAACGAACACTTGAAGGACCAGAGATGATAGAGTTGACCAACGAGAAGGTCGCTGTAGCTAAGCATAAATTGCAGGAAGCTCGTACAAGTCAGAAGAGTTATGCTGACAAGCATCGTAAGGACTTACATTTCAACGTAGGAGATCACGTCTTTCTTAAGGTATCACCGGCACGTGGTGTTAGACGTTTTGGAATCAAAGGGAAACTCAGTCCTTGATTCATCGGACCGTTTGATATCATCGAGCGAGTCGGTGAAGTATCTTATTGCTTAGCATTACCTCCGCAACTTTCTTACGTTCATGACGTTTTCCATGTGTACTTACTCAGAGGGTACAATTATCATCCCTTCACATGGTTCAGTATCCACTAGAACATATTCGTGAATATCTTACCTTCATAGAGGAACCCAAACGAGTTCTTGGCAGGCAAGAACGAGTCATGAGGAAGAAGACGATTCCATTCGTCAAAATCCTTTGGAGGGACCATACCGAGCGGGAAGCCACTTGGGAAACAGAGGATTCTATCCGGGCTTCTTACCCTCATTTTATATTTTTGAATTCGGGTATGTTCCTCTTTTAGTTTATTTTATCTATAATTCGAGGACGAATTATTCTTTTTAGGGGGAAGAGTTGTAAAACTCGCATGCTTTTACCATGAACAGTACACTTAGCAAACGTACGTACATATTAAAACTTTCCTTTTATAGCATGAACACGTGTCATGATTAGTAATTACGAAAGTTATGTACGTATTATAATTACGACAAGTATTAAGTACGTGTTACTACACGATAATTATTAACAATAATAATTATAATCACGAACATGAAATCATGAACTTAAAAATCACGAACACGTAACTACATACTTAATTAATATTATACGATTAATATCGTTATGTACAAGTATTTAAATATAACACGAACAATTATAACACGAATATACGAACATACGAACACGTAAATTTAAAACACGGGAAAACTCTGAGTTTTCCCTTGTGGGACCTAATAGTCGCGGCACCAAGGAGAGACAAGGGGCCCAAAGCCCACTTTTGGTTTAATTAAGGGAAACTAAAAAACAAAGAGTTTTCATAAAAATATTTTACAGAAAATCAAAACCCTACTTTTTCTTTCTTTCTCTCTTGACCGGCGACAAACATCAACACCAAGGGGTGTTTGGTTTGATTTTTAGTAAATCCGATTCAAGATCGTGTTCGTGTTATTGTTCTTCAATCTTTACACGCATTCAGTAATCCGTAAAACCTTTTATGTTATTCTTTTTATTTAATTAGTTAACATATGAACATGAATTAAATAAAAACAAGGATTAAAAACATGTCACGTGATCAAGGGGGGTAAAAATTAAGGGTTTGTTCAGGTTTTGTTGCTCGGCCGACACACAAACCAAGAGCCCAAGGCTCTCGGCGTATTTGTGATCACGCCACCAACCGAGATCTATGATCTCGGTGGTGTTTGGGTCGGTTGGCAGCAAGGACAAGGAACCCCGACTCGCGTTGGGTGTCCTTGTGGTTTGGTTGGGTCTCGGCAGCAAGCAGCCCCACCACCGGCACACAGTCGGTGGCAGTCGTGGGTCAAGCAGGGGGAACGCAGCACAGCAGGGGGACCACCGACACACAGTCGGTAGGAACACCCATTGTTGGCAGCGGCTAGCCGAGAGACAAGGGAACCACCGGCTTAAGCCGGTGGCAGCCTAAACAAGAACAGTGGCAACCGGCCGAGCTTGTTAGCCACTGTTAAGGGGTGTTTGGTTCGGACCAGTTCAAGGGGTTCCGGGTTCGGTTCATGACATGTATAAATTAAATACATCGGACCGTTTGATATCATCGAGCGAGTTGGTGAAGTATCTTATTACTTAGCGTTACCTCCACAACTTTCTCACGTTCATGACGTTTTCCATGTGTACTTACTCAGAGGGTACAATTATCATCCCCTTCACATGGTTCAGTATCCACTAGAACAGATTCATGAAGATCTTACCTTCATAGAGGAACCCGAACGAGTTCTTGGCAGGCAAGAATGAGTCATGAGGAAGATGACCATTCCATTCGTCAAAATCCTTTGGAGGGACCATACCGAGCGGGATGCCACATGGGAAACAAAGGATTCTATCAGGGCTTCTTACCCTCATTTCATATTTTTGAATTCGGGTATGTTCCTCTTTTAGTTTATTTTATCTATAATTCGAGGACGAATTATTCTTTTTAGGGGGGAAGATTTGTAAAACTCGCATGCTTTTACCATGAACAGTACACTTAGCAAACGTAGGTACATATTAAAACTTTCCTTTTATAGCATGAACACGTGTCACGATTAGTAATTACAAAAGTTATGTCCGTATTATAATTACGACAAGTATTAAGTACGTGTTAGTACACGATAATCATTAACAATAATAATTATAATCACGAACATGAAATCATGAACATAAAAATCACGAACACATAAGTCATAACTACATACTTAATTAATATTATACGATTAATATCGTTATGTACAAGTATTTAAATATAACACGAACAATTATAACTCGAATATACGAACATACGAACACGTAAATTTAAAACACGGGAAAACTCCGAGTTTTCCCTTGTGGGCCCTAATAGCCGCGGCACCAAGGAGAGACAAGGGGCACAAAGCCCACTTTTGGTTTAATTAAGGGAAACTAAAAAACAAAGAGTTTTCATAAACATATTTTACATAAAATTAAAACCCTACTTTTTCTTTCTCTCTCTCTTGACAGGCGACAAACATCAACACCAAGGGGTGTTTGGTTTGATTTTTAGTAAATCAAATTCAAGATCGTGTTCGTCTTATTGTTCTCCAATCTTTACACGCATTCGGTAATCCGTAAACCCTTTTATGTTATTCTTTTTATTTAATTATTTAACACATGAACGTGAATTAAATAAAAACAAGGATTAAAAACATGTCACGTGATCAAGTGGGGTAAAAATTAAGGTTTGTTCAGGTTTTGTTGCTCGGCCGACACACAAACCGAGAGCCCAAGGCTCTCGGCGTGTTTGTGATCATGCCACAAACCGAGATCTATGATCTCGATGGTGTTTGGTTCGGTTGGCAGCAAGGACAAGGAACCCCGACGCGTCCTTGTGGTTTGGTTGGGTCTCGGCAGCAAGCATCCCCACCACCGGCACACAGCCGGTGGCAGTCGTGGGTCAAGCAGGGGAAACGCAACACAAACGGGGACCACCGACACATAGTCGGTAGGAACACCCATTGTTGGCAGCGACTAGCCGAGAGACAAGGGAAACACCGGCTTAAGCCGATGGCAGCCTAAACAAGAACAGTGGCAACCGACCGAGCCGGTTAGCCACTGTTAAGGGGTGTTTGGTTCGGACCGGTTCAAGGGGTTTCGGGTCCGGTTCATGACATGTATAAATTAAATACATGGGTCCAAATCAATTTAATTAAATTAATTTTACATGACTAATAATTAATTTAATTAAATCATCGACTTAGGTTAATTATTATTTAGAAAAAGACATGTTTTAACCTAAGTATTTATTTATTTAATTTAGACTATTGTATTAATTAATTATTAAGACATGAAATATAAGTAATTAATAATCATGACTTAGGTTATAATTAATATAATATTAATACATGTTAACCTAAGTATTTTATACACTTTAATTTAATTAAATCATGCTTATATTTAATTAAATCATATAACCTATTGTTTATTTAATTAACATGATATTATTAATATACTGTACTAATATCACATGACTTATGATAGTTAACCAGTAAACTTAAGCTTATATTATTAGCTTATTAATTCAGCTTTATTCTAAATATGGAAACTTTCTAATTCAGGAAACTTACTATTTTTAGAAACTTTCTATTTTTAGAAACTGATCTATTTTAAGAAGTTAATCTATTTTTAGAAACTTTATATTTTTGGAATCTTCTATTTTTGGAAACTTCCTATTTTAGGAAAGCTGCTATTTTTAGAAAGTTACTTATTATTACACAACTAGTATAATAATACAAGAAATACAAGTAATATTTAATCAAAATACGTAGAATACGTGATAAACACAGCATAACCTTAAAATCAGTAAAACAAGACATGAACATAGAAAACAAGGTAAGACACGATATAAAATCAGTTACGTACTCAGTAAACAGAATACTTATACATGTATACTATTTATGTAGAATTAGTGAGATCGAAGTAGAATTCCCCGTTTGCAGCCAACTGTTTTCCCAGTATTTGTTTTATGTGTTTGATACTTATGTTAGTTAAGAGCCTGAGCCTTATACATGCCTGAACAGTGTCACCTAGTTATGGAGGTACCATAACCATAACACTGGAGGCACCAGTGTTATGACTTCCCCATGGCGAAGTGATTGCTCGTGGCGTCCCTTTTTAGTTTGGCCATTATATTATATTATCATGTGGGGCGTATGGGTGCATCCTAGTTACATGTTTACCAGTATTATCAAAGTGAATGCGATGTGTGCTTTGCATCCTTCACTAGGAGTTGATCCCTCCTACCCATACTATTTAATTACAGGCAACCCCTCTAATTGCATGACGAGGTCTCCCCTCCAAGTATTCATGCATGGTGGAACCTCATGACCTATATGGGCTATTTGGCTAATTAAACAAATTTTCATAGAAACATAAGTCTTTTGAAACTATAAAACCAGTTTTATGAACATGAATCCAGATTGTTTAGAACTTAGAATATTCCGCTGCTATTAGTCTTATATGCTTATGCTATTCCATGTCATACTTGTATATCCGTGCACTAAGCGTTATGCTCAGCCGTTTTCCTTTCATGTTCCCAAACGACGAGTACTCAAGGGTGCTCGTAGACTTAAAGCGTACGTGCATATGGATTGGAAGCTATCTATTCTTCTCTACTTTATTCATTTCATCATAAATTTTGCTACTTATTTCTTTGGACATTGTTTAGTCCTTTTCCTTTACAGTACTTATGATTGTGTGTGATGAGCTTATACTTGGGGTACCGATGTTTGTTTCTGATATTTCCTTTCATGGTCATTGAATGTTTTTAAGACATTTACCTTGTATGCTTTGATGACAGGCCATAATCACGCGTGACATTCCCGTTACCAAAATGGGGTGTTACAGTTAATGTATTTTTTGTAAATTACAACCAAAATCAAAACAACACGGGTCCATCACAACAAGGTTTTAATCAAGGCACTAATTTTCGAAATCGAAACAATTTTCATGGAAATAATCTACAAGGAAATTATAATCAAGGGAAAAATTCGAGATTTCAAAATCAAGGTTTTAACAACAAAAATCAAAATCGAGGAATTCAAAAACAAGGTCAAAGTTTGAATTTTCGAAACAAAAACAATCAAGGGAATTTTAACAATGGAGGGAATCAAAACCAAGGTTTTAATCCAAATCAAAATGAAAGTATACTTGAGAATATAAAGCCACATTGGTATGTTGAAAAACGAGTTTTCCAATACTTTGAAAGGTCAAAACAATAAAAATTGAACAAAATCAAAGTAGACTTCAGAATATGCTTTCGGCTATTGATGAGTGGGAAACGTTATATAATACGTTATAGAGAGAATTCTAGAAAATTAATTTTAGGAAACAGTAATATTCTAAAAATTCACTCAAACAGATTATTAAACATGAGAGTGATCCTGATTCGTTGTACACGAAGAAATTGTGAAATTGAGACATTCAGTTAAGTTTGTATAATTGATTTGAATTGATTAATTTTAGTTGTCTAAAAATCCTACGTTTCAATAAAAGTGCATTAATAAGTGTAAAAACACTTATCCTTTTACCACTTATTTCCAATAATAACAAGACCAAAACGTGTATTTTATGTCGTAAAAGTCGGAATTATGCGTGGTTTGTGTTTTTATTGTTTTTAGGACCAAAAGATGAAAAAGGAAGGAAACACGGGCTTTCACGGGCTTTAATCGAAGAAAAACAAGAAAAGACGAAGTCAAAAGATCAAGAGTGCAAAAAGAACGGCAGTCCAAGGCCTATTCTGAAGATTTATCGAAGAAAAAGTCTAAAGACGGAAGTTTAATGAAGTCAAAGAACTCAAGTCTAATAGAAGAAGAAAATTACAAGACAAGTTCAATTTACATCGACAAATCCCGAGACGACGTCGAGAAAGACAAAGAATTTAAATCAAGTCAAGAAGAAAGAAAGAAAGAAGGAAGCACATGCATCTCCCCATCTCCTATAAATACCCTCCTAATGACACATTAGGAGGGTGTTAGCTAGTTTTATTTTCCTTTCTTTAGTTTTTAGAGAGAGAAAGTTTTAACTTTCTCTCAGTAAGTTTTCATCTTTTCTTCATTTTTATCTTTCAAGTTTAAGCTTCATTTCATCCTTGAATTTGGAATTCATTAATCAAAAGTTCAAGTTAAGCTTTTTGTTCTTTAATCTCTTTCTACCTTTCTTGATTTTAGTTTGTTTTTTATCCGAAATTTTAATGCTTCTTGTGTAATTTTGATATTTTTGTGACTATAAAGTTTATCTTTTTATTCCTTACTAAGTTTTTATACGGTTTAAGCTTTGAGCTTGTTGTGCTTATTGGCTTATTTCGTATATATAGCTTATTGTCTTTTAAGTTTTCCTAAAAATTTAGTCTTTTGAAAGTTTGATTCATAAAGTTTGCTTATTTCGTGTCTTGAAAGTTTTTAAATTTGTGCTTGTTTTCATTTAATTTTGTTAAGATTTAAATAAGTGCTTATTTGTATTTGCTTATTTGTGATTATTCAGTTCTGCTTATTTGCCTTTGAATCCCATCGTAACTGTTTTGATGCGTTACCCAATACGATCGAGTAAGTGTGATCGCATAAACCCCTAGGGTTTCTACTTGCGATAGATTACTGCGATTCATAGCACGATCGTTCACTACGATCACACTCCTTAATCCTCACCACGATCACTTGTTGTGATCGTGGGTACAATCAAGAGTGCGATCTGTGGTTGCGATCCCTAGCTACGATCGCATTGGGTGCGATCGCTTGTTTCCATCGCATTGAGTGTGATCTTACTGACTACGATCACTAGCCTACGATCGATTGTTACGATCGTAGGGTGCGATCACTTATTGCAATCAAAGGATACGATCGAGGGTACGATCCAAGTGCGATCCAGGCACGATCAAGCACCCTGATCGCATTGACTGTGATCCAATTTCAAACTTTTAATTTTATTTCTTATTTTTATTTTAAGTTTCAAATTTAATTTTTTCCCGCATTTTTACTTAGTATTATTTTAAACGAGTTTTGTCTTATTTTATTTTTACAAAGTTTTTAGTTTTACAAAGTTTTCAAGCTTTAAATTCATTACGTTTTAATTTCCAAAAATTGCACGCTTCCCAAAATCTCTGTTTTTACCATGTGTTTTTCTAGTAATTTTTTAGTTTAATTTTTAAAGCTTTTATTTTTACTCAACGACATTTTTATATTTGCTTATAGTTTAAAATTTGTAACCAAACCATTTTATTTTCCACCAAGAACGACTAAGTCGCACTTTCTACTAGTAAACAATTCGAAAAGATCGGACGATAACTCTTTTATACTTGGTAAAAACCTTGTATTAAATGGCGCCGCTGCCGGCTCTTTTCGTTAAGATTAACGGTTTTAAGTTAGAGACGCGTTGGATTTTGGGATCCGTTCATTTTTTAACGTTATTTTTCTTGCTTAAAAATTTTCAAAAATCCATAAAAATTAAAAATTTTCAAAAATCCAAAAAAATAGAAAAACATAAAAAAACCAAAAATATTTCTGGTCTATTTTTCTTTTCCTTTTGTAGGTGTGCATGCGTACTCGTGCTCGTAAGAAGAAAGTAATTCAAGCCGAAGTCATAACTCCACCTATTGTCACCATTGACAATCAACCAATGATCGAGCTTTTGCAATCGCACGTAGAGCGCAACACCGATGCTATTGTCATACCCGAGATTGGAGCCAACAATTTTGAGCTCAAATCCGGTTTCATTCAAATGGTCTCTGCTCAACCTTTCTTGGGGCGTTCGCTTGATGATCCTCATGACCATATAAAAAGGTTTCTTCAACTCACTAATACGGTTAAGTATAATGGGGTTTCACAAGAGGTAATTCGCATACAACTTTTTCCTTTCTCCTTAGAAGGACAAGCCCGAAATTGGCTTGATAAGGAACCGCCACAAAGTATTCTTACGTGGACGGATTTAGAGACCAAATTCATCAACTACTTTTTCCCACCCTCACGTACTACCGCTTTGCAGAATGAAATCATTACCTTTGAACAAAAGTACGGTGAGACATTTAGTGAATCTTGGGACCGTTTTAAGGAACTTTTAAGAAAGTGTCCACAACATCGTTTCACAAAAGTACATCAAATTAATACTTTTTACAATGGTTTAAGCATGAATGAGCAAGATTCACTAAATAGTGCCTCGGGGGGTAATATTTTGGTTAAATCTTCTAATGCTGATTGGGATATTATTGAGAATAAGTCTAGAGTGTAAACCAAGAGTGTTCAGACTAATGTGGCTAGTGCTAGCACTAATGAGAGCGACAAGAGAATTGATAAGCTTACTTCGCTTGTTGAAACACTTGCTCTCCAAATCGCTAACAATACCAAAGCTATCAATGCACAAGTTAATGCTTTTAGTCAATCATGTGAAATATGCGGGGGATCTCATTCATACACCGATTGTCCTTCGACTCATGAAAATCCGGAAAATGTGTATGCCGCCAACGGTAACTTCTGTACGGGAGGCTATCAAGCACGTCCTCAAGGTGACCGCAATTTGCTCAGTTATCGTTCAAACAACTTTCTTTCACCACCCGGTTTTCCCTCACAAAACCCAAACATCCTCAATCGCAACAATCGAAACCAACCTCGAGCTCCAAATCAATATCAAACCCAAAGAAACCCATATCCACCTCAAATAAACAATCAAGTTCACCAACCACCCGCTTATCAACCACCTGCCTACCATGCTCTTCCTCCCACCCAACCCACTACATTTAATCAAGAGGTTGACACTTACATGAGGACTAATGATTTGATAGTGCAAAATCTTCAGCGGTAAATGGCCAACTTGAAAGCAGATATGGTTAAACAAGGGAATGATCTTCGAACCGATATGCGAAACTCTTTGGAAAGTCAAACGAATGACTTAAGGAACATGATGGCTAGTTTCTTCCCAAGTAATCAAGCCTCTAGTTCGGGTTCTCTTCCGAGTAACACCGTTGCTAATCCAAGAGGGGAGATGAAAGCAATCACCACTCGTAGTGGAAAAGGTTTAAAGGAACCCGAGCTTCCTACACCTACACCGGTGATTGTGACAAAGGAAAACGAGTCCCCTTCTCCAATTCCTCCAACTTCTACTTTTCCAAATCTTCCAACTTCTACTTCTCCAATTCCTCCACCTTCTACTTCACTAATTCCACCGCCTTCTACTTCCACCCCTCCACCACCCAAGGATGTGAGTGAGAATTCCATTCCAAAGCCTTCATCTCAACCCAATATACCTTATCCCTCAAGGTTGAGGAAAGAGAAATTAAATAACAAGGATGATATTCAGGTTCTAACTTTCTCAAAATGTTTAAACAACTGAATTTCAATATCTCCTTTGCTGAGGCTCTCGCTCACATGCCCAAATATGCTAAAATGTTTAAAGATCTTCTCGGCGATAAGGAGAAACTTCTTGACATCGCTCAGACCCAACTTAACGAGAATTGCTCCGCAGTGCTCTTAAGGAAATTACCCACCAAACTTGGTGATCCGGGTCGTTTACTCATTCCATGCAACTTCCCCGGGGTAGAGAATTGTATGGCCCTAGCCGATCTAGGTGCTAGTATAAACTTAATGCCTTTAAGCGTTTGGAAATAATTGTCTCTACCCGAGCTAGTCCCCACACGAATGACTTTGGAATTAGCTAACCGTACGGTTGCTTACCCGGTGGGGATAGCCGAAGATATCTTCGTCGGTGTCGACAAATTCACCTTTCCGGCGGATTTTGTTGTCGTTGACTACGAGATGGATCCCCGTGGTCCATTAATCGTTGGACGTCCATTCTTGAGGACTGGTCGCACTCTCATTGATGTAGCCGCTGGCGAATTAATCATGAGAGTCGGTGACGATAAAATCGTCTTCAACATGGGTAAACTTTCTAAGCAGCCTTCTGAAAACGAGAGCGTTAATTTCATTGACGTTCTTGATGAGGCTTGTGAAGAACATTTCAAAGACGCTTGTAAAAGTGGTTCTTCTTCTTTACCTATTGTTGAGACCGTTTCCTCTATTGCTCCATCACTAACTCCATTTGGAGAAATTGATTTCATTTTGAAAGAATTTGAAGCAACTTTGGGAGATGTGGACTTGCAATATGATGATTCTCCCTCCAATTGGGATGAAGACATTCGTACCATTGAGAAACTTCTCAATGAGGACCATATTTCTCCACCATCTCCTAAGGATATCTCTATCGATGAACAGAATTTGACTACGCCTTACATCGAAAATCCTTCGGATTTAGAGCTTAAGGACCTACCGTCTCATCTCGAGTACGTTTTCCTTGAAGACAACAAGAAGTCACTCGTCATCATCGCAAAGGACTTGAAAGAGGAAGAAAAATCTCGACTTATCGTCATGCTAAAGAATCACAAGAAAGCGATTGCATGGAAAATCTCCGATATTCGTGAAATTGATCCTCACTTTTGCACACATAAAATTCTCATGGAGGACGAATTTAAACCCACTATTCAAAACCAAAGAAGGGTAAATCCCAAGATCCATGACGTTATCAAAAAAGAGGTTATCAAACTTCTTGATGCGGGAATGATCTACACTATCTTCGATTCACCATGGGTTAGTCCGGTCCATTGTGTGCCTAAGAAAGGCGGAATCACCGTTGTGCTTAATGAAAACAAAGAGTTGATTCCTACTCGTCTCGTTATAGGGTAGAGAGTTTGTATAGACTATCGAAAACTCAATGATGCTACGAGAAAGGATCATTTTCCCATTCCTTTTATGGACTAAATGCTTGAACCTCTAGCAGGTAATGACTATTACTGCTTCTTAGACAGTTTCTCCGGGTATTTTCAAATTCCCATCGATCCTAAAGACCAAGAGAAAACCACATTCACTTGTCCTTATGGAACATTTGCTTATAAAAGAATGCCTTTCGGCTTATGCAATGCTCCTGGGACATTCCAAAGGTGTATGATGGCTATCTTCCATGACATGGTTGAAGAAACTATGTAAGTGTTCATGGATGATTTCTCGATCTATGGTGATTCTTTCTCTCATTGCCTTGCCAATTTGGAACGCATGCTTAAGCGGTGTGAAGACACTCCCTTGTTCTAAATTAGGAAAAATGCTATTTCATGGTAAAAGAAGGCATTGTTCTTGGACATAAAATCTCCAAAGCCGGTATTGAAGTCGACCGTGCTAAAGTTGATGTTATTGCTAAATTGCCTCCACCTTCAACCGTGAAGGGTGTGAGAAGTTTCCTTGGTCATGCGGGCTTCTATCGTCGATTCATTCAAGATTTTTCTAAAATCGCTCGCCCGATGACCCACCTCTTGGAAAAAGTACTCCTTTTATCTTTTCTAAAGAGTGTCTTGAATCCTTCAATCCTCTTAAGGATAAGCTAACTAAGGCACCGGTCTTGGTCACCCCTAATTGGGAGTTACCTTTTGAATTTATGTGTGATGCTAGCGACTTGCTATGTGACAATCCGTCAATTTATGGTTGATATTTTTATTCTCAGTATTTATTTGAAAACATTATTTTAATGTTACAATATGAACTCACTTATTTTTGGGAAGTAATTTGAATTTACTTCTTGAAGTAGCGTCGACTACGTCTAAACCGGAGGATTCAACGTTACGTGCTTACGTTTACATACACCGTCCTTGGTGACAGTCCGACATTTCAGAAAATAAATTTATCCGTGAATATTATTTTGGAGTTTTAAATTTGTGTTGGTTCATAAACTCACAAATTTACGAGAAGAGATTAGGACTTACGATTTTATTTTAACGTCCTTTACGACTAAACCGGAAACCTTAGGATTACGTATTTGCGTTTTTGAACTCCGTTTTTGATGAGACAATTTTTATTGGATTCGTTTTGTGACGTTGATTCATAATTTATAAAAACGTTTTTCGTAAAACGACCCGAGGGCACGCAAATCGAGGAAACTAGAATCGAGGAATACCCGTAAATTAGTGAGGTGGGACAAAATACATTATCCCACCCCACTAATATACATGGGGCGGCCAAAACTCACCAACACTTGTGAGGTGTCACAACTTTAGCAAGATTGATAACACTTGTCTAGTTAGCTTCACAAGTAAGCTTTTACACCTCAAAACTAGCTATACCACTCAAGCCAAAACCATTTCCTCACAACACACCATGAAAACAACTTAATCTTTCTCTCTTCTACCCTATTTGTGCCGTCCCTCAAATCAAACAAAACCCTCATTTGATCAAAATTTCACCACAAATCTTATGTTATTCTTGCATAAGATGATATCCTTTTGAAGACTTATTGAATGGAGGTGATTATAACATCCATGGAGTAGTTTCCTTGGTGTCTTGAGGCTGATTTTCTATAAGGTATTCATGAAGAATGGTGTTCTTGAAGATGGTGTTGGCTATGCACAAGTTTCTCCATCAAAATCCATGTTTTGATCACAACCTACATCATCATGGTGGTATAAAGATTGTCCTCCTCATCTTCTTGTTATTTTGATTATTTAAACATGTATTTTATTTCCTATTGTATATGTATATGATGATTATATGATGATAAAAATGTTATGTGGGGATTTGTTGTTGATAAACATGATTAAAAAGGTGAAAAACCATAAGAAACAAGGTTAAAATCTTGGTTAAATTTGTTGGCTGTATAAAACAGTAAATAAACAGGTCATGGACTGATAAAGTGATGAAGTAGAATGGATTTACAGTAAGCTATGGGTCTTGTACATATGTGAGAGTTGTCCATGCAATGGAATCATTGTAATGAGCGAGATATGATCAAAACAAGTTTAGGGTATAAATCTGAGTTTACTGTTTTGGACGATTTTTAGAAAATTCTTAAAAGATGATTCAACAGTAGATATAGTAGAGTTAAATGTAGCACATGTCATGTAGTTTATGTGATAAAAATTTGAGCTTCTATCTCCATATAGAACTCAAGATATGGCAGTTTTGGTGAAAGTGAAGATAAAAATTAGATTTTTGAAAAATAAAGTATAATACTATTATATAAGCACTCAAAATTATATTGTATAAAATGTAAAATTAAACCCACTAACTCATGAATTTTATTTATATAAATATGTTAAAGGTTAAATAAGTGGACATTTTATAAAAATGGTAACTTGTTAAGTTTTATAAGTTATAAAAACTATAAACATGATTTTTACGACTTTTTCGGCTATTGCCGTAAAATTAACGTTTTTGTTAAATAAAACTTAGATGGTTGGACCCGTCTAAAGAAACTTTATAAAACTTATATACTGATATATATACATGTATAACAAGTAAAAACCAATAAAACCCGAACTTTAGGGCATACGGACATTAACGAGCTAAGTAAACATATTGGACTAATACTTGGACTAATAATTGGACTAAATAAGATAAAAACTTGTAAAAAGAAATTATTGGGCTTAACCCATTTGGGCCCAACATGGAAAGTATACATACTGATAAAATAAGTATAACAAGGATTAAAACAAGTTAAGGAACTTATAATAAGTTTATTGGACTTAAAACACGTAAATGGGTAAAACTAGTAAACTAGTATAAAAGTTATCGACATGTAACACTAAAATGAGTAAACGAGAATATGTAAACCCACTTGATCATCATATATATATAATCATCATATGTATACATAATTGTTATTTTTATAAAGTCATTGGACAAACGTCTAAGACCGAGTATTATTTGTCTAGGTTTCCGTGATTGAAGCACGTACCGTACGTCCGAATTGTCGATAGCCCGCCTTCCCACATCAACGTGAGTTCATAGCCTCGCACTCTTTTAAATGTTTTTATAAATGTTTTATAAACCCGCGAGGGAGATGACATGTTAGTTTTTATAAAATAGGACACCATTTGTCCCGATTGCTTGTTTATTGATTTGGACCCGAATGATTGAATGACCCGATTGTATGACCCGATAAATGATTAAAGGACCCGATAGATGAAATCAAATGGATTATTAAAGTTAGGTTATGTCACTAAAAGTCCCATTAGCATGAATTGTGAACTACCGGGAGTTGGTAGACGCTTATGCATTTAATAGTACTATTTGGGGACGATCACCCTAGTTCGCGCCTTGACGGTTGATCCCCGTCGTGCCACATTGATTGGTAAGCGTATGTATGAGAAGATTTCCATAGCGTGACCTTTGTGATGACACGCTACTTTAGATGGCCAAAATTGGTATCGGGTTAGCTACCCGTTGTTGGTTTAGTAAGGTAACAATGTCATGCGGCTTATAATAATCCAAAAACTAACGAAATACTACTAGACGCTTCGAATTACGATGTATTGCCTGACTAGCAATACAGGGTCATACTATTGATATTATGTTCGTGTTTTGGTTTTCATAACCATATTCATATAACGGTTTTTATTTGAATTTATACGACGTCATAAGACGTATTGTATGATATTTTTACGACATTGGCTCGTATAATGATTTTTAAGGCAAATGCCTATATTATGATTTTCGATAAGGATTTGTATAAAAATGACTTTGGCTATTTTATGGCCTATTACAAAGATTTGTATAAAATGATTTTGGCTATTTTACGGCCTATTACAATGGTTTGTACGAATTGATTTTTGGTACTAATTTTATAACAAAGTTATATTGATGGAATTTATTAAACTCTATGAATTCACTCGGCGTTATCGCTGACCTTTTCTTTTAACATGTTTTATCTCAGGTACTTGAAGGTAATTCTCGGGAAGACGACAAGAATTCATGGCCCGCACTTAAACAATATTTTCCATTCAAATACTTTGTAAAACTTTGTATGAAATATAATGACTTGGGACCTATGTAACCTTGATATTTATGAATGGAAATGCTTTTATAATAAACGACGCGATTTTTATGCGTTGTCTATGATGTGAGTAATGTGCTATCCCGTAACACCAACTAGTCTTTCGCTATATTGAGTTGTATAAATTTGGGGGTGTTACAGTTTGGTATCAGAGCTCTCGTTATAGAGAACGAAAGATTTTTAAAACCAAAGGTTTTGAATAAAATATTTCAAAATCTTTTAACTATAAACATTTTTCTATAAATGTCTAAAAATATTTTGACTATAACGGTGCCGAAGAATTCCCGAGTTACCAACAAGGCCAGACTGAGAAGTGTTATTTTAATATATATATATAACTTGGATTATATATATATGATGTAATTTTATTACATGATTGTTTGATGATTATTTTGATTTTTATACGAGGTATTTGTACGACGTAGATTGTCACAAGAAACCCTAAATCCCCTAGTAAATAATCGAAGCTATTCTCGTAGGAATTCTAGCTATCCTAGATCTAAACCAAGTTGTGGATTAATATGATCCCAACAAATGGTTGATATTCGTAGAAATGTAGATATTAGTTGATGGTGATATTGAAAAAGAATTGGCGAAATTAAATCTGATATCGATGTCATGACGATCTTTCCTTATAGAGTGGAGTTTGACAAAACATTATCACCTGGAAAGATGTCATCTGATTCGTTGTCACCCAATTCTTAAATTGAAATCGAAAGGGGAATGTTGCACTTGAGGCTGTCATTAGAACCATTACCCAAAAGCCTCATGCACTAGTACCTTTCCGAGAAGTCTAATTGAATGTATGAGTCATTTCATACTAGTGACTCATTTGACAATTGTTGTTGTAAGAGATATAGGATTGGAAATTAAGTGTTGATTCATATCGAGCTTTTATTGCCCTTTCAAGGTTTATAAATAAGATTGAAAGTATTGGAATATGAGGTAGGATATTGAGTTGAGTATAAAATTGGTTGAAACTAGAATAAAGTAAAATTTAACCCATATGGAATATGAGATTATTAATAGAAGTCGTTAAGTTTTGTGATTGAATTATAAGGTTTTAATTGATCTTAGGTTTTGTGTTAAGGGTGGTTCCTAGGCCATTGTCCACTAACGAGGATGCCCAGTGTCCAATAAATAAATTGAAGAAATCTTCTTCTGAATTGGGACCGATGGATCTTCCGGGACAGGTGGAACACCTAATGACTCTTGTAGATTAGTATTCATTGTGGTATCTTTTAAAAATCCCTAACTTAGCTGAGACATCAGTTGGTAGGATGAGTTCTGAAAATTGTATGACATAGTGACGCGTAATGTGTTACGGTACAATTTTGACTTGTTTGTGATTAACGAAAAAGACTACCATTGATTACTAAATTCTACATGTATCGATGATATCTATCTTTTATTGCTATATCCTTATGTTCGCATTAGTGATGCAACCATTGAGTAAGTACTCATCTCTGTTTGAGTTATGTTGTAGATTAATCGTTTTGAGCGCCATCGAGGTCATGAACCTCATGATTATTTGGCTAAGCTCATTTCTTATCATATTTTAGTTAGTTCTCGGTGAACAACTTTTCATCACTCTTTTGCAGATCACTCATTGTTTTTATAAGATAAAACAGTATCCCTTGATAAAAATTGAATTTTCATTACTATAAGGATTATTCAAACTAAGATTTATAAGTGATTGTTATCAAAATGAAGTTGTTTATGAAACACTTTGGAAAACCTAATTGTTTTCATAACAAGGAAAATCTTTGTAAATTTATTTTGATTCTTATTTAAGAATTAAGCATGAAAATGATTTTACTATAAACATGGATGATAAAATTTTGACGAACTGAGTATTGCATTGTTAATCTTGAAATTGTATATAGTTGCGCGCCTACATACAATTTGGAATGGACTATGCAAGACTGATTAGTAGTCACCATAAAACTGATTAATAAACACTACATTTTCTTTGAAAATTGTGAAAGAATAAATTTTACGAGATCTGCAAGAAGTGAAAAATAGGGACATATTAGTAGGGACACCTACATACGTGCCTGTAGCATCTACTCTTCTGAGTCGAATTTACTCATCTGTGGAAATTGTCTTATTTGACAATTGACAATTCTTTCTTGTCCTATTCTCCCGTAGTAAGATTCTTAGGAAAAGTATCTGATTACCGAGTGTTGATACTCGACTGGATGTATTGACGTTCTTATCATTTCTTATGATTTGATTTCATTTGAATGACCTGGGTAACGATCCGAGGAGCTTTCGAATGCGTACTCAAATTATGAAAACATGGGATATATTCATATTCGTTAAATGTTTTCTTCTGTATCTAATTTGAAATTCTCTCGCATAGATTTTGCGTTGACCTTACTCTTTTAATGGTAGTTATGTCTCCTGATATCCTTGAATTTGTGAAGGATTGTGAGTTATTATTAGTCTTTTGAGAAGTTCACATCTTATCGACGGTAATGGAACTGGAAAGTTAGTAATGCCAGTAGAATGGATTGATTGATTATGACATGACGACATTGTCTTAATTGATGGGAACTCGAGTAGATTTCCCCTAAATGATAAGATGTTGATTATCAAAAGTGATCTAAATAATTCTTGATGGATGACCATATCCTGTATTAAGACTTGAAATATTACCATGAATGGTTGTGAACTAGTTATAGATATTATAATCTAGAAAGAACTTAAAATGAATTTATTAAAAGATGTTTCTATTATCTAAAACTTTAGTAAGTATTTGTCGATGAATTACCTAGACTTTTGCCATTAAGGCAAGTTGAAATTTGGTATTTGATTATATTTCCTGTGCTGCACCTGTGGCTTGTGCACTGTACGTCAGCGCCATCTGAATTTAAGGAATTACCGTACAACCAAGAGAGTTGTCGAAGAAAGATTTTATTCTACCAAGCCTGTCATCATGAAGAGCTATGGTGTTATCTTTCCCTTACATTTATAGATTACTGTGAACTGAGTAAATTGACAATCGAAAACGATATCCATAACTCGAAATGGAAGATTTGTTCGATCATTTACAAGGTTCTAGCGTATGTTTTAAAGATTTGATCCACGGCATGGTTATTATCAACTTCACATCTGCGAAGAAGATTATCTATTCCAATCATCACATCCCGAACTTGTGATGAACGTTATGAGTTTCACGTGATGTCGTTTGGATTGACAATACACATGTAGCATCCATAAATATGATGAATCACGTGTGTAGGCTGTAAAAGTGATAAATTCATGCTCGTGATCAATAAGGACTATTTATTTGTTTGTTTATAAGAATAAGAATGAAGTTAATAATTATTTATAGATTGCCCTGAATTGGCTAAACCATAAAAACTTGTACCTTGAATATATAACATGTGATTTAAGACTTAATATTTTACATGATTTAACCGTGTGATTAATAGATAATGGAAGCTATATTGACTTTTCAAAGATTAGAACCATTAACGCTTAGGGATTAAAAACTTAATCCTTTACATAAAATGACCGTTGGATTAATAATAGTAAGATGTATGCATATTGACTCTTCAAAAATTTAGAGCCCTTTTAAGACTTTGGATTTTACCAAAAAGAAAGTGCAAGTGTGTTTTGACAAATGTTTTAAACAAAGAACTTTTGAGGGATTATTCCCTTATAACCAAAACATTTAACTAAACTTCTGTTTAGGGACAAATGTTTTTGCACACCTTAAGAAAACTTAAGAAGGATTGAGGAGAACCGTTTAAACCATAACTTGAAATTTGAAACGATAATTTACGCTTTTCAAACTAAGAAACTTTTGACCACAGTATAACCAAAGATTTTTCGAACATTTACGAATCTTATTAATTATTTTCAGTAAATCAACAAAAATCGTGTTAATTAAATTCAAAATTTATTTTTGAACATTTTATATAATTGGTCGAACTAAGAAATTTAAAATTTTTATGTTCACGTTTCATAAAGATTAAATATTTATTAAATTAATTGTAATAATTATCGACGCTTTAAAACGTCAGATTAAGCAAAACTGATAAAAATGATAGTTGAGACGAAACAAAAACTTAGAAAATATAAAGAAGGAATTTTGAATAAATACGGTTATGATATTTATTTCATCAGGAAAGTGAACGTAATTGCTGACGCATAATATAGAAAGAATATCTGAGTGAATTGTGAATATGATAATTACATCATCATGAGAAGTGAATATAGATACTGACATATTATATAAAAAGGATAAAGAACCAATTAGGATGTGTTCCTTAAGAATGAAAGTGCAAAATAAATTGCCGAACGATATAAAAATAAACAATGTTTGTAAAAAGGATAATATAAATAGTGAAAGAGTTCACGGCTAATGTGAACCATTAGAATTTGAGAAGCCGATAGCGTTAAATATTTTAAAGACCACATGTGATTGCCTAAATAGGAAGATTGTGAGATATAGTTATGTTGGAATTTGTAAGTATAAGTATTCTATTTACGTCATTTCTGACTAGAAGTATCTTTGTCTGAAGAAGTTGTACTGATGGCAATTATGAAGGCAGACATCGCCTCATATATTAGTAAACGTCTAACTATTGCAAAGGTCATCATCTGAATTTGATTCGATTTGGGTCATCGTCGACAGACTGACCAAATCTGCTAATATCATTCTCGTTAATGATAGAATCTTGATGAAGAAATAGACTCTTTTATTTAAAGGAAGTTATATAAACATAGTGTGCCTGTATCGATCATCTATATATCAAGATCCTCGCTTCGCATCAAATTTCTAGAGATTTGCTCAGAAATCAATAAGAACGAACCTTGATGAGTACTATGTACCACCCCAATCAAAGGGACGAGGTAAAGTAACGATACAAAGTAATATAAGTGTTGTTTTATGTTTGAATGATTGACCTTTAGTAATAGACCGTATAATCGTTTTCCTTTGGAAAGATTATCATTGATAATCATCGTATTAAGATCGAGATCGAATCTTGTTAGGATCTAAACATTAGAGCATCTGTAAGCAGGAGTTGTGATGAAGACACCCGACATACACCCATTGTGAGTTGGACATGTCTCTTAGGTTAAGGTTTCCTATGATGGCAAACCTAACCTTACAAAATACCCGACCCGCGAGATCTGAAATGATTGTTGAAATTAGGATTTGATTATTAACTGCCGATAGTGGGCAGAAGGTTATGTGGATATGAAATGTAGATCTTGAAGTGCCAAATGGGTAGCGAAGTTATGCCAAAAATTTTAACCTTGGAAAAATTAATTCATGATCTGACAAATCATGGGATATAAGTCCCCGTTGTATGGGACCATTGAGATGATATAAAAGATTGGTTTGAAAGGCATATAAGCTGGATCTACCCTAGGACTTCAAAGACTGCGTGAATTATGTTTCGTATATCGAACTTGATGGAATATCTATCAAGTAAAAATCTGAATTCTTCTTAGTAAAGCTTAGATCGGCGAAAAGTTGCATTCATCAAAAACCCGTGAACATCATGGATAGAGAAAGTAAGTCAACATTAAGCCTGATCTTATTCCCGTAGTTATGTTTGATGAAACTCGCGTATTATAATGGATTACACTTGTGAGAAAAGACCGAATGTGGAGGAAATACCCACATGGCTTTAACTCTATAAGAAGCGAGTAGTAAGGTAAGATGATCTTTGAGGACAAAGATCCTGTTTAGGGGTAAATGCTGTGACAATCCGTCAATTTATGGTTGATATTTTTATTCTCAGTATTTATTTGAAAACATTATTTTAATGTTACAATATGAACTCACTTATTTTTGGGAAGTAATTTGAATTTACGTCTTGAAGTAGCGTCGACTACGTCTAAACCGGAGGATTCAACGTTACGTGCTTACGTTTACATACACCGTCCTTGGTGACAGTCCGACATTTCAGAAAATAAATTTATCCGTGAATATTATTTTGGAGTTTTAAATTTGTGTTGGTTCATAAACTCACAAATTTACGAGAAGAGATTAGGACTTACGATTTTATTTTAACGTCCTTTACGACTAAACCGGAAACCTTAGGATTACGTATTTACGTTTTTGAACTCCGTTTTTGATGAGACAATTTTTATTGGATTCGTTTTGTGACGTTGATTCATAATTTATAAAAACGTTTTTCGTAAAACGACCTGAGGGCACGCAAATCGAGGAAACTAGAATCGAGGAATACCCGTAAATTAGTGAGGTGGGACAAAATACATTATCCCACCCCACTAATATAAATGGGGCGGCCAAAACTCACCAACACTTGTGAGGTGTCACAACTTTAGCAAGATTGATAACACTTGTCTAGTTAGCTTCACAAGTAAGCTTTTACACCTCAAAACTAGCTATACCACTCAAGCCAAAACCATTTCCTCACAACACACCATGCAAACAACTTAATCTTTCTCTCTTCTACCCCATTTGTGCCGTCCCTCAACTCAAACAAAACCCTCATTTGATCAAAATTTCACCACAAATCTTATGTTATTCTTGCATAAGATGATATCCTTTTGAAGACTTATTGAATGGAGGTGATTATAACATCCATGGAGTAGTTTCCTTGGTGTCTTGAGGCTGATTTTCCATAAGGTATTCATGAAGAATGGTGTTCTTGAAGATGGTGTTGGCTATGCACAAGTTTCTCCATCAAAATCCATGTTTTGATCACAACCTACATCATCATGGTGGTATAAAGATTGTCCTCCTCATCTTCTTGTTATTTAGATTATGTAAACATGTATTTTATTTCCTATTGTATATGTATATGATGATTATATGATGATAAAAATGTTATGTGGGGATTTGTTGTTGATAAACATGATTAAAAAGGTGAAAAACCATAAGAAACAAGGTTAAAATCTTGGTTAAATTTGTTGGCTGTATAAAACAGTAAATAAACAGGTCATGGACTGATAAAATGATGAAGTAGAATGTATTTACAGTATGCTATGGGTCTTGTACACATGTGAGAGTTGGCCATGCAATGGAATCATTGTAATGAGTGAGATATGATCAAAATAAGTTTAGGATATAAATCTGAGGTTACTGTTTTGGACGATTTTTAGAAAATACTTAGAAGATGATTCAACAGTAGCTATAGAAGAGTTAAATGTAGCACATATCATGTAGTTTATGTGATAAAAATTTGAGCTTCTATCTCCATATAGAACTCATGATATGGCAGTTTTGGTGAAAGTGAAGATAAAAATCAGATTTTTGAAAAATAAAGTATAATACTATTATATAAGCACTCAAAATTATATTGTATAAAATGTAAAATTAAAACCCACTAACTCATGAATTTTATTTATATAAATATGTTAAAGGTTAAATAAGTGTACATTCTATAAAAATGGTAACTTGTTAAGTTTTATAAGTTATAAAAACTATAAACATGATTTTTACGACTTTTTCGGCTATTGCCGTAAAATTAACGTTTTTGTTAAATAAAACTTAGATGGTTGGACCCGTCTAAAGAAAACTTTATAAAACTTATATACTGATATATAGACATGTATAACAAGTAAAAACCAATAAAACCCGAACTTTAGGGCATACGGACATTAACGAGCTAAGTAAACATATTGGACTAATACTTGGACTAATAATTGGACTAAATAAGAAAAAACTTGTAAAAAGAAATTATTGGGCTTAACCCATTTGGGCCCAACATGGAAAGTATACATACTGATAAAATAAGTATAACAAGGATTAAAACAAGTTAAGGAACTTATAATAAGTTTATTGGACTTAAAACACGTAAATGGGTAAAACTAGTAAACTAGTATAAAAGTTATCGACATATAACACTAAAATGAGTAAACGAGAATATGTAAACCCACTTGATCATCATATATATATAATCATCATATGTATACATAATTGTTATTTTTATAAAGTCATTGGACAAACGTCTAAGACCGAGTATTATTTGTCTAGGTTTCCGTGACTGAAGCACGTACCGTACGTCCGAATTGCCGATAGCCCGCCTTCCCACATCAACGTGAGTTCATAGCCTCGCACTCTTTTAAATGCTTTTATAAATGTTTTATAAACCCGCGAGGGAGATGACATGTTAGTTTTTATAAAATAGGACACCATTTGTCCCGATTCCTTGTTTATTGATTTGGACCCGAATGATTGAATGACCCGATTATATGACCCGATAAATGATTAAAGGACCCGATAGATGAAATCAAATGGATTATTAAAGTTAGGTTATGTCACTAAAAGTCCCATTAGCATGAATTGTGAACTACCAGGAGTTGGTAGACGCTTATGCATTTAATAGTACTATTTGGGGACGATCACCCCAGTTCGCGCCTTGACGGTTGATCCTCGTCCTGCCACATTGATTGGTAAGCGAATTTATGTATGAGAAGATTTCCATAGCGTGACCTTTGTGACGAAACGCTACTTTAGATGGGCAAAATTGGTATCGGGTTAGCTACCCGTTGTTGGTTTAGTAAGGTAACAATGTCATGCGGCTTATAATAATCCAAAAACTAACGAAATACTACTAGACGCTTCGAATTACGATGTATTGCCTGACTAGCAATACAGGGTCATACTATTGATATTATGTTCGTGTTTTGGTTTTCATAACCATATTCATATAACGGTTTTTATTTGAATTTATACGACGTCATAAGACGTATTGTATGATGTTTTTACGACATTGGCTCGTATAATGATTTTTAAGGCAAATGCCTATATTATGATTTTCGATAAGGATTTGTATAAAAATGACTTTGGCTATTTTATGGCCTATTACAAAGATTTGTATAAAATGATTTTGGCTATCTCACGGCCTATTACAATGGTTTGTACGAATTGATTTTTGGTACTAATTTTATACCAAAGTTATATTGATGGAATTTATTAAACTCTATCAATTCACTCGGCGTTATCGCTGACCTTTTCTTTTAACATGTTTTATCTCAGGTACTTGAAGGTAATTCTCGGGAAGACGACAAGAATTCATGGCCCGCACTTAAACAATCTTTTCCATTCAAATACTTTGTAAAACTTTGTATGAAATATAATGACTTGGGACCTATGTAACCTTGATATTTATGAATGGAAATGCTTTAATAATAAACGACGCGAGTTGTCTATGATGTGAGTAACGTGCTATCCCGTAACACCAACTAGTCTTCCGCTATATTGAGTTGTATAAATTTGGGGGTGTTACATGCTATTGGAGCGGTTTTGGGCCAAAGAGTGAATAAACACTTCCAACTATACCATTACGCTAGCAAGACAATGACGGGGTCTCCATTGCATTATACCACTACCGAAAAAGAGCTTTTAGCTGTAGTGTATGCTTTTGAGATGTTTTGCCCCTATCTTGTCCTTTCTAACACCATCGTTTACACCGATCATTCCGCGTTGAAGTACTTGTTGACTAAGCAAGATTCTAAGCCAAGACTTCTTCGTTGGGTTTTGCTCCTTCAAGATTTTAAAATTGAAATTCGTGACAAAAAGGGAGCCGAAAACCTAGCCGCGGATCATCTAAGTAGACTTGAGGATCCTTATCAAGGGGATCATCCGAATGAAGAGATCAATGACTCTTTTCCCCTTGAGGCCTTAATGTCTATCAATTCCAATCTTGATGCCACCCCGTGGTTTGCGGACATTGCAAACTACTTGGCAGGTGGAATTCTCAAGGAAGGGTTAACGTCCCAACAAAATAAAAAGTTCTTTAAAGACATTGAACACTATTTTTGGGACGGCCCTTACCTTTTCAAACAATGTGCGGATCTTTTCATTCATTGATGTGTTGATGGGCCGACAGCTTTACTAATCCTTGAAGCTTGCCATAAAGGACCCACCGGTGGTCAATTTGGTCCCAATTACACTACGAAGAAAGTTTTCAACTCTGGATTCTATTGGCCCACCATTTATCGTGACGCTCACGAGATGGTTAAATACTGTGATGCTTGCCAATGTCAAGGCAAGATCACACATAAAGACGAGATGCCTCAAAATTTCATACAAGAATGTGAAATCTTTGATGTATGGGGTATCGACTTTATGGGGCCATTTCCATCATCTAAAGGGAACAAGTACATCCTCGTAGCCGTTGACTACGTATCCAAATGGGTTGAAGCTAAGGTTCTCCCTACGAACGATGCGAGGGTGGTTGTGAACTTTCTGAAGCAACTTTTTTGCTCGATTCGGTGTTCCTCGTGCTATAATCAGTGACCGCGGGACTCATTTTTGAAATGATCAATTTGCTCGAGTCATGGCTAAGTACGGTGTCAATCACCGTCTTTCCACCGCTTATCATCCTCAAACAAATGGTCAAGCCGAGATATCTATCGTGGATTGAATCGAATTCTTGAGCGTACTGTGGGAGAGCATCGTGCCTCGTGGGCTGATAAGTTAGATGATGCTTTGTGGGCTTTCCGCACCGCTTATAAGACCCCGATTGGTTGTACACCTTATCGTCTTCTGTACGGGAAATCATGCCACCTCCCTATCGTGCTGGAAAATAAGGCATACTAGGCCTTGAAGTGGGCTAACTTCGACATCAACAAAGCCTATGATCTTCGAAAGATTCAACTCAATGAGCTAAATGAACTAAGGAATGAAGCGTATGAGAACTCATTGATCTACAAGGAGAAGACCAAGATCATCCATGATGCAAGGATTAAGAACCGAGAGTTCCATGTTGGTGATCAAGTTTTACTCTTTATCTCTCAGTTGAATATCTTCTCGGGCAAGCTGAAGAGCCGCTGGTCTGGTCCATTCACCGTCGCCAAAGTCTTCCCCTATGGCACCATTGAGCTTTCTCAGCCAAATGGGCCTAATTTTAAGGTGAATGGCCAGCGCGTGAAGTTGTACTTTGGTGAGGACATCTCTCATGAGATGATTCCATCCCTCACCATGTTTCCCTTGCATTAGTTCTGGGTCGAGTCAGGCTCGTGACTCGGTTAACAAAAACAAGCACTTATCGGGAGTCAAGCCGTTGATCTATCCTTTACCGTTTTCATAATAAGTGTAGGGGGAGCCCCGTATGTGTTTGTTGTCTTGTTTCTTATGTTGTATAAGGATTAAAGCTTCAAAGAGCACTTTTGATGACATTTGACGAACCGTGATCCCGTGTACCCGTCTTCCTGGTTCTATCCTAAACTATCGTGATTCAATATTTCATATGTTCACATTGAAATCACTATAGTTTTCTTTTTCTTAGCAAGATTTAAACAAAGTGCACAATGACCTAAGTGTAGGAGAGTTTACTCCCACATGCTTAAACATTGAGGACAATGTTTACATCAAGTATAGGGGGACTTCTATCGAAGTAAGTGGGCTTTTCCATGAATTTGTCCTCATTTTAACCGGAAAATCTGATTTTTTGACATTTTCCAAAATTTTTAATCTATTTTGGCCTTGTAATTTTCCTTTTCTATCGTTATTTACTTTTCTTTGCTAGAATAAACTTTCAATAAAGTGGTTTTAAATTTTTCAAAGTCGTGAATATTTTGACTCAACCCGAGTTTACTTATCTAAGTTTACTCTAGCTAGTATCCTTAACGTGTTTAAGTCAAGTTTTGCTAGGCTTTTATATAGGGAACTTTAAAACGAGAAAGTATTAACTCTCACGGCTTAAGAACAAGAACTTTTCGCAAGTTCCTATAATTGATCCTAGAGAGTCATTTATCAAGGGAACTTTAAAATGCGAATTCTAAACTTGAAAAATTCTAAGAGTTTGCAAGATCCTATAGATGACTCGAAAACCCAAAACTATGATTTAATAGGCTAACCATCCACGAGTCTCATTCCTTGAGATTTTAAATTATGGAGAACAAGAGATGATAGAGTCAATTATAAGTTTGGTATTCTTTCATGAATTTATGTGAGTTGATTATAAGCTTTTTCTCCCATCGCTTGCTAATAAATTTAACTGCAATAAATAAGGTTGTACGATTTGAAAAGTTACTTAGCTTCTAGCACAACATCGTTTAAAAGTTGCGCGGTATTAATTAGAGTTCATATGTAAAACCCGCATGCTTTTACCATGAATAGTACCCTTAAGATCGTACGTACTAGATTAAAACTTTCCTATTATAGCATGATTACGATTGCGTGTTAGGATTTTACGTATTACGTACGTGTTAGAACACGATAAGTATTTACTACGCACGAGCACGCAATAATTATTTAACAATAATTAATCACGAACATGCGATCATGAAATCATGAACGTAATTAAATCACGAACTATTATTAATTACGTATATATATTTATTACGAGCGTAAATAAATATATTAGGTCACGGTAATTATTTAACGAGAACACATTAAACGCGAACATAAATAATCACGAACGAGTAATTAATCAACGAGACACGAAAAACGGTACGGGTACCCCATGTGGGGCCCCTACCCGCGGCTACAAGGGAAGGATGGGCCAAGCCCATCTCAATTATTACTAAGGAGGGTAAAAGGAAAAACCACTACTCATTTTTCACTTTTACAGAAGATTTTACAAAAACCTAAAAGTTCTTCCTCCTCCTCTTCTTTTCTTTTTGGCCGCCACCCTCAAACACACCAAAGGGGTGTTTATTTGATCTTTGATCTTGGATTTGTTGCTAGTGTTCGTGTTTGTTCATCCTTGTTTAGATCCACGCATTCGGTAATTCTTTTAAAACCCTTTTCTTTTGATTTAATCTTTTAAATAATTAAGAACATGATATGTTTTTCTTAAAAACCTAATTAAACCATAGATCTAACATGAAATTGGTTTTGGAATAAATCAAAAGGGATGTTTTAGGGGTGTTTGTTCTTGGTCGCCGCCTAAAACGAACCCTAGAGGGTTTCGGTTTGGCTACCACCACCGAGACCATATGGTCCCGGTTGGTTGGTGTGGGTCCCACGGCAGCAACAAGACAAGGGTAACCCCGATTTGGTTCGGGGTATGGTGTCAATTTCATGTCCGGTTCATGGTTCTTAGTCAAGATCCGGTTCACGGTGTATGTTAAGATTATTTTTCTTTTATAATCTTATGTTAAAATTAAATTAATGAACATGACATGATTAATTTAATAACATGACTTAGGTTGTATTAATTAATAAAATCATGAAATTATTAACCTAAGTATTTTATATTTTTAAGACTTATAATTAATTAATTATTTAAAAACCATGGTTATAATTAATTAATTAACATGACTTAGGTTATATTATTAATAAATAATAATACATGTTTTAACCTAAGTATTTAACTTTATTTAATTAAAAACATGATATACTTTAATTAAATATTTTAACCTATAGTTTATTTTATTTACATGAAATAATTAATAAACTATATATTATATCATATGACTTAGAAAATAATCATGAAAACACTTAGGCTTGTATACTTAGCTTATTTAACCAGCTTATTTCTATTTATGGAAACGTTCTATTTTTAGAAACTTAATTATTTCAGGCAGCTAATCTATTTATGGAAACTTATTTAAATAAGGTAGCTAATCTATTTATGGAAACTTTCTATTTTTAGAAACTTATATATTTTAAGCAGTAATTCTATTTTTGAAAACATTATATTTTTGGAAACTTTCTATTTTTGGAAACTTTCTATTTTTGGAAACTTTCTATTTTTGGAAACTTTCTATTTTTAGAAACTTTCTAATTTTGGTAACTTTCTATTTTTGGAAACATTCTATTTTAGGAAACTTGCTATTTTTGGAAAGTTACTTATTATTACACAATAAGTATAATAATATATGAAATACCAGAAATACTTAATCAGAGTAAACAGAATATAAGATAAACACAGTTTAAGGCTTTAAACAGTAAAACATGATATGAACATATAAAATAAGCTAAGACATGACATAAAACCAGTTATATACTAGTAAGCAGATACTTATTCATGTATGTATTTATGTAGCATTAGTGATACGGAAGTAGGATTCCTCTCAGTTCATCTTCTTCGTTCACTGGACATAAGGTACGGATTCCCGTCCTTTCCGTATGGACATTCTTTCCTTATTAGGATTTCCCCTATGCAGCCAAATGTTTTCCCGTAGTATAAGTTATGTGTTTGATTTACTTATATTTAATTTAGAATACCTATAGCCATATACATGCATGAACAGTTTCACCTAGTTATGGAGGTACCATAACCATAACATTAGAGGAACTGATGTTATGACTTCATCACGGCGGAGTGATTGCTCGTGACGTCCCTTCAACTTTTGGTCATTTATATTATATTTATCATGTGGGGCGTATGGGTGCATCCTAGTTACATGTTTTCAGTCAGGATTTCATGGTGAATGTGGTGTGTGCCTTGCATCCTTCAAAAGGAGTTGATCCCTCCTACCCAAAAACCAGTATATTAAATTAGAGGCAGCCCCTCTAATTTGCATGATAAGGTCACCCCTCCAAGTATTCATGCACGGTGGATTTTCATGACCTATATTGGCTAATGGTAAAATATGATAAACAGTTTTTACAAGATAAACATAAGGCTTTTCAAACTATGAAACCAGTTTTATCAAGAATTAATCAGATTACTCGGGATTTAGTCTTCCGCTGTTATATATTATATGCTTATCCTATTCATGCTTTATTGTACATCCCTGCACTGAGCGTATTGCTCAGCCGTTTTCCTTTTCTATGTTCCCAAAACGGCAGGTACTCAGGGACGCTCGTAGACTTTAAGAGTACGTGCATATGGACTGGAAGCTTTCTAGCCTTTCCTTACTTTATGCATTTCCTTTCTTTTGATACATTGCTATGGACATTGTTTAGTCCTTTCCTTTACTAAACTTATGTTTCTGTGTGATGAGCTTTACATTTGGACTACCGATGTAACATTCTCAATTTTCGTATCGGTACAACGGAAGGGTCTTTTAGAGTGTTATGGGATAGCACAATAACTCCAATCATAGACAACACATAAAATGGTTGTACAAGGTTTAACATACATTCATTCGATAAAAAGTTTTAAAGTGTACAACAGGTCCCAAATTATACAGGTCATTAAGTTTACAAAACATAGATCGACTGAACATTTTTAATATTTTGTGGGCCATCAGAGTCGATCTTCATCCGGATTACCTTCAAGCACCTTAGATAAAAACATACAAAAATCATATCAGCGAATGCCGAATGAATTCATAGAGTTTAATAAAACCGTTATATAAAACAATCGTTGAAATCAGAACACAAGTATAATATCGGAAGTAAGTCCTCGTATTGCTAGTCAGGCAATATATAAATCAAGCATACATCTTAAACCGTCAATGAGACCGTAGCCTCAATATTACCATTATAGGTAATATTATTATCGTTATTCATATCGTTATAGGATCACATTAGATTCATTTGGATTATAATTAGCCGCATGACATTGTTACCTTACTATCATAAACAACGGGCCGCGAACCCGACAAACAATTTGCCCATCTAAGTTAGCGTGTCGTCACAAAAATCACGCTATGTAAATCTTCTCATACATAAATTCGGTTACCAATCAATGTGGTACGACGGGGATCAACCGTCAAGGCGCGAACTGGGGTGATCGTCCCCAAGTAGTACTATCATATGCATATGCGTCTACCAAATTCCGGTAGTTCACAATTCATGCTAATGGGACTTTGAGTGACATAACCTAACTACTAATAATCCTTTTTATCTCGTTTATAGGGTCATAGCATCATTCGGGTCCATATCATTAAGCATACCATCGGGGCTACTTGTATTCTATTTTTATCAAAAACTAGCATGTTATCTCCCTCGCGGGTTTACAAATCATTTAATAAAACATTTAAAAGAGTGCGAGGCTATGAACTCACGTTGATAATGAAAGGCGGATTATCGGCTACGGGCGTGCTTCGGTCACGGAAACCTATATAAATAATAATCGGTCTTAGACTTTTGTCAATGACTTTATCAAAATAACAAATATACATATGATGATTTTGTACATATGATGATGAAGTGGGTTTATATATTCTTATTTACTCATTTTAGTGTTTATGTATTGGTAACTTTTTACTAGTTTACTAGTTTTACCTATTTACATGTTTTAAGTCCAATAAGCTTATTATAAGTTCTTTAACTTGTATTAGTCCATTTTATACTTGTATTATCAGTATTTATACTTTACATGTTGGGCCCAAATGGGTTAAGCCCAATAAGTACTTTTTTTTATAAGTGTTTAACTTATTTAGTTAAATTATTAGTCCAATATGCTAACTTAGCTCGTTAATGTCCGTATGTCCTATAGTTCGGGTTTTATCGGTTATTACTTGTATTAGATACTTATATATCAGTATATGACTTTTAAAAACTTTACATTAGACGGGTTTGATCGTCTAAGTTTTAATTGGCGAAAAACGTTAATTTTACGATAATAGCCAAAAAGTCGTAAAAATCATGTTTATAGTTTTTAAAACTTATAAATATTATTCAACTACCATTTTTATAAATTGTCCATTTATTTAACCTTATATATATTTATATAAATGAAATTCATAAGTTAGTGGATTTTAATTTCACATTTTATACTATATTATTTGAGTGCTTATATAATAGTATTAAATATTAATTCTTCAAAATCTGATTTTTAGTTTCATCTTCACCATTTTTATCATATCTAGAGTTCTACAATGAGTTAGAAGCTCATTTTTGGATGGCATGAACTTCATATTATGTGCTACAAATAAGTTAGTTATAGCTACTGCTCATTACATGTATAACTATCCTTAACAGTCCCAACAAAACAGACTATTCAGATTAGCACACTCATCTTGTTTTGATCATATCTCACTCATTTTAATGATTCCATTGCATGGCCAACTCTCACATGTGTATGACATCTTATACTTACTGTAAATGGATTCCACCATGCAATTTTATCAGTTTAAGTCTTGGTTACTTACTGTTTTTATACAGCCAACAAATTAAGCATGATTTTAGCCTTGTTTCTTATGGTTATTCATCTTTTTAAGCATATTTATCAACACTTGATCCCCACATAACATTTTTATCATCATATATTCATCATATACATATACAACAAGAAAGAAAATACATTTGATCTTTACAAAAATAACAAGAGAAATGGAAAGGATGATCTTCTTTACCAACCAAGATTATATCTTGTTTTTGGAAGACAACAACTTGATGAACCCCAAATATATCTCCAAGATCATCAAACACCAAGATAGTTTGTCGCAAAATTAGCCCTAGGACACAAGCAAATCACCTCCTTTGTTGTTAAAATGGCCACCAATCAATCAAGGATTCAAGGTTTCTCCACAATATAGCTAGATAACATGTATCTTGTGGCTAGAAAAGATCAAATGGTGGTGTATGGTGGTGGAGTGGGACGACAATGGTAGAGAGAGGGAGGAGAGTTTTGGTTGTTTTGCATGTTAGAAATCGAAGTAAATGGAAATGGTTAGTGGGATGAAGTAGCTTCAAAATGAAGCTTAAGTTACAAGTGTAACTTAAGTTGGTGTAAGGATGCCACATCTTTGATGTGGTGTCCTCCTTTGGCCGTCCCTTTAGATAGTGGGGTGGGATAAACTTGTTTGTCCCATCCCGCTAATTTACGGGTATTCCTCGATTCTAGTTTCCTCGATTTGCGTGCCCTCGGGTCATTTTACGAAAAACGGTTTTATAAATTATGAATCAACGGCACAAAACGAATCTAATAAAAATTGTCTCATCAAAAATGGAGTTCAAAAACGTAAATACGTAATCCTAAGGTTTCCGGTTTAATCGTAAAGGACGCTAAATTATGCACTTAAGCCTAAATTTAAATCTGTAAATTGTGAGTTCATCAACCAACACAAAAATAAGTTTTAAAATATTGTACGAGAAAATAATTCACTACCTGAAAATGTTAGATTGTCACATCTTTTCCTCCTAAAAGGGATCAACGTCTTCGTGATCCATTTCATTTTGATGTCCGTTTCTTATTAAAATCGAAGAGGTACGGATATTTCTTCCACATTTCATCCTCTCGTTCCCAAGTATATTCCGGTCCATGCTTTGAATTCCATCGGATCTTGACAATAGGTATCCGAATTTGTTTCAGTTGCTTTGCCTCACGATCCATAACCTCTACGGGTTCTTCGATAAAATGCAACTTCCCATCTATTCGAACCTTATCCAACGAAATTTTCTCATCACTCACTGCTAGACATTTCTTCAGATTAGATACATAGAATGTGGTGTGAACACCATGAAGTTCTGGGGGTAACTCTAGTTTGTAAGCCACCGGACCTACTCTAGATAAAATCTTAAAGGGTCCAATATAACGGGGATTCAATTTTTCCCGCTTTCTAAATCTTATAACGCCTTTCCATGGAGATACTTTCAACATTACTCGGTCACCCACTTTAAACTCCATTGGCTTCCGCCGCACATCCGCGTAACGTTTCTGTCTACTACGGGCAGTCAACAACCTATTCTTAATCTGAACTATCATCTCCGTAGTCTCCCGGATCAATTTCGGTCCCGTGAGCTGGGTATCCCCAACTTCACTCCAACATACAGGAGATCTACACTTCCTACCATATAAAGCTTCAAACGGTGCAGCCTTAATACTAGATTGGTAATTATTGTTATACGAAAACTCTGCTAAAGACAAATGTTTATCCCACTTCTTACCAAAATCTAACACACAAGCTCTCAACATATCTTCTAGTGTTTGTATCGTTCTTTCACTCTGCCCATCAGTCTGGGGGTGATAAGCAGTGCTCATGTCGAGATTCGTTCCCAAAGATCTTTGGAGAGATTTCCAAAAATTCGATGCGAATCTAGGATCTCGATATAAAATGATCGATACAGGCACTCCATGCTTGCATACAACATTATCAAGGTATATACGAGTCAACTTCTCTAGTGAGAACTGCTCTTTAACCGGAATGAAGTGTGCTGATTTGGTTAGTCTGTCGACAATAACCCAAATCGAGTTGTTTCCAGATGATGTTCTAGGAAGCTTGGTGATAAAGTCCATCGTAATTTGCTCCCACTTCCATTCAGGAATCTTTGGCTGTTGAAGTAGTCTTGATGGCTTTTGATGTTCAGCTTTGACTCTAGCACAAGTCATGCATTGAAGAACATACATAGCAATATCAGCTTTCATATTCGGCCACCAGTACAACTTCTTCAAATCATGATACATTTTATCAGATCCTGGATGAATGGAATACTTAGATTTATGGGATTCTAACATGATCAAGTCTCTTAAGCCTCCAAACTTAGGTATCCACATACGACCTCTTAAGCATTTCACTCCATCAGCTCTAACCTCTAAAGGATCTCCTTCTCCTCGGAACCCTTCATTAACAAAATTTTCTTTCTTACAGGCTTCTATTTGGGCATTTCTAATTTGCTCAGGCAAAGTATTGTGCACGGTCAAGACTAGAGAACGTACCCTGATAGGCTCTCTATCTTTCCTGCTTAACGCATCGGCAACAACATTGGCTTTTCCTGGGTGATATTTTATATCACAATCATAATCACTTAACAATTCTATCCATCTTCGTTGCCTCATGTTCAATTCCTTCTGATCGAGAATATACTGTAGGCTTTTGTGATCGGTGAATACCGTACACTTGGTGCCATACAGATAATGTCTCCACAACCTAAGAGCAAAGACTACAGCTCCTAACTCAAGATCATGAGTAGTATAATTCTCCTCATTCTTACTTAATTGCCTAGAAGCATAAGCTATCACTTTTTCTCGCTGCATCAAAACAGCTCCATAACCTCTAAGAGATGCATCACAATACACAACAAAATCTTCACTCCCGTCGGGTAATGATAAAATTGGTGCACTACATAATTTTTGCTTCAATGTCTGAAATGCTCCATCCTCATCACTTCCCCAAACGAAAGGTTTATTCTTCTGGGTAAGCTTAGTCAAGGGTTTAGCTATCAAAGAAAATTCTCTAATGAATCGCCTATAATAGCCAGCCAATCCTAAGAACTGTCGCACTTCCGTTGGCGTTGTCGGTGCAGACCAATTCTTAATGGCGTCAACCTTTGCAGGATCAACATGAATTCCATCTTTGTTAATCACATGACCAAGAAATTGCACAGAATCTAACCAAAAATCACATTTCGAAAACTTAGCATACAACTTTTCATCCTTTAACCAATTCAAAATAATCCTTAAATGTTCTCTATGTTCATCTTCATTCTTAGAATAGATTAGAATATCGTCAATAAACACAATCACAAATTTGTCCAAGTAGGGCTTGCACACTCGATTCATTAAATCCATGAAAACCGCAGGTGCGTTAGTTAACCCAAATGGAATTACTTCAAATTCATAGTGTCCATAACGAGTTCTAAATGTAGTTATAGGAATATCTTCTTCACGGACGCGAAGTTGGTGATATCCTGACCGCAAATCTATTTTAGAATACACACTAGATCCTTGTATTTGATCAAACAAATCATCAATCCTAGGTAAAGGATATCGATTTTTAATTGTCAACTTATTCAGTTCCCTATAATCAATGCACATACGGAAAGATCCATCCTTCTTCTTAACGAACAAGACTGGAGCTCCCCAAGGCGACGAGCTCGGTCGAATAAAACCTTTATCAGACAACTCCTTAAGTTGCTCAGATAACTCCTTTAACTCAGAAGGGGCTAATCGGTAAGGCGCACGTGCCATCAGTGCGGCACTAGGAATTAAATCGATTCGAAACTCAACTTGCCTTATCGGTGCAAGTCCAGGTAAATCATTAGGAAATACCTCAGGAAATTCACAAATAATAGGTACATCTTCCAATCGTTTCTCCCTAGACTCATTCCCGGTCACTTGAGCTAATAATAACTCACAACCGTTCCTGATGTACTTTTGGACTTTAATACATGAAACGATTTTCAAACGGGATTCACCTCGATTACCATCAATTACTAACGTCCTATTCCTAAGAGGAATCTTAACCTTCTTCTCTCCACATAAAATAGTAGCATTATTCAACGACAACCAATCCATACCAATAATAATATCGAAACTACCTAATTCTATCAACATCAAATCAATCGGAAAGGAATAGTTCAAGAGATTTAGAGAGCATCCTTCTAATAGCTTATTAGTTTTCACTAATTTACCATCAGCCAATTCCACCTCGTAACTGGTATTTATCTCAACAGGTTCAATGTCAATAAGGGCACTAAATTTAGTGGATACAAAACTCCTATCAGCACCCGAATCAAATAAAGCAACATCATAATGATTGTTGAGTAAAAACATACCGGTAACGACATTTGGATACTCTTTCTTCACCTCAATTGTTCCAAGTTGATAGACACCACCATGGGGGTTTCTTCCAGGTACAATCGCTTTCAACTTGGGGCATTCCGATTTCCTATGACCTTCTTCATTACAGTTGAAGCAAATGGTTCCCTTCTTACACCTTTCATCCTTGTGTCCAAGCTTTCCGCAATTTTGGCACTTACAACAGTCGCCAGCATGCCTCTTGTTGCCACACATAGGACATCTATCATCTTTGCGCGGTGTGTTGTTGGTAAGAGCATTTTCATTCCCCTTTCTTTGGTTCTGACGGCGATTGAAATTCTTCCTATTATCACCTCTATCTACATGATCACCATCACCCTTTCTTTTCTCACTAACACGGGCTTCATCTTCCCTATCCTGAATTATCTGTCCAATGAGTTGGTAAGCCATTCGAACAGCATCATCAATGGTCAGTGGTTTAGATGATGCCACGTCCCCCCGGATATTCTTGGTCAACCCTTTAATATATTGTTCAATTCGGATCTCTTCGGGTTCCACCAATCGAGGACATAGCAAGGCCAACTCATGGAATCGGTTTGTGTAACTATCAATGTCCACACCTTTCATTCTCAGATGAATCAACTCTTGTTCTAACCTAATGATCACACTACGGGGACAAAACTCCAAAGTCATCCACTTCTTAATTTCAGCCCAAGGAGTAGCATTAGCAACATCAATACCCATGAAAGCAATTCTCCCGTTCCACCAAGTCAACGCACGACCTTTAAGAGTAGCCATAGCAAAAGTCACCTTATCTTCCTCCTTACACTTACTAATCCGAAACACCGACTCAATCTTCTCAATCCACTGGCTTAATCCTAAAGCACCTTCAGTTCCATTAAAAGGTAGAGGTTCACACTTCATGAACGTCACATAAGTACAACCACCAACTTCAGGTGCATTAGTTCCAAGTCCTCCTACATTTCCTCTAGCATTAGCATTCACATTATTAGCTTTCACATTCACATTAGTACCACCAATTCCACTACCGCCAGCTCCACTACCGCCAGCTTCATTTCTATCATTTGCCATAAATTCAGTCATAGATGCGGTAACTTGCTCCGTAATAATCCTACGTACATCATCCTCAGTCACAGCCTTCTTGGGCGGCATAGTTCTATAATTTCACAATTTCAAAGTATTAAGCATTCACCCAACAAAGGATTCACATAATATGGATTGAATTCATAATCAAGATACAAATAAGGCACAATATGGAATTCAAGACAAGATACATATTTCATTCGATTTGAAACAAAAGCATTGTCTTAGTTACATCCCATATCCAAGTTCTAGTACTATACATACTCAAAATTTGTGCCAAGTCTACTACTAACAAGTCGGTTCAGTCAAAGCTACAAAAGTCCAAAAGATACAAAGGACACTACTAAACACATACTGGTCTACTGAGAACCGCCAGATGGTCCATCATCCATCGTCTTCTGTATCTTTGTCGGACGATCACTAGACACATCTTCAGCTGGGCGCTTACGGATCACTCCTCTTTCAACCATGTCAGCATAAAATCTACGATTCCAACCCACAGATATATTCAACTCCTTCTCAGCTTTCTCACGCATCGCACGAGCTACATTCAACTGAATCTCCATAGAATTCACCTTTTTCTTCATAGCAGCAAACTCACCACTTTCTAACATCGATAAACTTCTAAAAGCCTCATTCAAACCACGCTCCACATCAGTCAAATCCAAACTAAGCAATTCCCGCTCTTTCTCACCAACCTTAGTCTTCGACTCCAAATAAGCAACATGAGTCTGAACAACAGCTAATCCAATCTCTGGCATACTACTCTTAACACGGGAAGCATCTAAATCACGTCTCAAGGCCCATGGTGCAAGACCATCAATATGAGTAGCCTCTCGAGTACTAGACGACTCTCCTATCACACGTCTACGAGTAGCAATACCATCAGTACCGTCAGGTGCATTATCATCCTCATCCTCCTCTGATTTAGAATCAGATTAAGACGATTCAGACATTTCATCCATAGGTAGCTCAACCTCAGAATCAGACAAATAAACTGGTGGGGGTAAAGGCTCGCCCTCTGGAACATCATAAGGGTAAATAAGCTCGGCTTCCTCATCATCATCAACCTCATCGTCTATACCTATATCCTCCTCGACATCCTCGTCGTCAATCTCATCATCTAAATTATCTAACCCAATCTAATCATCATTCTCAATATCAACATTATCAATCTCATTCTCTACCATATCAACCTGAGGGGCAATCTGATCTCCTAGTCCTATCTCGGGCTCGGGATCCTCAAATGGTTCCTCCTCATCATCCATATCATAATCTACTAAGTCTAAATAAGGATCATGATAGGTGTGAAAACAACCATCCTTTTACCACTTAATTACAATAATAACCAAGCCAAAACGTGTATTTTATGTCGTAAATGTCAGAATTATGCGTGGTTTGTGTTTTTGTTGTGATTTAGGACCAAAATGTGAAAAGGGAAGAAAACACGGGCTTTCACGGGCTTTTATCGAAGAAAACGAGAAAAGACGAAGTCAAGAGATCAAGAGTGCTTAAAGAACGGATGTCCAAGACCTATTCTGAAGATTTATCGAAGAACAAGTCTAAAGACGGAAGTTTAATGAAGTCGAAGAACTCAAGTCTAAATTAAAGAAGAAAAATTATTAAGACAAGTTCAAATCCCGAGACGACGTCGAGAAAAGACAAAGAATTAAATCGAGTCGAGAAGAAGAGAAAGAAGGAAGCACACCACACATGCACTTCCCACTTAGCCTATAAATACCCTCCTAATCACATTAGGAGGGTGGTTAGCTAGTTTTTCATTTTTCATTTTTTTCTTTCTAGTTTTTAGAGAGAGAAAGTTCTAAACTTTCTATCACTAAGTTTTTCATCTTTTCTTTCTTTTAATCTTCCAAGTTTAAGCATTTTTGTATTTGGATTTCATTAATCTAATTCAAGTTAAGCTTTTTGTTCTTTAATCTCTTTCTACATTTCTTGGTTTTACCTTACTTTTGATCTGAATCATTCTTGATCCGTGATTGAGTTTGATGTTGTGTGGTTAAAAAGTTCATTTCTTTCGGTCCTACATAAGCTCTTAGACGTGTAAGCTATAAGTTCTTGATGCTTATTGGCTTATTCGATTGTTTTGGCTTATTTACTTTTAAGTTTTCCTAAAAGATTTATTGTTCTTAAGTTCGTTTTATGGAAGTTCGAATGCTTTAGATTCCTAAAGTTAACAAATTTGTGCTTATTTACTCTTTTAGAAGTTTGAAAGTGCTTATTGGTTACTGCTTATTTGCTTGAGCTTATTTTCCTTTTGGACGCCTTTTCCATTTTAGGAGGGTTTTACTTGGTCCTGATCTTGCTACGACTGCATTAAGTGCGATCCTGTTGTTTTACCTTGGTACGATCCATTTGGTTTTGATTGCATAGACTGCGATCTGTGTTCTTTCCCTGGTACGATCCACGCCCACGGTCACTCATTGCGATCTGGGGTTCGATCGAGTCTCACTTCCTTGTTTCGATCGCATTGAGTGCGATCTTTGTGTTACGATCCGGAACCACGATCAAAGACCACGATCACTCATTGCGATCGTGGTTGCGATCTGGTAGTATGATCGCCCCTCCCATCGCACTAGTGAGTACGATCTAACCCATCGCACTTGTGAGTGCGATATGTTCTTCTTTTTGCGATCGCATCGAGTGCGATCTGGATCACCATTTGAGTACGATTGCATTGCGATCGGACTCAGGCCTTTGTTTTGTTTTTGCTTAAGTTTCAAATCTAGTTTTTCCCGCTCTTTTACTTAGTTTATTTTAAACATGTTTTTAAGGTTTTGGATTTTTAAGTTTTTATTTCCAAGGTTTCACGCTTTTATTTGTAGTTTAATTTTAAGACTTCTATTTTACTCAACGACAATTTTAATTACATGCTTTTAGATAAATCGAACAAACCAAACCATCATTTTGTTTTCCAAAAGACAATTGAGTCGCACTCTTAACCGGTTATCAATTCGAAAAGATCGGACGATAAACTTTTTATACTTGGTGTAAAACCTTTGTATTAGATCATCATCTACATTAGGTTCGGGAATAGCATGGTTCTCTACAGGAATATTAAGGTCAGCCATGACAGTCTGCATTTATATATATCTCGTATTAGGATAACATACTTATTAAACAATTACATACTGAAACCACGATATATACATATATATAAATTAAATTATATATATCAAAATATATATCTTCTCAATAAGGCTTTTTGGTAACGTCGAAGATATTTGGCACCGTTATAGTCAAAAGATTTTTCAAATATTTTCTCAAATGTTCATAGTTAAAAGATTTTGAAAAGTTTTGTTCAAAACCTTGGTTTTTAAAATCTTTTGTTCTCTATAACGAGAGCTCTGGTACCAAACTGTAACACTCTCAATTTTCGTATCGGTACAGCGGAAGGGTCTTTTAGAGTGTTACGGGATAGCACAATAACTCCAATCATAGACAACACATAAAAATGGTTGTACAAGGTTTAACATACATTCATTCGATAAAAAGTTTTAAAGTGTACAACAGGTCCCAAATTATACAGGTCATTAAGTTTACAAAACATAGATCGAATAAACATTTTTAATATTTTGTGGGCCATCAGAGTCGATCTCCATCCGGATTACCTTCAAGCACCTGAGATAAAAACATGCAAAAATCATATCAGCAAATGCCGAGTGAATTCATAGAGTTTAATAAAACCGTTCTATAAAACAATCGTTGAAATCAGAACACAAGTATAATATCGCAAGTAAGTCCTCGTATTGCTAGTCAGGCAATATATAAATCAAGCATACATCTTAAACAGTCCATGAGACCGTAGCCTCAATATTACAATTATAGGTAATATTATTATCGTTATTCATATCGTTATAGGATCACATTAGATTCATTTGGATTATTATTAGCCGCATGACATTGTTACCTTACTATCATAAACAACGGGCCGCGAACCCGACAAACAATTTGCCCATCTAAGTTAGCGTGTCGTCACAAAAATCACGCTATGTAAATCTTCTCATACATAAATTCGCTTACCAATCAATGTGGTACGACGGGGATCAACCGTCAAGGCGCTAACTGGGGTGATCGTCCCCAAATAGTACTATCATATGCATAAGCGTCTACCAAATCTTGGTAGTTCACAATTCATGCTAATGGGACTTTGAGTGACATAATCTAACTACTAATAATCCTTTTTATCTCGTTTATAGGGTCATAGCATCATTCGGGTCCATATCATTAAGCATACCATCGGGACTACTTGTGTTCTATTTTTATCAAAAACTAGCATGTTATCTCCCTCGCGGGTTTACAAATCATTTTATAAAACATTTAAAAGAGTGCGAGGCTATGAACTCACGTTGATAATGAAAGGCGGATTATCGGCTACGGGCGTGCTTCGGTCACGGAAACCTATATAAATAATAATTGGTCTTAGACTTTTGTCCAATGACTTTATCAAAATAACAAATATACATATGATGATTTTGTACATATGATGATGATCAAGTGGGTTTATATATTCTTATTTACTCATTTTAGTGTTTATGTATTGGTAACTTTTTACTAGTTTATTAGTTTTACCTATTTACATGTTTTAAGTCCAATAAGCTTATTATAAGTTCTTTAACTTGTATTAGTCCATTTTATACTTGTATTATCAGTATTTATACTTTACATGTTGGGCCCAAATGGGTTAAGCCCAATAAGTACTTTTTTTATAAGTGTTTAACTTATTTAGTTAAATTATTAGTCCAATATGCTAACTTAGCTCGTTAATGTCCGTATGTCCTATAGTTCGGGTTTTATCGGTTTTTACTTGTATTAGATTCTTATATATCAGTATATGACTTTTAAAAACTTTACATTAGACGGGTTTGATCGTCTAAGTTTTAATTGGCGAAAAACGTTAATTTTAAGGTAATAGCCGAAAAAGTCGTAAAAATCATGTTTATAGTTTTTATAACTTATAAATATTATTCAACTACCATTTTTATAAATTGTCCATTTATTTAACCTTATACATATTTATATAAATGAAATTCATAAGTTAGTGGGTTTTAATTTCACATTTTATACTATATTATTTGAGTGCTTATATAATAGTATTAAACATTAATTCTTCAAAATCTGATTTTTAGTTTCATCTTCACCATTTTTATCATATCTAGAGTTCTACAATGAGTTAGAAGCTCATTTTTGGATTGCATGAACTTCATATTATGTGCTACAAATAAGTTAGCTATAGCTACTGCTCATTACATGTATAACTATCCTTAACAGTCCCTATAAAACAGACTATTCAGATTAGCACACTCATCTTGTTTTGATCATATCTCACTCATTTTAATGATTCCATTGCATGGCCAACTCTCACATGTGTATGACATCTTATACTTACTGTATATGGATTCCAACATGCAATTTTATCAGTTTAAGTCTTGGTTACTTACTGTTTTTATACAGCCAACAAATTAAGCATGATTTTAGCCTTGTTTCTTATGGTTATTCATCTTTTTAAGCATACTTATCAACACTTGATCCCCACACAATATTTTTATCATCATATATTCATCATATACATATACAACAAGAAAGAAAATACATTTGATCTTTACAAAAATAACAAGAGAAATGGAAAGGATGATCTTCTTTACCAACCAAGATTATATCTTGTTTTTGGAAGACAACAACTTGATGAACACCAAATATATCTCCAAAATCATCAAACACCAAGATAGTTTGTTGAGAAATTAGCCCTAGGACACAAGCAAATCACCTCCTTTGTTGTTAAAATGGCCACCAATCAATCAAGGTTTCAAGGTTTCTCCATAATATAGCTAGATAACATGTATCTTGTGGCTAGAAAAGATCAAATGGTGGTGTATGGTGGTGGAGTGGGACGGCAATGGTAGAGAGAGGGAGGAGAGTTTTGGTTGTTTTTCATGTTAGAAATGGAAGTAACTGGAAATGGTTAGTGGGATGAAGTAGCTTCAAAATGAAGCTTAAGTTACAAGTGTAACTTAAGTTGGTGTAAGGATACCACATCTTTGATGTGGTGTCCTCCTTTGGCCGTCCCTTTAGATAGTGGGGTGGGATAAACTTGTTTGTCCCATCCCGCTAATTTACGGGTATTCTCGATTCTAGTTTCCTTGATTTGCGTGCCCTCGGGTCGTTTTACGAAAAACGTTTTTATAAATTATGAATCAACGGCACAAACGAATCTAATAAAAATTGTCTCATCAAAAACGGAGTTCAAAAACGTAAATACGTAATCCTAAGGTTTCCGGTTTAATCGTAAAGGACGCTAAATTATGCACGTAAGCCCAAATTTAAATCCGTAAATTGTGAGTTCATCAACCAACACAAAAATAAGTTTTAAAATATTTTACGAGAAAATAATTCACTACCTGAAAATGTTAGATTGTCACAACCGATGTTTGATTCCGGTATTTTCCTTTTATGGTCATGTAATGTTTAGACATTTTTCTTTGTATGCTTTGATGACACGCCATAATTACGTGTGACATTTCCATTATCAAAATGGGGTGTTACAAATATGGTATTAGAGCCAAGGCTTCGACCTGTAGGCTCTCAAATATGACCTGTGATTAGTGGGTAGTCACTACGGTCTTCCTAGAACTGACAGTTGTTTTCATGCATTCATCATTTTAAGCATACATATATATGTCATTGTCGCAGATTTATGACTATGTAATGGTTGGTACAGGACTGGCCCTATTTAGTCGCATGTGTTTTATCAAAACTTTTAAATTTGGGACCGACCCATAGGCGTCCCCTCGCCATGTCTTTTGTTTTGGGTGAATTGACCATAGGCGTTCACTCTCGAGCATACAAAAGTTTTCATAAAACTGCATCATGCATTCATACACAAAATTTTCTTGCATAAAATTTTTCTCGTGAAATTTTGGTATAAATTTTTTCATGTATATATATATTTTATGTTTTGATCTGTTTAATCATATGTTTTATGTTATACTGTCAGATGGTTCTCACACGCTAACAGGAACAGCTCAATGCTGCAATTCAAGCTGCTATGCAAGCTTTGCTTCCTCAACTGAGGAATGACATCAGGGCTGAAGTTCAAGCTGCCAACAATCAGCAACATAATCATGCACCTCCTCCTCCTCCTCCTCCAGTGACATTAGCAGTATGGCTGGAGAGATTCAACAAGCTCCGCCCTCGAGCTTTTGAGAAGACAGATAGCCCCAGTGATGCTGAAAGCTGGTTGGCTCACATCAAGAAGATTTTCAATACTATGGGTTGTGACCCCGCATACAAGGCGAGGTTGGCATGCTATCGGTTTGAAGGCGATGTGCTAAATTGGTGGTTAGCGTTGATGCAGTCTGAGGGTGGTGACGAGTGGGTTGCTGGTTTGTCTTGGGCTCAGTTCAAGGACAGGGTGATGGAGCAGTTCTTTCCCAAGGCTGAGCAAGACAAGCTCAAGAGAGAGTACCATGGGATTCGACAGAGAGCTGGGGAGAATAGCAACGAGTTTATGCAGCGCTTTCTTCGCTTAGCTGGTTTCCTTGGTGCGGCAGCAGGTACTCCTGAAGAGCAGGCACACCACTTTAGGTGGGCTCTTCGCACATCGGTCGCGAACAATCTGGTGTGTGCTACGATCAACACTGTAGCACAAGTGGCTGATGCAGCACGTAAGCTAGAGATGCTGCAGGAGAGAGATGAGTTCGGGGAAGCTGAAAGACCCGACAAGAGGTAAAACATTCGTATTTAAGCGGTGATCAATCCGTATACTTTCCATATATGTCAATTATTCATCTCTTTAAATGTATCTTCCAAGAAGAAAACTGGGGACCGGTCTCAGCCGGTTACTCAGCAACAGCCTCATCAGCCCAAGGGAAACAGTCAGACTAACGACCGTTCTGCTATGGATAGGCGTGGCGGTAATGATAATTACCGTATCAACGCTGGACACTCCAACTGCAGCAGGTCCTAATACTTACGCATGTTCTTATGATTTCATGTTATAACTTATATTCTAACACTCTAGAAAATCTTCTACCAGGAACCATGGAAACGGTAGGGACCAGAACCAGAGAGGTTCACAGCCTAGCCATCCAGCTATCACTAGTATTCAATCTTACAATTATTCTCATTGTCCTTTGGACCCTATTATCATGTCTTATGAAAAATGTTTTACGAGGTCCTTAGCCAGCCAGAGCACCTGCTGGAGGAAATACTCATCCTCTTTGCTCTACTTGCCACCGTAGGCACCCACGGCCATGTCGTCGTAACACTGACGCATGCTTCAAGTGTGGTCTTCTTGGCCATATCATGAAGGATTGCCGTAAGGGCGAGATGGAGGGCACATCGCGACATGCTGATACCAAGCCGCCTCCTACCACTGGACGTGTCTACACGACATCTCGAGACCAGGCCAACAAGTCTACAGTTACCATCACTGGAATCTTGTATATGTATGGTCAAGCTGCGTGTGTTCTTTTCGATACGGGTGTTACTCACTCGGTCATTTCTACCGCCTATGCTAAGAACATTAGGATGCTCCCCATACCATTAGAGAATAAACTTACTACTTCCACGCCTTTGAGGGACTCTGTATTAATCACCCATGTATACAAGAGTCTTCCCCTAGCATTTGACGATAAGGTTCGTCCTGTTGACGCACTTCCGTTGGACATGAATGAATTTGACATGATTTTGGGCATGGATTGGCTATCCAAGCATCATGCTACCATAGACTGCCATTCATATCGAGTTATCTTCGGTGATGTTAATACACCAGAGTACATGCATAACGGGTTCGTACCCGGATGGTCTGTAAAAATCATATCTACCCTGCAAGCGCGTGCACTACTATCACATGGCTGCGAGGGTTACCTAGCTATGGTTCACGACATGGATGCTGAATCTCCATCAATTAAGGATCAACCAATAGTGTCAGAATTCCAAGAAGTATTTCCAAAAGAACTTCCGGGCATACCACCTGCACGAGAAGTGGAATTCAGTATCGAGCTTATTCCAGGAGCTGAACCAATCTCCAAGGCTCCTTATCGCATGGCTCCCATAGAGCTGAAAGAGCTGAAGGATCAACTGCAAGAACTTCTTGAATGAGGTTTCATTCGACCGAGCGCATCTCCATGGGGCGCACCGGTCTTGTTTGTTAGGAAGAAGGACGACAGTATGCGTCTTTGCATAGACTATCGCGAGCTCAACAAGATTACTATCCGGAATAGGTATCCACTGCCACGTATAGACGATCTGTTTGACCAACTCCAAGGGGCCAAAAACTTCTCCAAGATTGATCTTAGGTCATGCTATCATCAGCTAGGGGTCAAGGAGCAGGACATCGCTAAGACTGCCTTTCGTACCCGTTATGGCCACTACGAGTTTGTAGTTATGCTATTTGGCCTGACAAATGCTCCAGCAGTGTTCATGGACTTGATGAACAAAATCTTCCATGAATTTCTGGACAAGTTCGTCATTGTCTTCATCGATGACATCCTGATTTTCTCAAAGTCCAAGGAGGAACACGAAGACCATCTTCGTACAGTACTATAGATTCTTCTCCAGAAGCAGTTGTATGCTAAATTCTCCAAGTGTGAGTTCTGGTTAGACAAGGTGGCATTCTTAGGTCACATTGTATCAGCAGAAGGAATCACTATGGATCCAGCGAAGGTTGAGGCCATTACTAAGTGGCCAAGGCCATTACGCAGTTTCTTAGGCTTAGCTGGCTATTACCGTAGGTTCGTGGAGAACTTTTCCCGCTTAGCACTACCATTGACCAAACTGATGTGGAAAGGGGAGAAATTCGTCTGGACTGAAGATCGAGAGAAGAGCTTTGAAGACCTGAAGCAGAAGCTAGTATCTACACCTATTCTTACTCTCCCATCTGGTACGGGTGGATTTCAAATCTACAGCGATGCATCGGGGAAGGGACTTGGCTGTGTTCTCATGCAACATGGGAAAGTGATCGCGTACGCTTCACGACAGCTTAAGCCTTATGAAGAAAATTACCCCACGCATGACTTGGAACTTGCTGTAGTCATGTTTACATTGAAGATATGGAGGCACTACTTATATGGAGAATCATGTGACATTTTCACGGAACACAAGAGCTTGAAGTATATCTTCACTCAACGTGAATTGAACATGAGACAGAGGAGATGGTTAGAGCTGTTGAAGGATTATGATATTAATCTACAGTACCATCCCAGAAAGTCAAATGTAGTAGCAGATGCTCTTAGCAGGAAGTCCGGAATGATCAACGGCATTAAAATTGAGGAGGAAATCATAAGAGACTTGGAGCGACTAGACATCGAGATCATGGTACGTGGACAGCATGGTTATCGGGCTAATCTTAGAGTAGAACCCGAGTTACTCTCTAAGATCAAGGAATCTCAGAAAGATGATGGAGAAATCTGGGCGATAGTTCAGAATTTGGAGAAGCAGACGGAATCCAGAGTAGATGCAGATGGTATCGTATGGCAGGGCACGAGACTTTGTGTTCCTGATAACCAAGAACTCTAGGAAGCCTTGTTAGCTGAAGCTCATAGCTCCCCATTCTCTATACATCCTGGTTCGACTAAGATGTACCATGACATCAAGCAGTACTTTTGGTGGAGTGGTATGAAACAGGATGTGGCCACTTACGTCTCCAAATGTCTTACCTGCCTGCAGGTTAAAATCGAGCATCAGCGATCTTGCGGTCTCCTTCAACCGTTAGATATTCCAGAGTGGAAGTGGGACAAAATCACCATGGATTTTGTCACTGGTCTTCCGCCTACCAAGAGGAAGCACGATGCAATTTGGGTTATCGTAGATCGACTTACCAAATCAGCTCATTTCTTACCGATCCGAAAGGAAGATCCGGTAAGTAAACTCGCCGATACGTATAGAAGAGAGATCATGAGATTCCACGGTGCTCCATCCAACATCGTCTCAGACAGAGATCCTCGTTTCACTTCGCGATTTTGGAAGAGTCGCAGAAAGCTTGGGGTACACAACTTAAGCTTAGCATGGCTTTTCATCCTCAAACAGACGGACAGTCAGAGCGAACGATTCAGACATTGGAAGACATGTTGAGTCATGTGCGTTGGAATGGACGGGTGATTGGGACGATTGTATCTGTTTGGTGGAGTTTGCATACAACAACAGTTGGCACGCGAGTATCAAGTGTGCTCCTTTCGAGATGTTGTATGGCAGGAAGTGTCGTGCTCCAGTCTGCTGGGATCAGGTTGGCGAGCGAACACTTGAAGGACCAGAAATCATAGAGATGACCAATGAAAAGATCGCAGTAGCTAAGCAGAAACTTCAGGAAGCACATTCACGTCAGAAGAGTTACGCCGATAAGCATCGTAGGGACATACATTCTAATGTAGGAGATAACGTATTCCTTAAGGTTTCGTCGGCACGTGGTGTTAGACGCTTCGGGGTTAAAGGGAAGCTCAGTCCTCGTTTCATCGGACCGTTTGATATCATTGAGCGAGTTGGTGAAGTATCTTACCGATTGGCGTTACCTCCACAGCTTTCGCATGTGCACAATGTGTTTCATGTGTCCTTACTCAGAGGATACCAGTATCATCCCCTTCACATGGTTCAGTATCCATTGGAACAGATACGTGAAGATCTCACTTTCATAGAAGAACCCGAACGAGTTCTTGACAGACAAGAACGAGTCATGAGAAGGAAGACGATTCCATTCGTCAAAATCCTATGGAGGGATCATACCGAGCGGGAAGCCACTTGGGAAACAGAGGAGTCTATCCGGGCTTCTTACCCTCATTTCATATTTTGAATTCGGGTATGTTCTTCTTTTCCAGTTTACTTTATCTATAATTCGGGGACAAATTATTCTTTTTAGGGGGGAAGAGTTGTAAAACCCGCATGATTTTACCATGAATAGTACCCTTAAGATCGTACGTACTAGATTAAAACTTTCCTATTATAGAATGATTACGATTAGGTGTTAGGATTTTACGTATTACGTACGTGTTAGAACACGATAAGTATTTACTACGCACGAGCACGCAATAATTATTTAACAATAATTAATCACGAACATGCGATCATGAAATCATGAACGTAATTAAATCACGAACTATTATTAATTACGTATATATATTTATTACGAGCGTAAATAAATATATTAGGTCACGGTAATTATTTAACGAGAACACATTAAACGCGAACACAAATAATCACGAACGAGTAATTAATCAACGAGACACGGAAAACGGTACGGGTACCCCATGTGGGGCCCCTACCCGCGGCTACAAGGGAAGGATGGGCCAAGCCCATCTCAATTCTTACTAAGGAGGGTAAAAGGAAAAACCACTACTCATTTTTCACTTTTACATAAGATTTTACAAAAACCTTAAAGTTCTTCCTCCTCCTCTTCTTTTCTTTTTGGCCGCCACCCTCAAACACACCAAAGGGGTGTTTATTTGATCTTCGATCTTGGATTTGTTGCTAGTGTTCGTTTTTGTTCATCCTTGTTTAGATCCACGCATTCGGTAATTTTTTTAAAACCCTTTTCTTTTGATTTAATCTTTTAAATAATTAAGAACATGATATGTTTTTCTTAAAAACCTAATTAAATCATAGATCTAACATGAAATTGGTTTTGGAATAAATCAAAAGGGATGTTTTAGGGGTGTTTGTTCTTGGTCGCCGCCTAAACCGAACCCGAGAGGGTCTCGGTTTGGCTACACGACCACCACCGAGACCATATGGTCCCGGTTGGTTGGTATGGGTCCCACGGCAGCAACCAGACAAGGGTAACCCCGACTTGGTTCGGGGTATGGTGTCGATTTCATGTCTGGTTCATGGTTCTTAGTCAAGATCCGGTTCACGGTGTATGTTAAGATTATTTTTCTTTTATAATCTTATGTTAAAATTAAATTAATGAACATGACATGATTAATTTAATAACATGACTTAGGTTATATTAATTAATAAAATCATGAAATTATTAACCTAAGTATTTTATATTTTTAAGACTTATAATTAATTAATTATTTAAAAACCATGGTTATAATTAATTAATTAACATGACTTAGGTTATATTATTAATAAATAATAATACATGTTTTAACCTAAGTATTTAAATTTATTTAATTAAAAACATGATATACTTTAATTAAATATTTTAACCTATAGTTTATTTTAATTACATGAAATAATTAATAAACTATATATTATATCATATGACTTAGAAAATAATCATGAAAACACTTAGGCTTGTATACTTAGCTTATTTAACCAGCTTATTTCTATTTATGGAAACGTTCTATTTTTAGAAACTTATTTATTTCAGGCAGCTAATCTATTTATGGAAACTTATTTAAATAAGGCAGCTAATCTATTTATGGAAACTTTCAATTTTTAGAAACTTATCTATTTTAAGCAGTAATTCTAATTTTGGAAACTTTCTAATTTTGGAAACTTTCTATTTTTGGAAACTTTCTATTTTTGAACACTTTCTATTTTTGGAAACTTTCTATTTTTGGAAACTTTCTATTTTTGGTAACTTTATATTTTTGGAAACTTTCTATTTTAGGAAACTTGCTATTTTTGGAAAGTTACTTATTATTACACAGTAAGTATAATAATACATGAAATACCAGAAATACTTAATCAGAGTAAACAGAATATAAGATAAACACAGTTTAAGGCTTTAAACAATAAAACATGATATGAACATATAAAATAAGCTAAGACATGACATAAAACCAGTTATGTATTAGGAAGCAGATACTTATTCATGTATGTATTTATGTAGCATTAGTGATACGGAAGTAGGATTCCTCTCAGTTCATCTTCTTCGTTCACTGGACATAAGGTACGGATTCCCGTCCTTTCAATATGGACATTCTTTCCTTATTAGGATTTCCCCGTATGCAGCCAAATGTTTTCCCGTAGTATAAGTTATGTGTTTGATTTGCTTATGTTTAATTTAGAATACCTATAGCCATATACATGCATGACCAGTTTCACCTAGTTATGGAGGTACCATAACCATAACATTAGAGGCACTGATGTTATGACTTCACCACGGCGGAGTGATTGCTCGTGGCGTCCTTTCAGCTTTTGGCCATTTATATTATATTTATCATGTAGGGCGTATGGGTGCATCCTAGTTACATGTTTTCAGTCAGGATTTCATGGTGAATGTGGTGTGTGCCTTGCATCCTTCACAAGGAGCTGATCCCTCCTACCCAAAAACCAGTATATTAAATTAGAGGCAGCCCCTCTAATTTGCATGATGAGGTCACCCCTCCAAGTATTCATGCACGGTGGATTTTCATGACCTATATTGGCTAATGGTAAAATATGATAAACAGTTTTTACAAGATAAACATAAGGCTTTTCTAACTATAAAACCAGTTTTATCAAGACTTAATCAGATTACTCGGGATTTAGTTTCTTCCGCTGTTATATGTTATATGCTTATCCTATTCATGCTTTATTGTACATCCGTGCACTGAGCGTATTGCTCAGCCGTTTTCCTTTTCTATGTTACCAAAACGGCAGGTACTCAGGGATGCTCGTAGACTTTAAGAGTACGTGCATATGGACTGGAAGCTTTCTAGCCTTTCCTTACTTTATGCACTTCCTTTCTTTTGATACATTGCTATGGACATTGTTTAGTCCTTTCCTTTACTATACTTATGTTTGTGTGTGATGAGCTTTACATTTGGACTACCGATGTTTGATTCCCGGTATTTTCCTTTTATGGTCATGTAATGTTTAGACATTTTTCCTTGTATGCTTTGATGACACGCCATAATTACGCGTGACATTTCCATTATCAAAATGAGGTGTTACATCATAGCCAAGGCATAACTTGTTGAAGCGGGATGCGAAGATTGGCGAGTCCAAAAAGGTCCTAACAAGGCATGAGGGCTACATTTTGTTGCTAAAGTTCCAAAAGTGATGTGAAGAATCATTTATCGAAAATCAATATAAAGGATCGAGACACACGACGAAAAGCAAATACTCCCCTAAAGATCATGGAGAAGTCTATCCGAAAAGACCCTAGCAAGGTATGAGGATAAATAGATTCAAGTCCTAAAAGGAGGCGGATCGTTGTATATCAAAGTCCAAAATAAAGATCGGAGAAAAATGAAGAAGTCGTGGTCCAAATATGAAGAATCTCTCAAAAAGTTCAAGTGAAGAAACTCCTAATATGAAGAGAATACCATAATTTCGTGAACGTCTCTCAAGATTCGAAGTATGAAGTCGCTACCAAATATTGGTCCGAGAAAGGTCTCAAATCGTGAAGCGAGTTATGCCAAGATATGAACTTTAATAGATCCCGAGAAGCAGTTTTAAAAGATTTTTTCCTTTAGCTAACTATTGATTATATCGTCCCACTTTATTTTCAGCCTAAATAACTTAAGTCAAACAATGCATCCTCGTGATCATTCAAGACAAAATTAAAAATATAACAGATACACCTAGGAATAAGGGAGTCTTAGTAAATAATTGGGCCACATGAGTTCGTGTTTGTTTGCTAATTTATAATAACAATGATCTCGTTTTTAAGCTTGGTATGGGGAACGTGAAACTTGATGATGATGAACATTCATGACAGCCAAAACCCCAATGTAAGTCTTTGATTTCATTACTTGTTTCGTATATATTTCTATCTTTCTAATAAAGGCCAAGGTGGGTTATCTATAATGAAAAATGTAAACCGTGCTTTGAAATTAATGTATTGCATGAGGGCATTGCAATGGTCAAGTGAAGGGGATTTAATAAGTTTAAAAACACTTATCCTTTTTCCACTTATTTCCAATAATAACAAGACCAAAACGTGTATTTTATGTCGTAAAAGTCGGAATTATACGTGGTTTGTGTTTTTATTGTGTTTTAGGACCAAAAGATGAAAAAGGAAGGAAACACGGGCTTTCACGGGCTTTTATCAAAGAAAAACGAGAAAAGACGAAGTCAAAAGATCAAGAGTGCAAAAAGAACGGAAGTCCAAGGCCTATTCTGAAGATTTATCGAAGAAAAAGTCTAAAGACGGAAGTTTAATGAAGTCAAAGAACTCAAGTCTAATAGAAGAAGAAAATTACAAGACAAGTTCAATTTACATCGACAAATCCCGAGACGACATCGAGAAAGACAAAGAATTTAAATCAAGTCGAGAAGAAAGAAAGAAAGAAGGAAGCACATGCATCTCCCCATCTCCTATAAATACCCTCCTAATGACACATTAGGAGGGTGTTAGCTAGTTTTATTTTCCTTTCTTTAGTTTTTAGAGAGAGAAAGTTTTAACTTTCTCTTACTAAGTTTTCATCTTTTCTTCATTTTTATCTTTCAAGTTTAAGCTTTATTTCATCCTTGTATTTGGAATTCATTAATCAAAAGTTCATGTTAAGCTTTTTGTTCATTAATCTCTTTCTACCTTTCTTGATTTTAGTTTGTTTTTGATCCGAAATTTTACTGCTTCTTGTGTAATTTTGATGTTTTTGTGACTAAAAAGTTTATCTTTTTATTCCTTACTAAGTTTTTATATGGTTTAAGCTTTAAGCTTGTTGTACTTATTGGCTTATTTCGTATATATAGCTTACTGTCTTTTAAGTTTTCCTAAAAGTTTAGTCTTTTGAAAGTTTGATTCATAAAGTTTGCTTATTTCGTATCTTGAAAGTTTTTAAATTTGTGCGTGTTTTCATTTTGTTAAGATTTAAATAAGTGCTTATTTGTCTTTGCTTATTTGTGCTTATTCGGTTCTGCTTATTTGCCTTTGAATCCCATCGTAACTGTTTTGATGCGTTACCCAGTACGATCGAGTAAGTGTGATCGCATAAACCCCTAGGGTTACTACTTGCGATCCATTACTGCGATCCATAGCACGATCGTTCACTACGATCACACTCCTTAATCCTTACCACGATCACTTTTTGCGATCGTGGGTACGATCAAGAGTGCGATCAGTGGTTGCAATCCCTGGCTATGATCGCATTGGGTGCGATCGCTTGTTTCCATCGCATTGAGTGCGATCTTACTGACTACGATCACTAGCCTACGATCTATTGTTACGATCGTAGGGTGCGATCACTTATTGCGATTAAAGGATACGATGGAGGGTACGATCCAAGTGCGATCCAGGCACGATCAAGCACCCCGATCGCATTGACTGCGATCCAATTTCAAATTTTTTATTTTATTTCTTATTTATATTTTAAGTTTCAAATTTAATTTTTTCCCGCATTTTTACTTAGTATTATTTTAAACGAGTTTTGTCTTTATTTATTTTTACAAAGTTTTTAGTTTTACAAAGTTTTCAAGCTTTAAATTCATTACGTTTTAATTTCCAAAAATTGCACGCTTCCCGAAATCTCTGTTTTTACCAAGTGTTTTTCTAGTAATTTTTTAGTTTAATTTTTAAAGCTTTTATTTTTACTCAACGACATTTTTATATTTGCTTATAGTTTAAAATAGGTAACCAAACCATTTTATTTTCCACCAAGAACGACTGAGTCGCACTTTCTACTAGTAATCAATTCGAAAAGATCGGACGGTAACTCTTTTATACTTGGCTAAAAACCTTGTATTATGCATGAATCTTTAATTAAATCTAAAAGTCTTTTACTCTAAAATTCTACGATTTGAAAAAAACCTAATAAAATACAAATTACGCGAATCGAAATGAAATTTAAATTTTTTACTTAATTCCTAAAAGCCTTTTTCGAAAATCTAATAAACTAGGGAAAAAATATTATAAATAACTCTTTCTAAAAAAACACTTCAGAAAAAACAAAACTAAAAATTAATAAAAGGTACTCCATCTAATCTAAAAACCATTCATATCACGTTAAAAGTGAATGTGTAACAAGAAAGAGAGGTAGATGAGATGGTTAAAGCGTTCGTGATGTATATTCAAGGTTGTGAGTTCGAATCGAGGCAGAGGTTTACTACGTGGTTTTTTTATGTTCCTTATAGAATGATACTAACAACAAAAGTTCAAAAAAACAATATTTACACAGAATCTATAACAGTAGCTCTAAAATGAATCCTATTAGAAACTGCAACAACAAAAGCAAATAACATTACAACTAAAAGTAACACAAAGGTTTAAAGGAGCAGCAACGAAAAATATTTAAATAGTAGTCGACTAGCAGTTAATGGCAATAATTCAGTTTCAATACTAATTTGCTACAACAACATTTCACTTAACAAACAACAAGCAAACGCAGCAACAACGAAGAATTACTACAGCCACTTCATTCAGCAGTAACAAAACAGTTTCGATAGCAGTGAACACAATTGATTTCTTCATCAAAAACAAACTAATTGATAAAACAATAGTCGTAAATAAGTTCTACAGAAACAAGGCCACATAAACATATAAACGCCGTTTAAATCAACAACTGTTGACATATACAACAGCTAGCAGCATAATTAAGCTACGAAAGAGACAAATCCTATGAAAATAACCAGAGTCGCTATAGCCATTTAAAAAACATAATGACACCAAATTCTGTCACGATTGTGGCGAAAAATCCCCTGAGTATCAAAGCAGAATTTATTCTAAAACAGATCAGATTAAAAGCTAACGTTAATGTTTAATAAAACAATACTACTTGAAAAAATCGATACCTACTGTGCTTCCTACAGTTGGGCAGTACAACCAGACGAAATATCAGCGTTACAATTCAAAAACAGGAGCTCAACTAATTCTACTCAAAACTAAAACAATAGCTTAAATTGAGTCACTCAATAGCAGCTTAAATCAGATAATAAATCGTCTAACATGGATCCACACAGTAGAAACTAAACACAACAATCACATAGCAAAGTTACGAAAAAACGACTTACCTAGCAACAAAATCCATCTTACTAGTTTATAAAAATTATGGCAACAGTTAGCTAACGATGACAGCAAGCAAAGAGAGCGAAATCAGAAACTACAACAGCACAATAACATAATGTCTTTATCATACAACCCTAAAGTAAATCATGATCGATACCCACAACTACGTCAACTCAGACTTACAATATCTCAGAGCATTAATATTCCTCTATATTAATCTAACATAACTTGTCCTACATCATGAGTCGCAATGTACAACAGCCACAACAGTAATTGGACGTAGAAACAAGTAAACGCAAAAGCAAAGAAACGCAACAATTAAGAAACTCCGGAAACTATTCAAACACACATATCTTACGTAGCAAAAGAAAGAGTAAACATATAGGTCTTGTTACATTAACGCAGCAACACCTCAAATATCTCAACGATCACAACATATACCGGAGCTACTAATTTGCAGCTACATATACAAGTAAATAAAACAACTATATAATTGATCTATAAACAGTCTACTTCCAATCTTGTTAGAAACTTATATTTTAGCAGATCAATAAGTTAAATAAGATCACAGATTCATTTTAGAAACATGAGCAGCTAGAATACATCATTCACTTAACAAGAGCAGAACCAAACTACCTTTAAATCAGTTACAAAGTAAAATCATAAAATCAATCATCATCATATACAGATTCATATTCAAACATCATAGTAGATCCATAGAATTCAACAAAGCTTAACAAAAACGAAAAGGTAAAAGAGATACCCCGAATTTCTGTTAAAACGAAGGCCCCAAACTGCTCACTAGAGCTTTTTCTTTCTGCCTGTAGCTGACGAGCCACGAGATAACACGCTTTATTATTTATCAACCTATACTATTCCTAATGCCAACCCTCGGCTCTAAAACTCAATGCCTTGGATCGATGAACAAAACTCCATTCCATGGTAGATTCAACGATTATGTTACAATTTATCATTTATATAAAAGGTTCCCTATAACTAGTTTGTAAGATTATAAATATAGTTCATTAGTCAGAATTTATTAAAGCATTTAAACAAATTAAAACTGAAATCAACAACGAGATTAAAATGAAAATGAAGTTTGATTAAAATGAAGATTTGATTACAAAACTAAAAATAAAATAAACCTAACTACAAACTATCATTATAACTCTACACTAGAAAAAGGGACAATTACAAAGAAAAATAATGGGGGTATTTATAGCTGAGGTGAGAGGCTAGGGGTTGTTTAAAAAGATTGATCTATCACCGTTCATATCACATCTCTATCTTCTTTTTCGATATGGTTTTAATCTTACAGCTTAGAATCATCTTTCCTCACAAGATCGCCACCCTGGCTTGATTTGTGTTAGTTTGTGTTGGGTCCTTTAGTTGTAGATCTTTCAGCCTGTTAAGGATGGTGAACGACTTTTGTAATCACAAGTCTATTCACAGAGAGACTGTAATGAACAAAAAGTATTTGTGCGGAATACAAACACTAAGAACAAGAAGAAACAGTTTAAATAAATAAATAACTTGATCCTTTCTAAGGATTTCTACTATTATTTGTATGAGATGAAACTGGTGAAAGGTGTGTCTAACCCTTCTGCCAATAGGTTCCTTTTATACTACAAGGAAACCCTAAAATACATTAAACACAAAACATGTAACATGTGATATGCACATCCTTTCATAAGATATCTCATGCATATACTAATAAACTACTACAAATAAGAATGTTTGACTTTCTAACAGAACAGGAGCACGTGTTACTCTTACTACTACTATGACCAGGAGGAACTACATACCTCCTAGTCAACCTATTACAAACCACCTATTACATAGGTCCTAACAATCCTCCCCTAAACTTGAATTTGACTGGTTGATTTCAAGTTTCTTGGTAGATCTTGCAGTAACAAATTAAGGATTGAAACAACACACCCATAGCAGTAGTAGAACCAGCATCAATCAGAACACAAACCTTGCTGCAACTAAGACCTCCGGGAAGCTTCTTGAAAGCTTTGAACATATCTACACTTGTTGAATCTTCACATCAACATGAGCAGATTTGAGAAGCCTTTACCAAGTAGCTTCTCGCTCTTGGGCTAGCTAGTCTTTTTGGTGGAATCAAGCATCACCCTGGGAGACCAGAACCCAGCCCAACTCTTAGAACGTAAATCAGTGGTGAGTAGGAGTACCCTGATGATTTTGGGCAAACCATCACAGCCTTCAACGGATTTGATGAAAGTCTTTACCAGAAGTAGTACCGCCGTGGACTAGCCAAATCTTAGCAATAAAGCATCAGTGAGCTGAAAACCCTATAGATTTGACCAAGCCATTACAGCTATCAACGGATTTGATGTATGTCTTTACCAAGAGCCGTACCCCCTAGATTAGCCACTCTTTAGTCTAAGACCATGGTGAGTGAAGACCATCTAATTTTGGGTAAACTGGCAACCATCAACGGATTTGATAATCACACTAGAGTCATACCCTCATGGTGAATCAACTCTTTCTTGTTTGTGAGACATGGTGAGTTGAACACCATTTGTTGTGTGGAAATAATCCAACACTAGAATTATACTACAAAACAGCCCAAGTGTGAAAAGATTTCATCATGTGAATGTATAAGCAGATATTATATAAAAGTATTGTTTTTAATGAATAAAGGATTGTGTTAGTCACCAAAAACTGTACACATTGGTGAAAAGAATACAAAAAGTATCAAAAGTATATACGAATCATACCAGCTTCACTAACCAGAAGTTGCGACGTTATCCGCAAGAAGCCATGCCTAAATCGATTCAACCAAGGTGGTGGCCATAACATACTCATTACCAGAAGGAGCATTGGTAGCAATGGAAAGGGGATACTCCTGGTCCACAAGCATGAACACTGTTTTGCCAGACTCGAGCTCCAACACATGCACAACACACCCTGCATATAACTTCCATCTAGTAATGACCCATTGGGGTTGATCATGCCATATCCCAGCACTAGGAGTACCAGGTGGACAATCCAACATAATCTTCAAGTCTCCCCAAAGAACCAAATCTAGCCATATTGAAGGGGTCGCAGGGACAACATCATCAACAAACCCATAAAGAACTATAAGATCTAGATGATCCACCCAATATAAAATACTTTGCAGACCAAAGTAATATTTATGGTGGCAATCATTCATCTTGATCATATGTGTAAAAGTGCCAGCAACAATTGGGGATGGTTGAATTTCCTAGTGCACAATGCGACCACGGACAAGAGGGATATCGTCATCGCTATCAGAAGCAGCAACAATCAAATTTGTAGCATCCCTGTTTCCCAAGGAAAAACCTTGCCACGGCGAGCCTTCTTCTTGCGAATGGACCTGCGAGGCTGAGTTGTAGAAGGTAATGGTTCCTTCTTAACCTTGGCCATGGTGGTAGTACCACCAGGTGTAGTAGTAGCAGCAGATGGAGAAGTCTGAGTATCATCCTGAGTGGTAAGATCAACAACCATTGGGGTAGTAGTAGCTTCATCCACATTGGGTGTAACGGTTGGCTCAGTAATTAGTGGACTGGTAGTATCAACAACTGGTGTAGTGATAGCTCCATTAATGGATGGAGTAGAGGCAGCAACATTTGGAAAGGGAGTAGGTGGAACATAAGAAGTTCCCACATCATGTGAACCAGAAGGATGTGATGGAGAAACCATAGGATTTGGGGTAGTAGCAGTAGGAGTAGGTGTAGCTGGTGGTTAATATGTGGCATTAGCAGGCATACGCACATCCTTTTGCTTGAGCTGAATCATTTTGTTGTACAATGTCTTAAGTTCATCATCAGACAACTGCTTAACCCTCTTCATAGGTCATCCATGAGTGAAATAGGCTCCAGTTTGATTCTTAACATATTGTTGCATGATTTTCTTCTGTTCAGCATAGGAGAGTGGTCTGTTGCGGAGAATTTCACGAAGTTGAGCAGCCAAATCCTCCATTTTCCTTTGAACCAAAGAAACAACCCTTCGAGTACAATTCCCTTGATTCACCCACTAACCCAAAATGTCCGATAACTGAGAGACATTGGAGGTGAGAATGGTGACCACATCCATCCAATCTTTGTTATCCCGGAACATGGCATTGTGCCTCACTTGGTCATGTCGTTGCTTCCTAAGAGCTTCATCGCCAGCCGCAGCCGCAGCCTCTTGCTCTTGTTCTTCATACAATCTCCTTGAAGCCTCGTCACCCAATATCTCTCACTCAAGATGTCTACGGGTGCGTTTCCTAGGAGGATAAGGTGCATCAGTCATGGGGACTTTCCCCTTATCAGTTGTGGATAGACCAGGAGTTGTAGAACATGGCATAAAGCCATCAACATAGGTGGGAATTCTAGAAGCACTAGGAGGAGCAGGTATATCCTCACTAGGCTTAGCTGCGAATGCTGCCTTAGCCAACACAGTCAACCCATCATCTTCCCTATCATTTTCCTCATCATCAGAATCAGTCATGACCACTTTCTTCTTATGACGTCTCAATTGTTGTTCTAATTGCTTAACCCTTGACGCCAAAGGGATAACAAAGTCCCTAGTCAACTAACGGTGCTTGTTGAGACCTAATTCTAATGACTGGATCTTTTCATTGTACTTGTTCACCAAAGCCAGTAAAGAAGTGAGAGTAACAGGTTCCTCAGCTTCCCCACCAAGAGAACTTGGTTTAGGGGATGCTTCATTAGGACTAGAAGCAAAGGACTGGTCAACATTGGGAGCATTAGTATCTGGCACATAAGAAGTAGATGGCTCCTCATGAGAAGGGTGGACATGACTAAGAGGTGGAGAATCAAGAAACGATGAGACATTAGGGACAGTAGAGAAGGCAACCTTCGAGAAAGAAGGCATCTCAACTACCACCTCTGGAACAGGATCCTCAACAACCACATGGGTTTCCTTAGAAACATGGACCTCCTCCTCCATAGGATCATCAACAATATAATAAGGTTCCACCTGGGCTTGTTCAGCCGGATGAATAATACAAAGCTTTTGACAGCCCGTATAAAAATTAAGTTCAACTTCTCGATATCTTAACGAATTGATCTAGGTTCTATGTGTGACTCTATTGTTTTTGGTGAAACAAATATTTTTGGTTGTTTTTGAATTTAAATGTGCAAAGACTTAAAAGTAAATGTCGTTAAAGTAAAGTGGCGTTAAAATTAAACTAAGTCTAATTTAAAGAAAAGGTGCGAAATTTAAAAACGTGACGGAAAGTAAATTAATTAAATGACTTAAAATAAAGCGTGACGGAAATTAAAATTAGACAAGTATTAAAATGAGAATGTAAAAATTAAACAAGACAAAACATAAAAAATGAATCCAATCGGAATGTATTCCGATCAGCACCCCAATCGGAATACTCTTACCACTCTGGTCGGAATGAGGATCGAAAAATGCCAATCGGAATACCAAACTCTCCTCAGATCGGAATGATAAAAACCTAGCTGGTCGGAATGCTTCGATCGGAAAGTGGGAAAGGAGAGGCTATCGGAATCCTTCTCGTCGGAATGTAGTTGGAACTCAAATCGGAAAGCTGTCACTCTTACTGATCGGAATACCCAAACTAGATCTCTGATCGGAATACCACTTTACCCTCTAATCGGAATGTGTTAGAAGAGTCCAAATCGGAATGTTTGTCACTCACCTCGATCGGAATATAGCTAAACACCACCAATCGGAATTTTGTAACCCTTTTCCGACCAAGCCAAAGAGCTATGGTCGGAATATATAAACCCTTATCCGATTACCAGATCGGAATTCCGTAGAAATAACTAAAAATAAGCTAGAAAAATAAGCTAAAACTCTAATAAGAACAAGACTAAAATCCTAAGGCAAACCGTATGAAAATAAGCTACTAAACTGAAATTTAACAACTTTTAAGACACTAAATGAACAAGCTTTACGAAAAACAACTTTTATACGAAAATAACTTTTATAAAAACTTTAAAAACTTAAAGATAATCACAAATAAGCTATATAAATCAATGATCTAAAACAATCAAAAGCATAAAATCACAATCTTTAATCAAATAAGCAACACAATAAGCATGTAATCAACAAAATCAAGCAAGAAAGAAAGGTAGAATGAGAGATTTAACAAGTAAAGTAAAGGTGCAATAAAGATAAAAATGAACTTACTTGAAAATTAAGGTGCAAGACAAAGTAATTAAAGTGCAAGATAAATAAAGGTGGAAGACTAATTGTCACCTTAGCCAACAAAGAAAAATGATTAATTAGCTAAACTATATATAGGGGAGGATTAGGAAGCTTCCTCCCCTCCTTCCTTTCTTCTTAATTGCGTCATTAGGTCCTTAAGCCTTTAATCTTCATTAATTGCACCATTAGTCCTTTATTCTTCTAATCTTCTTTAAATTTGGACTCTAATGACTTGTGGCTCGGGATTTCTTTTGAACTCGTCTTTTAATTCTTCAATAAAATAGACTTGAGTTCCTCGGCTTTTAGTAAACTTCCGTCTTTTAACTTTTTCTTCGATAAATCTCAGAATTGGTCTTGGACTTCCGTTCTTTTTGCACTCTTGACTTCTCGACTTCATCTTTCATCTTTTTCTTCAATAAAAGCCCGTGAATGCCGTGTTTTCCCCACTTTTCACAATTTTGTCCTAAATCACAACAAAAACACAAACCACGCATAATTCCGACATAAAAGACATAAAATATACGTTTTGGCTCGGTTATTATTGTAATTAAGTGGTAAAAAGGATGGGTGTTTACACACCTATCAAATCCCCTACACTTGACCATTGCAATGTCCTCATGCAATGCATTAGTTACAAAGCATGTTTACACTTTTCATCATAATCAATCCACATTGGCCTTTATTAAAGAGATAGAAACTATAAACATTCAAAGTAAAGAAATCAAAAGCATACCTTGGGTTTTGGAAATGTCATGAATAATCATCATCCTCAAGTTTTCACTTTCTCCAAACCAAGCTTAAAAACGAGATCATTGTTATTATAAGTTAGCAAACTAACACGAACTCATGTGGGCCAATTACTCACTTTGACTCCCTTATTCCTAGGTGTATCTCTTATATTTTATTGTTGTCTTGAATGATCACGAAGATGCATTGTTGACTTATTTCGATAGTTATTTAGTCCGAAAATAAAGTGAACGATTTAATCAATAGTTAGCTAAAGGACAAAATCTTTTAAAGCTGCTTCTCGGGACCTCATAAAGTTCATATCTTGTCATAACTCGCTTCGCGATTTGAGACCTTTCTCGGACCGATATTTGGCAGCGACTTCATACTTCAAACCTTGAGAGACGTTCATGAAATTATGGTCTTCTCTTCATAATGGAATTTCTTCACTTGAAATTTTGAGAGATTCATACTTGGACCACGACTTCTTCATTTTTCTCCAATCATTATTTTGGACTTTGATATACAACGATCCGCCTCCTTTTATGACTTGAATCTATTTATCCTCATACCTTGCTAGGGTCTTTTCGGATACACTTCTCCATGACTTTTGGGGAGTTTTTGCTTTTCGTCGTGTGTCTCGATCCTTCATATTGATTTTTGATAAATGATTCTTCACATCACTTTGGATCTTTAGCAACAAAATATAGCCCTCATGTCTTGTTAGGACCTTTTCGGACTCGCCAATCTTCGCATCCCGCTTCAATAAGTTATGCCTTGGCTATGAACTCTAATCCATACCGAGCAACTTTTAAACGATCTTGGGCTAGAAGCTAAGTAACTTTTCAAATCGTACAACCTTATTTATTGCAGATAAATTTATTAGCAAGCGATGGGAGAATAGGCTTATAATTAACTCACATAAATTCATGAAAGAATACCGAACTTATAATTGGCTCTATCTTCTCTCGTTCTCCACAGTTTAAAATCTCAAGGAATGAGACTCGTGGATGCTTAGCCTATTAAATCAAAGTTTTGGGTTTTCGTGTCGCCTATAGGATCTTGCAAACTCTTAGACTTTTTCAAGTTTAGAAATCGCATTTTAAAGTTCCCTTGATAAACGACTCTCTAGGATCAATTATAGGAACTTGCGAAAAGTTCTTGTTTTTAACGCGTGAGAGTTAAGACTTTCGCGTTTTATAGCTCCCTATATAAAATCCTAGCAAAACTTGACTTAAACACGTTAAGGATACTAGCTAGAGTAACTTAGATAAGTAAACTCGGGTTGAGTCAAAAGATTCACAATGTTTGAAAATTAAAACCACTTTATTAAACATTTATTCTAGCAAGAAAACAAAATAACTATACAAAGGGAAAAACTAATAGGCCAAAATAGATCAAAAATTTTGAAAAATGTCGAAAAATTGATTTTCCGGTTAAAATGAGGACAGATACAAGGAAAAGACCACTTAACTTCGATAGAAGTCCCCCCTACACTTAAGATAAACATTATCCTCAATGTTTAAGCATGTGGGAGTAAACTCATCTACACTTAGGACATTGTGCACTTTGTTTAAATCTCGCTAAGGAAAAGACAACTAAAGAGATTCCTATTTTAATATTGAGAGAATATAAAATAGTGAATCGAAAAGAGTTTAGGATAGAACCGGGAAGAAGTGGAACACGGAATCACGGGTCGTCAAGAATCGTCAAGAGTGGATCATTGAAGCTCGAATCCCTGATTAAGAAGTGAGGAGAGGAAAGCAAACCAAAGGGACTCCCCTACACTTATGATAAAGAAAGCGAAAAGATAGATGCATGGGTTGCCTCCCAAGAAGCGCTTGATTTTTGATTACCGAGTCGTGAGCCTGACTCGACCTTGATCATCATAGGAAGAAGCATAAAACATATCCACCAGGATCAAAGACATAGTTTTCGTCAATCAAATAGCAGAGGCTTAAGGCGAACAAGGCAAGCCAAAGAAGAGTAGGCAAGGTTCCCTTAAGCAGCGATGGAGCACGATGGAAGCAAGGGTGAAGTGGTGCAAGCAGGTCTTCAATAGTTCTAAAGATTTTTCCTTTTATTTCATCAGGTGGATACTGAGATGGCTTAAAGTTTCAATACCGGGGTCGAACACCTTTTCCTTTAAGGGAAAATAGCATCAGGCTCAGCAGAATGGGAAGAAGATCCGCGAAGAAGCACAACCTCGTCCTCAGAAGGGGGACAAAGAGGTGTTAAATCATATGTGCTGCGGATATTGGTGTCGACCGGTTTCTTCTCCTTTGAAAGAATGTGCTTCAAATCCAAAGTAGGATCAAGACGATAATCTTCAAAATCAAAAGGAGGAGCATCACTCTCATGAGGGAAGTAAGTGTTGAGAAACGTAGAGAAGTCTTCCTCAAATGAGTAATCGTCCAAAGTAGGATCAAGTGATGGTGGAGGATCTTCATCATGTGAAGAATCACTCGAAAGAGTATCAGCCTCATCGAAATCATCATACATAGGCAGCTCGGGATACTCAGAAGTAAGGTCATCATAATCATCCGAATCTGAGCTAGACTCATCATCATAAGCATCAAAGACCGGTGGAGAATCATAAATGGGAGAAGCGTCCAAATTGGGGCGAGAATCATCCACATCATCTTGAAAAAGTGGATTATCAATGGAAGAATCGAATAGAGGATTGTTGTAGACAACAAAGTCATCATGCACATTAATCATATTCACTGATTCTCGTCCTCCAAAGGTTGTACTTGTAAGCTTCCCCATTTTGAACACTTGTGCATCATCCCCGACTCGTAAGATTAACTCATCTTCGGCCACATCAACTAAAGCACGTCCGGTTCTCAAGAATGGCCGACCATGTATTAAAGGAATACGAGGGTCCATTTCATAATCAACAACGACGAAGTCGACCGGGAAAGTAAATGTGCCAACTTTGATGAACACATCTTCGGCTATACCAACGGGCTAAGCGAGAGTGCGATTTGCAAGTTCAAGAGTCATCTTCGTTGGAGTGAGGTCAGGTAATGATAGTGTTTTCCAAACAATCAATGGCATCAAATTAATACTGGCCCCGAGATCAGCAAGGGCAGTAAATTCTTCAATTTTGTTGAAAACGCAAGGCAACACAAAACGACCAGGATCTCCAAGCTTTTCCGGAAGTTCTTTAAGAATAACCGCAGAGCAGTTTTCATTTAAGCGTGTGTTGGCGAGTTCAATCAGCTTCTCCTTCTTGTTAAGCAATTCCTTAAATGCTTTAAAAAATTTGGGCATGTGGACAAGTGCCTCAAGAAAGCTAATGTTGAAGTTCATTTGAGAGATCATCTTTACACAGCGTGACACTTCAACGTCATCCTTGGTTAGCATTTTGGTCTTTCCTAAACGAGAAGGATAAGGGATATTGGGTTTAGGTGGTGAAGGTGCGGGTGTAGCAGGTAAAGGTTGAGATGTTGAAGGGTCCTTCATAGAGACATCGTCATGACGAGGCGGAGACGGTAATGGTGCACTAATACGAGGTGTAGGAGGAGTAGGGATAAATGGTGGTGGAGGAGGTGTAGATGATGGGGGTGGGATTGGTGGATCGACAATGGTAATTCCACTACGGGTAGTAATAGCACTCACATTTGCTCGCGGATTGGTGACGGTGTTTGAAGGTAGAGAACTCGAAGAAGAAGGTTGAGCGGCGAGCAAAAAACTAGCAAGCATATTCTTCAAATCATTCGTTTGATTGCTGAAGGAGGATTGAATATTATCTCGAAGCTCGGATCTAATCTCATTTCCTTACTTGGTAATATCTCCTTTTAAATTGATAATTTGGCTCTGCAGATTCTTGATTTGCTCACCGTGTGTTCTCAATATGGCTTCAACATCGGGGTTAATGGGTGGGGCTTGTTGGGTGGGTGGTTGATAAGGATTAGAAGCTCTTGGTGGGATTTGGTTGCTTCTATTGTAGTTGTTGGCAGGGTTTTGGTTTTGAGGAGAAAAACCAGGTGAAAGGTAATTGTTGGACCGGTAGCTCAGCAGATTTCTATCCCTTTGAGGTCGAGATTGGTAATTTTCCGGTGAATAATTACCATAAGCTGCATACACATTTTCCGGATTTCCTTGTGTAGAAGGACAATCGGTGTATGAGTGAGGACCGCCGCATGTTTCACAAGGATTAGCAACCGCTTTAACTTGTTGTTGTTGTTGGTTTGAAGCGAGAAGCGTGATACTTTTGCTCATTTCACTCATCATGCGGGTAAGTTCGGTCATATCGGGGTTTGCTGAGGTAGAAGAAACATTGACTCTCGGGTTGTTCCTTGAAGAAGCGGAGGAATCCAGTTTTTGTGGTGAGTAGTCATGTTCTCAATTAGCTCTCTACACTCCTCGGGTCTCCTTTTCATGAATGTGCCACCGGCGGCTGCATTAATCGTATCCCGATCACGAAAAGTCAAACCGTTGTAGAAAGTATCTATTAAGGTCACAGGGAGCATGTTGTGGTTTGGACATCTATCGATCAAGACATTATATCTCTCCCAAGCATCAAAAAGAGATTCATCAAGATCTTGTATGAAACCGCTGATTTGATTGCGAAGGCTCGTGACCATGGATGGTGGAAAGTAGCGCGACAAAAAGCGTTGAGTCATGTCATCCCAAGTGTGAATTGAATTCTTCGGGAGACGATCAAACCATTTCTCGGCATGATGTGATAAAGTATGTGGGAAGAGTTGTAGGCGAAGTTCATCCATTGTGGCACCGGCGCACTTCATGCTTTGGGTGATTGTAATGAACTTGTCGAGGTGTTTGTTGGCATCATCATCAGGCAATCCACGGAATGGGTTAGTTTGCACTTGCTGAATCATGTGGTGCTTTAACGAAAACTCCGGAGCGTTGATTTGCATCGGCGCAATCGGTCCTCCTCGTCCAAACATGGTAGGTTGACAAAGTTCCTCCATTGTCCGAAGATCGGGCTGTGGAAGAACATTTTTGTTATTGAGGTGTGGTGGATTATTGTTGTTAACACCTGACATACTTAAATCTTCTTGAGTCTCGGGCTCTTGATAATTAGAAGATCTAGTACGCATACACCTGAAAATGCAAAAGAAAAAGAAACCAAACACAAAGACAATATATATACACAATAAAGATAAAATCTTTTTGGATTTTTGGATTTTTGAAATTTTTTATTTTTATAGTTTTTTAATTTATTTATTTATTATTTTTTTTTGCAAGAAAAATAACGCTCACAAGTGAACGGATCCCAAAAAGCAACGCGTCTTTCACAGAAAACCGTTAATCTTTACGAAAAGAGCCAGCAGCGGCGCCATTTAATACAAAGCTTTTGGCCAGGTAAAAAGATTCGTTTGATGTCTCTAATCGAATTGATCTAGGTTCTATGTGTGACTCTATTGTTTTTGGTGAAACAAATATTTTTGGTTGTTTTTAAATTTAAATGTGTAAAGACTTAAAAGTAAATGTCGTTAAAGTAAAGTGGCGTTAAAATTAAACTAAGTCTAATTTAAAGAAAAGGTGTGAAATTTAAAAACGTGACGGAAAGTAAATTAACTAAATGACATAAAATAAAGCGTGACGGAAATTAAAATTAGACAAGTATTAAAATGAGAATGTAAAAATTAAACAAGACAAAACATAAAAAATGAATCCAATCGGAATGTATTCCGATCAGCACCCCAATCGGAATACTCTTACCACTCTGGTCGGAATGAGGATCGGAAAATGCCAATCGGAAAGCTGTCACCTTACCTTGATCGGAATACCAAACTCTCCTAAGATCGGAATGATAAAAACTACCTGGTCGGAATGCTTCGATCGGAAAGTGGGAAAGGAGAGGCTATCGGAATCCTTCTCATCGGAATGTAGTTGGAACTCAAATCGGAAAGCTGTCACTCTTACTGATCGGAATACCCAAACTAGATCTCTGATCGGAATACCACTTTACCCTCCAATCGGAATGTGTTAGAAGAGTCCAGATCGGAATGTTTGTCACTCACCTCGATCGGAATATAGCTAAACACCACCAATCAGAATGTTGTAACCCTTTTCCGACCAAGCCAAAGAGCTATGGTCGGAATGTATAAACCATTATCCGATTACCAGATCGGAATACCGTAGAAATAACCAAAAATAAGCTAGAAAAATAAGCTAAAACTCTAATAAGCACAAGACTAAAATCCTAAGGCAAACCGTATGAAAATAAGCTACTAAACTGAAATTTAACAACTTTTAAGACACTAAATGAACAAGCTTTACGAAAAACAACTTTTATACGAAAATAACTTTTATAAAAACTTTAAAAACTTAAAGATAATCACAAATAAGCTATATAAATCAATGATCTAAAACATTCAAAAGCATAAAATCACAATCTTTAATCAAATAAGCAACACAATAAGCATGTAATCAACAAAATCAACCAAGAAAGAAAGGTAGAATGAGAGATTTAACAAGTAAAGTAAAGGTGCAATAAAGATAAAAATGAACTTACTTGAAAATTAAGGTGCAAGACAAAGTAATTAAAGTGCAAGATAAATAAAGGTGGAAGACTAATTGTCACCTTAGCCAACAAAGAAAAATGATTAATTAGCTAAACTAAATATAGGGGAGGATTAGGAAGCTTCCTCCCCTCCTTCCTTTCATCTTAATTGCGTCATTAGGTCCTTAAGCCTTTAATCTTCATTAATTGCACCATTAGTCCTTTATTCTTCTAATCTTCTTTAAATTTGGATTCTAATGACTTGTGGCTCGGGATTTCTTTTGAACTCGTCTTTTAATTCTTCAATAAAATAGACTTGAGTTTCTCGGCTTTTAGTAAACTTCCGTCTTTTGACTTTTTCTTCGATAAATCTTCAGAATTGGTCTTGGACTTCCGTTCTTTTTGCACTCTTGACTTCTCGACTTCATCTTTCATCTTTTTCTTCAATAAAAGCCCGTGAATGCCGTGTTTTCCCCACTTTTCACAATTTTGTCCTAAATCACAACAAAAACACAAACCGCGCATAATTCCGACATAAAAGACATAAAATACACGTTTTGGCTCGGTTATTATTGTAATTAAGTGATAAAAAGGATGGGTGTTTACACACCTATTAATGAACGTTATTGGGATCCTCTTGGGGAATGCCCAGCATAGCAGGAGTGAGAGGAAGTTTAGGACGAAGATAGGTAAGCTTCATGTTAGCATACACCTTAGGAATGAGTTTAGCTGGCACATATTCTTTCTTCTTCCTAGGAACACACATGAGAATCTGTTGTAAAAACCTAGGGTACATAAGAAATTTCTTTTTGAGACCACCAAGATTACCTAGCATACCATCCAAAATATAACGAGAAAAGTTGAACCTACGTCCTAGGGCCAAGCAAATCAAACCAGTAGCAATGGAGATGGGAAATGCATCCCAACTCCCAGCTTTGGGACTCAAGCAATGAATCAAGAAGTGAGTAAGCAACTTCCATTTGGGTGAAAAACGATTTTTCTGAAAATTAAATTTTCCTTCATGGTTATACCTAATGGAAGCCATCTTATCCAAGACTTCCTCATTCGAGAGGGAAACAATACCATCAGCATCTTGGAGATGCAAGGCAGAGCTACTGGAAGCTTCAATCACCACATATGGACGACCATCAATGGTGGCATGAATCTCCAATGGGTGACCCAGTACATCTCAAATATCAGTAGTGGACCAAAACTGACGTATGACTGAGTCATAAACAGTAGGGCATACGGTAAGAGCGTACCTGATGTGAGAAGCCTCAATGAACTCCAAGATGTCTGCATAATCCTCTCTCTGTGGGCCCTCGCCTAGGGAGGCCACTTTGTTGTGATCAGATTTGTATAGTAGTCCAACCATTGATGATCAGTTAAGCTTGGTAAGAAGATGGATGAAAATGGTTGAGTATGGAGCGTAGGAGTGTGTGTGTGTGTGTGTGTGTGTGTGTTTAGGTCAGATAATTGAGTCAAATGATCACATTGACCATAAATAATACCTAGAGTAACTGTTCATTGACCCCAAATTAAGGGGGTTGCCCTTTCCAAAATAAGTCATTAATGGGAGTAACCACTTGCCTTCTAATCCATTAATATCCAAACCATTTACCAAAATAATAGATAACTTGATGGACCAGAAGTAACTTATGCTGACAAAAATTCAAACAGTCAATAAGTCAACACCAATAGTAGCAATTGGTCAACCAATGTCAACGACAATGAACAGTGACCCCAAGAAGCACTAGGAGTCAAACACAACATTTTAAGGATGACTACTTAACCAGTAGGAGCAAGAGAGAGCCACCAGGAGTAACTTTAGTCGTCCACCAGAATGAACACACACAGCAAGAACCCATGAAAAATGGCGAAAGAAGCTACCAGATGTAAAAATGTACAAATTTACATGTACCACAAGCCTCCCCTTAGGCTTTGCCTCCCCATAATCCTAGACCTCACGGATTGACCATACCAATGTGAACCACCAAATAGTTAAACCTAGGTCCATCAAATGCTTTAGTTAACAAATCAGCAACATTGTCATCCGTATGTACCTTAAGAACCTGTATCAGCTTCTTTTCATTTGCATCTCGTATAAAATGGTACCGAATCTCTATATGCTTGGTTCATTGATGAAAAACAGGATACTTCACAATGCAGATAGTGCTTTGATTGTCAATGAATATTTTGGTATTCATAAGTTGAACCCATAGTCTAACATTTGATTTTGTATCCACAAGACTTGTCCACAACAACTAGCATCAACTACATATTCAGCTTCTGTTGAGGAAGTAGCTACTATTATTTGTTTCATACGTTTCCATGAGATAAGCCTGCATCCCAAAAACTGACAACCACCAATAGTTGACCTTCTATCATTATTAGCACCTGCATAGTCACTATCACTATAGGTTGCAATTACAAAAGGGGATTCCCTTGGATACCATAAGCCTAGCTTGGGTTGTGCTTTAAGATACTTAAAAATTTTCTTGACTGCATTTAAATTGGAGACGGTAGGTGCCACTTGATGTCTAGAACAAGCACTAACAGCAAACATAATGTCTGGGCGAGATGAAGTCAAATACATGAGTGAGCCTATCATAGACCTGTACAAGTGAACATTAACAAGAGGATCCGGCTCATTCTTGAGTTTGACCTTTGTTACCTCATAAGGTGTTGTTGCTTCTCTAAGAGGTTCCACATCAAATTTTTGAATAATGTCATGAACATATTTATCTTGACTAATAAAGATACCATCGTGCTGTTGCTTGACTTGGAGTCCTAGGAAAAATGTTAGTTCTCCCATTGCACTCATCTAAAACTCACCCTTCATCAACTTTTCAAACTCATCACACCATTCCTTTTAGGTAGAACCAAAAAGGATATCATCTACATACACCTGGACAAGGATGGTATCTTTGGCATTCTTCTTAAGAAACAATGTTTTGTCAATGGTGCCTCTTCTGTAGCCATGCTTCAACAAGATTGTCACACACGTGGCTAAATAAACAGCCCACACTCATTACTTGGTTACAAAGGATAAATGGACGTCTAGGATGCATTTGGACAGCTCAACAACTCAAGCACTCAAGGGTAATTCAGAGAATTCAGTAGCTAGGGTTTCTTGTATTTTACCATTCTAGAATCATCACTTGTAAGTCTATATAAGGAGACCTCAACATGTGAGAGTCCCTTGTTCCAGTTTTTCTCTGAAACATTGTAATTCCTTTTTAAAATATATAAAAGTTTGGTATTTTTAAGAAATTGTAATTCCTCCTTATGTTTTTGAAAGTTGGTATTGTTTAAGAGTGATTCTGAGTTCCATCTTATGTTATAAAGGTGTTTTGATCTTTGGATTGAAGCACGTTTTGGTTTAATAAGGTTTTCAAGTTTGAAAAAAGTTGAAAATCCTTGAATCTGTTTGGTTATTTTACTTGTACTAACCCCTATCCATAAGCCTAAAGCTCTTGCAAGCTTGTTGACACCAAGCTTGTGAAGGGATTTGAGCCTTTGGAAAGGTTGTTTGCTGCTTTGTGTTGGAGATCCACTCATACAAAGGTCTGCTTCTGCTTTGAACCATCAGCAGACCTTCATCTTCTTTGTTTAAGGACCCTAGGTGTGATCTATTTGTTGATCTACACTCTAGGGAGCATTGCTGACCTTCCCTAGGAAGTAAGGGGAAGAAGGTTCACTTTCTATCCCTTTTCTCTTTAAAATTTTTGTTCTAAGTCTGCTATATGTGATTGCTATGTGATTTGGTGTTCTTGTATTTGTGACTGCAAGTTTTGGTTTACTTTTGTTAGTTGTCACCTAGGTGAGCTATTAGGATCATAAAATCAGTAGGTTGTGTTTAAAAAACAAAAGTTTGTTTGAAAAGGTATTAAAACAAGGTTGTTTGGTTTTTGGGATCAAAAGGCCTTATGGACTTGTGCCCTTGGTTCTTGGGGTTTGGATACTCTAAACAAGGTATTTGTCACTGGTTTTGGTCATTGGTTAAGTCTTTTAAGGTTTGGAAAAGGTTTTGCAACTTTTGGAAAAATCTGATAAAAGTGCTTTGAAAATGGTCAAACACATTAGCAAGGATTAAATCCTGGTTGTTTGGATTTAGAGTCTGACTTTTGGTTTGGGAAGAGTTTTAGTGATAAGCTATCTGTACAATATCTGTTTGTGGAATTTGGTGGCTTATTGAGTGTGCTAGAGCTTATAGAAGTTGGCTGAAATGGTCATTTGCATCAGCAAAGTGACCACCTCAATTTTGCTTTGCATCTTGTTATCTAGTGTATGACCTTCTTATTTGTTGCTTGAATCTTGTTAATGTGCTACTTGTGAGTGTATTTGGCTATTTGGATTGTTTGCTCAAGTGCTTGTTAGCTAACTGGCTTATTGGCCTAATTTGTCCAAAATCTGTAATCATTTGGCTAAGTGGCCACTTGATTCACAAGGACTCAACCTTGATTCCTTCACAAAAGTTGCTTATAACAAGCTCATAAACAATCCTTGGTAATTTGGTAAACATTGGAACACTTTGACTTTTGGTCAAATAAGCACAATTTGGCTTATTTTTTAGTTTAGCTTATTGGTACATGCAACAACTTAATTTTTTTGATAGGTGTCATTTTCTTAGCTTATTATCATATTTGAGAAGTTACAGGTCTTTTGGTTAAGCTTTTGCTAGGAAACTAACTTTTTTGGCTTTTTTAGCCAGCTTATTTGCTTCTACAACTTATTCTACTTGACTTTTTGTGATTTTTCTTTTTGATTATTCTTAGTTAAGCTATGTGTGAGCTTTTGCAAAAAGAATCATCTTCTGAAACCCTCTAGAACTCAAACCCGACTATTTTGTCTTTTAGTGAAATTCTACATTGCTGATTTTTGGCTTATTGGTTAAGCTTTTTCAAAATTTCTTTTTACAGATCTCTTAAGCACCCCAAAAAAAGTTTGTGTGTTAAATTAGAGCTTATGGCATTATCTTATAGTTTATTGGGCTTATTGGCCCAATAAGAATAAGCCATTGACTTATTAAGATGTGATAAGCTCATATTCAGCTTTTGGGCCTTTAGAGTTTTGTGTTTAGAATTAAATTTGAGTCAGACTGGTGATTTTGGGCTTATTTGGTTGAGTTTGATTTTATTGGGCCCAAAACCCATTAAGATTGACTGTTTTTGTTTTTAGCCCATTTGGGGGCCCAATAGGGTTATTTTGGTAATTTCACTTTCATTTTTTGTTTATTTAGGTTAAAATAAACTAGTATGCAAGTTTTTAGAAATTTTTATAATTTTTGAATTTTTAATATTATTTTAATATTTAATTTTAGATTTTAATCATTTAAAATAGTTTTAATTGGTTTTAAATTTTATAAAAATAGTTTTTAGTTTAATTAAGTCATCTTAGAGTTTTACAAATCGAAAAATCCTAATTTGGGCTTTTTATTAATTATTTTGATTTTTAGGTCTTTAATTAACATTTAAAAATTAATATTTAATTAAATAAAAGGTTTGAACAAGTTTTGATCATTTGTAAACCCTAGTTACAATATTAGTTATTTTTGGTAACTTTTTGGGAATTTTTAGAGTTAATTTTTATTTTGTCCATTTTTACGTTTTTACGTTTTATCGTCGTAGTGTAATTTTAACGTATCCGTCATTCTAATTTCTCATCTTTTCTTTCTCTCATTTTAATCCAAAATCATATCAAGTTATTCACACACAATAATCCTGCTTGGGAAACGAACTTTTACCATTGGGTCATTAGTGCACGGTTTTCCTAAACCGTCGTACTTAATACTTACCGCATTTACGCCTTTTTCCTAAAAGGTCGTATTTTACCACAATCAGTAGCCTCGTACCTCCTCTTACGAGGAAGTAGAGACCCAGGAATGTAGCCATGAAGTGATGATGGCGAGTGCTAGAAATGGTAAGTCGTGGGTCATCTGGTACTCCTCCTCAGTGGTGGGGACCAGTGTAGCAGGTGGTGGAGCACTAAGAGAGTCATCGGGAAATGCGGCTCCGGCAGTCTGGCTGTCCTCAGAGTCTGAGGCCGACAGCCATCCGGGTAGTACAGATATTGGTGACGTAGAGATAGCTGGTGTGGGGGCTACCTCTGGTAGAAGAGTCGGAGATGCAACAGGTGGAGTCATGATACATTGAAAATAGTATTATTTTAAATTTTACAAATAAAAATAAATTTGGTTACAGTTTTATAGTGGATATCCCTTTTAAACAAACATCCTAATGTTTTAAGGTTACATTAATACTTATAAGATTAATTAACCGGATCGTTAATAACCGATGCACACTTGGTCCACATAGTATATGTATGCTCTACGTTCTACATGCTTAACTAATATAGTCCCAAAAAAAATCCCCAAAATTTAGTTACAGTCCAGTTAATAAAAAATTTATTTTTATTTAAATTGATCTGGTTCCCTATAACTATCGCTCTGATACCATTCTATGTGACACCCCGGGTTGGGTCAAAGGCAGCGGAAATAATATCTGGATGTCACAAGGGTGGATCGATAGCAAATAGTACATAGAGCATTAGATAAAAGATTATCCAACATATATTACATGAACAGTAATACAAATTGTTATAAAATTGTCTTAACATTATCAAAATAGATCGTTTGTTTTTCCCCATGTAGAAAACCCATGATGAGTCCTACAATGCAGTTTATTATGATGCTTGAGTCCATGCACACACCACGTATGTGCTTCAGTTCCCTGAGAAAAACATGCTTAGAGGGTCAACATAAAGTTGGTGAATTTACAGGTTTAATAAGGTACGTTTGGACAGCAAACATTCACAGCAGTAGCAATGCACAAAGCATTTATACTAAAAGGTAATTACATTCCATATTGCCTGAAACTAAGGCTTAACTCCATAGGTCCACAACAAATGAGGACCCCTGTTGCCTTACAATAAGGCTCCCATTTTCCAGTTCCAACATGGTATACATATGTTGTCCAGGCCAAGACACAGTGAGCGGTACTCACCCAGATGGGGATCGTCAATCCCAAATAGATCTATTTATAACATTCGGGCAATTTCAATAATTTTAACAGTTTCTACAATAGGCAATAGTAATCAAAGTTTGTATAGTTCAGTTTACGTCCATAAAACAAGTTGCATGTTTGCCACCCCCCCCCCCCATAGAGGATTTTAAAAGTTTATCAATATCTTGTGTGGGGCCGTAAACTTACCTTAGTGTCTGTAACAGCTGTGCAATAAAAGAAATCCAGGTAATGCTCACGTCACAGTCAACTACCTAATTAAATAGTACAGTCTCAGTAAATAATGAAGGAAACATATGTCCATGCTTATACAGTTTTTAGATGGTTTATTAATGCTACTATGTTTATTTAATTTACTGTAGTACAAGTATTAATAACGTCCAATCAGATTTGTTATTAAATTTCCTGTTTAAGTAAAAGTGTTTTACTTACAATTTTTGTATAAGTATACTTGTATTTAATTTATATAAATTATTTTTATAAAGTAAAATATAAATACTTTATTTAAATTTAAAGTCCCCAAAAGTTTCCAATATTTACTAAATAGTCTTTAAGTTCAAGTTTAAGAAATAACAATTTTAGTCCTTATAATTTAAGATTTATTCAAGTTTTACTAATTTAAATGGAATAAGGGTTTTAGGGTTTGTTTAAGTTTCGGATATGTGAAAAACTAGTCCCTCCATATTTTATTAAGGTAAAACTTTCGGATCTTAACACTTTTAGTACTTAGGGCTTGTAATACCTTCGGGTTATGGCAAGAATAGTCCTTCTAGTTATAATTAGGTTTTTTTTTAATTTTCATTTAAATGACAAGAATAGTCCCTAGGGCTTCTACATGTTTTGGCATATTACATAAATAGTCCTTAGGGTTATAAGATGATAATTTAACTTTAGGAAACTTAAAAAAATGGTCCTTAGGGTTAAATAAGTCACGAATGGAATTAATGAACCCTTAAATTTTCGGATATTTACAATACTAGTCCTTGTACTTAATGTTTTATCAAAACAAGTTTCAAATGTCATGATTTTAATCCATAAGTTTTATTAATTTACATTTTTAGTCCAAAAGTTTTTATAAGTTATATTTTTGTTATAAAACTTTATTTAAGTATTTAAAATACCAAGTGAGCTCATTAAATGGACCAAGAGAGCTAATGGGATATCTAATGGGCCTAAACATATTTACAAGTTTGTTATTTTCTTATCAAAATTAAATCAAGATCTCCAAATGGAGAAGTGAAACTCACAACATGCTTTATTTTTGTGTGTTTCAAATAAGATCCAAGTTAGTTACAAGTTTGCATGTTAGTCATAAGCTTTAAAATAAGCTTATAACCTACGGCTATAATTATTTGTAGTATTTCAAAATAAAGTCCAAGCTTGTTATATGTTTGCATGTAAGCTAAAAGTCACACAATGAGATCTAAGTTGTTTACAAGTTTATAAGCTAACCATAAGTTCACAAGGAACTATATAGCCCACGGCTATATTTAATCTTGGTGTCCCAAAATAAGGTTTAAGCTTGTTATATGTTTACAAGTAATTCACAAGTCCAAAAATAAGATCTAGGCTTATTACAAGTTTACAAGTTCATTAAAAGTTCAAAATGAACTTATATAGCCCACAGCTATATTTATTTGTGGTGTTTTAAGAATAAGATTTATGTTTATAAGTTAACCAATAATTTAAGAATAAGGTCTAGTCTAGTTACAAGTTTATAAGTTCACCAAAAATCCAAAAGTAGGACGTATAGCTCACGGCTATAATTAAATCCATAGAATGTTTTTTTTGTATGATTTTTACCAATTTTATTATAAGTACATAATCATATGTTTCTTACTAAGTAATTTTTATACATGTCTTATGACATATCAAAAATATGTCGTGACCTATATAGGTCATGGTTTCACAAATCTTGAGTTTTTACAAGTTTATCATATGTGATCACCAAGTGAATGATTATGCATGCATAGAAAATAAAAGTAAATAAAGAAAAGTAAGGTTAGTTGTAAAATCCATGATTTTACCATTATAAAATATATCAACTTTGTACCCAATAATTCTAGAACATTTTATCATGTATTATATTTCTATAAAATATGTGAACATGCCTTATATGTACTTATACACTTACATGCTTTTTATAAATAATTACATAACATATACCTTGTAATTATACTTGGACAACTAATAAAATACCTAGGCGTATGATTGTACACAATATTTAACAAAGTGTGACATACTATTATCCCGTGACTACTTTGAGCCGTGTATATACATTATACATGCATGCACATCTCTTAAAAATATGGAAGTATACACTTTGTCATCCCCACAACACTTAGCAATTTAATACTTCCACCCTCTTATCTCCATGTAGCCGTGTATATGTATACATACATACATGCACACTCATGTAAATCTTGGAAATGACCATTATACCCTTCTAAGCCAATCTACACACTCATGGACCAACACTTGGCAAACCCTTGCCTCCTTTTGGTCAGTTCTACACGGCATATATGGAAGGAGATCAAGGGGTGCCTAGTTTTTGCCAAATGAAGCAACACTTGGCATGGGAAATCTACCTTATGTGATCTTGTCCCCTACCCTTCTCTCTCCCTCTAGCCGTCTATATCCACACACATAGTCATTTCACATGCAAATCCAAATCACAACATTCCCTCATCCAAAAACTCTCTCAATCATACGGATTGAGACATTCATCCACTCAAAAACACATTAAATCCACGAAGATCTTTGTCTTCATCCTCATAACTTCTCATGATGGGTTATGTTTACACCAACTTGATCTTCAAAGCAACCAAGATAAACCCTAGCCAAACCAAACTAGGTCCCAGCTTGGATTTGTTTTAGGGTTTCATCATCTTCAAGCTTGAAACAATAATCTCCTTAGTTCTCTTGTTTCTCTTTGTTATCATTTAGCTAGTAAGTATCACTAATACTAACTTTTCTTTATTTACTTATATTTTCTTTGCATGCAAAATCATTCACTTTTTAATCATATATGAAGAACTTGTTGGGAACTCAAAACTAGAAACCATGACCTTAAAGGTCACGGCTTCTTTTTGTACACACCAAAGATTTGTGCAACAAGGTTTTAATAAAGGAATATGTGATTATCTATGTATAATGACCTAATAAAAATCATGAACACATTTTATGTAATTAATTATAGCCGTGGGCTATAAATCTTATTGTTGGATTTTGATGAACATGCAAGCTTATGATAAACCTAGATCTCATGTTTAGACTTTAAATTAACTAATAATCATGTAATAAACATAGATCTCATAATGAAAACACATGGAAAATAATATAGCCATGTGCTATATAAGTTCATTTTGAACTTGTGATGAACTTGTAAACTTGTAATAAGCCTAGATCTTATTTTTGGACTTTTTGAATTATTTGTAAACATATAACAAGCTAAAATCTCATTTTGGGATACCAAGATTAAATATAGCCGTGGGCTATATAGTTCCTTGTGAACTTATGATTGACTTATAAACTTGTAAAACAACCTAGATCTCATAGTGGGACTTTTAGCTTACATGCAAACTTATGACAAGCTTGGACTTTATTTTGAAATACTATAAATAATTATAGCCGTGGGTTATAAGCTTATTTTAAAGCATATTATTAACATGCAACCCTAAAACTAACATGGATCTTATTTGAAACACACCAAATAAAACATGCCGTGGGTTTTTACTCTATATTTATATATCTTGATTTAATTTTGATAAGATAATAACAAACTTGTAAAAACCTTAGATCTATACCTTGATAAATTATTGATGGACTAGTTAAGCCCATGCAACAATTTTCCAAAACTTAAATAAGCCCTATAAGCCTAATAAAATATGGCTGTGTATATACAAGAGCCCATTAGGCCCATTTAATGCCTTGTAATCCTACTTAGCTAATCTTAGTTTATTAATGGACTTAAAATATGTTTAGGCCCATTAGATAGCCCATTAGCTCTCTTGGTCCATTTAATGAGCTCACTTAGTATTTTAATACTTAAATAAAGTTTTTATAACAAAAATATATCTTATAAAAACTTTTGGACTAAAAATATAAATTAATAAAACTTATGGATTAAAACCGTGACATTTGAAATTTGTTTTGATAAAATAATAAGTACAAGGACTAGTATTGTAAATATTCGAAAGTTTAAGGGTTCATTAATTCCATTCGTGACTTATTAAACCCTAAGGACCATTTTTGTAAGTTTCCTAAGGTTAAATTAACATTTTATAACCCCAAGGACTATTTATGTAATAAGCCGAGACATTTAGAAGCCCTAGTGACTATTCTTGTCATTTAATGAAAGTTATAAAACCTAATTATAACTAGAAGGACTATATTTTCCATAACCCGAAAGTATTATAAGCCCTAAGTACTAAAAGTGTTAAGATCCGAAAGTTTTACCTTAATAAAATATTGAAGGACTAGTTTTGCATATATACGAAACTTAAACAAACCCTAAAACCCTTATTCCATTTAAATTAGTAAAACTTGAATAAATCTTGAATTACAAGGACTAAAACTGTTATTTCATAAACTTGTAACTTAAAAACTATTTAGTAAAAGTTGGAAACTTTTGGGGACTTTAAATTAAATTTAATAAAATATTTATATTTTATTTTTATGATTTATATCTATAAATTAAATACAAGTATACTTAAACAAAAATTGTAAGTAAAACATTTTTAATTAAACAAGAAATTTGATAACAAATTTAATTGGACGTTATTAATACTTGTACTACAGTTACTTAAATAAACATAATAACATTAATAAACCGTCTAAAAACTGTATAAGCATGCACATATGTTTCCTGCATTATTTACTGAGACTGTACTATTTAATTAGGCAGCTGACTATGACGTTAGCATTACCTGGATTTCTTTTATTGCACAGCTGTTACAAACACTCAGGTGAGTTTACAGCCCCACACAAGATATTGATAAACTTTTTAAAAAACCTCTATGGGGGAGAAAACATGCAACTTATTTTATGGACGTAAACTGAACTATACAAACTTTGATTATGATTTCCTATTGTAGAAGTTGTTAAAATTATTGCAATTGCCCGAATGTTATAAATAGATCTATTTGGGATTGACGGTCCCCATCTGGGTGAGTAGCGCTCACTGTGCATTTGCCTGGACAACAGATGTATACCATGTTGGAACTGGAAATGGGAGCCTTTTTGTAAGGCAACGGGGATCCTCATTGTTGTGGACCTATGGAGTTAAGCCTCAGTTTCGGGAAATAGGGAATGTAATTACCTTTTAGTATAAATGCTTTGTGCATTGCTACTACTATGAATGTTTACTGTCCAAACGTACTTTATTAAACCTGTAAATCCACCAACTTTATGTTGACCCTCTAAGCATGTTTTTCTCAGGAAACTGAAGCAAGTACGTGGTGTGTGCATGGACTCAAGCATCATAATAGACTGCATTGTAGGACTCATCAGGGGTTTTCTACTTGGGGAAAACAAACAATCTATTTTAATAATGTTAAGACAATTTTTATATCAATTTGTATTTCTGTTCATGTAATATATGTTGGATAATCTTTTATCTTATGCTCTATGTACTATTTGCTATCGATCCACCCCTGTGACATTCAGATATTATTTCCGCTGCCTTTGCCCCAACCCGGGGTGTCACATTAGTGATACGTACTTGCTAAATGATAACAAATAAAATCAAGAGGACTAAAGAGATTAGTGTTTAAGATTTCAACAATGGTGAAACCCTAATATAAATCCAAGCCGTTACCTAGATTGGTTCGGCTAGGGTTTATCTTGGTTGTCTTGAGTATCAAGTTGGTATAGATGATACCAATGATTAGAAGTTATGAGGATGAAGAAAAGATGTAGTGAAGTTAATGTGTTTCTAGGTGGAACTTGGTGAAAGCTTGTTGTTATCCGTATGATTGAGAGAGATGAGATTGAGAGAATGTTATGAGATTGGTTTTGCATGTACACTGAGTGTATGTGTGTGTTTGATTCGGTTTAAGAGGGAGAGAGAATGGGGAGACACAATCTCATTGGTAAGATCCCATATGCCAAGTGTAAGTTTTCTTCACCAAAAACAAGACACCCCCTTGAACTCCTCTAGGTGCCGTGTGAGGGTGACCAAAAAGGGAGGCAAAAAGTTGCCATGTGTAGTACCATGAGTTGTATGAGTTAGATACAAGGGTATCATGGTCACTTCCAAAGTTTACATGAAAGTGTATGTATGCACTCATGCACATACATGGCTAGAATTGGGCATGGGGTTAGGAGCATGTTTAATTTTTGTTAAGTGTTATGTATAAACATATGTCTAGGTATTTTTATTATTTATCCAAGTATGGTTTCAAGGTATGTGTCATATGGTTACTTGTAAAAGGTATGTAAGTACATATACACATAATGTCAAGCTCACACATTTTATACAATTATAGTTCATGAGAAAAAGTTCTAGAATTATTGGGTACAAAGTTGTTATAATTTATAATGGTAAAATCATAGATTTTACAGTACTGGTGGTTTTTTCAAGTGTGGACAACAAGGCCATCAGCAAAAGGATTATCGCCAAGGTGAGATAGAAGGCACCTCTGGACATGCCGACACCAAACCACCTCCTACTTCTGGTCGTGTGTTCACTACTACTAGATATCTGGCGAACAAGACTTCAGGTACCATCATTGGGAATCTCTTTATGAATGGTTTGGTAGCATGTGTTCTGTTTGATACTGGAGCGACTCATTCAGTCATATCCACTAATTTTGTTGTACGTGTTAGGATTTCCCATATGCCATTAGATAATGCCTTATGCATTTCCACGCCACTTACGGACTTTGTACGAATCACTCAGGTGTATAGAGATCTTCCCCTAGACATTGATGATAAGATCCGTAGAGTTGACACACTTCCTTTGGACATGTGAGATTTTGATTTGATATTGGGCATGGACTGGTTATCCAAACACCAGGATACGATTGACTGCCACATTTATAAGTTATCTTCGGTGATGTTAAATCTCCAGAGTACATACACCATGGTTTTCTGCCAGGGAGGTCAGTACAAATTATTTCATCCATCGAGGCGCGTGCATTACTAACACACGACTGTCAAGGCTTTATAGCCAATATTCATGACATTACCGCCGAGTCTCCATTGATCCAAGATTAGCCTATTGTGTCAGAATTTCCTGACATCTTTCCTGATGAACTTCCGGGCATACCACCTGTTCGTGAAGTCGAGTTTGGAATTCAGCTCATCCTAGGTGCAGAGCCAATTTCCAAAGCTCCTTATCACATGGCTCCTATAGAGCTTAAAGAACTAAAAGATCAGCAGCAGGAACTTCTGGAACGAGGTTTCATCCATCCCAGTGCATCGCCATAGGGTGCACCGGTACTTTTCGTGAAGAAGAAAGACGGAAGCATACATATGTGTATAGACTATCGTGAGCTGAACAAGATTACGATCAGGAATCGTTATCCTTTTTCGCGAATTGATGACCTGTTCGATCAACTTCAAGGCGCCAAGTATTTTTCCAAGATCGATCTGAGATCCGGCTACCATCAGTTACGGGTTAAAGAGCAGGATATCTCTAAGACTGCTTTCCGTACACGTTATGGGCACTACGAGTTCTTAGTCATGCCATTCGGACTCACAAATGCACCAGCAGTCTTCATGGATTTGATGAACCGTGTCTTCCATGAGTTTCTGGACAAGTTCGTTATCGTGTTCTTTAATGACATCCTGATTTTCTTCATATCCAAGGAGGAACATGAGGAACACCTTCGTACAATCTTGCAGATTCTTCGTCAGAAACAGTTGTATGCCAAGTTCTCCAAGTGTGAGTTCTGGTTAAGCAAGGTGGCATTTCTGGGCCATATTGTATCTGCAGAAGGGATCACCATGGACCCTACAAAGGTCGAAGCTATCACCAAATGGCCGAGACCTACATCTACAAGTGAAGTCAGAAGTTTTCTGGGTTTAGCGGGCTACTACCGCAGGTTTGTACAGAACTTTTCACGGTTAGCCTTACCTTTGACTAAGCTGATGAGGAAAGGAGAGAAATTCGTCTGGACGGAAGAACGAGAGAAGATCTTTGAAGATCTTAAGCAGAAGTTAGTGACTGCACCTATTCTTACTCTCCCATCTGGCTCAAGTGGATTTCAGATCTATAGTGACGCTTCAGGAAAGGGTCTAGGCTGTGTTCTCATGCAACATAGGAAGGTTATTGCATACGCATCACGACAGCTGAAACCTTATGAAGAAAACTATCCTACTCATGATTTGGAGCTTGCAGCTGTTGTTTTCGCATTGAAGATCTGGAGATATTATTTGTATGGTGAATCATGTGACATATTCACCGATCACAAGAGTCTCAAGTACATCTTCACCCAGAAGGAACTAAACATGAGACAGAGAAGATGGTTAGAGCTACTGAAGGATTACGACAACAACATTCAATACCACCCTGGTAAGGAGAATGTGGTGGCAGATGCTCTAAGCAGAAGGTCGGGTATGATTGTTGGCATTTGGATTGCAAAGGAGATCATCCGTTACCTAGAGATGACTGACATTGAGTTTTGTGTACGAGGACAGCACGGTTACTGGGCTAATCTTAGAGTGGAACTAGACTTACATTCTAGGATCAAGGAAGCTCATAAGGACGATGGTGAGATTTGGGCTATCATTCAGAACCTCGATCAGCAGACGGAGTTTTGTGTTGACGATGATGGTATCTTATGGCAGGGACCTAGACTAGTGGTTCCTGATGACTATACACTCAGGAAAGCTGTGCTGACTGAAGCTCACAACTCTTCACTTACCATACATCCTGGTTCTACCAAGATGTACCACGACATCAAGCAACAATTTTGGTGGAGTGGTATGAAGCAGATTGTTGCCACCTTCGTTTCTAAATATATGATCTGCCGGCAGGTTAAGATCGAACACCAGTGAGCTAGTGGTTTACTACAACCATTAGAATTTCTAGCATGGAAGTGGGACAAAATCTCCATGGATTTTGTTGCTGGTCTTCTTGTGACTTAGAGGAAGAACGATGCCATCTGGGTTATTGATAGATTGACTAAATCTGCTCATTTTCTGCCGATCCACAATCCGGTTAGTAAATTAGCAGATACTTTTCAGAAGGAGATCATGAGACTGCATGGTACTCCATCAGAAATCATCTCTGACAGAGATCCCCGTTTCACATCGCGTTTCTGGTAGAATCTGCCTGAAAGCTTGGGGCACCAGACTCAAGCGCAGCACTGCCTTTCATCCTCCGACCAACGGACAGTCGGAACATACCATTCAGACATTGGAGGACATGTTGCGGGCGTGTGATCTAGAGTGGTCACGAAGCTGGGATGATTATGTCTATCTAGTGGAGTTTGCAAACAACAACAGCTGGCACGCTAGCATCAAGTGTGTACCTTTTGAGATGTTGTATGGTAGGAAGTTTCGCGTCCCAATCGGTTGGGATCAGGTGGGCGAACGACTGCTTGAGGGTCCAGAGATGATTGAGGTGACCAATGAGAAGGTCGCAGTCGCTAAGGCGAGAATTTAAGAGGCTCGTGCTCGCCAGAAGAGCTATGGTGATAAGCATCGTAGAGATGTAGCTTTCAACGTAGGTGTTAGCCTCAAATATTGAGTCAAACAAGAATGTTCGGTCATAGGTTTATACTATAACATTTATTAGAACGTTGTAATAGTTAGTTAAAATAGTCTTGACATTACGGGCTTGATGGCTAGCTTAAAAGGCCTCTTTCAAGGTACTAAGCATCTATTCAAGCCCCGCCCAATCAAACATATAGCCCATTGTGTCACATGTAGGTAAGGTTATAAATACCCTTCCTAGCATGTTAGGAAGGGTGTTGGTTGTTCATTTTTCTTAATCTAATCTTCCCATAGTTTCACACACTTCTCTCTCTTTTCTCTCTCTACTTTCTCTCTCTATAATTCATCTACTTCATCTATTTTCTTTCTTTCTTGTTTTATCATCATATTATATGGGAAAACATTTGGTATCAATCGCCATAGGGTAGTTTTGTGATTCGTTGTTGATATACTACTTAGTTCGTGTGACTTATACATAAAATCATCTCGGATTCAAGTTTTTCTTGTGCTTTCCGTGCTCTAAATCTTGTTATATATCTCTAAATCTTTCATACGTGTGGTAAAGATTTGGTTATTGTGGTTTGCTTATTATCACGGATTTCTTGTAAAAATCTCAAGTTTTTACCTTAAGTCTCGGAAGTGCACTCATATTGCGATAAGGGCTTCAGTATTCCGATCACAAAAGCCTTAGGGTTTCTACATTGTGATCACGGATTGTGATCACTAGTATTACGATCACTGGTATTGCGATCACTAATATTGCGATCACAAATATTCTGATCACTAGTATAGCGATCACTGGTATTGCGATCACAAATATTGCAATCACTAGTATTGCGATCACTAGCATTGCAATCACAAATATTGCGATCACTAGTATTGCGATCACTAATATTTCGATCACTAATATTGCGATCACTTGTATTGTGATCACTAATATTCCGATCACTCATATTGTGATCACTCATATTGCGATCACTCACATTCCGATGACTATTCTGATGACATTCTGATGACTATTCCGATGACTATTCTGATGACTATTCCGATGACATTCCGATAAGCACATTCCGATAACATCTTTTAAGGGATTTCAACATTTTTTAAGTCAACAACAATCACTATAACATCTACTTAAGACCATATTCATTTCTATATTCAAAGCTTATCAAGATGGATTCTACTACAAAATATCGTGTGACAAACAACAACATCATGGTGGCGGGCAATAAAGAAAGACCACAAATGCTTGTGTCTGGTAGATATGCACAATGGTGATGTTCTTCGCCGTTGTATCACTGACGGACCCTATACTCCCACTACAATCACCATTCCTGCAACTCCAGCAACCGATTCGACACCTGGTGCCGCTGAGCAGACTATTAAGGAAACATATGAGAATAATTCCAAAGAGAACCGTGCTTGGATTGATGCAGAGAAGGAAGCAATATATCTGATTCTAAGTGGGATTGGGGATGATATTTACTCAACGGTTGATGCATGTTCTACTGCTAAAGAGATGTGGTTTGCCATTGAACGTCTGCAACAAGGAGAATCATTGAACAAACAAGATGTAAAAACAAACTTGTTTTGGAACTTTGGTAAATTCACTTCTTTGGATGGGGAATCAATTGATTCATATTACTCCAGATTCTACAAAATGATGAATGATATGACAAAAAACAATTTGTAAGTCTCCACCATGCAAGTAAATGTGCAATTTTTACAACAACTTCAACAAGGGTGGACACGATTTGTAACTTTGGTGAAACAACAAAACAAGTTGGACGAGGTCAACTATCACACGCTCTTTGACATTTTGAAACAATTTCTGAATGAGGAAAATGAACTTAGAGCTGAACGGGTAGCAAAGACTGCTAATCCACTTGCTTTGGTGTCTACCACTCACCATGTCCAATATCATCGCTCTTGTGCTCCAAAATAATACTCCACTACATCGTCCTCACCAAGATACTCCACTTCATCCAAGTCTTCAGCTCCCACAAGATCACGAGACAAAGAACCAAGAGCACCATCACCATCATCTGAGCCATCATCTGAGCCATCATCTGAAGAGGACAGTGACGAAGAACTAGCTCAAAAAGATAGGGAGATGAAACAACAAATAGCTTTCATTATGAAGACCTACAAGAAAATCTTCAAACCCACCAACAACAATCTTCGAACATCATCTAACACAAGGAACCAATATGTTGAGAGTCCTCGAAGGTATGACACACGTCAACGTGATGAAAGTCCTCCTAGGTATGACCGACGTAATCCAACTCATGTTGAGGGTTCTGCAAGGTATGATCGACAAACTGCTAAGCATGATACTCAGAGGATTGCTATTGTTGCTGGGAATATGGAAACTGTTGGCACTCAAGTGGTTCAGTAAAGTGGAATTCAGTGCTTTAATTTTCAAGGTTATGGGCATATGGCAAAGGAATGCAGAAAGCCGAAACGAGTTAGAGACTCTGGTTATCATAAGGAAAAGATGCTGCTATGCAAGAAGATGGAAGCTGGGGTTATACTGTCGGCTGAGGAAGGAGCAATGCTTGATGACACTGATGATGAAGCCTCCGACCAAGGTTGAAGAAGTTCTTAATGTCACTGAAGACGACAACGGTCCTATCTTTGATACTGAGCCAATTGAAAAGGTATACACTGTAGAGGAATATAATGTTTTTGCCAATGCTAATACGCATGAGCATTGCGATCATACTTAAACCATTAATGACACAAGTATGATGGAAACAGTTGATAGCATTACCACACCTGATTCATCAGACATGTGCAATAATGAGTCTTAGGATGATCAATATGCAAACGAGTATGATGATGATGAGGAGCGTATTGCGCTTGCAAACTTAATTACTTCCTTACAAAAAGATGTCAAAGAAACTAAAAAGAGTCAAAAGCAATTAAAGAAGGCAAACGCTACGCTCACTCAAAATTTTGAAGAATGCAAAGCTGCTCTAATTAAATCTAGTGAGACCATTGATAGCTATAGAGCTCAGCTTCTTCAAAAGACCATTGAGATTGAGGGGTACAAAGGGTGTTTAATTAACGTTAAAAAGGACGATTATCAACAGAAATATAACGAAACTCTTAAGATTATATAACAAGAGAAACGTAAACATAATACCTATTTGAGTACTAAACGTCACAAAACGTATCTTGCTACCACGAAAGTCAATGAGCTAACTCAAGTAAATGGTTTTCTTCAAGAGGATAAAACTAAACTTGTTAATGAAAAGAATGTAGTGGTTGAAAAGTTGGAAAAGGATTTCAAAACTAAACAAGCGAAAGATATCGAAAAAATGGTGGAACTTGAAACTCAAATTTATTTTTAAAAGAAAATTGTTTACAAAACTAATCAATCAATTCAAACCATGAGAATGTTGGCACCTCATTTGTTTTTTAAGGATCGACCTAGTTTTTCTAATCCTAAGTACCTTGAGCAAGCTCAATCTGAGAATCAACACTTATATCTTGATGAGTCCCAACGGACCGATCTTGAATGCCTTGTTGTTAGGCCCGATAGTGAAGATTCAAACGATTTGGAAGAAGAGAGTAGACCAAAAGTTAATAAAGAATTTGTTAAACCATATAATTATGCTTATGAAAACAGTCTTTATGGTCTTATCAAACCGCAAACAAAGAAGTCTCGTGAGCAAATATTTTTCGAATGTGAACAAATAAGAATTAAACAGTGACAAAATTTTGCAACTAAGAAAACAAATTTTTTAAAATTTATTGAGTACTTGCCATATAAAGCTTCTGTCAGCAAGAGTAAGCAAGCACTCAGTTTTCTAAAACAAAACATAAAAAAATTCAAAAGGGTTATTGATGACGACTAGAAAGAACGTGAACGTTTGAAAGGCAACAAAGAAATTCCTCACGATATAACTGTGCTTGTGAAAAGTATTTTGATTCTGCTTGCGGAAAGAACGCAAAAACATTTTTTGGAGTTTGATACTTTAATTAAGCAAGAAATGTTTGATGATTTGAAAGATGTGGAATCTCTTGAACAAGAAGTGAACGACCATCAACCTGAAAGAGACAAATTTTCTATAGCATATGATCTACTCTTGCAAGAATGCCTCTCAAAAGATATTATGTGTGTTTATGTTACATCTTGTGCTGATATTAATGAATATTATGATGTTGCATGTAAATATCTAGATCAAGTCAAAGAGTGTGAACGTCTTGAAACTGAGCTTTCGAATAAAATTGACAAAAAAGAGTTTTCATTACATCAACATAGATATGATTATCTTCAAAAACATTATCATTCACTTGAACTTTCTTTGCAACACAAAGTTGGCAGCTTGTCAAATGATACACCTTTGGAAGTGATAAGACTACAATTATACATAGTCTCATCGTCCAAATCGGGCTTAAAACGCTTAAAATATCATTAAAATACCCAAAAATATGCCTGTGTTTGTTCATTGTGTATTTTAGGTACGGATATCGTGAAATCAACAAAAGATCACAAGAATCAAGCAAAAACGAACACGAGAAACGAAGCCGCACAAAGAACCGGACCCGAATCATGATTTTCCATTGAAGTCCTTGAAGTTTGAAGATTTGGCATGATTGGTCCCTCATCTTTTGAAGACTTAACAATTTTGGTCCTTGTAAATATTAATTATATAAGAAAGGTCCTCAAAGTTTCAAGATTGTACAAGATATTCCCTTGAAGAATACAAATATTACATTATAAGCCCTTGGAAAAGCTTTTCATAAAGTATTGTGGCCAAAATGGGAAATTGCAAACTTTCGTAACAAAGGATAAGTAGTTATGGCTGTTTAAACTTGGTTTGACAACACAATGGAACATGAGGGGTTTCTTTTGCCAGACAACAATACTTCATTCCACCAACCAGCCTTTGACACGTCATTTACCACTAACAAGATTAATTAATAAACAAAATTTTTTAAAATGGTTTATTTGTTATATTTTGAGACCGGGAAACACATTCTGTAGCATCAACATCCCCTATTCCCCCATTGATGAAACATTAGAACCTTGTTAGAAATACGTTTTACGTATATAAGAAGTATCGGTCACTCCACAATATTATTTATGTTGTAATAGCTCGTAGTTAACAAATAGTTATTAGTTGCTTATTAAGTTAAGTAAGAACCGGTCCATGGGCTTGTCATGGACCGGCCCAAGCCCATGTTAGCTTGGAAGTATAAATACCCCTTTCCACCATGGAAAGGGGTTGGTTGTTGTCATTTTCTAGTTTCCACTTAATGAAATAACACATAGTTTCTCTCACTTTCTCTCTCTAGAAATCATCAACCCCCTTCATAGATTCATAGGTTATCAATATTCTACATTTGGTATCAGAGCTATGGGGTGATTTAAGGTAGTGATTTGTGTGGTTTTTTAGTTTTTGATTGTATTAGTGTTCTTTAAGAAGATTCATCTTGATTCTTGGTGTTTTTTGGTGTTTTTGTGATTGGGATTAGTGGATAAGTATTAGTTTTTACTTATTATTGTTGAAATCACAAAACTTTTTGGGTCATTTGGTCAAAATCTGGGTTTAATCTTCATATTAGTGGTCGACTGTTCATCGTATTAAGGTTTCTGATTAACCCAGCAAAAGTTCCGGATCAAGAAGTTCCGGATCAAGAAGTTCTGGATCAAGAAGTTCCGGATCAAGAAGTTTCGGATCAAGAAGTTCCGGATCAAGAAGTTCCGGATCAAGAAGTTCCGGATCAAGAAGTTCCGGATCAAGAAGTTCCGGATCAAGAAGTTCCGGATCAAGAACTTCCGAACCAAGAACTTCCGAACCAAGAAGTTCCGGATCAAGAAGTTCCGAACCAAGAACTTCCGAACCAAGAAGTTCCGGATCAAGCCAAAAGTTCCGAACCAAGAACTTCCGAACCAAGAAGTTCCGGATCAAGCCAAAGTTCCGAACCAAGAACTTCCGAATCAAGAAGTTCCGGATCAAGCCAAAAGTTCCGAATCAAGGTAATTCCAAGCCAAATCTTCCGAATCAAACTTCCGAATCAACAAAAAGTTCCGAATCAAGGGTTATTTTGCTTGTTTTTTCGACGATTTTTTTAGAGGATTTAATCTTGGTTTCTTACAACAAAAACACAACACAATTCACAAGCTTTACTTCACTGCTCGATCAACCGATAATCTTTGTCTCTTTGAAGTTAACAAAATGAATCCGAACTCAGTAATGCCTCAGATGACATCACTTACGGATATTTCCGTCATTACGGGAACGGATAATCGCCCGCCAATGCTCATCAAAGAAGTTTTTGAAGCATGGGAAGGCCGGATGATGTCTTATCTTAAGGGAAAACCGGTTTATGGGAGGCTTATGGTTAAGTCAATCTTAAATGGCCCACTTGACTATGGTACCATCGTGGCTAACAATGTGTCTCGACCAAGAGAATTTGAAGAACTTACACCAGCTCAACAACTTGTTGCCGATGCAGACGAGAAAGCTCTTCAAACAATTCTCCAAGCTCTTCCCCATGACATCTATAGGATGGTAAGTCAGTATACGGTGGCAAAGGATTTATGGGAACGTCTTAAGGTGTTGCTACAAGGTACGTCTCTCACCAAGCAGGAAAGGGAATGTCAGTTGTATGACCTGTTTGACAGATTCACTTACAACCCAGGGGAAACGCTTCACTATTATTACTTCAGATTCACCACACTCATGAATGATCTGAATGTATACAATCTGGTGATTGATCCATTCCAGGTTAACACCAAATTCTTGAATACTTTACCTCAAGCTGAATGGGGTGAGTATATTACCGATGTTAAGTTAACCAGGGATCTGCATAAGTGCAATTTGGATCAACTATATGCTTTTCTTCAGCAGCATGAGAAACATGTGATCATGCACCGTTCTCCACGAGGTATGTACCCTGATTCATTAGCTTTGATGGCGAATCAACCAAGCTTGTCTCACAACAACACTCCTTATATTTTGGGACATCAAGCCTATCATCCATCACCTTACATGACACCAACTTTTCCCCAATACTCGATTCTACCACAACCACCCACCTCACATCAGCAACAATATTGGTTTAGTGCACCTTCATCACAATATGCTACACAACCTCACCCAGCAAGTGTTGCACCTTATGCTCAATCTTCATATTCATCTTATCAAGAGAATGCAGCATATCCAACAAGCTACCCTGATCAAATGAGTATTCCTTCTAGTGATTATGCAGCTCAAGACCAAGCGATGTACTGTGATGATGAGGAAGTCCCCGTTCCTGTATTCAAACAAGGTGCTGATCCAGTTGAAGTGTTAACCACTATGTCTGCTTATCTCACAAGGACTTTAAGCAAACGAGGATTTAGGGGATCAGCTCCTACCAACAATCAGTTGAGGAATTCATCCAATTCTCGCCAACAAGCTACAATTGAGAATGGCAGGGTAATGGTTCAGCCTATTCAACCATATCAGGGGAGACCTACCACATCAACTACCAATGCTCGCACAGTCAATCAGGCTCCAATGGTCAATCCTGCTCCACGGGCTAATTCCACGGGCAAATTGCGAATGATTACATGCTACAACTGCAAGGAAGAGGGTCATATGTCCAGGGATTGTAAGAAACCCAAGAGGAGAAGGGATGGACAATGGTTTGCAGAAAAGATCTATCTGGTTAATGCTCAGGCACAAGGAAGGGAAATTGATGAAGAGGAGCTTGCATTTCTTGCTGATCCAGGGATTGCTGAACAAGACGGTGTCACCACACAGAATGCAGCATACCAAGCTGATGATCTTGATGCGTATGACTCAGACTGTGATGACTTCCAATCTGCAAAGGCTTCTCTCATGGCAACTATCTCCAGCTTAGGGCCAGAAAAGAGATCTGAGGTACTTATTAATACCACCGATAATACCACTGATGCTCGTATTCAACCACATCAAGTTGTGCAAGAGAGTGCTGATTCGAATGAATCTTCGGTGGTGAGTCTTTCAAATGAGAAGACAAACAATGATAGCAATATCAATGTGAGTCCCCAGACTTTGAGTGAATCACAACCGGGACCCATTTCGCATACGCCTACTCCTGCTCAACAAGATTTGGTCATGGTTCCTGCTACATTACTTAGCCAAATGAATGCTGCACTCTTAGAAACCTTAGCTAAGAATAAGAATTTGTCTGATGAGCTTGCCTTAAGCAATGAGAAAGTTCAAACATTGGAATTAGTGCCTTCGTCTAGTGTTCTAACTAATCCCGAATATGATCATTTTAGAAACAAACAAATGGGTCACTTGCAAGAAATTGAAAACTTAAGAGCTAATCTGACTAATGAACTTAAAGAAAAGGAGATAGTGGTCACTAATTTTCAAAAACTTCAAACGGATTTTGAGTTACTCGAGTCTAAGAAGAATGAAATGGAGATTAATGCTACTAATAAGATTAGAAGTCTAGATTACTTGCTGTTAAGACAATACGCTGCTTCTCAACTAGTGCACTTATTTGATGCTTCGTTTAGAGAATTTAACTTATCTCGTCTAAAAGGCCTTCCCCCTAATCCACGGTATGCAAAACAAGCTTTAAGACATAGTCCTAGACTTTATAATGCAACTCAATTAGGATTGGCCTTAGACCCGATTGTTTTTCCCGATGATCGAACAAGTAAGGATCTAGTTGATGAGGATCGGTCATACAATTCTACAAAATATCCCGAGTGTGATTATTTTAAATTAAATAAGGAGCTTGCAAAAACGGATTTTAGAATTCGCTTCCATATGGACAAAGATCTCATAACAGCACCGACCTACATATTAGATGAAGAAAACCCTAGTACATTTCCTACACTTGTCAATATGGAAGGTCCTAAGGAAATTCCAAAGGATCTTCCACCTGTTAGCACTGTATGGTTAAACTTGCAAGAGATTAATCAATACTTTACTAATTTTGACAAGGTCATTTTGGATTGTACGACTTCAAATGGCTTAAATGCCGGAGAATGGGCTTTCGAACATATGAACGAGGTGTTTAAAAATGAGATCAATCCGTTTGTCGAAAGTCTAAAAGGAACTTTTGCATCTCTTAAGGAAAATCTTGTGTTTGAAATTGGTGAAGTTCAAAAAGTGTTTTATGAAATGGACACCGCTTACGAACTACAACTAATTGAAAAAGAAAAGATTTTAACCGAATATGACCGATTCTTGTCTGCAGTAATCTCGTGTGATGTGCTTACTACTGTAAATGTTAATTATTCGAATGAGCTTACATCCGCTATGATTAATTGTGATGTTGTGAATATTTGTGATGATATTTGTGATGATGTTTGTGATCTTTCTGTAAATGTTGCTGATACTGTAAATGAGGTAGATAATCATTCTTGTCACGAATCTAACGCTGAGTTTTTAAAGCTACAAGATTCTTACAATTTACTTTCAAAACGCTTTAATCAACTAGAACAACATTGTATATCTTTAGAATTAAAACAACAAACTCAAAATGAGGATCTTTTGATATCAAATGGTTGTGAAAACGGTGTTGAGACTAGTGACAAGATGATTGCAATTGTTAAGACATTAGAGGAAGAAATCATGAGATTGAAGAGAGAGGTGTCATCAAAGGAAACATTAAAATTGGAACTAGAGGCTGCAGAGTCTAAAAACCAGGTCTTAGAAATTAGACTTTCGTCTGTTCTAGGGGAGATGGATCGGACAAGACAGGGACTATCCGCTCTTTATGGTTCACTAGAAGAACGCTTCGCTTTTAATGCGGCACAGCAACAATCTTATGTTGAACAACTGAACCAAAAGTGCGAGGAAATCTCTGACTTGAACATCCTGCTCATTGACAAAAATATGGTTTTGGCTGAGTTAAAGGAGACACTTCTTCTCACCCGACAAGAAGTTGTTGATAACTTAGCTACCGACTCTGCACCGTCCACTAGTGCTCCAACAACCAAGTCAGTAGTGCTTTATAAGAATCCGCTTCATAAGAGAAACCCGGTTACTTATGATGATTATATGAGGAATGCCATTAAGCATGTCGATCTTCTTAGGGATATTTTAGACGATCTTTATGCCTTAGATCCCTCAAGTAGCGACTATTATTCGGCTCATGAATATATTAAGCGAGTTCAATATTGCTTAGCATATTTGCAATACATAGGTACACCAGGTTCGACACTACTTAATAATAGGCCCATTGCTGTCACTCCATTTAATAAGACTCCAGGAGCGAAACCGTCATTGGCACAATCAAGTAAGACACCTTTAAAATCTGTTGCTAATGTTCCCACTTTGCCTTCTACAGGATTAAAAGAGACTACTAAGGCTAAAGGATCGCCACTCAAGAAAGATAAGATCAAGCCCTCCACTAGTAGTGCCACAAAGAAGAAAGTAGAAGTTCACAATAGGAATGCTAGTTCAGTTTTAAATAAAAAGAATCATGTTAAGACTAAAAGCTCTGCGCCTGTGCAGCAGCCTAAACCATTCGTGAATTCTGATTTGAATTGTTGGAATTGTAATGAATGTATGTTTTCCCAACGTCATGATTTGTGTCTGATTGATCACGTGAATGAAATGAATGCTATTAAGAATGGTCTTGAATGGAAGCCAACGGGTAGAACTCGTGCCCAAGTTGGCTGGCAATGGCGTCCCACCGGTAGGACCTTTACATTAGATGGAAAAATGTGCCCTTTAACTAGGAATGCATCCATTGAGGTTAGGTCTGAGCGTCCTTTAGTTAGGAACACTCGCACTCAAGTATGGAAACAGCGCCCTTTAATTAGTTCAGCCCCCACTATAGTGCCTATCAGTGAAGAAATACCTCAGGATTTAAGCCAACTAGAATCTACACCACCTATTAAGAAAAAGAAGGCTAGGAAATCTAAGAAAAAGAAGGCTAGGAAAGCAGGAAGTTACTTAATTGAAACTATCCGTCACGGGTACGATATCTAATACCCCTTTCCACCATGGAAAGGGGTTGGTTGTTGTCATTTTCTAGTTTCCACTTAATGAAATAACACATAGTTTCTCTCACTTTCTCTCTCTAACTTTCTCTCTCTAGAAATCATCAACCCCCTTCATAGATTCATAGGTTATCAATATTCTACAAACCTTAATCACCAAACCAAAATCCACTTAATAATAGAACCCCTAATGTTCCATATAGTTAAATGTGAATGTCGACACTATTTCCCCACTCCCCAAAACCCATCACTCTCACTCACATGGTCTCTCTTTACATCCCCTGACCCACTATGGACTCCAACCCAAAGTGACAGCAGATCATCAGTGAAACACATTGAAATGTTCTTCCCAAAGGCATTATTGGACGACCAAGATTACTCCAAGGACAGCAGGCATCACATGGTCTCTCTTTGACCAAGATTTCAAGAATCATGACTTTCAAGGGCATATTCAGAATCATAGCTATTAGGGTTTATTTTTCTTTAGCTTCTAGTAATTTCCATCTTATTGTATAAATATGGGTGTCCTGTACCCATATTAGATTGTTCCAGTTTTGAGACTTGTAAACCTTTTTAATGGATTAGTTAAAGAAATAAAAAGCCTTGCAAGTTTTAATCATGTGTTCCATTTTTATTTTATGAAATTTAAATTTGTAGTTGGTCTAAGTGGTGTGAGAAATTTTCAGTTTTTACCAAATATTTATGATAAAACTTTTGGGACCCTTGTGCATATAATTGGATCATAGCTATTTGTGTGACAAGCAAATAGCTGTGAGAGGTATATGTTCAAGTTATCTTCTAGTTCTTCTATTTTCAATTGTTAGAAAGTTGGTATTTTGTAAGCTTTGACCCAAAATCTTGTTCTAGTTTTCATAAAAGTTTGTTGTGTGAATCTGTTTCAAGTATCATCAGAAAGGTTTTCAAGGATTTTGGTGTTAAGAGTATCAAGTTTCAAGTTTTCAGAAAGTTTGTCAAAGGTTTTTCAAGAATGTTATTTTTTTATTGTAGCTTAAGCCTCAAATAACCACAGCTTCTTGATAATAAGCTGTGATTATTATGCTTACTAGTTCTGTTGTCCTCGTGTGCTTGTTCTTTTTGTGATTGTTTTAGATTCATATCAAGAAGGAGCTTCGAGATTTAAGTTGTGGAGTTTGATGATACTTTTAGATGTATTTTATATTTCATCTCTTGGGCCTAATAAGCTATGGGATATAAGCTCTTGTATCTTGGGATCTTTATAAGCTACAAAAAGGAAGTGGTAGAGGTGCTTGTTTGATGTGTGTTAGAAGCCGTATAGCTTTGGACCCTGAGTAAGTGATTTCCCCCTCTTTGTAGCTTATTTTTATACGAGTTTATGATTAGCTTATCTCAGTGACTTATTATGCTACTTGTTTCCAATTTATGCGTATGTTCCTTTTGATTATCTGCTTGTGTGTTTACATAGTCTTTTGTTCTTTACCTACTTAGGCCCTGTAGTTAATTTTCAATTTCTGACTTAAATTGGTGTTTGGAAGGAGTGAATATAGTATCTTAGGTTTAGATTCATGAATTAAGATCGATTGCATCGTTTTTAAAAGGTTATTTTAAGTTGATTTCAGCTTTTAGTTCATTTAGATTTATCAAAAATCAACAATCTCCTTTGTTGATTAATTTTCTGAAAAAAAGTCATCAGTTGGTATCAATCCGTCTTATTTTCATGTTGTTTCTCATAGTTTGCTATATTACTAGGTTTATTATCTGATATATTAATAGTTTGGTGGTTCTATTGTAGAGGGTTTTTTAGGTATAAACTTGGGCACTTGAGTTTTACTTTTGGTCTATTGTTAGCAACCCTTGTGGGTTTAATTCGAGGATTTAAGATCCGAAATTCAGTAGGTAAGTAGCTTTAGGAGAGTATGTTTGCTGTTTTTAATAACATTGAGGTTCAGAGATTAAATAGGTGACCAGAAAAAAGTTCAAACCTGTCTAAAATTGCCATTAAGTGCACTTAAAGTTTCATATGTTCTGCTACTGTTCATCAGAAGGATTGTTTCTCTTATTTTGCTCGATTTGATTGGTATCCTTTGGTGTGTTGTTCTGTTTTTGTTACTTCTGTTCAACATACCACTAGCCAACTGCTAGTGGTGTGATTATTTTCTTAATCTCATAGCCAAAAAGCTGCTATCACAGCCCAATGCTGTGTGTTCTCATTATTTTCAGTGGCAACAGTGGGACTTGATCCCCTGACGACACTGCTCTAACAGACGCAACATCCCACCCTTTAACCATTTGGCTCTCTTGGCCATTTTTGATTTATCTCCCTTTTTATTTCTTGCATACTTCTGTTTATGGGGTATTATATAGAAATAATATGCAATAAAGTAGCAGGAGTGGGGGCTTGAACCCCTGACCTGCATGTAACATCAGACGCAACAACCATGCTCTAACACCATCTGGTCTCTTGGATGTTTTTGGTTAACTTTCCTTTTTCTATATACTCTTTATATTTCGTTTAATTCAGCTAGTATTCAGGCCGTATCAACTTATTTTATTTTTTGTTAACTTTTAGTCGTGCTTAACTTTTGTATTTGCGTCTAAATTAGTTTTTTTATATTATTAGCTAGTATAAGATTTTGGTGACATAATGGTTTTAGTTTTACTAAGCTAACATAATTATTATATTTTTTTTATTTTTTTATTTAGGATTATTTTCCTTTTTTAGAAAAGTATTTAAACATAATTAAATTAAATTTTAAATTTCTAACAAAAAAATCATTTTTAGGATTAGATAAGTATTATTTAGGTTTACAAATAATGAAATTGGGTTTTGTCTTTTTCTTAGTTATCTTATTTTTTTAGGTTGTTTAATTTATTTTAAAAATTAATATAAATTAATTAAAAAGTTTTCAAATTTTTCGGTTTTCATATTTTCTTAGTTAGGTTTTTAAGAACATTTTAGTAATTTGCAATTATTTTTTAGGTGAAATTTTTCGTTGGGTCGCGTTTTTACGTTCGTACGTTCGCGTGTTTTTGTCTGTTTTGAGCGTAATTCGTCTCCATTTTCCTTTCTTTCTTTCTTCCCAAAAACATAATCACCGATTAAATAACGTCTATAATTATTGGATAAATACCATACCTCCTCGAGAACGAACTCGAATTGTCGGTATTTGCGTTTTTCATAAAACGTACGTACTAATACTTACTCGCTTTTGTCGCTTTGTTTTTCCTAAAATAAAGTGTACGAAAATACCGCATCACTAAATGGCGCCGCTGCCGGGGAGGTGTGTTTAGCTAGTATAAGATTTTGGTGACATATGGTTTTAGTTTTACTAAGCTAACATTATTATTATTATTATTATTATTATTTTATTAGGATTATTTTCCTTTTTTAGAAAAGTATTTAAAAATAGTTAAATTAAATTTTAAATTTCTAACAAAAAAATCATTTTTAGGATTAGATAAGTATTATTTAGGTTTACAAATAATGAAATTGGGTTTTGTCTTTTTCTTAGTTATCTTATTTTTTTAGGTTGTTTAATTTCTTTTAAAAATTAATATAAATTAATTAAAAAAATTCAAATTTTTTGGTTTTAATATTTTTCTTAGTTAGGTTTTTTAGAACATTTTAGTAATTTTTAATTATTTTTTAGGTGAAATTTTTTGTTGGGTCGCGTTTTTACGTTCGTACGTTCGCGCGTTTTCGTCCGTTTTGAGCGTATTTCGTCTCCATTTTCCTTTCTTTCTTTCTTCCCAAAAACATAATCACTCGATTAAATAACGTCTATAACTGTTGGCTAAATACCATACCTCCTCGAGAACGAACTCGAATTGTCGGTATTTGCGTTTTTCATAAAACGTACGTACTAATACTTACCCGCTTTTGTCGCTTTGTTTTTCCTAAAATAAAGTGTACGAAAATACCGCATCACTAAATGGCGCCGCTGCCGGGGAGGTGTATTTAGCCATATTTATTTATCGTGTTTGTTTGAGTGTTTACGTTTTTATCGTAAATACTTCTTTTTATTTTTCTATAATATTAGTCATACAAATAAATAGTGTTAAATTGAACTCACTTAACACAAAATCATTTTCTCGTTTTCTTGTGCATAATATATTGTATTTACGTAGCACAATTAATAAACAATAGTATCCAAATACGCGAGAAATCGCACCTCAATAGTTGAGCATTCCGGTCACTATTGTTGTATCGAATTCAACGAAATCAAAGGCAAAATAGATAAATACTCTTAAAGGATTCGATCTCAATTGATACAAACTATAAGGTGGGTATAAGGCGGGTTTTATAAAATACACCCTAAAGAAAAAGGCTCTTAAGTGCTTCGCGCCGCCTCGTTTCTCCGCTAGCTTGTGCGTATCGGTTTAGTGATGATTGATTAATGGTTTGCCACATCAAGTATTATTAATCTATTTTTGTGAGTTTTAATTATTCAACCTCGAAACGTTTTGGCGTTCCGCCAACGTTTCAAAAATCGACGAGGGTTTTTACTTCACGTAATTACCTTCATTCTTCTTGGATTCATTAATCGAGACCTTTGATTAGTGGATAGTTTTTGTAGATTAATTTCTATGTAATACACCATAATTCCAAAAAAATTTAAAAAAACCAAAAACACAAAAACAATCTTCGATTTTTCCTCTATTTTCATAATTCTCTTCTTTCACCCTCTATAACGTTTAATTCTCGAATCGACTTTCTCGTTGCATCATGTCGAATGAAAGTGGATATTATTCGTGTCCATATTGTGGAGGTCTGCCCGACGGTGGTAATTGCTTCAATTGCGAGATTTATGGAGGAAGGGAGGGATATATATACAACTCTCCTCAAAACTACCATGGTTACGGATTTCAATCCTATGATTAAACTCCACAACCGCCTTCGTCTTATTCGTGTGATTTTTGCGGTTTAGAGCACGATTTCGGATTTTGTTGTACGAATTATAATGACCCCGAACCGAATCCTAATTTCTTTGACCAATCATCGCAATATCCATCGTCGTATTCATGTGAGTCTTGTGTAAACGCACCTCATTATGGGTATGATTGTCAACCGATGAACCATGATACGTCCTTTGACAAGCAATTCTCCGGCTGTGACCAATCACCTCCACAAAATTCTTTCGATGATGATCTCGGTGCAAGTCGCGTCGACAAGGGATTTGAAGAAATTAAATTGCTTTTTCAAAAAATTATGGAGAAAAAGGAACTTTCAATCGTCGAAGTGATCGAAGAAAGCATCAAAGATATGGAAGAGGAGAAACGACGAATCAATCAAGAAATAAACGATATAACTAATGAACTCGGCATTAGGAGATATCGTAAAGAAGAAATAAGTGACGAGTTTAAAAGAAAGTGTGAGATTAGAACTAAACAACTTTTATAAGATTACAATGGTTTAAGCATCGATATTCGTCATAAGAGAGAAGAACAAGAGAGAGAGGAGTATCTAGCTAATTGTGATCTCACGTCTCCTATTTATGATGACGACGATAGCGACATTTTTAATCTCAACCCATCTTGTGAAACCATTACTCTCATGCTCCCAACGAAACCCGATGCCTCTCTAAGTATGGGGGAGACGAATCTTAGTACTAGTCCTAGTGTTGAGATCCCTATTCCAATCCAAAGTGATCCTACGGTTGTATTCGATGAGGAGTTAAGTGATTTTGCTCTCGATGAATTTTTCCACGAAGATTCTAACGAGGCAAATTACGATAGTGAGTGTGATACGACTTCATGTAATGATGTCTCTCCCAATGACACTTCGGGTAGAGAATCATTGACTTTTTCGAACCCGCTTTTCGATGATGATTTTTCCACTAGTGATGACGAGTCACTACTCGATGAGTAAGTTCGTGTCGACGAATTTAAAATCTACTCGAATTCCCTTTTTGAATTTGATGACGAGTTCATTTTTGGTGACGTAAATCCTCTCTTTGATGAGACGTTCGAGGACATCGAGAGTAAGGATTCTAAGGATCCTAAACTCGATGAGACGGATTTGCTAGTCACCCTCTCTAAGTCTCATTTGGATGAGCCTTCTCTTTTGACTTGTGATGCCTCCATTCTCGAGGGGTTCACCGATGGACCGCCTCTCGATGAGAATGAGGATTTCAATGAGGCTTTTTCCTTTGAATCGGGAGGATACTTTGAGACCCCCATTTTTATTGATTCTCTTTCAAATTTTCCTTCGTCTCAAAGTAATCCTACCCACCCTCTCGGTTCTCATGACTAAACGTACTTCGAGTACGTTGTAAGGAGTTTTCTTCCTTACAAAACGTATCCTCCGGCTTTGCCTTTATCATTTTCCACCAAATGTGAGGATACGATCTTTGACCCAGGTATAAAGGCTTTGCCTTTATCATCGGTTTCTTTGGGCCTTTTTTATCATGTAAGCCCCACCAAATATGACCATACCATGATTATCAGTAAATGATCACATTTATGGGGATTCGAGTCGAGCTTTTGACTCGGTTATCAAAACCAAGGTGCCTCGTGGGGGATTCTCATGCTTATCCTTGTAAATATTATCGTTTTCTAATAGTGTAACGAGGGGACTTGTGCTCTTCCAACCTTTGTTTCGTGGTTTTTTGTGATTGTGATTCATTAGGTTCATCGTCATTATTGAAGCCTCTCATGTTCGTTTTATGGATCACTCGAGCTTCGGTCGTTACCTTTGAAGATTCCGATATCCGATGATATCCTTTTATGTTCTAACGTTTATCTTATTAGCATAATTCATAAACGGATTTTAGGTTATTCGTTTTACCCTTTCCATTCTCGAGATTAAGCATTCGACTTCCTCTCTAGTCTGAGGGTGTTTTCACCTCTAGACTCGAAACATTGAGGACAATGTTTAGTTTTAGTATGGGTGGGTGAGTAGATACTTCACCTTGCTTACGTCATCATGCAATCCAAAATTTCATCTTTATGTTATCATTTTACGTAAAATAAGGCTAAAAATGGCCAAATTTTAAAAATTTTCATATTTTTCATAGGTGTTTAAGACACGAATGTAGGTTTTCTGATGGTGAGAATAAGAGTAATTTTTTACTCGACCGTGCGTGTTGAGCACTTAGCTTCGATTCCTTAAATTTTTAGGCTAAGTCTCTTAAATGAGGACGAGAAATGATAGAGTTATTTATAAGTCTCGTAATCTTTCACGATCTCATGTGTAGTAATTATTAGCTTATTCTCCCCTCGCTTTTGATAATAAATTGTTAATAAATATTGATTTAGCGGTTTAGTCACTATTGTTGGTTTCTAATTTGTTTTAGTAACTTCTATGTAATTAAATTGGGAAAACATTAAGGAATCTCCAGCGTCACGGTTTTGAAGTATTGGCAACCCGAATAATCAAAAGCTTCACCCAATAATAAGATTTTAAGTGCTCACCTAAATTAAGCAAAAAATTGAAGCTCACAAGGCCGAAAATCTATGCCCAAATTGAAAGAAATCAAGCTTTAATCTTCGAAGCTTTAAAGATCCAAAATTCGCCTTAGCGTGAGGATATACGTCAAGTCATAATAAAACCATCGATGATGGTGGATAATAAAAGACAAGGGCAAGACCAAAGTCATAATAAAAGCTTCATGGCGAAGTTGAATAAAAGATGGAGGTAAACCATGATAATAAAACCACCGATGATGGCGGATAATAAAAGTCATGGTAATAAGTCTCATGTTCAAAATCGTTCTAAAATCGTGTTTATCGATCCTTCTTGTTGACTTAATTGTTTGACATCGTTGTCTATTAGGGTGAATTATTAATTCGATGATTTTGGTTACACCGTTAAGACTCTATTTTTAGACCTAATCTCTATTCACGCATAAGTCAATGATGTATCCTCGTGATCATTAAGATAAAAATAAAATATAAGAGATACCAAGTAGGAATAAGGGAGTCTCGGTTCGTAATTAACACTCATGAGATATGATCGTGTTGCTAACTTATAATAACAATGATCTCGTTAAACGCTTAGCACGGAATCGAGTGAAAATCGAGGATGACGAACTTATTTCTAACGAAGCATTCACGTGTTCTTGTTCTATGATCCTAAAAGTCACTTAATCGTGATGAAAATAATACATTATGTCTAAAACACGTGTAGTAGTTTATTTAAAGTTTACATTTTTAATAAATGTCACATAAAAATGAATTTTGGAAGTGCTATGATACTTAATTCTAGCATTACGTGAGGGCCGGCAATGGTTTAGTAAGGGGGAGTGATGAGACTACAATTATACATAGTCTCATCGTCCAAATCGGGCTTAAAACGCTTAAAATATCATTAAAATACCCAAAAAAATATGCCTGTGTTTGTTCAATGTGTATTTTAGGTACGGATATCGTGAAATCAACAAAATATCACAAGAATCAAGCAAAAATGAACACGGGAAATGGAGACGTACAAAGAACCGAACCCAAATCATGATTTTCCATTGAAGTCCTTGAAGTTTGAAGATTTGGCAAGATTGGTCCCTCATCTTTTGAAGACTTGACACTTTTGGTCCTTGTAAATCTTAATTATACATGAAGGTCCTCAAAGTTTCAATATTGTACAAGATATGCCCTTGAAGAATACAAATATTACATTATAAGCCCTTGGAAAAGCTTTTCAAAAAGTATTGTGGCCAAAATGGGAAATTACAAACTTTCATAACAAAGGATAAGTAGTTATGGCTGTTTAAACTTGGTTTGACAACACAATGGAACATGAGGGGTTTCTTTTGCCAGACAACAATACTTCATTCCACCAACCAGCCTTTGACACGTCATTTACCACTAACAAGATTAATTAATAAACTAATTTTTTTTAAAATGGTTTATTTGTTATATTTTGAGACCGGGAAACACATTCTATAGCATCAACATCCCTTATTCCCCCATTGATGAACCATTAGAACCCTAATCACCAAACCAAAATCCACTTAATAATAGAACCCCTAATGTTCTAGATAGTTAATTGTGGATGTCGACACTATTTCCCCACTCCCCAAAACCCATCACTCTCACTCACATGGTCTCTCTTTACATCCCCTGACCCACTATTGGACCCCAAGACAAAGTGACAGCAGATCATCAATGAACCACATTAAAATCTTCTTCCCAAAGGCATTAATAGATGACCAAGATTACTCCAAGGATAGCAGGCATCACATGGAACCCTCTTTGACCAAGATTTCAAGAATCATGACTTTCAAGGGCATATTCGGAATCATAGCTATTAGGGTTTATTTTTTTTACCTTCTAGTAATTTCCATCTCATTGTATAAATATGGGTGTCCTGTACCTATATTAGATTGTTCCAATTTTGAGACTTGTAAACCTTTTTAATGGATTAGTTAAAGAAATAAAAATCCTTGCAAGTTTTAATCACGTGTTCCATTTTTATTTTATGCAATTTAAATTTGTGGTTAGTCTAAGTGGTGTGATAAATTTTCAGTTTTTACCAAATATTTTTGATAAAAGTTTTGGGACCCTTGTGCATATACTTGGATCATAGCTATTTGTATGACAAGCAAATAGCTGTGAGAGGTATATGTTCAAGTTATCTTCTAGTTCTTCTATTTTCAATTGTTAGAAAGTTGGTATTTTGTAAGCTTTGACCCAAAATCTTGTTCTAGTTTTTATAAAAGTTTGTTGTGTGAATCTGTTTCAAGTATCATCAGAAAGGTTTTCAAGGATTTTGGTGTTAAGAGTATCAAGTTTCAAGTTTTCAGAAAGTTTGTCAAAGATTTTTCAAGAAAGTTATTTTTTTACTGTAGCTTAAGCCTCAAATAACCACAGCTTATTGATAATACGCTGTGATTATTAAGCTTACTAGTTCTATTGTCCTCGTGTGCTTGTTCTTTGTGATTGTTTTAGGTTCATATCAAGAAGGAGCTTCGAGATTTAAGTTGTGGAGTTTGACGATACTTTTAAATATTTTTGATGTTTCATCTCTTGGGCCTAATAAGCTATGGGATATAAGCTCTTGTATCTTGGGATCTTGATAAGCTACAAAAAGGAAGTGGTAGAGGTGCTTGTTTGAAGTGTGTTAGAAGCCGTATAGCTTTGGACCCCGAGTAAGTGATTTCCCCCTTTTTGTAGCTTATTTTTCTACGAGTTTATGATTAGCTTATCTCAGTGACTTATTGTGCTACTTGTTTCCAATTTATGCGTATGTTCCTTTTGATTATCTGCTTGTGTGTTTACATAGTCTTTTGTTCTTTATCTACTTAGGCCCTATAGTTAATTTTCAATTTCTGACTTAAATTGGTGTTTGGAAGGAGTGAGTATAGTATCTTAGGTTTTGATTAATGAATTAAGATCGATTGCATCGTTTTTAAAAAGGTTATTTTAAGTTGATTTCAGCTTTTGGTTCATTTAGATTTATCAAAAATCAACAATCTCCTTTGTTGATTCATTTTCTGAAAAAAAATTATCAGTTGGTAGCAATCCGTCTTATTTTCATGTTGTTTGTCATAGTTTGCTATATTACTAGGTTTATTATCTGATATATTAATAGTTTGGCTGATCTATTGTAGAGGTTTTTTAGGTACAAACTCAGGCACTTAAGTTTTACTTTTGGTCTATTGTCAGCAGCCCTTGTGGGTTTAATTCGAGGATTTAAGATCCGAAATTCAGTAGGTAAGTAGCTTTATGAGAGTATGTTTGTTGTTTTTAATAACATTGAGGTTCAGAGATTAAATAGGTGACTAGAAAAAAGTTCAAACCTGCCTCAAATTGCCATTAAGTGCACTTAAAGTTTCATATGTTCTGCTACTGTTTCTCTTATTTTGCTCGATTTGATTGGTATCCTTTGGTGTGTTGTTCTGTTTTTGTTACTTCTGTTCAACATACCACTAGCCAACTGCTAGTGGTGTGATTATTTTCTTAATCTCATAGCCAAAAAGCTGCTATCACAGCCCACTGCTGTGTGTTCTCATTATTTACAAAAGCTGAAATTAAAAAAAGGCTGTCCAAAGAAAATAAAACAGCTAAAAAATTAATTGGCAACAGTGGGACTTGATCCCCTGACCACATTTCTCTAACAGACGCAACATCCCACCCTTGAACCATTTGGCTCTCTTGGCCGTTTTTTATTTATCTGCCTATTTATTTCTTTCATACTTCTGTTTATGGGGTATTATATAGAAATAAATATGCAAAAAAGTAGCAACAGTGGGGGATTAAACCCCTGACGAGCAGGTAACATCAGACGCAACAACCATGCTCTAACACCATCTGGTCTCTTGGATGTTTTTGGTTAACTTTCCTTTTTTATATACTCTTTATATTTCATTTAATTCAGATAGTATTCAGCCCGTATCAACTTATTTTATTTTCTGTTAACTCTTAGTCGTGCATAATTTTTGTTTTTGCATCTAAATTCATTTTTTTAATATTTTAAGCTAGTATAAGATTTTGGTGACATATGGTTTTAGTTTTACTAAGCTAACATAATTATTATTATTTTTATTATTTTTTATTTAGGATTATTTTCCTTTTTGTTATTAGAAAAGTAATTAAAAATAGTTAAATTAAATTTTAAATTTCTAAAAAAAATCATTTTTAGGATTAGATAAGTATTATTTAGGTTTACACATAATAAAATTGGGTTTTGTCTTTTTCTTAGTTATCTTAATTTTTTTAGGTTGTTTAATTTATTTTAAAAATTAATATAAATAAATTAAAAAGTTTTCAAATTTTTTGGTTTTCATATTTTTCTTAGTTAGGTTTTTTAGAACATTTTAGTAATTTTTAATTATTTTTTAGGTGAAATTTTTCGTTGGGTCGCATTTTTACGTTCGTACGTTCGCGCGTTTTCGTCCGTTTTGAGCGTAATTCGTCTGCATTTTCCTTTCTTTCTTTCTTCTCAAAAACGTAATCACTCGATTAAATAACGTCTATAATTGTTGGCTAAATACCATACCTCCTCGAGAACGAACTCGAATTGTCGGTATTTGCGTTTTTCACAAAACGTACGTACTAATACTTACCCGCTTTTGTCGCTTTGTTTTTTCTAAAATAAAGTTTACGAATATACCGCATCAGGAAGTAAAATTATCTGGGTCATGTCGATTACTAAACGAACAAAGTCTTGATATTTCGGATTTGAAAGCTCAGTTACAAGAAAAAAACATAGCAATTGCAGAGTTGAAGAAACTCGTTGCTAAGATGGGTGGGAAAGTTGTTGAACCTAGCGTTAAGAAACCTGTTGTTAGACAACCCAATGCCTATAAAGTGAATAGATCCTCTATCTTAGGAAAACCATCTGCTTTCTCAAATTCCTCGTTTGCAAAACCTGTGTTTTCCCCCAAGATGGATGGAAAGGAATGGTCACCACAGACTCAACCCATAAGGAATACTCGAGCACCAAGCGTTAAGCACAATAACGTGATTAAACCTGAGATGTATAGAATGACCACTAAACTCACAAACAAAGTTAGTCAATCGCCTCAGACTTCTAGAAACACTAATACTCATGTATCTTCTACTACAAGAGTAGTCTCCATTGCTAGTGTTAGCCGGCCTCAGCTTAAGAGAACTAAAGTGAATGATAAGGTTTGAAAACACAAGAGTCATGGGAAGATGAAGGAAGTAAAAGAACACCCTAGGAATTTGCATGTTTCTAAGAATAAAACGTCTGTAATCGCATGTAATGACGATTTGAATGATTCGACTGCTTTGAATGCTTTAAATGTTAAGTTTGTTTGTGTGAAATGTGGAAATTGTGCGAATGCTGATCACTCTGTGTGTGCTATGAATAATGTGAAAGTCGTAGTTACTAGAACTAAGCAGCAAGTTGCGATGCCCATTAGTGCTAGTAAACCCAAACGCAAAGTGAACCATTCTGGTGCTATCCCCACTAAGAAAACTATTACATCAGACTTCACCACTAAGAACCCTAGAAGAAGAATTAGGGAATTATATGAGTCTGCTAGCTAGTCGTGGAAATGGTTGTTTGCTAATCAATGTCCTCCAGGATATAAATGGATGCCTAAAGTTATGAGAGAAAATGTGACAACGAGTGTTAGTATGCCTTTAAATGTTTCTAAGGACACTAATATTTCTAAAATCACAATTAACGTGATATCCAATTTAGCAAATGCTCCATCGTGTTCTAATTCTTCTGCAGGTGATACTAATAATTGTCTTCATACTAGACTCCGGATGCACGAAGCACATGACGGGGAATCTCAAGCTTCTAATTAACTTCGTGGAGAAGTTCCTGGGTACGGTCTGATTCAGAAATGATCAACTTGCACCGATCCTAGGATATGGAGATTTGGTTTAAGGGAATATCATGATAAAAAGGGTATACTAAGTCGAAGGGCTCAATCACAATCTCTTGTCGGTTGGTCAATTTTGTGATGCAGATTTGGAGGTTGCTTTCAGAAAGAAGACATGTTTTGTTCGTGATTATGATGGGAATGACTTAATTACCGGTTCACGGGGTACTGGTCTTTACACAATTTCACTTAAAGACACAATTCCTCAACTCCAATTTTCTTCATGGCTAAAGCTTCAACGACTCAGGCATGGTTATGGCATCAACGTTTATCTCATCTCAATTTTAATACGATCAACTTTCTTTCCAAGAAAGATATTGTGAGAGGCCTTCCACGCTTGAAATTCATCAAGGATCATCTTTGTTCTTCTTGTGAGCTTTGTAAAGCTAAACGGAGTAGTTTCAAGACAAATACTACACCAAGCTCTAAAGGACGATTAGATCTTCTTCATATCGATTTGTGTGGACCCATGAGTGTTCAAAGCATCAATGGGAATAAATACGTTAGGGTAATTGTCGATGACTACTCAAGGTATACGTGGAATCACTTCTTGAGGTCCAAGGATGAAACACCTGAGCTTCTCATTAACTTCCTTAAGCTTATACAACGTGGTCTTCAAGCTCAAGTAAAAGTGGTACGTACTGACAGAGGCACAAAATTTTTGAATACAACTCTGAAGAATTATTTTGAAGCTGAAGGGATTGAACATGAAACATCTATTGGTCGAACACCCGAACAAAACAGCGTTGTTGAAAGACGAAACTGTGCTCTGGTTGAGGCTGCTTGAACATTACCATCCGCTTCAAAACTACCACTATTCTTTTGGGCCGAAGCCGTGTCAACGGCATGCTACGCTCAAAACCGATCCTTAATTATCCCAAGACACGAAAAGACACCATATCACATAATTCATGATCGAAAACCTTCACTCAAACACCTTCGTGTTTTGGATGTACGTGTTACATTATTCACGATGGTGAAAATCTGGACAAGATGAAAGAGAAAGGTGATGCATGCATTCTTGTGGGCTATGCAACTCAGTCTAAGGGATATAGAGTGTACGATAAGAGAACAAAATTGATAGTCGAGACTATTCATATCAGATTTGATGAATTACAAGAAATGGCACCTGAACAAAACAGTTTATGTCCCGATCTACAACGACACAAGACTTCTGTGCACAACCGCACGGAACTCAAAACTCATGACCACAACAATGAACCATCGAGTTTAAAGCTGGTTCCTGAACATGTTCCAAGAGTAGATATGACAGTGGACACGACACTTGAAGAGTTGGAAATGTTATATGAACCAATGTATGATGAATATTTCACGGGGGAGAAACATGTTGTATCAAAGTCTTCCGCTGTCACTCATAATAAGAATGATGATACCGATCATCGTCAACAAAAGGATACAACTTCATCTACTTCAATCACGGGTTGCTGCAGATCTACCTCCTCAGAATATAACTTCAACAATCGATCCTACAACATCCACAACTACTTTCATTGCTCCAGAGAACACAAATCAAGAAAACAATGCATTATCTGACGACGACAAATTTATCAACCCATTCGGTACACCGGTACATGAAACTAGAGAGTATTCTACTCGCCATGTTGATCCGTCAAATATGCATACGTTCTACCAACGACATCCGTCAACACATCATCTAACCCAAGATCATCCTTTGGTTCAAGTAATTGGAAACACTTCACAGCCCGTTCATACAAGACGACAAATTGAAACCGATGGTGATGTTTGTATGTTCGCACTCGCCGTGAGTACAGTTGAACGAACAAATATCAAAGAAGACTTGGCTGATCATGCTTGGATTGAATCGATGCAAGTTGAACTTCTTCAATTTGAAAGACTTAAAGTCGAACTTGTTGATAGACCATACAATGTAATTCCATTAAATCTTCGATGGGTCTGGAAAAACAAGATGGATGAAGAAAATATGATTATCAAGAACAAATCTAGGCTCGTGGCTAAAGGGTATGGTCAGAAAGAGGGTATTGATTTTGAAGAATCATTTGCACCAGTAGCTCGTTTGGAAGCGGTCAGGATTTTCCTTGCATATGCTGAACATAAGGGATTCATTGTTTATCAAATGGACGTAAAGACGGCGTTTCTTAACGGTCCTTTGAAGGAAGAAGTCTATGTCACACATCCGGAAGGATTCGTCAATCCTCATTATCCTGACAAGGTGTATCTTCTCCACAAAGCACTTTATGGACTCAAGCAAGCTCCAAGGGCGTGGTATGACGAGCTCTCAAAATTTCTGGTATCCAAAGGTTTCTCAAAAGGTTCAATTGATCTAACTTTGTTCACTTATAAATATGGGGATGACATTTTGCTAGTGCAAATTTATGTTGATGACATTATTTTCGTGTCTACAAACCCAAAACTTTCACAATGGTTTGAAAAGTAATGCACAACAAATTTGAAATGTCTATGATGGGCGAACTAAAATTCTTTCTAAGAATTCAAGTTCACCAATCGCCGAGTGGTATCTTCATTAACCAAGCTAAGTATTGTCAAGAGATAATCAAAAATCATGGTATGACCTCATGTGACCCCGTTGGGACACCACTATCAACTACGTCTACATCCCTAGATGCTGATTTGGAGGGAGATGCAATAGATCAAACGAAATATCGTTCCATGATCGGCTCCCTCATGTACTTAACAGCAAGCCGACCAGATATATCACATGCTATGTGTTATTATGCACGATATCAAGCACGACCCACTGAAAAGCACCTCAAGGAGGTTAAACGGAACTTTCGGTACCTCAAGAATACCATTCATTTGGGACAATGGTATCAGAGGGAAACCGGTTTCTTTCTAACGGCCTATTCAGATTCTGATCATGCAAGGTGTCTTGATACACGAAAAAGTACTTCTGGTGGTGCACAAATTCTAGGTCAAGATAAGCTCGTGTGATGGTCTTCCAAGAAGCAGGATTGCACGTCACTGTCATCAGCCGAAGCGGAGTATGTGTCTCTATCTGCGTGTTGTTTGCATGTTCTTTGAATGAGAACACAACTCATGGATTATGGCTTCCACTTTGTTAAAGTACCTATGTACTGTGACTCAAAGTCTGCCATAGCCATCTCCTGCAATCCGGTACATCATTCCCGCACGAAGCACATTGATGTCAGATATCACTTCATTAAGGAACAAGTTGAAAGGGAATTGTTGAACTATACTTTGTTGGAACTGATTACCAATTAGCTGACTTGTTTACACAAGCTCTTTCGAAAGAGAGGTTTGCGTATCTAGTTAGGAAAATTGGTATGAGATGTTTGACTCCAGTAGAACCAAAGATTCTTGCAAAGAAGCCTGCTTGATTCATCTATCAAACATCTACTTGTAAATATCATTGAAAAAGCAAAATATCAAAATATAAAACACATAAAAGCAAAACAAAAAATTAAAAATCTTTCAAAATCCAAAAATATTCTTCTCGGCATGTCTTCTAGTATCGATAATATGAACGTACCTAGAAATGTCGCTCAATAACGACACAGGTGTGTACATAAAGCTCGAATGAAAGTTGTAAATATTTTTCAAAACATGTCATTTCTACTTTTAATAAAGGAGAATGTCTATGTTGGATAATTTTTCCAACAACGGGTAGAGCAATCTATCTTGGGATGAGCTTGTTACAAAACATTCAACGTTTTGAGCTCAACACAGTGGCTTGTAATCACTTTCTTATTACAACCCGGATCTATATTCACGGGGAAGTGTACGATTTAGTGCGCTTACCCTCAGCAAAAGAAGTTAAATCTTCTTACACTTGAGTGGATTTGTCAAGACATTCAAAGTCTATGAACACAATTTTATGCTTCAGAAATACCATGTCGCCAAAAAGAAATGCTTTTCAAAAAGCGTTGAACACAATTTTTTTTCAAGAGTTTTTCAATGATTATTCAAAATCTTTTAAAAGTTGTGTGTTCAAAAACTCCCATCCTCAAAAAGCGAAATGTGGATCATATCCTCACAACGACAATTCAATTGGATTAATTTTTGAGGGGGAGCATTTCAACTTCATGCAAAGATTTACACATCTTTCTCCTAGAGATTTTCAAGACTATTTTTCAAAATATATTTTAATCAAATTTGGTATCTCTAATACCAAAATATTTTATATATTAGAGATAGGGGAGAAAATATGATTAAAATGTGATCTAAAGACTCAAGCACTCTTGGTTACGATCAAATACCCAAAACATCTTTAATTCACGACGTTATTGGTGTCAAAAGGGTGCTTAGGTTTAAGTCCTATGATCCAAACAGAACATGAGGGATCTTCCCAGGGACAATCCAATAGATTATTAGAAATCCTTAGGAAAGATGGAGAAGAATGTGAATGTATCTGAATGCAGACTAAGTATTGAAGCTAGCACTGGAACAATCACAACAAGGTGTTAGTGATGATGTCTTGGTAAGCATTTAAGGGGTTGAAGAATGAAAAAGAAAATGAAAGGACAAAGGTGTAAAGAAATTATCCCTCCATACAACTTAGGCAGAAACCGGGTCAACACATCATGAAGACAACGCATCATGGACCCAGTGATGTAATGCACAACCCCTCCCCAGCTGACTCAGGCTTCTCTCAAAAGAAGTTTGTTTTATTGTCATAAAGATCAACACGACATCTATTGACTTTCTCACTCCGAGATAGTTGATATTGAATAGGTGGCATCTGCTCCAGCCTCCGACCACTAAAAGTGCACAAATCGAGTCTAGAGCCAAGAGATCAATCAAATCTCGTTAGGACACACGGATGACGATCAAGAGAGTACTACTCTATATCCTTGCAATATTGCTAGAACACTTAGAGTAATACTACTTAGTATTCACAATGATGAGTGGAAATCCTTCCAGTGTTAACATCAAACAGCACTGTGGTAGGTCATGTGTAAGATTCTTTTAGAACTGAACATGTGTAAACTGAAAAGCAACAGTGGTTTGATTCTGAATTGATTCAAACTCGTTTAAGGTTTCTACGCAATATCTTTATGGTCTTGCCAGAACATTCAGAGTGATATTTATTATATTCACAGTGATGAATGGAAATCCTTTTAGCGTTAACATTAAACAGCGCTACGGTAGGTAACTTGCGAGATTCTTATTAATCAAGCTCGTGTCAACTGGAAAGCAACAATGGTAAGATTCTTAATGAATCAAACTTGTTCCAGGAATTTGAATTGACGACTTTAATCAAGCGGATATTTATCTAGTTGATTTACTCTTTATGTTCGCAGTCTGGCTTTGAGACGGTCGAGTAAAGAGAACGGCTAGTACAGCCGCGAAACCCTGTCAAGGAGGTTCTTAATTGAATCTACCTATCACAGGTACGATATTTAATATCGTCTAACGGTCTTCACCGACCGGAGGTAAAACGCTACCGATGTAGGACGAATGTCAAAGCCATTCAGTCCGTGTCTATGTTTTGTCTCAAGAAGGTGGCGTTACGGTATACTCAGCAAAGTCAAACATTCAAAACCACATACTCATGCCCAAAGACATTCAACAATCAAGAAAGCTGAAGACTTCCACAACTCTGATGATCAAAATCTTCCTTATCAGTTAATGTAGAGGAATGACCTCTCTTCAAAGGAGATTGTTAGCAAGCTTCCAAGATAGTGCAAAGTATGAGCATGTGGATAAAGAAACAAGATTGCAAAATGGCAAAGACAATTTAAGAATGATTTGAAGATCCCAAGATAAAAGACAAAGTCGAAAGACAATGACAAAGGTTCAAAGATTACGACATGAAGGAACAAGACTACTATTACACGCTCAAGACTCATTTATGACGAGATTCGTAATCTCCAAATATCGAAGAGGAATGACCTCACATTGGGGGAGATTGTTAGCCTCAAAATATTGAGTCAAACAAGAATGTTCGGTCATAGGTTTATACTGTAACATTTATTAGAACGTTGTAATAGTTAGTTAAAATAGTCGTGACATTACGGGCTTGATGGCTAGCTTAAAAGGCCTCTTTCAAGTTACTAAGCATTTTTTCAAGCCCGGTCCAATCAAACATATAGCCCATTATGCCACATGTAGGCAAGGCTATAAATACCCTTCCTAGCATGTTAGGAAGGGTGTTGGTTGGTCATTTTTATTAATCTAATCTTCCCATAGTTTCACACACTTCTCTCTCTTTTCTCTCTCTACTTTCTCTCTCTATAATTCATATACTTCATCTATTTTCTTTCTTTCTTTCTTGTTTAATCATCATATTATATGGGACAACAGTAGGTTATCATATTTTCCTCAAGGTATCACCTGCACGGGGAGTTAAACGTTTTGGAATCAAAGGGAAGCTCAGTCCTCGCTTCATCGGATCGTTCGACATCATAGAACGCGTTGGTGAAGTGTCATATCATTTAGCGTTACCGCCTCAGCTATCACACGTTCACAACGAGTTCCATGTGTTCTTACTCAGAGGATACAACTATCATCCAGTCCATGTATTCCAGTATCCGCTTGATCAGATTCGAGAGGATCTTTCATATGTCGAAGAACCCGAGAGAGTTCTTGAACGACAAGATCGTGTCATGCGGAGGAAGACGATCCCTTTCGTCAAAATCCTATGGAGGAATCATCCTGAGCGGGAAGCCACTTGGGAGACGGACGAGTCTATACGGACTTCTTACCCTCATTTCCAGTTCTGATTTAGGTATGTTTCTTTTAGTTTATGTTTTCTCCAATTCGAGGACGAATTTTTCGTTTAGAGGGGAAGAGTTGTAAAACCCGCATTAAAATACCATGAACAATACACATGAACAGTAATACACGAAAATAGGATAAAATTAAAACTTTCTATTTACAATATATTTCACGTGTCACGATAATAATAACATGTATGTACGTATGTATATTATAAATGTGTTACGTTCACGATAATTAAATTCACGATAAATAAAACACGAACATGCACGATATTTGAATTTAACTTAAGAAAACGTCTGGTTTTGCCTTCGGGTTTATTGTTGGCCGCGACTATTAAAGGAGAAAGAAGGGGTGGGCCTTTTGTCCCATGACCTAACTTAAACACATGTTAAATAAAAACTCCAGGGGATTAATTTCATAAGTTATTTTTCACAAAAAAAAGAAGGAACCCTAGCCCCCTCTCTCTCTCTCTCTCTTGCTGTTTCACAACAAGGACACCAAAGAGGTGCTTGTGAGTTTTGATATTCAAGGTTTACGTGTCCGTGTTCGTGATTGAAAACCATAAACAGCTACGCATTTAGCATAATCAAAACATCTCTTTTTCTTTTTAATTCTTTACTTAATTCATGTTCTTATTTTAATTAATCTTAAAAACAAGTTATAAAATATGGAGATTAATTATAATCATGATTAAGGGGGTGTTTGGTGTTTGTTTTGGTTCGGCCGAGACACCACCGAGAGCCAAGGGGCTCTCGGCATGTTGTAATCACCACCACCGAGACCTTCCAAGATCTCGGTTTGGTCGGTTTGGCTTGGACACAAGCAAGGGGACCCCTACTTGAGGTCGGGGTATGGTTTTGGGTTGGATCAAGTGTCAACCGAGACCATTAGGGTCTCGGTGGGACTTTGTTTTGGACAGCGGGAACCGAACAACAAAAACAGTGGGAACCGGTCACGAACCGGTGGGAACCGGCTGTGAACCGGGCTCGGGTGGCGGCTAGCCATGGCTCGGTAGTGGGTAAACCACTCGGACAGTGGCAATCGGCTAGGCCGGGTCGCCACTGTCAAGGGTGTTTGGCTCGGCTTATATGTGACACACGGGTACGGGCTCGGGTTAATTTTAAAACACGAGTTCGGGTTTTGGGAAAATATTAAAATCAGAAAAATATGTTTAATTAAATTATTAATAGACAATTTAATTTAATTAAATGCATGACTTAGGTTAAATATTAAAATTAATATTTCATGTATAACCTAAAGTATTTTTCTTAGATTAATTTAATTAAAACATGTATTTTTAATTAAATTCTTATAATGTATAGTTTAATTAATTAACCAAGTTATTTCATTAACAAGCTATAACCTTTAAACCATGACTTGTATTTACTAATTAAACTTTACTTATTATTAATAATCCAGCTTATTTCTAATTATGGAAACTTACTATTTTTGGAAACTTTCTATTTTTAAAAACTTACTATTTATGGAAACCTGCTATTTTTAAAAAGTTAGTATTAAAATACTATTATAATACCATACTACATGAATAATAAACAACAGAATGCAAGAATAACTACAGATTAACACTTAACTCAGTTAAAACATGACTTAACATGAATAATAAGCTAAGAACACACAGAACCAGTAAAACACATGCAATTCAGATAACTCATACACGTTCCCATTCTTATGTAGTATTATCCGTCAAGGCGGAGTAGGTTCTTCAGCGTTTCCGTTAGCTTCTACTGGACACAAGGTACGGATTTCTCGTCCTTTAGTAAGGACAATCTCTTCCTTTATTAGGATTTCCCGTATGCAGCCAACTGTTTTCCCAGTAGTTACAGATTTAAATGCTTATGTTTTATTAGTTACCTTAGCCATATACATGCATGACCAGTTTCACCAAGTTATGGAGGTACCATAACCATAACACTAGAGGCACTAGTGTTATGACTTCACCATGGCGGAGTGATAGCTCGTGGCGTACCTTTCAGTTTATTTGGCCTTTATTAATATATTATCATGTGGGGAATATGGGTGCATCCTAGTTACAGTGTTAGTCAGGATTTCATGGTGAATGTGGTGTGTGCCTTGCATCCTTCACAAGGAGCCGATCCCTCCTACCAATTACCATTTAATTAGAGGCATCCCCTCTAATTGCATGACGAGGTGACCCCTCCAAGTATTTATGCACGTTGTTGACCTCATGACCTATATTGGCTTTTGGTATATTAAACTAATACATATTTTCATAAGTAACATAAGCTATGTTTTTAGAACTAAAACCAGTAAATATGACATACATCTAGGTTTCCCAAGACTTAATCATTTCCTATGCTTTTCATGCCTTATATGCTCTTATTATGAATAATTACTCTAAGTTTCCATGCTTTATTGTTTATCCGTGCACTGAGCATGTGACAACTGTGGTTTTGAGGTTCGTCACTTAGTCGTATTGTTAGGGTGTTATGTGTGACTATATGTTTTATGTGTTTACGTGTTTATTTGGTGTGAATGCGGATGGTTTGGACATCGTTTATTAGTACGAAGTGCTCTTAAGTACATCGATGAATGGTTATTTCATGAATCATAAGCTCATATTATAGTGACTATGAAGTGAAATGAAATGAAATGAAGTGCAATGAAATGAAGTGAAGTGAAATAAAATGAGATCACGCGAAAATTTCGTGAAAGTTGAATTATCATTTTCCTAGGATTTTGTGTATGTATCATACGTGATATATGTACATTAGATATATATTATCTATATTCTAGTATTATAGGAGTTTTCTATTTTAGGAAAGTTTTGAAAATAAAGTTAAGATCGAAAATTACGCAGAAAGTCGAAAAATTAGCGAAAGGGTGTCCGGTTTCGACCCGGAAGTGTATGGAAGTATAAGTAAACATCAAATACAAGGGGGAGAGTGTAAATAACCCAAATTTAATGGGGTGGGTCGTGGATAGGCTGGTATGGCCGACTAAAGGAAGGAAACGGGTAGGAAAGGCCCAAGTAGAGTCCCTTTTGGGCTCAAACTTGTTAAGGAGGTTACCAAAGCCTATATAAACACCCCTAGACCCCTAAAAACGACCCATAACCCTACAATATACCTAATATCAGTTGAAACATCCATGGGGAAGATCAAAACCGAAATATTGCATAAGGGTTAAAGGTATGTAATTAAACTAGCTCGATTAACGTTAAATTTACGTATCTAATCTAGTATGGTGGATTAGGGTTTAGGATTTTTGATTTTTGATTAGGGTTTCATACTAGGAATGATGATTTCTGTAATTTCTAATATTAGGGTTCTTAATATTCAATTAATTAGGTTATTATGAGGTTTAATGATGATTAAAGGGTTTAATCATGTTTAAATTCGTTTTTAAAAACTGGGCACAATTTTTGGTCCATTGTTTTGATCATATATAGAGTTATAAAAACTTTTAATTTTCGAATCTTATGTCCCTGGAAAGGTAATTGAGTTGGTTTCAAATTCAAGAAACGAGAACTAAATTGGAGGTCGGAAAGTGGGTTAAAAACAGGTTACAACAGTCGGAGGTCAAAGTAGTTTTGAAATCAGTCAGGTTTAAATTAATGTTTTACGATGGTTAGGGTACTTAGGAGTATAATTGGTCCTTAAAACGAACATGATACTTAGATTATATATTAAATAAAAGATCTGGAGGAGTGCTAAACAAATGGGTTAGGGTAAGACCCTCTGATCATAACAAACTTTTTATATGTTCAAAATTAGTAAATTCTGGATAGGTAAAAGTATATATATATATATATATATATATATATATATATATATATATATATATATATATATATATATATATATATATATATATATATATATATATATATATATATATATATATATATATATATATATATATGGAGGCCTTAACAGTAGCTTTAAGGTTTAGGCCAAAGCGGAGACTTAGATAACACATTTAAGGTCATAAGGTTTATTTTACAGGGCATGTTATTTTGGTTAAGGGGGTGTTCGACCAATAGTTTGAAGTATGAAAAACGGGATTGTTTTGGGTTAAATGTTAACGGGGGAAGTCATGAACTAAACTAAGTTAAGGGCTTTATAGAGGGATGTAATGAGATTCATATGGCATATAAATGGTGTTAAGTGGTAGAATAAGGTTATATATCTATCATAGATTGATGATCCATTTTGGTATGTGGTTCATGTCTTGATTGTATACTTTTGTGTGTTTAGATTTTTGCTAGAGCGCGGATACTTGGAGAAGCTTATTCAGGTGAGTTTCATAGTCCCATGTCTTTTTATGATTTGATTTCCAGATGGGATGGAAGGGACACTATATGGTTTTGTAAAGAATGTTGTGAATGTTTTTATGGTTTGTGATGGACTTTTGTGTACACTTATGTGATTAACTGCTATGTGATTCTTGATTGTGTTTATGATTTGGATCGGGAGACACGTACCGTCTCAGTTATTATGGTTTGACTTGGTACGAAGGGGATGTTGACAAGGCGGGGCCTTGGGGAGGTACATAGATGTGTGAGCATCTATGGGACCAATGGATAATGACAAGGCGGGGCCTTGGGATTGGTACATAGGTGTCTGGGCGCCTATGGTAGTTGTTAATGCATATTTGTAGCACATTGTCCATATGAGTGGTTTATGGTGGTTCACAGCTTATAACTGATTTGGCGTTAGAGTCTAAACCTATGACTCTCACCAACTTTATGTTGACGTATTTTAGTGTCTCTTTCAGGTGATACTATGGTTAAGCATGAGAACATAAGTGGCTAGGATTTGGAGAGTGTAGGAATGAATTTAGAAGGAGATCCCCGTTTCCTTCTTAGTTTTTATTTGTCCATTTAATAAGTGATACTGTTGTCACCTATATGTTTGTTTTGGTTTTGTTATTTGTTTGTCTTGGGTAAGAGGTAGGACTGTTACCTACTTACCAAGACTCCTGCATTGTTGAGATATTGTCATGACTTTTGTGTCACCATTTTATGATATTTCTTATTTCATATAGTTATCTCTATAGACACGCCATGTTGTGATGATATCCATACGTCGCGCCCCATATTCCGCCATGGTGGGGTGTGACAGAATGGTATCAGAGACAATGGTTATAGAGAATTAGGTTACCTAGCCTAGTCTATAGCTTAAGGATCCATGCATATAGGCGTCATAGGATTACGTGTGGTCTTGATTGTATTTTCCTAAATTTTATTTTTTGTAAATTTTGACTAGTATGAGTTGAACTATAGTTGCCAATACTTAGTCACCTGTTAATTTCTGTTTTGCTTTTGATATATATATTACTTTTACCATAGTAAGTTATTTGGTGTACCTAATGTATAGTATTTTTCTTTTGATGTTTAAGTCATGTTCCCTAAGAATCATGTGGTGATTCGAGTTACTAGGAGTAGGTGGATATGAAGGATTTTAAGTTGTTTCCATTCTTATGGGCGACATGACTTATAACTGGTTATGATATTGTGTTGGAGTTTGTCTATGCTGTTTTAGCTACACTATAGATTTATGTATTCCAAGAATTTGACTATATTATTTTAATAGATGAAGTTTTGGACCTTATTGTTTATGTGGTTATGAGCTTATGTGAGTAGATAGATTTATGTGTTATATGTTGTATTGATTCTTATAAGTGTCATCATAGGAGGGAGTGCATTGAGAAAAGGGTAATTATATAGGTATGGTGGCCAACATAGTTATACAAGTACCACAACTTCAATGGGTTCTTAAGTATGATTGCATGAAAGAGGGTTAGTACATGCTTGTATATGATGAGATGTGGATTTTTGGTATATGTATAACGTATGGCTTTATGTAACGGTTTTATACCATATGGCTATTTTTGAGTGTGTTATATGTTTTGGGTTATACTCATGTTGTGTGATTATGGGGTCACACGATATGGACTGGTTTTAGTGATGGGTTTTATGCCTTGTGGTAAGATGGTGATTACTCGTATGGAAAAACGAGTGTATGACGCGATCGATTGACTTGATATGTATGATAACGAGTATGTTTTGGGAGATTTAATAGGTATATATATGCGGATGTATATATACTACTATGTGTTAAGTTATGATATATGGTCGTTCAGTAGTTATTATAACTTGAACGTACCTTGTGTTTGCTCGTGTTTTATGGTGCTGGAGTTTGATGGAGTTCCAACGACGTTTTGAGTCTTTTGGATGTGTGTCTACATTCGGGTATGTATCTTTATTAATGCGAACTACTAAATTTTCTTGCAAATAAGTCTGGCTGATTATAGGAAAACGGTTTTGAGAATAATTTGTAAGTGTATGGTATGATATCGCAACTTACATTTTTTAGTTGTAGTAGTAAGTTATAAAAAAAAGTTGTCGTGAAAATAATTGGATTAGTCTTCTATGTAACATGTGATAATATATTTTAAAGGGGTAAAGAAATTCTGCAATGATTTTCTTAAGTGGAGTTAAAATTTTAGAAGTATTTAACTAGACGGAAAGAGTAAAAAAGGGAGATTTATTATAGTAACGATAATAATAACACCACACCTTGTAAACTTGTAATAGTTTAGTTATAACCAGCCTAAATGAATTATATAAAATGATAATAATAATAATAATATAGAAAAAAATGTATTTTATAAACATGTATTGGTTTCATAATAACAAGTGAAATAAGTTTAATATGGGTAAACAAGATAATGGTTATGATTGTAGTATACTAATTAGTTGATATCTTGATAAAATAATGAAGATAAAGGATGAGTTTATGGTTAATAATGAGTATGATTGGTTTTAGTAGTATGGGAGTTGGTTCTTATGGGAAGTAACTAATTGGGATGAAAGCTTTAAATTTTCTAATGTATCGAAATTTGGTAATACTAATCGTGAAGAGTCTAAATTTTTCGTTGTTGGCACACTCCATCGATCTTTCGGATTACATTGTTTTGTTTTCAGTTGTTTTGGCTAGGGTTCGTTTTACCCTATATTTTATTTTGGGACACGATTTTTTGAAATTCTTTGGTTACACGTCATGGTTGATTTATTTATACGGTTGTGGGAATGTTAGGATGAGAGGATAGAGTTGGGTAGTATTACTTATGGTTAGATACTATAATTGAGAGATGTGTTTTGGGTTTAAAGGTTGTGTTGAAGGAATGATTAAGAGTTGTGGAGTTTTGAAACTTAGATTAGTTACGGGAATAAGGGAGTAAGTAAAGTTAGTTGAGTGGTCATGGGAACGAGATGTCATGCTATGAGAAGTTGGTTGAAGTACTTTAAGAAATATTGTGGTTGATGAGTTGAAGTTAGAAGCTACTACGTAGTGTGAAGTTCCTAGGTAACATCATGGAGACGAGAAGGAGTGCGTAAAGAGCTACATCGCGAAGCAAGGAGCTGAAAGGACTACGTGACGGCTGCAAGAAGGATGCAAGAGATTTCGAAGGAGTCACAAAAGTTGAGAGGACTGAAAAGGTGACAAACACTATGATGGGAAGTTTACGTATGGTTCGTGACGAAGAAGGGCAAATCGAGTATCAGAGTGGAACTACAAAGAGCTGAACCGGTAGATCGTGATGAAATGAATACATGACATGGGAGATTAAGAACTCGTGGAAATAACAAGGGGAGTCGAGTGACTACGCGGATAGAATTTTTGTGGCAATCAATATCGTGGGATGAGAAGTGAAGCTGAGCTGAATAAGTTTCGTGGAGAAGTGATTAGAGAGTCGGTTTTGTGAAGGTGTTATGAAAAATCTTTGGAAGAGACAGTTATGCATTATCCAATGCACTAGCGATTTCCATAGATTTGATGAATGAAGTATGGAATTTCTGTTGGATGGGATAGTGTAGGAATTAGGGAGAACCATGGAAGGAGAGAACCAAGTATTCCTAGAAGATGATGATTGAAAGTACCTCATGATAGGTTCAAGATCAAAGTAAAAGTATGAGATTTGAATAATAAATCAAAATATGGCATAGTAGACAAATGGAAACTAATGTGGGTATAAGATGAGATTGTGATCCGCATGGAATCACATGAAACTCTAGTCTGTCCCTATTAGGAGGGAGTAGGAGAACTGGTTGTGAGAAAAACAAGTGAAGCTACTTGGAAAATTTTGGCGTATAGATGACTAGATAGACTTAGTTAGTGGAGCTTGATTATTATATATGCCTAGAATGCTAGAGGAATTTGGGGTATGAGACGTAGAGAAAGATCTATGCAGATCATGAACGTCTCCAACACATATTTAATCATCTTGATTGAACATTTGGAAAAGGTGATGGGTGGAGTTAAGTGATGAAAGAAAATTGCAAGGCCAAGTACAATCTGGGAAAGGCAAGCATAGTTGATGAGACATGGAATAAGAAGAAAGAAGTGAAGCTGAGACGAACTTGAACTATATGGATGACGTATTAGGGTGGTTTGGATGAAGGATGTAGGTTGCACGAGTTGAGTTGTCTAAAGCAGAGAACGCGTCAACATGTATGTTGCGTGGCTTGGACAATCATATGGAGAAAAGGGACGTAGACTATACTTCCTACATAGATAGGAGTAGCTTAGAAAGGGCGATGTAAGGACGAAATTGGTGAAAGTGACGAGAGTTGGGTGATAGTCGATAGACTGACTATTATGAGAAGTCACGTAGTTGGGAAGTTGGAAGAATTGCGTACGGATGTGATGGAATAGAGGGTTTTGCGAAAAGGTTAGCCTAATATGTATGGAGTGCCTTATGAAGGATTATGGCAAGGGAAGAACCGAAGGGAAGCATCACATCGTGATGTATGGTAGGAGTTGAGGAAGAAGAAGGAAGTGTGTATAGAAGCGAAGCATGAATGAAATAGGTCGAGATAGGAACCGAAGGTAAAACTTTGGTAGAGCTTAATGAGTAGAATAAAGCACAACGCAGGTAATGTAATGATTTTACTAGTTGAAAAAGTTCGTTTTCTCGGTGTCTTAACAAATTGATTTCCGGTTCAAAGTGCGACTCAATTGTTTTTGGTTAAGAAAAAGGGAAGTTGATTATCTAAAACTAATTAAAAAGTAAATGCGAGAAGTATCTAAAAACAAACTAAAGACAAGTACAAATAATAAAAGTAAAACAAAGTGAATATTAAAAACTAAAAATTAAAACGATATTAAAACAAATATTAAAACAAACAATAAAATGAAATTTAAAGCGAAACAATTAATAAAACTAAAACTAAAGGACGCAATCAACTATCGACTCGAAAATAAAGTTTACTAAATGAAAAAGGAGAGAATAAAACTAAAATGGTACTTTAAAGCTAAACGAGGGAAAACCTAAAGCGGGTACTAAATAAAAGATAAAACTTAAACTTTACGAAAAAATATTAATACTAAAATCGGAAAAACTTTCAGATAAAATTAAACAATTACGGAACAATACTATTAAAACAAGCTAGCAGGCTAGCTGCTGGAAGCTAGCAAGCTAGCTGCTTAATTGGCGGGAAAAAAAGAGTAAGCTAGCAAGCTTGTAGGTCATTTCCATCGTACTTTCACATCGCACTTCCATCGTACTATTGTTAAGCTAGCAGGCTAGCTGGTCATTTCCATCGTACTTTCACATCTCACTTCCATCGTACTATTGTTAAGCTAGCAGGCTAGCTGGTCACTTCCATCGTACCATGCATCGTACTCATGCATCGTAGCCAAGGATCGTAGCCACGGATCGCACCCACAGATCGAACCCACGATCGCAACAAGTGATCGTGGTGAGGATTATGGAGTGTGATCGTGGTGACGATCGTACTAAGGATCGCAGTAATGGATCGCAAGTAGAAACCCTCGGGGTTTATGCGATCACACTTACTGGATCGTACTGGTAAAACCCTTAAGCATTACGATGGCATACAATAAGCAAATAAGTAAATACCAAATAAGCACTTATCTAAAAACTTAACCAAATCAAATTTAAGAAAAAGCTAATAGACCAAAATTTAAAAACTTTTAAAAATACTAAATAATAAAAATCTTTAAAAACAACTTTTTATAAAAATTAACTAGAAAGCACTTAATCAAAAATAAGAAAATTAACACAATAAGCACTAAAACACTTTAAGCTATAAAAAATCAAACATTAAAAGATCAATAAGCATAAATTTGAAAACTTTAAAATTACGAAATAAGCAAACTTTAAAAAGACTAAACTTTTTAAGAAAACTAAAAAGCAAATTAGCTAAATACAAAATAATCCAATAAGATTGTCAAACTTATAGCTTAATTCGTATAAAAGCTTACATGAAACAAAAAGATGAACTTTTTAATCAAACATCAAAATCAACAAAACATGTATATAAAGAGATCAGACTTAAGATCATATATAAAAAAAACTAAGAAAGATAGAATAAGATTAAGATTAAAACAAGAATTAAGCAATTTGAAATTAAAGTTTTGATTACAAACAAGAAAGGAAGATAAAAGATTGAGATCCTAGTGAGAGAAACTGTCACTTTCTCTCTCTAGAATCACCTACCAAAATGAAAATGAAAACTACCCTAAACTAAAACTAACCAACCCTCCTAAATGAGTTTAGGAGGGTATTTATAGGAAATGGGGAGGTGCATGTGTTGCTCCTCTTTCTTTCTTTCTTCACGTCTTCTCGTCTTTTAAGTTCTTCGACTTTATCGACTTTGTCTAGGGATTAATTAAACTCGTCTTATAATTTATTTATTTATTAGACTCGAGTTCTTCGGCTTTATTAAACTTCCGTCTTTAGACTTGTTCTTCGATAAATCTTCATAATTGGTATTGGACTTCCGTTCTTTTTCCACTCTTGATTTCTTGACTTCGTCTTTTGTCTTTTTCTTCGATAAAAGCCCGTGAAATCCCGTGTTTTCTCCACTTTTCACCTTTTCGTCCTAAATCACAACAAAAACACAAACCACGCATAATTCCGACATAAATGACATAAAATACACGTTTTGGCTCGGTTATTATTGTAATTAAGTGGTAAAAAGGATGGGTATTTTCACACCTATCAAATCCCCTACACTTAACCATTGCAACGTCCTCATGCAATGCATTAGTTACAAAGCACGTTTCACATTTTCCATCATAGTCAATCCACATTGGCCTTTATTAAAGAGATAGAAAATTATAAACATTCAAAGGAAGAAAGTAAGGAAAGAAATAAAAAACATACCTTATGGTTTTGGAAATGTCATGAATAGTCATCATCCTCAAGTTTTCACATTCTCCAAACCAAGCTTAAAAACGAGATCATTGTTATTATAAGTTAGCAAACTAACACGAACTCACGTGGGCCAATTATTTACTTAGACTCCCTTATTCCTAGGTGTATCTCTTATATTTTATTATTGTCTAGAATGATCACGAGGATGCATTGTTGACTTATTTCGATAGTTATTAAGGCTGAAAATAAAGTGGGACGATTTAATCAATAGTTAGCTAGAGGACAAAATCTTTTAAAACTGCTTCTCGGGACCTCATAAAGTTCATATCTTGGCATAACTCGCTTCGCGATTTGAGACCTTTCTCTGACCGATATTTGGCGGCGACTTCATACTTCAAATCTTGAGAGACGTTCATGAAATAATGATCTTCTCTTCATAATAGGAATTTCTTTACTTGAAGTTTTGAGAGATTCTTCATACTTGGACCACGACTTCTTCATTTTTCTCCAATCATTATTTTGGACTTTGATATACAATGATCCGCCTCCTTTTTGGACTTGGATCTATTTATCCTCATACCTTGTTAGGGCCTTTTTGGATAGACTTCTCCATGATATTTTGGGGAGTATTTGCTTTTCGTCATGTGTCTCGATCCTTCATATTGATTTTTGATAAATGATTCTTCTCATCACTTGGGATCTTTAGCAACAAAATATAGCCCTCATGTCTTGTTAGGACCTTTTCGGACTCGCCAATCTTCGCATCCCGCTTCAATAAGTTATGCCTTGGCTATGAACTCTAATCCATACCGAGCAACTTTTAAACGATCTTGGGCTAGAAGCTAAGTAACTTTTCAAATCGTACAACCTTATTTATTGCAGATAAATTTGTTAGCAGGCGATGGGAGAATAGGCTCATAATTAACTCAAATAAATTTACGAAAGAATGCCAAACTTATAATTGACTCTATCATCTCTCGTTCTCCACAATTTAAAATCTCAAGGAATGAGACACGTGGATGCTTAGCATATTAAATCAAAGTTTTGGGTTTTCGAGTCGTCTATAGGACCTTGCAAATTCTTAGACTTTTTCAAGTTTAGAAATCGTATTTTAAAGTTCCCTTGATAAACGACTCTCTAGGATCAATTATAGGAACTTGCGAAAAGTTCTTGTTCTTAACCCGTGAGAGTTAAGACTTTCGCGTTTTAAAGCTCCCTATATAAAAGCCTAGCAAAACTTGACTTAAACACGTTAAGGATACTAGCTAGAGTAAACTTAGATAAGTAAACTCGGGTTGAGTCAAAAGATTCAAAACGTTTGAAAATTAAAACCACTTTATTAAAATTTATTCTAATAAAGAAAGAAAATAACTATACAAAGGTAAAACTAATAGGCCACAATAGATCAAAAATTTTGAAAAATGTCGAAAAATTGATTTTCCGGTTAAAATGAGGACAACTACAAGGAAAAGACCACTTAACTTCGATAGAAGTCCCCCCTACACTTAATATAAACATTGTCCTCAATGTTTAAGCATATGGGAGTAAACTCCCCTACACTTAGGACATTGTGCACTTTGTTTAAATCTTGCTAAGGAAGAGACAACTAAAGAGATTCCTATTTTAATATTGAGAAATATAAAATAGTGAATCGAAAAGAGTTTAGGATAGATCCGGGAAGATGGAAACTGGGAATCACGGGTCGTCAAAAGTCATCAAGAGTGTGTCTTTGAAGCTCTAATCCCTACACATGATAAGAAAGAAAGCAACAAACACCAACGGGGCTCCCCCTACACTTATGGTAAAGATAGATAGATAATTGGGTTGCATCCCAAAAAGCGCTTGTTTTTGTTAACCGAGTCACGAGCCTGACTCGTCCCCGAATTAAATGGTCCATGGGGAAGCGTCAAATGTAATACCGGGATCAAAGACCTTGTCCTCGTTCCCGGTTGACATCAACAAAGGAGAGGCGGGGGGATAAGTCTTAAATGGTAGAAAGGTCCTTTCAACATACGAAAAGTATGTGAAATCAAGAGCCACGGGAGGTGGGGTGGGTAAAGTAAGCACATTGTCATCCCCCAAAGACAATGGATGCTGAGCAAGCGGCAAAGCCATAATGGTATCAATCATAGCATAATCAATGTCACCTCCCGGGTCAAAGCACTCATCCTCCGTAATAGTGGCTAAAGGGGAGGATGAAAGGTGCTCGGGAGGGGGACTTGGGACAATACATTCTTGCAGCAAATTATCAAAAATAATATCCCCCTCCATGTCATCGTTATCAATACCTAGAGGTATGGAGTGAATGTCGATTTCTTCCAGCAATGGGTCATTATCTTCAACGGGAGGAAGAGATGGAGGCAAAGACTCGGAGAGAGGAGGAGAAGTCAACTCTTCGATTTGAGCAATAAGAAGGTGCACTTTCCGTAATCTATCGCGAAGAAGAACGTCTTCCACCTCATCCACACGATCAAGTTCATCGGTGAACTTCTCGTAAGCCGGAGAGAATAAATCGTCATCGCCCGCGTCTCCCGGTGGAGATTGAGAGATTTCAAAAGTGAAATTCTCATAGCGGAGGGAAGGATCGTCATCACTAGGATCGACCTCTTCCGTAAGAGCAACGTCGTCCTGAAGCTCCATAGTAGGTAAGTCACAAACCTCATCATCCAATACTTTGTCGAGACCAACATCACTAAGCTCATTCAACGAATCTAGATCCTTATACGCAGTAGGAACATCAAGAGTAGGAGCAGTAACTTCAGAAGATGTGTTGCAAGTGCATACATCATCATCGTCATCATCATCATAATAGTATTGACGCACAAGAGGAGGGGTATAATCACTAAGATTAGATACTTGCTCTTCTTGTAGTCGCTTTTCCTCCGCCCATGCTTCTTTTGTTAGAGCAACGACTTCTTGAAGTTGCATAATGATGGAGTGTATTTCGGCATTCAAAGTAGTGCGTTGTGGGTCAAGATTAATTTGCTGAGAGGATTGATGATTGAGGGTGTGATGTGGGGGCTCAAAATGTTGAAAACCTGAATTATAGCATGGGTGTGGCTCATAGTAGTTCATCGGTTGAGAAGAATTAGAACACGGATTTGGTTCATAATAATCCATTGGTGAAGAAAACTGAGGACACGGATTTTGCTCATAATAATTCATTGGTTGACAATAAGAAGTATCGTGAGGACCCCCACAGTTGTTGCAAAACGGTTAAGGAGAAAGACTGGGTGCGTCTTGTAGATAGCTATTATCATTATAATAATTGTACCCCGGTTCTTGCCCGTGACCATACGGGTATTGAACCGGGCACGAAACCTGCCAATGAGAATCGCTTCCACAATAGATGCACGAGGGAACAGGAGGTGGGTTCAAAAAGGACGAATTAGTCGAGTTGCACAAAGGACAAAATCCGAATTGTGTGTTGTCGATATCGTTTCTGCACTGCTCACATGTACACCATTGACAAGAGTCGTTCCCGTACAATCGTCTACCACATCCGACGCAATGGACATAAGAATCCATAAAGAAAAATAGATGAGCAAGAAGAATATTTTTGGTGCAAAAACTTTGAAAAAGAAATGCTTTTTATGATTTTTAAAATGTTTTTGGGATTTTTGAAAATTTTTGACACGAAAAATAACGTCCACAAGTGAACGGATCCCAAAAGCCAACGCGTCTCTCACAAAAAACCGTTAATCTTCACGAAAAGAGCCGGCAGCGGCGCCATTTTAATAACTGAGATTTTGCTAGTTTGAAAAAAAGTTCGTTTTCTCGGTGTCTTAACGAATTGATTTCCGGTTCAAAGTGCGACTCAATTGTTTTTGGTTAAGAAAAAGGGAAATTGATTATCTAAAACTAATTAAAAAGTAAATGCGAGAAGTATCTAAAAAAAAACTAAAGACAAGTACAAATAATAAAGTAAAACAAAGTGAATATTAAAAACTAAAAATTAAAACGATATTAAAACAAATATTAAAACAAATATTAAAACAAATAATAAAACGAAATTTAAAGCGAAACAATTAATAAAACTAAAACTAAAGGACGAAATCAACTATCGACTCGAAAATAAAGTTTACTAAATGAAAAAGGAGAGAATAAAACTAAAATGGTACTTTAAAGCTAAACGAGGCAAAACATAAAGCGGGTACTAAATAAAAGATAAAACTTAAACTTTCCGAAAAAATATTAATACTAAAAATCGATGAAAAATTCAACTAAAAATACGTAACTTTCAGAAATAAAATCGGAACAATTTTCAGATAAAATTAAACAATTACGGAACAATAATATTAAATAAACAAGCTAGCAGGCTAGCTGTTGGAAGCTAGCAAGCTAGCTGCTTAATTGGCGGGAAAAAAAGGAGTAAGCTAGCAAGCTTGTAGGTCATTTCCATCGTACTTTCACATCGCACTTCCATCGTACTATTGTTAAGCTAGCAGGCTAGCTGGTCATTTCCATCGTACTTTCACATCGCACTTCCATCGTACTATTGTTAAGCTAGCAGGCTAGCTGGTCACTTCCATCGTACCATGCATCGTACTCATGCATCGTAGCCAAGGATCGTAGCCACGGATCGCACCCACGGATCACACCCACGATCGCAACAAGTGATCGTGGTGAGGATTATGGAGTATGATCGTGGTAACGATCGTACTAAGGATCGCAGTAATGGACCGCAAGTAGAAACCCTCGGGGTTTATGCGATCACACTTACTGGATCGTACTGGTAAAACCCTTAAGCATTACGATGGCATACAATAAGCAAATAAGTAAATACCAAATAAGCACTTATCTAAAAACTTAACCAAATCAAATTTAAGAAAAAGCTAATAGACCAAAATTTAAAAACTTTTAAAAATACTAAATAATAAGAAAAAAATATTTAAAAACAACTTTTTATAAAAATTAACTAGAAAGCACTTAATCAAAAATAAAAAAATTAACACAATAAGCACTAAAACACTTTAAGCTATAAAAATCAAACATTAAAAGATCAATAAGCATAAATTTGAAAACTTTAAAATTACAAAATAAGCAAACTTTAAAAAGACTAAACTTTTTAAGAAAACTAAAAAGCAAATAAGCTAAATATAAAATAATCCAATAAGATTGTCAAACTTATAGCTTAATTCGTATAAAAGCTTACATGAAACAAAAAGATGAACTTTTTAATCAAACATCAAAATCAACAAGACATGTATATAAAGAGATCGGACTTAAGATCATATATAAAAAAACTAAGAAAGATAGAATAAGATTAAGATTAAAACGAGAATTAAGCAATTTGAAATTAAAGTTTTGATTACAAACAAGAAAGGAAGATAAAAGATTGAGATCCTAGTGAGAGAAACTGTCACTTTCTCTCTCTAGAATCACCTACCAAAATGAAAATGAAAACTACCCTAAACTAAAACTAACCAACCCTCCTAAATGAGTTTAGGAGAGTTTAGGAGGGTATTTATAGGAAATGGGGAGGTGCATGTGTTGCCTCCTCTTTCTTTCTTTCTTCACGTCTTCTCGTCTTTTAAGTTCTTCGACTTTATCGACTTTGTCTCGGGATTAATTAAACTCGTCTTATAATTTATTTATTTATTAGACTCGAGTTCTTCGGCTTTATTAAACTTCCGTCTTTAGACTTGTTCTTCGATAAATCTTCAGAATTGGTCTTGGACTTCCGTTCTTTTTCCACTCTTGATTTCTTGATTTCTTGACTTCGTCTTTTGTCTTTTTCTTCGATAAAAGCCCGTGAAATCCCGTGTTTTCTCCACTTTTCACCTTTTCGTCCTAAATCACAACAAAAACACAAACCACGCATAATTCCGACATAAATGACATAAAATACACGTTTTGGCTCGATTATTATTGTAATTAAGTGGTAAAAAGGATGGGTGTTTTCACACCTATCAGCCGGATAATACTGTCGTAGTGTGGAAAAGGAAATGGCACTGACTTATACTGCTTAGCTGGAAGGCTTAGGATTTCATTTGGGGGAACCCCCTTTCCTCTTAGTCTTTATTTATGTTTGAATAAGTGATTCTTTGTAGACACCTATATGTTTGTTATTTGTTAATTGTATGTCTTTGGTATGAGGTAGACATGTTACCTACCTACCTAGATGCCTGCATTGTTTGAGATATCTTCATGACATTGTGTCACCAGTTATGATATTTCCATTTCGTTTATTTATCTCTATAGACACACTATTGTTGTGATGATATCCATACGTCGCGCCCCATATTCCGCCATGCATGTTCATCAACTCCCTATAGTCCATACCGCAAACTACTTAAAAATTCCAATTTCCTTACACAAGTGACCTATGACGATATTTCACATATTGATTAGTTTATCACAACGAGGCTCTTCCCATCCAAATCAACTTATGATCTATACTCATCACCAAAAGGACGGTTATTTCAGTTAGTCTATCAACTGCCATCCAAACCCATGCTACAACTACTTCCATAAAATTTGGATAGATCATTAGTAGCACCTATACACTTCTTTCTCACTTTTCTCCATGAAAGATTTTTTTTCCCTGATACTCAACACTTCCTTTGTACCTACACAATGTCTTACCTTCAAGGTCATAGTGCTCCTCATCTTGTCTCAGTTAGACCAAGCCCTTCGTCTCTCATGACACATCACATCTATAACTCCTCAACCATTCGATTATTGATACTAAAAGTCGATGAATGCCATTTGAGGCACTATATGGAAGGATAGGGTGAGTTTCCCCTATTGCGGACTAGAATTGGTGAAAGAGGTTGCTAATATAATAATGGTGTTTGTGGAAAGGATGAGAGAAACAAGAGATGATATGTTAAAAAGGAGGAAACCACTACAGTTTAGTGACAAAGTTATGTAGGAAGTTTCACCCATAGTAACGGGCGCCATGTTTTGGCAAAAGAGAAAAGTTGATGTCGAGTTTTGTATGTCCATTTATGATCTTTGGAAAGATTGGACCAATAGCTTATGGGTATAGAATTACCTGGGGAATTGGGTGGTGTACATGATATATTTCATGTATTAAGATTTGGGAAATGTGGTTTGAGAATGCATATTTTCATGTACGGTTATTCGGGATCAGTGTTAATAAGAGTCTTCGATTTGTCAAAGAGTCATTTGTGAGATTTATGGGTTGTGTCTGATCCTAAGGAGTAAATCTCGGGACGAGATTTCTATTAGGAGGGAGTAAAGTGACAACCGTGGTTTTGAGGTTCGTCACTTAGTCGTATTTTTAGGGTGTTATATGTGACTATGTGTTTTATGTGTTTACGTGTTTATTTGGTGTGAATGAGGATGGGTTGGACATCGTTTATGAGTACGAAGTGCTCTTAAGTAATTCGATGAATGGTTATTTCATGAATCATAAGCTCACATTATAGTGACTATGAAGTGAAATGAAATGAAATGAAGTGAAATGAAATGAAATGAAGTAAAATAAACTGAGATCACGCGAAAATTTCGTGAAAGTTGAATTATCGTTTTCGTAGGATTTTGTGTATGTATCATACGTGATATATGTACATTAGATATATATTATCTATATTCTAGTATTATAGGAGTTTTATATTTTAGGAAAGTTTTGAAAATAAAGTTAAGATCAAAAATTACGCAGAAAGTCGAAAAATTAGCGAAAGGGTGTCCGGTTTCGACCCAGAAGTGTATGGAAGTATATGTAAACATAAAATAGAAGGGGGAGAGTGTAAATAACCCAAATTTAAGGGGGTGGGTCGTGGATGGGCTGTTATGGCCGACTAAAGGAAGGAAACGGGTAGGAAAGGCCCAAGTAGAGACCCTTTTGGGCTCAAACTTGTTAAGGAGGTTACCAAAGCCTATATAAACACCCCTAGACCCCTAAAAACGACCCATAACCCTAAAATATACCTAATATCAGTTGAAACATCCATGGGGAAGATCAAAACCGAAATATTGCATAAGGGTTAAAGGTATGTAATTAAACTAGCTCGATTAACGTTAAATTTACGTATCTAACCTAGTATGGTGGATTAGGGTTTAGGATTTTTGATTTTTGATTAGGGTTTCATACTAGGAATGATGATTTCTGTAATTAATAATATTAGGGTTCTTAATATTCAATTAATTAGGTTATTATGAGGTTTAATGATGATTAAAGGGTTTAATCATGTTTAAATTCGTTTTTAAAAACTGGGCAGAATTTTTGGTCCATTGTTTTGATCATATATAGAGTTATAAAAACTTCTAATTTTCGAATCTTATGTACCTGGAAAGGTAATTGAGTTGGTTTCAAATTCAAGAAACGAGAACTAAATTGGAGGTCGGAAAGTGGGTTAAAAACAGGTTACAACAGTCGGAGGTCAAAGCAGTTTTGAAATAAGTCGGGTTTAAATTAATGTTTTAAGATGGTTAGGGTACTTAGGAGTATAATTGGACCTTAAAACGAACATGAGACTTAGATTATATATTAAATAAAAGATCGGGAGGAGGGCTAACCAAATGGGTTAGGGTAAGACCCTCTGATCATAACAAACTTTTTATATGTTTAAAATTAGTAAATTCTGGATAGGTAAAAGTATATATATATATATATATATATATATATATATATATATATATATATATATATATATATATATATATATATATATATATATATATATATATATATATATATATATATATATATATATATATATATATATATATATATATATATTATATATAGGTATAATTATGATTTGAAACCACAGTTTTCATCCCAGTCATATCCCAGTCACATCTTTTAGCCAATAGTATTTCACAATTTCCTAGAAAATCTCCAAATTTCACGAAATTCTAATTTGAAATCACAGTTTTTTGAAAATCACGTTTTGTAAACGCAAATTTGAAAACTGTGTTTTGAGAAGCGCGTTTTGAAGGTCTGGTCCGGTCCGGTTCAAGTCTGGGCCGAGCCGGTCCGGAGATTTATTTTTTATAAATATAAATTTCGGTTTTTTCCCGTTTTTTTTAAATTTAATTATTTTAATTTTTTATTTTGTAAAAAATATGAGTTGAGATCTATTTAGACCATATAAGTAGCATAGACTCTCTAAACCAATCTCCACCGTTCTTTCATTTTTCATCCAACGATCAATATCACCCACCTTCCACACTAAAAAGAGAAAAATAATCGACCTATATGTTTTAGACACACTGTCACTTTCAAAAATAAAATAAAATAAACCAGGCTCTCCAAAACCCACCTTGTTCCAGCACCTCCCCAACCACCAATCTTTTTTGCGTCGAGCTCCCAACCACCCAACTTTTCCGTTGAGCTGCGCAACTCGGTGAATTTCTTCGTCATAAGCATCTAATTATCATGATCGGATCCACTTTTCACATTTGAGATCTGAGATTCACATTATGTAAGAACATATGTGAGAAATGAAATTAGATATAAGTGAAAGTGATGGAAGATGATAATGATGATGTGGCAGGTATGGGTTTGAGATGGGTTGATATCCACATTATACTTTTAACTGTGATATGTATATACCTTAGATCGGCATCCACTATATGTACACATGTATAGGATGTGGCTTGTTGGTGCTGGCATGATTTGCTAGTTTCTAAAGTTGTTTCTCATCTAGTTGTAGTTTGATATGTTATTTCATTGCGTTAATTTATTGTAAAATTGTTTTCTGTAATTTTAGGATTAAGCAATATAACAAAGTCATACTTGGGCAGAAGATTGAAACGAGCCATACTGACATTGTCCATGATGTGTGCATAGATTATTATGGAAAGAGATCAGCATCATCAGATGAAACCATCAGAATAGATGGTGTAAGTAGTATGTAGTTCTAACTCTCAACATGTTGCTACTTTGAAAGGCCACAACGGTCCTGTGTGGCAGGTTTCTTAGGCAAACTTCAAGTTTGGCTCACTTCTTGCATCGTGTTCATAGTCTGCGATAGTTTGGAGAGAAGGCCATTTGTACAAATGGACACAATGTCACGTTATTGAAAGAAGTTGTAGATGGCGGGTGGCAACAAATGACCAGTATCGAGTAACATGTTTTAAGAGGCCACGTTATGTTCTTATAGTGCATTTTACTATTGATGTATTTTTGGATAATAGGAATGGTATTTGTGATTGGTTATGTATATGGCAAAATTGAGAATCATATTTGTTTTATAAGTTTGTTTTTTCATGTGAAACTTGTTTCATCAGAAGGGTAGACTAATTTTATAAGTCTGTTTTTTCACGCTGAATCATATATGATTATACGAGAATCATATATGATTCTACATGAATCATATATGATTCTACATGAATCATATATGATTCTACATGAATCATATATGATTCACTATGAATCATATATGATTCACTATGAATCATATATGATTCACTATGAATCATATATGATTCTACATGAATCATATATGATTCACTATGAATCATATATGATTCATGTAGAATCATATATGATTCACTATGAATTTCATTTTATTTATGTTAAGTTTTTTTTAATTATGTTGAGTATTTACAACTGATAATTTGCATAAAGTATGATCTAGGAATCATATATGATTTTACAAGAAGAATGATATATGATTCTGCATGAATCATATATGATTAGGCATGAATCATATATGATTCTACATGAATCATATATAATTCTGCAGGAATCATATATGATTTACAGGAATTATCTATCTTTAATATGATATGGATATAAAAAAAATTTCAAGTCTACAACCATCTATAGCATTTGCCAAACAATATAAGTATACAGTTGTTAAAAAATTCAACATAATAGCATGTAAAATACCATACTTTTTTCTACAAAGGTAAAATAAATTTACTACTTGTTAAAAACAAGACGACTAACTGCACCTAAAAGAGCACTTGTTCGCACGAGTCTTTGGGAATAGACACTAGTTACTTTTTCTATAGACCTGCAAAGTATTAGAAAATCAATTGCTCTTCTCCCTGTAATGAGTTCCAAGTGCACTACACAGAAGCCATAGATGTATGATTTAAAGGTAAGTTGCCGCGCCATTGCGTAATCTCGAGCACAATAGTTGTAGGCACCCATCAGTAGTGTGGAGACATGGATATTGTGTCCACTAGGCCCCACCTTTACCAAACAAAAATCCGACAACTTGGCATGATAACCTTCTAATAAAATGTTAGAGCATTTCAAGCCCCAATATATAACAGGTGGGTTCATGTGGTCGTGCATAATAGTTAGTTGCGTGTGCTGCATCTTTATCTTGGCATTCCAATCAAGTACTTTTGTATTGGGATGTAGACCTGAAACAACATTTACAATTAGCCCATATACTAATACGTATACTAACATTACACATAAGTGATTATCTAATGGCATAAAATGATGAGTCTTATTCTGTTGACGAACTTAGAATCAAATATTGGCATATTGCTTCGGTGCATATATACGGTCCTTTCTTCTCTGTGTAAATCATATACCTTGAAAGTATCCAAAACTACATTTTGTTATAAGAATGGCAATAGATCATGTCGATTAAATAACGACCTCTATCGGGCCAAGCAAGTGAAAGTAAAAATCAACTAAACATGAAACATGCCAAATGGGACGACTAAATCAAACTATATAACAGATCGACTACCATATACGAAAAAGTATAATGGTAATCCTATTTGAACCTGTAAACGGTATACGCGCTAGATTGACCTACGCCATGCGACACAAAAAGTTCTAAAACTCGTCTTCCATACGTCAAATTGTGGCCCATTGCTCTCTAATCGCATAAAATCGTCATATGTAGATCAATCTTAAATAAAGATTAGTTGGCAAAATCCTTAACGTGCTTACTATAGTCGTATGTTAGTTATAGTATTTGTTCCTATACATTCATGTCACTATCAGACACCATAAACCATTTAGATGAGCTATCATTGCTAAAATGAATTCTAAGATACCTTATCAGATGTTTAAAATGATAACTTAATCAGCATAGATATATCGTTGTTAGCGTCCTTCCGAATATGGGTCAGACTGATCCACTGATACAAAGCCGTCCTATGAATTTTGGAGCCCTGCGCCAAAATTATATCTATCGTGTGTAAAAGTTCCTAACTTAATAATATAACAGATCGACTACCATATACGAAAAAGTATAATGGTAATCCTATTTGAACTTGTAAAACATGGGTCCAAATGTCTAACGTAATCCCTTTTTTTTATCCATACGAGAAAGTAGATGTTTAAACATTTTACCTTAATGCAAACCATCCTTAATTTGCCATTGGTTCATTAAGAGGCAAATAAGTGGCTTTATACTTGAAACATAAAGAAAGAGTAGGAAATGTGTATGTTCCATATAGCACGACAAAATGAGCTAGTATTTGCAGGGAATCAAGCCTAAACTATGGTTATCTTCACTCTAAGTTGGTTAAATTTGTTTTGTATCAGATCATTTTCACCAATCATAATATAACATTAAAACTATAACTTATTTGAAATTAACTATCGAAATAAAGCTACACTCAATGATTTCCAACAATAAGGAATCGAATTCAACCTTTATTGATGCGATCTCTAGCAAATATGCTCCGGTTGAAGATCGTCGTTGCCAGTAGGTGATCATATTCTCTGGTGGAAGATTGTCGTCATCCATGATCGTCGTCTCGGTGGAATATCGTCATCGCTAGTAGATCATATTCTCTCAGGTGGAAGATCGTCGTCATATTCTGTGTGAGTTGAGAAAGAAGTGGCTGGTAAAAGACAGTGCCACCCTTTTAGTATGAGTTTAAAAATTAAATAAATAAATGTAATCTCAACCATTGATATATCTAAATATGAAAGGCCCAGATTATCTCACGAGGTCTATGATAAAAATATGGTCTATACGGAACTTTTTCCTATTCGAATGTGTCAACAGACAGACTCGAACATGGATCTGGTGGTTAACAAGTATCGCAATTTACCAACTAAGCTAACCATCTTTTTTTGTTTTTCTATGGAAAGCAAAATTAATAAATTCTAAAAACAAAGCCAATAATACATCCATTTACATATACAGGATATACTCAATAATTTTAAAAATATATACTATGAGATATTTATCCAATTTATCCAAATTTAAATATACATAACTTATTAATGAAGAAAACATATTTCAAAACCCTAAACTGAAAAGAAAACAAACGTAAAAAAAGGTACGCCTCCTTCTTTTGAAGCTTAATGAAACCCTTAACATTTAGATTGTTTATGCATATTGGTTTTTTTACATTAATTTGCAGGTTGGCTGTATGCTTTGTATTGAAGCCTTCATTTTATTGGATGATAGTTTTCTGTAACATTGTGCCCAAAGAGATCATGTGTGTGAATCCGATGAGATATGAATTGCAGAAAATTTATCAGGCATACATGTCAAGTATGACACCGTCCACGGACAATGGAAGCACCATGAGCTTAACGTTAAGAATACGAAGACCCTTCTCTTTGTCCACAAGCCCGTCATTGTTTTCGGCATCAGGAAATAGAATACATCCCATGGGGTGAGGCTGGAGGTGACTTTGTTGTTGATTCCACGGGTGTCTTCACCGCTAAAGACAAGGTTGCTGCCCATTTGAAGGTCTAATTAGATCTATTTTTGTTAGATTTCCTCCCTTTTAATACCTCTTTCAACACTACTAACATTGGACTGAATGAGATTATTTTTTAATTTCGAGGGTGGTGCAAAAAAGATTATCATCTCTGCTCCAAGTGTTGATGCTCTTATGTTTGTCATGGGTATCAACGAGCAGGAATACAAGCCTGAGCTTAAAATTGTTTCAAACGCCACTTGCACATTTAACTGCCTTGCTCCTTTGGCCAAGATTATCAACAACAATTTTGGCATCGTTGAGGGACTCATGACAACAGTGCACGCTATGACTGGTATGTATTATTGCAATCTTTTAATAATTAAATTATTTCAGCCTGTTAATTTTAGTTAGTAGTAGAGCGTTTTTAACATTGCGTGAATCATTTTTCAGCCAACCAAAAGACTTTTGATGGACATCATTTTTCAGAATTGTCTTATTTGTTGCTTTGACTTTGATCGTTTGTCAATTTTACTCTTTGAGGATGATTGTCTAACTATCAGAAGCTTCTCAGTCAGTGTTTCGTTGTTGTCTTGGACAATGCACCATTGGCACCTCCATTCGATCCACATTGTCGTTGGACTTAGTTTCAGGTATCCCACACACTGAAAAACACACACACACACACATACACACATGATTCATATTGGATTCTTATGCTGTTTTATTAAGTACTGTGTATTGAATATTTTTTCCCTTTTTTGTAGATATTTGATCAACATAATGGTATATCAGCTGCTATATTTGCGAAAGAAATTTTTTTTAAATAATAACTTGAGTGCGATTCTTCAAGGATGTCACCGGAGCTTCCTGGTGCATTGGTGGCAGTATTTGTGAAATCTGACAGAGTTTAAGAAAAAGGTAATCAATATTACGTATCAGTTATAGTATTCATTTAGATTTTTTCCATGTATATTTATAAAAGTTTCATTGTTTAAATGATAGGTGAGAAATTTGTTATCCGAAAAGGTTCGGTCAAATTGGGTTTCTACCAGATAAGGTTCGGGTCAAAACAGGTTTCTATCAGATAAGGTTTGGGTCAAAATGGGTTTTTATCAGAAAATGTTCTGGTCCAATTGGGTTTCTATCAGAAAAGGTTCGGGTCAAAACATGTCGTTTTTTAGAAACCGCCAATGAGTTTTTAAAGACCTCTTTTCGGAAAACTATAGAATATACCTCTTATTCAAGGATAGAAGTCACACTTGGGACAAAGTGTATTCTGAGATGTGCATGAGTTTGATTTTCGATAACCGATCGCTAAAAAGATCACATACACTTTCTATATACTCATCAAGTCAATAGGGTCCTTTTAGCACTATCATCTTCCTGATGCAAAATACATGTTGTAACGGAGGGTTCATCTACAACTGGTGTAGCTGTAATGAATATAGATTTGTGGCTTTGTTTAAATTTATAAGATTTGCGTCTTTGTTATGAATATAGATGTTATGAATTATACACCCTTTAACTTTATGCAGACTAGGCGCACAGTTCACTATCTTATGTGAATAATACCCCTACTCCTCGACTCTTTGCTACCCACGACACCCATGACCTCTCACCAATGAGAATAAGTTTCCTCGACTCTGCGCTACCCACACTCCCAAAAAGGTATCAACATAAACTTATTGATGCCTTCTTTTGATATAGATATTGACAGAGCTGATTACAAAAAATACTCAAAAATGTCCATTTAGCAGCACACATATGAAATTCATGTCAGTAATCTATTTAGAGAAAAATCCAAAAAGAAAAACACACAAGTTTGTATTGTTACAAGTTTCAAGAAGGCTCCACAAAGAACCAGTTAATGTTAGATCTATTGGATTACTTAGAAATAAACTCCTACGCTCTTTAAATGTTGTTGATGTGTATCTTGAACTTTCAGGTTTTTGGGACATGTTTCATCCTAAGTGCTACAATCTGTGCTTCTGCACATACAAGTATAGTGAAGAGAAAACTCTCATTTGCACAACAGTATGCCTTTGGCAAGATGTTGACTATTGGATGCAAGCCTCCATTCAAGGTGAAGGGGATGTGGTTGTTCCGTGGCCCTGAAATCCCTCAGTTTGTGATGGACGAGTACTACGACATCGAGCTGTATGAGTTGACCAAGGTTGACCTATCATACAAAGCCTAAAAGGAGTGTGTGTGTTAGATGATCGAGGACATGGAGACTTTTGAGGGTAAGCTTCATTTTGCTGATAAATATGAGATGACACTTAAATAGTTCAAACTCTTTCAATATTGTTTTGATTTTAGTTCCATATATGCATGCCCTGTTGATGCATGCAGGTATTCATCAAACCCTTTCTCTTAGAGGTATACATTTACAACTTGTGTTATCTTTTGAAGAGTACTAACAGAATTGAGGTAGACGAACTCATCACTTTGTTGATAAGAGGAAATCGTTAACGGGTCAAAATAGTTAATAAAAATTTACTCACGAAATAAGCTGGGCTAGGGCTTTCAGATACTTTCTTTAGATGATTACGAATTGAAATATATTATGACAATGACCGGGACTAGGCCGATTCTAATATGGTTGTTATAAAAGATGATGGTATATTAGACTTGTGATAAAAAAATTATTTAGGTCTTCATTTTGAGATAAAACATAGGATAAAAATGCACTTAATTTTCTTGTGTATGAACTAATTATGTTTAATTTCGCATAATCAGTTGCTGCCTTGCAATAAAGTAAAATATCATCCCTGACAAGCGGCTGTGTGCAAACACTTGCTGGAAGTTTTTCTGTGGATGAAAATGATACTTAAGAACAGCCAAGATTATTTCTTTTGAAAGGTTTGCCCTTTATATCTATGCTTTGTATACCATTCTCACATAAAGGTTTCTTTTGAATTGCATTTATTATCACAATTTCAAGAATCATATTTAGGTAATAAAAGGATCACGTATATGGAGGCCACCTATGGATGTCTTTTTCTAAGTTGTTAGAAGCTGTTTCTATAAAAGTCGCCCCAAATGATATAAGATTACTACATGTTTCTATTCTTAAAGTTCATTCTAACCTGTTTCGGTGACCAAGCTAATACTTTAACAAGGGACTGCAATGAGGTCATAAGACATAGACAAAGACCCGTATCATCTACGTTGTATCTAGAGGAACTGGATGGCATAATTCATACCTTTTAATTTCACTTTGACTATGGAAGCACTCCTAAAAGACCAGACTTCACTCTCGATACGATCTTGAAACCCCTTACACTTGCTTTACCTGCACCAGTCCTGACACACACATCCCAATCACAAACTGTACCTAGCAATCACACCAAGATCCATTTTATCAGCTTTTCGGGTCATCAAGAAAAAAAGTTCAAGTCATTGTTTCTGTTTTTAGTGGCACTTTACCGGAGGGATACGGATGGAAAGATCATCATGGAATCGTGAAAACTTTCTTCCGTGTCGCCAACTCATTAAGTATTTCCTGTGTTTATTTATTTAGCAAGACTAATTGTAATAAAAAGCTGACAAGGTGTCATTTAGAAGTCTGTATGAAGTGGTTAAATTGTCATTTCATAATCTTCTTATACATGTATGCTTCCCAGTTAATGGAATCTTCTTATGCAGACGTAATACATTTAACTATGTGATATGAGACGGTGGTGGGATATGCGCTCCCCCTGATTTTTATAATAACGTTTGTTGTGCAGCTTTGAAGAGATCTGTTGACCCACTTAAAAGTGTAAAAGATTAAGGTTAAAGCTTTAGTAACGGTGTTCTGCTTGATATATGACTGTTTGCGCGTGTCTGTTTGAAATCAAAACTCTCGAGTAATTAGCTTTGGGTAGGGTCTATTGAATGTTAGAATGAGACAAATGTGATTACTTCTGTAAAGGAGTGTTTGGGTTAGCTGGTTTTGCTGATTTTTTGGATGTGCTTTATACAAATTGTCGGCTTTCTTACTTAATTAAACACAACTTCGATTCATAAAGTGTTTGAACAGAACTTTGGTAATTCTCGGACTATGGTCAAAACTAGAACTGACATTGGACCAACATATCTTCTTTATACAACTTCTTTAAAGTGTTTGAACATAACATATCTTCTTGCTTATTAGTATTGTTCATTAGTTACTGTGAAGCCCTGGTACTGGAAATGTAGAAGGCATAAAAAGTGGGATTTGATGTTGTTGCGTTACGTGGCTGAGTTTGGACTATAAGACGTGGGCATTTGTTCTTTTTAAATTTAATAAGTTTCCAAAATCAAACGCAGAGTATAGTATCTACAAATATACAGGTAGCTAGATTTAGATTGTTTAGATGCCTTTCTCTAATAACGTTTGGCAAAAACATTTGTTGATGTGTAGATGAATTTATTGATAGATACTAATTGTAATTTGATTAATGTTTTGCGATCACAGTTGATCTGCAGCTCATGAATGCCAATGAGCTTGAGACTGGCATGGATTTTTTATCTATTGAAGAAGCAAAGGTGTCTTTTATAGGTGTCATTTTTTGAGAACTTATCTGATGTCGATGAGGCGCCAGCCATCAAATTATCCAAACTGCGTGCATTATGTATTATCTGAATTTTCTTTACCTGTTCTCTTAATTTACTTATAGCTTGCTTTGAGCTCTGCAGTTCCAGTCCAGCAGAGGGACAATATATTCTTAACTTGGTGACAGCTAGACTTGACGCAACAGGTTTCAATAGACAACACTCGTCCTGAAGATGAATCTTTTGAGTCAAGAAATTGCTTATTGTGTCTGGTAAGAACATCTGTCAAATATCCTATGTATACAATTACGAATCATATATTTCTTTGTTACAAATGAGAGGCAACTATATTGTGTTACATTGATTACCATGTTTTATTTTTTGAACAGGTTCTTGATAAGGATCGATCCCTGAAACAATGGATGTTGTCAAAAGTAAATTAGCTTCACCTAATGTTGTGTCTGTTATCACCTCTGCTATTGAGAGAATATTTAAGTCATTTATTGAGCAATTGAAGGTAGAGGACAAACGAGTTGAAAGTGATTCTAGCCCCTCTAAATCTATAAGTAGGCAGTTTTCTGGCAATATATGTCTAGAAATGATGTTCGATGCAAAAGAATATGGCTACTTGCATAGCAAGTATTAGGTTGAGGAGTAGGTCGCCTGTATTTGCTTTCTGCTGGGAAAATTCAATACCCAAATTATGTCATGGCCACTACTACAAAGAATGAACATTTGTATTTCCAACCCTTCTAATCCTCTTCAGGTCACTTCCAACCTTGTGTTTTTATTTCAAATTACTATATTTCTGTTCCTTGAGTTTTTCACCCATGTATGAATTTTGATACTTAATCCCTGACTTCCCTGCTTGATCAACTGGTGCAGGTGGAGACCCGTTTAATTTAGATGAGATTGGACCTGTTGGGGCTGTGTGGTAATGAGGTTGCAGGTGAAGATGAGTTAATTTAGGATTTGAAAATCTGAAATAGTACAAATGCTCATAGCGTCTTTCGGGGTTATTTAACACTACATAAAAAAATTACTCCATTTTCTGTCCTATCTCTCTCTATGATGATCAATCTCCCCGATGATCAATCTCCCCCAACAGACACCAGGGACTGTTTATGCACAAAATGAATTGTTGACAGCATATATTTGTTTTTTTTGAACGGCAGTTTGGTGCAGCGGAGTATCTTGCGTGCCACCAAGGCACCAAGTCTCTCGACCCGAGTTCGAATCATCTCACGAAGAGAATATCAACCCCCATGCTAGCCATCCAGTTTCCCATTAAGGGGCTTCAAGGCATTGCGATGGGATTCAAACCCGGCTGCCAATTCTGGGAAAATCCCCCATATGGAGAATGACAGGAGTCGAACCCCTGACCTCCCCCACATGGAGACTATAACCAAATGCATCCATCCAACTGAGCTAGACTTCATTTGCGTTGACAGCAGATATTTGTTATCAGCTCCAAGACATGATTTGGCGGTCTCCATCAACTTAGCACATACAGATGATATCTCGCTATTCACCTGGTCATATATACAAACAAAGGAACTTAACGATAAATTTACATCACAAAAAGGGTTCATCGCAGTGTAAATCTATAGAACCTCACTGAAAAACAGACAAAATTTTAGATTTTTAGAAGTAGATGCAGACATTATTTGACCACCTAGCCTGCATGTAGATATAAACAAACACAAGATAATTTAAAATAGCTAAATACATGTGAGGATTAGTTTAGAATATTTTCTGAATGGTTTATTATTTATGTCATCCTCTATATTCTGGGACAGAACATATCTGACTTTAAGAGAAGCTTTCAAGAATTTGGATTTGACTGAGTATGACCTTAATGCCAATGTGTTAGACGTACATGCAGACAAGAGAATCTATCGTCGTTTTGATAAGTTCAATCTGAAGTACAATCCTTGCTGTCAGAGTAGGCTTTAGGAAGATTTTCTTACAGCAAGTGAATTGGAGGGTAAGTGGGATTTATCTATTTTTAAGTTATGGAATTAGACCTTTATATATGAACACTCTATTTGTCAGGCCGCTTTCTTGCTCAGTTGACAAAACAAGTATTTAAGAATCTATATGAACTATAAAGAAAGTTGGTTTGAAATTTTGAAATGCTTGATACATTATAATACGTTTTGGTTAAGTATTAAGCTTTTGACCAACACAATTGACCCATTTACTTTTTAGTTAATTCTTTCACTCTGGTTAGACCCAAATTGACACATTTGTATAGAGAGTAAAAATGATATAAAAACTGGTGATTCTAATAAAGATGATAATTCGTGATAGACGTGTTACCATGAGCATAGTTGGAACCGTGGAGGCACATCTCTGTCGTAATCATGTGGATCAACACTTATGCTTTGGCTACTACTAGGACTCCTGCTCCTGCTTACGTCCCTTGCAAGACTCAGCTTAAACTCCTTGACACATTAAACGGACAACAACTTAGGCTCCTAGGTGCACCATCTGAGTATGATCTTTTGCGACTGTTCCTTTTCTCTATAGGTGAAACCTACCTGCCCAAAAGCAAGTATACTAAGTCAAGGCAGCAATTCGTGTTTGGCAGTAAAATCTACTGATTTGCAGGATATAGATTGTAATTCTAAAACACGATAATTTTTATGCACGATCAAGATGCTTTTACCTTGAGCAGTGCCTTCTGGGTGTAGAAGAGTAATCACGGCGGGGAGATGGTGACCTGGAATTGTAATGAAGTGGGAACCGGAGGGGAGGTGACCGCCTACGATCACTGCTAAATCTGTTGCTACTCCTGCAATAACATATGCATGACCGATTAGAAAATCAGCAGCAAATTAAATGTATTCTTGAACAGATAATTAGCAATCAGCAAGTGTTTTTTCATCAGTGACTCAAACAGCTCAATTTGAATTATATTTACCTTTCTTTGACGTATCCCTGCTTCTTTCTTGCAGAAACAAAACTCGCATCATCTTCGGAGTGTTATGCATCAAAAAAATGATTTGAAATTAGCGAAATTCATGCTTACATAAATCATCCAATGATGATGATGAAAGGAATTTGAATGAGGAACCTGACACACCATCATCATGTGAACAGCTTTTGATGCGTTTCCTTGGTACTAAATTTGTTTAATTGGCTCATTTGACCCGTATAAATAGGACTTGGTCGAAATTTCCTCTTTTGAAAATGGCAATAGCCAAAGGTTTGTTTTTCATACTCCATTTTACAGAAATTTCAAGCTGATACGAGGGTTTATGCTATACTTTGTGATATGTATTGTACAATGGGCTTGCACAAAGTTTATGACATAATTCTTGGAGTTTCACTTAACTCTTTTGTGAGTAGGTTTTTGTAGTCAAATGAGTGTTCTGTCATTCGTATCTATTTGTGAGATACTAAAAGTATCATCTCACAATATGACTCATACTTGCAGATACACACATCTCTTTCAAGGAATAGAGGGTGATAACAATATTTCAATAGCTTTTGATAGTAAATCATGTAGGCATTTTGATGAAACATATACACGAGGTACCCATTTTGTATTATTTGAATTGAGTTATCTTGGAAACTCACTTCTTATAAAACTTTTTTCATTTTGTAGTTCTTAAAGTGTCAATTGTTGGGAATAAATTAAGGCCAGATCACTTGAGCGCTGACAAGAACAAAGCAAGCGTTGACAGGAACAAAGCAAGCGCTGATAGCTCAAGCGTTGACAAGTTAAATTCAAGCGTTGACACATTGAAGACAAGCACTGATGGAAGATATAAGCTACACGTTTATTATATTCTAGAATACTTCTAGTAAGGATAGAAACGACAATGTATTTTCTATGTTTATCTTTACCTAGAATAGTTGATACGTAGCTTATTGTACAAGGCTTCTTAGTCTATAAAAGAAGGCCTTTAGGTTAATGTTTAATATCAAGTTTTATATAAGTTTTCATTCGTAAACATCTTTCATTGTAAGCAAGTTCGACATTCATAATCAAAGTGAAAGTTTTGTTTACATCTTGTGTTCTTGTTTAAGTGTTAAATTCCGCATAACACTTAGATTCACAAAGCATATAACAAAGGTTTCTCTACGTGTTATACTTGATCTAATCTCGTATACACAAAGCTAATCGATCTAAGTTTGGGATCAACAAGTGGTATCAGAGCTTGTTGAGGAACTTTTGATCTTTGAAGAACACCAAAACGATACACGAACACCAAAACCCTAATTTTCTCAAAACCCTAAAAACATCATGTCTGAAGCAATAACCACCTCCTCTTCACCCTTACCAAACATCAAGATTCCCATGCTTGATGCAACCAACTTTGACTTATGGAAGTTCAACTTTGAACAATATCTGGGGATCTTTGATTACACACTCTGGGAGATTATTGAATATGGAAACTCATTCAATAAGGCTCAAAAGATTCAGGATGCCATTACTCAAAGATCAGCTGTTGAAGGATGTCCTGATGAAGATAAGAAAGAAAAACCTGGAGATGGTAGAGCTGTAGGTGCTGAAGATATTGCAAAGAAAAGGGTTGACATGAAAGCCCTAAATATTCTGAAAGTCTCTTTGGGACAAGAAAATCAGCACAAATATAGAGGCTATGAATCTGCTAAGGATCTTTGGGAAGCAATTGAAGTCGCATATGGTGGTAATGTAGACACTAAGGAAGAAAAGAAAAAGCAACTTCTGCATGATTATGCTGTCTTCAAAGCTAAGCCCAATGAGAAACTGAGTAGTGTGAGAAGCAGATTGCTTGACATCACAAGCAAGTTGTCCTTCATGGGGACACAAGTTGGTGATGTTGACACCAATGCTACCTTTCTTAAAAGTCTTGGTGAGGCATGGAAGATTGAGGCAAGATCTATTCTTGCCAATAATACTTACAAGAGCTCCTCGTTTGATGACATCTACAACAAACTAAGACTGTTGGAAGATGAAACTCTTTCAGCAAATGGAAGCAAAGCTAGCACCAGCAACATGGCCTTCTTCTCTCATAGTGAAGGTCAATTCAATCAAAAGGACTCTTTTATGCATCCAGTTGCTGGATCATCATTTGTCAGCGCTGGAACAAGTCCTGTCAACATCTCCTTTTCAGACGCTGACACATTCATGAATGACTCCCCAAGAGTTAAACCTGCTGGTTTGGATTTGGATACTGTGTGTGCTTACATTGCCTCTTTGCCCAATGGTTCAGTGATTACATATGAGGACCTTGAGCAGATAAGTGATGAGCACTTGGAAGAGATGGACATCAAGTGGAATATGGCTCTTGCTAGTATAAGAGCAAATAGGTGGAATAGAAGGTTAAAGAAGAAGATGACCTTCAATGCTAAAGACACTGCTGGATTTGATAAATCCAAAGTTGAATGCTATAACTGTCATCGGATGGGGCACTTCATGAGGGAATGCAGATCTCCTAGAAGATCTGATGCTGGTAAACCCTCAAGTCAGGTTGTTAAAGATCAAGATTCCAAGGCCATGGTTGCAGTTCAAGGAATTGATGGTACTGGATGGGATTGGGGCTATCTGGCTAAGAATGCTGAAGAGGACAAAGCTTTGATTGTTGATATTGAAGAAGAAGAAGAGCATGTTGAATATGCACTCATGGCACACTCCTCCTCTTCATCTGATAATGAGGTATATGATGATGCTTGTTGTAGCAAAGGTTGTAGGTTAAACACTGATAGACTTAACAAAGAAGTGTTAAAACTAAAAGATGATATGAGCACTGAAAGGTGCAAATTGTCCAATTACCAACTAGCTCTTACTGAAACTGAGAAAACCGTTTCTGAATACAAGAAAATGGAATTTGATTTAAAAGATAAGATAAATATCTTAAAACATGAGCTAGAGGGTAGTATGGATATTAGAAATATCATGACAAAGGTCAATAGAGACCTACAGGCTAAGTTAGATGAGGCCATTAAGAATAAAGATAATGTTGACCTCAAGATTCAAAGATTTGATAGAGCCACCCAAACCCTAGGAGACTGTGTAGCTAAACAAAGGGATCCTAAGGACATGACTGGGATTGGGATGAATGATTACTCTCTGGTTCCACCACCAGCTGGTGACTTCTATGGTGTCCTTAGAAAGGATTTATCTTGGACTGGTATACCAGAATGCCAAGAAGAGGAATTCATTCCTCCACCAAGAGTTGTCACTCCAGTGGAAGAGTATCAACAAAAACTGACTGACCTAAATGAGTGGAAGAAAGCTAACCCTACTTTATTTGTTAAGGGAGGTTTGCTATGTGAAAGTCCCAATGAATCACCACCCATCAAGGTTACTCACCCAGTTACTGGTAAAGCTGTTGACCTAGGCTCCAACACTGTTAGAAGACCTACCATTAAATATGCAGAGATGTATAGGAATAATAGGTCACCCAAGAGCCAAGTTAACAATCATGGAACAGGTTTCTTCCCTTCTAGACCTAAGAGTGTGTCTAAGAAAGCCTGTTATACTTGTGGTAGCTTTTCACATTTGGCGTACAAGTGTGTCAACGCTCCCAAAGCCAGCGCTGATAGGAAAAATTTCAGCGCTGATAGGAAGAAAGTCAACGTTGTTAGAAAGTCAAACGTTGTCAGACCCAAACCTTGTGTGCAGCAAAGTCCATAAGTGATTAGACCAGCCCCATTCTTCTCTAGAAGGTCTAACACTCATGGACAAAGACCTTTTCAAAAGACAAACACCTGGTCAAATAGGCAATGGGTTCCTGTAGCAAACCCTAGGTTCAACGCTGACAAGGGTAATTTCAGCGTTGACAGAACTAAATCCAACGCTGACAGAAACGTGACCAGACCTAAATATTTGCAGCCACAAGGTAAGGGGTCTAGAGCTCCTACAAGCTTAACATGGAGACCCAAGAAAGATCAAAACCCTAATAATAATGGAATTTCAACGACTTGCAATAGATTTAATTACATTTCAAAGGTCATTACAAAACCTATTGGGGTTAACTGGGTTTTTCATCCTAAAAAGGATGAGAATGGGGTTGTTGTGAGAACTAAGTCTGTTCTTATTGAACAACCAGATGAATCCAAGTCTTCTGAGACTTGGGTTCCCAAAGAAAACTAATTTGTTTTCTTTATGTGCAGGGCATTCAAAGGCAGATCAATGACTATGGATATTGGGATAGTGGATGCTCAAGGCACATGACAGGAAAGGAAGACTATCTGACGAACTTCTCTCCTATTAAAGATGGTGATAAGGTATACTTTGGAGGTGGATATGGGACTATCACAGGCAAAGGAACCCTTCTCACTAATAATCTACGTTTTGAGAACGTCTTCCGGGTAAAAGAACTGGATTATAATCTGTTTAGTGTATCACAAGTTTGTGATAACAAAAATAAGGTTCTTTTCACTGATACTGAGTGTTTGGTGTTAAGCAAGGATTTTAAGATCCCTGATGAGAAGTATATTGATTATAGAACACCTAGGCATAAGGACATATACAATGTGAATTTAAATGGGATTAAAGTGAATACAAATATGTCTTGTTTTTATGCTAAGGCCTCAGTAGATGAAAGTAATTTGTGGCACAGGAGACTAGGGCACATAAATTTTAAAAATATAAATAGACTTGTGAGGCTTGGTTTAGTTGATGGTTTGCCTGAGAAGGCCTTCCACAATGACCACTCTTGTGTTGCATGTCTTAGAGGCAAGCAGCACAAGGTCTCATTCAAATCCAAGCAGGTGCATACTAGTTCCAGACCTCTTCATATGCTTCACATGGACCTCTTTGGTCCAACTAATATAGAAAGTTTGAATGGCAAGTCATATTGTTTTGTTGTCACTGATGACTTTTCTAGGTTTACTTGGACATTCTTTCTAGCTATGAAGAGTGACACAACTGATGTTCTTATTGAATTTATCACTCAAATTGAGAAAAGGTCTGGCAATGAGGTTAAGATGCTTAGGAGTGATAATGGTGGAGAATTTAGGAACAAGAAGCTAGATGATTTTTGTGCCAGGAAGGGAATTACTAGGCAATTCAGTATTGCTAGAACCCCACAACAAAATGGGGTTGCTGAAAGGAAAAATAGAACCCTAATTGAAGCAGCCAGAACAATGTTGGCTGATGCTCACTTTCCTATAGCCTTTTGGGCTGAGGCTGTTAATACAACATGCTATATGCAAAATAGAGCATTGGTTAACAAAATTCAGAACAAAACACCTTATGAGTTACTTTGGGGAAGAGAACCTAATATTGGTTTTCTCAGACCTTTTGGATGTCATGTAGTAGTATTGGATACTAGTGATGCCTTAGGGAAATTTAGTGCAAAAGGTGATGAAGGTTACTTCATGGGGTATTCAGTGCAGAGCAAGGGTTATAGGTTTTATCTTAAAGAGGACAAACGTATTGTTGAAAGAGTACATGTTAGGTTCCTAGAGAATAAACCTAGTGATCCTGAAAGTGGTCCTAATTGGTTGTTTGATTTGGAACCCTTATCTAGAGCTTTAAATTATATGCCTGTCACTAATCCAGACATTGTGAAGGTAAATTCAAATGTTGTGGAAGAACAAATTGTTGATGTTTCAGGTACACAGGTTAATGAGAGGGTTGGATCACAAGCAGAAAAGGCATCTCCTACATTTGAATATGTCACAATTCCCATTTGGACTGATGCTTTTGCTGCTGCTGCTGCTGCTGGACAAGATAATGGTGGTTTCCAAATACCACCAGACACAAACATGCATGGTTCTTCAGGCGCTGACAAAGGCAAATCTAGCGCTGACAAGACCAATTCAGACGTTGACAACAACATTTCAAGCGCTGTTAGTCCAGACGCTGACAACCAAGATTCAAACGTTGACAACACTTATGGGCATCTTTTCTCTTCCAGTTTTGAACAAGGTGGACCTTCCAATGTTCATGAAGAGATTCCTGTTGCTCAAAGAGAGTCTGATGAAGAAGATATTGGCAACATGGAGCGTGAAGTTGAGGACACCAGACTTTTTGAAGGAGGAGTTCTCACTTCCACAATGAAGAATCACCCCACATCTCAGATCATTGGTGATATTATGACTCCAGTTCAGACCAGAAGATCTCACCAAGGTCTTGGTGGATTTATTGCCAATATACACAAGAAGGTTGATACCCTTCTTGTGCAAGCATGTTTGTTTGCATGTTTTCTGTCACAAGAAGAACCCAAGAAGATATTTGATGCTCTCAAAGAGCCAAGTTGGGTGGAAGCAATGCAGGATGAGCTTCACCAATTTGCAATTCAGGATGTTTGGGAGCTGGTTGATTGTCCTAGATATGTCAGACCTATAGGGACAAGATGGGTTCTTAGGAACAAAAGAGATGAAAGAGGTATTGTGGTCAGAAACAAGGCAAGGTTAGTGGCTCAAGGTTATACACAAGAGGAGGGGATAGACTATGAGGAAGTCTTTGCACCAGTTGCAAGGATTGAAGCTATTAGGATTTTTCTAGCCTATGCATCTTGCATGGGCTTCACAGTCTATCAAATGGATGTCAAAAGTGCATTCTTGTATGGCACCATTGTTGAGGAAGTTTATGTCATGCAACCTCCTGGTTTTGAGGATCCAGAGCATCCAGATAAAGTGTATAGAGTCAAAAAGGCTATGTATGGCCTTCATCAAGCCCCTAGAGCATGGTATGGTACCTTGTCTACATATTTAGTGGACAATGGATTCAAGAGGGGCACCATAGATCAGACACTATTTACAAAGAAGAAAGGCAAAGATGTGTTGCTTGTGCAGGTCTATGTTGATGATATCATCTTTGGGTCTACTGATCCAAAGATGAGTGAGGATTTCTCCAAGCTTATGACAGACAAATTCAAGATGAGTGCTATGGGGGAGATGAACTTCTTTCTTGGTTTACAAGTTCAGCAGAAAGAAGATGGTATCTTCATCTCCCAGGACAAATATGTTGCTGAAATCTTGAAGAAGTTTGGCTTTTCTCCACATGAAAAGAGGGCTACTACTCCTATGGATAGAGAACACCCTTGGGGAAAGATTGGAGATGGGAAAGATGTTGATGTCAGGCATTATAGATCCATGATTGGATCCTTGATGTATCTTACTGCTTCTAGACCTGATATCATGTTTGCTGTATGTGCTTGTGCACGTCATCAAGTGTCTCCCAAAGAATGTCACCTTTATGCTGTGAAGAGGATCTTTAGGTACCTAAGATGTTTCCCTAGTCTTGGTTTGTGGTACCCAAAGGATTCACCATTGGAGCTGATTACATATTCAGATAGTGATTATGGAGGTGATAAGTTTGATAGGAAATCCACAACTAGTGGATGTCAGTTTCTTGGGAGCAGATTAATATCTTGGCAATGCAAGAAACAAACAGTGGTGGCTAACTCTACAACTGAAGCAGAGTATGTGGCTGCAGCAGCATGTTGTGGTCAAGTGTTGTGGATTCAGAACCAGCTGTTGGACTATGGGTATAATTTCATGCATACTAAGATATTTGTTGACAATAATAGTACTTTGTGCATCATTAAGAATCCTGTACATCATTCTAAAACTAAACACATAGAAATTAGACACCATTTTATAAGAGATTGCTTTGAGAAAGGTTTAATACAACCAGATAGGGTTGACACTGAGGAAAATGTGTCAGATTTATTAACTAAACCTTTTGATGCTGGAAGATTTCAATACTTGGTAACAAGTATTGGAATGGTTAATCTCACTTAATATGTGTTTTGGATTCTTTTTGTAAAAGTATGTAGAGGATGATGCATTATTATTATTGGTCTTATTGATGATTTAGATTTTCCACTATATTTTTCTAACACTGACAAAGGTTGTTTGAACACTGATAAGTGTTTTTGCAACGTTGTCAGCAATATAATTGTCTAACGCTGACAAAGCTTCCTTCAACGCTGTTGTGTGTTATCGGGGCGTTGTCAGCAACAATGTTAGTTTTGTGGTTTTCAATCTAAATGTGCAGATGGTGTTAGCAGTATACCATTGGATACAGAGTTGCTTATGGATCAATGGAGTAGCATTTGGAGAAGTTTTTATTTATGGATGATGGTTGGAATGTTTCATTCCTATCTTGACAAAAAAAATTTTTATGTTCATGCATGATTTTAGCAAACTTTTTGTATCATAGTTTAAGGGGAGGTTTTAGGAACCTTTAGGATTTTTGGGTATCCATATGATACTCTTATCACAATTCTAGATTGTGTCCACAGGTGAGTATGGGTTAGTTTTACTAAACCATGAGGCACTGTAGCATGTATAGTATATCAACTTTGCATGCTGCCAAGACATTTTTGGCCTAGAATTGGTTGTGGTCTGTTGGGAGACTTAGGAATGATTTTGATATGGGATTTACCTGGGAGTAACAAGGATTTTATAAGGTAACTTGGTTGTTAAGAATTTTGGTTAGCAAGGGACACTAGAGGACTGTTATGTCTATCTTGCTTATACAAGTGTGCATAACTGGACAGTTCTTGCCGCCCTATAATAATTATCAGCTTTTGGTTATCTTCTCTAGGATAAATTACTTGTTAAGGTCATTTTTCACTTTTTAAAACAATTTTATTTTTGGACACTGACAAGATTTTTCCAAGCGTTGTTGTGACCAAATTGGACGCTGACATGGCTTTAGGCGAACATTGACAAGATTATAGCCGTTGGGCGTTGATGGGTTATTTTTGACCGTTGAAACTCAATGGGACCTACCCAGTTGTTACTTTTTGACATATTTTCAAGCCGTAATTTTAGGAGTTGTTACTTTCATTAAATGCATGAGATAACTTATAACTTTTTCAATATTTTCATGATTAGTTTTTGAAAATCTTTGCCTATTTTTGGGCCAATCACATGCATTCTTTATCTCCTATAAATTTGGCTCCTATTTTAAAACAGGGTATCTATAATTCTTGTCTAACACTTTTCTCTTATCAACCTTCATCTTCTACACTTCAAATTAACAGCTTTCATCAATGGCACCAAAGTTTAACTCAACAGAATTAGATTTGGGGTTCAAGTCTCAACACAACATGATTGCTTATCTTGTTGCTGATAATGATTTGTTTCCTCAATACACACAAATGGTGGCGTATTTGAACGCATCCCCATTAAGGTATGCTCTTTCTCATGCACCACTCATTCCAGTCACACACATTAAGCAGTTTTGGAACACTGTTAGTTCCTCAACAGTTAATGGAGTGACCACATTAACTTCTATTGTTCATGGGAGGTCTTGGGTGGTTACTGAGGCCTTGGTACGCCAGGCCTTGCATCTTGATGATGCTGATGGTATAACCATCCTTCCCATAAATGAAATAGAACAAGGGCTTAGGGCTTTGGGATATCCTATTCCTGATGAAGGTACTCTTAATAAGTATCATAAGCAGGAATTTCCCCCAACCTGGAAGTACCTCATTCACATTCTCCTTCAATGTTTGAGTCCCAAATGTACTGCACACAATGAGATCAATAGATCCATTGCAAGTGCTATTGTGTGCATTGCAACAGGGAAAAAATATAACTATTCTAAAATGATTTTTGAAGGGATGTGTAAAAACAAGGGGACAAAAATGACTTTAGCTTATCCCCGTTTTCTGCAAATGATTTTTGATGATCAAAGATATTGTTCAAGGGATCACAATGATTTTTATAAAATCCTTGAACAAAAGAAAGCTATTTTTACGAAGATGGATTCACCACCTCATAGAGACTTACCTTTAACCCCAGCCATGCTTGCTGTTATTGCAGCAACACAACCCCAACCAGACCCTCAACCTCAAATTGACCCTCAACCACAACTTGAACCTATTCCTGAACCTTTACCCTCACCTGAACAAATGCAAATTGACCAAGAACCCTTTGACGCTGACACATCAAATGTTGGCGTTGATGTGCCTTTTTCCAACACTGACACCCAACCTTCATAATCCTAAACACCCCTTAACCAACCCACATCTACACATTCTTCCACACCATCTTCCACACCATCTGAATATAGGTTGATAAAACGCCAAAGGACTATTGGAGTGTTCTCCTCTGGTGGTCCTAGCCATGAAGCAGAGAGAACCACCACCACAAGTGTGGCTAGTGACCTGGATGAGGCTGGGACTATTGGTTCTGGCTTAGATGTTGGCCAAGGCAGTCCCACCATCATTAAGTCCTCATCCTTGCCCAATGAACCTGACTTGGGAGGTCAAATCCCCTTTTCAGAAGAGGGCAGACTGGAACCAATGACTCTTTTGGAATTGACGGCTGTCTGCATTAGCTTGCAAAAGCAAAATGCAGACTTAGTACAAATTGTCATTTCACAAGGCCTTGAACTCAAGGAATTAAGGGAGAGGATTGTTGTTTTGGAGAGTGATCATGCTAGGAGGAGTATGGAGGAGTCTTCCAAAGGGGAGGAAGATCAAAGAAATCTGAGTGATAAGGGCATCCAAGATGGTCAATCAATGGATGTTGCTGAAGCCCTTACAACTTTGAAGGAACAAACAGGTTTTTATACGTCCTTAATCTCTCCAACCAATCTAAATTTATAATTTACAGCTATGTTGAGAGAGGTTACACAAGGCGCTGAGGGAAAATATTTGAGCGTTGACAAGACAAATTTGGACGCTGATAGAAGTATTTTGGACGCTGATAGAGGAAATTTGGGCGTTGACAGACCTGCATATGAAGGTGATGTATTCCAGTCATCATCTATCATCAAAGAAGTTTCTACTCAGGTATTACCATCTACCTTACCAACCATTGCACCATCAGATAAGGGTAAGGGTAAATTGGTAGAAGAAATTGTTCCAAAGCATGCATCCCAAGTTGAATTTGATAGAAGATTGGCTGAACAAATGATGGAACAAGGTGAAAAAGAAAAGTCACCATTTGTTGTGACTTCTGAAGAAGAAAGTGATGGAGCTAGCTCAGACTCAAGTGTGATGATTATAGAACCAGAAAGGCTTGAGTATGGTGATGAGCTTGCCAGGGAAAAGTTGAGAGATTTAAAATTGCAGGTTGATTTTGACATGCCAGAGGTGGTTCAGATGTACAATTCTTGGGAAGAAAGCTGCATGGATAATCCAGAGTTGACCATTTCAGATCAAATATGGGGTTTGGAGCTTCTTCTTAGAGTTTAGAAGGATTGTAAGGTGATTTTGAAGCACAAGGCAAGCAATATTCTCTCTGAGTTGAAAAGGGATAGAAGGGAGCTCTATTTTATGTTGCTCAGATGTCATAGAGTTGGATGGACACATCAGAAGTTGAAGGTTTTGACATTTGATGAGTTGGAACATAGGGCTTATCCTATTTGGGTGAAAGTGCAGGAAGAGAACACTTACAGACTTCTTTCAGATGAAAGAAAGGAGCAACTTGTAGAAGAGATGGAAATCAAGAAAGCGATGATGATTCCCAGGCCAGTGAAGAAGGGATTTACACTTGAGTTTCCAAAAGATATGAATCCACTATATCCAAGTGAAGCAGTTATTAGAAAGAGCCTCAAGCTCTCCCCATTAGAAGCTTCAGATATGGTGCAGGTGTTACCATTAGATTCCAGGAATCCAATTGTGAGTTATGATGAGGATGAATGTGGATTTTGGAAGATTGGAAGATTTGGCAAGGAGGTACACACTTTTACCACTCTCATATCTTTATTTGCAAGTTGTGATAGAGAAGACTTGGTGGACCTTTGGAGGTTACTAGAGACCAAGTATGAGGCTGAAGCACCAACTTCAGCTAATGGAATAAAACTTTGGACCACATTCAAAAGAATGTGTGGGACAAATGAGGAAGATCCTGAAATATGGAAGGATCTTGAAGATGACCTCAGTGGTCTTCAATGGAGGTTATATTCAGCTGCTGGTGTATACCATTTGAGTTCTATAAAGTTTGCTGAGTATCTACTTGTGGATGCTCAGTATTTCATATCCAAGGCTGTTTTGGAAAAGATGAAGGACACCCAGCTGGAGATAGATTATACAAGTGACGTGGCAAAGAATTTGATCAGATTTATTTATTACCAATATGAGAAGGTTTGTCAGACTCCTCCAAGATCTTAATGATTATTCAGAAACTTGATCATAAGAGTGGATATCAAGTTTAGGGGAGGATTGTTGGGAATAAATTAAGGCCAGATCACTTGAGCGCTGACAAGAACAAAGCAAGCGTTGACAGGAACAAAGCAAGCGCTGATAGCTCAAGCGTTGACAAGTTAAAGTCAAGCGTTGACACATTGAAGACAAGCACTGATGGAAGATATAAGCTACACGTTTATTATATTATAGAATACTTCTAGTAAGGATAGAAACGACAATGTATTTTCTATGTTTATCTTTACCTAGAATAGTTGATACGTAGCTTATTGTACAAGGCTTCTTAGTCTATAAAAGAAGGCCTTTAGGTTAATGTTTAATATCAAGTTTTATATAAGTTTTCATTCGTAAACATCTTTCATTGTAAGCAAGTTCGACATTCATAATCAAAGTGAAAGTTTTGTTTACATCTTGTGTTCTTGTTTAAGTGTTAAATTCCGCATAACACTTAGATTCACAAAGCATATAACAAAGGTTTCTCTACGTGTTATACTTGATCTAATCTCGTATACACAAAGCTAATCGATGTAAGTTTGGGATCAACATCAATACTTTATGATGGTCAGCTTCTTGTGACCGGTGCAGATGATAGCTTGGTTGGCGTTTGGCGGGTTGGTAGCTACAGTGTCTCTCGTGCACCTCGAACCTTACAATTAGAGAAGGACTTTCTACCCACAAAGGCTAAAGCACATGTCTTCACAATTGCCAGCCAAACATGATGATTAAAAGTGGTTCAGAAGACTGCACTATGGTCTTATGGGATCTTAGCTCTCTGAGTTTCATTCGGCAACTTACTGAGTTCTCATATCCAGTTTTGGCTATATATATGAATGAATTAACAGGGGTAAAAATGACTACTGCAGGAATTATGCTTGCTGTTTAGAGTATAAATGGTGACTGTTTATCCGTTGTTAACACATCACAACTTCCCTCCGATTACATTGTGTCAGTGACGACTTGCACTTTCTCTGATTGGTTGGAAACCAATTGGTATGTCTCGGGTCATCAGAGCGCAGTGAAGGTTTGGCAAATGGTTCACAACTCCAGCGAAGGTTTCCAAACCTAAATCTAACCACCCAGTGCCAATCAAGTAGAAAACAGAGAAGAATTTGAATGTTGAATTTCAACAATACTGATTTAGTGATGAAAGCAACTTTACTTTTTCATCATCTTTTTGATCATGCAAAGTGTGGTGGCTTGAATACCAGTTGCTCAATCCGTTTAATTTGGGGCACCAGGTTTATTGTTGTAACGCATTGGGAAAAAATTCTTCTTGCAGGGAAACCACATATTACCTAGGGAATGGTATCTGATCCGGATGTTCACATGTTAGAAGCTGATTCTACCTTACCCATCTTGGAAATTGTTTCCCGATGTTACCTGAAGAAAGTGTTGCAGGAAAAGGTTTAGGTCGTATTATTCATCCAAGCCCCACAACATCCCTTCAGGCAAACACACCTTATTCACTAGACTATTTGTCCAAATTCGATGATCTAAAATCTTCTTCGCCATACGTTGAGCTACGCATTAATTATCCGTCCCCTGCACTTTCAAACGGTATTTTTTTACTCTTGCCTCTTGATGGTTTATGTTTTAAAAACTAATTTAATTCCACTCACACTTAAAATGATTATTTACTTTTAACCATTTTTAAAATGGACCCGCTGCAGGAAAAGTGTCTATTGGTCACGAAATTATCTCTACGCTCAATGACTGGGGTCTGGGAACTGACCATTCTGTTAGCTCCTCACGGATCACTTTATTTGATTTCAATCTACTTCAATTCCTTCCAATTCATCAAACGCTTTGTATCTATATCACGATTATCAATCAAGGAATAAAAATAGATCCCTACCTCCATTTCCAGAAACACAACCTAATAATTTTCAATTGTACAAGGCATCTAAAACAATATACTGTAGCTCTTAATTGTCAATTCATTGTTGATGTAAAGTGTAAGTAATATATGACGTTAAAGGGTCATTTGAGACTTGCTTCTTAAAAGCTGCTTATTGTTTAAAGTAAGCATACGCTAGGGTATATGAATTTTAACTCAATTGGCTAAAGCCCATATGTGATCGACTCACAAGGCAAAAAAACACTTCACGTTTTGCATGATAACCATGAAAGTATCAGACTATCAGCAAAGGACATACATTCTTCGCCGAGGGGAGCAACTCCAGGCAACGGTTTCCCTGAAAATTTATTCCCAAAACCGTTATTACATAACTAATATTTGATTAAAATGTAGCATGAACTTAACGCTAATGGTCTCCATAGTTAAAGTATCATACTACTTTGGATATGCATATTTTGTAAAAATTGCAATAAGTAGATACGGAAATAGTTCGTTTGCCTATATTTATAAGTTATTGTTTAGATATTAGTGAATATTTGTTATTTGACTTTTGTTTCGCTACGTGTTATCTATTCATTTTGCCCCAAGAGTTAAAATAAGCATACACATTTTTGGATGATTTAAACAGCTTATCTACTCCAAAATAAGTAGTTAAGCAGAATATGTAAGCAATCCCAAACGCCCCTTCAGGTGTTTTAAATAAGCAAATTAAGAAGACTGTTATGAATAAAGTTATAATTAATCAAATATTGGTTATGTATAAAGTTAAAATTACGAGGTTTTGATTATCTAACAATTCCAACATAGATTTAAAGCTCCAATAGTTAACCTTATATAACAACTTTTAGAAGTACATTATGTGGTTTCCCAAAAATCGTTTTTTCTCAAATTGATTTGGTGGTTCGTAACCGGTTTAATAAAATGGTCGGGACCGATTTAAAGCAGGTGAAAAGCCAGTTAAAACAATCCGATCCGTAAGGTCCACAAACATCCACATGAGACAAAACACACTCGTAGGGTCGGCCAAGGCTTAATAATAACAAATATGGTTTTCTTTTAGTTTCTTTAAACAAAAATGGGTCTCGCTGCAAACAGATAAAATATACACAAGCATAATTATACAACCGGCTAACAAATCGGTTTGACTTAAACTAAATTGTTTCGAACCGGCTTTGTAACTTTTTTTAACCGAAACGGTTCACGTTTCACTTGTTTATAACCGAATCACACAATACAAAAATACAAAAATGTATATATAAAAGAAACAAAACACGATCACTGGGTTGTCAAGGCACAAACAATCCAAAAAATCAAACCATAATTTTAAACATATAAAATTAACATACAAACGTTCTCTTAAAAAAGATTCACGAAACAACCCCGCCCGTTGGGCGGGTTACGACGCTAGTATATATATATATAAATATATATATATATATATATATATATATATATATATATATATATATATATATATATATATATATATATATATATGGAGGCCTTAACAGTAGCTTTAAGGTTTAGGCCAAAGGGGAGAGTTAAATTAACACATTTAAGGTCATAGGGTTTCTTTTACAGGGCATATTATTTTGGTTAAGGGGGTGTTCGACCAATAGTTTGAAGTATGAAAAACAGGACTGTTTTGGGTTAAATGTTAACGGGGCAAGTTATGAACTAAACTAAGTTAAGGGCTTTATAGAGGGATGTAATGAGGTTCATATGGCATATAAATGGGGTTAAGTGGTAGGATAAGGTTATATATCCATCATAGATTGATGATCAATTTTGGTATGTGGTTCATGTCTTGATTGTATACTTTTGTGTGTTTAGATTTTTGCTAGAGCGCGGATACTTGGAGAAGCTTATTCAGGTGAGTTTCATAGTCCCATGTCTTTTTATGATTTGATTTCCAGATGGAATGGAAGAGACACTATATGGTTTTGTAAAGAATGTTGTGAATGTTTGTATGGTTTGTGATGGACTTTTGTGTACACTTATGTGATTAACTGCTATGTGATTCTTGATTGTGTTTATGATTTGGATCGGTAGACACGTACCGTCTCATTTATTGTGGTTTGACTTGGTACCAAGGGGATGTTGACAAGGCGGGGCCTTGGGGAGGTACATAGATGTGTGAGCATCTATGGGACCAATGGATAATGAGAAGGCGGGGTCTTGGGATTGGTACATAGGTGTCTGGGCGCCTATGGTACCATGGTGTTTTGTAAGGATGGGAGCCTTGGATTTTGTTTGGAATGATTGATCTTGAATGTTAGTTGTTAATGCATATTTGTAGCACATTGTCCATATATTTAGTGGTTTATGGTGGTTCACAACTTATAACTGATTTGGCGTTGGAGTCTAAACCTATGACTCTCACCAACTTTATGTTCACGAGTTTTAGTGTCTCTTTCAGGTGATACTATGGTTAAGCATGAGAACATAAGTGGCTAGGATTTGGAGAGCGTAGGAATGCATTTAGAAGGAGATCCCCGTTTCCTTCTTAGTTTTTATTTGTCCATTTAATAAGTGATACTGTTGGCACATATATGTTTGTTTTGGTTTTGTTATTTGTTTGTCTTGGGTAAGAGGTAGGACTGTTACCTACTTACCTAGACTCCCGTATTGTTGAGATATTGTCATGACTTTTGTGTCACCATTTTATGACATTTCTTATTTCATATAGTTATCTCTATAGACACGCCATGTTGTGATGATATCCATACGTCGCGCCCCATATTCCGCCATGGTGGGGTGTGACAGAGCATTATGCTCAGTCGTTTCCCATTTCCGTGTTCCCAAACGGTAGGTACTCAAGGTCGCAAGTAGGATCTCCAGAGTATGTGAATTCAAATGGAAGCTATCAAGCCTCTTTTACCTTATGCATTTATTTCTACTTTTTCATACTTTGATTCATTTGGACATTGTTTAGTCCTTTCATTTAGAACACTTAATATTGCTTGTGTGTGAGTTACTTAGACTACCGATGTTTGATTCTAGTATTTCTTTTATGGTCATGAATGTTTAGACATTTACCTTGCATGCTTTGTGTTGGAAATATAGTTCAATTGTGGGCTAGTTCATACTGGTGAATGGGAAAGGAGGTACGGAGTGTACACCCACAAGTCTCTGAACACCCAGACTCATGTTGTGGTTAAAGTTTGTTCAGCATCGTTGATGATCTTCAGAGAGTGTAACTCTGGACTAAAGGAATTCATCAAAGAGTAACACCACTGAAGACATGTCTTCAGTATTTACTTGTCAGCTAGTCTTCTTCAGTATGAAGGCTTCAGCAGGAAAACCCTTCAGGGTTTGCTGATGCTTTAGTGGGACTGAAGGATGGACTATTGCTGGAGCTGAACAAGTATGCTGGTAACGGTCTTTGACCAATTCAAGTGCATTTAAGACCACGTAATTGGTCTTGTAACCACTTTGACCTGGTATTATGGAGCCTATTAAGAGGAGATTAATTGGCCGTTAATTCGTCTTAATACCATTGACTAGGGTTTGAGTACTACACCTTTAAAAGGGTGATCATAACTTGCATGAAGGGGAGACAAAAACATAAACACATAACAGCAAAAGGGTTAGTGATTTGTGCCTAAATCATTAACAGCATTTGGTCTTATCCCAAGTAGGTATTCATGATACCCAGGCATTAGGGTTAAATAATTTACTTTGGAAAGTGATTACACGATTCCAAGTGATATCCGGTAACCATTAGTTTGGTACGTAGCTAGGATTGATTATCTACACCCTGGTTGTGACGAAGTAAACACCAACAATCAAAGTAAATTATTTTGTGATAATCAATGGCGGCTGCTATGAAACATATGGTGGCTGACTTCTCCAAGCTGGATAAGTTTGAAGGGGTGGATTTTAGAAGATGGCAAAAGAAGATGCACTTTCTTCTTTCTACCATGAGCGTGGTGTATGTGCTGACTACTCCCATTCCTGATGGTGGTGATGATGCTACATTGGAGGAACTAAGGAAAAGAAGCAAATGGGAGAATGACGACTATGTGTGTCGTGGTATTATTCATAATGGTATGTCTGATTCCTTATTTGATATTTACCAAAATTCTGAATCTGGTAAAGAACTATGGGATTCCTTGGAAGCCAAATATATGGCTGAGGATGCATCAAGTAAGAAGTTCCTTGTGAGTGATTTCACAATTTACAAAATGACTGATTCAAGACCAGTCATGGAACAACACAATGAACGTCTTGGAATACTTGGTAGATTTACACAACATAAAATGAACATGGATGAGACCATTCAGGTCTCTTGTGTCATTGACAAATTACCTCTTTCTTGGAAAGATTTCAAGCATACCTTGAAACATAAGAAGGAGGAGTTAACTCTTGTTGAGTTGGGCAGGCATTTGCGCATTGAGGAATCCCTCATGGTGCATGAAAGTGACAAGCCAAAGAGCAACAATGTTGTTGGTTCATTTGTCAATATGGTGGAGCATAACAACTCCATCAGGTACAATGACAACAAGGGAAAACGTAAGCATCAGGATAACACCAAAGCAAATCCTAACAAGAAGTCATCAGTGGCTTGTTGGAAGTGTGGGAAACCTGGACACTTCAAAAGGGATTGCAAAGGTGTTGATACTGGCAACAAAGCTAGTGGATCAGGCACAAAAGGTTCAGTGATTGGTTCTAACAACACAACACTGAAAGGTCAGAATATGTTTAATGAATCTCTCCAGATTTATTATGTTACATATGTATCTGAAGCTTATTTTGTGTAGGATGATGATGTTGCGTGGTGGGTTGATTCTGGAGCAATTATTCATGTGTGTAAAGATAGATGCTGGTTCAAGACTTATGAGTCACTGAATGATGGATCTATTCTTCACAAGGGAAATGAGTCAACAGCCCTAGTGCATGGACGTGGTTGTGTAGATCTTAAGTTTAGTTCTGGAAAGATTGTTAGCTTGTTTAATGTTTTGCATGTTCCTAATATTAGGAAGAATTTGGTTTCTAGTAGTGTCTTGAATAATTGTGGCTATAAAAAAGTGATTGAATCTAATAAATTTGTTTTATCCAAACATGGTGTGTTTATTGGTTTTGGTTATTTGAGCAATCAAATGTTCAGGCTTAATATTGAAATGACCATCAGTATTAACTCAATTAATGCTGGTAGTGCAAATATTTGTTCAGCCTCCGTGTCCACCAGTAAACTGAAGGATTCTTCACTATGGCATGCTAGACTGGGCCATGTCCACTTTAAAAGGATGCAAAAAATGTCTAAGGATGGGTTAATCACAGTATTTGACATGGACACTGAAAAGTGTCAGACTTGCATGCTGAACAAAATAACTAAGAAACCATTTCAAGATGTAAAACGTGAAACTAAAGTTTTGGAGCTAATCCATATTGACCTATGTAATTTGCATGCTACTCCCTCATTAGGGAATAGGAAATACTTGGTAACATTTATTGATGATGCTTCTAGGTTTTTCTATGTTTACTTGTTACATACTAAGGATGAAGTATTAGATAAATTTAAAGTATTTAAAACTGAAGTTGAATTACAACAAGGAGTCCAAATCAAAAGATTAAGGACTGATAGGGGAGGTGAGTACATGGATGCTCAGTATTTTCAGTCTGTTGGTATCATCCATGAAACGACTACTCCCTATACCCCTTAGCAAAATGGTATATCTGAAAGGAAAAATAGAGTACTAAAGGAAATGGTTAACTCCATGTTTTCCTATTTATGACTGAGTCAAGGGTTTTGGGGTGAAGCTATGTTAACAGCTTGCTATTTATTAAATAGGATTCCCAACAAAAGGAACAAGATTACCCTTTATGAACTCTGGACTAAAAGGAAACCAAACTTGAACTACCTCAATGTTTGGGGTTGTAGGGCTGTTGTAAGACTCCCTGATCCAAAGGTGAAAACCTTGGATGAAAGAGGCATTGAATGCATCTTTGTTGGATATGCTGAGCATTCCAAGGCTTATAGGTTCTATGTTATTGAACCTAATGATTTAGTTTCTATAAACTCAATCATTGAATCAAGGGATGCTAACTTTGATGAAACAAGGTTCTTATCAGTCCCTAAACCAAGCCTTAGGACTCCTGCTGGAGCTAAGGACATTGGTGCTTCAGTGGAACCTGAAAGTGTCACTGATAAGGTTGTGGTTCAACAACCTGAGCCTAAGTTTAGAAGAAGCATAAGGCATAGGACTCCTGATAACTAGATTTTGCTAAGGAAGAGAGTTCGTTTCTCGGAATCTCTTCGAATTGATCTCTGGTTAATTGTGCGACTCAGTTGTTCTTGGTGAATCAAATAAGAGATTTGTCGTTGTCTAAAACTAATTAAAGATGAAAACTTGAAACAAATAAAAATAAAGTAAAGACGGTAAAAAGAGACAACAAAAGATAAAAACTTAACGAAAAGTAAATTACGAGAAAATTAAAAGGCAAATAAAGTAAATGACGAAAATTAAAACTTAAACTAAAAGGAAAGCAAATAAAAGTGCAAGTAAAGAAAAAGGCGGGAAAAATAAAGCTTAAAACTAAAAAACTGAAAAACTCTATTCGGAATAATGCTCCTATGCGGAATAATATTCTAACCGGAATAAAACTCTACTCGGAATAATTGCTATCCAGAATATAAATACCATGCGGAATATAAATGCTATGCGGAATAAAAATAAAGCCTATTCGGAATAAAATTAAAGCCTATTCGGAATATAGGTTCTATCCGGAATAAGACTCCTATCCGGAATAAACAAGTATTCTGAATAAAGGTCCCTATCCGGAATAAACAGATATTCCGAATAAAGGTCCCTATCCGGAATAACTGAACATTCCGAATAGAAGACAAATTGAGCAGCCTATCCGGAATAAACAAGTATTCCGAATAGAAGGCAAAGTGAGCAGACTATACGGAATGTCTGGGCAAGATACAGTAAGCATGAACATGAAGAACAGTAAGGTAAATTAGAACACGAATTTGACAAAATCTAACCAAGATAAACCAAAAGATTAAACCAAAACAACCACAAAGCATCTACAAATAATAACCAATCAAAACAAATCATCAAAACTAACAAATAAAGCCAAATCAATCAAAACCCACTTGATCAAAATCATAAAAACTCAAGAACATTAACAATGAAGATGAAGAACAAATCAATCAAGAAAGGTAGAAGGAGATTGAACAAGAAAAGTAAAGATTCAACAACAATTAAATGTAAACTTACTTGGAATTAAAAGGAATTTAAAAGTGCATTCATGAAGATTAAGGTGCAAGAAAATTAAAATACAGGAAATGAAAATGGGGAAAGGATGGGTTGTCAAGCAACCAACAACTTGAAAATGAAACTAGCCTAATCTATATATAGGGGTGATTAGGGAGGAGCTTAGGAAGCTTCCTCCCTCTTTCCTCTTTTCCTTAATTGTACACTTAAGTCCTTTTTTTCTTAATTGTTTGTTAATCTTGGACTTAATGACTTTGTCTCGGGATTTCTTTGAACTTGTCTTGAATTTTCTTCATAAATAAGACTCGAGTTCTTCGGCTTTTAGTAAACTCCCGTCTTTTGACTTTTTCTTCGATAAATCTTCAGAATTGGTCTTGGACTTCCGTTCTTTTTCCACTCTTGATCTTTCGACTTCATTTTTCGTCTTTTTCTTCGATAAAAGCCCGTGAATGCCGTGTTTTCTCCACTTTTCACCTTTTCGTCCTAAATCACAAGAAAAACACAAACCACGCATAATTCCGACATAAATGGCATAAAATACACGTTTTGGCTCGGTTATTATTGTAATTAAGTGGTAAAAAGGATGGGTGTTTTCACACCTATCAAATCCCCTACACTTAACCATTGCAATGTCCTCATGCAATGCATTAGTTACAAAGCAAGATTACATTTTCCATCATAATCAATCCACGTTGGCCTTTATTAAAGAGATAGAAAATTATAAACATACAAAGTAAAGAAATCAAAAACATACCTTTGGGTTTTGGAAATGTCATGAATGATCATCATCCTCAAGTTTTCAATTTCTCCAAACCAAGCTTAGAAACGAGATCATTGTTATTATAAGTTAGTAAACTAACACGAACTCCTGTGGGCCAATTATTCACTTAAACTCCCTTATTCCTAGGGGTATCTCTTTTATTTTATTGTTGTCTTGAATGATCACGAGGATGCATTTTTGACTTATTTCGATAGTTATTTAGTCCGAAAATAAAGTGAACGATTTAATCAATAGTTAGCTAAAGGAAAAAATCTTTTAAAACTGCTTCTCGGGACATCATAAAGTTCATATCTTGGCATAACTCGCTTCGCGATTTGAGCCCATTCTCGGACCGATATTTGGCAGCGACTTCATACTTCAAACCTTGAGAGACGTTCATGAAATTATGGTCTTCTCTTCATAATGGAATTTCTTCACTTGAAGTTTTGAGAGATTCATACTTGGACCACGACTTCTTCATTTTTCTCCAATCTTTATTTTGGACTTTGATATATAACGATCCGCCTCCTTTTATGACTTGGATCTATTTATCCTCATACCTTGCTAGGGTCTTTTCGGATACACTTCTCCATGACTTTTTGGGAGATTTTGCTTTTCGTCGTGTGTCTCGATCCTTCATATTGATTTTCGATAAATGATTCTTCACATCACTTTTGGATCTTTAGCAACAAAATGTAGCCCTCATGCCTTGTTAGGGCCTTTTCGGACTCGCCAATCTTCACATCCCGCTTCAATAAGTTATGCCTTGGCCATGAACTCTAATCCATACCGAGCAACTTTTAAACGACCTTGGGCTAGAAGCTAAGTAACTTTTCAAATCGTTCAACCTTATTTATTGCAGATAAATTTATTAGCAAGCGATGGGAGAATAGGTTTATAATTAACTCACATAAATTCACGAAAGAATACCAAACTTATAATCGACTCTATCATTTCTCGTTCTCCACAATTTAAAATCTTAAGTAATGAGACTCGTGGATACTTAGCCTATTAAATCAAAGTTTTTGGTTTTCGAGTCGCTTATAGGATCTTGCAAATTCTTAGACTTTTTCAAGTTTAGAAATCGCGTTTTAAAGTTCCCTTAATAAACGACTCTCTAGGATCAATTATAGGAACTTGCGAAAAGTTCTTGTTCTTAACCCGTGAGAGTTAAGACTTTCGCGTTTTATAGCTCCCTATATAAAAGCCTAGCAAAACTTGACTTAAACACGTTAAGGATACTAGCCAGAGTAACTTAGATAAGTAAACTCGGGTTGAGTCAAAAGATTCACAACGTTTAAAAATTAAAACCACTTATTTAAAATTTATTCTAGTAAGGAAAGAAAATAACTATACAAAGGTAAAAACAACTATACAACTAGGCCAAAATAGATTAAAAATTTTGAAAAATGTCGAAACATCAAATTTTCCGGTTAAAATAAGGACAAATACAAGGAAAAGACCACTTAACTTCGATAGAAGTCCCCCCTACACTTAATATAAACATTATCCTCAATGTTTTAGCATGTGGGAGTAAAATCCCCTACACTTAGGACATTGTGCACTTTGTTTAAATCTTGCTAAGGAAGAGACAACTAAAGAGATTCCTATTTTAATATTGGAAAATATAAAATAGTGAATCGAAAAGAGTTTAGGATAGAACCGTGAAGAAGGGAACACGGAATCACGGTTCGTCAAAAGTCATCAAGAGTGTGTATTTGAAGCTCTAATCCCTGCACATGATAAGAAAGAAAGCAAGAAACACCACGGGGCTCCCCCTACACTTATGGTAAAGATAGATAAATAATTGGGTTGCCTCCCAAAAAGCGCTTGTTTATATTAACCGGGTCACGAGCTTGACTCGTCCCCGAATTAAATAGTCCATGTGGAAGCCTCGAATGTGATACCGGGATCAAAGACATTGTCCTCGTTCCCGGTTGACATCAACAAAGGAGAGGCGGGGGGATAAGTCTTGTATGGGAGAAAGGTCCTTTCAAAATACAAAAAGTATGTGAAATCAAGGTCCACGGGAGGTGGGGTGGGTAAAGTAAGCACATTGTCCTCCCCCAAAGACAATAGATGCTGAGCAAGCGGCAAAGCCGTATTGTTATCAATCATAGCATAATTAATGTCACCTCCCAGGTCAAAGCACTCATCCTCCGTGATAGTGGCTAAAGGGGAGGATGAAAGGTGCTCGGGAGGGGGACTTGGGTCAATACTTTCCTGCAGCAAATTATAAAAAATAATGTCCCCCTCAGTGTCATAATCATCAATACCTGGAGGGATGGAGTGAATATCGATTTCTTCCAGCAATGGGTCATTATCTTCAACGAGAGGAATAGATGGAGGTAAAGACTTGGAAAGAGAAGGAGAAGTCAACTCTTCGATTTGAGCAATAAGAAGGTGCACTTTCCGTAATCTATCGCGAAGAAGCACGTCTTCCACCTCATCCACAAGATCAAGTTCATCGGTGAACTTCTCGTAAGCCGGAGAGAATAAATCGTCATCACCCGCATCTCCCGGTGGAGATTGAGAAATTTCAAAAGTGAAATTCTCATAGCAGAGAGAAGGATCGTCATCACTAGGATCGATCTCTTCCGTTAGAGCAACGTCGTCCTCAGGCTCCATAGCAGGTAAGTCACAAACCTCATCATCCAATAATTTGTCGAGACCAACATCACTAAGCTCATTCAACGAATCTAGATCCTTAGACACAATAGGAACACTAAGCTCATCATCGTCGTCGTCATCATCATAATAGATGGAACGAGTCCAGTTAGGAGTGACGTAGTCGGCTAACTCTTCCTTGATAACCTCCACATCTTTAAGAAGCTCATTCAGCAACTTTTGTTGTTCATCTCCCCGAGTATGTTCAATTTCGCCAATTCTATCCCAAGCTATAATTAAACATTTTGGTGTAGAAAAGAAGGGAAAACGACTAAATTGGCTCAAAAAGGTGTCGGTGGTTTTCAAAGTTTCGTCCACATCAAGCAAAGGTTGCTTTTCCGGATGCAAGTCAGCGCGAAGTTGAGCTATACTTTCTAGAATGCCATTCAAAGTTGTGAGTTGTTGATCAAGACTAATTTGCTGAGAGGATTGATGATTGAGGGTGTGATGTGGGGGCTCAAAGTTATAGACACTAGGATGATAGCACGGTACTTTCTCAAAGACTTGCGACGGATCACAAAAAGAAGCATCGTGAGGGCCCCACAAATATAACACCATGGGTATAGAGAGAAACTGGGTGCTTCTTGTGAATTACGATTATCATTGTCATAATTGTACCCCGGTTCTTGCTCGTGACCATACGGGTACCGAACCGGGCACGAAACATGCCAATGAGAATCGCTTCCACAATAGATGCACGGGGGAACAGGAGGAGGTGGGTTCAAAAAGGACGAATTAGTCAAGTTGCACAAAGGACAAAATCCGAATAGGAATTGTGTATTGTCGATATCGTTTCCGCACCGCTCACATGTACACCATTGACAAGAGTCGTTCCCGTACAATCGTCTCCCACACCCGACGCAATGGACATAAAAATCCATAAAGAAAAATAGATAAGCAAGAAGAATATTTTTGGTGCAAAACTTTTGAAAAAGAAATGCTTTTTATGATTTTTCAAATGTTTTTGGAATTTTTGAAAATACACGAAAAATAAAGTCCACAAGTGAACGAATCCCAAAAGCCAACGCGTCTCTCACAAAAAACCGTAAATCCTCACGAAAAGAGCCGGCAGCGGTGCCATTTGATAACTAGATTTTGCTAAGGAAGAGAGTTCGTTTCTCGGAATCTCTTCGAATTGATCTCTGGTTAATTGTGCGACTTAGTTGTTCTTGGTGAATCAAATAAGAGATTTGTCTTTGTCTAAAACTAATTAAAGATGAAAACTTGAAACAAATAAAAATAAAGTAAAGACGGTAAAAAGAGACAACAAAAGATAAAAACTTGGCGAAAAGTAAATTACGAGAAAATTAAAAGGCAAATAAAGTAAATGACGAAAATTAAAACTTAAACTAAAAGGAAAGCAAATAAAAGTGCAAGTAAAGAAAAAGGCAGGAAAAATAAAGCTTAAAACTAAAAAACTGAAAAACTCTATTCGAAATAATGCTCCTATGCGGAATAATATTCTAACCGGAATTAAACTCTACTCGGAATAATTGCTATGCGGAATATAAATACCATGCGGAATATAAATGCTATGCGGAATAAAAATAAAGCCTATTCGGAATAAAAATAAAGCCTATTAGGAATATAGGTTCTATCCGGAATAAGACTCCTATCCGGAATAAACAAGTATTCCGAATAAAGGTCCCTATTCGGAATAAACAGATATTCTAAATAAAGGTCCCTATCCAGAATAATTGAATATTCCGAATAGAAGACACATTGAGCAGCCTATCCGGAATAAACGAGTATTCCGAATAGAAGGCAAAGTGAGCAGACTATACGAATGTCTGGGCAAGACACAGTAAGCATGAACATGAAGAACAGTAAGGTGAATTAGAACACGAATTTGACAAAAGCTAACCAAGATAAACCAAAAGATTAAACCAAAACAACCACAAAGCATCTACTAACAATAACCAATCAAAACAAATCATCAAAACTAACAAATAAAGCCAAATCAATCAAAACCCACTTGATCAAAATCATAAAAACTCAAGAACATTAACAATGAAGATGAAGAACAAATCAATCAAGAAAGGTAGAAGGAGATTTAACAAGAAAAGTAAAGATTCAACAACAATTAAATGTAAACTTACTTAGAATTAAAAGGAATTTAAAAGTGCATTCATGAAGATTAAGGTGCAAGAAAATTAAAATACAGGAAATGAAAATGGGGGAAGGATGGGTTGTCAAGCCACCAACAACTTGAAAATGAAACTAGCCTAATCTATATAAAGGGGTGATTAGGGAGGAGCTTAGGAAGCTTCCTCCCTCTTTCCTCTTTTCCTTAATTGCACACTTAAGTCCTTTTTTTCTTAATTGTTTGTTAATCTTGGACTTAATGACTTTGTCTCGAGATTTCTTTAAACTTTTCTTGAATTTTCTTCATAAATAAGACTCGACTTCTTTGGCTTTTAGTAAACTTCCGTCTTTTGACTTTTTCTTTGATAAATCTTCAGAATTAGTCTTGGACTTCTGTTCTTTTTCCACTCTTGATCTTTCGACTTCATCTTTCGTCTTTTTCTTCGATAAAACCCCATGAATGCCGTGTTTTCTCCACTTTTCACCTTTTCGTCCTAAATCACAACAAAAACACAAACCACGCATAATTCCGACATAAATGGCATAAAATACACGTTTTGGCTCGGTTATTATTGTAATTAAGTGGTAAAAAGGATGGGTGTTTTCACACCTATCAACTCTAAAGAATTTTGGGCCTGAGTTTCAACTATACTTGGTTGAAGGTACAAGGGATGAGGTCTCAAACCAATACTCCTATTGCTTTAATGTTGAGGATGATCCCAAAACATTTGATGAAGCAATGAAGTCCCATGATGTTTCTTTCTGGAAAGAAGCAATCAATGATGAGATGGACTCCATCATGGGCAACAACACTTGGGTGTTGGTTGATCTACCTCTAGGTTGCAATCCACTTGGTAACAAATGGATTTTCAAAAGGAAAATGAAGGTAGATGGAACTGTTGAAAAGTTCAAGGTAAGCTAGTCATTCAAGGCTTTAAACAAAAGTCTGGGATAGACTATTGTGATACTTATGCTCAAGTAGCACGTATCAGTACCATAATAATGTTGATTGCTCTAGCAAGTATTCACAATCTGATTATTCATCAAATGAATGTGAAGACAGCATTCTTTAATGGTGATTTGGATGAGGAGGTTTATATGAACCAACGTCAAGGCTTCACCATGCCTGGTAATGAGCACAAGGTGTGTAAACTGATTAAGTCCTTGTATGGACAGAAGCAGGCACCTATGCAATGGCATCAAAAATTTGATGAAGTAGTTTTTTCTAATGGTTATTCACTTAACCAAGCTGACACATGTGTATATAGAAAATTTGATGAATCTGATAAAGGAGTCATCATTTGCCTATATGTTGATGACATGCTAATCTTTGGTACTGACCAAGATAAGGTTGATCAGACAAAGGATTTTTTGTCATCAAAGTTCTCCATGAAAGACGTGGGGGAGGCTGATGTTATCCTTGGCATAACGATCAAACGTGAAAGTGGTGGTATTGTAATTTTTCAGTCTCATTATATTGAGAAGGTACTGAAGAAATTCAGTCACTTTGATTGTACTCCAGTGAGTACACCTATGTATACAAGTAAGAAATTGATGCCTAACAATGGTCAGGTTGTCTCCCAGCTTGAGTATTCTAGGGTTATTGGTTGCTTGATGTATGCCATGACAAGTACTAGGCCTAACATTGCATTTGTTGTGGGTAAACTGAGTAGGTACACTAGTAATCCTAGTACTCAGCATTGGCAAGCAATTCAGAGGGCACTGAAGTATTTGAAAGGAACAATGGAGTATTGTTTGTCATATACTGGATATCCATCAGTGTTGGAAGGTTACACTGATGCAAGTTGGATCAGCAATACTGAGGACAATTCATCCACCAGTGGCTAGGTATTCCTTCTTGGTGGTGGTGCAATTTATTGGGCATTCAAGAAGCAAACTTGCATTACTGGTTCTACCATGGAATCTGATTTTGTGGCTCTAGCAGCTGCTGGCAAAGAAGCTGAATGGTTGAGAAACTTGCTTCTTGAGATTCCATTGTAGGTCAAACCTATGGAACCCATTTCTATCCGTTATGATAGTACAACTACATTGGCTAAGGCATATAGCCAGATGTACAATGGTAAGTCTAGACACCTAGGTGTTAGACATAACATGATTCGTGAACTGATCACAAATGAGGTTATTTCAATAGAGTTTGTGAGGTCTCAACAAAATTTAGCTGATAACTTGACGAAGGGATTGGCTAGAGACTTGGTTATAAAGTCTGGTAAAGGGATGGGTCTAAAAGTCCACTCTAGTCACTGAATGGTAGGACACCCAACTCCCTCCTAAGGAAACTTGGGAGCTGAGTTCAATGTGGAAAGTTGAACATTCAGGGGACTGAAGCACATGTATATCATCCCAAGGATGTGCTTGTACTTGCTGAAGGAGGATGAATTTATAAACTTCTCAATGGTTAATGTCTTTGAAAAAGTGTTGAAGCAAGAGCATGAACTAAAGAGGAACCACATATGTAAATGTTGAGGTTTCGCCGCCTGAGGGAGCATGGACTTGGCTCTTACAACATTTATGAATTTGGATATGGACACATGGCTAGTAGTGTCAGGAGTTGTTATGTATTTGAAAATTTTTGTGTATTCTATCTTCAGGTATTCAAAGTAGTTGAAGGGTTCAATTCTTAGAACACCCTGATTCTCGAATGTTTGAAGTATTGTACTAAGATGGAAATTCAATCCTTAGGATATTTTCATTTATGCACTGGTTTTGTTAATGTTAATTTTCATGCAAAAGGAATTGTACTATATTGGGGAGGATTGTTCGAAATATAGTTCAATTGTGGGCTAGTTCATATTGGTGAATGGGGAAGGAGGTACGGAGTGTACACACACAAGTCTCTGAACACCCAGACTCATGTTGTGGTTAAAGTTTGTTCAACATCACTGATGATCTTCAGAGAGTGTAACTCTGGACTGAAGGAATTCATCAAAGAGTAACACCACTGAAGACATGTCTTCAGTATTTACTCGTCAGCTAGTCTTCTTCAGTACTAAAGGCTTCAGCAGGAAAAACCTTCAGGGTTTGCTGATGCTTTAGTGGGACTGAAGGATGGACTAATGCTGGAGCTGAACAAGTATGCTGGTAACGGTCTTTGACCAATTCAAGTGCATTTAATACCACGTTTAATTGGTCTTGTAACCACTTTGACCTGGTATTATGGAGCCTATTAAGAGGAGATTAATTGGACGTTAATTCCTCTTAATACCATTCACTAGGGTTTGAGTACTACACCTGTAAAAGGGTGATCATAACTTGCATGAAGGGGAGACAAAAACATAAACACATAACAGAAAAAGGGTTAGTGATTTGTGCCTAAATCATTTACTTTGGAAAGTGATTACACGATTCCAAGTGATATCCGGTAACCATTAGTTTGGTACGTAGCTAGGATTGATTATCTACACCCTGGTTGGGACGAAGTAAACACCAACACTTGGATGACACGCCATATTTTACTATAGCATTCCATCTTAACAAATGGGGTGTTACATTTAATATCATGAATAATTACATAAAGTAATTATTATAAGTCTATGCTTAATTTAATTAAATGCACCATTCTAATTTTCATGAATAATTATATCAAATAATTATTATAAGTCTAAGTTAATTCAATTTAATGGGGCCATGTTAACTTCATGAATAATTAACAAAATAATTATATCCTAAATCAAAAATAATTAACCGGTTCATGATAAAAAATAATAAAAGAAACCGGTTCATAATATCCTATGTTCAATTAAGCCGGTTCATTAAGCCGGTGATCTAATATGTTCATGTTTATTTTCCATGTTTAATCATGTCAAACTTATTTACCTAATTATATTAATAAGCCCGGTGATTTAATAAGCCGAAACAATAATTAGCCCAAACCCCTTTGTGGTTCTCTTGCTTAGTCGAGGCAAACAACCCAAAACAACCCCCGAACCCTTTTTGGTTGTTGCTGTGCAGCTTGAACCCCCCACCGACAGTCCAAGATTTCCCATTGTGGTCTTACAACTTGCCACTGTTAGTAGAAACCACCCACCGGCTGACTACCCACTGGGTCTGGTGGTTTGTGTCTGACCTGCACCATTTACCCACTGCCACCTGTAGTGGCTTGCGGCCGACAGCCCACAGCAGCCCTTGCTGTTGCGACTGTTTGGCCAGAATCACCACCGAGAGCACCCTAAAAGGGTTCTCAGTTCTCGTGTAAACAAAATAACCCACAACCTGATTTTAATCCTTGTTCTTAATAATAAATACATGTTTTCTCATCACTTTTTTTATTAATTCATGATTCAATAATGATACAAAAAATAGGGTTTGATGGTACCGATAGATGAAGGACTAAAAAAAAGAAAACACGAACATCTTAGAATCAAAGATCAACAACAATTTCTTCTCTTCCTTTTTGGGTTTTAAATCCGGCGGCCAAAACCCCTTTATAGGGTTTCCCGTTAGTTTTATGATTTGAAGAAAATGAAAGAAAAACGCACGCCTGGTTATTTTAGTTTCCTTATTGGACTGGGTCCTTGGGCCATTAATCTCTGTAAGGCTTGTTTATTTAGCATGCAACCCATTTTATTTTGAGTTATAATATATATTCCCGTATGTGTCGTGACTTATTACCCTCGTAATTTAACTTGTCATATCAAATTTTACTATACGGGTTTATTTATCATGAATTAATTATATGCTCTTCGTATTATAACTAATATATACTTCATTACTTGTCGTGAATTCATGATTTTAATTCCGTGACACATCTTGTCGTGTCGTAATTAATGTTCGTATTCATGTGTCGTGATTTATATAATTAATAAACTTTAAATTCATGTTATTTTATGCGGGTTTTACAACTCTTTCCATCTAAAAGAATAATTCGTCCTCGAATTAGAAACATGATATGGCTGAAAAGAACATGGACGTGACGTGGCTTAAGAGAACATGGAACGTGACGTGGCTGAAAGAATATACTTGGATCGTGGAAAGAAATGAGGATACGAAGTCCGGATTTACTTCACTGCTTCCCAAGTGGCTTCCGTCTCAGGATGGTTCCTCCAAAGGATCCTAACGAAAAGAAATCACATTGGTCTTCATGACCCTATCTTGACGATACGGAAAAGATTCTGGTCCCTCAACGTAAGATAGATCCTCACGTATATGATCGAGTGGATAAGAAATAACGTGAAGAAGATACATGAAATGATACAATACGAAATAACATGAAAAGAATGATATTAGCAATCTCTGAGCAATGATACGAGAGACATATTGTGTATATAGTACGTGCACAAGTGTGAACGTGATAAGTGAACAATTGTGAACGTGATACGTAGAACATATCATGATCGTGATACGTGAAACATATCGCGAACGTGATACGTGAGCATATGATAAATGATATATGAACGTGTGATAACGGAGGAGGTAACTCCCATGATACGGGATAAGACGTGAAATCTGACGTGAACGCCTGTCTTGAGGATGGAATGTTTTGGTAAACTTAAGTCTGGTCTCCCAAGTTTTGTGCAACTCTTCTAAGAATGAGACGTGAAATGTGAATCGTGAGATGAAGCGAGAACATGAACGTGAACATGATTGTGAAAGCGAACGTGAAGTGTAAAGCATGAGAGAAATACGATCATGAACGTGAACAATGTCATGGATGTGAATGTGAAAAGCAAATCATGAAATGGAACACAGATGTGAGCGCGTACAGGGTCATGATCGCGGATGTGAGATGAAATTATGAGTGTCAACGTAAATGTGAACGTAAATGTAAACATGAACGTAAACATGTGCGTTAACGGAAATTTCAACCTGATATGATTGTTAATGGAATTACCGTGAAATCGTATGATCTTGCTGAGCTTTCTGCAAATCTGCTAACTGCGAAATCCTTTCGGACGAAAGAAAATGTGTAGGCTAGGTTAAATGGTCGACAACGACCCAGATAGCATCATGCTTCTCCTGAGTCTATGGTAGTCTGGTAACAAAATCCATGAAGGTCTTGTCCCACTTCCGTTCAGAAGTTTCTAATCGTTGAAATAACTACTAGCATGTTGGCGTTCTATCTTAACCTGCTGGCATGGCCAGCATTTAGATATGAACATACTGCATCTTGTTTCGCATCGCTCCACCAAAATGTGGTTTGAGATCATGATACATTCTTGTAGAAACTGGATACATAGAATTTGGAAACTATAAGTGCTGGTAAATTAGACCTCTCTTAGCGTAGGATCCTCTGGAACACATAATATAGTGTAGGATTCTCTCCTTTACACGTAAGCTTAGTCATGGTATTACTGACCGTGAAAATAATGTGATTCAGAGTGTCACTGTAATCAACCAAAATTCGTACTTGAAGAATTCAGTGAACCATTTCTTCTGTCGTAGAATTTGTAATAGAGTGCGATGATGATCTCCGTGCTCTTCTCTAGACTTGGAGGGAAGATCAGGATGTTATCGATGAACATAGAGACGAACTTGTCCAAGAATTCATGAAAATTCGTTTTATCAAATCCATAATTATAGTTGGGCATTCTTGGGCCCAAAAGGCATAATCAGGAATTCATGATGACCATTACGTGTGTGAAGAGCAGTCACGGAAATTTCCTGCTCTTTCACTCGCAACTATTTGAATTCTTATCGTAAATCGATCTTGGAAAAGTGCTTAGCACCCGGTAGTTGATTAAACATGTTATCAAGATGTGAAAGGGGATAATGATGACGAATGGAGATCTTGTTCAATTTACGGTAGTCGATACATAATCTCATTTTTTCGTCCTTCTTCTTTGTTAATAAACTTTGTTCCAGCAACTCTTGCAGGGAATCCTTCAACTCTTTTAACTCATTGAGACGCGTGGTAAGGAGCTTTAGAAACAGGTTCTGCTCTCGAAACAAGATCGATGCTAAACTCCACCTCATGAATAGGTGATATACCCGGAAGTTCTTCTAGAATACATCCGGAAAATTCAAAAATAATCGGTTGATCATGGGTTTAGGAAACTTCATAAAACGCGTCATCAATGGTAGTTATGAGATCTGTAGCCATGGGATGATAAAGCACGTGTTTGTAAAGAAGAAAATATTTTGTACGATTTTTCCTCGTATAAATGGCAATCAATCGTAGCGCGATATGCTGCTAACCAGTCCATACTCAAGATCATATCGAACTCATACATGTCCAAGGAAGTGCGTTAGTAGAATGAATCTTGTCGTCAAACTGAAAGGAAATCCTTTATACACATGAGTGATACGAACGACGTCTTTCATGGACATGAATATATGTAATATGTGATCGAGAATTGAAGGTGCCATGACGATATATGAAGTAAACATGGTAGATCTCACTGAATGTGTTTCGCCTGTATCAAATAGAGCGAACATTTCGTATCCAAACATGAATAATACGCCAGTAATGGTACCTGAGTTATTATTTAGTGGCCCGATCCACATGTAGCATAACATCATGGGTATACCCCTTGGAGGTTATCCTAAATTACCGATGGCGTGGTACAAAAGATATACGTGAGTTATGTGTATTGACTCGTGCCTTGACAAAGTATTCGTATGATACGTGTCTTGACTGGTGCCTTGACATGTGACTCCAGCAAATATATGTGGGACATGTGCCTTGAATGATGTCTTGACATGCATCTTTAGTAAATATACATGAGAAATGTATCTTGATGGATGTCTTGACATGTGTCTTTAGAAAATATACATGAGACGTGTGTCTTGACGGATGTCTTGACATGTGTCTTCAGAAAATATACGTGAGGCGTGTGTCTTGATGGGTGTCTTGACATCTGTCTTCAGAAAATATACGTGAGACGTGTTTCCTGACGGATGTCTTGACATGTGTCTTCAGATGTGAAAACGAATAAAGTTGAAGATTTTGGTCATAATACCAGAACTGGCAGATCGTTTGACCGCTGACCTTTGTACTTTTGGTCACGTTCATTACTGTAGTTTCTGTTGTTATTGCCAAAATAGTTGTTGTCATGGTAGCGTTCATTATCGCCTTGTCTGTCAGTTCCATGACAGTCATTATCATGACCGTGATTCATGTAACTATTTTGCTGAGTAGCCGGCTGGTACCGGTTCTCACTCATATGCTTGAAAAGACAACTGAGTGAAATATGACATTTAACTAAGAGGGTAAGGACATGAAATGGGATTGCAGTGTTTGGTGGGTGAAGTATATTTCTCGTCTGTCGTTTCGATCTAATGCCTTCGTCTTCATCTTGTAGAATCTCCAAATTATGAGCAGCATCAACACTTGAGTAACATTGGTAAGTGGAAAAACGCATGAGATGATTGAAAATCGATTAGCAATACACATAGAGTACGGTAATTGAAATACACATGGAATACGGTACATGGAGTACACATGGACTATGTTACATGAAGTACACATGGAATACGATACATGGAGAACATACAAAAAAACACCTATGTTTTAAACTATTAACATAACATTTGTGAGTGGTTAGCTTTAAACTACCAATGACGAAAGGTAATCCTAACGTAGGAAACCAAAAGAACACCGCCAAAACGCCAGCGTTAGAAACACCCGTCCAGCCATTCGCGAGGGCAGCAGGTGGACTGAACAACCATAACATGGTGTACCAGTCCCCACGTAGGACACGCCCACAATTCAGTACCCCCGCACCATCTTCGACCATGAACAATCCTGACGTAGGGTCAGCCCCACCACCTCCCAATAGGAAACTACAAAGACCACCTGTCACAGAAACGGGACCAGAGATCACGCCACTCAATGATAGCATCATCGAAGATTATGTTACCCAGAACTTCGAGGCTATTGTCCCAGCCATCACGGCAAAGCTGAATCTGGGAAGGAATCTCTAAGCTAGGTTGAACTTTAACAGGATCGCGAGCGACACGCCACGACGCCCTCGAAAAAGACAAAGAAGACGTCACGAAGAGGAACAACCTCAACCTGAGGGACAACCCCAACCACGTAACGTCTTTGAACGCATTGGCGATAGAATACTTGAGGATCTCGTAGCAAATCAGGTAGGCGCAGATCTCTCAGATGAATCTATGGAGAACGCTACCCTAGAAGCACCACAAGAAAACACCGACCGAGACAGTGTTTTCAAAAGAATCGATCCTCCTAGGGAGAAGAGCATGACCCCCCTCAACGGATTAGCAGCAACCACAGCCTATTAAAGAGCGGAAGAAGCTCACCTAGCTATGATTCATCCGGATCCGACTCTGATAACCATCATCCAAGGCGCCACAGGACGAGATGTCCCTCCTTTGAATCTTCAGACAGTAGTAGAGAACACAAGATATGACCACACCATCACCCCCAACGGGATGATGAAGACCTTTCCCCCCGGTGCCGGGAGAGGGAGGACTCATTCACAAGTCGTATTCGGGACGACTCCGAAGACAAGAAAAGGCGCATGCCCGCGTGTGTAAACACCTATGATGAGTCCGGTGATCTGGATGGCCATCTAAAAGTTTTTGAAACACAGGCAAAGATCGAGCGATGCTCGATGCCGTTATGGTGTCAGATGTTCAATTCGACACTCATTCGAAACTCTCGCGATTGGTTCGTAAGACTCCCACAGCGGAGCATAAATAGCTTCGTAGAATTGCAAAGAGCATTCAGAAGGAATTATACTCAGAGAAAGAAGTATAATAGAGACCCTATTTCATTGGCCATAGTGAAACAAAGGCACGGAGAGTCCATAGAAGAGTTCACTGAACGCTTCAAGGACAAGTGCACAAAAATAAAGGCATGGCTTGAAGTCTTAAAGATATCCGACTATATGCATGCCATAACGGATATCATGATTGGTTCTTGATCTAAACACCTTTTTTATTTGCTCAATTGGTTTGACAACTGTTAGTGGATACATCTTTTAGTTTTCTTGTCGGCTAGTGTTTTTTATTCAATATTAATATCTTTAGTCGGTTATTCTCCAATATAAATATCGGCGTGATTGTGACGTTGCTATCATTGTTTTTTTTGTTCAATTGTTCGCTGGAGCTGCTCTTTTTTTTATTAGGGTTTTTTTAGGGTTCGTTTTTTTCTGGATTGGTATTAGGGTTTTTTTTGCTTAAGGTTCTACATGGAGTTTCTGAATAAAACAAAAGACGAATTGGTTGCTACGGCTGCCATTATTAATGGTATGCAACATGGTAATTTGTTCGAGGTTTTGAAGTTACTTGGTGTTACGTTAAACACGGTTCAGGAGGTTGGTGTCTTTGTGTATGAGATTAAGATGAAAACTAGTTGCTGGGTGTGGGTGTCTGATCAGAGAGCTAAGGAAATCATTAACTTGTTATGTGATTTTGAGGCTGAGATTATTGCTAACGAAAAACGATTACAGACAACTATGACTAGGGTTTCATCTCCTCCTATTGACACGTTTGTTACTAAAAGGTAACCTAGAGAAGACCCATTGGTGAGTACGATTAGTGTGTCAACTCTGATGGTATCTAAGTTACTGGATGATGGGTTTGAAGGGGTTGAACCTAATGTGAATAAGGGAATCAATGATGCTGAATTCTGGTCTAACCCTTCGAATTCTGCCAGCACGTATGCAGGTGTTATGACTCCTAAGCCTAATGGGAGTTCGGATTTTGGACATCGTGTGGCTGAGAAGGTGTATGATGGTGTCAACATTTCAATACCGCGAAAGGTTGTCGCTAAAATGAATGCTAGGTATGAGAATATGTTGTATGGTTATTTTATTGGGAAAAGGCTTGCATTACCGATGGTGGAATACTTTGTTACTAGTAATTGGGCTAAGCATGGGTTATGTAATATTATGATGAATGAAAAAGGATTCTTCTTTTTCAAATTTGATACTCTGGCTGGATTTGAAGTGGTCCTAGAGGGAGGTCCATGGATGATAAAAAAATTCTCCTATCATACTTAAGAAGTGGTCGGTGAAAACAAGCCCTAAGAAGGAGGAACTAACTACGGTGCCAGTCTGGGTTAAACTCCATGATGTTCCTTTACAAGTGTTTGATAAGGAGGGGTTGAGTCTCATTGCTAGTTATATTGGTAAACCGGTCATGCTGGATTCTTATGAGTATAATGTGTAAGGATTCATGGGGTCGTTGTAGTTTCGCTAGATGCCTCATTGAGGTTGATGCCAAAACTGAGTTTTTGGAGACGGTTACTATTGGAATTCCAGATTGAATATGAATGGAAGCCCCCACGTTGTGAAATGTGCAAGTGTTTTGGTCATAGGTTGAGTACTTGCCCCAAAAAGGGTTGTAGTAGAGCCTAAACTTTCGAGTTCTACAATTGCTAGAGCTAGTGGCTCTAATGTGGATAAAGATGGATTTCAACAGGTGGTGAATAGAAAACAAAACAACAAAAAGGTTAACAGTACTATTCCAAGAGGGGTTTCTGTTGCTAAGGGGTTGCTAAAGAGTTTAATTATAAACCGAAAGCCTCGACTTCTGGTTCGAGTAATGGAGGACGTCTTAGTACAAAGACGCAGATGCAAACGGGTAACACTACTATTACGAGTCCACAACCAGTGATAGATAAAGGTAAATCTACTGGTGATGTCTCTACTTCAAATGCTTTTTAGGCTTTATCTGGTTTGGCAGTTGAGCAGGATGCAGATGATGATGAATCTGTGGAAAACATTTACGATGAGTCGATTAATATCATGAATCCAATAACAGGGGCAAGCACTCTTGATCCTAATGTTTTTAATGTTTAGTATCGCCTCATGGAATATAAGGGGCTTGAACCAGTCCCTTAAACAAAAGGAGGTTCGTTAGGTTGTGCGTGATAATAACTTGAGTATGTGTGCTGTGTTAGAATCTCATGTTGATGCTACTTGTGTTTTTGATGTTTGAAAGAAAATTTGTCATCGTTGGAAGTGGACGTCGAATGGGGGTATTTGTTCTAAAGGTACGCGCATTATTCTTGGTTGGAATGATGATAATGTGGATGTTATGGTTATGTCTCTTACTAATCAGGTTATGCACTGTCAAATCAATACTCGCTTGGATAATCGAACATTGTTTTGTTCCTTTTTTTATGCGGATAATGCTTATCAAGATAGACGTGTTCTGCGGAGTAATCTTGTTGCGCATGCTTCTTTTATGTGGGATAAACCTTGGGTTGTTCTTGGTGATTTTAATGATGCGCTTAATCTTGACGACCATTCTTGTGGTGGGTATCGACCCAACATTGCTATGCGTAAATTTAAAGATTGTGTTCGGAGTATGGAGATCACTGATGTTAATGCTACAGGTTTTCATTTCACTTGGAATGAGAAGCCTAATGGTGATGATGGTATTCTTAAAAAAATTGATAGAATTATGTCTAACTCGAAGTTTCTGGATGAGTTTCCTGGTTCTTTTTCTATATTTTAGCCTTATAGGATTTCAGATCATTCCCCATGTGTGCTTCGGTTACCTAATGTGTCTAAACCTAAACCTAAGCCATTTAAATTCTTTAATTTTCTTGTGCATAAGGACAGGTTTAAGGAGATTGTTGCAAATGGCTGGAATTTGTAGGTTCATGGATGTGCGATGTTCCAAATGGTTAAAATACTTAAGGGTCTTAAAACTCCGCTACGTAAGTTGTTGCATGAACAAGGTAATTTGCATACGCGTGTCAATGTGCTTCGTGATGAACTGGATGAGATTCAACATGCTATTGATTTAAATCTATCTAATGCGTCAATTCGGGAAGATCATGCTCATTTATTACTTGTGTTCAAGGAAGCTATTATGGACGAGGAACGCTTTTTGAGACAGAAAGCTAGGATTCAGTGGTTGGAAATTCTAATTCAACTTATTTTCATAATATTGTTAAAAGTAAAAATGCTCGAAACAGGATTGATATGGTTAAGGATATGTCTAATGTTATTCATGAAGGGGGTGCCGTTTTGGATGCATTTGTTTCTCGTTATGAGAATTTTCTTGGAGTCGAAGGTATTACTATTCCTATTGATTCTCATAATTTGTTTACTAATATTCTTGACGGTTCCAAGGCTTTATCCATGGTTCGTATGGTTTTTTATGAGGAGATAAAGAGTGCCTTGTTATCTATGTCTGATGATAAAGCCCCAGGTCCTGACAGTTACACAGCTTCTTTTTTCAAAAGGGCGTGGGATACGGTGGGGGATACTTTCACATGTGCTATTAAGGATTTTTTTCGTAATGGTAAATTGCTTCGGGAAGTTAATCATACTATTATTGCTTTAATTCCTAAGGTATCTACTCCGAGTGTTATTAATGACTACCGTCCAATATCATGTTGTAATGCTAGTTTTAAATGCATTAGCAAGATTATTGCTAATCGTATTAAAGGTGATCTTGGTGATTTGGTGAGCATTAATCTATCTACGTTTGTTCCAGGCAGAAGAATTTCAGATAATATTCTTCTTACGAGTGAGGGCTAATAATGTTGATTGGTTTAATGTTGTTTGGTTTCCACATTGTATTCCTAGACATGCGATCCATTTGTGGTTAGTAATGAAGCAGAAATTGAAGACGCAGGATCGTCTTAAGCAATGGGATGTTGTCCCTAATGTTGATCTATCTTCTCTTATGTGCCCCATGTGTAATCAGGTTCCTGACTCGCATAATCATATTTTCTTTGAATGTCCTTATTCTACTCAGGTATGGTTACAATTTCGAGAAAGGTGTGGTATGCAAAATATTCCTCCTCGGATGAGTGACATTGTGGTGTTTATTACACCCTTGTCTAAGGGATGTACGGTTTTTAGTATTATTACTCGGGTTGTGTTAGCGGCTTCGGCTTACTTTCTTTGGCGGGAGCGAAATAATAGACTTTTTAACAAGAAGTCTTTGACGGTAGCTAAGCTTGTGAGCTCTATCTGCGACACTGTTTGGCTTAAGCTTATTACTTTTAAATTTAAGAAGATTTCTTCGGTGTCTCTAGTGATTCTTGAAGATTGGAAGATCCCTAAGATGTGTATGGATCAAGATGGGAGTGCCGGGTAAGGGTCGTACTCTTTTTTCCTTTGTGGGGTTTTTCCCGCTGGGTTTTTGTCGTAAAGGTTTTTTAAGGAGGCGGCCTTACTTGGATCCTTTGCTCCCATTGTGTTGTTGCTGGAGTGAAGAGTTGGTCGCGTGGTTTCAAGATTTTTTCTTGATGGTCTTTGCTAATGTTGCATTTTTGTCTTATAGCAGAAGTATGTATTAGTATAAGTTTTTGGTGTCTTTGAACCAATTGTTAACAAGCTGCCTGTAGCTTGTGGTTAATGTGGTACTTCAGCCACATTCCTTTGTACGCTCAACGCTTTTTTGGTTAATATATTTACCGGGGCAACCCTTTACCAAAAAAGAAAAAAAAAACTCCTAGGGGTGAGCATAAAAACCAAAAAACCGAAACCTAACCGAAAAACCAAAAAAACCGAACCGAACCGAACACACGCCTGGTTGTTTTAGTTTCCTTATTGGACTGGGCCCTTGGGCCTTTAATTTCTATAAGTCTTGTTTATTTAGCATGTAACCCATTTTATTTTGAGTTACAAAATATATTCTCGTGTGTGTCGTGACTTTTTACCCTTGTAATTTAACTTGTCATATCGTATTTTATTATACGGGTTTATTTATCATGAATTAATTATATGCTCTTCGTATTATAACTAATATATATACGTCATTACTTGTCGTGAATATATTATTTTAATTCCGTATCATATCTTGTCGTGTCCTAATTAATGTTCGTATTTATTTGCCGTGATATATTTAATTAATAAAATGTTAAATTCATGGTATTTTTATGTGGGTTTTACAGACCAAGACATTGAAAACGAAACAACCGACGAATCAACAAAGAAAAAAATGGTCAGACCAATCTACGGGAGGATATATATTATCAGAAAGACAAAGGTAAGGAGAACGTCGACGAAATGACACCTAATCATTCTTGAAAGTATTAGTGTAAAAAACACGAAACAAACCAACGGTAGGGGTGATGTCCAAGACACGACATAAAATCTGAAAATGAGAAACCTTGAGAGCAGTCAAAGGACTCACTTGAGAAATATGAAAGCGAAAGTGCCTCAAAACATCCAGAAAGAAACAGGAAAATTCGATAAGAGGCAAAAATCAAAAAGCTTAGTATAGACAACAACTTGCCCAGGAGGAGCATCACGAAAATGGTAATCCGGACCAGCCAATGTAGGATAAACACACGATGGAGTATGATACTTCCTACAAAAGTCATCCAAATAACGATGAGTAAGAACCGAGTTGTACGAGTCTATCACCACCATTGCAAAGACAAGAGAATGAACAACACCCCAAAGAGTAAAAAGTCAAAATCAGAAGATATCCGTAAAAGGAAAAACGAGAAGGGAAGCAATAAAAAATAATATGAGAGAGACAATAACTTTAAATATATCGGCGCAACAAACAAGACACGTACACGTGAAATGCACTCACAAAAACGAACGGCCAATATCGAGCAACCAAAGGTCATCATGAGATGCATAAATCAACTCAGCTGGCGACCGTCATTTGAAGAGTTAAATGACAATTAGTAGCTAACTGTAGTATGCAAGATTATCTTGAATAAAAAATAACTGCGGACATAAAAACCCGATGGAAAGAGACTAACACTCAGAACGCAAAAGAGGGAAGGCGGTACTAAACAGAAGTCCAACAATCTATCTGTAACCCACAAAAGGGCACAGAAATGTGATAAATACAAAGTAATTGACAAAACACAAAAATCAAATACAGATTTTCATAAGTAACATAAGCTATGTTTTCAGAACTAAAACCAGTAAATATGACATACATCTAGGTTTCCCAGGACTTATTCATTTCCGCTACTTTTCATGCCTTATATGCTCTTATTATGATTCATTACTCTAAGTTTCCATGCTTTATTGTTTATCTGTGCACTAAGCGTTATGCTCAGCCGTTTTCCATTTCCATGTTCCCAAACGATAGGTACCTAAGGTCGCAAGTAGGATCTCCAGAGTATGTGCATTCGGATAGAAGCTATTCAGCCTCTTTTACCTTATGCATTTATTCCTACTTTTTCATACTTTGCTTCATTTGGATATTGTTTAGTCCTTTCATTTATAGTACTTAATATTGCTTGTGTGTGAGTTACTTAGACTACCGATGTTTGATTCCGGCATTTCTTTTTATGGTCATGAATGTTTAGACATTTACCTTGCATGCTTTGATGACACGCCATATTTTATTGTAACATTCCATCTTAAGAAATGAGGTGTTACATTTAATATCATGAATAATTACATAAAGTAATCATTATAAGTCTATGCTTAATTTAATTAAATGCACCATTCTAATTTTCATGAATATTATATCAAATAATTATTATAAGTCTAAGTTAATTTAGTTTAATGGGGCCATGTTAACTTCATGAATAATTAACAAAACAATTATGTCCTAAATCCAAAATAATTAACCGGTTCATGATAAAAAAATAATAAAAGAAACCGGTTCATACTATCCCATGTTTAAATAAGCCGATTCATTAAGCCGGTGATCTAATATGTTCATGTTTATTTTCCATGTTTAATCATGTCAAACTTATTTACCTAATTATATTAATAAACCCGGTGATTTAATAAGCCGAAACAATAATTAGGCCAAACCCCTTTGTGGTTCTCTTGGTTAGCTAATCCGAACAACCCAAAACAAACCCCGAACCCTTTTGGGTTGTTCCTGTCCAGCCAGAACCCCCCCACCGGCAGTCCAAGTTTTCCCACTGTGGTCTTACAGCTTGCCACTGTTAGCAGAAACCACCCACCGGCTGACTACCCACTAGGTCTGGTGGTTTGCGGCTGACCTGCACCATTTACCCACTGCCACCTGCAGTGGCTTGCGGATGACAGGCCACAGTAGCCCCTGCTGTTGCGACTGTTTGGCCAGAATCTCCACCGAGAGCACCCCAAAAGGGTTCTCGGTTCTCGTGTAAACCAAACAACCCACAACCCGATTTTATTCCTTGTTCTTAATAATAAATACATGTTTTCTCTTCACTTTTTTATTAATTCATGATTCAATAATGATACAAAAAATACGGTTTGATGGTTACTGATTGATGAAGGACTAAACAAATGAAAACACGAACATCTTAGAATCAAAGATCAACAACAATTTCTTCTCTTCGTTTTTGGGTTTTAAATGCGGCGGCCAAGACCCCTTTTTAGGGTTTTCCGTTAGTTTTATGATTTGAAGAAAATGAAAGAAAAACACACGCCTTGTAATTTTAGTTTCCTTATTGGACTGGGCCCTTGGGCCTTTATTTTATGTAAGTCTTGTTTATTTAGCATGTAACCCATTTTATTTCGAGTTATAATATATATTCCCATATGTGTCGTGACTTATTACCCTCGTAATTTAACTTCTCATATCGTATTTTATTATACGGGTTTATTTATCATGAATTAATTATCTGCTCTTCGTATTATAACTAATATATACTTCATTACTTGTCATGAATTCATGATCGTAATTCCGTGTCATATCTTGTCATGTCATAATTAAGGTTCGTATTCATGTGTCGTGATTTATATAATTAATAAAATTTTACATTCATGGTATTTTTATGCGGGTTTTACAACTCTTACCCTCTAAAAGAATAATTCATCCTCGAATTAGAAACATGATATGGTTGAAAAGAACATGGACGTGACGTGGCTGAAGAGAACATGGAACGTGACGTGGCTGAAAGAATATACATGGATCGTGGAAAGAAATGATAATACGAAGTCCGAATTGACTTCACCGCTTCCTAAGTGGCTTCCGTCTCAGGATGGTTCCTCCAAAGGATCCTGACGAAAAGAAATAACCTTGGTCTTCATGACCCTGTCTTGACGATACGGAAAAGTTTCTGGTCCCTCAACGTAAGATAGATCCTCACGAATATGATCGAGTGGATAAGAAATATTGTGAAGAAGATACATGAAATGATACAATACGAAATAACATGAAAAGAATGTTATTAGCAATCTCTGAGCAATGATACGAGAGACGTATTGTGTATATAGTACATGAACAATTGTGAACGTGATAAGTGAACAATTGTGAACGTGATACGTGGAACATATCATGATCATGATACGTGAAACATATCGCGAACGTGATGCATGAGCATTTGATGAATGCTATATGAACGTGTGATAACGGAGGAGATAACTCCCAATGATACGGGATAAGACGTGAAATCTGACGTGAACGCCTGTCTTGAGGATGGAGAGTTTTGGTAAACTTGAGTCTGGTCTCCCAAGTTTTCTGCAACTCTTCTAAGAATGAGACGTGAAATGTGAATCGTAAGATGAAACGAGAACATGAACGTGAACATGATTGTGAACGCAACGTGAAGTGTAAATCGTGAGAGAAATACGATCATGAACGTAAACAATGTCATGGACGTGAATGTGAATAGCAAATCATGAAATGGAACACAGACGTGAGTGCGTATTGGGTCGTGATCGTGGATGTGAGACGAAATTGTGAGTGTCAACGTAAACGTGAATGTAAACATGTGCGTGAACGAAAATTTCAACCTGATATGATTGTTAATGGAATTACCGTGAAATCGTATGATTTTGCTGAACTTTCTGCAATTCTGCTAACTACGAAATCCTTTCGGACGAAAGAAAACGTGTAGGCTAGGTTAAATGGTCGACAACGACCGAGATAGCATCATGCTTCTCTTGAGTCTGTGGTATTCCGGTAACAAAATCCATGAAGGTCTTGTCCCACTTCCGTTCAGAAGTTTATAATGGATGAAATAACTACTAGCATGTTGGCGTTCTATCTTAACCTGCTGGCATGGCCAACATTTAGATATGAACATACTACATCTTGTTTTCGCATCGCTCCACCAAAATGTGGTTTGATATCATGATACATTCTTGTAGAAACTGGATACATAGAAGTTGGAAACTATAAGTGTTGGTAAATTAGTCCTCTCTTAGCGTAGGATCCTCTGGAACACATAATATATTGAAGGATTCTCTCCTTTACACGTAAGTTAGTCATGGTATTACTGACCGTGAAAATAATGTGATCCAGAGTGCCAATGTAATCAGACAAAATTCGTACTTGAAGAATTCAGTGAACCATTTCTTCGATCGTAGAATTTGTAACAAAGTGCGATGATTATCTCTGTGTTCTTCTCTCTACTTGGAGAAGATCGGGGTGTTATCGATGAACATAGAGACGAACTTGTCCAAGAAGTCATGAAAATTCGATTTATCAAGTCCATAATTACAGGTGGGCATTCGTGGGCCCAAAAGGCATAATCAGGAATTCATGATGACCATAAAGTGTATGAAGAGCAGTCACGGAAATGTCCTGCTCTTTCACTCGCAACTATTTGAATTCTGATCATAAATCGATCTTGGAAAAGTGCTTAGCACCCGGTAGTTTATTAAACATGTTATCAAGATGTGAAAGGAGATAATGATGACGAATGGAGATCTTGTTCAGTTTACGCTAGTCAATACATAATCACATGTTGTCGTCCTTATTCTTTGTTAATAAACTTTGTTCCAGCAACTCTTGCAGCAAATCCTTCAACTCTTATAACTCACTGAGACGCGTGGTAAGGAGCTTTAGAAACAAGTTTTGCTCTCGAAACAAGCTCGTTGCTAAACTCCACCTCATGAATAGGAGATATTCCCGGAAGTTCTTCTAGAATACATCCGGAAAATTCATAAATAATCGGTTGATCATGGGTTTAGGAAACTTCATAAATCGCGTCATCAATGGTAGTTAGGAGATCTTCGTAGCCATGGGATAATAAAGCACGTGTTTTTAAAGAAGAAAATATTTTGTACAAATTTTCCTGGTAGAAAATCATGATGAATGAATTCAAGAGCCTGAATATTTCCGAATATGAATGGCAATCAATCGTAGCGCGATATGCTGCTAACTAATCCATACTCAAGATCATATGAAACTCGAACATCTCCAAGGAAGTGCGTTAGTAGAATGAATCTTGTCGTCAAACTGAAAGGAAATCCTTTATACACATGAGTGATACGAACGGCGTCTTTCATGGACATGAATATATGTAATATGTTATCGAGAATTGAAGGTTCCATGACGATACATGAAGTAAACGTGGCAGATCTCACTGAATGTGTTTCGCCTGTATCAAACAGAGCGAACATTTCGTGTCCAAACATGAAACATGCGCCAGTGATGGTACCTGAATTATTATTTAGTGGCCCGATCCACATGTAGCATAACATCATGGGTATACCCCTTGGAGGGTATCCTGAATTACCGAGGGCCTGGTACAAAAGATATACATGAGTTATGTGTATTGACTCGTGCCTTGACAAAGTATTCGTATGATACGTGTCTTGACTGGTGCCTTGACATGTAACTCCAACAAATATACGTGGGACATGTGTCATGAATGATGTCTTGACATGCACCTTTAGTAAATATAAGTGAGATATGTATCTTGACGGATTTCTTGACATGTGTCTTTAGAAAATATACGTGAGACGTGTGTCTTGACGGATGTCTTGACATGTGTCTTCAGAAAATATACGTGAGGCGTGTGTCTTGACGGATGTATTGACATGTGTCTTCTGAAAATATAAGTGAGATGTGTTTCCTAACGGATGTCTTGACATTTGTCTTCAGATGTAAAAACGAATAAAGTTGAAGATTTTGGTTATAATACAAGAACTGGCAGATCGGTTGGACCGTTGACCTTTGTACTTTTGGTCACGTTTATTACTGTAGTTTCTGTTGTTATTGCCAAAATAGTTGCTGTCATTGTAGCGGTCACTATCTCCTTGTCTGTCAGTTCCATGACGGTCATTATCATGACCGTGATTCATGTAACTATTTTGTTGAGTAGTCGGCTAGTACCGGTTCCCACTCATATGCTTGAAAAGACAACTGAGTGAAATGTGACATTTAACTGAGAGGGTAAGGACATGAAATGGGATGGCAGCGTCTGGTGGGTGAAGTATATTTCTCGTCATTTGTTTCGATCTTAATGCCTTCGTCTTCATCTTGTAGAATCTCCAAATTGTGAGCAGCATCAACACTTGAGTAACATTGGTAAGTAGAAAAACGCATGAGATGATTGAAAATCTATTAGCAATACACATGGAGTACGGTAACTGAAATATATATGGAATATGGTACATGGAGTACACATGGACTATGGTACATGAAGTACACATGAAATACGATACATGGAGCACATACAAAAAAACACGTATGTTTTAAACTATTAACATAACATTTGTGAGTGGTTAGCTCTAAACTACCAATGACGAAAGGTAATCCTAACGTAGGAAACCAAAAGAACACCGCCAAAACGCCAGCGTCAGAAACACCCGTCCAGCCATCCGCGAGGGCAGCAGGTGGACTGAACAACAGTAACATGGTGTACAAGTCCCCACGAGGGACATGTCCGCAATTTAGTACCCCCACCATCTTCGACCATGAACAACCCCGACGTAGGGTCAGCCCCACCACCTCCCAATAGGAAACTACAAAGACCACCTGTCACATAAACGGGACCAGAGATCACGCCACTCAATGATAGCATCATCGAAGATTATGTTACCCAGAACTTCGAGGCTATTGTCCCAGCCATCACGGCAAGGCTGAATCTAGGAAGGAATCTCTAAGCGAGGTTGAACTTTGACAGGATCGCGAGCGACACCCCACGACGCCCTCGAAAAAGACGAAGAAGACGTCACAGAGAGGAACAACCTCAACCTGAGGGACAACCCCAACAACGTAACGTCTTTGAATGCATTGGCGATAGAATACTTGAGGATCTCGAAGCAAATCAGGTAGGCGCAGATCTCTCAGATGAATCTATGGAGCACGCAACCCTAGAAGCACCACAAGAAAACACCTACCGAGACAGCGGTTTCAAAAGAGTCGATCCTCCTAGGGAGAAGAGCATGACCCCCCTCCACTGATTAGCAGCTACCACAGACTATTAAAGCGCGGAAGCCGCTCACCCCAGCTATGATTCATCTGGATCCGACTCTGATGACCATCATCCAAGGCGCCGCAGGACGAGATATCCCTCCTCTGAATCTCCAGACAGTAGTAGAGAACACAGGAGATGACCATGCCGTCACTCCCAGCGGGACGATGAAGACCTTTCCCCTGGTGCCGGGAGAGGGAGGACGCATTCACAAGTCGTATTCGGGACTACTCCGAAGACAAGAAAAGGCGCATGCCCGCGTGTGTAAAAACCTATGATGGGTTCGTTGATCCGGATGGCCATCTAAAAGTTTTTGAAACACAGGCAAAGATCGAGCGATGGCCGATGTCGTTATGGTCTCAGATGTTCAATTCGACACTCATTCGAAACTCTCGCAATTGGTTCGAAAGACTCCCACGACGGAGCATAGATAGCTTCGTAGAATTTCGAAGAGCATTCAAAAGGAATTATACTCAGAGAAAGAAGTATAATAGAGACCCTGTTTCATTGGCCATAGTGAAACAAAGGCACGGAGAGTCCACTGAAGAGTTCACATAACGCTTCAAGGACAAGTGCACAATAATAAAAGCATGTCCTGAAGTCTTAAAGATATCTAACTATATGCATGCCATAACGGATAAGGAGTTGATCAGACGCTTGAATGACCAGCGTCCCGAGACCTTAGACAAGTTAACGAAGAGGGTGAGATCCTTTGTGGAAGGAGAAACCGCGATCTCAGTGGCCTATACCACGAAGGGAAACCAAAACTATGGAACAGGAACAACCGAAAAGAAAATCAAATAACAGGCAAATAATAGAAGCCTCGACTGCCGTGGCAAACAAAGAGGGGGACGGGGAAGCGACAAATTCACTCCTTTAAAAATGTCTCCACGAGAGATATTATTATCATAAGGGACAAATTTCCCAAGGCCACCTCCTATGCCAACTCCTAGGGGTGAGCAAAAAAAACCGAAAAATCTAAGCCGAACCAAAAAACCGAAAAAACCGAACATAACCGAACACACACCTAGTTGTTTTAGTTTCCTTATTGGACTGGGCCCTTGGGCCTTTATTTTCTGTAAGTCTTGTTTATTTAGCATGTAACCCATTTTATTTCGAGTTACAATATATATTCTCGTGTGTGTCGTGACTTATTACCCTTGTAATTTAACTTTTCATATCGTATTTTATTATACGTTTTATTTATCGTGAATTAATTATATGCTCTTCGTATTATAACTAATATATACGTCATTACTTGTCATGGATATATGATTTTAATTTCGTGTCATATCTTGTCGTGTCGTAATTAATGTTCGTATTTATTTGTCGTGATATATTTAATTAATAAAATGTTAAATTTATGGTATTTTTATGTGGGTTTTACAGACCAAGACATTGAAAACGGAACAACCGACGAATCAACAAAGAAAAAATGGTCAGACCAATCAACAGGAGGACGTATACTATCAGAAAGACAAAGGTAAGGAGAACGTCGACGAAATGACACCCAATCATTCTTGAAAGTATTAGTGTAAAAAACACGAAACAAACCAACGGTAGGGGTGATGTCCAAGACACGACATAAAATCTGAAAATGAAAATCCTTGAGAGCAGTCAAAGGAATCACTTGAGAAATATGAAAGCGAAAGTGCCTCAAAACATCCAAAAAGAAACAGGAAAATTCGATACGAGGCAAAATCAAAAAGCTTAGTATAGATGATTGTGGTAAAAATACGTGTTTAGGAAAACAACGTATAATGGGCAAGTATTAAACTCGACGATTTAAGAAAACCGACAAGTCGAATAAATGAGGGTTCGTTCTCGAAGGAGGTGTGTGTATTAAGTGCCAATTATATAAAATCAAGAGTTTGGATTAGTGACGTTTTGTGTAAACAGTGAAAAATTAAAGACGAGCTACGACTACGATTACACTACGACGATTTGACGTAAAACGCGAACGTAAATACGTAAAACGTTACAAAATTAAAAATTAAACCTAAAAATTAATTAAAAATTTATAACTAAGTCTAAGATAATATAAATAAGAATAAAAATTCAACAAATAATTTTTAAAACCTTTTATTAATTAAATATTCAAATTTAAATGCTAATTAAAGCCCTAAAATTAAATATAACTAAGAAAAAGCCCAAAATATTATTTTATTGAACTAATAACTCACGTATATTATTTAAAGACTAAAAAGTATTTTTCCTAAATTTTTAAAACTATTTTTCTCTTTTTAAAACACTAAAAACTATTTTTAAACTAAAATAATGACTAAAAATATTAAAATAATGCTAAAATTAATTTGACTTTTTGAAAAAATCTAAATTATATTACTAAACAGTAGAGAATTGAAAAAAGTTGAAAACAGAACATTTTTACACTAAAAGACAAAACATATTATAATTTAAAACTAATTAAACTTAAATTAAATCTAAAAAATACTTAAAAAGGTGAACAGTAAAATATTTTTAATCAAAAAATCTTAAAATAATTTTCTGAAACTAAGAAAAATTTTAAAACTGAAAAATGTGAAAATTTTGCACTAAAAGACAAAAAACAGTTAATTAAAAACTAATTAAAAATGCTATTTAATCTAGAAAATAGTAAATGAACAGTAACTGAAAAATAAATTAAATGGAAAAATCAAAAATAAAATAACAAAAATAACAAAATTGGAATCACGGAATAAGTCCTAAAAATGCTCACAAAAGACAAAAAAATGAAAAAACTAAAAGTACACTTGGTCAGTTTTTGTCCTTATCGCCAACAGTGGGAACTTTTACACTAGCAGGGGGAACCTTGTTCCCACTGCTTTAACAGAAAAACGTATATGGGTAAAGTTTTGCTTGGATCTTGCTTGTTACTTAGTTTCTTTGGCAATGATTGGCACCCCTACACTCAGTGGAGTGTAGGGAGTCAGATTAAGCTATTAAAAACACTAGTCCAAAGCAAAAAATGCACACAAATGTCTAGGAAAAGTAATTGTTAATCAGAAAGGGCAAATCTGGTGGCCTGTGGGTATATTGCTGGTGCGATTGGTCACAAAGTGAGATTCAAAGGCCACAAACTTACTCAAATCCTTAACAAATCACAAGCACACTAAGTAAAATCCTAGATTAACCTAACTTCTAACAATATGCAAAAATTCAATGAACAAAAGTCAACTAATCTTACTGATTTAAGCTTACTGATTTTATACTACTTTTACGAAATATTAAAGCATGCAAACTGATTTCTACCTTACCAAACTTGAAACTAGTTACTGAAGTAACTTAAGACTACCAAACTGAGTGTGTTTAAATTGGTTTCAAGCCAAAAACCTGTCACCAATCTTGCCTTAAAGCCCAAATCCAAACACCCTTTAATTTCTGAAATTGAAAATTTTCAAACCAAGACCTTGTAAATCAACTAAATCTGAATTAGACTATCTCTAACATGCATATAAAGCATAAATAAACATGAAAAAACAGATAAAACCAACAATTAAACAGGTTCCTACAAATCACACAAAAATCACATAAGAAACTCACAAAAAAGAGCCAATGGGTTCAAGCTTGGTACCTGTGCTGATGCCTTCCAAAGGATTGATTTAAGAGCTTATATTAGCTTATAGATGTGTAGAGGTCCCTGTTGTTTGGAATAAAGTAAGGACCCAAGGGAGAACAATATCTTCTAGATGGAATGAAGTGAGATGGAAATGCAAATGCGAAGGATGGAATGTTTCTTAATGTTGCTTCCTTGTTTCCTGCACACAACCACAAGACCAAAGAATAACTTGAAGTAGCAAAGGCTACAAGCTGTTGGCTTGTAGCTTTTCATACAGTGAAATGTGAATAAAAAAATAAAAAATGAAATCAGATTTATAACAAACCTTTTTTTGAAACCAAACTTTGTAACCACTAAAAACTTTAACAAAAACTTTACTAAAAGTTGAAATCAACTTCACACTCCACTTTCACTTCATGTGAAAGATGGATTCCAACTTTTTAAAAGCTTTCTCAAGAACTTAAAAAATTTGATTTTCGGAAAAATCTCTTGTGAAATGATGAAACTTGAAACCACTTAAACTAATTTTGCAAATAAGAAAAGACTGATTAAGATACTTTAAAGAAGAGATATGGAACACAGGTTTTTGCACGATTTTAATCTTTCATTTCCATTAGTAAATTAAAATTCATACAAAAAACTAGAACAAAAGAGTGCCACAGGTCGACACTTCTTTATATACTAACTAGGAGTACATTCTAGAATCTAAAACAAAGCAGAAACCCTAACAATGAAAGTCCTAAAGTGCCCTTTGAATAATTCTTGAATTCTTGGTCAAATTTGGTTCATGTGACCTCTGAGTTGGTTTGGATTGATCTAAACCGTTTATTTAAACTTTGGGACCAAGTAAATGGATATGAGCTGTTGATTTCCTGGGAGATTCCATATTTGCTAAATATGGTGAAGCAGGGGAGTCTGTGGGGCCCTTTTTAGTCACGGGGTGGTATAGTTTGTTGGTGGGTTGGGTTAAGGGTACCTTCAATCATGGTTCTGGAGCTAATTGACCCATAACCCTTTGATTTGAGGGGATTAGGTTTCTAGGGTTCATGGGATGGGGGTGTTTAGCAGGGAAGGTTTAATTGGTTTTAGGGATGGGTGAATTTAAAAAAACTGTTTCCCCCACTAATCTTTTATTAATCTGATTTTAAAAAAAATCAGTTAACTTTAAAATTTAAGTGGGAATGACGTGTGGTGTTAGTGTAATGTGATTGGTTGATGATTTGAGTGGGGTGACGTGTCATCTGGGTATTGGTTGTTGTATGTTTTGTTGTCTGGCCATAAATGGCCCTCCATGTCTCCATCTCTTGTCACTTTAATTCAAACACCTCAAATCTAAATAATCCTTTGTAAGTAAACTTTTTGTTTTTGCATTTTGGCCACAAAAAGTTTCTCAAACTTGTTTCAAGGGTATTTAATGCAATATTTGCATTCTTCAAGGACCAATCTTGTACATTCTTGTTATTTTTGGGACCCTTTAGTAATTTTGGAGTTTTACTAGGGTTTAAAATGACAAGTCTTCCAAAGTGTGAGGGACCAATCTTGCTAATTCTTCAAACTTCAAGGACTTCAAAGGAAATTCATTTCTCGGGCCCGGTTCTTTGTGCGGCTTCGGTTTCCGTGTTCGTTTTTGCTTCATTCTTGTGATCTTGTGTTGATTTCACGATATCCATACCTAAAATACACAATGAACAAACACACGCACATTTTTGGGTATTTTAATGATATTTTAAGCGTTTTAAGCCCGATTTGGACGATGAGACTGTGTATAATTGCAGTCTTATCACTGCCCCATACTAAACCATTGCCGTGTCCCCACGCAATGCTATAATTAAGTATCATAGCACTTCCAAAATTCATTTTTATGTGACATTTATTGAAGACATAAATTTAAATAAACCACTACGCGTGTTTTAGACATAATGTATTGTTTTCATCACGATTAAGTGACTTTTAGGATCATAGAACAAGAACACGTGAATGCTTCGTTAGAAATAATTTCGTCGTCCTCGATTTTCACCCAATTCCATGCTAAGCGTGTAACGAGATCATTGTTATTATAAGTTAGCAACACGATCATATCTCATGAGTGTTAATTACGAACCAAAACTCCCTGATTCCTAATTGGTATCTCTTATATTTTATTTTTGTCTTAATGATCACGAGGTTACATCATTGACTTATGCGTGAATAGAGATTAGGTCTAAAAATAGATTCTTAACGGTGTAACAAAATCATTAAATTAATTATTCATCCTAATAAACAACGATGTCAAAAAGTTAAGTCAACAAGAAGGATCGATAAACACGGTTTTATGACGGTTTTGAACATGAGACTTATTACCAAGACTTTTATACGCCCCCTAACGGAAGGGCCTTATTATCATAGATTTACCTCCATCTTTTATTCAACTTCGCCATGAAGCTTTTATTATGACTTCGGTCTTGCCTTGCCTTTTATTTAACCTCGCCATGAGGTGTTTATTATGGCCAAAGATGTATATTCTCACGCTAAAGCGAATTTTGGATCTTTAAAGCTTCAAAGATTAAGGTTTGATTCACTTTCCATTTGGGCATAGACTTTTTCGGCCTTGTGAGCTTCAAATTTTTGCTTAATTTAGGTGAGCACTTGAAATATTATTATTAGGGGAAGCTTTCGATTATTCGGGTGCCAATACTTCAAAACCGTGACGCTGGCGATACCTTAATGTTTTCTCTATTTAATTACATGGAAGCTACTAAAACAAATTAGAAACCAACAACAGTGACTAAACCGCTAAATCAATATTTATTAACAATTTATTATCAAAAGCGTGTGGAGAATAAGCTAATAATTACTACACATGAGATCGTGAAAGATTACGAGACTTATAAATAACTCTATCATTTCTCGTCCTCATTTAAGAGACTTAGCCTAAAAAGTTAAGGAATCGAAGCTAAGTGCTCAACACGCACGGTCGAGTCAAAAATTACTCTTATTCTCACCATCGGAAAACCTACATTCGTGTCTTAAACACTTATGAAAAATACGAAATTTTTTAAAATTTTGCCATTTTTAGCCTTATTTAGCAAAACGATAATAAAAAGATGAATAATGGATTGCGTGGTGACGTAAGCAAGGTGAAGTATCTACTCACCCCCCCCCCCCCCATACTAAAACTAAACATTGTCCTCAATGTTTCGAGTCTAGGGGTGAAAACACCCCCATACAAGAGACGTAGTCGATGCTTAATCTCGAGCATGGAAAGGGTAAAACGAATAACCTAAATGCCATTTATGAATTATGCTATTAAGATAAACGTTAGAACATAAAAGGTTATCATCGGATATCGGAATCTCCAAAGGCAATGATCGAATCTCTATTGATCCATAAAACGAACAGAGAGGCTTTAATGATGACGATGAACCTAATGAATCACAATCACAAACAACCACGGAACAAATGTTGGAAGAGCACAAGTCCCCTCATTACACTATTAGAAAGCGATAATATTTACAAGGATAAGCATGAGAATCCCCCACGAGGCACCTTGTTTTTGATAACCGAGTCAAAAGCTCGACTCGAATCCCCATAAATGTGATCATTTATGGATAATCATGGTTTGGTCATTTTTGGTGGGGCTTACATGGTAAACAATGCCAAAAAGTACATGGAGTACTTTAAAAACCCGATAAACGTATACCAGGGTCAAAGATACCGTCCTTGTTTTCGGATGAAAGACGAAACAACGCCACTCCAACATGAACTAGAACCCCAATAGGGTAGAAGAAAAGAGATGAGAAGTAGAAAGGTGGGGCAATGGGTAAGGCAAACTTATCAGCTACTTGAGGTAGACTCACACCAAGCAAATAGATATATTTTTCATTTATTGCATCGGTGGAAGACCGAGATTTCCCTTTACAAGAAATTCTGGGATCGTAAATCTCGTCCTCGGTGGAGAAATGTGAGGGAGCATAAGGGGCTTCCCACACACTAAAACCACACACACCATCGTCAAAAGGAGTAGACGAGGTGGTAGCACTCATAAAACGCGGTGATGACGGAGTTAAACATGTAGAAAAATCTTTTAAATCACATTTAAAATCCTTTCCTTTTTCATCGTTTAAAAACTCTTTATGAACACCCGATTTGATAATGTCGAAAATATTTGGCGTGTCAAATTCAAAATTAGTCGCGCTAAAAATCCTCACATTTAAGTCATTGGTGGGAGGGGTGGCGGATTATATAAGTTCTCAAAACGTTTATCAATAAAGAACACCGCCCCCTCGGGGTCAACATACTCGTCATCCTCATGAACTTCGATCTCATCGATTTCTTCATCAAAGATAGGCTTTTCAAACCAAGGGTTGTCATTCCCCTCCTTGAGTATCTTAGAAACTCTCTCGAAAAGATCACAATCAAGCACGAAACCATCATCCATTTGTGGGGATTGTTGATAAGTTAAATCCTCATGAATGTGGTAAACGTAATTCTTATTTGAGGAGTGTTGATTAGGTAACTCCTTGAGAATTAGATTTTGGGTCACATGAGTTGGTTCGTCATCGAAAATAAGACGTTCCAACTCATTTAGTTCATCCTCGATTTTGGAAAGATCGACCTCACTCGTAGGTGGGAGTGGAGGCATAAGAGCTAGCTCTCGTTTAATGATTTCCTCAATCTCGGGATCAAACTCATAATCATCGTACTTCACACATTTCTTTTTAGGAGAATCAAAAATTGCATGTGGATTCGAAGTACGTGATCAATCTCGGCAAAATCGCCATCGTCATCGTCAAAGAAAGAGTCGATGTGAGCACTCACAACCATGGTCTTACAAGTCGAATGACTATGCTTAGGTGACTTTTCTAAAACGATAGGATCGATGTCGATAAAACCTTTAGCCTCAACTGGTGTTGGGCTAGGAAAAGGAGGCACTTCGATGAAGTTAGAAGTTGAAGCCTCAAAGACGTGGTCCTTCGAGGGTGGTGAAGACGAGTCCATTTTGGTCATTGTCGTGATGGCACTAACCTCGCCCTTCAGAATTGGTATTTCACTTGTTTCATCGAATACATCCCAAAGTGATGTTTCTTTCATAAATTTACACATACCCTTTTGAAGTGTCACTTTCAGTTTTTTCATTTTTTTGTCTTTTGTGAGCATTTTTAGGACTTATTCAGTGATTCCATTTTTGTTATTTTTGTTATTTTATTTCTGATTTTCCCATTTAATTTATCTTTCAGTTATTGTTCATTTACTATTTTCTAGGTTAAATAGAATTTTTAATTAGTTTTTAATTAACTGTTTTTTGTCTTTTAGTGCAAAACTTTCACATTTTTCAGTTTTAAAATTTTTCTTAGATTCAGAAAATTATTTTAAGATTTTTAGTTTAAAAATATTTTACTGTTCACCTTTTTAAGTAGTTTTTAGATTTAATTTAAGTTTAATTAGTTTTAAATTATAATTTGTTTTGTCTTTTAGTGTAAAAAAGTTTTGTCTTCAACTTTTTTCAATTTCCTACTGTTTAGTAATATAATTTAGGATTTTTCAAAAAGTCAAATTAATTTTAGCATTATTTAATATTTTTAATCATTATTTTAGTTTAAAAATAGTTTTTAGTGTTTTAAAAATAGAAAAATAGTTTTAAAAAATTAGGAAAAATACTTTTTAGTCTTTAAATAATATAAGTGAGTTATTAGTTCAATACAATAATATTTTGGGCTTTTTCTTAATTATATTTAATTTTAAGGCTATAATTAGCATTTAAAATTGAATATTTAATTAATAAAAGGTTTTAAAAATTATTTGTTGAATTTTTATTCTTATTTATATTATTTTAGACTTAGTTTTAAAATTTTAATTAATTTTTAGGTTTAACTTTTAATTTTGTCACGTTTTACGTATTTACGTTCGCGTTTTACGTCAAATCGTCGTAGTGTAATCGTAGTCGTAGCCCGTCTTTAATTTTTATCTCTTTACCCAAAAACGTCACTAATCCAAACTCTTGATTTTATGTAATTGGCACTTAATCCACACACCTCCTTCGAGAACGAACCCGCATTTATTCGACTTGTAGGTTTTCCTAAATCGTCGAGTTTAATACTTGCCCATTATACGTTATTTTTCTAAACACGTATTTTTACAACAATCATTTTTGTGCCGCTGCCGGGGAGGTGTTTTTGAGTTGCCATTATTATTATCGTGTTTGTGTGAGTAGTGCGTTTTTTTGCTTTTCAATTTTTGAAAAGCGTAAATATCGTAAATACTCATTTTTGTTATTTTTCCTTACTATATTATAGTATCCAAATAAATCGTGTTTAATTTTCCTAAACTAAACACAAAACAATCATTTTACTATATTGTAGATATCCCATTATCGTTTTCATTTTTCTTGTGAATATATTACTATATTGTACTTACGTAGAACAATAAACATACAAGTACTCCAACAGCGTGAAAATGCAACCTTGATTCGGGATTTCATCACTGGATCATTGTATTTGAATCCAAAGCAAAAGTTTAAAGGCAAAATAGATAAATACTTTCGTGAGGCTTAATTTTGATTAACACAAACTATAAGGTGGGTATAAGGCGGTTGTATTTCACGACCTAAGGGAAAAAGTCTCTTAAGTGCTTAGCGACGCCTCGTTTCCTCCGCTTGCTTGTGCGTGTTTTGAAAAAGAGGGACAATCGAGGGTTTGCCGCCCAAGTATTATCTACGTATCATATATATTTGCTTGTTTTCAATATTAAACCCTCTTGAACGTTTTGGTGTTCCACCAACGTTCTAAAGTCATCGAAGCCGTTCACTCCACGTGATCGTTTTCATTCTTTGAGGCTCCTTTAATCGAGAAATCGATTCGAGGAGAGATTTGTAGATTTGAGTCTACGTAATACAAAAAAAAATCCAAAAAAATTAAAAACAATCAAAAACCAGAAAAATCGAAAAATCGAAAAACCGCAAAAGGAATCTTCTTTGCTACCACCCATTCTACGCTTAGTGCATGCACACTCGATCGAAGAATTATTCTAATTCTAGCGACTCTTCGAATCGACGCAATCGTAATCGAAGGAATCGACGACGTAGACGAGAATTAGAAACCGACGTTCCTAATATCGTTGTTGAAGAGAACGTAGAGGGGATGGCCGACAATCGTTCGATGATGGAATTGCTCCAAGCACCCATCGAGGGTTATGGAGACGCGATCGTAATTCCCGCTATCGAAGCGGAGAATTTTGAGATTAAGAGCGGAATGCTTTCGTTAATCCAAGCTACGAAGTTTCGAGGTCGTGAAGCCGATAATCCTCACGACCATATTCGGAATTTTGATCGACTTTTAGCCACGAGCAAGTTAAAGAACGTCGACACCGAGGTCGTCAAGCTTATGCTTTTTTCGTACTCGCTCGATGGTGCTGCCAAGGATTGGTACGAGAAAGAGCCACCTAATTCGATAACTACGTGGAAGGATCTCGTCTCTAAGTTCGTTAATTATTTTTTCCCACCGTCTAAGACGACGTTTTTCAAAAATGAAATTACGAAATTTGAGCATAAACCGAATGAATCTTTTAGAGACGCGTGGGATCGTTTTAATGAATTGCTTAGGAAATGTCCTCACCATGGTTTTTCCGAGTTGCACCAAATCGATACGTTTTACAACGGTCTTAGTTTTCAAGAACAAGATTCGTTGAATTCCGCCGCTGGTGGCAACTTTTTGTGTAAAACTCCGAAAGATGCATTAATGATTATCGAAAATCGATCCAAGGTTTACCAACCCTGCAACGCACCATGTGTTGCCAATGTCGCCAATGCTAGTAATTCTAATCGCGACATTGAGAGAGTTGATGCGAAAGTCGACAAGTTGACAAAGGTGTTTACGTCTTTTCTCGTTGAGATGCAAAAGAGACGCTCCCGCTACGGTGAAAGCAGTTGAGATTTCGTGTACGTTTTGTCGTGGACCTCATAATTATTACGAGTGTGCGGCTACGGATGGCCAAACGTCGAATGTGAGTGCGTTAAACAACAATTTTTCTAATCAAAACCAAAATAACATCGTTCCATCACAACAAGGAAATTATAACCAGGGCAACAATTTTAATCGAAACCGAAACAATTTTCAAATAAATAATCAACAAGGAAATTTTTCAAATCAAAATCAAGGTTATAATCAAGGTCGTAATTTGAATTGGCAAAATCGAGACAACAATCAAAACACAAATTTTTCAAACAACAACAATCAAGGAAACAATTTTTCAAGTGGGAATCAAAACAATTTTCAAAGAAGTAATCAAAACCAAGGGAACTTTAATGCTAATCAAAATAGTTCGTCAAACGATTTTCAAAATTACATGAAAACGAATGAGGCTAATATGAGACGATTAGAGGAAGAAATTGGTACTTTGAAAAACGATTTTTCTAATACTTTGAAACTTCAAAACACGAAGATTGAGCAAGGACAAATTGACATTAAAAAATGTTTTCGGCCATTATGAACAAGTCCTCGGGTGCTTTGTCGAGTTCGTTACCTAGTGACACCGTTGCAAATCCGAAGTAACAATGTAAAGCCGCCTCGTCTCGTGAGAAAGGTCGTGTGATTACCCCTACCCTTGATGGATTTCGAGTTGTTCCTTCTTCTCAACCCTCGACTTCTAAGACGTCTTATTGTTCTAAAGTCGATGGGGTGAACGTGGCGACCAAGGAAAAGAGTGCACACCCTCGTGTACCTCAAATTCCGTCCACGGTTCAAAAAGAGAGCTTTACCGACCTAACCAAAGTAACCCTTGAAGAAACTTGTGCTTCGATCCTTCTTAAAAAACCCAAAAGGCATATGCCGAGAAAAGGAAGAGGATCCGGGCCAATTTCTATTACCTTGTGATTTTTCCGAGATTGAGGGATGTTTAGCCCTTGCCGATTTAGGTGCTAGCATCAATCTCATGCCTCATTCTCTTTGGAAATTGATGAGATTGCCTAATCTTACCCCCACGAACATGACAATCGAGCTTGCAAATTGTACACCATTAATACCAATTGGAATAGCCGAGGATGTCTATGTTAGAGTTGGAAAGTTTTTTTTCCCGCGGATTTCGTTATATCCTATTACGAGTGTGGCCCTAAATGTCCCATTATTTTAGGCCGACCATTTTTATCGACGGATCGAACCGTAATCGACGTTCACGAGGGGAGACTTACTTTGAGATATGGGGAGGATAAAATGGACTTTTTCACTAGTAAATCCCAAGTGTTTAATGACAATGAAAAAACCGAGGTTTCAAAACCTAATGTTTCTAATTCTAATGATTTCAAAATGTTCACTTTAGCGGAAACTATGAGGCTTAATGCATGTTTTGAAAAAATTAAGAAGAACGGTTTTAAAGATGATGATTAATGATAAAGAATACGTGTACCTAACTTGGTCAGTTTTTGTCCTTATCCCCAACAGTGGGAACTTTTACACAAGCAGGGGGAACCTTGTTCCCACTGCTTTAACAGAAAAACGTATCTGGGCAAAGTTTTGCTTGGATCTTGCTTGTTACTTAGTTTCTTTGGAAATGATTGGCACCCCTACACTCAGTGGAGTGTAGGGACTCAGATTAAGCTATAAAAAACACTAGTCCAAAGCAAAAAATGCACACAAATTGCCAGGAACAGTAATTGTTAATTAGAAAGGGCAAGTCTGGTGGTCTGTGGGTATATTGCTGGTGCAATTAGTCACAAAGTGGGATTCAAAGGCCACAAACTTACTAAAATCCTTAACAAATCACAAGCACACTAAGTAAAATCCTAGATTAACCTAACTTCTAACAATATGTAAAAATTCAGTGAACAAAAGTCAACTAATCTTACTGATTTAAGCTTCCTGATTTTATACTACTTTTACCAAATATTAAAGCATGCAAACTGATTTCTACCTTACCAAACTTGAAACTAGTTACTGAAATAACTTAAGACTACCAAACTGAGTGTGTTTAAATTGGTTTCAAGCCAAAAACCTATCACCAATCTTTCCTTAAAGCCCAAATCCAAACACCCCTTAATTTCTAAAATTGAAAATTTTCAAACCAAGACCTTGCAAATCAACTTAAATCTGATTTAGACTATATTTAACATGCATATAAAGCATGAATTAACATGAATAAACGGGTAAAACCAACAATTAAACAGGTTCCTACAAATCTCCATAGCAGACTCATTACCAGAAGGAGCATTTGACACCACCAGGGGACACTCCAACATAGCTTCCATACTAGCAATGGTAAGTGGATAATCCAGATCCACAAGCATAAACACCCTCGCACCAGATTCCAACTCTGACACATGCACACCGCATCCAGCATACAACTTCTACCTTGAGATGACCCAACGGGGTTGTTCTATCCATACCCAAGCACTAGGAGTACCAGGAGGTAAGTCCAACATAACCTTCAAATCAGCCCATAGGACTGGACCAGGCCAGTTAGGAACAACACTAGGAGTCTTAGTAATAACAGTATAAACCAATCCATAAAGAAGCATAAGATCACGACGTTCTACCCAATATAATATGCTTTGCAGCCTAGAGAAATACTTATGGTAGCCATCACTTGTCTTGATCATATGAGTAACTGTACCAGCAACAATCGGGGATGGTTGAATTTCCCAATGCACAATCCTGCCACGGCCAAGTGGGATGTCATCATCGCTGTTAGAAGCGGTATCAACTAGGTATGCAGGATCCCTCTTCTCCCATGGAACAGCCTTGCCCCGTCGAGTCTTGTTCTTGTGAATAGACCGGCGAGGGGTTGGGGCAGAAGGAGAGGGTTCCTCCTTGATCTTGACATTAGTAGTAGCAGCAACACCAGAAGGAGAGGGGTGAGTATCATCCTGAAGAGTCAAATCAACAAGAATGGGATCGGTAGTAGCGTCATTAATAACAGGGGTAGGGAGTGACTCGAAAACCGACGGAGGAGTAGGATCAATAGCAGGGGCGGTAGTAGCTTCATCATGAGAAGAAGGGGTGGGATCAACCTTTGGAGAAGGACTAGAGGGAACAGCAGAAGTACCCTCATCAGAAGTTGGGATACCAGATGTACCTTCTTCATTAGCACCGGAGAATGGAGTGGGAGCAGTCCTAGGACTAGGGGTTTAAACAACAGGAAGAGATGGGCAAAAGATGGCATTACCAGGCTTGGGCACATCCTTCTGCTTGATCATCTTATTGTACAAATCCTTAAGATCATCATTAGATAACTTCTTGACCCTCTTCATAGGCCATCCATAAGTGAAGTAAGATCCATATTGATTTTTCACATATTGCTGCATGAGCTTCTTCTATTTAGCATAAGAGAGTGGTCGGTTGCGGCGAAGTTTTCGAAGTTGAGCAGCCAAGTCTTCCCTTTGCCTTTGAACCAAAGACATAGCTCGTTTCACGCCATTCCCTTGGTTCACATCTGCACCCAAGATATCAGAAAACTGAGAGACATCGGAGGTGAGAATGGTAACCACATCCATCCAGTCTTTGTTGTCCTAAAACGTGGCATTGTGCGTGACCTGTTCATAACGTTGTTTCTTCAAAGCTTCATCCTCAGCCGCAGCCATTGTGGCAGCCGCAGCCTCAGCCTCCTGGTCAAGCTCCTCTTGTAGTTTCTGGGCAGCCTCCTCTCCCAACCTTTCTTCCTCTATTTGTCTGCGTGTTCTCTTTCTAGGAGGAGAGGGTACATCAGGCATGGGGGCTTACCCTTGTCACATGTGAGGGACCAGGAGTGGAAGTTGAAGCACTAGAAGTGTCAGTCCTTGGCGCGGGGCCAGCAGTAGAAGTTGGAATGCTTGAAGCACTAGGAGGAGCAGGTAAGCCCTCACTAGGATTTGCTGCAAAGGCGGCTTTTGCCAAAACAGTTAGACCATCTTCCTCCTCTTCTTTGTCAGTATCAGATAAAACAATCTTCTTCTTTTGGCGCTTCAGCAACTTTTCCAAAGTCTTTACTCTATTAGCCAAAGGGAGCACAAAGTATCGAGTGAGCTTGCGGTGCTTGTTGAGTTCATCCTCCAAAGATAGTATCTTTTCATAGTACCTGTGCACTAAAGCAAGCAATGAAGTGAGAGTAAAAGGTTCCTCAGCTTCCCCACCAAGAGGACTTGGTTATGGGGAGTCTTCATTGAGACTAGAAGCAAATGATTGGTCAGCCTTAGGGTCATGAGAGCTAGAAGGCTCCTCAGCAGAAGGGTGAAATGGACTAGGAGGGGGAGAATCAAGAAAAGGGAGACACATGTGGGTGAGCAGAAGAAGTAGCCTTCGAGGTAAATGGAATTTCTAACACCACCTCTTTAGCAGGTTCCTCAACCTCCACATGAGGTACCCCAGTAGCAAGAACCTCCTCCTCCATAGGATCATCAACCAATTGAGGTTTTTCCTCGGCTTGATCAGTCAGAGGAACCATATTGGGACCCCTTTGGGCAATGCCCAGCATAGCAGCAGTTAGGGGCCTTTCAGGACCAAGATATCTGATGTTTCGTGGATTGTATATGTTAATAAAGATACGTTATAGGGTAAGCTAGAAAATTACCTTTAGGAAAGAGTAATAGTCTAAACTTTAGCAAAGACGGATTTAATTAATACACGTTGGTGAACCAAGTTCGTTGTACACGAAGATCGAGTGAATTTGAGACGTTTTGTTTTGATTTAGACAATCGATTTGAATTGGTTTTCGGTTTTTAATCTAAAATTAATCCAACAAATTAAACCTAAGTGCATGAATCGTTTCTGAAATTAAATCTAAAAGACAATTTTATAAAAACTATTTAAAAATATAATCTATTTAAAATTATTCTATTTAATTAAAAGCACTCTAAAATCTATTTTTAAAATCTAATTAAACAATTTAAAAAAACTAATTAAAATTATAAACTAATTTAATCCATTTAAAACTTACTTTTACTTTTTACTAAACCAAATCTATTTAAAAAAAAACTAATTTAATTAAAATCTAATTAATTTCAAAACTAATTTTTATAACTAATTAAATTTCAAAAATTAATAAAACATTTTTTTATTTTATATTTTGTTTATTTATCAAACTTTATAAAAGAAAAATAAATGATTTAAATTTAACTAATTAAAACAATGCATTTAAACTATATTAAATCTGACAGCCCACTTAATGAATCGTATATTAAAATCTTAAGCTGAGATAAAACCAAAAAGAAGGCCTAGAAGAGTTGGCAAACATGTATGACCTGTGACCAGGAGGTCACAGGTTCGAACCTTGCTAGAAGCATTTTTGGTAACTTATTTATTTTTGACAAAGTAAATGAAAACAGAGTCACGGGATTGACTAGTATGTTGACTTTATTGGACTGATGAATAATACAGTATTAAAAACTATCAGACCAAATGAATATGATAGTTTTTAAACAGCAAGACCAACAAGATCAGCAAAGCTATATTCAACAGAGATAATGAATAAAACGCAACAGTATAATCCACAAACCAAAATTAACAAACATAGATCCTAAAATCATCAAATTTCAGATCTCTAATCATCAGCAAATCAGAACCCTATGACAACTAGATTAGATAATGCAACATTAAACTTGATAACAACTTACAGCAGGCTATATAATACCAGTAGACTAAGCATGAACTTTTAGCTAGATCAGATTAAGCAAAATTACAGTTTAGTAACTCTCAAACTAACTCAAAACAATTCACTCTCAAAACCAGTGATAAAAAATTAACCCTAACGCCGATAGTTCACAAAGATAGTACAAGTAATTATCAGAAATCATTTAACATCAATAGCAGATTTCCAAAGTTTTTAAGTAACCATCAACTACAAAGCAAGCTAAATCAAATCTTGCATCATTTATTCAAGTATACTTAAGCAGATTATAACACAATAAGCATAACAGCAACATCTAAATCATCAGACACAATCGAACTTTCAGCAAGCTGTATTCAACAAACTTACTATCTCCAATATCAGAACCACAACCGCAAATGATTACTTAAAGATCCAAATCAACAAAACCAAACTCAATCTCATAAGCAACTTAGTAAAGAAAACAGATTAATCAATTAAGCACTTAACAAATTCTTTCAAAGTAACTATAAACTAAATAAAACTAAATGGATTCAAACCTATTGGAGTAAACCTTTGGGAAGAATATCGGCGCTGAGCCGTCTTATCTAAACCGAGTCAACACCACCATACATCAACATAATCGAACCATTAACAGCATTCCAAATTATATCAACTCACGAATATCAATATAACCGATCCAGTTTATTATAAACTTCCAGTGGGGAAGTTTATCTTCCAAATATTCACTCTTAATATCTAATCTAAGCTATTAATTAACTTAAATTAAATATCATAAACATTATTATGATGAAACAAAACATAGAATTAATTTATAATTTCAATTCAAGCAGAAAAATTAGACACGAATTTAATTGAATGTAAATAAACTTCTATTAAAAATCAAGAAAGATTTCAAGACTTGATAAAGAAAAATACAAAATTAATCCTAACACTATTTCTACATAATAACTTTAAAGTAAAAATTGGATGCCTGATTACAGAAAACATGGGGGTTTATATAGGCCAACCCCCAAGGCTGCTGGTGGAGTTTGTTGAGAAGCATCTTCGATCTTGGCCATCAATCTCTTCTTTCTCTTTCTTCTCTTTTGATCTACGGTTGAGATTATGCACACTAGCACACGGATCGCCAACGTGGCATCCGAGTGTGCTAGTTGTGCTAGTTTAGTGAGGATGTGGCGTTTATTATTATTGGAGGATTGGGGAATATTTGCTGTCACAGCCAATCATTAGCAAAGAAGTGGCCACATCACTTACTTCTCTCCATTTGCATTGACCGAAAAAGTGGGGGATTTAATCCCCCTTGTGTGAATCACACGCTCCAATAAAAACCCCTAATTTTTGTTAATGTATTTAATTAATTAGGGTTGATTAGGGTTTGGGATATGCAGGTTTTTAGGGTGAGGGAGATGAGAGAAAACATAGGAGATATCGAAAACATAAAAAAACGTGTTTATGTGGGGTGAGAAATGTGAGTGGTGATTTTGGTTTGACTGAAAAGTTTTATAAACTTTCGTTAATTTCTCCTTTTTGGGCCATGATCAATTATTCTTTCATCCGTCCTAATTACTTCCAAACATGGGCTTGAAGCCCAATCTAAAAACTTCATCTGTCTTATAATCTTTTGATTTGGGCCTCAACTTGGGCTTATTCCAAATAATAACACTTTATGAAATTCAAATGGGCTTTTGAGCCCATTTTCCCAAATGTGGGACCCACAAGCCTTTTTGATGATCCCTATAACCGTTGGGCTCAATGGTTATGAACCATATATCTAGGTTTGATCATCGTTCATATGATAACATAGCGGAAAAGAACAATGATCATGAACAAGGTGTTTGGACACAAAAACACGAATTAAAACAATTGGGATGTTCATTATATTAATAACAAACATCCACTAGACGTGTATACATTGAATCCCACGTCTAGTGCGACACACACTTTAGGTTTACATTGTGATTGAATTATATGATAAATAAACCTAATACCCTTGGTTCCTTTTATAGTGTAAGGATTAGGGTTTACAAGAGATAAGAATGAATAAACAAGTAAATCTTCTATTTAAATAAACTTATGCAGAATATCTTTTGCATGTTTATCTAAATAGAAGCTTCCATTAGCTTTTTTTGTCTACGTTTTGTCAATGCTTGAATTGCATGTGACAATGCTTGGATTGCTCTTGACAATGCTTGATTCCATCAACGCCTAAATAACTCTTGTCAACGCTTGGAATGCTCTTGTCAACGCCTAGACAAATACTTCACGTTTTCTTCATTTTTGAGTTTCTGCCACATCAACTTTTTGACCCAACAATCTTCCCCTAGTTGATAGTGGCAAAACTCTATGTGTATCTCTTGTAAGTTATACATGATCTTCAAATTGCTTCCCCTCAAGTGTAGCATGTATTTTCTTCCCCTTTTTGTCACATCAACAGGAAAGTAAACAATGTATGCAATCTTTGAAGATTCTCCAAAAGTAGGCTCTATGTAATGATCCTGAAGAAAAATAACTTTAATAATTTTGATGTAGAAGTAAGATAACCTAACCTTGTGTTCCATGTCTTGTACTATCCACGTGACTAAGAACTTATAGAGGAGGATATAAGTAGACCTCGATCCCTTGTCAATATTCTCATCCTTTGTGAGACACTGAGCACGATAATGTAACTCCTTCAAGTGTTATGACAAGTCTTTGTCACCAACCATGTAAAGCACGAACAAGTTACCTTTAAAGTCTAGGTACTTTAAGATATGATAGAACACAAACTCACGAAAATCTTCTTCAATCATCAAACTTACCATAAGAATTCTTCCCCTTAAGCTAACACCTCTTCATGACAAGTCAATATCTTCATATGTAAAAGCTGTTAGCGAATAACTCTTTCACAAGGCTATCCCGATTACATAATCCAATAAAATTCTTCATGAATTGTTGCTAATCTTACTTAAAAATCATTAATCCATTTAAAAATATCCGAGCCATAAATATCAACATGATATTTTATATTAAAACGGAGATTCCATGTACCTTTTGTGTGTATTTACCTCCTTTTTGTGTGCTTAAAACGTACCAGTTTTCTCAAACAGCAGCTATCCATGTGTCATCCAACATCTCTTCTGTCCAATATCTTGGTCAGATGTATTGTCCGATATCTGACAATACGTATCAGCGTTGAAGCTCATATATCAGACGACACTGTCAACCTATCAGCGTTGACTTATTCCTTGTCAGCGTCGAAACCCTTCCTGTCAGCGCCCAAATAACAAACGTCAGCGCCAACCTTAAATCTTGTCAGCGTTCTGCGAAACCTCATCAGCGTCGACCAAAAATCTTGTCAACGTCAAATTCTTATCAGCACTGCACTAAGACTTTGACAACGTTAAAATAAGTCCCATCAGCGTTGACAAATGGCCTACGTGAATTAAATAATAAGACCATGTCCGTAACCCATGATTTGCTTTTAACTTTGCCGTGTGAACACAGTATCCTTCACCAATTAGAACGATCTCCTCCAATCAGCATATATTCATCGTGTGAATATTTATATGTCATCCTTGCTTCCATGTCTGATCGTGTGAATGCATTCCGTGTGAATGCAAAGCTTAACAACCGTGTGAATACAAACTTTTGAATAGCCAATCAGAGACCTCTCACCATGTGAACACAAAACAATTACTCCAATCAGAATCGAGAGACTTTAGCCTCATGTGATTAACCATGGACAAGCATATAGAGAATTGGAATATTAGGGTTTTGTTTTGGACCGTGTGAAAGCAAGATATCCAAACCGTGTGAACACAGAAAGTTTCATCCAATAAAATTCCTTCAACCGTGTGAATGCATCCTTCTTCACCAATGAGCATTGAAGGCTCACGATAATATAGTGGAATAGCACCCATGGGATCACGTCAATCCTCCTTGGCTGCGTTATCTTTTCTACCTGTGACTACGAACAAAAGAAAAGTATACAAATCTTGTATTTTGATCAGCGAGTGCACTTCGAGAACCCTAGCAACCTTCATCTGGGTAGTAATTTATATTCCTGGCCACGAACAGAAACTTGTTTGCACCTTGCTGTTACACCATGTCACCAACAGTAGAAAAAAAAACATCGATCTAGGGTTTAGAATTTTGTTTATCGAAACCCTAATTAGGGTTTATGAATAACCTAAGATCGTTTATCTTCACACGTTTTAACAGCCACAAACATCAATTCTTCCTGCTTTTAAATAGATCTAGGGTTTGAAGAACCCTAGTTCATGATTTCATGTGAAAGCAGAAAACTGAAAATCTTCCATCAGCCAACTTCGACGCTTAATAACTTTTGCCTGGGGATAAAACTCGACAATCCCTCCGGTGGATGTTTAGATCTATGTATGTAGAACACACATCTAAAATTTCGTGACGATCCAACGGTTCAATCAAAATTTATGACCTTCTGAATACTGCTGCGCACACAAAAACGTCCAGAAAAATTCAATACGAATTTTTCTTCTTCACCATACACGAACACCTCGTCGGACCTAGATATCACGAGCCTTAGGCTCTGATACCAATTGATGATCCCTATAACCGTTGGGCTCAATGGTTATGAACCATATATCTAGGTTTGATCATCGTTCATATGATAACATAGCGGAAAAGAACAATGATCATGAACAAGGTGTTTGGACACAAAAACACGAATTAAAACAATTGGGATGTTCATTATATTAATAACAAACATCCACTAGACGTGTATACATTGAATCCCACGTCTAGTGCGACACACACTTTAGGTTTACATTGTGATTGAATTATATGATAAATAAACCTAATACCCTTGGTTCCTTTTATAGTGTAAGGATTAGGGTTTACAAGAGATAAGAATGAATAAACAAGTAAATCTTCTATTTAAATAAACTTATGCAGAATATCTTTTGCATGTTTATCTAAATAGAAGCTTCCATTAGCTTCTTTTGTCTACGTTTTGTCAATGCTTGAATTGCATGTGACAATGCTTGGATTGCTCTTGACAATGCTTGATTCCATCAACGCCTAAATAACTCTTGTCAACGCTTGGAATGCTCTTGTCAACGCCTAGACAAATACTTCACGTTTTCTTCATTTTTGAGTTTCTGCCACATCAACTTTTTGACCCAACACTTTTAAACTCCATAAATGATTAAATCCACTAAAAACGAGCTCGATATTGGCTTTGTTGAACTTTTCTTCAAAATCTGTGTCGGTTTTACCGGTTTTCGTGAACTTGGTACCTACACACACGAAACAACAAAACAATGCATATACAAGGCATATTTTATACATTTCATGCATTTATTGATGGTTTTAAGATATAACTGATATGAGTAAAATCACTCATATCAAACTCCCCCTTGCTAAGCAATTGCCGTTTCCTCACGCAATGATAAAATAAAACACTAACTACACTATTATTCAACTTTTGTAACTTTATTTTGCAAAGACATAATGTATTGCTTTCATTATTGAAAAATAACTTTTAGTATCATAAAACTCAAATAGATTCATCGTCCTCGACTTTTCACTTTTCCATGTCAAGTGTAAAAACAAGATCATTGTCAATCATAAGCCCCAAAATTCAACCAACTCATACAAGTAATTTGTGTTAAACTCAATCTCCTATTATTCCTAATTGTATCTCTAGATTTTATTTGTCATTCACCCAAAGGCTCATTTGACTTTATTTGATATTTATTAGTCCAAAAATGAAATCAAAAATGGTGTAAACTCAACACTCAAAACCTAACCTCGACTTCAAAAACCGTTGTCACTAAAGAATGCCCACATCAAGGATAACTTAACACGATTTGAGGGATAAATCCCCGGACCCGAAATTTGGCTAATAGGACTACTTAAAAGCAACAATAAAACCTCCAAAGTCAATTATGACCTTATTAGTGAAGTTAGCAACAACTACATCATATCACCTTGTGGCTCTTTCAGATGCAATTGTGCTCCTTATTTAAAATCCACACGCTAAGGCTCATTGGACAAAAAATAAGGGAATTGACATTCACCATCCCACCTTGGCTCATGATGATGAAGCAATTTTTGTTCAACACGTCCCCATGACATACACCCTATGGCTCTAATGACAAGGTTAGTGCTACATGACTCCCACCCGAAGTCTCCTAGAGAACATGTTTTTATTTATTCTTCTTTATTAATATGATATATATAGTAAGCCAAATTTCTGCAATCCCATGATCAAAAGTCCATGACACTGACACCCTTAATGTGTTCTCACTTTAATTACAAGGGAAGAAAAAGAAGGAGTTACGAGTTAAGATATCAAGCCTAAACCGCTAAAAACTTCATTTATTAAGGAATTATTATTCAAGCGTGGAAAATACATATGAGGAGATTAAATCAAACACAAAAATACTTGCACAAATAAGAATTAATTTTGGAAACTTATGATTAAACTCTATCATCTCTTGTTCTCCACATTGTAAAATTTCAAAAATGTGAAATCAATGGATACTTAGCCTATTAAATCAAAGTTTTGGGTTTTCAAGTCATCTATAGGATCTTGCATCTTCTTATACTTTTTCAAGTTTTAGAATTTGCGTTTTAAAGTTCCCTTGATAAACGAATTTCTAGGATCAATTATAGGAACATGCGAAAAGTTCTTGTTCTTAACCCGTATGAGTTAAGACTTTCGCGTTTTAAAGCTCCCTATATAAAAGCCTAGCAAAACTTAATTCAAAAATGTTAAGGAAAAGCTAAGGTAAAAACCGAGTCGAGTCAAAAACTATTTTTATTTTCACCAACGGAAAGCCTACATTTGTGTCAAAAGCACTTATTTTATTTATTAAAACTTCAAAATAACACTAAAAATTTAAAATTTTTATGAAAAACGAGAGAAACAATTACGTTAACACACGACAAAAGCAATTGCAAGCGATTATATCGATTGACTCCCCATGCTAAAACCAAACATTGTCCTCAATGTTTCTTAGCTCAAGAGTAACACCCCCTTGCTAAAACACGAAGAGTCTAATGTAAAAGTCCTAACATGGAAAGAGCACGCAAATCTATAAGCCGTTTATTAATTATGCCTCAAGATAAAATGTTAGTCGATAAAAATCAAAGGATAGAGAGTGTGCCCCTTTTTGGCATTCAAGCATGGAAGATCAAGTGGCGCGGAAAAAACCGAACACGAGAGTCTTCAATAATAAGGGTCATACCTAAGATTCACAACACAACAAAACACGAGCACGAGCTTAAAAGATCAAGCCTTATTAGTTGTTAGAAAATAGAAAGAAGATAGAATGTATGGGACTCCCCCACAAGGCACCTCGTTTTTGTTCACCGAGTCATGAGCTCAACTCGATCCCCGCATTCATTGGTCCTTAGGGAAAATGGTGAAACCGGCATAATGGAATAGAATCCATAATAAAGCACGATGCTGGAGTCAAAGATTACATCCTCGTTGTCGGATGACAAACGAAAGGATAAAACTCCAACATAAATCTCTAAAAAGAGATGGTGGTCACAAATCACGATATGGATGTAGCATGCTCCCCGAGATAAACTCGCACCAAGATGATCGAAAAATCTTTCATTTATTACATCGGTGAAAGGCCGAGATTTCCCTAAATCAATGATTCCGGGGTCGAATACCTCCTCCTCGTGAGAGAAAGGAATAGACAACACGGTGTCGTCCCCCCATGCTAATCCAAGATCATATAAAGCATATGGTAAAGGTGGTATAAAGGTCTCAACACTAGTGGTATCAACTTGCATGACTTTGTTGACCTTATCACTCTTATGAATGTGAACAAATGGGTCATGGTACTCAAAATGAGTCGCATGAAAAACCCGCACATTAAGATCAAAGCGAGTGGGAAGGATAATTGGAGTAAAGGTAATTTCTCCTTCCAGGTCAAGATTATCATCATCATAAATCGGGTGATCAAACCAAGAATCTTCATCACCGTCATTAGACTCTTCCTCAAATTCCGAAGGAATGTCTATATAGAGAAACTCATCAACCTCCTTCAAGAGAAGTTCATCATCACAAGGATTGTGAGATGTAGGAAGTATGATGCTCTCAAAATCCTCTTGAAACCATGGATTAATGTTCATTGAAGCTTCAAAGAGAGGATTTGAGTAGGTCACAAAAGTGTCATCAATCTTGTCATCACAAGAAATATCCGACAAAGTATCAAGTGTGTCACACTCGGATACAAGATCATCATTCTCATTAGAAGGAAATTCATCAGAGAATTCCTCGAGAATGGTAGGTAAAACACGAGAAACACGCTCGATTTAGAAATCGGAAACGTCTTCACTTCCCCGTGGAAGTGGATCAACAAGTTCATCGGTGAACTTATCGAATTAATAGTCACTAACCTCACTCGGTGTGAAGTTAGGAATCAAAGGCTCTTCAAATGAAGATTGTGCCTTAGGATCATCAATTTGATCCTTCGAAGAGAGTGAAAATGAGTCCATTTTCAATGATTTTTCAATTAAAGCAATATCACTCTTGGGATCAAAATTCTCACTATCAAACTCACTAGCATCAAATGGTGCACTAAGGTATTCATCAATTTCCTTTTCAATCTTAGAACTATCATCCTCGTGTGGAGTGAGTGGAGATGAGGTAAGATTACAAAATGATTCAACAAAGCAAGCATCATTCTTTGAAATTAACTTTTCTTCATCACAAAATGAGGTTTCCAAAATTGCAAACCACCTTTGAAAAAGAGAGATTCCTTGTTTGTGTCACTTTCAATAGGTTTAACAACTTTCACACTTTCCACTATCTTAGAAACCAATCTTGGAATTTTTTCTGGTTTGAAAATCATATGTTTATCCCCATACCACAATTTAAGCTCCTCTTCTCTCATATTAACTATAACATCAGCCGTGCACAAAAATGGTCGTCCTAAAATTATAGGCACACGAGGATTTGGCTCAGAATCAATGATTGCAAAATCGGCTAGGTAAATGAACCCCCCCACTTTAACAATGACATTTTCCGCTATACCAACCGAACGGGTGGTGGTACCATTAGCGAGATCAATGATCATTCGAGTGGGCATAAGTCGTACATAGTCAAGAGTTTTTCAAATGGCTAAGGGCATTACCTTAATACTAGCTCCTAGATCGGCTAGAGCTTTGTATTCCCCAAGCTCATCAAAAACACAAGGTATCAAGAATTAACCCGGATCATTATGTTTCTTGGGAAAGAAATCTAAGAAATCCGATGTGACAATCCGTCAATTTATGGTTGATATTTTATTCTCAAGTATTATTTAAAAATATTATTTTAATGTTATATTATGAACTCACTTATTTTTGGGAAGAAATTTGGATTTACGTCTTGAAGTAGCATCGACTACGTCTAAACCGGAGGATTCTACGTTACGTGCTTACGTTTACATACACCTTTTTGGTGACAGTCCGATATTTCAGAAAATAAATTTATCCGTGAATATTATTTTGGAGTTTTAGATTTGTGTTGGTTCATAAACACACAAATTTACGAGAAGAGATTAGGACTTACGATTTTAATTTAACGTCTTTTACGACTAAACCGGAAACCTTAGGATTACGTATTTACGTTTTCGAACTCCGTTTTTGATGAGACAATTTTTATTAGATTCGTTTTGTGTTGTTGATTCATAATTTATAAAAACGTTTTTCGTAAAACGACCTGAGGGCACGCATATCGAGGAAACTAGAATCGAGGAGTACCCGTAAAATATTAGGGATGAGACAAGATTAAACTTGCCCCACCCCCACAAATAAACGGCCAAAATAAGCCATCCAACTCCCTTGGTGGCAAAGTTTCACACTTCATATGGACACTTGTCCATACAACTTTACCAAAACAACTTAAGCTACAAAACTACTAGCATAAACCATTTCTCTCACAACTCAACATGCAAACCACTCTATTTTTCTCTTTCTCTTCCTCTTGGCCGTCCAAACTCAACAACAAATACCCCATTTGATAAATTTTAACCATACAATCTTGTGTTATTCATACACATGATGAAGGACTCTTGAAGCTCTATTGATTCATGGTCATTTTAACATCCAAGGAGAAGTTTTGTTGGTGTCTTGGGGCTGATTTTCCACAAGATGTTCATGAAGATAGGTGATCTTGAAGTTGATATTGGTATATTACAAGTTTTGCCATCCAAATCCAATCCTTGTTCATCAACCTCACATTTTCATCACTATGGTGGTATAAGGATCATCCTTCATATCCTCTTGTTATTTTGATTATGTAACCATGTATTTTCTTTCTTATTGTATATGTATATGATGAATATATGATGATAAAAATGTTGTGTGGGAATCAAGTGTTGAGAAACATGGGTAAAAAGATGAAAAACTATATGTAAAAGTGGTTAATCTTGCTTAATTTAGTAGGCTGTATAAAAACAGAAATAACCATATGATGAACTGATAAAATGGTATAGATGAATTGATATACAGTGAGTATTGAGACTTGTACACATGTGAAAGTTGACCATGCAATGGAATCATAAAAATGAGTGAGATATGATCAAAACAAGTTTAGAGTGCAAATCTGAGTACGCTGTTTTGGACGAATTTTAAAAAATACTTAGAAGTTGATTCATCAGTATCTATAGGAATAAAATGAAGCACATATCATGTAGTTTCTGTGATAAAAATTTGAGGTTCTATCTCCATGTAGAACTCTAGATATGACCATTTTAGTAAACTAGATTTTTAGGACTGATTTTGTATAAATAATATATAATATAAGCACTCAAAATTTATATAAAATATAAATATATATCAAACCCACTAGTTGATAATAATTATAATAAAAGAGTTATATAAATATTGATATTAAAATAGGACATGTTATATAAATTACAAGTATAAATGTTTTTCCAAAGTTATAAAACTATATACCTAAATTTTACGTCTTTTCGGCTAAAACCGAAAGATTAACGTTTTTGTCAAATAAAACTTAGACGGTCGGACCCGTCTAATATAAACTTTTATAAACTCACATACTGATATATGAACTTATATAACAAGTAAAAACCGATAAAACCCGGGCTTTACAACATATAGACATTAACGGGCCAAAGTAGCCTTATTGGATTATAAACCCGACTAGTTAGTAAAACACTTATAAACTTACTTATTGGGCTTAACCCATTTGGGCCCAACATGTAAAGTATAATACTGATAATAAAAGTATAATTGGGCTAATGAATAGTATTGGGCTTGTAATAGGCCCATTGGGCTTCAAAATATAAACAAGTTGAACTAGTGTAACTAGTCTTGAAAATTTCCAACACATAACACTAAAATGAGTAAATGAGAATATATAAACCCACTTCATCATCATATATATAAAATCATCATATGTATACATAATTGTTATTTTTATAAAGTCATTGGACAAGAGTCTAAGACGAGTATTATTTGTCTAGGTTTCCCGTGACTGAAGCACGTACCGTACATCCGAATTGCTGATAACCCGCTTTCCCACATCAACGTGAGTTCATAGCATCGCACTCTTTTAAATGTTTTTATGAAATATTTTATAAACCCGCGAGGGAGATAACATGTTAGTTTTTATAAAATAGGACACTAGTTGTCCCGATTGTCTGTTTATTGATTTGGACCCGAATGATTGTATGACCCGATGAATGATTATATGACCTGATAGATGAAATGAAATGGATTAATAAAGTTAGGTTATGTCACTAAAAGTCCCATTAGCATGAATTGTGAACTACCGGGATTTGGTAGACGCTTATGCATATAATATTACTATTTGGGGACGATCACCCCAGTTCGCGCCTTGACGGTTGATCCCCGTCGTGCCACATTGATTGGTAAGCGAATTTATGTATGAGAAGATTTACACAAGCGTGATTATTGTGACGACACGCTAATTTAGATGGGAAAATTGAGTTTCAGGCTAGCTACCCGTTGTTTGTTGTAGTAAGGTAACAATGTCTTGCGGCTTATAATAATCCAAAAATAACAAAATACTGCTATACGCACTGAATTACGATATATTGCCTGACTAGAAATACTGGGTCTTATTATTGATATTATGTTCGTGTTTTGGTTTTATATAACCATATTCATATAACGGTTTTTATTTCACTCTATACAACGTTATAAAACGTATTGTATGATGTTTTTACGACAATGGTTCGTATAATGATTTTTAAGGCAAAAGCCTATATGATGATTTTTGATAAAGATTTGTATAAAATGACTTTGGATATTTTATGGCCTATTACAAAGATTTGTGCAAAATGATTTTCGGTAATAATTATATACCGACGATATATTGATGGTTTTATTAAACTCTATGAATTCACTCGGCGTTTTCGCTGACCTTTTTTTTAACATGTTTTGTCTCAGGTACTTGAAGGTAATTTTCGGGAAGACAACAAGAATGCATGGCCCGCACTTAAATAATAATTTCCATTCAAATGCTTTGTAAAACCTGTATAAAATACAATGACTTGGGACCTATGTAAATTTTGATATTTATGAATGGAAAGGCTTTATTATTAAACGACGTGATTTTTATGCGTTGTCTATGATGTGAGTAATGTGCTATCCCGTAACACCAACGAGTCTTCTGCTGTATTGAATTGTGTAAATTTGGGGGTGTTACAGTTTGGTACCAGAGCTCTCGTTATAGAGAACGAAAGATTTTAAAAACCAAGGTTTTGAATAAAACATTTAAAAATCTTTTAACTATAAACTTTTTCTAAAAAATGTCTAAAAATCTTTTGACTATAACGGTGCCGAGGAATTCCTGAGTTACCGACAAGGCCAGACTGAGAAGTGTTATTTTAATATATATAACTTGGATTATATATATATATATATATATATATATATATATATATATATATATATATATATATATATATATATATATATATATATATATATATATATATATATATATATATATATATATATATGATGTAATATTATTACATGATTGTTTGATGATTATTTTGATATTTATACGAGGTATTTATATGACGTAGATTGTCACAAGGAACCCTAAATCCCCTAGTAAATTAATCGAAGCTATTCTCGTAGGAATTCAAGCTATCCTAGATCTAAACCAAGTTGTGGATATTTATGATCCCAACAAATGGTTGATATTCGTAGAAATGTTGATATTAGTTGATTGTGATATTAAAGAAGAATTGGCGAGATTAAATCTGATATCGATGTCATGATGATCTTTCCTTATAGAGTGGAGTTTGACAAAACGTTACCACCTGGAAAGGTGTCATCTGATTCGTTGTCACCCAATTCTTAAATTTGAGAATCGAAAGGGTGAATGTTGCACTTGAGGCTGTCATTGGAACCATTACCCAAAAGCCTCATGCCACTAGTACCTTTCCGAGAAGTCTAATTGAATGTGTGAGTCATCTCATGCTAGTGACTCATTTGATAACTATTGTTGTAAGAGCTATAGGATTGGAAATTAAGTGTTGATCATATGGAGCTTTTATTGGCCTTTTAAGGTTTATGAATAAGGTTGAAAGTACTAGAGAATGAGGTAGGATATCGAATTGAGTATAAGTTGGTTGAAACTTGAATAAAGTAAAATTTAACCTGTATGGAATATAAGATTGTTAAGAGGAATTCGTTAAGTCTTGTGATTGAATTATAAGGTTTTAATTGATTGTTGATTCGTGTTAAGTATTGTTCCTAGGCATTTGTCCAATGATGAGGATGCCCAGTGTTCAAGAAATAAGTTGAAGAAATCTTCTTCTGAATTGGGGCCGATAGATCTTCCGGGATAGGTGGAACACCTAATGACTCTTGTAGATTAGTATTAATTGTGGTATCTTTTAAAAATAATCCCTAACTTAACTGAGACATCAGTTGGTAGGATGAGTTCTTGGAATTGTATGACATAGTGACACATAATGTGTTACGGTACAATTTTGACTTGTTTGTGATTAATGAAAAGACTACAATTGATTGCTAAATCCTACATGTATCGATGTTATCTATCTTTTATTGCTTCATCCTAATGATCGCATTAGTGATGCAACCATTGAACAAGTACTCATCTCGAATTGAGTTACGCTGTGGATTATTCTCTTCGTATTCCTGAGTACCATCGAAGTCATGAACCTCATGATTATTTGGCTAAGCTCATTTCCTGATATATTGAAGTTAGTTCTTGGTGAACAACTTTTCATCACTCCTTTGCAGATCACTAATTGTTTTTATAAGTTAAAACAGTATCCCTTGAGAAAAATTGGGTTTTCATCACCATATGGATTATTTAAAGTGAGACTTATAAATAATCGTTATCGAAATGAAGTTGTTTATAAAACACCTTGGAAAACTTAATTGTTTTCATAACAAAGAAAATATTTGTAAATATATTTTTGATTCTTATTTAAGAATTAAGCATGAAAATGTTTTTATTATAAACATTATGATAAAATTTTGACGAACTGAGTATTGCATCGTTAATCTTGAAATTGTATATAGTTGCACGCCTACATACCATTTGGAATGGACCATGCAAGGCTGATTAGTAGTCACCATAAAATTGTTAATAAACATTACATTTTCTTTGAAGATTGTGAAAGATTAAATTTTATGAGATCTGCAAGAAGTGAAAAATTGGGACATATTGATAGGGACACCTACATATGTGCCCGTACTATTTATTCTTCTGAGTCGAATTTACTCATCTGTGGAATTTGTCTTATTTGACAATTGACATTCACTTCTTGTCCAATTCTCCCGTGGCGAGATTCTTAGGAAAAGTATCTGATTACCGAGTGTTGATACCCGACTGGATGTATCGACGTTCCTATCATTTCTCTTGATTAGATTTCATTTGAATGACCTGGGTAACGATCCGAGGAGCTTTCGAATGCATACTCAAATTATGAAAACATGGGATATATTCATATTCATTAAATGTTTTCGACTATATCTGATTTGAAATTCTCTCGCGTAGATTATGCGTTGACCTTACTCTTTTAAGGTTAGTTATGTCTCCAGATATCCTTGAATTGTGAAGGATTATGAGTTATTATTAGTCTTTTGAGAAGTTCACATCTTATCGACGGCAATAAAACTGAAAAGTTGATAGTGCCAGTAGAATGGATTCATTGATTATGACATGACGACATTGTCTTAATTGATGGGAACTCGAATAGAATTCCCCTAAATGATAAGATGTTGATTATCAAAAGTGATCTAAATAATTCTTGATGGATGACCGTATCCTGCATTTAGACTTGAAATTATACCGTGAATGGTTGTGAATTTGTCATAGATACTATAATCTAGAAAGAAACTAATATGAATTTATTAAAAGTTGTTTTCGTTATCTGAAACTTTAGGAGGTATTTATTGGTGAATTACCTAGACTTTTGCCATTAAGGCAAGTTGAAATTGGTATTGATTATATTCCCGGTGCTGCACCTGTGGCATGTGCACTATACGTCAGCACCATCTGAATTAAAAGAATTATCGTGCAACTGAGCTAGTTGTCGGAGAAAACTTTTATTCTACCAAGCTCGTCATCATGAAGAGCTACGGTGTTATTATTTCTTATATTTATTGATTATCGTGAACTAGGTAAATTGACGATTAAAAATCTATATCCACTACCCAGGATGATAGATTTGTTCGATAATTTACGAGGTTCTAGCGTATGTTTTAAAAATTTTGATCCTCGGCATGGTTATCATCAATTTCGCATCCGCGAAAAAGATTATCTATTCCAATCACTACATCCAGAACTTGTAATAAACATTATAAGTTTCACGTGATGACGTTTGGATTGACTAATACACATGTAGCATTCATAAATTGGGTGAATCACGTGTATAGGCTGTAATTTGATAAATTCATGCGCGTGATCATTAAGGACCATCTGTTTGTTTATAAGAATAAGAATGATTTAATAATTATTTATAGATTGCCCTGAATTGACCGAACAATGAAAACCTGTACCTTGAATATTTAACATGTGATTTAAGGCTTGATCCTTTACATAAAATGACAGTTTGATTAATGATGGTAAGATATATATATATATATATATATATATATATATATATATATATATATATATATATATATATATATATATATATATATATATATATATATATATATATATATATATATATATATATATATATATATATATATATATTGACTATTTAAAAAAATTAGAGCCATTAAGACTTAGGGTTATACCCAAAAGGAAGTGCAAATATGTTTTGACAAATAATTTATCAAAGGATTTTTAAGAAATTATTGCCTTATACACAAATCATTTAACTAAACTCCTGTTTAGGGGTAAATGTTTGTGTATACCTCAAGACAACCTAAGAGGGATTAAGGAAACCGTTAAACCATGACGTAAAATTTGAAATGACAATTTTTGCTTTTCAAACTAAGAAAATTTTGACCAAAATATAAACAAAGATTTTTTCGAACATTTACGATTCTTATTAATTATTTTTGATAAATCAACAAAAATCGTGTTAATTAAATTAAAAATTATTTTGAACATTTTCATATAATTGGATGGACTAAGAAATTTAAAATCTTTATGTTTACGTTTCATAAAAATTGAATATTTATTATTTAATTAGTTGTAATAATTATCGACGCTTTAAAACGTCGGATCGAGCAAAACTGATAAAAATGATAGTTGAGACAAAACTAAAATTTAGAAAATATGAAGATAGAATTTCTGAGTGAATTGTGGACATGATAATTATATCATTAGGAGAAGTGAATTTAGATACCGACGCATTATGTAAATAAAAGGATAAAGAATCAATTAGGATGTGTTACTTAGTAATGATTGGGCAAAATAAATTGTCGAGCAATTTAATATATAGCCGATGCTTGTAAAAAAAAGATAAAAAAGGGGGTTCACGACTAATGTGAACCATTAGAATTGAGAAGCAGATGGCGCTAAATGATTAAAAGGCCACTTGTAATTGCCTAAATATGGAGATTTTGAGATATAGTTATGTTGGAATCTTGTAAGTATAAGTATTTTATTCATAACATTTATGATTTAAAGTATCTTTATCTGAAGAAGTTGTACTGATGGCAAATTATGAAGGCAGACATCGCCTCATACATTAGTAAACGTCTAACTATTGCAAAGGTCATCATCTGAATTTGATTCGATTTGGGTAATCGTCGACAGACTGACCAAATCTGCTAATATCATTCCTGTTAATAATAGATTCTTGATGAAGAAATTGACTCTTTTGTATTTAAAGGAGTTGTGTAAACATGGTGTGCCTGTATCGATCATCTCTATCAAGATCCTCGCTTCGCATTAAATTTCTAGAGATTTGCTCAGAAGTCATTACGAACGAATCTTGATGAGAGTACTATGTGCCACCCCAATCGAAGGGACGAGGTAAAGTAACGATACGAAATACTATAAGTGTTGTTCTATGTTTGAATGATTGACCTTTGATAATAAACTGTAAAATCGTTTTCCTTTGGAGGGATTATCATTGAAAACTATCGTATTAGGATCGAGATCGAATCTTGTGAGGATATATATTAGAGAATCTGTAAGCAGGAGTTGGGATGAAGACACCCGACATACACCCATTGTGAGTTGGACATGTCTTTTAGGTTTAAGGTTTCCTATGATGGCGAACCTAACCTTACAAAATACCCGACCCGCGAGACCTGAAATGGTTGTTGAAATTAGGATCTGATTATTGACTACCGGTAGTTGGCAGGAGGTTATGTGAATATGAAATGTAGATCTTGAAGTGCCAGATGGGTAGCGAAGTTATGCCAAAAATATTAACCATGGAAAAATGAATTGATGATCTGAAAGATCATGGGATATAAGTCCCCGTTGTATGGGACCATTGAGATGATGTAAAAGATTGATTTGAAAGGCATATAAGCTGGATCTACCCTAGGACTTCAAATGCTGCGTGAATTATGTTTTGTATATCGAACTTGATAAAATGTCTATCAAGTGAAAATCTGATTGTTTCTTAGTAAAGTTTAGATCGGCGAAAAGTTGCATTCATCAAAAACCCGTGAACATCATGGATAGAGAAAGTAAGTCAACATTAAGCCTGATCTTATTCCCGTAGTTATGTTTGATGAAACTCGCGTATTGTAATGAATTACACTTGTGAGAAAAGACCGAATGTGGAGGAAATACCCACATGGCTTTAACACTATAAGAAGCGAGTAGTAAGATAAGATGATCTTTGAGGACAAAGATCCTGTTTAGGGGTAAATGCTATGATAATCCGTCAATTTATGGTTGATATTTTATTCTCAAGTATTATTTAAAAATATTATTTTAATGTTATATTATGAACTCACTTATTTTTGGGAAGAATTTTGGATTTACGTCTTGAAGTAGCATCGACTACGTCTAAACCAGAGGATTCTACGTTACGTGCTTACGTTTACATACACCGTTTTGGTGACAGTCCGATATTTCAGAAAATAAATTTACCCGGGAATATTATTTTGGAGTTTTAAATTTGTGTTGGTTCATAAACTCATAAATTTACGAGAAGAGATTAGGACTTACGATTTTAGTTTAACGTCCTTTACGACTAAACCGGAAACCTTAGGGTTACGTATTTACGTTTTCGAACTCCGTTTTTGATGAGACAATTTTTATTAGATTCGTTTTGTGCCGTTGATTCATAATTTATAAAAAAGTTTTTCGTAAAACGACCCGAGGGCACGCAAATCGAGGAAACTAGAATCGAGGAGTACCCATAAAATATTAGGGATGAGACAAGATTAAACTTGCCCCACCCCCACAAATAAACGGCCAAAATAAGCCACCCAACTCCCTTGGTGGCAAAGTTTCACACTTCATATGGACACTTGTCCATACAACTTTACCAAAACAACTTAAGCTATAAAACTACTAGCATAAACCATTTCTATCACAACTCAACATGCAAACCACTCTATTTTCTCTCTTTCTCTTCCTCTTGGCCGTCCAAACTCAACAACAAACACCCTATTTGATCAATTTTAACCATACAATCTTGTGTTATTCATACACATGATGAAGGACTCTTGAAGCTCTATTGATTGGTGGTCATTTTAACATCCAAGGAGAAGTTTTGTTGGTGTCTTGGGGCTGATTTTCCACAGATGTTCATGAAGGTAGGTGATCTTGAAGTTGATATTGGTATATTACAAGTTTTGCCATCCAAATCCAATCCTTGTTCATCAACCTCACATTTTCATCACTATGGTGGTATAAGGATCATCCTTCCTATCCTCTTGTTATTTTGATTATGTAACCATGTATTTTCTTTCTTATTGTATATGTATATGATGAATATATGATGATAAAAATGTTGTGTGGGGATCAAGTGTTGATAAACATGGGTAAAAAGATGAAAAACTATATGTAAAAGTGGTTAATCTTGCTTAATTTAGTAGGTTGTATAAAAATAGTAAATAACCATATGATGAACTGATAAAATGGTATAGATGAATTGATATACAGTGAGTATTGAGACTTGTACACATGTGAGAGTTGACCATGCAATGGAATCATAAAAATGAGTGAGATATGATCAAAACAAGTTTAGAGTGCAAATCTGAGTACACTGTTTTGGACGAATTTTATAAAATACATATACGTTGATTCATCAGTAGCTATAAAGGAATAAAATGAAGAACATATCATTTAGTTTCTGTGATAAAAAGTTGAGGTTCTATCTCCATGTAGAACTCTAGATATGACCATTTTAGTAAACTAGATTTTTAGGACTGATTTTGTATAAATAATATATAATATAAGTACTCAAAATTTATATAAAATATAAATATATATCAAACCCACTAGTTGATAATAATTATAATAAAAGAGTTATATAAATATTGATATTAAAATAGGACATGTTATATAAATTACAAGTATAAATTTTTTTCCAAAGTCATAAAACTAAATGCCTAAATTTTACGTCTTTTCGGCTAAAACCGAAAGATTAACGTTTTTGTCAAATAAAGCTTAGACGGTCGAACCCGTCTAATATAAACTTTTATAAACTCTCATACTGATATATGAACTCAAATAACAAGTAAAAACCGATAAAACCCGAGCTTTACAACATATAGACATTAACGGGCCAATGTAGCCTTATTGGATTATAAATCCGACTAGTTAGTAAAACACTTATAAACTTACTTATTGGGCTTAACCCATTTGAGCCCAACATGTAATGTATAATACTGATAATAAAAGTATAGTTGAGCTTGTAATAGGCCCATTGGGCTTCAAAATGTAAACAAGTTGAACTAGTGTAACTAGTCTTGAAAATTTCCGACACATAACACTAAAATGAGTAAATGAGAATATATAAACCCACTTGATCATCATATATATAAAATCATCATATGTATACATAATTGTTATTTTTATAAAGTCATTGGACAAGAGTCTAAGACGAGTATTATTTGTCTAGGTTTCCCGTGATTGAAGCACGTACCGTACATCCGAATTGCCGATAACCCGCTTTCCCACATCAACGTGAGTTCATAGCCTCGCACTCTTTTAAATGTTTTTATGAAATGTTTTATAAACCCGCGAGGGAGATAACATGTTAGTTTTTGTAAAATAGGACACTAGTTGTCCCGATTGTCTGTTTATTGATTTGGACCCGAATGATTGTATGACCCGATGAATGATTATATGACCCGATAGATGAAATGAAATGGATTATTAAAGTTAGGTTATGTCACTAAAAGTCCCATTAGCATGAATTGTGAACTACCGGGAATTGGTAGACGCTTATGTATATAATAGTACTATTTGGGGACGATCACCCCAGTTCGTGCCTTGACGGTTGATCCCCGTCGTGCAACATTGATTGGTAAGCGAATTTATGTACGAGAAGATTTACACAAGCGTGATTATTGTGACGACACGCTAATTTAGATGGGCAAATTGAGTTTCGGTCTAGCTACCCGTTGTTTGTTGTAGTAAGGTAACAATGTCATGCGGCTTATAATAATCCAAAAATAACGAAATACTTCTATACGCACTGAATTATGATATATTGCCTGACTAGCAATAGTGGGTCTTATTATTAATATTATGTTCGTGTTTTGGTTTTATATAACCATATTCATATAACGGTTTTTATTTAACTCTATACAACGTTATAAAACGTATTGTATGATGTTTTTACGACAATGGTTCGTATAATGATTTTTAAGGCAAAAGCCTATATGATGATTTTTGATAAAGATTTGTATAAAATTACTTTGGCTATTTTATGGCCTATTACAAAGATTTGTGCAAAATGATTTTCGGTAATAATTATATACGGACGATATATTGATGGTTTTATTAAACTCTATGAATCCACTTGGCGTTTTCGCTGACCTTTTCTATTAACATGTTTTGTCTCAGGTACTTGAAGGTAATTCTCGGGAAGACAACAAGAATTCATGGCCCGCACTTAAATAATAATTTCCATTCAAATGCTTTGTAAAACCTGTATAAAATACAATGACTTGGGACCTATGTAAATTTTGATATTTATGAATGGAAATGCTTTATTATTAAACGACGCGATTTGTATTCGTTTTCTATGATGTGAGTAATGTGCTATCCCGTAACACCAACGAGTCTTCCGCTGTATTTAATTGTGTAAATTTGGGGGTGTTACATCCGAGGTACTAATCACATTTAAAGTAGCCTTGGTGACATTAAGAAAAGTTTTTTAGGTGGAACATAAAGCTCAAGCACTCTTTCTAAATTATCATAAGTGGTGATAGCCTTAAGCTCTCCCCTCGGGTTAGGAATGGTATTACTAGGTAAGCAACCCGAAGAAGAGGATGGTTTGGACATAAATGCCCTTAACATTGAAAGCAATTTATTTTGACCTTGTTCCAAACTTTGTTGCATACGATTTTGACTTTGCTCTATTTTTTGCTCAAAACGGTTTTGGTTTTGCTCTAATCTTTGTTCAATTCTTTGCTGGTTAAGCTCAATCTTGTTATTTTGCCCCTTAAGCGTATTTTGAAACTCATTCTTCAAAGTTGCCATTTGTCCTTGAATATTGTTTTGAAAAGCTTTCAAATTTGCATCATTCGTTTTAATGTAGCTTGACAAATCATTTTGGTTATTGTGAAAACCTTGATTGTTTTGATTAGCATTAAACCCATTTCCTTGGTTGAAATTCCCTTGGTTACCACGGTTAAAGTTATTCCCATTGTTTCCATTGTTGTACCTATTTTGAACCGGTGGAGCAACATGATTTTGACGAGGAACTTGACCATTGGAGCCATAAGTTCCCGTCGCGGCAAAAGCACTAGCTTGATCAAACCCCGTGGTTGAACAAGCATAATTAGGAAGTGCTCCACCACATGATACACAAAAATTCTCAACCATATTAATCGATCCATGAGGATTCTTTCTAATCTCATTCAAAATCGTGTCAATCTTATAGTCCAATCTAGCAATCTCGGTATTAGATGAATTCACATTGGAAACAACCGGTGTGTTTCATGAATATTGCACTCTAGACTTATTCTCAATTAGGCCCCACGCGTCTCTCGGAGTTTTTCTTAAAAGATTACCACCCGCGGCGGCATTTAAAGAATCTTGTTCAATCATGTTAAGCCCATTATAAAAGTATTGATTTGATGCAATTCTGAGAAACCGTGGTGTGGACATTGTCTTAGCAAATCTTTAAACCTTTCCCAAGCAACCCCAAATGATTCATGCACTTTTTGCTCAAATCTAGTGATCTCATTCTTAAAGTGTGTTGTCTTGGATGGTGGAAAGAAATAATTCATGAACTTAGACACTAAATCATCCCATGTCAAAATCGAACCCGGTGGTTCTTTCTCATACCAAATTTTAGCGTTACCCTCGAGCGAGTACGGAAAAAGCATGAGCTTAATCGCGTCATTCGGCACATCTCTAAACTTGAGAGTCGAGGTAATACGAAGAAAATTCCGAATGTGAGAGTGCGGGTTATCGGTCTCATTGCCACGGAATTGGTCGGCACGAATGAGTGATAAAAGACCCGTCTTAATCTCAAAATGATCCGCCAAAATAGCCGGCACAATGATTGCTTCCCCATACCCTTCGGTGGGTGCACGGAGCAATTCCTTCATTGTTCGGTTATCGGCCATCTCTACAACAATTGGTGGAAGCTCGGGTTCCACTATTCGTTGTTGACGATTTCTATTTCTACGAGGAATAATTTCAAGCCTATTAAAATCAATCAAAAGTCGAGAAGATCGTAATTGCATAAACCAAAGTGACGAGAATCTTAGAGGATTGAAGAAATGAAATTAGACAAGAAGAAGATTATTTTTGGTATTTTTATTTGGTATTGCTCAATCAAAAAATGATCGATAAAAACAAGGAATAAGGATAATTACTATGGAAGTAAATTACCCTCAGTCGACTTTGAAACGATAGGTGAAAACCTAAACGTCTCGAGGTTCAATAAGTAAACAACAAAAATAAGATTTAATACTACTTGAGTTGGCAAACCAATAATCGGTCGTCCCTCTCAATATACGCACAAGCAAGCGGGGAAACGAGGTGGCACAAAGCACTTAAAAACCTTTTTCCTTAGACAGCCTTTTATAACACGTCGCCTTATACCCACCGTATAGTGTGTATAAATCGAGTTCAAACTTTTTATTAGTATTTATCTATTTTGCCTTTTTTTTTCGTGTTGGATTCGAATACAATAGCTAGGTGATGAAATCCCAACTAAGGCCTTATTTGAAAGTAGGTAAATTTATTGTTCTACGTAATACAATATAGTAATCACAAAAAACACAAAAAACGATACATACTATAATAATAGAAAAATAACAAAACTTTCCGAGGACGGAAAGGGTCTTCAAATCAATGATCAACAAATCTCCACGAAACGTATCGTACACAAGATCCCCGACAGCGGCGCCAAAATTTTTGATGTGTCGTGGATTGTATATGTTAATTAAGTTACGTTATAGGGTAAGCTAGAAAATTACGTTTAGGAAAAAGTAATAGTCTAAACTTTACCAAAGACGGATTTAATTAATACACGTTGGTGAACCAAGTTCGTTGTACATGAAGATCGAGTGAATTTGAGACGTTATGTTTTGATTTGGACAATCCATTTGAATTGGTTTTCGATTTTTAATCTAAAATTAATCCTACAAATTAAACCTAAGTGCATGAATCGTTCCCAAAATTAAATCTAAAAGACAATTTTATAAAAACTATTTAAAAATATAATCTATTTAAAATTATTCTATTTAATTAAAAGCACTCTAAAATCTATTTTTAAAATATAATTAAACAATTAAAAAAAAGCTAATTAAAATTATAAACTAATTTAATCCATTTAAAACTTACTTTTACTTTTTACTAAACCAAATCTATTTTAAGAAAAACTAATTTAATTAAAATCTAATTAATTTCAAAACTAATATTTATAACTAATAAAACTTCAAAAATTAATAAAACATTTTTTATTTTTTATTTTGTTTATTTATCAAACTTTATAAAAGAAAAATAAATGTTTAAGTTTAACTAATTAAAACTATGCATTTAAACTATATTAAATCTGACAGCCCACTTAATGAATCGTATATTAAAATCTTAAGCTGAGATAAAACCAAAAAGAAGGCCTAGAAGAGTTGGCAAACATGTATGACCTGTGACCAGGAGGTCATAGGTTCGAACCTTACTAGAAGCATTTTTGGTAACTTATTTATTTTTGATAAAGTAAATGAAAACAGAGTCACAGGAGTGACTAGTATGTTGACTTTATTGGAGTGATGAATAATACAGTAGTAACGAACTATCAGACCAATTGAATCTGATAGTTTTTAAACAACAAGACCAACAAGATCAGCAAAGCTATATTCAGCAGAGATGATGAATAAAACGCAGCAGTATAATCCACAAACCAAAATTAACAAACACATATCCTAAAATCACCAAATTTCAGATCTCTAATCATCAGCAAATCAGAACCCTATGACAACTAGATTAGATAATGCAACATTAAACTTGATAACAACTTACAGCAGGCTATATAATACCAGTAGACAAAGCATGAACTTTCAACTAGATCAGATTTAAGCAAAATTACAGTTTAGTAACTCTCAAACTAACTCAAACCAATTCACTCTCAAAACCAGTGAGAAAAAATTAACCCTAACGCCGATAGTTCACAAAGACAGTACAAGTAAATATCAGCAATCATTTAACATCAATAGCAGATTTCCAAAGTTTTCAAGTAACCATCAACTACACAGCAAGCTGAATCAAATCTTGCATCATTTATTCAAGTATACTTAAGCAGATTATAACATAATAAGCATAACAGCAACATCTAAATCATCAGACATAATCGAACTTTCAGCAAGCTCTATTCAACAAACTCACTATCTCCAATATCAGAACCACAACCGCAAATGATTACATAAAGATCCAAATAAACAAAACCAAACTCAATCTCATAAGCAACTTAGTAAAGAAAACAGATTAATCAATTAAGCACTTAACAGATTCTTTCAAACTAACTATAAACTAAATAAAACTAAATGGAATCATACCTATTGGAATAAACCTTTGGGAAGAAGATCGGCGCTGAGCCGTCTTATCTAAACCGATTCAACACCATCATACATCAACATAATCGAACCATTAACAGCATTCCAAATTATATCAACTCACGAATATCAATATAACCGATCCAGTTTATTATTAACTTCCAGTGGGGAAGTTTATCTTCCAAATATTCACACTTAATATCTAATATAAGCTATTAATTAGCTTAAGTTAAATATCATAAACATTATTATGATGTAACAGAACATAGAATTAATTTATAATTTCAATTCAAGTAGAAAAATTAGACACTAATTTAATTGAATGTAAATAAACTTTCATTAAAAATCAAGAAAGATTACAAGACTTGATAAATAAAAATACAAATTTAATCCTAACACTATTTCTACATAATAACTTTTAAGTAAAAATTGGATGCCTGATTACAGAAAATATGGGGGTTTATATAGGCCAACCCCCAAGGCTGCTGGTAGAGTTTGTTGAGAAGCATCTTTGATCTTGGCCATCAATCTCTTCTTTCTCTTTCTTCTCTTTTTATCTACGGTTGAGATTATGCACACTAGCACACGGATCGCCAACATGGCATCCGAGTGTGCTAGTTGTGCTAGTTTGTTGATGATGTGGCCTTTTATTATTGGAGGATTGGGGAATATTTGCTGTCAGAGCCAACCATTAGCAAAGAAATGGCCACATCACTTACTTCTCTCCATTTGCATTGACCGAAAAAGTGGGGGATTTTATCCCCCTTGTGTGAATCACACGCTCTAATAAAAACCCCTAATTTTTATTAATGAATTTAATTAATTAGGGTTGATTAGGGTTTGGGATATGCAGGTTTTTAGGGTGAGGGAGATGAGAGAAAACATAGGAGATATCGAAAATATAAAAAAAAACGTGTGTGTGGGGGGTGAGAAATGTGAGTGGTGATTTTGGTTTGACTGAAAAGTTTTATAAACTTTCGTTAATTGCTCCTTTTTGGGCCATGATCTATTATTATTTCATCCGTCCTAATTACTTCCAAACATGGGCTTGAAGCCCAATCTAAAAACTTCATCCGTCTTATAATCTTTTTATTTGGGCCTAAACTTGGGCTTATTCCAAATAATAACACTTTATGAACTTCAAATGGGCTTTTAAGCCCATTTTCCCAAATGTGGGACCCACAAGCCTTTTAAACTCCATAAATGATTAAATCAACTAAAAACGAGCTCGATATTGGTTTTGTTGAACTTTTCTTCAAACTCTGTGTCGGTTTTGTCGGTTTTCTTGAACTTGGTACCTACACACACGAAACAATAAAACAATGCATATATAAGGCCTATTTTATACATTTCATGCATTTATTGATGGTTTTAAGATATAATTGATATAAGTAAAATCACTCATATTAATATCCAAGCTTCATATTCGCACACACTTTAGGAGTGAGTTTAGAAGGCACATATTATTTCCTATTTCTAGGCACACACATAAGTATCTGTTGTAAGAACCTAGGATACATGAGAAATTTCTTTTTCGAACCAGCACCACTAAGATTGCTTACCATACCATCTAGCAGATAACGCGAGAAGTTAAACCTACGACCTTGGGTAAGACAAACCAAACCAGTTGCAAGGGAGATGGGAAATGCATCCCAACTCCCAGGGTTTGGGACTCAAGCACTGAATCAAGAAGTGAACAAGAAGCTTCCATTTAGGTGAAAAACGATTTTTCTAAAAATTAAATTTTCCCTCATGATTGTACCCAATATCAGCCATCCCATCCAAAACCTCCGCATTGGGAGAGAAATAATGCCATCTTCATCCTGGAGATGAAGGGCAGACCTGATGGACCCTTTAGTCACCACATAGGAGCGACCATCAATAGTTGCATGGAGCTCTAAGGGGCGACCCAAAACCTCCCGAGTGTTAGCAGTAGCCTAATACTGGCGAATGACAGAGTCATACACAGTTGGGCAAACAATCAATGCATACCTGAGATGAGATGCCTCGATGAACTCCAAGATATCCAAAACTCCTCCCTTCGGGGGCCTTCACCAAGGTAGACGACCTTGTTGTGAACATATTTGTACTGAAGAGCAGCCATTGATGATGATTGATGATAAATAGGTGAATGAAATAAGATGGTTTAGGGTAGAAGCGAGTGTGTGTATGTGTGTTTAAGTTGTGATAATTGAGTCAAATGATCCCATTAACCATAAATAATGGTTAGGGAAACTGTTCATTGACCCCTAATTATGGGGGTTGCCCTTTCCAAGTTAAGGCATTAATTGTGAGTAACCACTTTCCCTAAAATACATTAAAAGAAAATCTCAGTTACCAAAAAGATATGAAAATAGAGGCACCAGAAGTAACTTGCATGGACTGAAAGTCGAAACGGCTAGAAGTCAACGCTAGGAGCAGCGAGTGGTCAACAAAAGTCAACATGATGAACAGTGACCCGAAGAGATACTAGAAGACAAAAACAAGTGGATAAGTAGGAGTATTGACCCACTAGGAGCAGAAGAGTGCCACTAGGAGTAACCAAATCCTTCCACCAGAAGTTGCACACACAACAAAAACCCATATAAAATGTCGAAAGAAGCTACCAGAAGTAAGGATGTACAAGTATAACATGTATAACAACCCTCCCCTTAGGCTTTGCCTCCCCTTAGTCCTAGGCCTTAAGGATTGACCATACCAATGTAAACCACCAAGTGGTTAAACCTTGGACCATCAAACGCTTTAGTCAACAAATTAGCAACATTATCATCCGTATGTACCTTGAGAACATGTATCACTTCTTTTCATTGGCATCACGTATAAAATGGTGTCGAATCTCTATATGTTTGGTTCGTTGATGAAACACAGGATTCTTCACAATGCAGATAGTGCTTTGATTGTCAATGAAGATTTTGGTGTTCATAAAGTTGAACCCATAGTCTAACATTTGGTTTTGTATCCACAAGACTTGTCCACAACAACTAGCAGCAGCTACATATTCAGCTTCTGTTGAGGAAGTAGCTACTATTGTCTGTTTCTTAAATTTCCATGAGATAAGCCTGCGTCCCAAAAACTAGCAACCACTAGTAGTTGACTTCCTATCATTATTAGCACCTGCATAATTGCTATCACTATAAGCTTCAAGAAAAAACGGTGATTCCCTTAGATACCATAAGCCTATCTTGGGCTGTGCCTTGATATACTTGAAGATTTTCTTGACACCATTCAAATTTGACATGGTAGGTGCCACCTGATGTCTAGAACAAGCACTAACAGCAAACATAATGTCTGGGCGTAAAGCAGTCAAATACATGAGTGAGCCAATCATGGACCTGTACAAATGGACATTAACCAGAGGATCTGGTTCGTTCTTGAGTTTGACCTTAGTTACCTAATAAGGTGTTGCTGCTGGTCTAAGAGGTTCCACATCAAACTTCTGAATTATGTCATGAACATATTTATCTTAACTAATGAAGATACCATCGGGCTGCTGCTTGACTTGGAGACCAAGGAAAAATGTTAGTTCTCCCATGGCACTCATCTGAAATTTTCCTTTCATTAGCTGTTCAAACTCATCACACCATTCCTTCTTAGTAAAACCGAAGATAATATCATCCACAATTACCTGAACCAAGATGTCTTTAGCATTCCTCTTAAGGAACAATGTTTTGTTAATAGTGCCTCTTCAATATCCATGCTTCAACAAGAAAGTAGATAGATGCTCATACCAAGCTCTAGGAGCTTGATGAAGTCCATAAAGAGCTTTGACAACCTTGTAGACTTTCTTAGGATGAAGTAGATCCACAAAGCCCTTAGGTTGAGTGACATATACTTCTTCATCAATCATGCCATATAGAAATGCACTCTTGACATCCATCTGAAATACTATAAAGCCAATATAAGAAGCAAAAGCCAAAAAACAGACGAATGGACTCAATTTGTGCAACAGGAGCAAAAACTTCATTATAGTCAATGCCTTCAAGCTGAGTGTGGCCATGTGCTACTAGTCTTGCCTTATTCCTCACCACAATACCCCTTGCATCTTTCTTGTTTTTGAGAATCCATTTGGTACCAATTGCTGTCTTTCCATTTGGTAGATCAACTAAGATCCAAACATTCTGAAACAAGAATTGTTACATCTCCTCCTGCATAGCTTCTACCAACTTTGATCCTCAAGAGCATGTGAGACAGATCTAGGTTCCACCTGTGATAGAAAACAAGCAAACAAACAGTGAAGAAAATCTGTGTGATTATTTCGCTTTTGGTCTTCAATGTAGCTTACAAGAGCATGATGACCGGAAGTTGCTTTTTATGCATGCCGCGAGTCTTGACAGTAGAACCATGATCTCTTATGATTTGAGTAGTAGGATGCACTTTATGGATATGCTGAATAGGAGTAGGAGCTACTTCCACTTCTAGTGACAAGTTAGTAAGATCCCCAACAATGCCATCATCATATGAAGCAGAGTCGAAAATGTCGTCTATTGGTGCTTCTGAATATCATCCAGCTTAGTTGAAGACTTCTTTTGATAGTTTCCTAGGTCAGAAAGACCAGAGAACCTAGTCGTGGAAGTTGGATCACTAATAGGGCTCCAATAGAAGTTGAACTTGCACTAGGAGTAACAATAGGCTCACTAGGAGTAGTTGGTACAGCAGGATTATCCAAAGGAAACTCAAAGCCTCCTTGGGTAGTTGTAGTAGTAGCATCTTGTTGTTGCTTAAGCAGTGTATCAAGAGCTCCTTGTCAGTCCACAATGTCTGATGAAGTAGCACCAACAGGAGTAGCAGTGTTGTCAGGAGCGACTATGGTGGAATAGGATGGTATGACAAAAATGTTATCATCCTCATATGAGTCTGAAAATCTAGTAGTATCACCTGCACTAGAGGACCTAAATACTTGTGGACCTAAATTGTGGTTAGTTTTGAAACGAAAATATCCCAATGAGTCGCTGAGATAGTCAAGATCAAAATACCATTCAGTACCTTTTCCTTGGATGTTTGTCTTCTCCTCAAAATACCTGAGATTGATAGTTACAATGACACGCTTGGTAGTGAGATTGTAGACCCTATAGGCTCTCGAGTGAACTGAATATCCCAAAATGTAGCCTTCATCCGCCTTGCCATCAATGTGACAATCCGTCAATTTATGGTTGATATTTTATTCTCAAGTGTTATTTAAAAACATTATTTTAATGTTATATTATGAACTCACTTATTTTTGGGAAGAAATTTGGGTTTACGTCTTGAAGTAGCATCGACTACGTCTAAACCGGAGGATTCTACGTTACGTGCTTACGTTTACATACACCGTTTTTTGTGACAGTCCGACATTTCAGGAAATTAATTTATCCGTGAATATTATTTTGGGATTATAAATTTGAGTTGGTTCATAAACTCACAAATTTACGAGAAAAGATTAGGACTTACGTGAAAAATTTAACGTCCTTAACGACTAAACCGGAAACCTTAAGATTACGTATTTACGTTTTCGAACTCCGTTTTTGATGAGACAATTTTTATTAGATTCGTTTTGTGCCATTGATTCATAATTTATAAAAACATTTTTTGTAAAACGACCCGAGGGCACGTAAATCGAGGAAACTAGAATCGAGGAGTACCCGTAAATTAGTGGAGATGAGACAAGTGGGATACTTGTCCCACCCCCACTATAACCGGCCATAATAAGCCACAAAAACAAGTGAGGTGTCAAGTTATAACTAACAAGTTACACTTGTTAGCTAAGCTTACAAAGTAAGCTACACCAACACCAAAACCATCTAACCAAACCATTCACTTTCATTCTCAACATGCAAACCACTCTCATTCTCTCCTCCCTCTCTCTAAAATTCGTCCACCACCACCCCTAAACACCCTCATTTGATCAAATTTAACCATGAAATCCTATGTTATTCACACATATGATGAAGCCCTTTTCAAGCTCTATTGATTGGTGGTGATTTTAACATCCAAGGAGAAGATTTGGTGATGTCCAAGGGCTGATTTCTACAAGAAGTTTATAAAGATTGGTGGTCTTCAAAGTTGGTGTTGATCTATCACAAGTTTTGCCATCAAAAATCCAAGCCTTGATCATAAACTACTTAATCTTGGTGGTATAAAGATTGTTCTTCCTATCCTCTTGCTATTTTGATTATATAATCTTGTATTTTATTTCCTATTGTATATGTATATGATGAATATATGATGATAAAAATTTTGTGTGGGGATCAAGTGTTGATAAATATGGTTAAAAAGATGGAAACCCATAGGTAACAAGGTTAAAATCTTGCTTAATGTGATGGCTGTATAAAAACAGTAAGTAACCAAATGTTAAACTGATAAAATGGTAAAGTGGAATCATTATACAGTAATTATTAGATGTCATACATATCTGAGAGTTGGCCATGCAATAGAATCATCAAAATGAGTGAGATATGATCAAAACAAAATTTGTATACCAATCTGAATAGTCTGTTTTGTAGGGACTGTTAAGGATACTTAGACATGGATTGAGCAGTAGCTATACCTATCTTATTTATAGCACATAATATGAAGTTTATGTCATCCAAAAATGAGCTTCTATCTCCTTATAAACTCAAGATATGATAAAAATGGTGAAAGTGAAACTAAAAATTAGATTTTGTGAAATTAAAGTTTAATAGTATTATATAAGCACTCAAAATAATATAATATAAAATGTGAAATTAAAACCCACTAACTTATATATTTCATTTATATAAATATGTATAAGTATAAATAAATAGACATTATATAAAAATGGTAGTTTGGTAAGTTCTATAAGTTATAAAAACTATAAACATGATTTTTACGTCTTTTCGGCTAGTACCGTAAAATTATCATTTTTCGTCAATTTAAACTTAGACGATCGGACCTGTCTAATGTAAACTTTTTAAAAGGTATATACTGATATATAAGTACTTAATACAAGTAAAAACCGATAAAACCCGAACTATATAACATACGGACATTAACGGGCTAAGTTAACTTTATTGGACTATTAATCCAACTAAATTGGTAAAACACTTATAAACTTACTTATTGGGCTTAAACCACTTGGGCCCAACATGAAAAGTATAATACTGATAATAAAGGTGTAAAATGGACTAATATAAAGTATTGGGCTTGCAATAGGCTTATTGGGCCTAAAACATGTAAATAAGTAAAACTAGTAAACTAGTATAAAAGTTACCAATACATAACACTAAAATAAGTAAATGAGAATGTATAAACCCACTTGATCATCATCATATACATAAAATCATCATACGTATACATAATTGTTATTTTTATAAAGTCATTGGACAAGAGTCTAAGACAAGTATTATTTGTCTAGGTTTCCGTGATTGAAGCACGTACCCTACATCCGAATTACCGATAACCCGCTTTCCCACATCAACGTGAGTTCATAGCCTCGCACTCTTTTAATTGTTTTTATGAAATGTTTTATAAATCCGCGAGGGAGATAACATGCTAGTTTTGATAAAATAGGACACCATTTGTCCCGATTGTCTGTTTATTGATTTGGACCCGAAAGATTGTATGACCCGAAGAATGATTATATGACCCGATGTATGAGATAAAATGGATTATTAAAGTTAGGTTATGTCACTAAAAGTCCCATTAGCATGAATTGTGAACTACCAGGATTTGGTAGACGCTTATGCATATAATAGTACTATTTGGGGACGATCACCCCAGTTCGCGCCTTGACGGTTGATCCCCGTCGTGCCACATTGATTGGTAAGCGAATTTATCTATGAGAAGATTTCCATAGCGTGATTTTTGTGACGACACGCTAACTTAGATGGGCAAATTGAGTTTCTGGTTAGCTACCCGTTGTTTGTTGTAGTAAGGTAACAATGTCATGCGGCTTATAATAATCCAAATAACGAAATACTGCTATACGCACTGAATTAAAATGAATTGACTGACTAGCAATACGGGGTCTTATTATTGATTTTATGTTCGTGTTTTGATTTTACATAACCATATTCATATAACGGTTTTTTTTAACTTTATACAACGTTATAAAACGTATTTTATGATGTTTTTACGACTTTGGCTCGTATAATGATTTTGAAGGCAAAAGCCTATATTATGATTTTTGATAAGGATTTGTATAAAATGACTTTGGCTATTTTATTTCCTATTACAAGGATTTGTACAAAATGATTGTCGGTAATAATTTTATACCGATGTTATATTAATGGTTTTATTAAACTCTATGAATTCACTCGGCGTTATCGCTGACCCTTTTCTTTTAACATGTTTTGTCTCAGGTACTTGAAGGCAATTCTCGAGAAGACAACAAGAATTCATTGCCCGCACTTAAATAACAATTTCCATTCAAATGTTTTGTAAAAATTGTATGAAATACTATGACTTGGGACCTATGTAAATTTGATATTTATGAATGGAAATGCTTTATTATGAAACGACGCGATTTTTTTAGCGTTGTCTATGATGTGTGTAATGTGCTATTCCGTAACACCAACGAGTCTTCCGCTGTATTGAATTAAGTAAATTTGGGGGTGTTACAATTTGGTACCAGAGCTCTCGTTATAGAGAACGAAAGATTTTTAAAACTAAGGTTTTGAATAAAACATTTCAAAATCTTTTAACTATAAACATTTTTCTAAAAATGTCTAAAAATCTTTTGACTATAACGGTGCCGAAAAATTCCCGAGTTACCGACAAGGCCAGACTGAGAAGTGTTATTTTAATATATATATAACTTGGATTATATATATATACATATAATGTAATTTGATTACATGATTGTTTGATGATTATTTCTATATTTATACAAGGTATTTATACGACGTAGATTGTCACAAGGAACCCTAATTCCCCTAGCAAATTAGTCTAAGCTATTTCTGTAGGAATTCTAGCTATTCCAGATCTAAACCAAGTTGTTGATATTTATGATCCCAACAAAATGGTTGATATTAGTAGAAATGTAGATAGTAGTTGATTGTGATCTTGAAGAAGAATTGGCGAAATTAAATCTGATATCGATGTCATGACGATCTTTCCTTATAGAGTAGAGTTTGACAAAACATTACCACCTGGAAAGGTGTCATCTGATTCGTTGTCACCCAATTCTTAAATTGAAATCGAAAGGGTGAATGTTGCACTTGAGGCTGTCATTGGAACCATTACCCAAAAGCCTCATGCCACTAGTACCTTTCCGAGAAGTCTGAATGAATTTGTGAGTCATTTCATACTAGTGACTCATTTGATAATTGTTGTTGTAAGAGCTATAGGATTGGAAATTAAGTGTTAATCATATCGAGCTTTTATTTCCCTTTTAAGGTCTACGAATAAAGTTGAAAGTATTGAAAAATGAGGTTGGATATCGAATTGAGTATAAGTTGATTGAAATTTGAATAAAAGTAAAATTTAACTCGTATGGAATATGAGATTGTTAAGAGGAAGTCGTTAAGTCATGTGGTTGAATTATAAGGTTTTAATTGATTGTTGATTCGTGTTAAGGGTTGTTCCTAGGCCATTGTCCAATGACGAGGATGCCCAGTGTCCAAGAAATAAATTGAAGAAATCTTCTTTTGAATTGGGACCAATGGATCTTCCGGGACATGTGGAACACCTAATGACTCTTGTAGATTAGTATTCATTGTGGTATCTTTTAAAAAAAATCCCTACTTAACTGAGACATCAGTTGGTAGGATGAGTTCTTGGAATTGTATGACATAGTGACACGTAATGTGTTACGGTACAATTTTGACTTGTTTGTGATTAATGAAAAGACTACCTTTGATTGCTAAATCCTACATATATCGATGTTATCTATCTTTTCTTGCTTCATCATAATGCTCGCATTACTGATGCAACCATTAAACAAGTACCCATCTCGAATTGAGTTACGTAGTGGATTATTCTTTTTGAGTGCCATCGAGGCCATGAACCTCATGATTATTTGGCTAAGCTCATTTCCTATTATATTGTAGTTAGTTCTTGGTGAACAACTTTTCATCACTCTTTTGCAGATCACTCAATGTTTTTATAAGATAAAACAATATTCCTTGAGAAAAATTGAATTTTCATCACCATATGGATTATTCAAAGTGAGATTTATAAGTAATCGCTATCGAAATAAAGTTGTTTATGAAACTTTGGAAAACTTAATTGTTTTCATAACAAAGAAAATCTTTGTAAAATTATTTTTGATTCTTATTTAAGAATTAAGTATGAAAATGTTTTTATTATAAACATGATGATAAAATTTTTACGAACTGAGTATTGCATCGTTAATCTTGATATTGTATATAGTTGCGCGCCTACATACAATTTGGAAGGGACCATGCAAGGCTGATTAGTAGTCACCATAAAATTGTTAATAAACATTATATTTTCTTTGAAGATTGTTAAAGATTAAATTTTATGAGATCTGCAAGAAGTGAAAAATAGGGACATATTGATAGGGACACCTACATATGTGCCCGTACTATTTATTATTCTGAGTCGAATTTACTCATCTGTGGAACTTGTCTCATTTGACAATTAATATTCCCTTCTTGTCCAATTCTCCCGTGGCGAGATTCTTTGGAAAAATATCTGATTACCGAGTGTTGATACCCGATTAGATGTATCGACGTTCCTATCATTTCTTTTGATTAGATTTCATTTGAATGACATGGGTAACGATCCGAGGAGCTTTCGAATGCGTACTCAAATTATGAAAACATGGGATATATTCATATTCGTTAATGTATTCGTCTGTATCTGATTTGAAATTCTCTCGCGTAGATTATGCGTTGACCTTACTCTTTTAATTGTAGTTGTGTCTCCATATATCCTTGAATTTCTGAAGGATTATGAGTTATTATTAGTCTTTTGAGAAGTTCACATCTTATTAACGATAACGAAACTGGAAAGTTGATAGGCCAGTAGAATGGATTGATTGATTATGACATGACGACAAAGTCTTAATTGATGGGAACTCGAGTAGAATTCCCCTAAATGATAAGATGTTGATTATCAAAAGTGATCTAAATAATTCTTGATGGATGACCATATCCTGCATTTAGACTTGAAATTATACCGTGAATGGTTGTGAATTAGTCATAGATATTATAATCTAGAAAGAACTTAAAGAAAATTTATTAAAAGATGTTTCCCCTATCTGAAACTTTAGGAGGTATTTGCTGGTGAATTACCTAGACTTTCGCCATTAAGGCAAGTTGAATTTAGTATTGATTATATTCCCAGTGCTGCACCTGTGGCTTGTGCATTGTACGTCAGCAACATCTGAATTAAAAGAATTACCGTACAAGTGAGAGAGTTGTCGGAGAAAGCTTTTATTCTACCAAGCTCGTCATTAAATAAGAGCTAATGGTGTTATTATTCCTTATATTTGTTGAATTACCGTGAACTAGGTAAATTGGTGATCAAAAATCTAAATTCCCTACCCAAGATGATAGATTTCTTCGATCATTTACAAGGTCCTAGCATACATTCAGGAATTTGATTCACGGCATGGTTATCATCGACTTCGCTTCCGCGAAAAAGATTATCTATTCCAATCACTACATCCAAAACTTGTAATGAACATTATGAGTTTCACGTGATGTCGTTTGGATTGACTAATACACATGTAGCATTCATAAATTTGGTGAATCACGTATGTAGGCTTTAGTTTGATAAATTCATGCTTGTGATCATTAAGGACCATTTGTTTGTTTCTAAGAATAAGAAGGAGTTAATAATTATTTATAGATTGCCCTGAATTGGCCAAACAATGAAAACCTGTACCTTGAATATTTAACATGTGATTTAAGGCTTAATCCTTTACATTAAATGACCATGTAATTAACGATAATGGAATCTATATTGACTCTTCAAAGACTAAGAGCCCTTTTAAGACTGGGTTTTACCAAAAAGAAAGTGCAAATGTGTTTTGACAAATGTTTTATCAGAAGAACTTTTGAGAGATTATTCCGTTATACCTAGAACATTTAACTAAACTCTTGTTTAGGGGTAAATGTTTGTGTGTACTGCTAGACAACCTAAGAGGGATTGAGGAAACCGATAAACCATGACTTAAAATTTGAAACGACAATTTTGCTTTTTAACTAAGAAAATTTTTACCAAAGAATAAACGAAGGTTTTTCGAACATTTACGGATCTTACTAATTATTTCCGATAAATCAACAAAAATTGTGTTAATTAAATTCAAATTTATTTTGAACATTTTTATATAATTGGAGAAACTGAGAAAATTTAAAAACTTTTTGCGTTTACGTTTCATAAAAATTAAATATTTATTATTTAATTACCTGAGTAATTATCGACGCTTTAAACGTTGGGTTGAGCAAAACTGATAAAATAATAGTTGAGATAGAACTAAGACTTAGAAAACGTGAAGAAATAATTTTCGAATAAATACAGTCATGATATTTATTCCATCTAGGAAAGTGAACGTAATTACTGACACAGTATGTAAAAATAAAGAATCAATTAGGATATGTTCCTTAGTAATGATTGTGCAAAATAAATTTCCTGAGCAATTTAAAAATAGCTGATGCTTGTATAAAGGATAATATAGATAATAAAAGGGGTTCGCGGCTAATGTGAACCATTAGATTTGAGAAGCCTATGGCGTTAAATGTTTTAAAGGCTGCTTGTGGTTGCCTGAATATAGAGGATTTTGAGATTTAGTCATGTTGAAATCTCGTAAGTATAAGTATTCCATTCATGTCATTTCTGACTAAATGTATCTTTATCTGAAGAAGTTGTACTAATGGCAAATTATGAAGGCAAACATCACCTCATACATTAGTAAACGTCTAACTATTGCAAAGGTCATCATCTGAATTTGATTCGATTTGGGTCACCGTCGACAGACTGACCAAATCTACTAATATCATTCCCGTTAATGATAAATTCTCGATGAAGAAATTGACTCCTTTGTATTTAAAGGAGTTATGTAAGCATGGTGTGTCTGTATCGATCATCTCTATCAAGATCCTCGCTTAGCATCGAATTTCTATAGATTTGCTCAGAAGTCAATAAGAACGAACCTTGATGAGAGTACTGTGTACCACCCCAATCGAAGGGACGAGGTAAAGTAACGATACAAAATACTATAAGTGCTGTTTTATGTTTGAATGATTGACCTTTGGTAATAAACTGTAAAATCATTTTCCTTTGGAGAGATTATGATTGATAATTATCGTATTAGGATCGAGATCGAGTCTTGTAAGGATCTAAATATTAGAGCATCTGTAAGTAGGAGTTGGGAGGAAGACACCCGACATACACCCATTGTGAGTTGGACATGTCTTTTAGGTTTAAGGTTTCCTATGATGGCGAACCTAACCTTACAAGATACCCGACCCGTGAAACCTGAAATGATTGTTGAAATTAGGATCTGATTATTGACTGCTAGTAGTGGGAAGGAGGTTATATGAATATGAAATGTAGATCTTGAAGTGCAGGATGGGTAGCGAGGTTATGCCAAAAATTTTAACCATGTAGAAGTGAATTGATGATCTGAAAGATCATGGGAATAAAGTCCCCGTTGTATGGGACCATCGAAATGATGTAAAAAGTTGGTTTGAAAGGCATATAAGTTGGATCTACCCTAGGACTTCAAGGGCTGCATGAATTATGTTTCGTATATCCAACTTGATAAAATGTCTATCAAGTGAAAATCTGATCACTTCTTGATGAAGTTTAGATCGGCGAAAAGTTGCATTCATCAAAAACCCCTGAACATCATGGATAGAGAAAGTAAGTCAACGTTAAGCCTGATCTTATTCCAGTAGATATGTTTGCTGAAACTCGCGTATTGTAATGGATTACACTTGCGAGAAAAGACCAAATGTGGAGGAAATACCCACATGGCTCTAACTCTATAATAAGCGAGTAGTAAGATAAAATGATCTTTGAGGACAAAGATCCTGTTTAGGGGTAAATGCTGTGACAATCCGTCAATTTATGGTTGATATTTTATTCTCAAGTGTTATTTAAAAACATTATTTTAATGTTATATTATGAACTCGCTTACTTTTTGAAAGAAATTTGGGTTTACGTCTTGAAGTAGCATCGACTACGTCTAAACCGGAGGATTCTACGTTACATGCTTACGTTTACATACACCGTTTTTGGTGTCAGTCTGACATTTTAGGGAATTAATTTATCCGTGAATATTATTTTGGGATTATAAATTTGAGTTGGTTCATAAACTCACAAATTTACGAGAAAAGATTAGGACTTACGTGAATAATTTAACGTCCTTTACGACTAAACCGGAAACCTTAGGATTACGTATTTACGTTTTCGAACTCCGTCTTTGATGAGAAAATTTTTATTAGATTCGTTTTGTGCCATTGATTCATAATTTATAAAAACGTTTTTCGTAAAACGACCCGAGGGCACGTAAATCGAGGAAACTAGAATCGAGGAGTACCCGTAAATTAGTGGAGATGAGACAAGTGGGACACTTGTCCCACCCCCACTATAACCGGCCATAATAAGCCACAAAAACAAGTGAGGTGTCAAGTTATAACTAACAAGTTACACTTGTTAGCTAAGCTTACAAAGTAAGTTACACCAACACCAAAACCATCTAACCAAACCATTCACTCTCATTCTCAACATGCAAACCACTCTCATTCTCTCCTCCCTCTCTCTAAAATTCGTCCACCACCACCCCTAAACACCCTCATTTGATCAAATTTAACCATGAAATCCTATGTTATTCACACATATGATGAAGCCCTTTTCACACTCTATTGATTGGTGGTGATTTTAACATCCAAGGAGAAGATTTGGTGATGTCCAAGGGCTGATTTCTACAAGAAGTTTATAAAGATTGGTGGTCTTAAAAGTTGGTGTTGATCTATCACAAGTTTTGCCATCAAAAATCCAATCCTTGATCATAAACTACTTAATCTTGGTGGTATAAAGATTGTTCTTCCTATCCTCTTGTTATTTTGATTATATAATCTTGTATTTTCTATCCTATTGTATATGTATATGATGAATATATGATGATAAAAATGTTTTGTGGGGATCAAGTGTTGATAAATATGGTTAAAAAGATGGAAAACCATAGGTAACAAGGTTAAAATCTTGCTTATGATGGCTGTATAAAAACATAAGTAACCAAATGTTAAACTGATAAAATGGTAAAGTGGAATAAATATTGATGTAGTGTTTTGTATACCCTTTTAGGAAAAAGAGTACGATTTAGGAAAACCGTGTGTGTATGACCCTAATGTGAAGTGAGTTCGTTCTCGAGGAGGCTAGTGCGTTGTGAATTGAATTGATTTGATTGATGATTTAATTAAGAAGAAAAGAAAGGAAAGAAAGGAAAGAAAAGACGGTTACGAAAACGGATTAAACTACGACGAAAAAGGCGTAAACGTAAAACCGTAAAACTACAAAAATTAAAATTTTAACCTAAAAATTCCTAAAAATTACTAAAAACCCACAATAAAATTCTAAGAGTTTACAAAAAAACCAAACTTGTTAAAACCTTTTAATTAATTAAATAATGACTTTTTAATGCTAATTAAAGCCCTAAAAATCACAATTAATTATTAAAAAGCCCCAAATAAGATTTTCAAGTTTGTAAACCTCAAAAATGACCTAATTAAGATAAAAACTATTTTTAGCAATTTTAAAACCAAATTAAACTATTTTTAATCACTTAAAAACTATTAAAATCTATTAAAACTTAAATTAATTCTAGAAAATAAATGAAAAGTCCTAAAAAGATTTGGAAAGTGACAAAATTCCTAATTATTTGTCCTTAACCTAGGAAAAATAAAAAAAGTAGAAAAAACAAACTTTCTATTTTTGGGAATAAAATAATATTAAAATAATCAAAAAATTGAAAAGTTTAAAAATAAATTCTAAAAAATTTCTAAAAACCTAAAATAATATAACTAAGAGAAAAATGAAAATAAAAGTTCCTAAAACCTTTTTTATAATTTTATATTAAATTTTAAAGTTTAATAAAAAATCTAAAATCAAATAAAATTAAAAATTAAAGTTTTTGAAAACCTAAGTGGATGTAAACCTCAAATATATTAAAAAACTAAAAAATATTTTTCTAAAAATTAAAACTACCTTTTTCTATATTTTTACTATTAAATAAAAACCGGGTAATAAAAAAATGAATACAAAATAATAAAAGAAAAGGAAAAATGCCAACCTAGCGTAGAAAAATCCTAAACTATAATGCTAACCTAGGAAAAATAAGCTGAAGCAAAATAGCTTATTGAATAAGCTTAAAAAACCCTAAATAAGCTACGGCTTATATTTAAAATCCCAACTCAAAAACTGCTTAAATGAATTTGTGTTGCACCCTTGGTCAGTAAAAGACCCAAGGGCGCGACGGTAAAGTGTGTGTGTGTTGAGAGGAGTGGCGCAGGTTCGAGTCCTGGCCAGTCCTTTTTGTGTTTATTTTTTTTTTTACTTTTTTAAACTTTAAAAAACTTGATCCTGCCAACTCTTTAATCCACAAAACACAAACAAAATCCAATTTTATCAAGATTCTAGCACAATTTGATCAAAAACGTGCCCAGTTTCTTTTTGAAGAACACAAGTAAAGTGGATATCTTCACTTGTGCATGATGGAACAAGAGGACTTGTTTTAGCTTTCTTTGGATGATTGATTGGACAATATGGCACCCTTGTACTCTGTGGAGTACAAGGAGTCAAACTAAACAAGAAATCAAGCAATAAACTTCCACATAATCACAAAAACAAGTACAAGAAGGAAATTGAAGGTTGTTGATGTATTCTATGCAGGTCTGGTGGCAAAAGGGCTATATACTAGCACAAATTCGACTTTCAAAGCTTCAAGGCTAGCACACAAGATTACCTAGTGACATACAAACCTAACACAAACCTAAACAGACCTATATTCTAGCAGCCTATCAATTTTGATGATCAAATTTCACATAAACAAGCAAAAAAAAGCACTTGACTGTTTTATGCTATGTTATCCAAATTTTAGCATTCAAATGACTAAAGCCCTATCAATAATGAAAACAAAACTAGCATGTGACCTAACACTACACTATCAAGTATGTATAGCAGGTTTAAACTTCAAAAATCTTTCAAAATTTCTTAAATAAACCCGTATCCAAACACCCCTTAAAAATCTTGAAATGAAATTTTTCAAAGAAAATTACACCAAATCAACTCCAAACTGAATCCTATTGCTTCTAATATACTTAATATCCTAAATTAAACAAAACCCAACCACATAAACAACACTTAAACAGCTTTAACAGAAAATCACACCCAATCACATGAAACTTGAAAAATGAAAAATGGGACAAGGATTTACCTTGTGGGACCCACATCTAGGTCCCACAGTGGTTGAGGAACCACCTCCAAACAAACTCGGGTTTGTGCAGATCCTTGATCAAAACAAGTCTCCAAAACCTGCTAAAAAAAATGGAACACAAGCAATACTATATTCTGATTTTTATGAAACCTTTTAAAACTTTCTTTAAAGCTTTCTCAATCAACTTAAGACTTTCAAACAACCTTAACCAAGCAAGTTACAACCTTGAAATCCAATTCTCAAAACAAAACCTCACCAAGAAAATCCAATTTCAGAAACTTTGAAAATAAATTTTGAAAACTCAAAATACTTCACCAAATTTGTGGAACTCAGAATCTTAGCCAAATTAATACCAACTTTTTAAATAAAATAAAAGGAATTACATTTACTCTTAAAATACCAACTTTAATTAATTAAAAAAGGAATTACAATAATTTGCTAAAAAAACTGGAACAAGAATAAAGGTCACAAGTCGACCTCTATTTATACAAGAACTAGAACTATCTAGAAAGCTTAAAACTAATGCTAAACCCTAGCTCTTGATTTCCTGAAATGCCCTTGAGAAAAGTCTTGAAATTGGTCAAAATTTGCTCCCATGTGATTCTGTTGGTGTCTTGTGAAGATGCCAGCTGTGAACATTCAATCTTGAGCGTCAAATTAATCTTGGGGGCCAAGGAGTGAAGTTGGACCATTTATTTGGTCAAGTGCCATGTGAGAGGGTGGCAGGGGAGGGGACAAACAGTACAGGGGTTGTTTTCTGGGTGTGTGGGTGTGTTGGGATTGGGGTTGTGAGTAAAACCCCTAATATTAATTAGGGTTTAGGTTAAACATGAAGGTAATTAAAATTGGGTTTTTGTTAGGGTTGACAGGATGAAGGTGGGGATTAGATCCGAATTGGGGATTAGGGAATTTAAAATGCTTGTTTAGTGGGAAATCTCCTTTTGACTTTTTGACCAGATTAATAAAACAGGGTATTAATTTGGGAGGGTATTGGGCTTAGTGGGTAAAGTGGGCTAGCATTGGGTATTTTCATTACCCATCCAAATTAGTTAACAGCCGTTTGATTTGTTTTCATTTCTAGTCCAAAAATTTCATGACCAGTCCAAAAGGTATTGCAAGTGTAGTCCTTTGGCAATTTAGGACTAACTTTTGCAATATAAATCAATTCCCAAGGGCCACTTTTGACATATCTTCAAACTCTAGGGACCTCTAAATATAAATGAAGTAATTTGAGGGGTATAAAGTGTCAAATCTTCAAAGATGAGGGACCATTCTTGCCAATCTTCAATTCTTCAGGGGTCTTTTTGCAAAATTCCAAACTTGGGCCCGGTTCATTGTGCGACTTCATTTCCCGTGTTCGTTTTTGGTTGATTCTTGTGATCTTTTGTCAATTCCTCAATATCCGTACCTAAAAATACACAAGTAACAAACACGAGCATATATTTGGTATATTTTATGATATTTAATGCATTTTAAGTCCGTTTTGGACGATGAGACCATGTATAAAATTCGTCTCATCACTCTCCCATACTAAACCATTGCCGTGCCCTCACGCAATGCTAGAATAAAGTATCATAGCATCTCTAAAATTCAATTTTATTCACTTTATTGAAATGATAAACTAGCTAAACTACTACTATTACTACTAGCGTTTTAGACATAATGTATGATTTTCATCGCAAAATGGGACGTTTAGGTTCATAGAACAAGAACACGTGAATGCTTCGTTAGAAATAATTTCATCGTCCTCGATTTTTACCTTAATTCCATGCCAAGCGTGCAACGAGATCATTGTCATTATCAGTTAGTAATGCTAACACTACTCATATGCCCTAATCACGTACTTATCCTCCCATTATTCCTAAGTTGTATCTCTTATATTTTATTTTGTCTTGAATGTTCACGAGGATACATTGTTTGACTTATGCGATAATAGAGATTTAGGTCTAAAAATAGAGTCCTAACGGTGTAACTAAGACCATAAAATCAATAACCCCTCCTAATAGACAACGATGTCAAAAAATTAAGTTGACAAGAAGAATCGATAAACACGGTTTTATAACGGTTTTGAACATGAGACTTATTACCAAGACTTTTATACGCCCCCTAACGGAAGGACCTTATTATCTTTGGTTTACCTCCATCTTTTATTCAACTTCGCAATGAAGCTTTTATTATGACTTCGGTCTTGCCTTGCCTTTTATTATCCGCCTCATCGGTGGTTTTATTAGCCAAAGACGTATATCCTCATGCTAAAGCGAATTTTGGATCTTTAAAGCTTCGAAGATTAAGGCTTGATTCACTTTCAATTTTGCATAGATTTTAGGCCTTGTGGGGCTTCAAATTGTTTGCTTGATTTAGGTGAGCACTTGAAATCTTATTATTGGGTGAAGCTTTCGATTATTCGGGTTGCCAATACTTCAAAACCGTGACGCTGGCGATACCTTAATGTCTTCCCAATTTAATTACACGGAAGCTACTAGAAAAGACTAGAAACCCAACAATCAAAACTAAACCGCTAAGTCAATATTTATTAAGCAAAAAAAAAATATATTTACAAGCGAAGGGAGAATAAGCAAACAACGAGAACACATGAGTTTTTGAAAGAATACAAGTACTCTACGTTTAGCATAGTAACTTATAATTAACTCTATCATTTCTCGTCCTCAATTTTAAGAGACTTAGCCTAATGTGTAGTTAAGGAATCAAAGCTAAGTGCTCAACACGTACGGTCGAGTCAAAAATTACTCTTATTCTCGCCATCGGAAAACCTACATTTGTGTCTTCAAACACTTATAAAACATGAGAAAAATTTAAAATTTGGCCATTTTTAGCCTTATTTTGCAACAAAAACGATAAACAAAAAGATAAACTTTGGAAAGCGTGAAGGTTTGGCAAGGCAAGTATCTATTCACCCCCCCCATACTAAAGTTAAACATTGTCCTCAATGTTTCGAGTCTAGGGGTGCAAACACCCCATACTAGAGACGTAGTCGAATGCCTAATCTAGCATGGAAAGGGTGTAACCAATAAATTAATAGCCGTTTATGAAGTGTGCTAAAAACCTAAGGTTAGAACATAAAAGGATATATCATTTGGATATTGGGAAAGGCCTCCAAAGCAAACGATCGAGTGCTCCCATAAAACGAACACGAGAGGCTCCAATCGTGAAGATCATGATCTAAAAACCACAATTCACAAACAACCATGGAACAAAGGTTGGAAGGGCACAAATCCCCTCACATTAACTACATTAGAAAGCAATAATATATACATGGATAAGCATGGGTCTCCCCCACGAGGCACCTTGTTTTTGATAACAGAGTCAAAAGCTCGACTCGAATCCCCAAAAATGTGATCATTTAGGGATAATCATGGTGTGGTCAATTTTTTGTGGGGCTTACATGATAAACAAGTCCCAAAACAACCGGTATTAAGGACTAAGTCCTTTGATGGTGCAAAATACCGGGATCGAAGATGGCGTTCTCGTTTTCATTCGAAAAACTAATCAACGCCACTTCAAGGTGTGCCAACAAAAACTCAAAGAGTTTCAAGAAAAGAGATGAGAAATAGAAGGGTGGGACAATGGGTAAGTCTCTAAAAACATGAGCTACTCGAGGTAGACTCGCACCAATCAAATGAAAAGATTTTCCATTTATTGCATCGGTGGAAGACCGAGATTTCCCTATATAAGCAATTCCGGGGTCAAATATCTCGTCCTCGGTGGAGAAAGGGGAGGGAACATAAGGGGATTCCCCCACACTAAGTCCACACAAAGCATCGTCAAAAGGAGTAGACGAGCTTGTAGTACTCAATACACGCGGTGATGACGGAGTTAGAGTTGTAGAAAAATCTTTTAAATCATATTCAAAATCTTTTCCTTTTTCATCTTTTACACTCTCCTTGTGAAAACCCGATTTGATTATGTCAAAAATATTTGGTGTATCTAAAGCAATGTTAGTCACACTAAAAATTCTCACATTTTGAAATCTTTTTGGTTTAGGTGGTGGCAAGTTTTCAAATCTTTTGTCAACAAAGAAAACCTCCCCATCGGGATCAACGTATTCATCATCCGAAGAATCACTCGAGATTAGAATCGTAGGCATAACACTCTTAACCTCCACCGGCGGAGGGGACGGAACTTCATTTTTCTCAACAACTCCTAAAACTCTATTGGAAATCTTTTTGCAAATGTTTTTGATGGGATTGACATTGTACAAAGATGTGATGGAATACACATGAGAAAGAGTGGAGTTTTGGGTTGCATTAATGACGAGTTCTTCCTCATTGAAACGAAGAGTGATTTTTCTTGCATGCACATCGATAAGTGCTCTCGAGGTATCCAAAAAAGATCGACCTAAAATTAACGGAACTTTAGGATCGATAGGAATGTCAACAACAATGAAGTCCACGGGATAATAGAATTTCCCCACTTTCACAAAGACGTCCTCGGCAACTCCACAAGCTAGAATCGTAGAATGATCGGCCATTTCGATTGACATTCTTGAAGGAGTGAGATTGGGAAGATTGAGCGATTTAAAAATCTCAAGAGGCATCAAATTAATACTAGCACCAAGATCGGCCAAGGCGTAGCATTCTTCCATGTCTTGGATAGCACATGGGATTAAAAACTTCCCGGGATCACCGACTTTTTGAGGTATGCGGCTTAGAAAAACCGAAGAACAACTAGACGATTTTTGCAATTTTTCTTTGTTATTCAACATACTTTTGAAGTTCGCGGCAAATCGAGGCATCATGACTAAGGCGTCGGCAAAACTTATATTAAAATGCAAGTCACGAAACATTTTCATGAAAAGTTCAAATTGATAATTATTTCGTTCTTGTGCCTTTTCCTTGTCTCGTCTTGAAGGGTAGGGTAAAGGTGGTGTGGGTTGGGGCAAAGTAGGCATAGGCATCGGCCTTGGAATCTCGGGTTCCATTATGGGTATTGGTTCAACCGTAGGTGTGGTTTGAGCGGTACTTCGTGGGCTTGTAATTTGCTCCTTTTCAACCATAACCTCTGGTTCTTTCTCTTTTTCCTTCTCCATAGAAGTACTAGGACGAGAAATGGGTTCTTTGAAAGTTTTACCACTACGAGTAGCAACAACCTTCAATTCTCCTTTCGGGTTCACGATGGTATCACTAGGAAGACCAACCGAAGAAGAGGGCTTACACATGATAGCTTCAAACATTTTAGCCATTCGGTCTTCAAACTTAGATTGCCTAGCATCCGCTTTTAACAACTCTTGCTTAATCTCATGTTGACCTTGCTCCATTTTTTGTTGATTTTGTTGGAGACGTGTGACATTTCCTTCCATTTTATTAGCATGAGTTTTAAGTTCATTAGCAAGTTCGTTTTTAAGCTCGTTTTTCAACTCGGATCTTAAGCTAACCATTTCACGTTGCATATTGTCAAACTTAGCATCATTAGCCTTAGCATAATTAAAAAACTCTCCTTGAAGATTTTTGGTGTGATCGTTTTGAAAACCTTGGGCATTGTTTTGAAAATCACAATTTTGGTTTTGGTTAGAAATTTGCCCATTACCACTTTGGTAATTACCTTTGTTATAATTCCTTTGATTTCCTTGGTAATTTCCACCTTGGTTGTTGTTGCGATAATTATTAGCATTTTGATTTGGTGGAGCTTGATTTTGGCGGGAACCTTGACCGATTTGGTTGTAAGTTCTCGTGGCTACAAAAGCATTCGAAGTGTTACCATCCGCGGTAATGCACTCGGAAAGATCATGAGCTCCCCCACATGACAAACAACTCTTAGAAACCGCTTTAACCAAAGCGGAATTGGAAGCTTCTTGAGCCTTCCAATGGGACATAAGGGTTGAAAACCTATCGAAAAACCGATTTTCTTCATTTGCTTCATCATGTAAGGCATTGATGGAACAAGACGATGATGAGCCCATTTTGGCAACACTCGGTGTGTGACGAGGGCTATAAACCTTAGACCTATTCTTAATTATGACCAAAGCTTCTTCAACCGTTTTACACAAAAAATTACCACCCGCGGCGGCATTTAAATAATCTCTTTCATGATCGTTAAGTCTATTGTAAAACGTGTCGATTTGATGCAAATCGGAAAAACCGTGATGAGGACATTCATGTAACATCTCCTTAAACCTATTCCAAGCCGTTGAAAAACTTTCATTTGATTCTTGTGAAAATTTAGAAATCTCATTTTTCAAATGCGTAGTCTTAGAGGGCGGAAAAAATTGGTTCACAAATTTCGAAACGAGATCCTTCCACGTCAATATAGAATTGGGTGGCTCTTTCTCTAACCAAATTTTAGCGGGCCTCGCTAAGGAATACGGAAAAAGCATCATCTTAATCGAGTCATTCGAGACATCCTTAAATTTGCACGTGGCGGTAAGACGATTGAATTGGCGGATATGGTTGTGAGGATTGTCCTTCTCATCACCACGGAATTTGTTGTTTTGGATCATCGACAACAAACCCGTTTTCACCTCAAAAATCTCCGCAAGGATTGCGGGAATCACAATAGCTTCTCCATAACCCTCGGTGGGTGCTTGAAGTAACTCCATCATAGTTCGATTCGCTATGGTTGGTTCTTCTCGTACAATGGGTTCGTCAATAGGAGATTCCTCACTAGAAGGAGTGGTTGATTTGTTCTTTCGTTTACGTGCACGTTTTGCTTTGTTACGAGTTAGCATAAACGTCACGTACAACGAGAAGGCGAGCAAAGAAGATTCGTTTTGGTGTTTTGTATTTTTCAATTTTTTTGTGGTTTTTGATGGTATAAACTTTTTTTGGAAATTGGTGAAATGTATTAGGTAGACAAAAATCTACAAATCTCCTCCTTAATCAAATCTCTTGATTGAAGAAGCCTCAAGGAATGAAAACGATCACGTGGAGTGAACGCCTTCGATGACTTTAGAACGATGGTGGAACACCAAATCGTTCAAGAGGGTTTAATCAATAGAAACCAAGAAAATATATATGATACGTAAGTAATACTTTGGGCGGCAAAACCCTCGATTCACTCTCAAAATCAAATACGCACAAGCAAGGGGAGAAACGAGGCGGCGCGAAGCACTTAAGAGCCTTTTTCCTTAGGATATATTTTATAATATCCGCCTTATACCCACCTTATAGTTTGTATTATCAAGATTAAGCTTCACGAAAGTATTTATCTATTTTTGCCTTTTTTTCTTTGGTTTGAGACTCGAATACAATGATTGGGTAATGACCTCCCAAATCAAGGTTGTGATTTCTCACGTATTTGGAGTACTTGTGAATTTATTGTTCTACGTATACAATATAGTAATAATATTCACACAAAAACCGAAAAAACGATAATACGTATTAGTAGAGTGCTACTAATACAAATACTATTTATGGCTAGTATAAAAAAAACAACAATTGCAATCAAAACACAACACGCCTCCCCGGCAGCGGCGCCAAAAATGATGTAGTGTTTTGTATACCCTTTTAGGAAAAAGAGTACGATTTAGGAAAACCGTGTGTGTATGACCCTAATGTGAAGTGAGTTCGTTCTCGAGAAGGCTAGTGCGTTGTGAATTGAATTGATTTGATTGATGATTTAATTAAGAAGAAAAGAAAGGAAAGAAAGGAAAGAAAAGACGGTTACGAAAACGGATTAAACTACGACGAAAAAGGCGTAAACGTAAAACCGTAAAACTACAAAAATTAAAATTTTAACCTAAAAATTCCTAAAAATTACTGAAAATCCACAATAAAATTCTAAGAGTTTACAAAAAATCCAAACTTGTTAAAACCTTTTAATTAATTAAATAATGACTTTTTAATGCTAATTAAAGCCCTAAATATAAAAATTAATTATTAAAAAGCCCCAAATAAGATTTTCAAGTTTATAAACCTCAAAAATGACCTAATTAAGCTAAAAACTATTTTTAGCAATTTTAAAACCAAATTAAACTATTTTTAATCACTTAAAAACTATTAAAATCTATTAAAATTTAAATTAATTCTAGAAAATAAATGAAAAGTCCTAAAAAGATTTGGAAAGTGACAAAATTCCTAATTATGTGTCCTTAACCTAGAAAAATAAAAAAAGTAGAAAAAACAAACTTTCTATTTTTGGGAATAAAATAATATTAAAATAATCAAAAAATTCAAAAGATTAAAAATAAATTCTAAAAAATTTCTAAAAACCTAAAATAATATAACTAAGAGAAAAATGAAAATAAAAGTTCCTAAAACCTTTTTTATAATTTTATATTAAATTTTAAAGTTTAATAAAAAACCTAAAATCAAATAAAATTAAAAATTAAAGTTTTTGAAAACCTAAGTGGATGTAAACCTCAAATATATTAAAAAACTAAAAATTATTTTTCTAAAAATTAAAACTACCTTTTTCTATATTTTTACTATTAAATAAAAACCGGGTAATAAAAAAATGAATAAAAAATAATAAAAGAAAAGGAAAAATGCAAACCTAGCGTAGAAAAATCCTAAACTATAATGCTAACCTAGGAAAAATAAGCTGAAGCAAAATAGCTTATTGAACAAGCTTAAAAAGCCCTAAATAAGCTACGGCTTATATTTAAAATCCCAACTCAAAAAACTGCTTAAATGAATTTGTGTTGCACCCTTGGTCAGTAAAAGACCCAAGGGCGCGACGGTAAAGTGTGTGTGTGTTGAGAGGAGTGGCGCAGGTTCGAGTCCTGGCCAGTCCTTTTTGTGTTTATTTTTTTTTTACTTTTTTAAACTTTAAAAAACTTGATCCTGCCAACTCTTTAATCCACAAAATACAAACAAAATCCAATTTTATCAAGATTCTAGCACAATTTGAGCAAAAACGTACCCAGTTTCTTTTTGAAGAACACAAGTAAAGTGGATATCTTCACTTGTGCATGATGGAACAAGAGGACTTGTTTTAGCTTTCTTTGGATGATTGATTGGACAATATGGCACCCTTGTACTCTTTGGAGTACAAGGAGTCAAACTAAACAAGAAATCAAGCAATAAACTTCCACAGAATCACAAAAACAAGTACAAGAAGGCAATTGAAGGTTGCTGATGTATTCTATGCAGGTCTGGTGGCAAAAGGGCTATATACTAGCACAAATTCGACTTTCAAAGCTTCAAGGCTAGCACACAAGATTACCTAGTGACATACAAACCTAACACAAACCTAAACAGACCTATATTCTAGCAGCCTATCAATTTTGATGATCAAATTTCACATAAACAAGCAAAAAAAAGCACTTGACTGTTTTATGCTATGTTATCCAAATTTTAGCATTCAAATGACTAAAGCCCTATCAATAATGAAAACAAAACTAGCATGTGACCTAACACTACACTATCAAGTATGTATAGCAGGTTTGAACTTCAAAAATCTTTCAAAATTTCTTAAATAAACCCGTATCCAAACACCCCTTAAAAATCTTGAAATGAAATTTTTCAAAGAAAATTACACCAAATCAACTCCAAACTGAATCCTATTGCTTCTAATATACTTAATATCCTAAATTAAACAAAATCCAACCACATAAACAGCACTTAAACAGCTTTAATAGAAAATCACACCCAATCACATGAAACTTGAAAAATGAAAAAGGGACAAGGATTTACCTTGTGGGACCCACATCCAGGTCCCACAGTGGTTGAGGAACCACCTCCAAACAAACTCGGGTTTGTGCAGATCCTTGATCAAAACAAGTCTCCGAAACCTGCTAAAATAATGGAACACAAGCAATACTATATTCTGATTTTTATGAAACCTTTTAAAACTTTCTTTAAAGCTTTCTCAATCAACTTAAGACTTTCAAACAACCTTAACCAAACAAGTTACAACCCTGAAATCCAATTCTCAAAACAAAACCTCACCAAGAAAATCCAATTTCAGAAACTTTGAAAATAAATTTTGAAAACTCAAAATACTTCACCAAATTTGTGGAACTCAGAATCTTAGCCAAATTAATACCAACTTTTTAAATAAAATAAAAGGAATTACATTTACTCTTAAAATACCAACTTTAATCAATTAAAAAAGGAATTACAATAATTTGCTAAAAAAACTGGAACAAGAATAAAGGTCACAAGTCGACCTCTATTTATACCAGAAGTAGAACTATCTAGAAATCTTAAAACTAATGCTAAACCCTAGCTCTTGATTTCCTGAAATGCCCTTGAGAAAAGTCTTGAAATTGGTCAAAATTTGCTCCCATGTGATTCTGTTGGTGTCTTGTGAAGATGCCAGCTGTGAACATTCAATCTTGAGCGTCAAATTAATCTTGGGGGCCAAGGAGTGAAGTTGGACCATTGATTTGGTCAAGTGCCATGTGAGAGGGTGGCAGGGGAGGGGACAAACAGTACAGGGGTCGTTTTCTAGGTGTGTGGGTGTGTTGGGATTGGGGTTGTGAGTAAAACCCCTAATATCAATTAGGGTTTAGGTTAAACATGAAGGTAATTAAAATTGGGTTTTTGTTAGGGTTGATAGGATGAAGGTGGGGATTAGATCCGAATTGGGGATTGGGGAATTTAAAATGCTTGTTTAGTGGGAAATCTCCTTTTGACTTTTTGACCAGATTAATAAAACGGGGTATTAATTTGGGAGGGTATTGGGCTTAGTGGGTAAAGTGGGGTAGCATTGGGTATTTTCATTACCCATCCAAATTAGTTAACAGCCGTTTGATTTGTTTTCATTTCCAGTCTAAAAATTTCATGACCAGTCCAAAAGGTATTGCAAGTGTAGTCCTTTGGCAATTTAGGACTAACTTTTGCAATATAAATCAATTCCCAAGGGCCACTTTTGACATATCTTCAAACTCTAGGGACCCCTAAATATAAATGAAGTAATTTGAGGGGTATAAAGTGTCAAATCTTCAAAGATGAGGGACCATTCTTGCCAATCTTCAATTCTTCAGGGGTCTTTTTGCAAAACTCCAAACTTGGGCCCGGTTCATTGTGCGACTTCGTTTCCCGTGTTCATTTTCGGTTGATTCTTGTGATCTTTTGTCAATTCCAAAATATCCGTACCTAAAAATACACAAGTAACAAACACGAGCATATATTTGGTATATTTTATGATATTTAATGCATTTTAAGTCCGTTTTGGACGATGAGACCATGTATAAAAGCCGTCTCATCAAATATACAGTAAATATTAGATGTCATACATATGTGAGAGTTGGCCTCGCACTCTTTTAAATGTTTTTATGAAATGTTTTATAAACCCGCGAGGGAGATAACATGTTAGTTTTGATAAAATAGGACACCATTTGTCCCGATTGTCTGTTTATTAATTTGGACCCGAAAGATTGTATGACCCGATGAATGATTATATGACCCGATGTATGAGATAAAATGGATTATTAAAGTTAGGTTATGTCACTAAAAGTCCCATTAGCATGAATTGTGAACTACCAGGATTTGGTAGACGCTTATGCATATAATAGTACTATTTGGGGACGATCACCCTAGTTCGCGCCTTAACGGTTGATCCCCGTCGTGCCACATTGATTGGTAAGCGAATTTATGTATGAGAAGATTTCCATAGCGTGATTTTTGTGACGACACGCTAACTTAGATGGGCAAATTAAGTTTCGGGTTAGCTACCCGTTGTTTGTTGTAGTAAGGTAACAATTTCATGCGGCTTATAATAATCCAAATAACGAAATACTGCTATACGCACTGAATTACAATGAATTGCCTGACTAGCAATACGGGGTCTTATTATTGATTTTATGTTCGTGTTTTGGTTTTACATACCATATTCATATAACGGTTTTTTTTTTACTTTATACAACTTTATAAAACGTATTGTATGATGTTTTACGAATTTGGCTCGTATAATAATTTAGAAGGCAAAAGCCTATATTATGATTTTTGATAAGGATTTGTATAAAATGACTTTGGCTATTTTATGCCTATTACAAGGATTTGTACAAACTAATTTTCGGTGATAATTTTATACCGATGTTATATTAATGGTTTTATTAAACTCTATGAATTCACTCGGCGTTATCGCTGACCCTTTTCTTTTAACATGTATTGTCTCAGGTACTTGAAGGCAATTCTCGGGAAGACAACAAGAATTCATGGCCCGCACTTAAATAACAATTTCCATTCAAATGTTTTGTATAAATTGTATGAAATACTATGACTTGGGACCTATGTAAATTGGATATTTATGAATGAAAATGCTTTATTATGAAACGACGCAATTTTTTTTTGGCGTTGTCTATGATGTGAGTAATGTGCTATTCCGTAACACCAACGAGTCTTCTGCTGTATTGAATTGAGTAAAATTGGGGGTGTTATAATCAAATTTCCCCAAATAGTCACTAGTATTGAGAATGGTGACAGGACAGCCAAACGGTTTCAAATGATTAATGCTTGGAACTTTGGTTGTGAGTAGCTCGTAGGGATTCTTATTATGAGGATTTGTAATGGAAACCCTATTCAACACATAACACGTAGTGTTGACAGCTTCTATCCAAAACATAGTCAAAAGCTTCGAATCAGCAAGCATGGTTCTTGCAGCTTCTATAAGGATCCTGTTTTTCCTTTCTGCAACACCATTCTGTTGAGGAGTCCTGGAAGCACTATAATCTCTTTTGATACCTTTTGAATTGCAAAGTGCTATAAGGTCTACATTCTTGAACTCAGTTCCATTGTCACAACGAATACCTTTTACCTTCTTGGACAGCTGATTTTCAATGAGGGCAATGAAGTCTTTTAAAATGGGGTAGGTCTCACTTTTAGTAGCAAGAAAGAAAACCCATGAAAACCTGCTATAACCATTAGTTACCACAAGACAGTTGTGTTTATGGTCAATTCTCCTAATTGAGGTAGGACCAAACAGATCCATATGTAGTAACTACAAAGGTTCAGTTATTAAGCTGAGAGCAGTAATGGCTTTGAAGGATGCTTTGTGTTGTTTGCCTTTGCTGCAAGCAAGGCAATAGATGTCATTCTTAAAAGTTTTCGGAGGTAAACCAGAGACCAGGTTCATATTAGCCAGCTTGTGAATAGTCTTGAAGTTTACATGCCCCATCCTCCTATTCCATTTAGTGGCTTCATCTTCTGATGCTTTGGCAACCAAGAAAGCTAGTTGACCAGTAGGATTAACTTCATTCAACTTGATATTGTAGAGGTTATGTCTTCTTGGGATTTTGAGTAGAACTTGGGAGTCATCTGGTAACTTAAAGTCTTTGGACAACACCAAGCAATCCGTATCCATAAAGAGGACAAAATGCTTGTTGTCACAAATTTGAGAAACAGAGATCAAGTTGAAGTGTTGAAGTTCTTCCACATAGTAAACCTGCTCAAAATTAAGGTTAGGGGTCTGAATAGTTCCTTTGCCAGAGATCCTTCCTTCACAACCACCAAAGTACACCTTCCCGCCTTGAAATGATACAAAGTTAGTCAAAAGTCCTTTACTCCCAGTCATGCTCCTAGAGCATCCACTATCTACAATTTCAAGAGATGGATCTTGGTATGGATTAATGTACAACAACACAAAGAATATGTAACAGTTAGTGTCTTAAGGGTACCAAAACCATTTCTGGCTTGAGTCTGCCTTGTGGATCATTTTTAGATAGCCATGGAGATTGATGAGATCCACTGTTGTTCTTGTGGTGCCTATGCATTATATGGGTTTTATATTGTGACCAAGAACAACCTGCTGAGGGCTTAACAGCAGAACCCAAATTTCCCAATCCAAAATGCATTTGGTTTGTAGTAGGAGCATAATTCTGATTAAAATTTTGAAAATAATTGGTGGTTGGTCTATTAGGGGTATAGGTATTGCTTCTCCAAGTAGTAGAAGCTAAAGGAGAGGTCCTTCTAGTAGAAGGAAAAGATGGGGCACATGGACATAATACTCTAGAAGCAAACCCCACACCAATAGGAGCAGCTCCTAGTGGACCAGGAGTACCATAAGAGATACAGCCTATAGGCTTTTTATCATAGACATCACAATCTTTAATCGAATGAAATTTACTACCACAAATAGAGCATGTTTTAAAAGACCTTTTATTCAAATGACATTGTTTTGAACTGCTATTCTTATTACAAACAACTCTAGGAGAATCAACATTCCCAGAATTCAGAAAACCAAAATAAAAAACAAAAGAGGTAGAAGCAGTAGCAACTCTCTCATCACTCATCCTAGCACTAGAAGCAGCAGTGTCAATTGGCTTGGGACTCGACAGACTTGACTCTTCACTTAAACCACATGATGCATAGTCACTTGCCTTGTCACTGAATGTACAAGAGACAGAGTCATTAGTATTAGTAGAGCTTTTTGGTACTCATGCATCTGTGATTCATCGAAGTCTTTATGCATGGATGTGGGCATAAATGTTCATGTAAGAGGTGGATGAACAACATGCATTGCTCTAGCTGGTTTTAACCTATTGTAACTAGGTTTTCCCTCCTTCTCTTTTTCAGGATCAAAGACACTTGAAAATGATAAATCAAAAACATCATTTGGGAAAATATAATTGTCAAATCCTAACCCCCTTTTAGTTCTACCAGACATACTGCTATCAATTAGTTTGGAAAGATTCTTGGGTGCTTTTTGCCATTTATCAAATTTTAATAGAGTAGCATCCAATTTTTCTTGTATATCTTGTTTTGCCTGAATACTCTTAGTATTAAGTTTTTCAGTGTACTTAAGCAAGTTAGTGGTATTCTCTAAATCAATACTGAAGACCTTAATCTTATCTTCATACTTAAGTTGAGTATTTTGAAACCATTAATTTTGTTGTTCTAAAGTTTTGAGAGAACTCTTATAAGCATGAACTTCTAAAAAATGCTTGTCATTTTGAGCATTTAGTTCATTACATTGTGTTAAGAGGTCAGCATATTTATCATCACAACCAAGAGGGAAATTTTGTACCTAAGGAGATATTCCCATGAGAGCAAATTCCTCTACTTCCTCAGCCTTAGATATGTGGCCAGCAATCATAGCAAACATATGAGTACCAGACTCCAATGGTTCCAAGGTGAGAGTCTCATGATCATTCCAGTTGACCATGGTATCAACATATACCAAAGCTTTCTTTTTCTCTTAAAGGTCTTGAACCTTGAAAGCTAAATACCTGTTCTTCTCCTGGTCATTTTTATTAGGGCATTCCTAGCAAAATGTCCTTGCTGATGACAGTTGTAGCATTTCACTTTGCTTCTATCAAACATGGCAGGCTCTCTTGGGTTGTAGCTGCCGCTTGAGATCCATTTCATCCAAGTCAAGCTTATCAACCTGTTTGAAATCATCAAAAGCTAGCTACTGTTATGGATCAACTTTATCAACAAAGGAGTGAAGAACTGTTTCTACCATGCTACTGGTCTTGAGTTTAGATTCAGGAGTAGGAGTATGTTGTGAGGACAAAGTATAGCTAGGGCTACTGGTATAGGGCATTGGACAGGAGCCCATGGAAATCACAAAAGCAGAATTAGTAGGAGTAGAGTAGGAGTCACTTAGGTATCCTCTCACATGAGACTCAAAAGTTTTGAGTTTATAGAATAAGTCATCAAAAGAGAGATATTCAAGGCCTCCTTTTTCTTTTAGAGAGATGACTACCTGATTCCATGAATGAGGAAGAGCTCTAAGAAACCTGGCATTGATGTCTTTATTCTCTAGTTTGGATCTGAGTTGATTCAATTCACTAGGAATCTTTTGAAACCCGTCATAGCCTTGATGAAGACCTTTTGTCTTAGAAATCTTGAATTCTGTGAATTCATCTCTCAGCATGGATCTGTGCATCTTCTTCGATTCTTCATTCACTCTAAATCTTGCCTTGATGTCATTCCAATTTTCCCTAGCATCATCCAAGTGATAGAAATCACCCATATGATCATCAGGAAGAGATTGAAGCAAAATAGTTTTTGCTTTGATTTCCTTTTGTACAGCTGTTATTTCTTCATGAGATTTAGGATCCAGAATGATGATCTGACCATTCTTGTCTTTACCAGTTTTCTTTTTGTTGTTGACATTCTGAACAATCTTCCGCAAGTCTAGATTAGTGTTGGTGATCCAGCACTCCATCTTCATGGCCCAACTATCATACTCTTCCTTCTTCAGGAGTGGGAATTTTCATTTGTATTAAAAACAGTAGCAATGATTTGTTGTGTTTGTTGTGTTGTGGTGGTGCTTGGTTGTCCTGTTTCATTAGAACTAGAAGCAGACATGATTAGACGAAAATGTTAGAAAACAAAAATGGTTCTTCTTATGCAGAGACTATCCCAGGCTCTGATACCACTTGTTGGGTCCACTAGTTGTACATCTTGCAGCCTGTTAAGGATGGTGAACGACTTCTATAATCATAAGTCTATTCACAGAGAGAATATAATGAAATAGAAAGTATTAGTGTGGAATACAAATACTAGGAACAAGAAGAAACATAATAACTAGATAAATAACTTGATCCTTTCTGATGATTTCTACTATATTGATATGAAATGAATAATGGTGAAGGTGTATACAACCCTTCCTTTTATACTACAAGGAAACCCTAAATGACATTAAACACAAAACATGCAACTCTTGATATGCATATCCTTTCCTAAGATATCTCATGCATATCCTAACAAACTACTAAGAATAATACTGTTTGACTTCCAACTAGACCAGGAGCACGTGTTGCTCCTACTACTACTAGGACCAGGAGGAACTACATACCTCCTAGTTCATCTATTACAAATAGCCTTTTACATAGGTCCTAACACTATTTGATTTATTTATTACACAATAAATTGTTATTATGTGTTTATGATTTAGTTTTTTTTACTTGTTTATATTAAAAATTGTTGAATTGTTGTAAACAAGGGTTTTTTTTGAAAAGAAATAACATGGACTAAATCATATTTAAATAAAGATTTGTTAGAGATCTAAATTACATAAGATTACTTTGATTGGTGAATTGCAATAATAATCTAACTGCTACTTCTTTTGACAAACTATATACTCGGTGTAACGCACCGCTGCTCATGTACCCGGTTAAGGAAGGAGGTCTTATGCCATTAGTCGCTGAACAAATTCCCGGCTCGCCTATGCGTCAAATTGAAATTACCTACGATTATTTATTGAATTATACCTTAAGGTTGATTTACGGCAAATTCACATACGAAACACAATGAATAAGGGTATTGCTTTGTGCGTAGCCGAGTTCTAGCAAAAGTACGTTGTGAATAGTTGTGGGTAAATTCTTTAATTGGTTTCAACCAATACCTCAGCATAATTTATGTAGAAATTTAGTCTCGTGAAAAAGTTTAATAAATGTTTTATTAAACTTATGCTATGGAGTTGTATGCATGATTCTCCACACATTGATTTGACATCAAATTTATACCCTTATAATTTAAGTCGAATGCTCCTAATTGACGAACACTTGAAATTACTACGTCGTCAAATGATATTTTTGGATGATGTTGTAATGGAGAGAAAACTTTCATAGAATGAGAATTCGTATGATGGTTTTACGTTACTCAGATTAGACGACTTAATTAAGTTAGTCAGTGAGATCTGGAAACTTAAGGCATTCAGAAAGGATGAAACATGTTTACAATGTAAAACGTTTTTTGGCAATGTAATTCCCTTAAATATCTAGAAATTGAAAATTATTTGTCAATTGAATTGTTCGACAAGTCGCTACATTGAGCACACTAATGTAATGGATCTATGTCAATATAGTTCTAGGATTCAAGGAAAATAATATGGTTTTTAAACCAGGGTAATTTTATTTTATTGAAAGTATTTTGTTATTGAAAATACTAATATTTAAACTTATTTCTATAGAAATGGCTCAACCCGACAATAACACTATAAAATCTGCGTTCAAAAAGTTCTTTGATCGTCCTGAATTTAAACATCAATGATTGGTACCTCTCACTAAGAATTGTCTTGAGAGTAGCGGGTACTATTGATATCTTGACTACTCCTTATCCGGATGATCTTGCTGAAGGAGCATCTGATGCGCAAAGGCTTGAACACGCTGCTAATGTTAAGAAGCACTCTGAGGTGGCTTGCTTAATGCTAGGAAAAATGGCTCCTCTACTTCAACAGAAGTATGAGCTATTTTCACCTAAGCGAATGCTTGATGAGCTCAAGGATATGTTAGAGAAGCCACAAGCTGTGGAGATCTACGACTTAGTAGATGCTTTGCATAGCTGCAAGCAAGCTCCTTGAAAGTCTGTTAGTGCCCATTACTTGGAGATGAGGGGTTATATGGAACAGCTCATTGCACTAGGACAACCCTATGATCATAATATGGCTATCAACTTGATCAATAGGTCCCTTAACAAGGACTTCAATGATTTTGTTCGAAACTATAATATGCATTGCACGGGGAAGTCAATTAATGATTTGCATGCAATGCTCATTGACTATGAAAAGGGGTTAAAAGACAAGGCATCTACTTCTACGCCTCCTCTACTAACCATACAAAGGAGTAGAGTGAGTAAGCCAAAACCGCAAGCGAACAAGAAGAAAGGAAAAGGCAAGGGTGATAAGGGAAAACAAGTTGCGACTTATTCAAAACCTAAGTAGAAACTTGTCAAGAAGAATAGATCTCAGAAGGATGAGACTTATCACCATTGCAAGACAAGTGGTCACTGAAAGAAGAATTCCCTCTTTACCTAGAAGAGTTGCGAGAAATAAAGAAGTCTGAACAGAGCGCTGCAGCTTCAGGTACTTTATTTATGATTGAATTGTTCAATTTAATGTACAAATTAAATTCCTGGATATATGAGACGGGATGCGGTATTAACATTTGTAATACGCTGCAGGGATTTAATCTGGAACGAAAGCTTTCCTACGGAGAACAATCTCTGCAAGTGGGCAATGGCGCACAAGCAGCAGTTGAAGCTATAGGAACATTTAATTTAGTTTTACCTTCGGGTTTAGTACTGATTTTAAATGATTGTCATTATGCACCTACATTTGTAGGGGTGTTATTTCCTTTTCTTGTCTGTTGAATAATGGATTCGTTCACAATATTGATAATAATGGAATTTCTATTTGGAAAGATGGCATGATAATGAATCCAAGAATAATAACAATTATGTCTTTAGCATGAATAAGAAGAGAAAGTTTGACAAGAACTCTTCTTATCTTTGGCATTGTAGACATGCCCACATTAGGAAGACTCGTATACAAAAGCTTCAACGTGAAGGTCTTTTGGAAAATGTCAATGATGAATCATTTGATAAATGTGAGTCTTGTATCTCTGGAAAGATGACCAAGAAACCTTTTAATAGCAATATTGAAAGAGCTACTGATCTACTTGGATTAATACATACTAATGTATGTGGACCACTTAGACATGTGTCAAGGAAAGGTGCTAGCTACTTCTTAACATTTACTGATGATTATAGCCGTTATGGTTATGTTTATTTAATTAAGCATAAACATGAGGTATTTGAAACATTCAAAGTGTTCAAAGCAGAAGTAGAACTGCAGCTAGGAAAGAAGATTAAAGATCTTCGTTCTGATAGAGGTGGTGAATATTTAAGTCAAGAGTTTATAGATTATCTAAGTGAGAATGGAATTGTTCAGCATCTTACTTCTCCCTATACTCCACAAAAAAATGGTGTATCCAAAAGGAGAAATCGTACATTATTAGACATGGTACGATCTATGTTTAATCTTACAACTTTACCTTTATCCTTTTTGGGATTATGCTTTAGAATCTGTTATTCGCATTTTAAATATGGTTCCCACAAAGAAGGTCGAAAAGACATCATATGAACTATGGCATGGCAAGAAGCCATATTTGTCTTATTTAAAGGTCTGGGGTTGCGAGGCGTATGTGAAACATAACTCGGGTGACAAACTCCAACAACGATCTATGAAATGTATCTTTGTAGGATACCCTAAGGAAACTTTGGGTTGCTACTTTTATTATCTACTTGAGAACAAAGTGGTTGTTGCTAGGTATGGAGACTTCCTTGAAAGTGATCTTGTAAATCAAGAATTCAGTGGGAGAAATTATGATCTTGGAGAGAGTCATATAGGTACATTACCTTCTGAAAACACTAGCGATGTAACTTTTGTAGAAACAGAAAGTCTGGCGGTTCCACCAGAATTATTTCCTCTGCGTAGATCCGCAAGGATTAAAAACGCAAATAGCAATATATGTCTTAACATAGAGGGTTATGATGAAGTAGGGGATCTTGGTAAACCTGCTAATTATAAATCCGCCATACTTGATCATGAAAAGGATAAGTGGATGGTTTCTATGGATGAGGAAATGAAATCCATGAGAGTTAATGATGTTTGGATTCTTGTAGATCCACCACCAAATGCTAAATTAGTGAGACATAAGTGGATATACGAGAAGAAAACCGACATGGACAGAAAAGTACAATCCTATAAAGCTCATTTAGTAGCTAAAGGTTTTACTCAAACTTTTGGCATAGACTACGAGGAGATATTTTCTCCTGTAGCAGATTTAAGAGCTATTAGGATTCTCATAGCTATAGCAGCATACTATAACTATGAGATATGGCAAATGGATGTTAAAACTGCCTTCTTAAACGGTCGCTTAGATGAAGAAATCTATATGCAGCAACCAGAAGGGTATGGTGATCCTGAGAATCCAGGACACCTGTGCAAACTTCAAAGATACATTTATGGTTTGAAGCAAGCATCACGTCAATGGAATAAACGATTTGATGAAGAAATCAAAAAGGTTGGATTCATTCAGAATCATGATGAGCCATGTGTATATCACAAAGCTAGTGGGAGTTATGTAGTACATCTAGTTCTATATATCGGTGGCATATTAATCATGGGAAGTAACATTCTGAGACTTAAAGTTGTTAAGGATTATCATAATAAATGTTTTTCTATGAAGGATTTAGGAGAAGCTGCATACATTCTGGGAATTAAGATCTATCGGGATAGGAAAAGACGGTTAATTGGTCTAAGTCAAGATGCTTATATAGATAAGATATTGAAGAAGCATAACATGCATATTTCCAAGAATGGTTTTCAACCAATGGAAGTTAAGCATAATCCGAGTCATGAGATGGGTTCATCTACTATTGAAGAGGAGCCATACATGCAGAAGGTGCCTTACGCTTCGTGTGTAGGACCTATTATGTATGTTGTTAGATGCACAAGGCCTGATGTGGCGTTTGCTCAGAACATGGTCAGTAGATACCAATAGAATCCAGGGAAGCTCCACTGGACTGCTGTTAAACATATTCTAAAGTATTTGAAGAGTATGAAAGATATTTTTGGTATTTGGAGGGAAACCAGACACATAACTGAATGTGACAGGTTTCTGTGATGCGTCCTGGCAATGTGATAAAGATGATACGAAGTCTCAGACGGGTTACGTTTTTGTTATCAATGGAGGAGCAGTTGACTTAAAGAGCAAGAAGCAAACAACGATTGCAGTGCATGCTACTAAATCTGAGTACATGGCTGCTTCAAAAGCTACAATGGAAGCTGTTTTGATTAGGAAATTTATTGGAGATCTTGGAGTGATGCCTTCAATTAAAGAACCTATTGATATGTATTGTGACAATTATGCCGCAATAATATTCACCAATGATTCTGGAGTCATGAAATGCGCCAGACACTTTAAACGTACACATCACTACGTCCGGGAACAAGTCGAAGCTCGTGAAATAAAATTAATAAAATTTCACACGGATGATAACGTAGCTGATCCTTTAACTAATGCTTTGCCTAGACGAAAGGTAGTTAAGCATGCCAAGGCGATTAGGCTGCAACTAGCTAGCAAACTCATGCAATAAATCTGTGATTAGTATTTAGATAAAGGATGTTATGACATTATTATTTAAGAAAGTAAAGATTAGGTTTCGTTTATTCTTATTATTTAATTTACTATCCTATTATACATGTTTTAATCCATGAATAAATGTTATGCTAAATGTCTGTTGTCGATTAATAATATGGGAATATTACTAAATTAAGACAAATCAAAATAGCGATAGAGTATACTTGAAAGTATATGGATCGATTTTGGATGATATTCGATTGGACTTATCCCAACTATATGATTCTACTTTGTGTATCTTTGTCATCAAGTAAATCATAAATAGTTATCCTTAGACTTGAGATACCAGGAAACTGTTATGAATCTAGTGCATCTCTGTGGAATAATCTAACGCTAAACGTAACTGGTAGCTATAAGGATTATTTTCGGAAGTGTTGCAAAATTCATAAGTTTTACTCGTAGTCAATATGGAATTTATTTCCTCCAATTTCGTTTTGGAGTTTAATACAGCTGGGCCCCTCGTGGGATTAGTAAGATGTTTTTGTGGCCACACCCAAATTTGTTTTGGTAATCTTGCTGTATATGTGAACGAGAAACAGAATGGTTAATGAAAGGAATGACTGAGATCTATATACTTATTAACGTTGTATTAGAAATAAAAGGATAATAATAATGATGAATCATTAAAAGGTTTTATCCAGGAGACCTTACTCGAGTTGTATTAGAGACATTGCTAAGTGTAACTAGACACTAGTCAATGTAATCACGATATTCGAAATATGTCCAAGTGGAACTGAAAGTTTATGGAATTATATTTAATAGTCATGTGATAGGATCGAACTCAAGATTACGGGATTGCACTCAATATGTAAAGAGTTAACTTATTTAATAGTATATTTATTGTATTTATTAATTTATTTAATAAATATATATTTATGTATTTATTAAATTAACTAAGCTTTAACTTTAACGACCGTTAAATATTAAAATTTATGTACAAACGATCGTTGTGGAACAAACAAGAGAAGGAAAGAAGATTCTGGAACACCCTTTGGGGGTGTTGCCGACTTTCGACACCAAAGGGGAGGGGGAAGGGAAAATGGAAACTTGTCACTTGCCTTTTATTTGTTTATCTTGGACTTCAAGTTATTGAGGCCTATATAAACATCCCTATACCCTCATAATTCACACACAATCTTCCTCCCTTCTTCTTTGGCCGATCGACTCAAACAAACCCACAAGGGTTTCGGTTTAATTTTTCTTGGTATTTGGTTTGCTATAAATCTAGTCCAAGCCCTCTCTAGGGTTGTTGGGTAGATTTTCCACAAGCTTTAAGCTCGGTTTACACGTGCTAGAATCACGGTTAGCTCGTTGTATTACGTGTGTACAAGATCGGAATATAGTCTTACTTTAGACTATATCTTGGTGATATACGGTATTAACCCGAATTGCTGACTCGTTCTTCTTCTTGTGGATTTGCTTTAGCGTAAAGGTATGTAACCCTAATTCGATGTATTATAATTATGTTATTATTATAATTGTGTTATTATTTTTCGGATGAAAGACGAAACAACGCTAATCCAACCATAAGCAAAACCCCAAAGGGGTAGAAGAAAGTAGATAAGAAGTAGAAGGGTGGGGCAATATCATGAGCTACTCGCGGTAGACTCGCACCAAGCAAACAAAAAGATTTTCCATTTATTGAATCGGTGGAAGACCGAGATTTCCCTTTAAACGCGATTCCGGGGTCGAATATCTCATCCTCGGTGGAGAAGTGTGAGGAAACATAAGGGGCTTCCCCCACACTAGAACCACACGAAGCATCGTCAAAAGGAGTAGACGAGATCGTAGCACTCAATAAACATGGTGATGACGGATTTAGACATGTAGGAACATCATTCAAATTAAATTTAAAATCTTTTCCTTTTTCATAGTTTTTAAACTCTTTATGAAAACCCGATTGAATTATGTCGAAAATATTTGGCGTTTCAAAATCAATATTAGTCACGCTAAAAAACCTCACATTTAAGTCGTGGGTGGGGGTGGTGGATTGTATCAGTTCTCAAAACGTTGATCAACAAAGAACACCGCCCCCTCGCGGTCAACATATTCATCATTCTCGTCGATCTCATTGATTTCTTCATCGTGGATAGGCTCGTCAAACCAAGGTTTGTCGTTGCCCTCATTAATGATTTTAGAAACTCTCTCAAAGAGATCACGATCAAGCACAAAACCATCATTCTTTGGTGGGGATCCTTGATAAGTTAGATCCTCACGAATGTGGTAAACGTCATTCTCACTTGAGGAGCGTTGATAAGGTAGCTCCTCTAGAATGGGATTTTAGGTCACGTGACTTGTTCGTCATTATGAATGAGACGTTCCAACTCATCAAGTTTGGCCTCGATATTGGAAAAATCAACCTCACTTGTAGGTGGAAATAGAGGTAAAAGAGAAATCTCTCGTTCAATAATTTCCTCAATCTCGGGCTCGAATTCAAAATCATCATAATCACCACAAGAAGAATTATTTTTGGGAGAAGAAAAAATAGCTTGTGGGTTTTTGAGTATGTGATCAATTTCCGCAAAATCACCATCATCATCATCAAAGAAAGAGTTGATGTGGAACTTTAAACTACCAAGCCTGTTATAAACTACCAAGCCTGTTATAAACTACCAAGAACTATAAACCAACAATTAAGGAACTTTAAACTACTTACTAACTATCTTAAAAAGCAATCAAACAAAATCCACAAAATCTCAAATCTATATAAGAAAGTCACAAAGCAAGGGGTGTTCACACTTACCAAAGTGGATGCCACTGGCCTTCTTTGGGTTTCTCTGAGCTAAAAAAGAGCTTATGAAGTGATTGAATGGTCTCATTGGTTGGTAGTTCTACAACAGAACTCAAGGGGGGTTCCAAGGAATACAACAGTCCTAAACATACACAACCAAAGCAACATAGAATATGACAAGGTCCAAGCACAAGCTTTTGTCAAAAGCTTGTGACTTGGACTGTTGCTACAGTGAAACAACCAAAATAAGGAATTTATGAAAAACCTTTATAAAACTCTTGAGCCAAGAAAACTTGTAACAAAAGTCTCAATAGTAACCAACAAAAGCTTGGCAGAATTATAACTTGGTATCAAGATTGATTGTCAGTCACATCCTAACACCAAATCATAAAACCGGATCTCAAAATGTACTTTTCTTTTCAAAATCTTGAAACAAAAAATAACTTTGATACTTTAAACTAAAATTTGCAAGAATGTAAATAAAGATCATTAAACTAGAACAATAACTAAAAGATGGAACACAACTTTTGTGAGACTAAAATTCAATACTGTAAATATTCATTATAAATTTAAAAATACAAAGTTAGAACAATTACAATGAGAGTAGCTAACATCTATTTATACTAGGCAATAGAAAATACTAGAAATATAACGTGAGCTGTAAACCCTAGCCTTAACAATCCGAAAATGCCCTTAATCTTGAATTTGAAATTCTAGTCTTTGCCCATGTGATTGAGTTTTGGCTGTTTTCTTGATAGCCAGCTATGGAAAGTGATCCTAGTCGTTCATGTATTCTTTGGGAGCAAGGATTTGTTGTAAGCTGATGATATCCTGGCAATATTATTTCTTGCTAAAAATGAAGAGTCAGGGGACCATTGGGGAGGGACCTTCAATGAGCTGGACATGGGTTTGAGTGTGAGGTTTGGTTGGGTAAATGGTGAATCAACAAACTGGGTAGATTTGGGGTTTAATTTTGGTTAATAAAAATTATAGGGATTATGGTTCGTAGGATAATCAGGGGTGGTTTTGATTTGATTTAGGGTAGCTAGTGGTGTTTACCGGCAGTCTTCTTACTAATATAATCGTTTTAAACAATTATTAATAATAAGCTGGGTTAAGTGGGGGTAAATGTGGTTTGGTATTGGGTCGGGTAAATGGGTGTTTTGGGCTGGGTAACTGAGTTAATATGATGGGCTTGGTTCAAAAACGTGTGTATGGTTTCATTAAGGGCATAATACACCCCTCAACTTCTAAAAACTCTTCACAATAAGGTGACAACAAATTAGGGCATCCTCATTCACATTTGTCTTTGATGTAATTACAAAAGTAGTCCCTCAAACTTTGTAAACATAGGATAAGGATATTTCTTGTAATTTTTGAATTCGGGCCCCGGCTTGGTTAGTCATTGTTGCCTAGGTAATTTACCGGGATATGCCTTCCTTGTTGGGTGGGGGGCTCGGTACCAAAAAGGTACACGGACTTAAGATGGTTCCGCCAAATACCATTTTTTTCAATAATGAAAATTCTTGAAACTTAAAGGACCCACTTGTAATATTTGAGATTTACAAGGGCCAAAAGTGGCAAGTCTTCTATTCTTGAGGGATGATAAGTGTGAAAATACTCATCAATAATGATCCATAAATCACTTAAAACACAGCCAAATACATTATATTTAACTGAAAAATATAATAATTACGTGGATTTTTGTGTTTTCAGGTAAACAAGATGCATTTTTTAGCAAACACGTGTTTTCAAGGATTTATTGGCCAAAAGACGAAGAAAAAGACGAAAGAAGCTCTCAAGGACCTTACTTTCCAAAGTTACAAAGAAGGAGGACTTAAAGTGTAAATTTCATAAGACAAAGGATTAAATGGAGATTTGCTTAAAAGCTTTTATACGCATTTGACAAAGAAATGATAAGTGAAGGATTGGAAAGAAACAATTAGAAAGTTTATATTCACTTTAATTCGGTCAAAGTATACTTTGACAATAAAGAAAACACGTCGTCTTCTTCATTCAACAAACGAAGAGAGAGAGAGAGAGAAATGTTTACCAGTTTCACTTTTTATCACCATGAAACTTAAAATCAAAATCAAGGAAGATACAATGGGTTTCAGACAAAGCTTCAAACAACAAAAACGCTCCTTATCCTCTCCTCTACATGAAGATACAAGTTAATTCGATCAAGAGTGAAGAATGAAGAAACGCCTAATTTGAAAGAGATGATGAAGAACCCTAACCTAGTATTAAACACGTGGCATCAAGGGATTGGTCAAGACACGTCACTCCTTCTCTTCGAATGCCTATAAATACAAGACGAAGACCTCATTTGGAGACGGTTAGCTTAGGAGTAGAAACACATAGTTAGTTAGGTTAGATAGTTAGCTTTATGATTTTCAGTTAAGCATTCATATTCAAGTTTGTTTGATTATGTTAATCAGTTACATAAATCTGTTATTAGCTACATACTTCTGTTACACTTGTATCATTCTTCACCATTAATGAGAGCTTTTACTTTCTTTACTATCATTCTCGGTTACTATTTATTGTTGCTTATCAGCTTAATAGCTGGTTAATCCTATTTTCTTAAGCCCACAAGTTATAAGCTAGTAAATGTCAACGAGTGATTAGAGTTACTGTTAGCTAATTCATGGTCGAGTTACTGTTCACGCAGGATTTAGTTTAGTTTGTTAATCTAGAATTCAGAAAGATTGATTGTAGGATGAGAGTGATGAGTTGTTTTTTATCTTTGTTATAATAAGATGATTTAGCTTATTGAGAATAAGTTGCTAGTTTTCATTTTTCTAAGCAGCCTTAGAATGTAACTCGATAACAAGTTTCTGTTTAGTTTGTTCATTATCTTTTGCAGGTTTAATTTTGGCAAGTTTAACGTTTTCAAGCTCCAGTTTTGAAGGCTCATGATGATTAGATAGCAGATTAGTAGTAAAGTTCAACTGTTGGCGTTGATTGATAAAAGCGAGCTCAGCGCTCCGCTTCGACTCAAAGGACTAAACGACGGATGAAAAAGGTCAAGCTCATTTTTTTGTTTCTGTGAATTTGTAGATTAGCCTGCCTTTGTTATGGTAGTATTAGTTATTGCCTGCAAATTGTTGAATTTGATCTGCTTTTGAATGTTTTAGTTACTTGTTTCTTTACTACATTTTGATTCTCGCATTAAGCTTTCTTTACTTTCCTGAATATTTGTAGACTAGTGTTTGGCATTGTGATTTTCTTAGTTGAGATTGAATCATTGAGTATCCCAGTTAGACTGCTACTAGATTGTTATATCAGTAACTAGTGTTTAGTAGTATAGAATTCTAAAAGAATCAGTTAGCTTTGGTTAGTGTTACTAGTAGTCATAAGATTTGATTATTTTGTCAATTGTAGAGTTTAATCAGAAAGTTATAGGCCCATACTTAGGATAATCAATTTAGAGTTTGTTAAACCTTTAGTTTAAGTGATATGATCTAAGAATTCATAAAATAGAGTTTTATCATTTAGCTCATTTATGAGTTTAGACATAAGCGAATGACCAAATGTCACTTACTATAAGCGTTTCTCTATGTGTTCTTTTGCACTTCAACTTGTTTAAGTTTTGTAAATGCACAATTATAGTCTTTCATTTTGTGTATATACATTACGCTCACAGTCCTTAGTTAGGGTAGTTACTTTGGCATTCACGATTTAAGTCCTTCCAGTTGGATATAGGGATTGGTGGATCATTAGTTGTTGGGCCTGTTAATTTGGGCTGTGTGATTTTGAAAACGTAGTGGAATTTTACAATAGCTCAATGTTAGTTTACAATTTCAAATTTTATAAAGTTTAGACTTGAATTAATGTGAATTGTATTTTACTTTTATAAAAATTTTACTTTTAGTTTGTTTTGTGTTTTGATTTTTTTTTCATTTGTACAATAAGTTTACATATTGTATTTTTGAATTTTTAGCATTTAAACGTGGTAAGTGCAATATGTTTTTAGCATAGTACGTATTACATATCTAGATAATATTTTTCTTTTTTTTACTTGCTTTGTGCTAAGTAGACATAGAATACCAATCAACCTTTTATCACCAAAAACAATAAAGTCTAATTAGAAAACGTTAAATCAATTCGAATTGAGTTGAGAAAACGAACAAAAAAAGACAAAGATTAAGGGACCAAAGTTGACAATCTTCAATACGTCAAGAACTTTTTTGGAAATTCATGATTTAGGTCCGGTTCTTTGTGCGGCTTCATATCCCGCGTTTTTTTTTGCTTGATTATTGTTCTCTTTTGATGAATTCACGATATCCGTACTAAAAATACACAATGAACAAACACAAGCATATTTTGGGGTATTTTATGATATTTTTAAGCATTATAAGCCTGATTTGGACGATGAGACTATGTATAAATGCAGTCTCATCAGTATTCCAAGAGAACACACTCAAGGAACACAGATAGAGGCATTGCAAGCCCAGTAGTAGGGGGCTACCCCCACAAAAACAATATCTCCATGATAAAAATCAACTGCGGACTCCAAGTAGAGCATCACAAAAGTACATAAGAGGCATTGCAAGCTAGTACTAGGGGCTTCCCCTACAACAATAAGACTATCAAATGAAATATAGATATCACAAGATAGCATCTGTACATAGTCACACCCGTTAAGTAGTGTGCAAAAAAGAAAGGCGGCTAGAAGCCTTTACAAACATGTAAGCCGCACCCACTAAGCTAAAAGACATTTTAAATTTTATAAAACTATTTATATATTAATTCTAAATTTATAAAACTAAAAATAAAATATTTAAACTTATTGCAAACAATCTTATAAAAATAATTTTAAAATAACATATCACTAAAAAAGTGACCTACGAAAACAATAACTAAGTTTTCTAACTGAGCTAATCCACATTAATCTATATTAACATATCACTAAAAAGAATCTACATTAATTCTATAAAACGCAGGAAATAATATGTGCCCAAAGTAAGATCTACGCTACCTATATAAAAATAAGACATACCAAAATTAATGTATGGAAAGCTGTGTTTTTTAATGAAATATCTATCTGAATCTGTCTTCCGAAAATAAAACTAATATGGGGAATAATGAGATGCGTCTGTTTGTCCTACTCTACCTCCATATTAAATGCAGGAAAGACAAAAAATGAGGATAGGGAATAAACTGATATGCATATCTCTATCTTTGTTTTATACCTACGAAAAACAAAATAGACAGGGGGAAAAAATGAGTTGCCCCTTATCCTAAACTAATAAAAAACGTAGGGTAATAAACTGAGAAGTGAGGATTATTTTTATTCTACCTCCTAAAAAATGAATACAAAGAAATATAAAATGAGATGCAGCTTTCTATTGAAGCCAAGATCTGATCTCTATATCTTCCATGTTGGGCTGCGTATATTTCTATATATAACAAAACGAAGGAATGAAAAGTTAAAACAAATGAGGATAAAAATGGAATGTTGTTATATCAACCAATTCTTCCTACGAATTTGAACACAGAAAAAAATGAGAAGCTAAAGTTGTCCTACTCTGCAAAAAAAAACGCAGGGGAAAATAAAAAAGCGAGGATTATATTTGGAATATATATGTCTAATCTTTTTCTTGGGCTTGATGAGCTTCAATTTTCAAATCGGGCCTTTTCTTCAATTTGTTTCTAAACGGGCTGAAGTTATTGGGCCATCAGATTGTGGTGTGTGATGTATTAATGGGTCGATCCAGCCCATTAAAATGGTGTTGGGTCGACTCATTAAAATAGAAGCACCGTCAGACTCGACTTTTTCTTTGTCTTCTTTCCATGTCTCGTGCTCGTTTTGGTCACTTTGGCTTCGTTTCTCGTTATTTCTTTCATATTCGTACCTACATTAACAAATAACACATATAAACGATATATGCACTAAAAATATATTTTTTCTGTTTATTATGCTAAAAATGAAGGGATATTATCACTAAAAATACGAATAATACGTGTTCAACATACCCCTACACTTAATCGTTGCTTGCCCCCAAGCAACTATTATCATAAATGTTAAATACAAAAATAATTTTAATCCACTTTATTCGAAATTACTTAGATAATAAAAAAAAATCATAGTGAACCGCCATGCTCGACTTTTTATTCTAGGTATAAGGATCATAGATCGGGAAACACGCAAACTGGGTATCTCTAGGGAATAAAGATCGGCATCCTCTTTTTATTACTCGCAACTAAGCTAAGACTCCTTGTGCAAACATTCTGGAAAAATTCTAACACTACTTATACTAATAACCTATGTAAATATAACTTTTCACTCCCACAATTATAAAAGACTAGGCAAGTGTGTTCATTTTCAAAAATTTGGTCGTTCAAATCGACATTTGTTATGGTTGCTAATCATCTAAGTGGAATATTAAACTCACCGAAAATGACGAGATTTAAGATTCAAAAATGGCCTTTCCAATGTAGCGGCTTTCTTCTCGGAACGTCCCAACCATATCGGTTAAGTGCCCGGGCTTTTGACACCCCATGGAGAATAGTACCGGGAATGACGGGATTTTGAAATCAAAGATCTTGAAATCACCACTAAGCTAATACAAGACACATAGATGAAAAAAAACGACGGTAATTTAGAGATTAAAGAATCAAAGGAGAAATCACTCCATGTAGCGACTTTCTTCTCAACTTGTCCTTTAGCAAAGCTTAGGAGGCTAGGTTTTTACACCCTCGAGAATAGTATCAGAGCTCATAGGATCTTTGACTTCTACACTCTCTAATACTGTCTAAACTCTTATAAAAATTTGACGAATTCTAGTTCAACTTCGGATTTAAATTTGAAAAAAGCAAGTTTCTCACAATTATAATTAAAGCAACAAAAACACTTATTCATTTATTCGACTCTAACTCTATTAAACAATTTTTTCAATTTTTTATTTCTTTCTTTTTCTTGTTTTTTTTCTTTTTTTCGATTTTCTTTTTTCTCTCCCTTTTTTTCTCTTTTTTCAATTTTTTTTTCTTTCTTTTTCTAGTTTTTTTTTTGTTTTTTTTCAACATATTTATTCAGGCAACATTATTTCATTTTTAAGAAAGTTGTCTTTCACTAAAATTTAAATAAAAAGTTGAACTAGGACTCTATATCAAAATTGCATAAGAATTTATTTTTGCATAAAAAACAATTTTTAACGTTCAAAGGCTTGAAAAAAACACACTTATTTAGTCTAGTTATAATCTAGGAGTAAAAGCCACAGGTTACTCATATAAGCTTTAAAGAGAACCAACTACTCCACGTTTAGCATTTTCATTTGCACAATTCATAAAAGCTTAGTCTAAAAGTTAAGGGAGCAGCCAGATGAACACTCTATCAGAGTCGGGATCCCCTTTGTTCTAGCCTACGGGACAAGTCAATCACACACGGTCAAAAACGTTTTATTATTTTTTAATATAAAAACAAACACACATTTGATCAAAATAGGATGCATGTGGGCAAACAAGTAGGCATGAATATGATCATATTGGTATAAAACCCCCTACACTTAGAACCGAACATTGGCCTCAATGTTCAAAAGTGATAAGGTGTCACCCCTACACTTAAGAACACAAAAGGCTATTCTTAGAATTCTAAGTGTAAGAGGGGGAACAACATCAGATATATATAGTAATGATCAGAACTGATTACTCCCCCGATATAAACATGAAGATCGATCGAAGACTGAATGAAGAACATGATGGAAAGCAGCAACATCAACCCTCTGAAAGTCTTCTCGGTCAAAGGGAACCATGCACACAAAAACAAATACCACCAAGCACACATGGAGAGAAGCATGCTCGTACACTTATGTTAGAAAACAGATAAAAGAAGGATAGATCCTCGGGTTGCCTCCCGAGAAGCGCTTGTTTTTGTTAACCGAGTCACGAGGCTGACTCGACCCCAAATAAAATGGTCCATGGGGGAGCAAGAGAATCACCACTGGCTCAAAACAGATATGCCATGGTCAAAAATCATATCCTCATTACCGGATAAGAATAAAGAAGAAGAATCCACAATATAAGTCAAGAAAAGGACAAGGATTCTTATAACATACGAGAAATAGGTATAAAGGCGATCCTTAAGAATACTCGTCTTCGTGAAGGGAGGGAGGGTGGGAGAAAAATATATCAAAGTGTCACCCGAGGACACTTGATTGAAACTCAAAGCAAGAGTCGATGGTATAACCGATAAAACATCACAAGAAATAGCAGCATCAACGCCTCCTCGAGGATCAAAACACTCATCCTCATTTCCCGGTATGAAATGAGGAGAGTAAAAGCGATACATCACCCGCTTGGGCGTGCACGTGGTAGGAAGGGGTGGTAACATAATATGAGATATATCAGAAGAAATATCTACCACTCGCGTCACCTCTCCAGACTGAATCAAATGGAAGGTAGAGTCAAATCTCTCCACATCCTCTACGATGGGAGGTGGCATGGCTAACAAAGAATGCTTATCAATAGTAAGAGAGTTGGGGCTATCAATGTCCTCAATCCCCTCTTCAAAGAGAGGATTCACCTCACTAGAGATGTAGGCGTCATCAAAATCAAATAAAGGGTTCGAATAAATCTTGAAATTTTCCTTTAGAACGTCTTCATCGGATAGTGACTCGTCATCACTAGAAGTAAAATCGTTATCGAGATCAAAAAGAGGATTAGAGAAAGCCAAAGAATCATAACCCAAGATGTTGGTAGGAGGTAATATATCATCACTAGAAAGAGATTCACACTCACTATCACTATTGGAAGCAACCATAGTCTCACTTTGGATTGGAATAAGAATCTCATCACAAGGAATAGTGATAAGAACCTGATCCCCCATGATGAGAGAGGCATCGGTGTCCGTAGTGGAAGAATCGAGAATAGGAGTGGTAGTCTCACATGATGGATTGAGATCGTAAATATTATCCTCGTCATCATCATAACAATAAGGTATCACAAGAGGCGTAGAGGTATAAGCACTAGATACTTGCTCTTGACGATTTTCCTCTTCCAATTTTTTGCTAAGTCTAATTAAACCTTCACGAACATTTAGAAGTTCATTTAAAATAGTGGCTCATAGTTCGTCACTCATTCCAAAAGAAGGTTGATGATCGAGGGTGTAATGTGGGGGCTCAAAATTAACAAAACCAAAATTATAGTACGGATCAGGCTCATAATAACTCATCGGTTGACAAGAAAAAGTGTCGTGAGGGACCTCACAATTGTTGCAACACGGGTATTGAGAAAAATCCGATGCATCTTGCGGATAAGTATCCCCATATATGCAAGAGGGGGAGAGAATTTCATTAGAGGTGAAGTACGAATTGATCGAATTGCACAATGGACAATGCCCAAATTGTGAATTGTGGAGATCTCTTCTGCACCGCTCGCATGAACACCTTTGGTATGATTGAAAACCATACAATGGTCTCCCACACCCTACACAATAGACATACGAATCCATGAAAAATTAGAAATAAGAGGGGTTGAGAAAAAGAATTATAGAAAGCAAGAGAAGTAGAAGATAAAAATTAAACGATAAGAGGGTGAGGATGAAAGAATTAAACACGATAGAAGATAAAGAAGATTATTTTTGAAACTCTTTTTTATTTAATAATAAAATAATAAAAAAATAATAAAAAGAAAATATTAGATTATAATATAATATATAAAACTATATAACATATAAAATATATAGCTAATGAAAAATAAAGTCTAAAAGAAAATATTTTTGGATTTTTTTAAATAATATATATAGTAACAAAGAAAAGAAGATAAAATAAGAAAATATATATATGTTTTTTTGATTTTATATTTTATTTTTTTGTAGTTTTTAAATTTTTTTTATATATATATACAAATAAAAAATAAAATTTTAAAGCGAAAGGATCTTCAAGTCACTAACTAAAAACACAAAGCAAATATCGCTACACACTTCCCCGGCAGCAGCGCAATTTGATTGAGTCATTTTCGTACAATCGAAAGGTTATCGTAGTTCCGGCGAAGTGTGAATGGAAATCCGCGTTTATGTCTAAAGTTTGATGCTCGAATAAAAAGGTTTTGATTTTAATATTTAAATGTACTAATTCTAATGACAAAATATTAAAATATATAAAAGTGATAAGAATGAAAATTAAACTACAATTATAGAGCGAGATATATCTGTTGGAAATACGTTTTTACGTATTTAGAAAGGATCGGTCACTCCAATGATATTGGGCTCGTGATCCAATATAGCCCATATAGCCCACATGTAGGGTGGGCTATATAAACCCCCCTCCTAGCATGTTAGGAGGGGTTGTTGAACACACACATTTGATATTCCATCTTTCTTTCAACTCTCTCCTTTCTCTCTCTTCTTTCTCTCACTAAGTTCCTCCATTCTCTATCCATATCAATAGGTTAATCCATACAATGCCTAATCTTTAGATAAACACGATCCCACAATTGGTATCAAGAGCTTGGTTGATTCTTCGAATTGGCATGTTTTGATATATTGATTTGATGGTAAAAGTTACTTCTTTTACAAAAAAATTTTCTTCTTTTCGTATATCTTTTTTATTGATTTGGTGGTAAAAGTTTTGATCTATTTTTTCTTCTTTCTCGATTGGTGTTTATTTGTCTCAAAAGTTCTGAAAAATATCATTTTTTATTTTTATTTCATCTTTTTTTTTTAATTTCATCTTTTTTATCAAGTTTTTTTTGTCTCGTAGTATTTTATCTTATTTTATCAGCTTTTTATCTTATTTTTTTAAAGAAGTGTCAGTCCTTTGTTTAAGGAAACTTTTGCCTCATTCTGTTTTTGTTTCTGGTATCATCGGAAAAGGGTTTTAATTTTCAGATAGTTATTCCGATTACTTCCATCGGAATAGGGTTTTGCATTCCGACCATCTTTCCGATCACATTCCGACAAGGTTCTTTCCGATCACATTCTGACAAGGTTCTTTCCGATCACATTCCGACAAGGGTTTCCGATCACATTCCAATCGTGCTTTCTGACACTCATTCCGATGGTGTTTTTATCTTGACATTCCGATTGATTGTATGTTGAAAACAAACAAAAGGACCATTTCGACTCGACACCAACTCTCGGACTCTATCAGTTCTCAAAAGATTCAAACAGACTTGACCCTATCACGACTCGGACTCAACCATCAAAAGTCTCTCGACTGTCAAGGACCAGACTTGACAACACTCACACGACTCGATCTAAAAACCCATCTCTCAGACCCATTCTCTCGACACACATATTCTGACTCTCGAGACTCAAACTCTCCAAGACTCGATCTCTGACTCGACTCACCTCGTTTCCAGACTCTACCACAAAACCCACACAATTTCGACTCTACACACAAATCCCAAACAAATCCTAAGACTCGCACAAGACTCACACAAACCGACTCAACGCCAACCTTTTCACTCCACAACAAATCCACCAGTCATTTATCCTACAACCCATCTTCTCCTATCTCCAAATCAACTCTAGACTCAAAACAATAACAAGATCTCAGTTTAAGATTCGGTTCCATCTTCCTTAGAAGACTCAAGATCTTTGTTGATCTATTCAACCCGAATCTCATCATCATCGATCTGTAATTGATTTTCAAAATTAAAGAAGGATTGATAACAAGAGTGTTTCAATCAAGTCTTTATTTCGGTTAATTATACGAAATCAAACACATCAATTACCTACCCGAGATCTTTTTATAAAGATCTTGAAGTCAAGACTTCCTCCTCGTGGGTTAAGACTTCTTCTTTGTGGGTTTATTGAATTAGATGGAGGAGCAATCTTTAGATCACTGAAGATTGCGATGGTTTTGTGAGAATTGATAGTTTTGAGAAATGGTGGTTATTTGAGATCCAGATATATGAGACGGAGTAAACTATGTGAGTAGTTTATAAGTTGGTATAAAGTGACGGCGAGTGCTTTGTTTAAGGTTAAGGATTATTGTGCTTAAGTTTGATCAAGTGTGATATTTATATCACGTTCCATACTCAAGATTTATGGACCGGGTATTGACACTTTGATGGGCCACGTCCTTTTTTTTATTTAGTTATGCATGCATTGGACGTTTTACTACAATCAATTCTTTTTCAAAAGTGATAAGCTAAAATTCAATTTTTGAATACCGAGTATTATAAAATTATTACATCAGATTTTTATTTTTATTTTTTTTTTAATTTTAGTTTAGTAAAAAATATTTTTTTAAGTTAAGTTTACTTTTTATATTTTTAAATTTTAAAGTTAATTTTTAGTTAAATTAATTTTGTATATTTTGTCAATTGATATATTTGGATTCGGTACATTGTGTTGAGGTGGGTATTTTAAAAGAATCAAAGTGATAATATATTTGACGGGTTAAAAGTTTTTGTGGCCGGATTTGAAGAAAAGTGACGAGTCAAAGTGATGGGATTTATTTTTTTAGTGGCTACGGATTTTTGATCGGGTTTATTTTATAATCGTTTTGAGCCGACAACAATATCCGCATCATTTTTCATCGACTTTCAATGGATTTTTCGAACTCAACATCGAACGAGGGAGAATTGCATTTTTTGCAAGACAAAGCTAGAGAAAGTGGTATCACTTAAGTTCGACTACTTCAGTCACATCTTAGGACTATTGCCTGGGTTCAAGGAGGAAGCGAATTTGTGACACTCTTTGGTCAACATCATTATACATTCATCGAGTCACTATTTCTCAACTTGAACCACCTAGCTGAGCAACTTCACAAAGAAGACTTTAATCACTCTGCATCAGAAACTGCATATCAGACTCTTGTGACACAACTCACGCCTTTCCTCCAATTCAATATCATCAAGTCTGACAATTCAGGGATATGCCGGTCATTTTTTCAATACACACAGAACGATGTTAAAGATTTCCTTGATAAACTGTTGAAATTTATGACATCGGTTTCGTCTTCGGTTTATGAAAGATCCAGACTTCACCAAGTGTATGATAATGGAGTGCAAGAATCTATGATGCAGATACAAGAGGAGAACGGTCATACGGTTGACAACTTTGAGCATAACGATGGCAAGAGCACGGAATCAGGAGGACAACATGATACCAGTGGCACGTCAGACAATGTTCACGAGATCTCTTTTGATGACACCTTACCCGTTAATGACGAAGAGCCTGCGGACATGGTACAATGTAATGTTGATGATGTATATGCTGATGAAATACCGCATATTGAGCATTCTGAACCTAACTATGACAAACATGGGATGGAAAAGAGTGATAGAAATACCACTTATGATTCATCCGATGTGAGTCATAATGGGGGAGAAAGTGTTCAAAATGCTAAACATCATGATAATTGTCTTATAACTGCTTCATTAACTGCTTCTGATTCCAAGATTAGAGAGCTCGAAACGATTGTAGCTCAACAATTAAAAGATCTTGAGGATGCCAAACTTGAATTTTCTAAGAAAACGGACAAATTTGAAACATACTTTGAAAAACTTGAAAAGTCAAACGTTGTTCTTGAACGAAAATTGGATCAAACTGTTCTAGATTCTAAAGCTGAAAAGGATAATCTTTTGAAACAAATTAAGTTGCTTGAATCTAAGTTGGCATCCCAAGATGAATTGTTCAAAGAAAATGAAATCTTAAAGGCTCAAGTTCAGGAAAAGGTCTTTGCTATAGCTGCGTTGAAAAACGATTTGAGGAAAACTAAAGGAACTAGTGTGGACACTAAGCTTGAAAAACCATCAATCTTGGGGAAACCGCCTACAAATCAGTTCATTCGACAACCGACTGCATTTAGATCCGAGCGATCACAATCCTCGAGACCGCGGTTTGCCTCCCAAGTTGATATGGTTCATCTTTCTAGAACAGTCACTCCACTATCTAGGCCCAATGTGACTAAAACAGCTTTTGCAAGACCTAATCACATGATTGCCTCTAGTTTCCCTCGACATAGTCCAAAGAATACGTCTCGAACTAGTTCAAATGACGTTCGCCATACATTTGGTCTAAGGGAAGCTAAGCAAAAGACACAAGTAAGAGATAGGAATTTCAAACCTAGTCAGATGCCTGCTAGATTACCCAACACTGCTAACCGTAGCATGTCAAATCCTAGGAGTATCAATCAATCGTCCATGAATTCTAGATCTTACTCGGACATTAAATATGCTACTTGTAAAACATGTAGAAAATGTGTCTTCACGGCTAATCATGATTCTTGTATCAAGAAACTACTTAATGAGGTGAACTCCCGTGCTAGACTTAAATCCCAGTGGGTTGCCAAAATCAAACCCATTGGTAAAATGTGGCGCCCCACTGGTAGAACTTTCACCCTTGTAGAAAACGAGTGCCCTTTAACTAGGATAGTCTCCGATTCTATTAAGACTACTAGGGAGGAAATTGAAAAGGAGGATGCATCACCTAAGCATGAACTTAAGGTTTGCTATAAAAGGAAACGTTTGCCAACTAAGACAAGTGATTCATCTCCTCAGGTCACATCTGGCACAAGTAAGGCCAACTGTGAACCCCCACTTGCTTCTAAGATAGATATCGCTAACCCATATCTAAGGATGCAAATTCTTAATGAAAATGCAGGTACCAAAGAGGATGTTCCAAAAGAACGAAGCGGTCCAATCATTGTATACCATTCAATTAAGGACACTCTCAGAGTTTGGTTGCTAAAGAAGCTGATATCTAAGAAACAAGTGTCTCAGGGGATTTCCAGTTAAGCTTACAGTGAATAAGGACTTACAGTCACATAACAGACTGTAACTCGCTCTCAAAAGACAGGAAAGTTCATCCCGATGATGACTTATCCTCAAAACGAGAAATTAAATTTTCTCGGACACGAGCTTACATTTTAAACTATTCAAGGGTTTTAAGCTCGTGTAAAGGACTTACAGTCACATAACAGACTGTAACTCGCTCTCAAAAGACAGGAAAGTTCATCCCGATGATGACTTATCCTCAAAACGAGAAATTAACTTTTCTCGGACACGAGCTTACATTTTAAACTATTCAAGGGTTTTAAGCTCGTGTAAAGGACTTACAGTCACATCACAGATTGTAACTCGTTCATCAAAGAAAGGAAAGTTTATCGCCGATGATAAACTTATCCTAACAACGAGAAATTAATTTTTCTCGGGCATGAGCTTATATTAAAACATTCCAAGTTTTTAAGCTCATGCACAATGGCTCACAGTCAAATCATAGACGATGACCCAGACTTCAGAGACAGGGAAGTTTATCTTCGCAACGATAACTTACCCTCAAAACGAGAAATTAATTTTTCTCAGACACGAGCTAAATTTAAAACAATTCAAAAGTTTTAAGCTCGTGTAAATGGCTCCTCGTTAAATGACAGACGACGCCCCGGATTTCAAAGAAAGGAAAGTTTATCGCCGATTATAAACTTATCCTAACAACGAGAAATTAAGTTTTCTCGGGCATAAGCTAATATTAAAAACATTCGAAGTTTTTAAGCTCATGCACAATGACTTACAGTTAAATATCAGACTGTAACTCGGACTTCAATTTTAGGAAAGCTTATCTTTAAAGATAGCTTATCCTCGTAACGGGAAATTATTTTTTCTCGGTCATGAGCTTGTATTAAAACATTCCAGGTTTTAAGCTCAGAAAGGAAAGTGAACCTTTTAAATAAGAGAACTTTTCCTCATAACGAGAAATTCACCTTTCTCGGTCATGAGCTTTTCGTTAAAACATTCAAAGTTTTTCAAGCTCATGAAAATGACTTCTAAGTAAATGTCAACTTAGGACTCGTTCCTCAGTTAAAAGGAAAGTTTATAGCCGATGATAAACTTATCCTTAACAACGGGAAGTTTACAACTTCTCGGACTTGAGCTCGTTTCGTAAGATATTCAACATCTTAAGCTCAAGTAATTAGTTTTCAAAACTTTGAACACAATTTTTCGAGAATTTCTCAAAAGGTTTTTTCTAAATCTTTCAAAATTGTGTGTTCAAAAATGTTTTGATAAAAAGAGCATGTCTTCTGGAATCGATAATATTTACGAACCTAGAAATGTCATTCAATAATGACACGGGGTTGTAAATAAAGTTCGAGCAGAAGTTCAAATGTTTTAAAACATGCTCAAAATGGTTTGCTATTATTTCAGATAGTAACCCGCTTTTGATATTAAAGTCAAGCATTTCACCGGAAAGCTTTGACTCAACAACGGGAATTAATTTTCTCGGGCATGGTTTACTTTATAACCATGTAAGGGATTGGGTTTACGTAATAACACAATCTAACACGAATATATGTACGTGTCAGTGCATTTATTTGTTAAAACAAGAGAAATCTTGTTTTTATGAAGTTATCATCTCCACCAACCGTAGCAACTTACAATTGATATCTACATACTCGACGATGCGACTACTCAAACGGTGACTACAGCTCTTCCAATAGAACACGGGTCAAAAATTGAGGGGGAGCAATTGTCCAGCATTCAGAATCCTTGATGCCGAGAGTGCCAAGTTCACATATTGGTGTCAAGACAACGATATCAATCATCCACATGGAGTCAAGAGATAACTTCAGACGTGACGAGGTGACCAACATTCGTGAACAAGAACCATGTCAATCTTTCATATGATGTTCTCCATCATTCAGGTCCTACCTCGTAAATTGCTAATCTTGTGAATTCATTATCATATATGATCTTTGCACGTGATAAATACCTTACACTTGTGTTTAAAAGGTATTTAATTTACGTTTCAGCACACCCTCATTAATTTGAGGGGGAGCTTGTGTAATTCATGAAGATAATTGGATTTGCATTTTTCTTCCCAAATTTTCTTAAAATGCTATTAAATCAATTGATATTAAAAACATCGATTGGGTTAATATTTTTAATATGGGGGAGAAAATGTGATTTAATATGGGATATGATCAATCATAAATGGTTTGACTTAACGTGATAGCTCATCCCGACATGTGCGAAATGTTTTCGGATATTGTGGCATATGTTAAAGGGGAGCAAAATGGATTTGCACATCAAAAATGGATTTCACGGTGATTTATACTTACCCACAACCCATTTATTTCACGACGATGAAGATTGTGGTGACATAAGGATGGTAGGATAGGTTAAGTCCAATGATTCTTCTTAAACCGGAGGAATCTTCCCAAGGACATTCCATAGCTAGAAATAGTAGTCCTTAGGAAAGTTGGAGAAAGATTGTGAACGTAGCTGAATGCCGACCAAGTACTTAAGTTAGCACTGGAAGAATCACAACAAGGTGCTAGTAATGACGTATTGGTAAGCATTGAAGGGGTTGAAGAATGAAAAATAATTGTAAAGATAAAGGGTGTAAAGAAAGAAGCCCTCCTTACAACTTTAGGCAGAAACCGGGTCAGCACATATGCTATTGAGATCATTTTTAATGATTCTTGATATTGAAGATAGACATCATGGACCCAGTGATGCAATGCACAACCCATCCCAGCTAACTCAGATATCTCTCAAAAGATATTTGTTTTAATCACACGGAGACAACACGTTATCTATTGATTTATTCACTCCGAATAAATTGGTATTGAAATGGTGGCACTCCTCTCCAACCTCCGATCACTAAAAATCCAAAATGCACGATTGAGTCTAGATCCATTTGAGATCATCAAATATCTCATTAGGACAAACTTTCATATTTCCTTGCTTCTTCACACACTGTGAAAAGTAAGAAAGATCTTAAGAGTCCTACGCAAAATCTTCATGGTCTTGCCTGAACATCCGAGTAATACGAAAGTATTTACAATGAAGATGGAAATCCTTCTTGAGCGAATATCAAAAAGCTCATGGTAGGTAACTTGTGCGATTCTTTATGAATCAAACATGTGATAACTGGAAAGCAACAGTGGTTTAATTCTTAAATGAATTTAAACACGTTCCAGGCCTCTACGCAATATCTTAGTGATCTTGCCAGAACACTTAGAGTGATACCTTAGTGTTCACGGTGATGAGTGGAAATTCTTCTAGTGTTAACCTCAAACAGCACTTGGTAGGTAACTTGCAAGATTCTATACGAATCAAGCTCGTGACAACTGGAAAGCAACGATGGTGTGGTTCTTAATTGAATTTCACTTGTTCCAGGAACATGAATTGACGGCTTCCAATCATGCGGATATTATTATCTAAATGATTCACTCTTTATGTTCGCAGTCAGCTTTGGACGGTCGAATAAAGAGAACGGGTGTACCCGCGAAATCCTGTCAGGAAGTTACTTAATTGAAACTATCCGTCACGGGTACGATATCTAATATCGTCCAACGGTCTTCATCGACCGGAGGTAAAATGCTACCGATTTAGAATGAAATGTTCAAAGCCATTGCTTTCGTGTCTACTTATGTTGCGGCATTTGAAGACGGTGGCGTTGCGGAATCCAAGAAGAAGTCGTCCCCACATGCTTATACTACATACACTCAGTACTTCAACGAATTCAAGAAAGTCTGAAGGTCAAGTCTTCCGCTGTATCAAACTCTGAAGCTTTCAAGAATTTATAAAATTATAAGTATGTGGAACATGAAGTCACGAGGAGGCAAATATCACAAGTGATGAATGCACAAGGTCAAAGCAAGGACACATGCTCAAGGCTGAAGTCAAAGATCACATCAAGCATATTCACAAGAACAAGATCGAAGACTCAAGCATAGTATGCTAGGTTTAAGATTTTGTAAAATGGTGTGACCTCCCTTTGGGGGAGATTGTTGGAAATACGTTTTTCCAAGGAAAGTCTCAGTCACATCATTATTAGCATAGATCACGAGCTATAGACTATTTAGGACATTGTAACTTGGAGTGACCTCCCTTTGGGGGAGATTGTTGGAAATACGTTTTTACGTATTTAGAAAGGATCGGTCATTCCAATGATATTGGGCTCGTGATCTAATATAGCCCATATAGCCCACATGTAGGGTGGGCTATATAAACCCCCCTCCTAGCATGTTAGGAGGGGTTGTTGAACACACACATTTGATATTCCATCTTTCTTTCAACTCTCTCCTTTCTCTCTCTTCTTTCTCTCACTAAGTTCTTCCATTCTCCATCCATATCAATAGGTTAATCCATACAATGCCTAATCTTTATATAAACACGATCCTACAATATCTAAAATGATAATAATGACAATAAACATGCCACTAAACAACTATAATAAAAACTACTCAAATCACGATCTTAAAGTTAAACATTAACAAGGCAATAATAACAATTATATTTTACATAATGAAATAAAATTAAGGAAAGAGATAAGAGAATAGAACTCGTATTGACGAACCGGAGACGAAAAACTAATCACCCCGATCAAATAACTAAATTAAATTTAAAGTTTAAACTTTCGAAACTTTTATCAAACTAATTAGCGGATAAAGTTGTCAATTTTATCAACTAAGTAAAAAGATAAAAACAAATCGAGCTTTAAAGTTTAAATGTTAATTTAGCTACAAGACCCCTGAAACTTCTCGCCAAAAGATGAACCAAATATGCCGAAATCACAAGTCAACAAACGATTAAAGACATATAAGCTAAAAGACATTTTAAATTTTATAAAACTATTTATATATTAATTCTAAATTTATAAAACTAAAAAAAAAATTTTAACTGACTGCAAACAATCTTATAAAAAATAATTTTGAAATAACATATCACTAAAAAAATGAACTACGAAAACAATAACTATGTTTGCTAACTGAGCTAATCTACAATAATCTATATTAACATATAACTAAAAATAATATATATTAATTCTATAAAACACATGAAATAATATGTGCCCAAAGTAAGATTTATGCTACCTATATAAAAATAAGATACACCAAAATTAATTTATGGAAAGCTGCGTTTTTTTATGAAATATCTATCTGAATCTATCTTCCGAAAATAAAAATAATACACGGAATAATGAGATGCGTCTGTTTGTCCTACTCTTCCTCCATATTAAACGCAGGAAAGACAAAAAATGAGGATAGGGAATAAATTGTTATGCATATCTCTATCTTTGTTTTCTACCTACGAAAAAAAATAGACATGGGAAAAAATGAGTTGCCCCATATCCTAAACTAATAAAAAACACAGGGTAATAAACTGAGAAGTGAGGATTGTTTTTATTCTACCTCCTAATAAAATGTATACAAAGAAATATAAAATTAGATGTTGCGTTCTATTCAAGCCAAGATCTGATATCTATATCTTCCATGTTGGGCTTCGTATATGTATATATAAAACAAAACGCATGAATGAAAAGTTAAAACAAATGACGATAAAAATGGAATGCTGTTATATCTGCCAATTCTTCCTATGAATTTGAATACAGAAAAAAAATGAGAAGCTAAAGTTGTACTACTCTATCAAAAAAATAAAAAAACGCAGGGGAAAATACAAAAAGTGAGGATTATATTTGGAATGTATATGTCTGCGTGTATATTAAGCCAATCCTGATCTATCTAATCTTTTTCTTGGGCTTGATTGGCTTCAATTTTCAAATCGGGCCTTTTCTTCAATTTGTTTCTAAACGGGCTGAAGTTATTGGGCCAGCAGATTGTGGTGAGTGATGTAGTAATGGGTCGATCTGCCCCATTAAAATGGGGTTGGGTCGGCCCATTAAAATAGAGGCACTGTCGGACTCGACTTTTTCTTTGTCTTCTTTCCGTTTCTCTTGCTCGTTTTGGTCACGTTGGCATCGTTTCTCATTACTTCTTTCATATCCGTACCTACAATAACAAATAACACGTATAAACGATATATGCACTAAAAATACATTTTTGCTATTTATTATGCTAAAAATGAAGGGATATTAGCACTAAAAACACGAATAATTACGTGTTCAACACAGCGTGCAAAAATGAAACCTGAAAGAAGGCCAATGTAACACCTCTAAAATTAGACAATGAACAATTAGGCAACATGGGGGTACCACGTCATGGTACAAGCAACTATGAATTATAAAATGACGTAATAAAATATATACATTACATCATGATTATCAGAGTTTTTAACTTAGGTCCCAAAAGTTTTACAACATGGTATAGAACTGTTACAACGTGGTTTTAAGTTTATAGATACCAAAAGACATTTAGGATGAATGTATGACAGCTTTTACCAAACAAAAGTTTAAATACAACATAGAAGATCCAAGTTGCTAACATCCTGCGGGCTCCCATCCAAGCATATTAAGTGTTATTACCTGATATTTAAACATGTAAATACGTCAACAAAAGTTGAGTGATAATCATAGGTTTAGTAAATTAAGTAATGGAACACAAGTATAATTTGTAAAACAAGTAATAGGGGGGATGACTATGTACATTATCCATAGTCATATTGTTTGTTATTGCTATTTAGCTCATGACACCGAAGCTTAACGAAATAAAAGTGCCCTAGGTGAGTATTCAACCTAAATACCTAATTATAAACAAATGTAAGTGTGTAAAAGTAATACGGGACGGGGATTGTCAATCCTGATAGATCCATCCACAACATTCGCGCTTGCAAACTGTGAAATTATTAACGGTTCATGATATTGAGGGGTACTTAGTGGCTATAGATACTAAAAGCAATAATACTTTGTACTCATCTGGTAGCATACATTTCAGGATAGTATAAAATTTAAAATATTGTGTTCCATCATGAAAATCTCACCGCGCGTTTTAAAAATATTTTATAAAGAGTAATATGGGGATATGAAGTCAACTTAAGCTACGAGGTAAACCAACACGGAACTCGGGAGCTGAATAATAACAACAAGAAATCAAGAAACTTTAATACATCCAAGAACTATGATAACGGGGCACAAAAACTTAGAAGATACAAAATAACGTTTAGAAAACACTTTGATTACTATTAATACGTAAACCATCTTATAACCCGCAAGGCATTGCAACTTATCGAGTCGAAAAAAATTTGACTCAAAAACACTAGTTATCTACAGTATGAACAAATTTATAAACATTAGCAATACTCATCAAACCCATAAGTAGAAAACACTTGTACACTTTGTGTAACACCCCATTTTGATAAATGGAAGGTCACGCGTGATTATGGCGTGTCATCAAAGCATACAAGGATAAATGTATAAAACATCACATGACCATAAAGGAAATACCGGAACAAACATCGGTACCCCAAAAGTAGAACTCATCACACACAAACATAAGTACACTAAATGAAAAGGACTAAACAATGTCTATAGAAATGAGTATCAAAAGTATGAAGAAGTGCATAAAGTAATGAAGGCTATGAAGCTTCCAATCCATATGCACGTACGCTTAAAGTCTACGAGCGTCCTTGAGTACCTGCCGTTTTGGGAACATGAAAGGAAAAACGGCTGATCATAACGCTCAGTGCACGGATATACAAGTATAGCATGAATAATATAAGCATATAAGCATAAAGCAGCAGAAAAGACTAAATCCTAGATAACCTGGTATATCTTAGTAAAACTGTTTTTATAGTTTGAAAAGCCTTATGTTTATCTCATAAAAACTGTTTAAAAAGTTTACCATTAGCCAATATAGGTCATGTAATATCAACGCGCGTGAATACTTGAGGGGTGACCTCGTCATGCAATTAGAGGGGCTGCCTCTAATTAATATAAGTTTTGGGTAGGAGGGATCAGCTCCTTGTGAAGGATGCAAGGCACACACCACATTCGCCTGAATAATCTGCTGAAAACATGTAACCTAGGATGTACCCATACGCCCCACGTGATAATAATAATATGGCCAAAAGCTGAAGGGACGCCACGAGCTATCACTCCGCCATGGTGAAGTCATAACACTGGTGCCTCCAATGTTATGGTTATGGTACCTCCATAACTATGTGAAACTGGTCATGCATGTATATGGCTTTAGGTATCTAATTAAACATAAGCAATTCAAAAACATATAAAACATATACTGGGAAAACAGTTGGTTGCATACGGGGAATCCTAATAAGGAAGAATGTCCATACTGAAAGGACAGAGAATCTGTACCTTATGTCCAGTGAACGAAGAAGACGAACGGAAGAGAGTCCTACTTCGATATCACTAATGCTACATAAATAATATACGTGTATAAGTTTCTGGTTACTGATTACATAACTGGTTTTATATCATGTCTTAGCTTGTTTTATATGTTCTTGTCTTGTTTTACTGATTCTAACGTTATACTGTGTTTATCATGTATTCTGTCTATTCTGATTAAGTATTACTTTTATTTCTTGTATTATTATACTTATTTTGTAATAATAAGTGACTTTCTAAAAATAGCAGGTTTCCCAAAATAAAAAGTTTCCAAAAATAGAAACTTTCCAAAAATAGAAAGTTTCCAAAAAGAGAAAGTTTCCAAAAATATATTTGCTGCTTAAACTAGATAAGTTTCTAAAAATAGAAAGTTTCCATAAATAGATTAGTTGGCTTAATTAAATAAGTTTCTAAAAATAGAAAGTTTCCATAGTTAGAAATAAGAAGGATTATTAAGCTAATAATATAAGCTTAAGTGTTTACTGATTTACATTCTAAGTCATGTGATATATAGTATAGTTTATTAATCATTACATGTAAATTAAATAAACTATAGGTTAAAGTATTTAATTAAATATAACATGATTTAATTAAATAAAAGTAATAATACTTAGGTTAAAACGTGTATTAATATTTATTATTAATATAACCTAAGTCATGTAAATTATTAATTATAAAGCATGTTTAATAATTAATTAATTATATAGTCTAACTTAAATAATGAATACTTAGGTTAAAACCCATGTATTATTAATAATAAAAATAACCTAAGTCATGTTATAATTAAATTAATTATGTAACATGTTAAATTAATTTAATTAAGCTTGTAAATAAATAATCTTGTAAAATTTATTAAGTCATGAACCGTGCCCATGAACCCGTGAACCGGTCAACAAACACACCCTTAACAGTGGCAAAACTGGCTTGGCCGGTTGCCACTGTTTTCGTAAAGGTGCCACCGGCTTAAGCCGGTGGTCCCTTGGTCTTGGCTAGTCGCTGCCATGCGGCGGTTCCCCCTTCTTTCCATAATTAGCCACCGGCTTAAGCCGGTGGTGGTTTCTTGTTCTTAGCTGAGACCCACCAAGCCAAAAACACACCCTGACCAAGGTCGTGGTTCCCTTGTTCTTGCGACCGAACATCACAGCCACACCGAGACCTCTTGGTCTCGGTTGTTGGTGCGAACAAAAGCAAGCGGAGACCTTGTGGTCTCGGTTCCTTGTGTTGGCCGAAACAAACACCCCTAAAACACCATTATTAATTACCCCCCATGATTAATCAGATGACATGTTAACTTGTTTTTATAACCATATGATTTCATGTGTTTTTATTTAATAAAAACATAAAAGAAAAAGGGGTTTAATAATTTACCGAATACGTGAAACAATGAATGATGAAAACACGAACACCCTTGCAAGAATTGATCACCAAAAATCAACCAACACACCTCTTTTGGTGTGTTATACCCGGCGACCAAAAAGGGAGAGAGGAAAAGGATTAGGGTTTTGATATTTTCTAATTTACTATAATTATAAAAATATCCTTTTCCCTTTTCTTATTTTAGTAAAATTTAAAGTGGGCTTGGCCCTTGTCTTGTGTCTAAGCCACAGGTAAGAGGGGCCCACAAGGGGTAACCCATTGTTTTCCGTGTCTAAATATTATACGTGTTCTCGTGTCGTGTTTACGTGTTTTATGTAGTTATCGTTCGTGTCGTAATATATTTATTCGTAATCGTAATAAATATACTTAAATACATAATATTAAGTTCGTGATTATAAACATTCATGATTTCATGTTTGTATGTTCGTGATTATAATTATTTATGAAATAATTATCGTGTCTTAATACGTATTAAATACTTATCGTGTTATAACACGTACGTAATACTTGTAAATCTTATTCGTGAAATGTAAACGTGTTAAATAAGGAAAGTTCTAATCATGTACGTACGATCGTAAGGGTACTAATCATGGTAAAAGCATGCGGGTTTTACAACTCTTCCCCCTAAAAAGAATAATTCGTCTCCGAATTATAGATAAAGTAAAATGGAAAAGAAGAACATACCCGAATTCAAAATATGAAATGAGGGTAAGAAGCCCGGATAGACTCCTCTGTTTCCCAAGTGGCTTCCCGCTCGGTATGATCCCTCCAAAGGATTTTGACGAATGGAATCGTCTTCCTTCTCATGACTCATTCTTGTCTGTCAAGAACTCGTTCGGGTTCTTCTAAGAAAGTGAGATCTTCACGAATCTGTTCTAGTGGATACTGAACCATGTGAAGGGGGTGATACTTGTACCCTCTAAGTAAGGACACATGGAAAACATCGTGAACATGAGAAAGCTGCGGAGGTAACGCTAAACAGTAAGATACTTCACCGACTCGCTCAATGACATCAAACGGTCCGATGAATCGAGGACTGAGCTTCCCTTTGATCCCATAACGTCTAACCCCACGTGCCAGCGAAATCTTAAGGAAAACGTGATCTCCTACGTTAAAGTGTAAGTCCATACGATGATTGTCGGCATAACTCTTCTGACGTGACCGTGATTCTTGTAACTTCTGCTTAGCTACTGCGACCTTCTCGTTGGTCAACTCAATCATTTCTGGTCCTTCAAATGTTCGCTCACCAACCTGATCCCAGCAGATTGGGGCGGGACACTTTCTGCCATACAACATCTCGAATGGAGCACACTTGATACTTGCATGCCAAATGTTGTTGTATGCAAACTCTACCAAACAGATGTAATCGTCCCAATCTCCCGTCCATTCCAACGCACATGACCTTAACATGTCTTCTAATGTCTGAATTGTTCGCTCTGATTGCCCGTCTGTTTGTGGATGAAAATCCGTGCTAAGCTTAAGTTTTGTACCCCAAGCCTTCTACAGACTTCTCCGGAATCGAGAAGTGAACCGAGGATCTCTGTCTGAGACGATGCTGGATGGAGCACCATGAAGTCTCATGATCTCCTTCTTGTACGTATCGGCGAGTTTACAGACCGAATCTTCCTTGCGGATCGGTAAGAAATGAGCTGACTTGGTAAGTCGATCAACGATAACTCAAATCGCATCGTGCTTCCTCTTTTTCGGCGGAAGACCGGTAACAAAATCCATGGTGATTTTGTCCCACATCCACTATGGAATATCTAACGGTTGTAGATGACCGCCAGAGCGCTGATGCTTGATCTTAACCTGCTAGCAGGTAAGACATTTGGAGACGTATGTCGCAACATCCTGTTTCATACCACTCCACCAAAAGTATTGCTTGATGTCATGGTACATCTTGGTCGAACCAGGATGAATAGAGAATGGGGAGCTATGAGCCTCAGCTAACAATGCTTCCCGGAGTTCTTGATCATCAGGAACACAAAGTCTCGTGCCCTGCCATAAGATACCATTTGCGTCTACTCGAAATTCTGTCTGCTTCTCCAAATTCTGAATTATCGCCCAGATTTCACCATCATCTTTCTGAGCTTCCTTGATCTTAGAGAGTAACTCGGGTTCCACTCTAAGATTAGCCCAGTAAATGTGTTGTCCATGTACCATGATCTATATATCTAGTCCCTCAAAGTCTCTTATAATTACCTCCTCAATTTTAATGCCGTTTATCATTCCAGACTTTCTGCTAAGTGCATCTTCCACTACATTCGCCTTGCCGGGATGATAATGCAGATTCATGTCATAATCCTTCAACAGCTCTAACCATCTCCTCTGTCTCATGTTCAATTCTTGTTGAGTGAAGATATGCTTCAAGCTCTTGTGTTCCGTGAAAATGTCGCATGATTCTCCATACAAGTAGTGCCTCCATATCTTCAATGCAAACATGACTGCTGCAAGTTCCAAGTCATGCGTAGGGTAATTTTCCTCATAAGGCTTAAGCTGCCGTGAAGCGTACGCGATCACTTTCCCATGTTGCATAAGAACACAGCCAATTCCCTTACCCGATGCATCACTGTAGATCTGAAATCCACCTGTACCAGATGGAAGAGTAAGAATCGGTGCAGATACTAACTTCTACTTTAGGTCTTCAAAGCTATTCTCTCTCTCTCTCTCTCTCTTCAGTCCAGATGAATTTCTCCCCTTTCCGCATCAATTTTTTCAATGGTAGTGCTAAACGGGAAAAGTTCTCCACGAACCTACGGTAATAACCAGCTAAGCCTAGGAAACTGCGGACTTCCGTCGTTGATGTCGGTCTTGGCCACTTGGTAATAGCCTCAACCTTTGCTGGATCCATCGTAATTCCTTCTGCTGATACAATGTGACCTAAGACTGCCACCTTGTCTAATCAGAACTCACACGTAGAGAATTTAGCATACAGCTGCTTCTGGCGAAGAATCTGTAATACTGTACGAAGATGGTCTTCGTGTTCCTCCTTGGACTTAGAGAATATTAGGATGTCATCAATGAAAACAATGACGAACTTTTCCAGAAATTCATGGAAGATTTTGTTCATCAAATCCATGAACACTGCTGGAGCACTGGTAAGGCCAAATGGCATGACTACGAATTCGTAGTGGCCATAGTGGGTACGGAAAGCAGTCTTGGTGATGTCCTGCTCTTTAACCCATAGCTGATGATAGCCCGACCTTAGATAAATCTTGGAGAAATGTTTGGCCCCTTGGAGTTGGTCAAACAGATCGTCTATGCGTGGTAGAGGATACCTATTCCTGATGGTAATCTTGTTGAGTTCACGATAGTCTATGCAAAGACGCATACTGACGTCCTTCTTCTTAACGAATAAGACCGGTGCGCCCCATAGAGATGCGCTCGGTCGAATGAAGCCTCGTTCCAGAAGTTCTTGAAATTGATCCTTCATCACCTTCAACTCTATGGGAGCCATGCGATACAGAGCCTTGGAAATCGGCTCAGCTCCTAGGATGAGCTCGATATTAAATTCTACTTCACGTGCAGGTGGTATGCCTGGAAGTTTTTCTGGAAATACATCTGGAAATTCTAACACTATCGGCTGATTCTAAATTGATGGGGATTCAGCATCCATGTAATGAACAGTAGCTAGATAGCCCCCACAACCATGTGAAAGTAATGCACGTGCTTGCAGGGTTGATATGATTTGTACAGACCTTCCGGGTACGAACCCGTTATGAATGTACTCTGGCGCATTAACATCACCGAAGATGACTCGATATGAATGGCAGTCTATGGTAGCATGATGCTTGGATAGCCAATCCATGCCAAAATCATGTCAAAATCATTCATGTCCAGCGGAAGTGCGTCAACAGGACGAATCTTGTCATCAAACTCTAGGGAAAGGCTTTTGTACACATAGGTCATGCGTACAGAGTCTCTTAAAGGCGTGGAAATATTCAGTATATTCTCTAGTGGCATGGGGAGTATCCTAACATTCTTAGCGTAAGCAGTAGAAATAACCGAGTAAGTAGCACCTGTGTCAAATAGAACACATGCAGCTTGACCATACATATACAAGATTCCAGTGATGGTACCTGTAGACTTGTTGGCCTGATCGCGAGATGTCGTGTAAACGCGTCTACTAGTAAGAGGCGGCTTGGTATCAGCATGTCCTGTTGTGCCCTTCATCTCGCCCTTGCGGCAGACATTCATGCGATGGCCAGGAAGACCACACTTGCAGCATGCATCGCTGTTGCGGCGACATGGCCCTGGGTGCCTACGGTTGCAGGTAGTGCAAAGAGGATGAGTATATCCTCCAGCAGGTGTCCTGACTGGTTGTGAGCCTAATAAGAACAATATACATGAGACATGATAATAGGTACAAAGGACAATGCAGATAATTCGTAAGATGGAATACCAGTGATAGCTGGACGGTTAGGCTGTGAACCTCTCTGGTTCTGGTCCCTCCCGTTGCCGTGATTCATGGTAGAAGATTCTCTAATGTGTCAGAATTAAGAACTATAGCATGTAATCATAAGAAAATGAGTAAGTAAAAGGACATGCTGTTGTTGGAGTGTCCAGCATTGTTACGGTAATTATCATTACCGCCACGCCTATCCGTAGCAGAACGGTCGTGAGTCTGACCGTTTCCCTTGGGCTGAGTAGGCTGTTGCTGAGTAGCCGGCTGAGACTGGTCCCCAGTCTTCTGCCTAGAAGATACAGTTTAAAAGAGATGTAAATATGCTGAAAGAATACGGTTTGGTCACCGCTGAATATGAATATCTACCTCTTCTCGGGTCTCTCTGCTTCCCCGAACTCTTCTTTTTCTTGCAGCATCTCCAGCTTACGTGTTGCATCGGCCACTTGTGCCATCGTGTTGAACATAGCCACACCAAGTTGTTTACGACCGATGTACGAAGAGCCCACCGGAAGTGGTGTGCTTGCTCTTCGGGAGTACCTACTGCTGCACCAAGAAAACAAGCCAAGCGAAGAAAGCGCTGCATGAACTCGTTGCTATTCTCCCCAGCTCTCTGTCGGATTCCATGGTACTTGTTAGAAATACGTTTTACAAATTTAGGAAGATTCGGTCACTCCGACAATATACTAAGTAGTAGCTCGTAGTCTAGACATCGTTATTTAACAAACAAGTCCAAGCCTAACCTACAACATGTGTAGGCCGGCCCAAACATGTAAGCCCAAGCCCATTACAAGGCTTAGGTATATAAACCCTCTCCTTTGATGGAGAGGGTGTGTGGTTTCATAATTTATACATAGTTCTCTTAACTTTCTCTCTCTAAAAGTGTGAAATCCACCATCTCTTTCTCTCTCTAAAAACATAAGCAAGATTTACATTTCTTCAAATGGTATCAAGAGTCATGGGATAATTGTTTAGTTCTTGTGTTTGTGTTCTTGATTCTCTCGCCATTTTTGATCCATTTTCAAACGAACCAAATTTTTTTTTTGTGTTTTTATAGGTTAATCTTGATATACTTCATCTTGTTACTTGTTATAGTGATTTGGTATTGTTATTTGGGTTAAAAACATAAAATTTTTGGTTGTTTGATTCATATTTTGGCTTTGAACTTGATTTTATTGTGTTATTGTACTGTCCGAGAAATAAGGTAAGTTGGTATTCAGTTCGATCTGACTTTGTGTTTGCATAAACCCTGGGGTTTCTACTTGCGATCCATAGTCACGATCTGTTGTTACGATCTAACTATGATCCCTAGTACGATCCATCAATCTGATTACCTAGTAAGATCCATAGTACGATCACTCGCTGCGATCAGACTACGATCACTGACTAGGATAAGGGAGTACGATCGCATTACGATCTGGGAGTCTGATCTGAGTGCGATCATAGTGAGTGCGATCACTCGTTGCGATCAGAGCACGATCGTTGGGTACGATCATAGTGAGTGCGATCACTCGTTGCGATCAGAGCACGATCGTTGGGTACGATCAAAGTAAGTGCGATCACTTGTTGCGATCAGAGTACGATCTTTGGGTACGATCAAGGAGTGCGATCTGACTACGATCATAGGGTACGATCCATAAGTGCGATCCAACATTTTTTCAAACACGTGTTTAGGGGATATTAACATTATTTCTCGGCTTTTAACACACTACAACAAACACATTTACTTTCTTTCATTGACCGATCAAGTTTGTAAATCTTAACTTATCGAAATGGAGTACACATCTCTTACGGATAAGTCCATCCTCTCGGGTACGGATAATCGTCCACCAATGTTGGAGAAATCTATGTACGAGGATTGGACTTCCCGAATGGAACTTTACATGTTGAACAAAGAGAATGGACATCTCATTTGGGCATCGGTGCTCAATGGACCATTAGATTATGGTACAGTGACAGAAGGTACGACTACTCGTCCTCGCACAACGGGTGAGTTGACTGGAGATATGAAGATTCAAGACAAATGTGATAAGTATGCTACAAACATCATTCTCCAAGCCCTTCCTCCAGATGTCTACAAACTCGTCAGCAAACATAAAGTTGCCAAAGAGTTATGGGATAGAATTTTTGTTCTAATGCAAGGCACCTCGTTAACTAAACAAGAACGAGAGTGTAAGCTTTATGATACTTTTGATAAGTTTGCTTATGTGCCAGGGGAGACTCTCAATGACTATTATCTGAGATTTACCCTATTGTTGAATGAGCTAAATTTCTATGGCATGGCAATTCCTACCTTTCAATTGAACACCAAGTATTTGAACACTCTTCCTTCAGAATGGAAAAAATACGTGACGGATGTTAAATTGGCTAAGGATTTGCATAACACCAATGTGGATCAACTGCAAGCTTTTCTTCAACAACACGAATGCCATGTGATTGAGGCTCGGTTGTCTACACCTCAAGTTCATGATCCACTTGCAATGTATGCTTCTCAACAAAACATGGCCTATACTTATCAACAACCATCATACTTGCAGCAGCCACTACCACACACCTATCAGCAACCACAACAACTATCTTATCAACCACCAATGATGCCACAACAAGCATATCAACAAAGTGTTCATTAACAATAGTATCCTTGCTGAGGGGTATAGCCCATTGGAGAAGTGTTGGCTTGTGATGGTGATGTCTAATATGGTGGTTGTTGTGGAAAAGATTGTTGATGAATCTATTGTGCATACTGTTGAATCTGTGGATAATGTGGTAGATAGTACTTGTCACGAATCTGAAGCTGAATTTTTAAAGCTTCAAGATTCACATTCTTTGCTTTCAAAACGTTTTGATGAGATTCAAACACATTTTATTTCGCTTGAATGCAAGCAACAATTTATTCAATAAATCTTTGAAACGTCATTCGAAGGTGTTAATATCGATGATGCAAACTTTGAAAATAATTTCCAATTGAATTTACAATCAAAACGTCGTCAGCCAAGTGACAAAGTTGCTAAATCTTTGCCGATAGAAATAGAGAAATCTAAGGAGCTTAACTGTGTGAACGTACTTGAGGCCGCTGAGAATTTTAAACTTGATCTAGATAATCGAGTTTCCAAGATTTTGTCCAAAGTTGATAACTTAAAACAGAAAAATACACGACTCTTCGATTCAGTAAAGCCCGCATGTGCTAATACCACTGCACAGAATCAATCGTTGATTGAACAATTGAATCCAAAGTCGGTGGAAATATCTGATTTGAGGGAACAAATTTATGATAAGAATCTGGTCTTGGCTGCGTTAAAGGAAACACTTCGTACTCTAAAAGGTAAGAATGTTGTGGATAACGCAGCCACTGTCTCAGCATCGTCCTCTAGTGCAATCAAAAGGAACCTTATAGCCGTCACACCACTTAATAAGGGCCCTAGGACTAAACCATCTCAAACCTTGGTCACTAAAGAAAAGGCGGAATCAAAACCAGCTTCTAATATTCTTGTGTTGCCTTCTACAGGAGTAAGCACCACTACTAAGGCTCAAAGATCTAAGCTTAAGAGAAACAAGAAGAATGATAAGATCTTGCCCCCATCTAGTAGTCAAGTGAAGAAGAATGTAGAAGCCCATCCTAGAAAAGTTATTTCTTTTTTGAATAAAAAGAATCATGTAGCTAAACCTAAAGGCTCTGCGGTTGTGCAGCGTTCTAAGCCTACTGTGAATTCTAATTTGAAATGTTGGAATTGCAATGAATGTATGTTTTCTAGTCGTCATGATTCTTGCCTTATTGACCATGTGAATGAGATGTATGCCCGGAAAAATGGATTAGAATGGAAACTGACTGGGAAAGTGTTAACCCAAGTTGGTTGGATGTGGCGCCCCACTGGTAGAACTTTCACTATAGTAGGAAATACATGCCCTTTAACTAGGATCACTCCCACTAAAGCGAAGAAAGCGTGCCCTTTAACTAGGAGTACAAAGGCTACCAAAACACAACCGTGTCCTTTAACTAGGAACACCGACACTACCGTAGGAACCAAGTGCCCTTTAAATAGGTCTACTCCCACTGTAGTGCCCGCGAATAATCCAAAACCTAAGAAAGTTGGAATAGTAAAACCTGTTAGTGCTAAAACTCACATTAGAAAACGCAGGAAATCTAAGGGTCTCAAAAATGTTAGCAATTCTGATAATTCTATATCTGTATCTGCTAACACTCAGGAACCAATAGTTTCCAATGCATTGTCTACTGTTGTTGTTGAAAACAGGTGGTCCAAATCGTTCTCTGGTATTTGGACTCTGGTTGCTCCAAGCATATGACCGGAGATCGCTCTCAGCTCAGAAATTTCGTCAGCAAGTTTCTTGGTACGGTTCGATTTGGAAATGATCATATTGCAAAGATAATGGGTTACGGTGAATATCATATTGGGAATGTTATAATTTCGAGAGTGTATTATGTGGAAGGTCTCGGTCACAACTTATTTTCTGTGGGACAATTTTGTGATGCAAACCTAGAAATTGCTTTTCGAGAGCATACCTGCTTCATTCGTAATTTGGAAGAGGTTGATTTATTGAAAGGTACTCGAGGGAATAATTTGTATACTTTGTCTCTACAAGACATGATGGCCGCTTCTCCCGTATGTCTTCTCTCAAAAGCATCGCAGACTAAGTCATGGTTATGGCATCGACGGTTATCTCATCTTAACTTTGACGCTATTAATCACTTGGCGAAAAACGAACTTGTTTGTGGTCTTCCTAAACTATCATTTCACAAGGATCATTTGTGTTCCGCGTGTACAATGGGGAAAAGCACTAAGATATCATACAAACCCAAGACGGAAGACACCAACCAAGAGAAACTTTATCTGTTGCATATGGATCTTTGTGGACCAATGCGTGTTGAAAGTCTTAGTGGCAAAAAGTACATCCTCGTCATTGTCGATGATTACTCTCGGTTTACATGGGTGAAATTTCTTAAAGCAAAAAATGAGGCACCTAAATTCATCATCGGATTTCTCAAGATGATTCAAGTGCGTCTCAACACTACTGTCCGACGCATTCGTACAGATAATGGAACCGAATTTGTGAATCAAATCTTGCGTGATTATTATGAAGAAGTTGGTATATCTCATGAAACATCAGTTGCACACACTCCACAACAAAACGGTGTCGTTGAAAGGCGAAATCGCACACTTATGGAAGCTGCTCGAACGATGTTAATTTACGCAAAGGCTCCATTGTTTTTATGGGCAGAAGCAGTATCTACCGCAGTGTACACCCAAAACCGGTCACTAATTCGTAAACGCCATGGTAAAACACCTTATGAGCTTCTCCATGGAAAAGTACCAGATTTATCATATCTTCATGTATTTCGTTCTCTTTGCTATACAAATAATGATGGTGACAATTTGGGAAAACTTCAACCAAAGGCTGATATTGGTATTTTCAATGGTTACGCCCCCGCAAAGAAGGCATACCGAATCTACAACCGTAACTCTCGTAAGATCCTCGAAACTATGAATGTTGATTTTGATGAGCTGACAGCAATGGCTTCTGAGCAAAGCAGCTCTGAACCCGCACTTCATGAAATGGGACCCAGTAACATTAGTTCTGGTCTTGTCCCAAACAACCCTACTTCAACATCATTTACACCACCTTCTAGGACTGAATGTGATACGTTGTTTCAACCGTTCTTTGATGAATTCTTTACTCCTCCAAGTATTGTTGCTCCAGAACCTGAGGTAATAGCTCCGGTAACCGAAGTTGTCGCTCCAGTAACCGTTGCATAATCAGACACATCTGCACCTACAATTGGTCAAGATATACCCACAACAAGTAATTCTCAACCAACACCTGTTTCAACTACCCATGTCATGCCTATTGATGATGAAGAGGATGATGATGATCACGATTTAGAATTCGCTCAAATGCGAGAACTTCCATTCTTTGGTGTACATATTCCCGACCCTAATCAAGCCGGGTCGTCCACCTCAGAGGAAGCTCCTTCTACAGTTTACTCCAATCCACGGATTCGTGAACATGACAGTAAGTGGACAAAGGATCATCCTATAGATTCTATTATTGGTGACCCTAATCGTCCGGTATCCACACGAAGTCAGTTACAAGAAAATGCAATGTTTTGTCACTTTGATGCTTTTCTCACTGAAGTTGAACCTAAGACATGGCAAGAAGCTTTTACTCAATCATGTTGGATGGAAGCTATGCAAGAAGAACTTAATGAATTTATACGTCTTGAAGTATGGGAACTTGTCCCATGCCCGGATCAAGTGCAGTTACTCACTTTGAAATGAGTTTACAAGGTGAAACTCGACGAGTTAGGTGGAATATTGAAGAACAAAGCTAGACTAGTAGCTCGTGGATACAAGCAATTATTGGGCTTCGACTTTATGGAATCCTTTGCACCTGTTGCCCGTTTGGAAGCTATTAGACTATTCCTCGCTTATGCAGCCCACATGAATATGATCGTCTATCAGATGGATGTGAAGATGGCATTTCTTAATGGTGAAATCAAGGAAGAGGTCTATGTACAACAGCCGGATGGTTTTGTGAATCCTAATTATCCTAATCATGTGTACAAGCTTAAGAAGGCTCTCTATGGGTTGAAGCAAGCTCCACGCGCATGGTATGATCTTTTGTCACTATTCCTCATTACGCAAGGCTTCGCTAAAGGCAAGGTGGATCCCACGCTGTTCATTCAAAAACGAGGTAAAGATATGATTACGGTACAAATATATGTTGATGATATTATATTTGCAGCCTCGACCCAAACCTTATCCGATGAGTTTGGGACACTCATGTCTTCCAAGTTTAAGATGTCAATGATGGGCAAGGTATCATTCTTCTTAGGTCTTCAGATATCTCAGAGTCCCAGAGGCATCTTTATTAATCAATCCAAGTATGCCCTTGAATCGCTTAAGAAATATAAGATGGACTCTTGCGACCCCGTGGACACTCCAATGGTGGAAAAATCTAAGCTTGATGCAGATCCACATGGAGTTGCCGTTGATCTGACACTTTATCGTGGAATGATAGGTACTCTTCTGTATATCACAGCCAGTCGACCTGATCTTCAGTTTGCTATATGTATGTGTGCTAGGTATCAAACTAGGCCTACTGAGTTACACTTAGCTACTGTTAAAAGGATCTTTCGATATCTTAAAGGCACCATTAATCGGGGACTTTGGTATTCGAAGGACTCTTCTATTGCACTAATGGCATATGCAGATGCGGATCACGCGGGTTGTCAAGATACAAGGCGTAGTACAAGTGAACTTTGCAACTACTAGGAGATCGACTAATCAGTTGGGCATCGAAAAGGCAGAAAAGCGCTGCAATTTCAAGTACGGAAGCAGAATACATAGCTATGTCTGGTTGCTGTGCTCAAATTCTTTGGATGAGATCGCAATTAACCGACTATGGTCTAGGATTCAACAAAATTCCGATGTACTGCGACAACAAGAGTGCAATTGCCTTATGCTGCAACAATGTTCAATTCTCCCGGTCGAAGCATATTGACATTCGCTACCACTTCATCAAGGAGCAAGTGGAAAATGGAGTAATAGAGCTTTACTTTGTCCGATCTGAGTATCAATTGGCGGATATTTTCACGAAGGCTTTAGATCGCGCTCGAATTGAATTTTTGGCCGACAAGCTAGGAATGAGAACTTTCTCGCCTGAGACTCTAAAGGAACTGGCAGACGAAGCGAAAGAATAGTGGTGGTAAAACTATTCTCCGTATCCTTGGTGATCATCTGTATATATTGTTTATATTTTTTTCCACAAAAGCAAAATACAAAAATATAAAACCATATAAAAAAACCATAAAAATTGAAAAATCTAGAAAAAACCAAAAATATTTTTACTTTATTTTTCAAAGGCATGTCTTTTGGTACGATAATATTTACGGCCTTAGAAATGTTGATTAATATCGACACGGCGCCATAAATAGAGTTCGTACAAAAGTTGTAAATATTTCATAAAACATGCCTAAATGGCTTGTAGTTATTTCTGACTGCAACCCGGTTTTCACATTAAAGTCAAGTATTTCTTATAAAAGCTTTGGCTCACAACGGGAATTAATTTTCTCGGGCAAGGTTTACTTTAAAACCTTGTAAGAGATCAAGTTTACTTCATAACTTGGTCTAACACAAATATATGTACGTTTCAGTGCATTTATTTGTTAAAACAAGAGAAGTCTTGTTTTTATGAAGCTATCATCTCTACAACCATAGCAATCTACAATTGGTATCTACATACTCGACGATGCGACTACTCAACCGATGACTACAGCTCTTTCAATAGAACACGGGTCAACAATTGAGGGGGAGCAATTGTCAAGCATTCAGAATCTTAGATGCCGAACGTGCCAAGCTCACTAACTGGTCTCAAGACAACAATACCAATCGTACATGTGGTGTCAAGAGATGACTTCAGACGTGACGAGGAGACCAATATATGCTAACAAGAACCATTTGATCTTATCATATGATGTTCTCATCTATCAGGTCCAACCTTGTCAATTCTTTTCTAATATGGTGAATATGTGATCATGTTACAAATTGGTATCATATCTCACACATTTGGTATCATGAAGATAAAAAGGACTTGCATGTTTCTTCCCAAAACCTTTGTTAAAACTTCATTAAATCAACTGATATTAAAAACATCGATTGGGTTAATATTTTTAATATGGGGGAGAAAATGTGATTTAATATGGGATATTATCACAAATGGTTTGACTTAATGTGCTGGCTTATTCCGACATGTTCGAAATTTTTTTGAATATCGTGGCATATGTTAAGGGGGAGCAAAACGGATTTGCATATCAAAATGGATTTTCATGGTGACATATACTTACCCAAACCTAATTTAATTCACGACGATGAAGATTGTGGTGACATAAGGATGGTAGGATAGGTTAAGTCCAATGATTCTTCTAGAACTGGAGGAATCTTCCCAAGGACATTCCATAGCTAGAAATAGTAGTCCTTAGGAAAGATGGAGAAAGATTGTGAACGTAGCTGAATGCCGACCAAGTACTTAAGTTAGCACTGGAACAATCACAACAAGGTGCTAGTTATGACGTATTGGTAAGCATTGAAGGGGTTGAAGAATGAAAAAGAATTGTAAAGATAAAGGGTGTAAAGAAAGAAGCCCTCCTTACAACTTTAGGCAGAAACCGGGTCAACACATTTGCTATTGAGATCATTTTAATGATGCTCGATATTGAAGATAGACATCATGGACCCAGTGATGCAATGCACAACCTATCCCAGCTAACTCATATATCTCTCAAAAGATATTTGTTTTTATCACACGGAGATCAACACGTTATCTATCGATTTATTCACTCCGAGTAAATTGGTATTGAAAAGGTGGCACTCCTCTCCAGCCTCCGATCACTAAAATCCAAAGTGCACGATCGAGTCTAGAGCCATTTGAGATCATCAAATATCTCATTAGGACACACTTTCATATTTCCTTGCTTCTTCACACACTGTGAAAAGTAAGAAAGATTTTAAGAGTCCTACGCAAAATCTTCATGATCTTGCCTGAACATCCGAGTAATACGAAATTAATTACAATGAAGATGGAAATCCTTCTTGAGCGAATATCAAAAAGCTCATGGTAGGTGACTTGTGCGATTCTTTATGAATCAAACTTGTGATAACTGGAAAGCAACAGCTGTTTAATTCTTAACCGAATTTAAACACGTTCCAGGCCTCTACGCAATATCTTAGTGATCTTGCCAGAACACTCAGAGTGATACCTTAGTGTTCACAGTGATGAGTGGAAATCCTTCTAGTGTTAACCTCAAACAGCACTTGGTAGGTAACTTACAAGATTCTATACGAATCAAGCTCGTGACAACTGGAAAGCAACGATGGTGCGGTTCTTAATTGAATTTCACTTGTTCCAGGAACACGAATTGACGGCTTCAAATCATGCGGATATTATTATCCAAATGATTCACTCTTTATGTTCGCAGTCAGCTTTGGACGGTCGAATAAAGAGAACGGGTTTACCCACGAAATCCTGTCAGGAAGTTACTTAATTGAAACTATCCGTCACGGGTACGATATCTAATATCGTCCAACGGTCTTCACTGACCGGAGGTAAAATGCTACCGATTTAGAATGAAATGTTCAAAGCCATTTCGTTCGTGTCTACTTATGTTGCGGCATTTGAAGACGGTGGCGTTGCGGAATCCAAGAAGAAGTCGTCCCCGCATGCTTATACTTTATGCACTTAATTTCTCATCTAATTCAAGAAAGCCTAAAAGTTAAGTCTTCCGCTGTATTGAACTCTGAAGCTTTCAAGAATTACTAAGGTATAAGTATGTGGGACGTGAGGTCACGAAGAGGCGAAGATCACAAGTGATGGATGCACGAGATCAAGGCAAGAGATTAATGCTCAAGATTGATATCAAAGATCACATCAGCATGTTCACCAGAAAAGAAAAAGTAAAGAAAGACGAAGAATACGAGCTCAAGACAAGCATAGTATGCTAGGTTTATTTTATTATTGTAACTTGGGTAACGCCCTTGTTTGGAGTGACCTCCCTTAGGGGGAGATTGTTAGAAATACGTTTTTACGTATTTAGGAAGATTCGGTCACACCGACAATATACTAAGTAGTAGCTCGTAGTCTAGACATCGTTATTTAACAAACAAGTCCAAGCCTAGCCTACAACATGTGTAGGTCGGCCCAAACATGTAAGCCCAAGCCCATTACAAGGCTTGGGTATATAAACCCTCTCCTTTGATGGAGAGGGTGTGTGGTTTCATAATTTACACATAGTTCTCTTAACTTTCTCTCTCTAAAAGTGTGAAATCCACCATCTCTTTCTCTCTCTAAAAACATAAGCAAGATTTACATTTCTTCAGTACTCTCTCTTCAGCTTAGCCTAAGTCAAACCAGTCACCCAAGCATCACCTCCCTCAGACTGCTTTAGTGTCGTCCACCATGATAGCACATCACCTTCGAACCGGTAGCAGGCCAACCTCGACTTGAAGACGGGGTCATAGCCCATGGCATCGAAGCTCTTCTCAATGTGAGCCAACCAGCTTTCAGCTTCCTGGGGCTATCTGCTCTCTCGAAAGCTCGAGGGTGTAGCTTATTGAATCTCTCCAGCCATATGACCAATGTTGCTGGAGGAGGAGGAGGAGGAGGTACTGGGTGTTGCTGCTGATTGTTGGCAGCCTGCATTTCAGCCCTGATTTCATTCCTCAACTGAGGAAGCATAGCTTGCATTTCAGCTTGGATTGCCTCATTGAGTTGTTCCTGCTCGCGTGTAAGAACCATCTGACAGTATAACATAAAATACATGATTAAACTGATCAAAACATAAACTATATACATGAAAAAAATTATACCAATAAATCATGAAAAAAAAATATACAGAAGCTAGTACATGAATGCGTGATGCAGTTTATGAAAACTTTTATATGCACGAGAGTGAACGCCTATGGTCAGTTCACTCAAAACAAAAGACATGGCGAGGGGACGCCAATGGGTCGGTCCCAAAGTTAAAAGTTTCGATGCTTGAAACATGCAACTAAATAGGACCAGTCCTGTACCAACCATTACTTAGTCATAAACCTACGACAATGACATATATATGTATGCATGAAAATGATGAATGCATGAAAACCGACTGTCAGTTCTAGGAAGACCATAGTGACTACCCACTAATCATAGGTCGTGTTTTGAGAGACTACAAGTCGAAGCCTTGGCTCTGATACCATAATTGTAACACCTCATTTTGATAAATGGAAGGTCACGCGTGATTATGGCGTGTCATCAAAGCATACAAGGATAAATGTATAAAACATCACATGACCATAAAGGAAATAACGGAACAAACATCGGTACCCCAAAATTAGAACTCATCACACACAAACATACGTACTATAAATGAAAAGGACTAAACAATGTCCATAGAAATGAGTATCAAATGTATGAAGAAATGCATAAAGTAATGAAGGCTAGGAAGCTTCCAATCCATATGCACGTACGCTTAAAGTTTACGAGCGTCCTTGAGTACCTGCCGTTTTGGGAACATGAAAGGAAAACGGCTGAGCATAAGGCTTAGTGCACGGATATACAAGTATAGCATGAATAATATAAGCATATAAGCATAAAGAAGCGGAAAAGACTAAGTCCTGGATAACCTGGTATATCTTATTAAAACTGGTTTTATAGTTTGAAAAGCCTTATGTTTATCTCATAAAAACTGTTTAACATGTTTACCATTAGACAATATAGGTCATGAAATATCAACGTGCATGAATACTTGGAAGGGTGACCTCGTCATGCAATTAGAGGGGCTGCCTCTAATTAATATAAGTTTTAGGTAGGAGGGATCAACTCCTTGTGAAGGATGCAAGGCACACACCACATTCACCTGAATAATCTGCTGAAAACATGTAACCTAGGATGCACCCATACGCCCCACGTGATAATAATAATATGGCCAAAAGCTGAAGGGACGCCACGAGCTATCACTCTGCCGTGGTGAAGTCATAACACTGGTGCCTCTAATCTTATGGTTATGGTACCTCCATAACTAGGTGAAACTGGTCATGCATGTATATGGATTTAGGTATCTAATTAAACATAAGCAATTCAAAAACATATAAAACATATACTGGGAAAACAGTTGGCTGCATACGGGGAATCCTAATAAGGAAGAATGTCCATACTGAAAGGACGGGGAATCCGTACCTTGTGTCTAGTGAACGAAGAAGACGAACGGAAGAGAGTCCTACTTCGATATCACTAATGCTACATAAATAATATACGTGTATAAGTATCTGGTTACTGAGTACGTAACTGGTTTTATCACGTCTTAGCTTGTTTTATATGTTCATGTCTTGTTTTACTGATTCTAACGTTATACTATGTTTATCATGTATTCTATCTATTCTGATTAAGTATTACTTGTATTTCTTGTATTATTATACTTATTGTGTAATAATAATGACTTTCTAAAATAGCAGGTTTCCTAAAATAGAAAGTTTTCAAAAATAGAAAGTTTCCAAAAATAGAACGTTTCCAAAAATAGAAAGTTTCCAAAAATAGAAAGTTTCCAAAAATAGATTTGCTGCTTAAAATAGATAAGTCTCTAAAAATAGAGAGTTTCCATAAAAAGATTAGATGCCTTAATTAAATAAGTTTCTAAAAATAGAAAGTTTCCATAATTAGAAATAAGCTGGATTATTAAGCTAATAATATAAGCTTAAGTGTTTACTGATTTATATTCTAAGTCATGTGATATATAGTATAGTTTATTAATCTTTACATGTAAATTAAATAAACTATAAGTTAAAGTATTTAATTAAATATAACATGATTTAATTAAATAAAAGTAATAATACTTAGGTTAAAACGTGTATTAATATTTATTATTAATATAACCTAAGTCATGTAAATTAATTAATTATAAGGCATGTTTAATAATTAATTAATTATATAGTCTAACTTAAATAATGAATACTTAGGTTAAAATCCATGTATTATTAATAATAATAATAACCTAAGTCATGTTATAATTAAATTAATTATGTAACATGTTAAATTAATTTAATTAAGCTTGTAAATATATAATCTTGTAAAATAACTAACTTGTAAAATTTATTAAGTCATGAACCGTGCCCATGAACCCGTAAACCAGACCCGTGAACCGGTCAACAAACGCACCCTTAACAGTGGCAAAACCGGCTTGGCCGGTTGCCACTATTTTCGTAAAGGTGCCACCGGCTTAAGCCGGTGGTCCCTTGGTCTTGGCTAGCCGCTGCTATGCGGCGGTTCCCCCTGCTTTCCATAATTAGCCACCGGCTTAAGCCGGTGGTGGTTTCTTGTTCTTAGCCGAGACCCACCAAGCCAAAAACACACGCCGACCAAGGTCGGGGTTCCCTTGTTCTTGCGACCCAACACCACAGCCACACCGAGACCTCTTGGTCTCGGTTGTTGGTGCGAAAAAAAGCAAGCCGAGACCTTGTGGTCTCGGTTCCTTGCGTCGGCCGAAACAAACACCCCTAAAACACCATTATTAATTACCCCCCATGATTAATTACATGACATGTTAACCTGTTTTTATAACCATGTGATTTCATGTGTTTTTATTTAATAAAAACATAAAAGAAAAAGGTGTTTAATAATTTACCGAATACATGAAACAATGAATGATGAAAACACGAACACCCTTGCAAGAATTGATCACCAAAAATCAACCAACACACCCCTTTTGGTGTGTTATACCCGGCGGCCAAAAAGGGAGAGAGGAAAAGGATTAGGGTTTTGATATTTTCTATTTTACTGTGATTATGAAAAAATCCTTTTCCCTTTTCTTGTTTTAGTAAAATTTAAAGTGGGCTTGGCCCTTGTCTTGTGTCTAAGCCACGGGTAAGAGGGGCCCACAAGGGGTAACCCATTGTTTTCCGTGTCTAAATATTATACGTGTCCTCGTGTCGTGTTTACGTGTTTTATGTAATTATCGTTCGTGTCGTAATATATTTATTCGTAATCGTAATAAATATACTTAAATACATAATATTAAGTTTGTGATTATAAACGTTCATGATTTCATGTTCGTATGTTCGTGATTATAATTATTGTTGAAATAATTATCGTGTCTTAATACGTATTAAATACTTATCGTGTTATAACACGTACGTAATACTTGTAAATCTTATTCGTAAAATGTAAACGTGATAAATAAGGAAAGGTTCTAATCATGTACGTACGATCGTAAGGGTACTATTCATGGTAAAAGCATGCGGGTTTTACACTTTGAGTAAAAAATTATCTTTGACAATGTGGTTGCACCAGATTTTCAGAAATATGCTGTAAAGATTGAATCATATCTTGAGTTCCGTAATAGCTATAAACTCCCACCTTACGGTCCTGGAAAGCTACAAGTCTTACCTTTTTCAAATCATTAAAGAACACTATTATAGCTGGTTGTAGTAAATTTACACCCGTTTAGGAAAACGAGGTAAAAGCGGTAAGTATTAAGCGCACGTTTAGGAAAACGTAAACACTTATGAACCTTTTTTTGAGTTCGTTCTCGAGGAGGATTAACGTGTGTGTTTAATTTGATTAAGATTTGTGATTAATATTGATGGAATGAAGAAATAAAATGACGGATTATGCTAAAAACTATGCTACGACAATAAAAACGCGGAATAGTAAAACTCGACGAAAAATCAAACTCCACTACAAATTACCAAAAAATTAAATTAAGCTAAGAAAAATGTGACAAAAACAAAAGTGAAAACGAAATTTTGAAAATCCTTTTTAATTATTTTATATTAAATTTCAAAGTTTAATGAAAAACCCAAAATTAAATAAAATTATCTAAAAGTGATTTTGGAAATTTTACTTTTTGTAAACCGAAATTATGTTAAATAAAATCTAAAAACTATTTTTTGAAAATCAAAACCTTTTTCTATTTTTTAATTACCAAAAAACGATTTTTCAAAGAAAATACATAATAAATAAAATAATAAATGGAAAATTTTGAAACTTTGGCTGGAAAATCTAAAAAGTGGTACTGAACGTAGGAAAAATGAAAAGTACAAAAAAATTATGCTCAATAAGCTGGAAAAGGGCTTATAACTCACGGCTTAATAAAACTAACATAAAATAAAAAGATAATAAAAGAGTAATGGTTAGATGAGATGACAGAGAAAAGCACTTGGATCACTGGTTAACACGTACAGTCCTCCAACGAGAGGTCCCGTGTTCGAGTCCAAGCCAAGGAGCTTTTTGTAAAAACTTTTTTTTTTCTTTAAAACACTTGATTAAAAGTTTCAATATACTAAAAAAACTCAACACAATCTGAATCAACACGTTATTAAGCACGATTCTTGCTACAATTTGCACAGACTTAGGACTATTATGTACTTGTTTCTTATACTTTTTAGGCAATTACTGTTTGGGTACAAAGGCACAAACCACTAAACCAACTGAATCTGAAACACAAATAAGAGTCGCGGTCCACAAATTAAGGACGTACAAAACTCCAAACTAAAACAGTAAGCTCGTTGGGTTCTGAACTTACTCAAGACACAAGCACGACATTTAAACACCCAATTTAATCACTCAGTTATGAACAAACAAGACCAAACATACCTCCCTTTTTATTGTCACTAGCGTTCACTTTTTTGGACAACAAACCCCCACGAGCAGTTGGCTTGTGGGGGCGTTTTAAGCAGACAGTGGGCAAAAACAATAAAGCTGCAAATCTTAGCTGAAAAACACAAGTAAGGAACGATGGTTGCAGGCAAATGAATACAATCCAAACTAATAAGCAACTAACGAATCGAGTAACAGAATAAACATAAGCAAACCTATATCCTTAGTTACCTACTTTTAAGGTGTTAGCTGTGAATACAACTTCGCCTTATCCTGATTCTCTTAGATGACTTATATTGGTTGCTGTTTAGTGTTGGACACAAGGAGCACTCGAACTAACACAAACCACAAACACAAACGCACTAACAGGCCAAAATTTTGATGCTTAAGTGTTCCGTTTAGCATAAAAATCAGCAGACCCTACCACCTATGAGTGAGCTTGGGCAATGTGTGGTCCATGTTGGTGTAATCCTACTTCTGAACCAAACAATCTCAAACACCTCTCTTAATCAGCAAACAAACACCCTTTTTATTTTTAGTTCTCTAGATGTGATAACAGTGGGCTGAACAAATAGCAAGCACTTAATACTTCAGCTATGGCCAAAACGTGGTACATCCAAAAATCGACAGTGAGCTAGGCTCGGGGAAAGTGACTAGAAAACCTCAAAAGCACATCAACGAATCTAAACACCTAATTCTAGATTAGAATAACACTTGAAACTCCAAACATGATGAAAAATCAAAATTATATCGGAGACTTAACATGGACCAATAGTTTTCTGATTTTATGATTTGCTACCAACTAGGAGTGTATTATCGCTAAATTTTACTCTAATAATGCGAATGATCAGTAAGTCACCCACTCAAACATGAATCGATTAATCCTATTAATCTCAATCAAACTTGAATACTGAAACAAAGCCTAAACCAGATTTATATGCTAAACCAAACACATAAAAAAGGCGAAAAAATCAGAGTTATAAAGTGATTAAACCACGAGCATGAAACTTGCAATAATGATTAAGACAGGATTTCAAGCATGAGCAACAAGTAAATGAAACAACAAACTAAAAAACTAAGCAATAAAACAGATTCAAGCAGATTTTCAAAAGCAAAAATGAGAATAAAAAGAACTTAGACGAACCTCGAGAATAGACATCCCTACTCTCGTTTAGATGAGCTTATGTACTCGCATGAGTATAAGCTTCCATCGTACTTGAGATTACAAACATCAAACGTGAACAGTAACATCAATTTATGTAAAGATTTAAGATAACAGATTATCTTGAAAACTTTTCTTTCATAGACATGAAACAATCTTTCAAAACCTTGAACAAAAACAAAGATAGGTTAATGGAACTCAGATTCTAGCCTAATACCCACACCAACTTTTATAAAACAAAAGGAATTATGATTTCTTCAAGAAAAATACCAACTTTATTAAAATAAAAAGGGATTACAAAGGTTAAACTAGAAATCTAGAACAAGGTCACATTAGAGACCAATGGCTCCTTAAATACTTCAAAGAGAAGGTTCTAGTATCCTAAAACCCTAGACTATGAATTCCTTAAATTCCCTTGATTTCTAGAAGGTTGTTGCTGATGAGCTGTTCCAAAACGATCTTAGCCATTAGTTTTTTTCTTTGGGACCAAGTTTTGATTGAGGGTCGTTGATTTCTATACTGGGAGATGATGGAGGCATTTTTTTGGAGCAGGGGATGTGTGGGAATGGCACGTGGTCATGGAGGGGACCATTTTGTGGGTCGGGTTATGATAAGGGGAGGTTAAATCAAGGATCTTGACAAGATTTTGACCAAACTCACTGGTTTGGGTATGATTTGGATTTTAGGGTTTATGATGTACAGTAAGTTTTTTTGATCCGAATAGAAAGGGGATAAAAGTGTTTGCCGGTTTTTACTTTTATATACTATATTTTGAAAGAAGAATAGTGGAATCTGACGGGGCAAGGTGATGACGAGGGTATGGTGAGGTGGATGGTGGTTATTGGTGGAGGTAGGTTTGTTGTCTGGGCAGAATTAGTCCTCAGACTTTGGGTAAAAATGTATATAAAGTCTTTTTAGCTCAAAACGTTTTTTCCCTTTATAAGAAAGTTTGGATTTTTCAACTTTGGCCACAAAAGCTTTTCAAAAGCATTTTCAAGGACTCCTTTTGTCATTTCTTGAATCTTGAAGGGCTTAACTTGACTTTTCTTGAAACTTCAAGGTCTTTTCTTGTACGTTTGATATTGAGGAGGATTAACATTGACAAATCTATAATTTTGAGGGACTAATTTTGTTAATTCTTCAAAGTTGAGGGACCTTTCTTGTAATTTTGAAAAACTTTAGGGACCAAACTTGTAATTATGAATATACAAGGGTATAAAGTGTCATTCCTTCAATGATGAAGGTCCTTTCTTGAACATCTTCAATTCTTCAAGGACTAATTCTTGGAAAATCATAACTAGGGCCCGGTTCATTGTGCGGCTTCATTTCTCGTGTTCGTTTTTGTTTGTTTCTTGTGATCTTTTGTCTTTTTCACGATATCCATACCTAACATACACAAGTAAACAAATACAAGAATATATATGGTAATTTAATGACATTATATGCATTTAAAGCCCGAAAAGAAAGATGAGATCATGTATAAATGCAATCTCATCAATAGCTGATACAGTCGTTTTCGTATACCCGAAAGGTTATGGTAGTTCCAACGAAGTGTGAATGGAAATCCGCGTTTATGTCTCAAGTTTGTTTCTCGAATAAAAATGTTTTGGTTTTTATATTTAAACTAAATGATTAAAACTAAGGATAATCCTAATCTAAAGGGAAGTAATAAGGAAATCTTAATCAAATAAAGCAAACGGCAATGAAACAATGAGAGAATCCTAAATTATCTACGGGAGCAAGAAAACGGTTAATAAACAAGAATGACAATATAATATTTAAACGAGAATAAGAGAGAAAGGGAATGGATACCGAAATGAAGAACTAAACGTAATGTTGAAGAAAACTCCGAGAATCAGTTAGACATAAAACATTAACGACAAATAAGATAAACGACATTTGACACTAATTAGTAAAGACTATTTTTAATTAATTAAATTTTATAAAATAATCAAAACTATTTAAATATTTTATCAAAAGTGGTTTAGAACATTTATATAAAGACTATTTATATAAACTAACAAATTTTGAAACTCATTAAGAAATTTCTAAAGAAAACATTTAAGCTAAAATGGAATCTTGTTATTTTGCTATCTATCCTACCTAAAATGAAATACAGGGAAATAAAAATAAAAATGCGTCTTTACAGTTGATTAAACGCAGGAAGAAGAAAAGTACTATAAAATTGAAGCTGCTTTATCCTATACTAATACTATAAAACACAGGGGTGGAATATAGTATAGTGAGGATTAAAAAGGTTTGCTCTAAGTTTCATGTATATTTCTATCCTACCCAAAACAATTATAAAAATGGTGAATAAGTCTATCTACCTAAACTTAATAAAAACACAACGCGGGGTCATAATAGCAAAAGTGAGTATATTGAAAAAAATAGATCCACCTTCCTAAAAATAAAATAAAAAACGTACGCCAATTTTGTAAAAAAATAAAGTGAGGATTGGGAATAAAATGAATTTCTGCGTCTATATATCCTAAAAAATAGGGAAAGAAAATAAAATAACAAGTGAGGATTCGATTGTCTTAAAAAAGGAATGTTAATATTAGCTTAAACAATAATACGCAGGGAACAAGAATAAATAACGAGGAACAGAAATCTACAGCTATTAAGAACACGACACAGGGAAAATTAATAAAAGTGAATATATGATAAATTTAAAAATGGAAAGTTGTGTCTATCCTCAAAGAAAAACGCAAATGCAGAGGACTGATATATGAAAAGGTGAAAAATTAGGGAATGTTGATTTTTCTGCGTCTATCTATTTAAAAAAGGGAAAGAAAAATAATAGTAGAATGTATATTATCTATCTATGCTCCAAATGAAAAAAATGAAGGCTGCCTAGAAAAATGAGTTGATGCGTGATAATTAAGCAAGATCTGGTCTCCTCTATCCCACAATTGGGCCCTTGTGACATGTGCTGCTGTTGGGCCATGTTTTTTTCTTCATTTAAATGAATATTGGGCCTGCAGCTGGGCTTGAGTCCAATTTCCATTGATGCTAGGTTAGAGCTTGTATGTAGTAAAATAATGGGTTCGTTCGACCCATTTAAATGGTGTCGGGCTGGCCCAATAAAATATGAAGGCACCATTGGACTCGATTTTCTGTGCTCTTTCCATTTCTCGTGTCCGTTTTGGCTCTTTGGCTTTGTTTCTTGTGATTTTCTTAATATCCGTACCTACAATAATAAATAACACATAAAAACGATATATGCACTAAAAATCAATTTTTTGTTATTTATTATGCCAAAAATAAAGGGATATTAGCACTTAAAACATGAATAATTACGTGTTCAACACCCCCTACACTTAAGAGTTGCTTGCCCCCAAGAAACTATTATCACAAATGTTAAATCCAAAAATAATTTAAAACCACTTTATTCGTATCGCCCTTTTAAATAAAATAAAATAAAGATACATTGTGACCCGCCATGCTCTACTTTTTATTTAAGGTATAAGGATCATAGAACGGGAAACACGCAAATTGGGTGTCTCCAGGGAATAAATATCGTCATCCTCTTTTTATTATTCCCAACTAAGCTAAGACTCATTGTGCAAACGTTTAGGCAAAATGATAACACTACTTATACTAATAACCTATGTAAATATAACTTTTCACTCCCACAATTATAAAAGACTAGGCAAGTGTGTTCATTTTGCAAATACCAAATTTTGAATGCACAAAATATAAAATACAAAATATTCAAACTAAAAGTAAACTTACAAATCCAAAATTACAAATATTATAACAATAAAACAATTGTTAACATTCAATTTTTTAAATTTCAAATTTAATAAAATTGTCTACCAAATTTAATCTAATGTCAAGCCAAAATACTCTACGTTTTCAAAAGCCCAAATCAATTTTAATAAACGTACCATCAAAATCCTAACCAGCTAGCTATGTAACGCAATATATCAACTATCCCAAATACAGGGACCTAAGTGTATTAATGCAAAACATCATCAAAAATTGAACTAGACAAACAGTAAGCCATACGCAATGCTATTTTTACTGTTTTCTTCAAGACTATCTTATGTCCAAATGACTGATTACAAACCTATGCTACCATACTCGATTTTTGAACAACCAAATATACTCTAAATTGTTTATACTAAAAACAGTATAGGGTAACATTCTAAACAAATTATTCCAAGCAAATTCACCATCTAAACTATGCTTAAAACCTTCAACTGATTATCACAAACTTACTCTAATCCTAACCATGCCAAACACTGGTTACGGCTACCAAATCGAAAAACTTTGAGCTTAACGCTATCTAGAAAACATCACAGCTGCTAACGACTTATCTAAGTATTTGAAACATAATATTAAGCATTCCAATACCCCTATATCAATTTTACTCTACAGCTTTCTAAGACAAGATTTACACAGCAAAAGTCCGAGAAATTAACTCAAGTGCTTCACCAGTACTTACGTAGCAATACCTTTGATGACGAAGGACCAGCGCCGAGCTGCCATAATCAACTCGCCAAGAACCAAAAATCTAGAACTGATATTGACACTGACTGAATGAAACAAACGGACAAGGCTGCTGCACCGAGAAATGGAATCGAAACAGATACCTACAAACTTATCAAATAACAGTACTAATTCATCTAAAATAATCGTAATCATCCCACAACTTACACCTTACTAAATCGAACACAAATTTCAGAACTGAACTATACTTGAACCGAAACAATTGTTGCGAGCTTGAAACCATAATATGTACCAACTGAGTTATCGAAACTGATCTCGAACACAAGTGAAATAATGGCTACAACTAGGACTGAATTTTGGCTAATCATATGAATATCAATCCAATCGAAACAAAATTCTGGAATTAACATTCACTATGAACAATATCCACTACTAAGTACTCTCAATCTAAAAATTGACAGGAAGTAACAAGTGACAAAAGAAAAACTCTTGTGTTATCAGATTTATATCAGAAAACAAAATAAACTAACTTTTATTACAATCATAACAGAATTTTAAAGAAAGTAACAGAAAGATTTGAGGAGTCTTAAGTGACTTAACTGGCACTGAATTCAACATCTAAAATGAGAACTCTTAACAAATTGTTCTACTCGAATATTCTAGAAAATAATAGAGAATGTCAAGATGAACAATCTTAACTAACTGAGATTATAACGAATCAATTTCAGTAACAGTTTAGAAGAAAATAGATTGAGGGGATTAAAATTCCATTAATGGAGAACATAAGAAAGCTGCTACAACCGAATGACTGAGATAAAACTGAATGAAAGCTATGATATTTGAATGATAGAAAAATAGTTACAAAAGTATAACTAATCTACTCCTAAACTAATGTGTGTGAAAATCACACCTATTCTAACCGATTACAAATGAGGTGATATCTAGGTTTTTATAGACGTTGAGAAGAGAGTGGTGACATGGTCTGACTAACCAGGGAGCTCCACGTGTCTTCAAGTGATTCTTGATATTCATTCCAATAATTGTGGGGTTTTTTCTTCATTTAATATTTATGCAATTGACTGACACCATGTTGTAGAGGGCGAAAAGATAAACAACTTTCATTTTTTGATCTTCACTTGACTCTCTCTTGATCTCTCACAAATTGGTCTTGAAAAGATTGAAGATGAGAAGTATGAACACCGACTATTTTGATATATTCTTTTTCTCTCTCTTGTGTTTTTGAAGATGAAGACGCGTGAAGGTTGACTAGATAATATAAAATAACTCTCACATTTAGTCCCTGAATTTCTCATCATTTAACATTTCTATTATAAAAGCTTTTATCCTTTCAACAAACTCCACTTCGAATCCTGATCTTTGTGATTATGGCGAGATTGGTCCTTAAAGCTTGGTTTTGTCTTTTTCTTCGTCTTTTGTCAGATAAATCCCTTGAAAATGCGTGTTTGCTCCATAATACATCTAATTTGCCTAAAACACACAAATACAGAATACACGCGTAATTCTGATAATTTAAAGAACAATATCATGTATTTTTCCATGTTTTAAGTGGTCTTTAGGTTATAAATGATGAGTGTTTTCACACTTATCAACTCCCCTCTACTTGACCATTGTCATGGCCTCATGCAATGAAGTATTTCAAAGCTCTAGAGTGAACTCTTCGCATAATTAATCAACCTAGGCCATTTTATGATTTAATATACTATACTATGCTACATGATGCATGATTTTGATTTTTACAATGCAATGCAATTATAACAATTCATTTATATATTTTTTACTTTTCTTGAAATGGTTTTGATGGAAATAACTCATAAAAAAATCAAGGACTTTGATTACGGCTTTGGTACCATGAATACTTATCATCCTCAAGTTTCACTCTCCCTATACCAAGCTTAAACATGATATCATTGTTATTCATAAGTGAAAGTACATCGACTTATTCATACAAATTAATTGTGTTACCATTATACCCCCACTTATTTTGCCTCTAAGATCGGTTATTATTTGAGCAAATTGCTTTTGGGAAAATTTGTCATTATTTAAAGCGTGAAACATAAGAAGGGTAAAATCTAAAAATAAGGAAGCACGATTTTAATCCTAAGTTACCATCTTATCCATTACTTAAAAAACCGCCCACAATTAATATGATTCCGACCCACAATAATAAGTCATTCGCCTTATTTGTAAGATCCGTATGTCATGCATTAATAAGTAGTTACACACTCGCTAAGAAAAGAAAAATAAAACTCACGAAATAATTTATATCCGCCGCCTTTTTGAGACCTTGGATCTTCAATCCCGCAACCCGTCAAGGTTACATTGGATTGGAGCAACTATTAAATCCCCGTAACCCTTGTGAGAGTAATATTGGAATTTAATACCTACTATAATTAGCCCTTCACTGCCCCTCTTGGGAGTCTTGTATAATTTATTTTTCTAGCCACTCATTCTTTTTATAAACCGCTCTTATTTTTCTTTATTCCTCACAAATAAAATGAAAAAAATAAAAGGAAAAACACCCGCTAAGTATTAAGCATGACATAAGTCTAGTACACATAAAACGTTCTAACTTAGAATCTTAAAACATACTTATGCCAACCACGAATGATTAGTCAAAAATGCATAAGAGACTACAAACCGATTAAAACCTTTCTTGATTATTTATTAACAATATATACATGCGTTGACAAGAAAGTAAAGGTTACGAAAGGGATATAAAAGCCATAATTAATTAATATGAAGTTTATCTAGCCCGTTACACTTACTTCAAACTCTATCATCTCTCGTTCTCCACAGTTTAAAATCTCAAATAATAAGACTAGTGGATGCTTAGCCTAACAAACCAATAAAGGTCTACATGGTTAAGGATACTAGCTAGAGAAAGCTTAGATAAGCAAACTCGGGTTGAGTCAAAATATTCATGGCGGGCCTAATATGTCAGAGAAGTCTAAACATATTAAACCATATCCTTTATTATATTTTTTTCTTTTTATATATTTTTGATGAAAATAAAAGAAAAAATTTATACAATGCAAATGTGGTATGCATATGAAAAATGATTTATACAAAAATTATGAATTCATTTTTTTAGTGGCCAAAGTAGATAAAAAATTTGAAAAATGTTGAAAAATTAATTTTCCCATTTATCATGAAGTCAAAGGCAATTGTCTAGGCAAGGTCACTTCAATAGAAGTCTCCCCTACACTTAAGATAAACATTGTCCTCAATGTTTAAGAGTATTGGAGTGGAAACTCCCCTACACTTAGGAAATTGCGTACTTTGCTTAACTCAAGGTAAGGAAGAAACAACTAAAGTGTATTCATTTTAACAAGGTTTGACTATCACAATAGAAAAAACTAATCAAAGTGAAACGGATACACGGGCCTCCTCTATAACCTCCATGAATGAAATCAGAGAGAGAAATCCTTGAAACAAACACCAAAAGACGAAGAAAGGACACCCCTACACTTCATCTCTACTATAACACCCTCATATTAAACCTAACCTATTTAGATCTAATCTACGTTTTCTAACCTAGTTATTCAATGCTTGAGTTTTTATGCCCTAAGTCTCTAGCTCGACTCGGCCCTGAATTAGGTTGTCGTTGGGGAAACCATCATGGAGAATAAAGGATGTCCACGTTGAAGCACATATCACATGATACACTCAAACTTAGCATGTTGCCATTTACATTAAGATTTAAAATATCTGCCTCGATAAATGGAACGGTCCAACATGTCTCAAGTTTGTCCAACATAGAAAACTCTCATATAGAAAACACAACAGGATCAAATACATAGTTTCCATCTCTACATGTGAACAACTCCGAAGTAGGTAGCATCAACAAAGTAAGCTCATACGAGAAGCCCATATCAATAGAAGTCACACTCTTAAGTAGAGTAGATGAAAACCAATTTTTCCCAAACATACGGATCCCAGGATCAAAAACCTTTTCCTTCATGCGAAAATAAGAAGATGAGCTCGTATCAACCATATGATATTCCCCTTTAGATATCAAAGCACCATGAGACAATGAAGGTGTAAGAATCAAAACATTCATAACAAGTATATCCATGTGGTGCTCCTCATCATCATCAAAAGGTGGGAAATCCTCCATAGAAGGCATAGTGAAAGGAGGATCAAGAGTAATAGTGTCTTGTGGATGAAGTGTAGGGTCGATGTTCCCAAAAAGCAAGTTCTCACTAAGACGAATCTCGTTTTCCCAATCAGAAGCACTATCATCAACCTCAATATGAATATTAGAAAGATTAGCCTTTATGGTGGCATCAATCTCCATAAGAGAGTCCATATCTAAGGTTTTTGGTTCTAGAGGTGCCTCAGGGGAAAAGGATCAATCTCTAAGAGTATAGGATCTTTTTCATCAATAACCAACTTCAAGGGTGGAAGGGTGGGAATAGAAGATTCAAAATAAGGTGTATTAAGGAGAGAATCACTCAAATGGATGATATGATCATCAAAGTCAATAGGTGTAATGTATAGATTTTGCTAGGTTGAAAAGTTCGTTTCTCGGTATATTCTCGAATTGACCACGGTTCAAAGTGCGACTCAGTTGTTCTTGGTGAATCGAAAGAAAGGGTGTCGTTGTCTAAAACTAATGAAAGATAAAGACTTGAAACAAATAAAAATAAAGTAAAGACGGTAAAAAGAAACAATGAAAGATTAAAACTTGACAAAAAGTAAATGACGAGAAATTAAAAAGGAAATAAAGTAAATGACACAAACTTAAACTTAAACTAAAAGGAAAGGCAAGTAAAAGTGCAAATAAAGAAAAAGGCGGGAAAAGTAAAGCTTAAAACTAAAAACTGGAAAACACTCATTCGGAATAAAACAGTTCATCCGGAATATGTCACCTATCCGGAATAACAGTTGATTCGGAATAAAGGTTTGATCCGGAATAAAAAATAAGGAAAGTTTGATTCGGAATAAACGAGTGATCCGGAATATTTGGGTGATCCGGAATAATTGATTATTCCGGATGAAGAACTTTGATTCGGAATAATAACTATTCCGAATGAACTCAATTGATCCGGAATGATTAGATTGATCCGGAATAATGGATATTCCGGATGAACAACATTGATTCGGAATATTAAAGTATTCCGAATGGAAGACTTGATCCGGAATATTATTCCGAACGAAAGATTTGATCCGGAATATTAAATATTCCGGATGAAGAGATTGATCCGGAATAAAAACTTTAATTCGGAACAAAATGCTGATTCGGAATAATCTGGGAAAAAGAAACAGTAAGCATAGAACGAAGAACAGGGGAAAGAGAAGAGACCACGAATTTAACCAAAACTAATCAAGATTAATCAAAAGATTAAACCAAAACAACCACAAATGATCTACTAACAATAACCAATCAATCCAAATCAATAACACCAACAATCATAACCAAATTAATCAAAACCCACTTGATTGAAAACCATAAAACTCAAGAACATGAACACAAAGATTAAACACAAATAAGAAAGGTAGATGAGAGATTAAACAAGAAAAGTAAAGATTCAACAACAATTAAATAAAACTTACTTGATAATTAAAGGGTGCGATACAAGAAATTAAAGTGCAAGAAATTAAATTGTGCAAAATGAAAATGGTGGAAGAGGTGGGTTGTCAATCCACCCAACACTCTAAACAAATGAAGCTAATAATCTATTTATAGGGGAGGAGGAGGATTAGTGGAAGGAAGATTCCTCCCCTCTTTCTTCTTTCTTTAATTACTCGTTTAGTCCTTAATCTTCCAAAGTCTTCGACTTTTGTCTCGGGATTAATAAACTCGTCTTGTAATCTTCAATAAATTAGACTTGAGTTCTTCGACTTTTAGTAAACTTCCGTCTTTTGACTTTTTCTTCGATAAATCTTCAGAATTGGTCTTGGACTTCCGTTCTTTTTGCACTCTTGATTTCTTGACTTCGTCTTTTGTCTTTTTCTTCGATAAAAGCCCGTGAAAGCCCGTGTTTTCTCCACTTTTCACCTTTTCGTCCTAAATCACAACAAAAACACAAACCACACATAATTCCGACATAAATGACATAAAATACACGTTTTGGCTCGGTTATTATTGTAATTAAGTAGTAAAGGATGGGTGTTTACACACCTATAAAATCCCCTACACTTAACCATTGCAATGTCCTCATGCAATGCATTAGTCACAAAGCATGTTTACACTTTTCATCATAATCAATCCGTCTTGGCCTTTATTAAAGAGATAGAAAATTATAAAACAAGTACAGAAATAAAAAACATACCTTCGGGTTTTGGAAATGTCATTAATAATCATCATCCTCAAGTTTTCACTTTCTCTAAACCAAGCTTAAAAACGAGATCATTGTTATTATAAGTTAGCAAACTAACACGAACTCATGTGGGCTAATTATTCACTTAGACTCCCTTATTCCTAGGTGTATCTCTTATATTTTATTATCGTCTTGAATGATCACGAGGATGCATTGTTGACTTATTTTGATAGTTATTAAGGCTTTAAATTAAGTGGGACGATTTAATCAATAGTTAGCTAAAGGACAAAATCTTTTAAAACTGCTTCTCGGGACCTCATAAAGTTCATATCTTGGCATAACTCGCTTCGCGATTTGAGATCTTTCTCGGACCGATATTTGGCAGCGACTTCATACTTCAAATCTTAAGAGACGTTTATTAAATAATGGTCTTCTCTTCATAATAGGACTTTCTTCACTTGAAGTTTTGAGAGATTCTTCATACTTGGACCACGACTTCTTCATTTTTCTCCAATCTTTATTTTGGACTTTGATATACAACGATCCGCCTCCTTTTTGGACTTGGATCTATTTATCCTCATACCTTGCTAGGGTCTTTTCGGATAGACTTCTCCATGATCTTTACGGGAGTATTTTCTTTTCGTCGTGTGTCTTGATCCTTCATAATGATTTTTGATAAATGATTCTTCACATCACTTGGGATCTTTAGCAACAAAATGTAGCCCTCATGCCTTGTTAGGGCCTTTTCGGACTCGCCAATCTTCGCATCCCGCTTCAATAAGTTATGCCTTGGCTATGAACTCTAATCCATACCGAGCAACTTTTAAACGATCTTGGGCTAGAAGCTAAGTAACTTTTCAAATCGTACAACGTTACTTATTGCAGATAAATTTATTAACAAGCGATGGGAGAATAGGCTTATAATTAACTCACATAAATTTACGAAAGGATACCAAACTTATAATTGACTCTATCAGTTCTCGTTCTCCACAGTTTAAAATCTCAAGGAATGAGACTCGTGGATGCTTAGCCTATTAAATCAAAGTTTTGGGTTTTCGAATCGTCTATAGGATCTTGCAAACTCTTAGACTTTTTCAAGTTTACAATTCGCGTTTTATAGTTCCCTTGATAAACAACTCTCTAGCATCAATTATAGGAACTTGCGAAAAGTTCTTGTTCTTAACCCGTGAGAGTTAAGACTTTCGCGTTTTAAAGCTCCCTATATAAAAGCCTAGCAAAACTTGACTTAAACATGTTAAGGATACTAGCTAGAGTAAACTTAGATAAGTAAACTCGGGTTGAGTCAAAAGATTCACAACGTTTAAAAATTAAAACCACTTTATTGAAAATTTATTCTAGTAAAGAAAGATAATAACTATACAAAGGTAAAACTAATAGGCAAAAATAGATCAAAAATTTTGAAAATGTCGAAAAATTGATTTTCTGGTTAAAATGAGGACAAATACAAGGAAAACACCACTTAACTTCGATAGAACTCCCCCCTACACTTAATATAAACATTGTCCTCAATGTTTAAGCATGTGGGAGTAAACTCCCCTACACTTAGTACATTGTGCACTTTGTTTAAATCTCGCTAAGAAAGAGACAACTAAAGAGATTCCTATTTTAATATTGAAAAATATAAAATAGGGAATCAAAAAGAGTTTAGGATAGAACCGGGAAGATGGAAACATGGAATCACGGTTCGTCAAAAGTCATCAAGAGTGTGTATTTGAAGCTCTAATCCCTGCACATGATAAGAAAGAAAGCAAGAAACACCAACGGGGCTCCCCCTACACTTATGGTGAAAACAGGTAAAGATAGATAGATAATCTGGTTGCCTCCCGAAGAGCGCTTGTTTATATTAACCGAGTCACGAGCCTGACTCGTCCCCGAATTAAATGGTCCATGGGGAAGCCTCGAATGTAATACCGAGATCAAAGACCTTGTCCTCGTTCCCGGAGGACATCAATAAAGGAGAGGCGGGGGGATAAGTCTTGAATGGGAGAAAGGTTCTTTCAACATACGAAAAGTATGTGAAATCAAGATCCATGGGAGGTGGGGTGGGTAAAGTAAGCACATTGTCATCCCCCAAAGACAATGGATGCTGAGAAAGCGGCAAAGCCGTAATGGTATCAATCATGAAATAGTGAATGGCACCTCCCGGGTCAAAGCACTCATCCTCCGTGATAGTGGCTAAAGGGGAGGATGCAAGGTGCTCGGGAGGGGGACTTGGGTCAATACCTTCCTGTAGCAAATTATCAAGAACATATCCCCCTCCATGTTATCGTCATCAATACCTGGAGATATGGAGTGAATGTCGATTTCTTCCAGCAATGGGTCATTATCTTTAACGGGAGGAATAGATGGAGGCAAAGACTCGGAGAGAGGAGGAGAAGTCAACTCTTCGATTTGAGCAATAAGAAGATGCACTTTCCGTAATCTATCGCGGAGAATCACGTCTTCCACCTCATCTTCAAGAGCAAGTTCATCGGTGAACTTCTCGTAAGCCGGAGAGAATAAATCGTCATCGCCCGCATCTCCCGGTGGAGATTGAGAAATTTCAAAAGTAAAATTCTCATAGCGTGGAGAAAAATCGTCAGCACTAGGATCGACCTCTTCCGTAGGAGCAACGTCGTCCTCAGACTCCATAGCAGTCGGTATGTCACACACCTCATCATCAAAGAATTTATCGAGACCAAAATCACTAAGCTCACTCAATGAATCATCATCCTTAGACGCATTAGGAATATCGAGAGTAGGAGTAGCAACTTCAGTAGATGGGTCGAGAGCGTAGACATCATCGTCGTCATCATCATCGTAATAGATGGGACCATTCCAGTTAGGAGTGACATAGTCGGCTAACTCTTCCTTGATAACCTCCACATCTTTAAGAAGCTCATGAAGCAAATTTTGTTGTTCATCTCCCCGAGTATGTTCAATTAAACCAATTCTACCCCACGCTGTAATTAAACATTTTGGTGTAGAAAAGAAGGGAAAACGACCAAATTGGCTCAAAAAGGTGTTGGTGGTTTTCAAGGTTTCGTCCACATCAAGCAAAGGTTGCCTTTCCTGATGCAAGTCAGCTCGGATTTGAGCTAAACTTTCTAGAATATGGTTCAAAGAAGTTAGTTGTTGGTCAAGACTAATTTGCTGAGAGGATTGATGATTGAGGGTGTGATGTGGGGGCTCAAAGTTATAGACACTAGGATGATAGCATGGAACTTTCTCAAAGACCATCGACAGATCACAAGAAGAAGCATCGTGTGGGCCCCCACAAATATAGCACCACGGGTATGGAGAGAAACTGGGTGCGTCATGTGGATAGCTATTGCCATTGTCATAATTGTAACCCGGTTCTTGCCCGTGATCATACGGGTATCGAACCGGGCACGAAACATGCCAATGAGAATCGCTTCCACAATAGATGCACGGGGGAACAGGAGGTGGATTCAAAAAGGACGAATTAGTCGAGTTGCAACATGGACAAAATCCGAATTGTGTGTTGTCGATATCGTTTCCTCACCGCTCACATGTACACCATTGACATGAGTCGTTCCCGTACAATCGTTCTCCCACACCCGACGCAATGGACATAAGAATCCGTAAAGAAAGATAGATAAGCAAGAAGAATATTTTTGGTGAAAAACTTTGAAAAAGAAATGCTTTTTATGATTTTTCAAATGTTTTTGGTATTTTTTTGAAAATTTTGGACACGAAAAATAACGTTCACAAGTGAACGGATCCCAAAAGCCAACGCGTCTCTCACAAAAAACCGTTAATCTTCACGAAAAGAGCCGGCAGCGGCGCCATTTTAATGTAGAGATTTTGCTAGGTTGAAAAGTTCGTTTCTCGGTATCTTCTCGAATTGATCACGGTTCAAAGTGCAACTCAGTTGTTCTTGGTGAATCGAAAGAAAGGGTGTCGTTGTCTAATACTAATGAAAGATAAAGACTTGAAACAAATAAAAATAAAGTAAAGACGGTAAAAAGAAACAATGAAAGATTAAAACTTGACAAAAAGTAAATGACGAGAAATTAAAAAGGAAATAAAGTAAATGACACAAACATAAACTTAAACTAAAAGGAAAGGCAAGTAAAAGTGCAAATAAAGAAAAAGGCGGGAAAAGTAAAGCTTAAAACTAAAAAATGGAAAACACTCATTCGGAATAAAACAGTTCATCCGGAATATGTCACCTATCTGGAATAACATTTGATTTGGAATAAAGGTTTGATCCGGAATAAAAAATAAGGAAAGTTTGATTCGGAATAAACGAGTGATCCGGAATATTTGGGTGATCCGGAATAATTGATTATTCCGGATGAAGAACTTTGATTCTGAATAATAACTATTCCGAATGAACTCAATTGATCCGGAATGATTAGATTGATCCGGAATAATGGATATTCCGGATGAACAACATTGATTCAGAATATTAAAGTATTCCGAATGGAAGACTTGATCCGAAATATTATTCCGAACTTGATCCGGAATATTAAATATTCCGGATGAAGAGATTGATCCGGAATAAAAACTTTGATTCGGAACAAAATGCTGATTCGGAATAATCTGGGAAAAGAAACAGTAAGCATAGAACGAAGAACAGGGGAAAGAGAAGAGAGCAGGAATTTAACCAAAACTAATCAAGATTAACCAAAAGATTAAACCAAAACAACCACAAATGATCTACTAACAATAACCAATCAATCCAAATCAATAACACCAACAATCATAACCAAAATAATCAAAACCCACTTGATTGAAAACCATAAAACTCAAGAACATGAACACAAAGATTAAACACAAATAAGAAAGGTAGATGAGAGGTTAAACAAGAAAAGTAAAGATTCAACAACAATTAAATAAAACTTACTTGATAATTAAAGGGTGCGATACAAGAAATTAAAGTGCAAGAAATTAAATTGTGCAAAATGAAAATGGTGGAAGAGGTGGATTGTCAATCCACCCAACACTCTAAACAAATGAAGCTAATAATCTATTTATAGGGGAGGAGGAGGATTAGTGGAAGGAAGCTTCCTCCCCTCTTTCTTCTTTCTTTAATTACTTGTTTAGTCCTTAATCTTCCAAAGTCTTTGACTTTTGTCTCGGGATTAATAAACTCGTCTTGTAATCTTCAATAAATTAGACTTGAGTTTTTCGGCTTTTAGTAAACTTCCGTCTTTTGACTTTTTCTTCGATAAATCTTCAGAATTGGTCTTGGACTTCCGTTCCTTTTGCACTCTTGATTTCTTGACTTCGTCTTTTGTCTTTTTCTTCGATAAAAGCCCGTGAAAGCCCGTGTTTTCTCCACTTTTCACCTTTTCGTCCTAAATCACAACAAAAACACAAACCACGCATAATTCCGACATAAATGACATAAAATACACGTTTTGGCTCGGTTATTATTGTAATTAAGTAGTAAAAAGGATGGGTGTTTACACACCTATCAAGGTGCAACCTCAAAAACCGGTGAAGAAATATCAATGAAAGGTTCTTCTTCTATGGCTCATCATTATGGTTTTCATTCAATGCTTCAATCGAACAGATAAGAAGATAAACGTTTGATAAAAGCTCACGAGTATGAACATCTTTGATAGTTGTATTTTTACACTTGTTTAGGAAACCAAGGTAATTAGGGTAAAGACGACGGTTTAGGAAAACCGTGCACAAATGACCCAAAGTGGTGAGTTCGTGCTCAAGGAGGCTTGTGTGTTGTATGTTAAGACTTCATTTAAATTTGAGATTAATAGTATAAAGAAACAAAAGAGAAAATAGTGACGGTTATGATATTAAATTAAACTACGAAGAATGATGTAAACGTAAAACCGTGAAACGTGACAAAATTTAAAATTTTAATCTAAAATTTTATTAATCAAAAACAAATCTAAAATAAGATAAATAAGGATAAAAATTTGACAAAAATATTTTAAAACTTATTTCCAATTAAATATTCAATTTTAAACTCTATTTAAAGCCTTAAAATTCAGTAAAATTGAAAATAAACCCAAAATATGATTTTATCAAATGAAAATCTAATTTATATTATGTAAAAACTAAACAGTATTTTTCTTGATTTTTTTAAAACTATTTTTCTATTTTTTTAAAAGCTAAAAACACTTTTTAAACTAAAATAATGATTAAAAATAATAAAATAATGCTAAAATTAATTTTACTTTTCTAAAAATCCTATTTTATAATACTAAACAGTAGAAAAATAGAAAAAGTCGAAAAAAGTAATTTTTAGCACTAAAAGACAATACAGATTAAATAAAAATATAATTAAACTCAAATTAATTCTAAAAAATAACTAACTAAGGTGAACAGTAAATTTTTTTAACTAAAAATCTTAAAATAATATTCTGAAACCAAGAAAATTTGAAAAACTGAAAAATGTTAAATTTTTGCACTAAAAGAGAAAAAGTAGTTTAATAAATACGAGTTTAACTTAAAATAATTCTAGAAAATGATTAAATAAAGTTAAAAATGAAATTTCTTTTGTAAAAATCTTAAAATACTTAAATTAAAACAAGAAAATTGAAAAAACATAATTTCAAGAGTTTTTAGCACTAAATGACAAAAACAGAATAATAAAAAATCTAATTTTAAATCAAAATAATGCAAAAAATAGTAAACTAGTCAGACAATTAAAATTTCTTTTTCTAAAATTACTAAAATAATTCAAAGATTATGAGAAAATTTAAAAATATGAAAAACTAGGGTTTAAAGGCACTAAGGACACAAATTCAATAAGCTGAAAGTGACAGGTGGTCAACTTTTGTTTTTAGTGCTAGCAGTGGCTAGACTAATGAAGGCAGTGGGAAAGGAGTTCCCACTGCTAAGTCATAGAAAGTGACAAAAGCTGATTTTCAGCTTGTTGATTGAGATTTTTGGACAAAATGAGCACCCCACAAGTCACTGGACTTGTAGGAGTCACCAATAACACAAAAAGACCAAGTCTCAAACCACCAAATGATACAGATCAATCAAACTAGGCACATATATGCATACACTTAGTTTCAGGAAATGTTTTGACTGGTTCAATATGCAATAAGACGAATTTAAGACCACAAAACTTCACATAAGACACACCAAATCACAGCTAGCAAGTTCACAACCCTAGTTTGCTCTTATCTCTAACAGCTTACAAGTTTTGAGCAAGAAAAACCAAAGATTAATCCTGTTTTACCCTACTAATTGCTTGATGCCAATTTTAACCAAAAAATTACCATACAAACTTCCTTGTTACACTATGATACTGAAAACCGAGTACTGAAACAACCTAACTCTACCTTTTGAGTAAGTTTAACTAATTTCTAAACCACCAAGTGTCAACTATGTAGTTTAAAACATACACCCAAACACCCCTTAATTTCAGAAAGCAAAAATTTTAAACTAAGAACATGTAAATCAACCTTAAATCATATGAAATACACACAAATCATGCATCAAACCATAAATGAACAGAAATTAAGCAAGTCTAATCAGTTAATCACTAAACCATAACCAAACTCACAATTATCACAAATGTTTTTGATTGAAATGTGAAAGGTAAGTTACTTACCTCCAAGGTGCACATCCACACCTTGGAGTGTTTGAGCTTAAGTGCAAAGAGTGCACTAGCTACCTTACACCCCTGCTAAGAAAAGAAAACCACAAAAGTAAAAATAATAGTATAGAACCAACTGCTTTCCACTTTTTATGTTCTTGTTAATATCATATGGATTATAAACTAATCCTATGACAGATTAACTTATAAAACTGATGTACCACAAGATGCAATCACCAAACATGACAAACCTCAACCTTTTCTCAAAACCTTTTTGGACTTTCCAGCAGAAAAATTAACTAAGGAACTTGTACCTCACTAGTTTCTTACCTAGGCTGTTATACCCACTGATACTTGATATTTTGATGATATCAGGTATCTTTGGTCGTATATCACCCCAAATAATCAACAAATGTGGCTTACTAACTTCCTCTTAACTGAATAAACCAGCAACTCAACAAAGACTTATAAAAAACCGTTTTCAGAAACATCACTCTTGAATTTTGAAAACTGATTCACAATAAACTAAACATTAAAAGTAAAATGGATCTTGTTCTTTTTCGTCACAACAAACACCAATTTCATTCACTTGAAAGGGATTTACAATGCTTGACCAAGGAAACAGAAAACAAGAACAAGAGAGAAAATCTGCTAACTAGAACCCTTTATATAATAGGGTGTACAAGAGTTCCTAACATAAAACCCTAGTTGTTGTAATCCCAGAATTGCCCTTGTGGAATATGCTTGCTTGATCCTCTTTTTGAATTGCGTCAAAGGTGGCATGTGAGCTTCCTTGGACTGATGTGGGGATGCCAGAGGGTTTAGGACGATTTGAGCCGTTTGATGAAAGCAAATTAATCCATAACATTGAAATTCTGCCATAGTTTTGTCTTCTTCTTTATTTTTTGTAGCAGGGGACCCTTGGGGATGCCACATGGCTGAGCTGGCATTGGTTTTGGGTGTGGGGTTATGATGAGAAAAGGTTTAATTGTTGATCTGGATGTGATGAGGTTAAATGATTAAGTGGTTAAGTTTTCCCCAATTAGGGTTCTTGGTTCCTAAGTGAGTGTTTTAGTGTGTGTTTAGATCGGGGTGGGGGTGGATTAAATATGTTTAGTGGGAAAAAGTATAACTAATACTTTTTCAAAAAATGTTTATTAATAAACCTGGGTCTGAGGTGAGTGGGTTGTGACGTGTGTGGTTTTGATTGGTGGGAGGGTGACGTGTCAAGACCGGATTGGTCTAGGTTTGTTTCTATGTCTGCCAGATTTAGCCCCCCATCTTTCATTTTGCTTTCATTTCAAGTTTGGCCAGCTTAAACTTATGTTTCCTTTATAAATAAGTTTGCAAATTCATAGTTTGGCCACAAAATATTTTCCAAAATGTTTCAAAGGGTATTTCTTGTAATTTCATGATTCTTCAAGGGTTCTTTTTGACATGTCTTCTTTCTTCAAGGTCTTCATGTGTATGATTGACTTTATGGAGGACTAAAAATGACAAGTCTTCAATTTTGAGGGACCATTCTTGCCAATTCTTCAAAAATGAGGGTCCTTTTTTGTAAATTTGACAAACTTTAGGGACCAAAATTGTAATTATGAATAGACAAGGGTATAAAGTGTACATTCTTCAATAATGAAGGACCCTTCTTGTACAATCTTCAATTCTTCAAGGACTTTTCTTGGAAAATCAACTCTAGGGTCCTGTTCATTGTGCGGCTTCGTTTCCCGTTTTCGTTTTTTATTGATTCTTGTGATCTTTTGTCATTTTCTCGATATTCGTACCTAAAATACACATTGAACAAACACAAGAATATATTTGGCACATTTTATGATATTTTAATCATTTTAAGCCTGTTTTGGACGATGAGACTATGTATAAAAGTAGTGTCTTCACTCCCCCATACTAAACTATTGTCGTGCCCTCACGCAATGCTAGAATAAAGTATCTTAGCACCTCCAAAATTCATTTTTATGCACTTTTATTGAAATATAAAGTTACTACACTACTACTACTTGCTACTACTTGCTACTACTTGCATTTTAGACATAATGTATGATTTTCATCGCAAAATGGGACGTTTAGGTTCATAGAACAAGAACACGTGAATGCTTCATTAGAAATAATTTCATCGTCCTCGATTTTCACCCAATGCCATGCCAAGCGTGCAACGAGATCATTGTCATTATAAGTTAGTAATGCTAACACTACTCATATGCCCTAATTACATACTTAGACCCCCTTAATCCTATGTGGTATCTCTTATATTTTATTTTTGTCTTGAATGTTCACGAGGATACATTTTTTACTTATGAGATGATAGAGATTAAGGTCCAAAAATAGAGTCATAACGGTGTAACCAAGACCATCGAATTAATAACCCCCCCCCCCCCTAATAGACAACGATGTCAAAAAATTAAGTCAACAAAAAGGATCGTTAAATATGGTTTTATAATGGTTTTGAACATGAGACTTATTACCAAGACTTTTATACGCCCCCTAACGGATGGGCCTTATTATCATAGGTTTACCTCCATCTTTTATTCAAATCCGCCATGGAGCTTTTATTATGACTTCGGTCTTGCCTTGCCTGTTATTTAACCTCGCCATGAGGTGTTTATTATGGCCAAAGACGTATATCCTCACGCTAAAGCGAATTTTGGATCTTTAAAGCTTCAAAGGTTAAAACTTGATTCACTTTCAATTTTTGCATAGATTTTTCGGCCTTGTGAGCTTCGGATTTTTGCTAGATTTAGGTGAGCACTAGAAATCTTATTATTGGGTGAAGCTTTCGATTATTCGGGTTGCCAATACTTCAAAACCGTGACGCTGGCGATACCTTAATGTCTTCCCAATTTAATTACATGGAAGCTACTAGAAAAGACTAGAAACCAACAATCAAGACTAAACCGCTAAGCCAATACTTATTAGCAAAATATATATACAAGCGAAGGGAGAATAAGCAAACAACGAGAACACATGAGTTTTTGAAAGAATACGAGTACTCTACGTTTAGCATAGTAACTTATAATTAACTATATCATTTCTCGTCCTCATTTAATAGACTTAGCCTAATATAAGTTAAGGAATCAAAGCTAAGTGCTCAAAACACACGGTCAAGTCAAAAATTACTCTTATTCTCGCCATCGGAAAATCTACATTTGTGTCTTAAACACTTACGAAAACATGAGAAAAAATTATAATTTGGCCATTTTTAACCTTGTTTTACAACAAAACGATAAACAACAAGATGAAAGTTGGAAAGCGTGAAGGTTTGGCAAGGCAAGTATCTATTCACACCCCCCCCCCATACAAAAGTTAAACATTGTCCTCAATGTTTCGAGTTTAAGGGTATGATACCCCCATACTAGAGACGTAGTCGAACGCTTAATCTAGCATGGAAAGGGTGTAACCATTAAATCAATAGCCGTTTATGAAGTGTGCTAAAAGACCTAAGGTTAGAACAATCAAGGATATATCATATGGATATCGAGAAATTCTTCAAAGCAACCGATCGAGTGCTCACGTAAATCAAACACGAGAGGTTCCAATCCTAAAGATAATGATCATCTCAAAACCATATATCACAAACAACCACGGAACAAAGGTTGGAAGGGCACAAATCCCCTCACATATGGTACATTAGAAAGCGATAATATGTACATGGATAAGCATGGAACTTCCCCCACAAGGCACCTCGTTTTTGATTACCGATTCATGAGCTCGACTCGATCCCCTCAATACTAATTATTATTAGGAAAGGTGACTTGGTCGAGGTAGTTTAAAGAAGGAACCTCCCCACCAAAGTGTTGATCCCAAACTTAGATCGATTGAGCTTGTGTAAACGAGATTAAATATAGTTAAACACGCAGATAAACTTTGTTGTGTATAAAACAATTTAAGTATTATGCGGAATTAATACTCAAACAAGAACACACAAACAATGTAAACCAAACTTTCACTTTGATTGATAAAACAAACTTGCGTACAATGAAAGTGTTAAAACGTATATCAAACATAAACCTAAAGGCCTCCTTTTATAGATTAAAGAGCCTTGTACAAGAGTCTACAAATCAGCTATTTTAGGTAAAGATAAACATAAGAAATACATTGTCGATCATATCTTTACTAGAAACATAATATGTGTAGACTAAGTCTTCTATCAGTGTTTGACTTCTTCTTATCAACGCTTGACTTCTTCCTATCAACGCTTGTCCTGTCAACGCTTGATTTCTTCTTAACAACATCCCGATTGCTCTTGTCAGCGTTCAAGTGTACTGGCTACATTTTATTCCCAACAATCCTCCCCTAAACTTGATATCTACTCTAGTAATCAAGTTTCTGAATAAAAACTAAGAACTAGGAGGATTCTTACAAATCTTATCAAATTGGTAATAAACATATCTAATCAAATCTTTGGCCACATCACTTGAGTAGTCAATTTTCAGCTGTGTTGTCTTCATCTTTTCCAAAACTTCTTTGGACATATAATACTCAGCATCCACAAGAAGATATTCAGAAAACTTTGTAGAGCACAAATGATACACACCAGCTGCTGAATATAAACGCCATTGAAGTCCACTGATATCATCCTCAAGTTCCTTCCAAACAGGATCTTCTTCTTCTGGTGCACACATTCTCTTGAATGTTGACCAAAGCTTTATTCCATTGACTGAAGTAGGTGCTTCAGTCTCATACTTGGCCAGCAGTAACCTCCAAAGGTCTGCTAAGTCTTCCCTATCCATACTTGCAAACGAAGACATAAGATTAGTAAAAGTGTGTACCTCTTTCCCATATCTGCCAATCATCCAAAACCCACTTGCATCTTCTTCATAACTAATGATAGGGTTTCTGGCATCATGAGGTAATACTTTTACCATATCTGAAGCTTCCATGGGTGAGAGCTTAATATTCTTTCTAATAACAACTTCCTTAGGGTTCACTTTATTCAAATCTGAAGGAAACTCAAGTGGAACTCCCTTCTTCAATGGTCTTGGTATAATCATAGCCTTTTGAATCTCCATCTCTTCTGCAAGCTCTTCTTTCCTTTCATCTGAAAGAAGTCTGATAGTGTTCATTTCGTGCACTCTTGCCCAAATAGGATAAGCCTTATACTCCAATTCTTCAAAAGACAATCCCTGCAACTTCTTAAAAGTCCATCCTCATTGATGACATCTGAGCAACATATAATAAAGCTCCCTTCTATCTCTCTTTAACTGTGAGAAAACTTTGCTAGCCTTATACTTTAGAATTACCTTACAATCTCTTTGAACTCTTAGTAGAATCTTTAAACCCCAAATCTGATCTGAAATTGTCATGTCTGGATTCTCCATAACCTTATTCTCCCAAGCAAAGTACATCTGGGAAACTTCTGGCATATTATAATCTACTTTCAACTTTAACTCTGCAAGTTTCTCCCTTGCCAACTCATCACCATATTCAAGTCTTTCTGGTTCTTTAATTATCATAACACTTGAATCTGTGCTTTCATCATTACTTCCTTCTTGCTCCTCATAAGTAACCACAAATGGTGACTCAACAACCTTCTTCTTTTCTTGTTCCATAAGTTGTGCAGCCAACATTGAATCAAATTGTACTTGTGATGCATCCTTTGGAACCTCTGTTTCTACCATGATTCCTTTACCCTTATCTAATGCATCAATGATGGGTAAAGATGAAGATGGTACATGTGAAGACACTTCTTTGATGATAGCTGATGACTGGAATACATCAACCATATATGTAGGTCTATCAATGCTCAAAACCTTTGTGTCAACGCCTAACTTACTCTTGTCAGCGCTTGGTGTGTCAGCTTCCAAAATCTGCTTGTCAACGCTCACCTTACTCTTGTCAGCGCTTCTTGTGAACTGCTCCATCATTGTTGTAAAGGATAAGTTCAAATTTGTAGGAGTAACCAAAGATACATCAAAACCTGGTTGCTTCTTCAATTCAGTAAGGGCTTCAGCTACACCCAAAGATTCTCCATCATGTGAGCCTTTGTCACTCACATGTACCTGTTCATCCTCCCCTTTGGAAGAATCCTCCATACCACGCCTATTGTTAGCATCTTCTAAAAGAACAATCATCTCCCTCAATTGTTTGAGTTCAAGGCCTTGTGTACTGACAATATGTACAAGGTCTGCATTTTGCTTTTGCAAGCTAATGCAGACAGCCGTCAATTCCAACATTGTATATGGTTCCAATCTGCCCTCCTCTAGAATGGGTATTTGACCTCCCAAAGTAGATTCATGGGGCATGGATGAGGTCTTAAAGATGTTAGGACTGGCTTGGCCTGCATCTAAGCTAGCACCAATAGTCCTAGCCTCACCCATGTCACCAACCACACTTGTGGTGGTGGTTCTCTCTGCAACATTGCTAGGACCACCAGAGGAGAACACTTCAATGGTCCTTTGGCGTTTTTCCATCCTATAGTCTGAGGGTGAAGAAGATGATGTGGATTGGGTAGCAGTTTGAAGGTTAAGGGGTGTTTGGGTCTGTTGTTGAAAGGTGTCAACGTTTGGATTTGAAGTGTCAACGCCAACATTTAACGTGTCAGCGTTGAAGGAATCTTGGTCAAGTTCCATATGTTGAGGTGAAGGTGATGGTTCAGGTAATGGTTCAAGTGGTGGTTGTGGGTCAGGTTGAGGTTGTGCTGCTGCAATAACAGCAAGCATGGCTCGGGTAAGGGGTAAGTCTATGTGAGAGGGTGAATTCATCTTACTAAAAATATCTTTCTTTTGCACAGGGATCGCATAAAAGTCATCATGATCCCTGGTGGAATACCTTTGCTCATCAAAAATCATTTGTAAATATCTTGGGTAAGCCGAAGTCATCTTATTACCCTTGTTTTTACACATGCCATCAAAAATCAGTTTAGAAAAATTATATTTTTGCCCATTAGTAATACACACAATAGCACTAGCAATTGATCTGTTAATTTCATTATGTGCAGTACTTTTGGGACTTAAACATTGAAGGATGACATGTATTAAGTACTTCCAAGCTGGGGGAAATTCCTGTTTATTATATTTGTTTAAAGTTCCCTCTTCAGGGAAAGGATACCCCAAAGCTTGAAGTCCCTGTTCTATCTCACCAATGGGTAGAGTGGTTATACAATCTGCATCATTAAGATGCAAAGCCTGGCAAACCAAGTCTTCAGTAACCACCCATGGACGCCCATGGACAATAGCAGTTAATGTAGTCACATTATTAAGCGTTAAGGAACTTACAGTGTTCCAAAACTGTTTAATATGAGTGACAGGAATGAGAGGAGCATGAGAAAGAGCATATCGTAATGGAGATGCATTCAAATACGCTACCATCTGAGTGTATTGAGGAAACAAAGCATCATTAGCCTCCAAATAGGCAACCATGTTATGCTGACTTCTGAATCCTAATACCAAGTCACTCGGTTTAAACTTAGGCGCCATTGATGTAGAGAGCTGTGTAAAAGTGTATGAAAGATGAATTATAGGAGAAAAAGTTGTTAGACGAGAATATGAGAATACCCTGTTTAAAAAGAAGGAGCCAAATTTATAGGAGAGATGGGCACATGTGATTGGTCAAAATTGAGGCAAGTATTTTCAAAATATAATGATGAAAATATTGAAAAGAAAATAAGTTATTTTGTGCATTAATTAAAAGTTATCAACTCCCAAAATTACGACCCTAATTTTCGTCAAAAATAACAACTGGGTAGGACCCAATGAGTGTCAACTGTCAAAAATAACCTATCAACGCCCAACGACTATATTCTTGTCAACGTTGGAAAAAGCCATGTCAACGTCTAAATTGGTCACAACAACGTTTGCAAATATATCTGTCAACGTCCAAAAATAAAAATAACAAAAATGAAAAAGGACCTTAACAAAGTGATTTATCCTAGTGAAGATAACCTATAAACTGAAAATTACTATAGGGTGGCAAGCACTGTCCAATCATGCACACTTGCTTATGCAAGATAGACATAACAGTCCTCTAGTGTCCCTTGTTAACCCAAGTTCTTAACAGTGAAGTTATCTCATAAAATCCCTTGTAAATTCCTAGGTAAGCCCAATACAAATCATACCCAAGTCTCCCAACAGACCACTCCTAATTCTAGGCCAAAAGGTCTTGGCAGCGTGCATAGTATATCAACTTCGCATGCTACAGTGCCTCATGAGTTAGTAAACTAATTCATACTCACAAGTGGACACAATCTAGAATTATGATAAGAGTATTAAAAGAATACCCAAAAAGTCCTAAAAGGTTCCTAAACCTCCCCTTAAACTATGATACATAAGTTGCCAAATAATATGCATGTAAATAAAAATTTATGTCAAGACAGAAATATAAATATTCCAACCATCATCCATAAATTAAAACATGCTCCAATAATGCTCCAAGGATCCATAAGCAACTCTGTATCCAATGGTACAATGCTAACAACGTCTGTACAATTAGATCAAAAACCAAAAAACTAACATGTTGCTGCCAACGTCACGTTAACACTTATCAGCATTAAAATAACATTTGTCAGCGTTAGACAAATAAAGTGGAAAATCTAATTTTGTATAAAGACCAATAACAAATGCATATCTTATACATACTTTTATAATAAGATCCCAAAACACATACTAAGTGAGATTGATCATTCCAATACTTGTTACCAAGTATTGAAATCTTCTAGTATCAAAAGGTTTAGTTAATAAATCAGACACATTTTCTTATGTGTCAACCCTATCTGGTTGTATTAAAACCTTTTCAAAACAATCTCTTATAAAATGATGTCTAATTTCTATGTGTTTTGCTTTAGAGTAATGTACAGGATTTTTAATAATGCATAAAGTGTTGTTATTGTCTACAAAAATCTTGGTATGCATGAAATTATACCCATAATCCAACAGCTGGTTCTGAATCCATAAGACTTGTCCACAACAAGCAGCTGCAGCAACATACTCTGCTTCAGTTGTAGAATTGGCCACCACTGTTTGTTTCTTGCATTGCCAAGATATTAATCTACTCCCAAGAAACTGGCATCCACCAGTTGTGGATTTTCTATCAAATTTGTCACCACCATAATCACTGTCTGAATATGCAATAAGCTCCAATGGGGAATCTTTTGGATACCATAAGCCCAGGTCTGGATAACACCTAAGGTATCCAAAGATCCTCTTGACAGCATGAAGATGACACTCTTTGGGAGTCACTCGATGGCGTGCACATGCACACACAGCAAACATAATGTCAGGTCTTGAAGCTGTGAGATACATCAATGAACCAATCATTAACCTATAATGTCTGACATCCACCTCTTTTCCATCTCCAACTTTCCCCCAAGGGTGTTGCCTATCCATAGGAGTACTAGCCCGTTTCTCATGTGGAGAAAAGCCAAACTTTTTCAAGATTTCTGCTACATATTTATCTTGAGAGATGAAGATACCATCTTCTTTATGCTGAACTTGTAACCCTAGAAAGAAGTTCATCTCTCCCATTGCACTCATCTTGAACTTGTCTGTCATAAGCTTGGAAAAGTCTTCACTCATCTTTGGACTTGAAGAGCCAAAGATGATATCATCCACATAAACCTGAACAAGTAAGAAATCCTTACCAGTCTTCTTTGTAAATAAGGTCTGGTCTATGGTGCCCCTTTTGAATCCATTTTCCACCAGATTGGTGGACAATGTGCCATACCATGCTCTTGGGGCTTGATGAATTCCATACATAGCTTTCTTCACTCTATACACTTTATCTGAATGTTCTTAATCTTCAAAACCAGGAGGATGCATGACATAAACCTCCTCTACAATTGTACCATAAAGAAAAGCACTCTTCACATCCATTTGATAGACTGTAAATCCCAAGCAGGAAGCATAGGCTAGAAAAATCCTTATAGCCTCATTCCTTGCAACAGGTGCAAAGACCTCCTCATAGTCTATCCCTTCCTCTTGTGTATATCCTTCTGCCACTAAATGTGCCTTGTTTCTGACCACAATGCCTTTTTCATCCTTTTTGTTCCTAAGAACACATCTTGTCCCAATAGGTCTGACATGTCTAGGACAATCAACCAACTCCTAAACATCGTGGATAGCAAATTGATGAAGCTCATCCTGCATTGCTTCCACCCAGCTTGGTTCTTTGAGAGCATCAAAAATCTTCTTGGGTTCCTGTTGTGACAGAAAACTGGCAAATAAACATGCTTGAACAAGAGGGGTATCAACCTTCTTGTGAATATTGGCAATAAATCCTCTATGATTCTGATGAGATCTTCTAGTTTGCACAAGAGTCATTACATCACCAATAATTAGAGAAGGAGGATGATTTCTGATTGTAGAAGTAAGCACTCCTCCTTCAATAAGTGTATTATCCTTAATCTCATCTTCCATGTTACCAATATCCTCTTCAGACTCTCTTCTATCATCATCTGAATGAACGTACATTTCTGTGTGAACGTTCACCTTGTTCAAAATTATTGGAAGAGAAAAGATGGTCAAAAGATCTGTCAACGCCTGAACCAAAGCTGTCAACGTTTGAGCCATCAACGCCTGAATTTGTCTTGTTAGCGCCAACATTTCCTTTGTCAGCGCCTGAAGGATCATGCATGTTTTCAACTGGTGATACTTGGGGACCACCTTTTTCCTTTCCAGCAGCAGCAGCAGCAGCAAATGCATCTGTCCATATGGGAATGGTAACATACTCAAGTATGGGTGCTGATTTGTCTGTTTGTGATCCAACCTCTTCATCAACCTGTTTGCCTGAAACATCAACAATTGGTTCTTCCACAACATTTAAAGTCACCTTCACAATGTCTGGATTAGTAACAGGCATATAATTCAATGTCCTAGATAGAGGTTCCAAGTCAAATAACCAATTTGGACCACTTTCAGGATCACTCAGTTTACTTTCTAAAAACCTAACATGTACTTTTTCAAGTATACATTTTTCTTTCTTAAGGTAAACTCTATATCCTCTACTATGCACAGAATAACCCATGAAGTAGCCTTCATCACCTTTAGCACTAAACTTACCTAAGGCATCACTAGTATCCAACACAGCTACGTGACATCCAAAAGGTTTAAGAAAACCAATATTAGGTTTCCTGCCCCAAAGCAACTCATAAGGTGTTTTGTTATGAATCTTGTTTACTAATGCCCTATTCTGAACATAACAAGCTGTATTCACAGCCTCAGCCCAAAAAGCAATGGGAAAATGAGCATCAACCAACATAGTCCTGGCTACTTCTATGAGGGTTCTATTTTTTCTCTCAGCTACCCCATTTTGTTGTGGGGTTCTAGCTACACTAAACTGTCTAGTAATCCCTTTCTTGGCACAAAAGTCATCTAATAACTTATTTCTAAACTCACCACCATTGTCACTTCTAAGCATCTTAACCTCATTAACAGACTTCTTTTCAATTTGGGTAATAAAGTTAATCAAAGTATCAGTAGTGTCACTTTTCAAAGCTAAAAAGAAAGTCCAAGTAAATCTAGAAAAATCATTAGTGATGACAAAACAGTAAGATTTACCATTTAAGCTTTCTATATTAGTTGGACCAAACAAGTCCATATGCAGTAAGTGAAGTGGTTTAGAACTAGAGTGCACTGATTTAGACTTAAATGAGACCTTGTGCTGTTTGCCTTTAAGGCATGCAACTCAAGAATGGTCATTGTGGAAAGCCTTTTCAGGCAAGCCATCAACTAAACCATGTCTCACAAGTCTACTTATATTTTTAAAATTAATGTGCCCTAATCTTCTGTGCCAAAGATTACTCTCATTAACTAAAGCTTTAGCATATAGACATGACAAATTATTATTCATCCTAATTCCATTAAGATTCACATTATAAATGTCCTTATGCCTAGGTGTTCTATAATCAATGAATTTCTCATCTGGTATTTTAAAATCTTTGCTCAACACCAAGCATTCAGTATCAGTGAAAAGAACCTTATTTTTCTTATCACAAACCTGGGATTCACTAAACAGATTATAGTCAAGTTCTTTTACCAGAAACACGTTTTCAAAACGCAAATTATTGGTGAGAAGAGTGCCTTTGCCAGTGATAGTTCCATATCCACCTCCAAAGTACACTTTGTCACCATCTTTGATGGGGATAAAATTTGTCAGATAATCTTCCTTCCCCGTTATGTGCCTAGAGCATCCACTATCCCAATAGCCATAATCATTAACCTGCTTTTGAATGCCATGCACATAAAGAAAACAAATTAGTTTTCTTTAGGAACCCAAGCCTGAGTAGACTTGGATTCATTTGGTTGTTCAACAAGAACATACTTAGTCCTTATGACAACCCCTTGTTCATCCCTTTTTGTATTAAACACCCAGTTAACCCCAATTGGTTTTGTTATGACCTTTGAAATATAATGAAATCTGTTACAGGTCATAAAAATCCCATCTGAATTAGGGTTTTGGTCTTGCTTAGGTCTCCATGTCAAGCTAGAAGAAGCTTTAGACCCTTTTCCCTTTGGTTGCAAATATTTACCATTATTTGGTCTGGCAATGTTCGTATCAGCGTTTAATTTGTTCTTGTCAACGCTGAAATTACCCTTATCAGCGTTGAACCTAGGGTTTGCTACAGGAACCCATTGTCTGTTAGACCATGTATTGGACTTCTGAAAAGGTCTTTGTCCACAAGTATTAGACCCTTTAGTAAAGAATGGGGCTGGTCTAACAACTTGTAGACTTTGCTGAACAAAAGGTTTGGGTTTGACAGTGTTTGACTTTTTATCAGCGTTGACCTTTGAAGCAATAACACACTTATAGGCTAAATGTGAAAAACTTCCACAAGTATAACAGGCTTTTCTAGACATAGCTCTATGTCTAGAAGAAAATAAACCTGTCTCATTATCACTAATTTGGCTTTTTGGTGACCTAGGTTTTCTATACATTTCTGCATATTTAATACTAGGTTTTCTATCAATGTTTAAGCCAAGGTCAACAGTCTTGCCAGTGGTTGGGTTTGTCACTTTTATAGGTGTAGACTCATTTGGGCTGTCACTAAGCATGCCACCCTTAACAAACAGGGTAGGGTTAGCTTTCTTCCATTGGTCCAAATCAGTCAACTTCTGCTTGTATTCCTCTATTGGGGTAAGAACTCTTGGTGGAGGAATAAATTCCTCTTCTTGGAGTTCTGTTTTACCAGTCCAAGACAAGTCCTTTCTAGGAACACCATAGAAGTTCGCAGCAGGTGGTGGAACACCAGCATATTCTTTCATCCCAATCCCAGTCATATCCCTAGAATCCCTTTGTTCACTAACATATTTTTCTAGGGTTTGTGAAGCTTTATCAAATCTCTGAGTTTTAAGATCTACATTATCTTTGTTTTTTATAGCCTCATCTAACTTAGCCTGTAAAGCACTATTGGCTCTTTCCATGATGTTTCTAACCTCAACACTAGCATTTAAATCATGTGTTAAAATATTGATTTGATCTTTTAGGTCAAACTCCATTTTCTTATACTCAGATACAGTCTTTTCAGTTTGAGTAAGAGCAAGTTGATAGTTAGACAACTTGCATCTTTCATTAACCACATCAGTTGTCAATTTTAAAACTTCTTTGTTAAGTTTTTCAGTGTTTAGACGATAAACCTTACTACAAAATGCATCATCATATACCTCATTGTCTGATGAAGATGAAGAGTGTGCCATAAGAGCATAGTGAACATGCTCTTCTTCTTCCTTTTCTGCAACCAAAGCTTTGTTCTCTTCCTCATCCTTGGCCAAATAGCTCCAATCCCAGCCAACACTATCAATGTCTTGCATGGCAACCATAGCTTTGGAATCCTGAGCCTTGATGATTTGGCTTGAGGGTTTTCTAGCATCAGATCTTCTTGGAGATCTGCATTCTCTCATAAAGTGTCCCATGCGATGACAATTATAACACTCAACCTTAGATTTATCAAATCCAACAGTGTCCTTAGCATTAAAAGTCATCTTCTTCTTGAATCTTCTATTCCATCTATTTGCCCTTATGCTTGCAAGGGCCATATTCCACTTTATGTCTATCTCCTCCAAATGCTCATCACTAATTTGCTCAAGGTCCTCATATGTAATCACTGAACCATTGGGCAATGAAGCAATGTATGCACGAACAGTATCTAGATCAATACCAGCAGGCTTAACTCTTGGAGAGTCAACATTGTATGTGTCAGCATTTGAATGTGAGGCATTGAAAAAGCTTGATCCAGCGTTGACACAAGTTGATCCAATAACGGGGTGCATGTATGACTCCTTTTGATCAAATTGACCTTCACTGTGTGAGAAGAAGGTCATATTTCCATTAGTAGACTTGCTTCCTTGATCCAAAAGAGTTTCATTCTCTACCAGCCTCAGTTTATTGTAAACACCATCAAAAGTAGAAATTTTGTGAGTGTTATTAGCAATTATAGACCTTGCTTCAATCTTCCATACATCACCAAGACTTTTGAGAAAAGTGGTGATGATATCAACATCACCAAGCACTGTTCCCATAAAGGACAGCTTGCTTGTAATGTCAAAAAGTCTGCTTCTCACTCCACTTAGCTTTTCATTGGGTTGAGCTTTAAAAATAGCATACTCATGCAAGAGTTGCTTCTTTTAATCTTGTACAGTATCAGCATTACCACCATAAGCAACTTTAAGGGCTACCCAAATATCTTTTGCAGACTCATAGCTTCTATATTTGTGTTGATTGGCTTGTCCCAAAGCGAGTTTGAGAATGCTTAGGATTTTCATGTCATTCCTTCTCTTTGTTATGTCCTCGGCTGAGACAGCTCTACCATCTTTAGGTTTTTCTTTTTGATCCTCTTTAGTAGATCCTTGAACATTTGTTCTTGTCAAGATGGCAGCTGCAATCTTTTGAGCTTTATTGAATGTGTTTCCATATTCAATAATTTCCCATAGGGTGTAGTCATGGATTTGAAGATACTGTTCAAAGTTAAACTTCCACAACTCAAAATTGTCTGGGTCTAGCATGGGAATCTTGATGTTGGGGGTTGAGGAGGAGGAGGATTTTAACTCTGGAGTAGACATGTTGTTTTTAGGGTTTCTTGAAAATTCGGGTTTTTGGCGATTTAGGGTTTTTATGTTCTTTAGATCAAAGTTTCTCAACAAGCTCTAATACCACTTGTTGATCCCAAACTTAGATCGATTTAGCTTGTGTAAAGGAGATTAAATCAAGTTAAACACATAGAGAAACTTTGTTGTGTATAAAACAATTTAAGTATTATGCTGAATTAATACTCAAACAAGAACACACAAACAATGTAAACCAAACTTTCACTTTGATTGATAAAACAAACTTGCGTACAATGAAAGTGTTAAAACGTATATCAAACATAAACCTAAAGGCCTCCTTTTATAGATTAAAGAGCCTTGTACAAGAGTCTACAAATCAGCTATTTTAGGTAAAGATAAACATAATAAATACATTGTCGATCATATCTTTACTAGAAACATAATACGTGTAGACTAAGTCTTCTATCAGTGCTTGACTTCTTCTCATCAACGCTTGACTTCTTCCTGTCAACGCTTGTCCTGTCAACGCTTGATTTCTTCTTAACAACGTCTCGATTGCTCTTGTCAGCGTCCAAGTGTACTGGCTACATTTTATTCCCAACACAAAGTAGTGCTTCAACCTATGGCCATTCACCTTAAAGTTAGGACCATTATTTTGAGCTAGCTCGATGGTCCCATAAGGGAAAACTTGGGTAATGGTGTCCGGACCAACGGGATTTCAACTTGCCGGAAAATATTTTCAATCTTGAATTAAAAAGCAACACTTGATCTCCAATGTTAAAAACCCGGTTTTTATTTTAGAATCGTGAAACTTTTTTGTTTTCTATTTATAAATCAATGAAATTTCATAAGCAATGTCTCTTAATTCATCCAATTCATTTAATTGCATTTTCCAGTGTTTTCTCGCGGTCTCAATGTCATCATTACAATGCTTTAGGGCCCAATAAGCTTTGTGTTCGAGTTCAATTGTCAACTGACAATTCTTCCCATACACAAGCTTGTAAGGAGTGCACCCAATGGGCGTCTTACGAGCGGTACGAAAGGCCCATAAAGCATCGTCTAACTTATCCGACCACGATTGTCGGTTTTCCCCTATCGATCTCTCCAAGATCCACTTCTACGCTCGGTTTGAAACCTCGACTTGCCCACTCGTTTGTGGGTGATAAGCCTTAGAAAGTCGATTTGACAATCCGTCAATTTATGGTTGATATTTTATTCTCAAATATTATTTAAAAACATTATTTTAATGTTATATTATGAACACACTCATTTCTGGGAAGAAATTTGGATGTCGTCTTGAAGTAGCATCGACTACGTCTAAACCGGAGGATTCTACGATACGTGCTTACGTTTACATACACCGTTTTGGTGACAGTCCGACACTTCAGGAAATAAATTTATCCGTAAATATTATTTTGAGATTTTAAATTTGTGTTGGTTCATAAACTCACAAATTTACGAGAAGAGATTAGGACTTACGATTATAATTTAACGTCCTTTACGACTAAACCGGAAACCCTAGGATTACGTATTTACGTTTTTGAACTCCATTTTTGATGAGACAATTTTATTAGATTCGTTTTGTGCCGTTGATTCATAATTTATAAAAACGTTTTTCGTAAAACGACCCAAGGGCACGCAAATCGAGGAAATTAGAATCGAGGAGTACCCGTAAATTAATAGCGATGGGACAAGTTTACACTTTCCCACCCCTATACAAGTGGCATCCAAGAGTACACAACACACTCTTGATGTGTCAAGTTTACTTAAGTAAACAAGGACACTTGTCCTTGTTTCTTTCCAAACCACTAGATACACAAAACTAGCTAAACCATGAAACCATTTCACATACATGCAAAAACTCCATTTTCTCTCTTCCTCTCTCTCTATGAACGTCTACCACCAGCAAAATCACCATCATACACCAAAAATTTAACCACAAATCTTATGTATAAGTTACATATGATGATAACCTATTGAAGACATGAAGATTGGAGGTGATCTTAACAACTAAAAAGGAGTTTCCATGGATCTTAGGGGCTGATTTTCAAGAAGATAATCATTCACATGAAGATCTCAAGGAGTTCATTTGCCAAGTTAAAGATGTGATAACAAGAACCAAGTCTTGTTCATCCAAAAACTCATCATTTCATCACTTTGGTGGTATAGAGATTGTTCTTCCTATCCTTTTGTTATTTTGATTATGTAATCTTGTATTTCCTTTATTTATGTATATGTATATGATGATGAATGATTATTAAAAATATTATGTGGGGATTTGGTGTTGATAGATTTGATAAACATGGGTAAAAAGATGGAAAAGCCACATGTAAAATGGTTAAAATCTTGCTTAGAATGACGGCTGTATAAAAACAGTACGTAACCAAATTATAAACTGATAAAATTGCTTGGTGGAATCAATTTACAGTAAGTATTAGATGTCATACACATGTGAGAGTTGGCCATGCAATGGAATCATCAAAATGAGTGAGATATGATCAAAACAAAATTTGTATACCAATCTGAATAGTCTGTTTTGTAGGAGCTGTTAAGGATACTTATACATAGATTGAGCAGTAGCTATAGCTAAGTTATTTGTAGCACATAATAATAAGTTTATGTCATCCAAAAATGAGCTTCTATCTCCTTATAGAACTCGAGATATGATAAAAATGGTGAAAGTGAAACTAAAAATCAGATTTTGTGAAATTAAAGTTTAATAGTATTATATAAGCACTCAAATAATATAGAATAAAATGTGAAATTAAAACCCACTAACTTATATATTTCATTTTTATAAATATGTATAAGGATAAATAAATGGACATTTTATAAAAATGGTAGTTTGTTAAGTTTTATAAGTTATAAAAACTATAAACATGATTTTTACGTCTTTTCGGCTAGTACCGTAAAATTAACGTTTTTCGTCAATTAAAACTTAGACGATCAGACCCGTCTAATGTAAACTTTTTAAAAATTCATATAATGATATATAAGTACTTAATACAAGTAAAAACTGATAAAACCCGAACTATATAACATACGTACATTAACGGGCTAAATTAGCATTATTGGGCTATTAATCCAACTAAATGGGCTAAACATTTATAAATTTACTTATTGGGCTTAACCAACTTGGGCCCAACATGTAAAGTATAATACTGATAATAAAAGTATAAAGTGGTCTAATTTAAGGTAATGGGCTTATAATAGGCTTATTGGACCTAAAACATGTAAATAGGTAAAACTAGTAAACTAGTATAAAAGTTACCAACACATAACACTAAAATGAGTAAATGAGAATGTATAAACCCACTTGATCATCATCATATGTATAAAATAATCATATGTATACATAATTGTTATTTTGATAAAGTCATTGGACAAAAGTCTAAGACCGATTATTATTTGTCTAGGTTTCCGTGATTGAAGCACGTACCGTACATCCAAATTGCCGATAACCCGCTTTCCCACATCAACGTGAGTTCATAGCCTCGCACTCTTTTAAATGTTTTATGAAATGTGTTATAAACCCGCGAGGGAGATAACATGTTAGTTTTACTAAAATAGGACACCATTTGTCTCGATTATTCGTTTATTGATTTGGACCCGAATGATTGTATGACCCGATGAATGAATATATGACCCGATAAATGAAATGAAATAGATTATTAAAGTTAGCTTATGTCACTAAAAGTCTCATTAGCATGAATTGTGAACTACCGGGATTTGGTAGACGCTTATGCATATAATAGTACTATTTGGGGAAGATCACCTCAGTTCGCGCCTTGACGGTTGATCCCTGTCGTGCCACATTGATTGGTAAGCGAATTTATGTATGAGAAGATTTACACAAGCGTGATTATTGTGACGACACGCTAATTTAGATGGGCAAATTGAGTTTCGGTCTAGCTACCTGTTGTTTGTTGTAGTAAGGTAACAATGTCATGCGGCTTATAATAATCCAAATAACGAAATACTGCTATACGCACTGAATTATGATATATTGCCTGACTAGCAATACGGGGTCTTATAATTGATATTATGTTCGTGTTTTGGTTTTAAATAACCATATTCATATAACGGTTTTTATTTAACTTTATACAATGTTATAAAATGTATTGTATGATGTTTTTACGACTTTGGTTCGTATAATGATTTTGAAGGCAAAAGCCTATATTATGATTTTTGATAAGGATTTGTATAAAATGACTTTGGCTATTTTATGGCCTATTACAAGGATTTGTACAAAATGATTTTCGGTAATAATTTTATACCGATGTTATATTAATGGTTTTATTAAACTCTATGAATTCACTCGGCGTTATTGCTGACCCTTTTCTTTTAACATGTTTTGTCTCAGGTACTTGAAGGTAATTCTCGGGAAGACAACAAGAATTCATGACCCGCACTTAAATAACAATTTCCATTCAAATGCTTTGTAAAACTTGTATGAAAAATTATGACTTGGGACCTATGTAAATCTGATATTTATGATTGAAAATGCTTTATTATTAAACGACACGATTTTTAAGCGTTGTCTATGATGTGAGTAATGTGCTATCCCGTAACATCAACGAGTCTTCGCTGTATTGAAATGTGTAAATTTGGGGGTGTTACAGTTTGGTACCAGAGCTCTCGTTATAGAGAATGAAAGATTTTTAAAACCAAGGTTTTGAATAAAACATTTCAAAATCTTTTAACTATAAACATTTTTCTCAAAATGTCTAAAAATATTTTGACTATAACGGTGCCGAAGAATTCCCGAGTTACCGACAAGGCCAGACTAAGAAGTGTTATTTTAATATATATATATATATATATATATATATATATATATATATATATATATATATATATATATATATATATATATATATATATATATATATATATATATATATATATATATATATATATATATATATATATATATATATATATATATATATATATATATATATATATATATATATATATATATATATATATATATATATATATATATATATATATAACTTGGATTATATATATGATTGTAATTTGATTACATGATTGTTTGAGGATTATTTCTATATTTATACGAGGTATTTATACGACGTAGATTGTCACAAGAAATCCTAACTCCCCTAGCAAATCAAACGAATCTATTCCCGTAGGAATTCTAGATATTCCAGATCTAAGCCAAGTTGTGGATATTTATGATCCCAATAAAATGGTTGATATTCATAGAAATGTTAATAGTAGTTGATTAAGATCTTGAAGAAGAACTGGCGAGATTAAATCTGATATTGATGTCATGACGATCTTTACTTATAGAGTGGAGTTTGACAAAACGTTACCACCTAGAAAGATATCATCTGATTCGTTGTCACCCAATTCTTAAAATTGAAATCGAAAGGGTGAAGTTTCACTTGAGGCTTTCATTGGAACCGTTACCCAAAAGCCTCATGCCACTAGTACCTTTCAGAGAAATATTGAATGTGTGAGTCATCTCATGTTAGTGACTCATTTGATAACCACTGTTGTAAGAACTATAGGATTGGAAATTAGGTGTTGATCCTATCGAGATTTTATTGCCCTTTTAAGGTTTAGGAATAAAATTGAAAGTATTTGAGAATGAGGTAGGATATCGCATTGAGTATAAGTTGATTGAAACTTGAATGAAGTAAAATTTAACTTGTATGGAATAAGAAATTGTTAAGAGGAAGTTGTTGAGTCCTGTGATTGAATTATAAGGTTTTAAATGATTGTTAGTTCGTGTTAAGGGTTATTCCTAGCCCATTGTCCAATGACGAGGATGCCCAGTGTCCAAGAAATAAATTAAAGAAATCTTCTTCTAAAATTGGGACCGATGAATCTTCCGGGACAGGTGGAACCCCCATGACTCTTGTAGATTAGTACTCATTGTGGTATCTTTTAAAAATCCCTAACTTAACTAAGATATCAGTTGGTAGGATGAGTTCTTGGAATTGTATGACATAGTGACACACAATGTGTTACGGTACAATTTTTGGCTTGTTTTTTATTAATGAAAAGGCTACCTCTAATTGCTAAATCTTACATATATCGATGTTATCTATCTTTTCTTGCTTCTTCCTAATGTTCGCATTAGTGATGCAACCATTGAACAAGTACTCATCTCGAACTGAGTTAGGTTGTGAATTATTCTTTTTGAGCGCCATCGAGGTCATGAACCTCATGATTATTTGGCTAAGCTCATCTCCTATTATATTGTAGTTAGTTCTTGGTGAACAACTTTTCATCACTCTTTTGCAGATCACTCATTGTTTTTATAAGATAAAACAGTATCCCTTGAGAAAAATTGGGTTTTCATCACCATATGGATTATTTAAAGTGAGACTTATAAATAATTGTTATCAAAATGAAGTTGTTTATAAAACACCTTGGAAAACTTAATTGTTTTCATAACAAAGAAAATCTTTGTAAATCTATTTTTGATTCTTATTTAAGAATTAAGCATGAAAATGTTTTTATTATAAACATGATGATAAAATTTTGACGAACTGAGTATTGCATCGTTAATCTTTAAATTGTATATAGTTGCGCGCCTACATATAATTTGGAATGGACCATGCAAGGTTGATTAGTAGTCACCATAAAATTGATTAAAAACACTACATTTTCTTTGAAGTTGTGAAAGATTAAATTTTATGAGATCTGCAAGAAGTGCAAAATAGGGACATATTGATAGGGACACCTACATGTGTGCCCGTACTATTTATTCTTCTGAGTCGAATTTACTCATCTGCATAAATTGTCTTATTTGACAATTGATATTCCCTTCTTGTCCAATTCTCCTGTAGTGAGATTCTTAGGAAAAGTATCTGATTACCGAGTGTTGATACCCGACTGGATGTATCGACATTCCTATAATTTCTTTTGATTTGATTTCATTTGAATTACCTAGGTAACGATCCGAGGAGCTTTCGAATGCGTACTCAAATTATGAAAACATGGGATATATTCATATTCATTAAATGTTTTCGTTTGTATCCGATTTGAAATTCTCTCGCGTAGATTATGCGTTGACCTTACTCTTTTAAGGTTAGTTATGTTTTCCGATATCCTTGAATTTGTGAAGGATTATGAATTATTATTAGTCTTTTGAGAAGTTCACATCTTATCGACGGAAATAAAACTGAAAAGTTGATAGTGCTAGTAGAATGGATTGATTGATTATGACATGATGACATTGTCTTAATTAATGGGAACTCGAGTAGAATTCCCCTAAATGATAAGATGTTGATTATCAAAAGTGATCTAAATAATTCTTGATGGATGACCATATCCTGCATTTAGACTTGAAATTATACCGTGAATGGTTGTGAATTAGTCATAAATATTATAATCTAGAAAGAACCTAATATGAATTTATTAAAAGATGTTTCTGTTATCTGAAACTTTAGAAGGTATTTGTTGGTAAATTACCTAGACTTTTACCATTAAGGCAAGTTGAAATTGGTATTGATTATATTCCCGGTGCTGCACTTGTGGCATGTGCACTGTACGTCAGCACCATCTAAATCAAAAGAATTACCCTACAACTAAGGGAGTTGTAGGAGAAGACTCTTATTCTACCAAGCTCGTCATCATGAAGAGCTATGGTGTTATTATTTCTTATATTTATTGATTACCGTGAACTAGGTAAATTGACGATTAAAAATCTATATCCACTACCCAAGATGATAGATTTGTTCGATAATTTACGAGGTTCTAGTGTATGTTTTAAAAAATTTGATCCTCGGCATGGTTCTCATCAATTTCGCATCCGCAAAAAAGATTATCTAATCCAATCACTACATCCGGTACTTGTAATGAACATTATGAGTTTCACGTGATGTCATTTGGATTGACTAATACACATGTAGCATCCATAAATTTGGTGAATCACGTGTGTAGGCTGTAATTTGATAAATTCATGCTTGTGATCATTAAGGACCATTTGTTTATTTATAAGAATAAGAATGAGTTAATAATTATTTGTAGAATGCCCTAAGTCGGCCGAGTAGTGAAAACTTGTACCTTGAATATTTAACATGTGATGAAAGACTTAATCCTTTACATTCTTTGACCGTGTTATTAATAGAAAATGGAATATATTGACTCTTCAAAAATTGGAACCATTAAGGCTTTGGGTTTTACCAAAAAGAAAATGGAAATATGTTTTGACAAATGTTTTAACAAAGGATTTTTTAGGGATTATTCCCTTATACACAAATCATTTAACTAAACTCCTGTTTAGGGGTAAATGTTTGTGTATACCTCAAGCCAACCTAAGAGGGATTGAGGAAACCGTTAAACCATGACTTAAAATTTGAAACGACAATTTTTGCTTTTCAACTAAGAAAAATTTTACCAAAGAATAAACGAAGGTTTTTCGAACATATACGGATCTTACTAATTATTTCCGACAAAATCAACAAAAATTGTGTTAATTAAATTCAAATTTATTTTGAACATTTTTATATAATTGGACAAACCGAGAAAATTTAAAAACTTTTTGCGTTGACGTTTCATAAAAGTTAAATATTTATTATTTAATTACTTGTAGTAATTATCGACGCTTTAAACGTCGGATTGAGCAAAACTGATAAAAACAATAGTTGAGATAGAACTAAGACTTAGAAAATGTGAAGAAAGAATTTTTGAATAAATACGGTCATGATATTTATTCCATCTAGGAAAGTGAACGTACTTACTGACACATTATATAGGAAGGATAAAGAATCAATTAGGATGTGTTTCTTAATAATGACTGTGCAAAACAAATTGCCGAACAATATAAAAATAAACGATGTTTGTAAAAAGGGGTTCGCGGCTAATGTGAACCATAAGAATTGAGAAGCCGATGGCGTTGAATGTTTTAAAGGCTGCTTGTGGTTGCCTGAATATAGAGGATTTTGAGATTTAGTCATATTGAAATCTCGTAAGTATAAGTATTCCATTCATGTCATTTCTGACTAAATGTATCTTTATCTGAAGAAGTTGTACTAATGGCAAATTATGAAGGCAGACATTGCCTCATACATTAGTAAACGTCTAGCTATTGCAAAGGTCATAATCTGAATTTGATTCGATATGGGTCATCGTCGACAGACTGACCAAATCTGCTAATATCATTTCTGTTAATGATAGATTCTTGATCAAGAAATTGACTCTTTTTTATTTAAAGGAGTTGTGTAAACATGGTGTGCCTGTATCGATCATCTCTATCAAGATCCTCGCTTCGCATCGAATTTCTAGAGATTTGCTCAGAAGTCATTGAGAACGAATCTTGATGAGAGTACTATGTACCACCCCAATCGAAGGGACGAGGTAAAGTAACGATACAAAATACTATAAGTGTTGTTTTATGTAATAAACTGTAAAATCGTTTTCCTTTGGAGAGATTATCATTGATAATTATCGTATTAGGATCAAGATCGAATCTTGTGAGGATAGATATTAGAGCATCTGTAAGCAGGAGTTGGGATGAAGACACCCGACATACACCCATTGTGAGTTGGACATGTCTTTTAGGTTTAAGGTTTCCTATGATGGCGAACCTAACCTTACAAAATACTCGACCCGCGAGACCTGAAATGATTGTTGAAATTAGGATCTGATTATTGACTGCCAGTAGTGGGCAGGAGGTTATGTGAATATGAAATGTAGATCTTGAAGTGCCAGATGGGTAGCGAAGTTAAAAATTCTAACCATGGAAAAATTAATTGATGATCTGAAAGATCATGGGATATAAGTCCCCGTTGTATGGGACCATTGAGATGATGTAAAAGATTGGTTTGAAAGGCATATAAGCTAGATCTACCCTAGGACTTCAAGAGCTGCGTGAATTATCTTTCGTATATCGAACTTGATAAAATGCCTATCAAATAAAAATATGACTATTCCTTAATGAAGTTTAGATCGGCGAAAATTTGCATTCATCAAAAACCCGTGAACATCATGGATAGAGAAAGTAAGTCAACAATAAGCCTGATCTTATTCCCGTAGTTATGTTTGATGAAACTCACGTATTGTAATGGATTGCACTTGTGAGAAAAGACCGAATGTGGAGGAAATACCCACATGGCTTTAACTCTATATGAAGAGAGAAGTAAGATAAAAGGATCTTTGAGGACAAAGATCCTGTTTAGGGGTAAATGTTGTGACAATCCGTCAATTTATGGTTGATATTTTATTCTCAAATATTATTTAAAAACATTATTTTAATGTTATATTATGAACTCACTCATTTATGGGAAGAAATTTGGATTTACGTCTTGAAGTAGCATCGACTACGTCTAAACCGGAGGATTCTACGTTACGTGCTTACGTTTACATACACCATTTTGGTGACAGTCCGACACTTCAGGAAATAAATTTATCCCTGAATATTATTTTGAGATTTTAAATTTGTGTTGGTTCATAAAATCACAAATTTACGAGAAGAGATTAGGACTTACGATTATAATTTAACGTTCTTTACGACTAAACCGGAAACCCTAGGATTACGTATTTACGTTTTTGAACTCCGTTTTTGATGAGACAATTTTTATTAGATTCGTTTTGTGCCGTTGATTCATAATTTATAAAAACGTTTTTTTGTAAAACGACCCGAGGGCACGCAAATCGAGGAAATTAGAATCTAGGAGTACCCGTAAATTAATAGGGATGGGACAAGTTTACACTTTCCCACCCCTATACAAGTGGCATCCAAGAGTACACAACACACTCTTGATGTGTCAAGTTTACTTAAGTAAACAAGGACACTTGTCCTTGTTTCTTTCCAAACCACTAGCTACACAAAACTAGCTAAACCATGAAACCATTTCACATACATGCAAAAATTCCATTTTCTCTCTTCCTCTCTCTCTATGAACGTCTACCACCAGCAAAATCACCATCATACACCAAAAATTTAACCACAAATCTTATGTATAAGTTATATATGAGGATAACCTATTGAAGACATGAAGATTGGAGGTGATCTTAACAACTAAAAAGGAGTTTCCATGGATCTTAGGGGCTGATTTTCAAGAAGATAATCATTCACATGAAGATCTCAAGGAGTTCATTTGCCAAGTTAAAGATGTGATAACAAGAACCAAGTCTTGTTCATCCAAAAACTCATCATTTCATCACTTTGGTGGTATAGAGATTGTTCTTCCTATCCTTTTGTTATTTTGATTATGTAATCTTGTATTTCCTTTATTTATGTATATGTATATGATGAAGAATGATGATTAAAAATATTATGTGGGGATTTGGTGTTGATAGATTTGATAAACATGGGTAAAAAGATGGAAAAACCACATGTAAAATAGTTAAAATCTTGCTTAAAATGACGGCTGTATAAAAACAGTAAGTAACCAAATTATAAACTGATAAAATTTCATGGTGGAATCAATTTACAGTAAGTATTAGATGTCATACACATGTGAGAGTTGGCCATGCAGTGGAATCATCAAAATGAGTGAGATATGATCAAAACAAAATTTGTATACCAATCTGAATAGTCTGTTTTGTAGGAACTGTTAAGGATACTTATACATGGATTGAGCAGTAGCTATAACTAAGTTATTTGTATCACATAATATTAAGTTTATGTCATCTAAAAATGAGCTTCTATCTCCTTATAGAACTCAAGATATGATAAAAATGGTGAAAGTGAAACTAAAAATCAGATTTTGTGAAATTAAAGTTTAATAGTATTATATAAGCACTCAAATAATATAGTATAAAATGTGAAATTAAAACCCACTAACTTATATATTTCATTTATATAAATATGTATAAGGATAAATAAATGGACATTTTATAAAAATGGTAGTTTGGTAAGTTTTATAAGTTATAAAAACTATAAACATGATTTTTACGTCTTTTCGGTTAGTACCGTAAAATTAACGTTTTTCGTCAATTAAAACATAGACGATCAGACCCGTCTAATGTAAACTTTTAAAAAATTCATATACTGATATATAAGTACTTAATACAAGTAAAAACCGATAAAACCCGAACTATATAACATACGGACATTAACGGGCTAAATTAGCATTATTGGGCTATTAATCCAACTAAATGGGCTAAACATTTATAAATTTACTTATTGGGCTTAACCCACTTGGGCCCAACATGTAAAGTGTAATACTGATAATAAAAGAGTAAAATGGTCTAATTTAAGGTAATGGGCTTATAATAGGCTTATTGGACCTAAAACATGTAAATAGGTAAAACTAGTAAACTAGTATAAAAGTTACCAACACATAACACTAAAATGAGTAAATGAGAATGTAGAAACCCACTTGATCATCATCATATGTATAAAATAATCATATGTATACATAATTTTTATTTTGATAAATTCATTGGACAAAAGTCTAAGACCGATTATTATTTGTCTAGGTTTCCGTGATTGAAGCACGTACCGTACATCCGAATTGCCGATAACCCGCTTTCCCACATCAACGTGAGTTCATAGCCTCACACTCTTTTAAATGTTTTATGAAATGTTTTATAAACCCGCGAGGGAGATAACATGTTAGTTTTACTAAAATAGGACACCATTTGTCCCGATTATTTGTTTATTGATTTGGACCCGAATGATTGTATGACCCGATGAATGAATATATGACCCGATAAATGAAATGAAATGGATTATTAAAGTTAGCTTATGTCACTAAAAGTATCATTAGCATGAATTGTGAACTACCGGGATTTGGTAGACACTTATGCATATAATAGTACTATTTGGGGACGATCACCCCAGTTCGCGCCTTGACAGTTGATCCCCGTCGTGCCACATTGATTGGTAAGCGAATTTATGTATGAAAAGATTTACACAAGCGTGATTATTGTGACGACACGCTAATTTAGATGGGCAAATTGAGTTTCGGGCTAGCTACCCGTTGTTTGTTGTAGTAAGGTAACAATGTCATGCGGCTTATAATAATCCAAATAACGAAATACTGCTATACGCACTGAATTATGATATATTGCCTGACTAGCAATACGGGGTCTTATAATTGATATTATGTTCGTGTTTTGGTTTTAAATAACCATATTCATATAACGGTTTTTATTTAACTTTATACAAGGTTATAAAACGTATTGTATGATGTTTTTACGACTTTGGTTCGTATAATGATTTTGAAGGCAAAAGCCTATATTATGATTTTTGATAAGGATTTGTATAAAATGACTTTGGCTATTTTATGGCCTATTACAAGGATTTGTACAAAATGATTTTCGGTAATAATTTTATACCGATGTTATATTAATGGTTTTATTAAACTCTATGAATTCACTCGGCGTTGTCGCTGACCCTTTTCTTTTAACATGTTTTGTCTCAGGTACTTGAAGGTAATTCTCGGGAAGACAACAAGAATTCATGGCCCGCACTTAAATAACAATTTCCATTCAAATGCTTTGTAAAACTTGTATGAAAAATTATGACTTGGGACCTACATAAATCTGATATTTATGAATGGAAATGCTTTATTATTAAACGACGCGATTTTTAAGCGTTGTCTATGATGTGAGTAATATGTTATCCCGTAACACCAACGAGTCTTCCGTTGTATTGAAATGTGTAAATTTGGGGGTGTTACAGTCGATGTGTAACCCTATATTTCTTTAAAACTCTTTCAAATTGGTCATTGGAAAATTGGGTTCCACGATCGCTTATGATTGCACGAGGAGTTCCAAACCGAGAAAACAATTGCTTCAAAAACATGACTACCACACGAGCATCGTTTATGGTCAAAGCCTTAGCTTCCACCCACTTGGATAGGTAGTCAAATGCGACAAGGATGTACTTACTACCATGAGATGATAGGAACGGCCCCATAAAATCAATTCCCCAAACGTCAAAGATCTCATACACTTGGATGATATTTTGTGGCATTTCATCGTTTTGTGAGGCTTTGCCTTGACGTTGGCATGAGTCACATGACTTGACAAGTGCATGTACATCTCGATAAATAGTAGGCCAAAAGAAACCGGCATCAAAGACCTTCTTCGCCGTGAGATTATCACCATGGTTACCACCCGTGCGTCCCTCGTGACAAGCTCTAAGGATGTTAGAAGCTTCGGTGCCAAAAACACAACGTCGAATAATTTGATTCGTACAAGTCTGAAATAGGTAAGGGTCGTTCCAAAAGTATAACTTGACGTCACGAAAGAATTTCCGTTTTTGTTGAGTCGTCATATCCTTAATGATGAAGTTGCCCGCATGGTAATTTGCGATGTCCGCAAACCATGGGGTGGATGAGTATTTCTTAGAATTCACTACACCAAGTGTCTCGTGAGGAAATGTTTCGGTGATTTCCTTGTTCTCGTACACACTTTCGTAAGGATCTTCCAAGCGAGAAAGATGATCGGCTGCTAGATTCTCGACTCCTTTTTTTTCAAGGATCGTGACATCAAATTCTTGTAGGAGGAAAATCCAACGAAGCAATCTTGGCTTAGCATCTTGTTTATCCAAGAGGTACTTGATCGTTGAATGGTCCGTATTCACTATGCATTTAGTCAAGACGAGATAAGGTCGGAATTTCTCAAATGCATACCCCCACGGCAAGGAATTCCTTTTCTGTTGTGGTATACTTAAGTTGAGCCTCGGTCATCGTCTTTCTAGCATAGTAAATAGGCAAGAAGTGCTTTTCATGATGTTTCCCCAAAACGTCCCCAATAGCGTAATCACTTGCATCACACATAAGTTCAAAGGGGAGGTTCCTATTGGGAGCAACAATAATTGGAGCTTCGGTAAGTTTCCTCTTAAGGATTTCAAAGGATTTTACACAATCTTCGTTAAATACAAAAGGAGCATCTTTTTTGAGGAGGTGTGTAATGGGTCGAGATATCTTTGAAAAATCCTTGATGAATCGACAATAAAAGCCCGCGTGGCCTAGGAAACTCCTAACTCCCTTAACGGTTTTGGGATGAGGTAATTTGGCGATGACTTCTATCTTAGCTTTGTCTACCTCAATCACCCGCTTTTGAGACCTTGTGCCCTAAGACGATTCCTTCTTTAACATATGCTTCAAATTCCCTAAACACGAAGTGAACGAACTACCAAATACGGAAAATTCATCCATAAAGACTTCCATCGTTTTCTTGATCATGTCATGAAAAATAGCCATCATGCACCTTTGAAAGGTTCCCGGTGCATTGCAAAGTCCGAATGGCATTGTACGATAGGCAAACGTTCCATATGGACACGTAAACGTAGTTTTTTCTTGATCAGGAGGATCGATGGGGATTTGAAAGTAACCGGAAAAACCATCTTAAAAGCAATAGAAATCGTTTCCCGCAAGACGCTCCAACATTTGGTCCATGAAGGTCAAAGGAAAATGGTCTTTACTAGTGGCGTCATTCAACTTACGATAGTCGATACACACCCTCCAACCGGTCACGAGTCGAGTTGGAATTAACTCGTTGTCATCGTTTAGTACAACGGTCATTCCTCCCTTTTTAGGGACACGATGAATGGGACTCACCCAAGGGCTATCGGAAATAGGGTAAATCATTCCCGCGTCAAGTAGTTTTACAACTTCCTTTTTGATGACGTCGTAAATTTTGGGGTTCCCCTCCTTTGACATTGGATTGCGGGCTTGTAGTCTTCCTCCATTAAGATTTTGTGGGTACAAAATTTAGGGTCGATCCCCTTAATGTCGGATAATTTCCACGCAATTTCCCCTTTGTGGTCCTTCAAGACATCGATAAGTGCGGTTTTTTCATCATCCGAAAGATCCTTCGCAATAATAACTGACAACTTATCGTCTCCTTCCAAGAATACGTATTCAAGATGAGGAGGAAGATCTTTAAACTCGAGTATTGGTGGTTCCTCGATTGAAGATTTGGGTTCGATACTCATAACCTCCATCGGCGAAGGAAATGGAAAATCGTTGAGAAAATCCTTGATAATCGAGAAGTTCTCATCGTTGTCGAGGTCTTCGTTACAAGTTCGAGGAATGGCAAATTCTTCCAACGTGAAACCACCACCTTCAAATGGAGTGAAGAATGGTGTCGAATTATCAAGAATAGGATCGAGCATAGTGGGATTGCCACTATTTTCTTCATCACAAAAACCTAAAAATTCTTGTGAAAATTCCTCGCAAACGACATCGATCATATCAACATGGTTTATAGTCACGACGGAATAAACATGAGAAAGTTGAGAGTTTTGTGTTGCGTTTATAACAAGTTTCTCGTCGTTGAAACGTAAGGTGATTATGCACATCAATCAACACCATTGACGTATCAAAAAACGAACGACCTAAAATTAGAGGAACTTGAGGATCCGTGGGAATATCGACTAAGAGAAAGTCTACCGGATAATAGAACTTTCCCACTTTCATAAAAACGTCTTCGGTCAATCCACATGCGGGAATCGTAGAATGATCGTCCATTTCGATAGACATTCTTGAAGGAGTAAGATTAGAAAGATTGAGCGACTTGAAGATTGCAAGAGGCATCAAATTAATACTAGCACCAAGATCGGCCAAGGCATAGCATTCTTCCATATCTTGAATAGCACATGGAATCAAAAATTTACAGGGATCACCGACTTTTTGAGGTATGCGGTTAAGATAAACCGATGAAAAACTAGACAATTGTTGCAATTTCTCCTTGTTGTTTAACATACTCTTAAAGTTGATGACAAATCGAGGCATCATGACTAAAGCGTCGGCAAAAGTTATGTCAAAATGCAAATCATGAAACATTTTCATAAAAAGCTCAAATTGGCAGTTGTCACGCTCTTGCAATTCTCCTTACGAAGTCTCAATGGGTAAGGCAAGGGTGGTGTGGTTTGGGGCATAGGCATAGCCTTTGGAAGCTCGGGTTCCAATGATGGTAATGGGTCAACCGTAGGTGTGGTTTGAGCGGTACTTCGTGGGATTGGGATATGCTCCTCTTCGACCACCACCTCGGATTCTTCCTCAATTTCCTCCACCGTAGGAGTAATTGGTTGAGGAGTCGGTTCCTTAAAGGTATTACCACTACGTGTGGTAATCACTTTCTTCTCTCCCTTCAGGTTTGACACGGTGTTACTAGGAAGACCACCCGAAGTAGAGGCTCTACTCATCATGATAGCATCTAAAAGTCTATTTTCCCTCTTTTTACGTTCTTCCCTATCTTGCTCTTTCTCGGATTTTGCATTTTGCTCCAACTAAGTAAGGCTTTTACAATCTTATGTTGACCTTGTTCCATTTTTTGTTGGTTTTGTTGGAGCCTAACCACATTCCCTTCCAATTTGTTACATTGAGTTTCAAACTTAGTCCTTAGGTTACTAACATCATTTTCCATGTTTGTGTACCTATCATCATTAGCCTTAAAATAGTTCAAAATCTCAGGTGGAAGGTCTTTTGAAAATGCATTTGAAAGCCCTTGATTAACATTTTGGAAATCACGATTTTGATTTTGATTTTGCACTTGACTAGTAGTCCCTTGATTCCCAAAATTGTTGTTGTTACCCTTATAGTTGTTCTTGTAACCACCTTGATTGTTTCGATAATTGTTAGCATTTTGATTTGGTGCAAAACCCGGTGGAGTCAATTGATTAGAGCGGGTAACTTGACCGTTTTGGTTATAAGTTCCCGTGGCCGCGTAGGCACTCGAAGTGTTACCACCGTTGGTAATGCACACGGAGAAATCATGAGCTCCACCACAATACATACAAGACACCTCAACCGTTTTAACCGTAGCGGGAGTGCGTTGTTCAACAACTTTAAACTCAATTAACAATCCTTTAAGCTTATCAAAAATCTTGTTTTCCAAATTTGCCTCTATTTGGCAAGAATCGATGGTTTGTGACAATGAAGGCGAAGGCGAAGACGAAGCATTATGAATACTCGATGTGCTACGAGAGCTATAGACCTTAGACCTATTCTCAATAATAAACAACGCTTCCTCGACTATTTTACACAAAAAATTACCAACCGCGGCGGCATTGAGATAATCTCGCTCATGATCGTTCAAGCCATTGTAAAACATGTCAATTTGATGCAAGTCGGAAAAACTGTGATGAGGACACTCATGTAACATTTCCTTAAAACGATTCCAAGCCGTTGAAAAACTCTCATTATATTCTTGTGAAAACTTTGGAATCTCGTTTTTCAAATGCGTAGTCTTAGAGGGTGGGAAAAATTGGTTCACGAACTTCGAAACGAGATCCTTCCACGTCAATATAGAATTGGGTGGCTCTTTTCTAACCAAATTTTAGCGGGCCCCGCTAAGGAATACGGAAAAAGCATCATCTTAATTGAGTCGTTCGAGACGTCCTTAAACTTGCAAGTGGCCGTAAGACAATTGAATTGGCGGATATGGTTGTGAGGGTTGTCCTTCTCGTCACCACGAAATTTGTTGTTTTGAATCATGGACAACAAACCCGTCTTAACTTCAAAATTCTCCGCAAGGATAGCGGCAATCACAATAGCCTCTCCATAACCCTCGGTGGGTTCTTGAAGTAACTCCATCATAGTACGATTAGCCATGGTTTCTTCTTGTTCTACGATGGGTTCGTCAATAGGGGATTCTTCACTAGAAAGGTTTTCCTTTCGGTTTCTACGTTTACGTGCATGTCTTTCTTGGTTACGAGTTTGCATAAACGTCACGTACAACGTGGGGATGGGTAAAGAAGATTCTTTTGGGTGTTTTTACTTTTTCAATTTTTTTTGTGCTTTTGATTGTTTTTTACTTTTTTCGGATTTTTGTGATGTATTACGTAGACACAAATCTAAAAATCTCTCCTCAAATAAAATCTTTCGATTAAAGGATCCTCAAGGAATGAAAACGATCACGTGAAATGAACGCCTTCGATGACTTTATAACGTTGGTGGAACACCAAAACGTTCAAGAGGGTTTAATCTTTTGAAACCAAAAAAATATATAGATACGTAGATAATACTTTGGTTGGAAAACCCTCGATTAGCCCTTTTTCTCTTAACACGCACAAGCAATCGGGGGAAACGAGGCGGCGCTGAGCACTTAAGAACCTTTTTTCCCTTAGGTCGTGAAATACAACCGCCTTATACCCACCTTATAGTTTGTGTTAGTTAAAATCAAGCTTCACGAAAGTAATTATCTATTTTGCCTTTTTTCTTTGTTTGAGATTCGAATACAATGATTAAGTGATGAAATCCCAAATCAAGGTTGTGTTTTCACACTTTTGGAGTACTTGTGAATTTATTGTGATACATATACAATATAGTAATAATATTCACACAAAAAAAGAAAACCGATAATACGTATGATTAGAGTGCTAATCACACAATTACTATTTATGGTTAATAAAAAACAAAATTTGTTCAAATCAAAACACAACACGCCTCTCCGGCAGCGGCGCCAAAATGATAGTTCTATTTTTACACTTGTTTAGGAAAACAAGGTAATTAGGATAAGTACGACGGTTTAGGAAAACCGTGTACAAATGACCCAAAGTGGTGAGTTCGTTCTCAAGGAGGCTTGTGTGTTGTATGTTAAGACTTTATTAAAATTTGATATTAATATTATGAAGAAAGAAAAGAGAAAATAGTGACGGTTACGATATTAAATTAAACTACGACGAATGACGTAAACGTAAAACCGTGAAACGTGACAAAATTTAAAATTTTAATCTGAAAATTTATTAAAAATAAAAACAAATGTAAATAATATAAATAAGGATAAAAATTTAGCCTTATTTTGCAACAAAACGATAAACAACAAGATGAAAGTTGGAAAGCGTGAAGGTTTGGCAAGGCAAGTATCTATTCACCCCCCCCCCCCCCCATACTAAAGTTAAACATTATCCTCAATGTTTCTAGTCTAAGGGTAAGATACCCCATACTAGAGACATAGTCGAATGCTTAATCTAGCATGAAAGGGTGTAACCATTAAATCAATAGCCGTTTATGAAGTGTGCTAAAAGACCTAAGGTTAGAAAAATCAAGGATATATTATATGGATATCGAGAAATTCTTCAAACCAACCGATCTAGTGCTCACGTAAAATGAACACGAGAGGCTCCAATCGTGAAGATAATGATCATCTAAAAACCACATATCACAAACAACCACGGAACAAAGGTTGGAAGGGCACAAATCCCCTCACGTAAGCTACATTAGAAAGCGATAATATGTACATGGATAAGCATGGGACTTCCCCCATGAGACACCTCGTTTTTTATTACCGAGTCATGAGCTCGACTAGATCGCCTCAATACTAATTATCATTGGGGAAGGTGACTTGGTCGAGTTAAGTCAAAGAAGGAACTTCCCCACCAAAGTAGTGCTTCAACCTATGGCCATTCATATTAAAGTTAAGACCATCATTTTGAGCTAGCTCGATGGTCCCATAAAGAAAAAACTTGGGTAATGGTGAATGGTCCGAACCAACGGGATTTCAACTTGCCTGAAAATATTTTCAATCTTGAGTTAAAAAGCAACACTTGATCTCCAATATTAAAAACCCGGTTTTTGATTTTAGAATCGTGAAACTTTTTGGTTTTCTCTTTATAAATCAATGAATTTTCATAAGCAATGTCTCTTAATTTATCCAGTTCATTTAATTGCATTTTCTGGTGTTTTCCCGCGGTCTCAGTGTCATCATTACAATGCTTTAGGGCCCAATAAGCTTTATGTTCGAGTTCAATTTGCAAGTGACAATTCTTCCCATACACAAGCTTGTAAGGACTGCACCCAATGGGCGTCTTATGAGCGGTATGAAAGGCCCATAAAGCATCGTCTAACTTATCCGACCACGATTGTCGGTTTTCCCCTATCGATCTCTCCAAGATCCTCTTCAACTCTCGGTTTGAAACCTCGACTTGCCCACTCGTTTGTGGGTGATAAGCCATAGAAAGCCGATGTGTAACCTCATATTTCTGTAAAACTCTTTCAAATTGGTCATTGCAAAAATGGGTTCCACGATCACTTATGATTGCACGAGAGGTTCCAAACCGAGAAAACAATTGCTTCAAAAACTTGACTACCTAATAAGTGTGAAAACACTTATCCTTTTACCACTTATTTCCAATAATAACAAGAGCAAAACGTGTATTTTATGTCGTAAAAGTCGGAATTATGTGTGGTTTGTGTTTTTATTGTGTTTTAGGACCAAAAGATGAAAAAAGAAGAAAACACGGGCTTTCACGGGCTTTTATGGAAGAAAACGAGAATAGACGAAGTCAAAAGATCAAGAGTGCAAAAAGAACGGAAGTCCAAGGCCTATTCTAAAGATTTATCGAAGAAAAAGTCTAAAGACGGATGTTTAATGAAGTCGAAGAACTCAAGTATAATTATAGAAGAAAATTAGAAGACGAGTTCAGTTTACATCGACAAATCCCGAGACGACGTCAAGAAAGACAAAGAATTTAAATCGAGTCGAGAAGAAAGAAAGAAAGAAGGAAGCACATGCACCTCCTCATCTCGTATAAATACCCTCCTAATGACACATTAGGAGGGTGTTAGCTAGTTTATTTTTCTTTCTTTAGTTTTAATTTTAGAGAGAGAAAGTGTTTAACTTTCTCTCACTAAAACTTCATCTTTTTTTTCTTCATGTTTAAGCTTTAATTCAATCTTGTATTCTTGAATCTTTAATCTACAAGTTCAAGTTAAGCTTTTTAATCTTAATCTTCTTCTACCTTTCTTGATTTTATTTACCTTTAATTCGTTATCATTTTTCATATTGTTTCATCTTGATGTTTATGTGATCAAAAAGTTTATCTTTTTTATCATATCTAAGTTTTTGTGCAAATTGAGCTTTGAGCTTATTATGCTTATTGGCTTAATTGGTACTTAGCTTATTTATCTTTTAAAGTTTTCTAAAATGTTTGTCTTTTTAAAGTTTGTTTTTGAAAAGTTGCTTATTTAAAGTTTTGATAAGTTCTTATTCGTGCTTATTACACCTTTCATCTTATAATTAGTAAACTTTTGGATAGTTCTTATTAAAATTTTGCTTATTTGGTCTTGATTTTATCGAACTGCAAGTCATCGGAAAAGGTTAAACCCTTTTCCGATTGGGTATTCCCATTAGGGCCTTTCATTCCGATCTGTGCACTATTATTCTGATCACTGGATATCGGAAAAGGGTTTTGTGTATTCCGATTGGGATTCCTATTTGGATTCCGATCACTTCCTTTTTTGTGTATTCCGATTAAGACATTCCGATTGAGGTGATTTTTTGTGATATTCCGATAGGTTACATTAGTGTTATTCCGATAGCATTCCTTTTGCCACATTCCGATTGCTTTCCGATTGAGTGTATTCCGATCGTATTCCGACCAGGCATTCCGATGGTATTCCGATTAGGATTATTCCGACGGATTTAAGTTTTTCGTTTTACAAAGTTTTAAGTTTCAAACATTGCACGCTTCCCGAAATCTCTGTTTTTACCAAGTGTTTTTCTAATTTTTTTTTTTTAAGTTTTCAATTATTTATTTTTAACTCGTCATTTTAGTTTAATTTTTAAAGCTTTTATTTTACTCAACGACACTTTCATATTTGCTATTAGTTTAAAATAGATAACCAAACCATTTTCTTTTCCACCAAGAACGACTGAGTCGCACTCTTAACTTGTAATCAATTCGAAAAGACTAGAATTAACGATCTTTCATACGAGGTAAACCCTTGTATTACTACCATGCGAGCATCGTTCGTGGGCAAAGCCTTAGCTTCCACCCACTTGGATAGGTAGTCAACGGCTACAAGGATGTACTTATTACCACGAGATGATGGGAACGGCCCCATAAAATCAATTCCCCAAACGTCAAAGATCTCACACACTTGGATGATATTTTGTGGCATTTCATCGTTTTGTGAGGCTTTGCCTTGATGTTGGCATGAGTCACATGACTTGACAAGTGCATGTGCATCTCGGTAAATAGTAGGCCAAAAGAAACTGGCATCAAAGACCTTCTTCGCCGTGAGATTAGCACCATGGTGACCACCTGTGGGTCCCTCGTGACAAGCTCTAAGTATGTTAGAAGCTTCGGTGCCTAAAACACAACGTCGAATAATTTGATCCGCACAAGTCCGAAATAGGTTAGGGTCGTTCCAAAAGTAGAACTTGACGTCACGAAATAATTTCCGTTTTTGTTGAGTCGTCATACCCTTAAAGATGATCTTGCCCGTATGGTAATTTACGATGTCCGCAAACCATGGTGTGGATGAGTCTTTCTTAGAATTCACTACACCAAGTGTCTCGAGAGGAAATGTTTCGCTGATTTCCTTGTTCTCGTACACACTTTGGTGAGGATCTTCCAAGCGAGAAAGATGATCGGCTGCTAGATTCTCGGCTCCTTTTTTGTCAAGGATCGTGACATCAAATTCTTGTTGGAGGAGAATCCAACGAAGCAATCTTGGCTTAGCATCTTGTTTAGCCAAGAGGTACTTGATTGCTGAATGGTCCGTATACACTATGTATTTAGTCAAGACGAGATAAGGTCGGAATTTCGCAAATGCATACACCACGGCAAGGAATTCCTTTTCCGTTGTGGTATATTTATGTTGAGCCTCGGTCATCGTCTTGCTAGCATAGTGAATAGGCAAGAAGTGCTTTTCATGACGGTCCCCCAAAACGGCCCCAATAACGTAATCACTTGCATCACACGTAAGTTCAAAGGGGAGGTTCCAATTGGGAGCAACAAGAATGGGAGCTTCGGTAAGTTTCCTCTTAAGGATTTCAAAGGCTCGTACACAATCTTCGTTAAAGTCAAAAGGAGCATCTTTTTCGAGGAGGTTTGTAATGGGTCAAGATATCTTTGAAAAATCCTTGATGAATCGACGATAAAATCCCGCGTAGCCTAGGAAACTCCTAACTTCCTTAACGGTTTTGGGATGAGGTAATTGGCGATGACGTCTATCTTAGCTTTGTCTCCCTCAATCCCCGCTTTTGAGGCCTTGTGCCCTAAGATGATTCCTTCTTTAACAATAAAATGACATTTTTCCCAATTTAGCACAAGGTTGGTTCCTCAAAACGTTTTAACATATGTTTCAAATTCCCTAAACACGAAGTGAACGAACTATCAAACACGGAAAAGTCATCCATAAAGACTTCCATCGTTTTCTCGATCATGTCATGAAAAATATCCATCATGCACCTTTGAAAGGTTCCCGGTGCATTGCAAAGTCCGAATGGCATTCTACAATAGGCAAACGTTCCATATGGACACGTACACGTAGTTTTTCTTGATCACGAGGATCGATGGGGATTTGAAAGTAACCGAAAAAACCATCTAAAAAGCAATAGAAATCGTTTCTCGCAAGACGCTCCAACATTTGGTCCATGAAGGGCAAGGTAAAACGGTCTTTACGAGTGGCGTCATTCAACTTACGATAGTTGATACACACCCTCCAACCGGTCACGAGTCGAGTTGGAATTAACTCGTTGTCATCGTTTGGTACAACGGTCATTCCTCCCTTTTTAGGGACACAATGAATGGGACTCACCCAAGGGCTATCGGAAATAGGGTAAATCATTCCCGTGCCAAGTAGTTTTATAACTTCCTTTTTGATGACGTCATGAATTTTAGGGTTCGCCCTCCTTTGACATTGGATTGCGGGCTTATAGTCTTCCTCCATTAAGATTTTATAGGTACAAAATTTAGGGTCGATCCCCTTAATGTCGGATAATTTCCACGCAATTTTCCTTTTGTGGTCCTTCAAGACATCGATAGGTGCGGTTTTTCATCATCCGAAGATCCTTTGCAATAATAACCGGTAACTTATCGTCTCCTTCTAAGAATACGTATTCAAGATAAGGAGGAAGATCTTTCAACTCGAGGATTGGTGGTTCCTCGATTGAAGATTTGGGTTCGATACTCATAACCTCCATCGGCGGAGGAAATGGAAAATCGTTGATAAAATCCTTGATAATCGAGAAGTCCTCATCGTTGTCGAGGGCTTCGTTACAAGTTCGAGGAACGACAAATTATTCTGATTTAAATGGTATTTTTCATATGTGTACTCAATCGTTCTCGGTATCTAATTGAATTGATCACGGTTTAGGGTGAAATTATTGGTGTTGGTCACTAAAAGGGGGAGCTTTTGATTTTCTAAGTCTACTAATAATATAAACTTAAAAGATATTAAAAATAAAACAAGAATGTCTAACCTTGATTGCTCGTCCAGAATGAATGCTGCACAGTAAAACTTGGTGAAATAAATTAAAAGTGATTATCTATTTTAAAATAAAAGTGAAAATGTAAATGTCGTTGAGTGAAAACGAAAGCTTTAAAATTTAAACTAAAAATCAAGACTTAAAAATAAATGATGAAAAATTAAAGGTTTAAAAGTAAATTTGAAACTTAAAACTTTATAAAAACGTAAACTTGAAAATAACTAGGACAACACACTTTTGCAAATAAACTAACTAAAAAGGCGGGAAAAATAAATGTTTGAGGTAAAAACAGGAAATAAACAAGTAAACCCTAAGTCGGAATCCAAGATAGTTATCACAATCCGGAATACAAATTCCAGACACTATTCGGAATCCATGTTCTTTCACTAATCCGGAATCTGAGTTTTGTTTGCTAATCGGAATCTAGATTTTGCCAGCAATCCGGAATAAGTATTCTCACACTTATCTGGAATCCATGTTCCTCATACAATCTGGAATAATTAGGTCTTCTTATCTGGAATCCCTTGCTCACTCTAATCCGGAATAACTCCCTTGGTGTTATCCAGAATCCTATTTTCCTTCTAATCCAGAATAAAAGATTTTCTTACTATCCGGAATATCACTTTTGCTCCTTATCCGGAATGAGGATTTCTTGGCTAATCCGGAATGTTGTTCAAGCTTGTTATCTGGAATCAATATTCCGGATACAATCCGGAATATGTGTTGCTTACTCTAATCCGGAATAACCTAACTTAATACAATCCAGAATCAGGTTTGGAGTGTTATTCGGAATCCTAAGGTTTTAGAAAACCCGGATAAGATAGGAAATGAAAATAAGCTAAATCTAATAATAAGCTAAAAACAAATAAGCACTTAACCAAAATCTAAACCCAAATAATTTTAAGAAATACTAAATAAGCCACAATTAAAAAACTTTAAAGAACACTAAATAATCAAAATATTTAAATCAACTTTTTATAAAAATATTAATCTACCAAAATCAACTTATTTTAAGACTATAAAACATAAAATTTAAACAATAAGCACAATAATCTAAAAACCTCAATCACACCAAATCAATAAGCACAATCCAATAAGCAAATCAATCACATATTCAATAAGATTAAACCAACTACATGATTAATAAAGCAAAATAATAGATTAAGATTAAGAAAGGTAGAATGAGAATTAATCCAAAAGCTTGATTAGATTAAAGATAAAAATCCAAAATTACAAGATTAAGATGAAGGTTTAATAAGCTTGAAATAAAAGCTAGAGAGAAAAAAGTAAAACACACACTAAAATAAAACTAACTAAAAAATTAAAGACTAGTCTCCTAATGACATATTAGGACACTATATATAGTGGAAGGGGAAGGTGTTGTTTTCTTCTCTCTTTTCTTCTTGTCTTCTCGTCTTTTAAATAACTCGTCTTTCTCGACTTCGTCTCGGGATTAGTCGAATGGTAACTTGAACTCGTCTTCTAATTTTTTTCTTTTAGTAGACTTGGTTCTTCGACTTCGTTAAACTTCCGTCTTTAGACTTTTTTTTCTTTGATAAATCTTCAGAATAGGCCTTTTACTTCCGTTCTTCTTGCACTTTTGATCTTTTGACTTCGTCTTTTGTCTTTTTCTTCGATAAAAGCCCGTGAAAGCCCGTGTTTTCTTCATTTTTCATATTTTTGTCCTAAAACACAATAAAAACACAAACCACTCATAATTCCGCCTTTTACGACATTAAATACACGTTTTGGTCTTGTTATTATTAGAAATAAGTGGTAAAAGCGTAAGTGTTTTCCCACTTATTAAATCCCCTACACTTGGCCATTGCAATGCCCTCATGCAATGCATTAATTTCAAAGCACGGTTTACATTTTTCATCATAATTAACCCACCTTGGCCTTTATTAGATTATAGACAATAAGGAAACTAAATAAAAATAAAGTACAAAATGCTTGAAGGAAGAACAAGTAAAGAGATCGAAGACTTACATTAGGGCTTTGGTTGTCATGAATGTTTATTACCCTCAAGTTTCACGTTCCCTACACCAAGCTTATAAACGAGATCATTGTTATTATAAGTTAGTAACTAACACAAACTCATGTGGCCCAATTATTCACTTAGACTCCCTTATTCCTAGGTGTATCTCTTATATTTTATTATTGTCTTGAATGATCACGAGGATGCATTGTTGACTTATTTCAATAGTTTATTTAGGCTGAAAATAAAGTGCGACGATTTAATCAATAGTTAGCTAAAAGACAAAATCTTTTAAAATTGCTTCTCGGGACCTAATCAAGTTCATATCTTGGCATAACAAGCTTCACGATTTGAGACCTTTCTCGGACCAATATTTGGCAGCGACTTCATACTTCAAATCTTGAGAGACGTTCTTGAAATAATGGTCTTCTCTTCATGATAGGAATTTCTTCACTTGAAGTTTTTGAGAGATTCTTCATACTTGGACCATGACTTCTTCATTTTTCTCCAATCTTTATTTGGGATTCTGATTATACAACGATCCGCCTCCTTTTAGGACTTGGATCTATTTATCCTCATACCTTGCTAGGGTCTTTTCAGATAGACTTCTCCATGATCTTTAGGGGAGTATTTGCTTTTCGTCGTGTGTCTGGATCCTTCATATTGATTTTTGATAAATGATTCTTCACATCACTTTTGGATATTTAGCAACAAAATGTAGCCCTCATGCCTTGTTAGGGCCTTTTCGGACTCGCCAATCTTCGCATCCCGCTTCAATAAGTTATTCGTTGGCTTTGAAATCTAATTAATACCGAGCAACTTTTAAACGATCTATTGCTGGAAGCTAAGTAACTATTCAAATCGTACGACCTTACTTATTGCAATTAAATTTATTAACAAGCGGTGGGAGAAAAAGCTCATAATTAACTCACATAAATTCATGAAATAATACCAAACTTATAATTGACTCTATCATCTCTCGTTCTCCACAAATTAAAATCTCAAGGAATGAGACTCGTGGATGCTTAGCCAATCAAATCAAAGTTTTGGGTTTTCAAGTCATCTATAGGATCTTGCAACTTCTTAGACTTTTTTAAGTTTAGAATTCGCATTTTAAAGTTCCCTTGATAAACGACTTTCTAGGATCAATTATAGGAACTTGCGAAAAGTTCTTGTTCTTAACCCGTAAGAGTTAAGACTTTCGCGTTTTAAAGTTCCCTATATAAAAGCCTAGCAAAACTTGACTTAAACACTTTAAGGATACTAGCTAGAGTAAACTTGGATAAGTAAACTTGGGTTGAGTCAAAAAATTCATGACGGTCCTAAAGTATCAAAGATATCTAAACTCATTAAAACTATTTATTAAAATTCATTTTTCTCTTTTGACTTTATTTTTGAAATGAAATATACACGATGCGATAATAAAAGGAAAGAACATAAAAGAGAAATAATGAAAAATACTACTAGGCCAAAATAGATCAAAAATTTTGAAAAATGTCGAAAAATTAGAATTTCCGGTTAAAATAAGGACAAATTAATGGAAAAGCCACTTAACTTTGATAGAAGTCCCCCCTACACTTGATATAAACATTGTCCTCAATGTTTATGCATGTGGGAGTAAACTCCCCTACACTTAGGACATTGTGCACGTTGTTTAAATCTTGCTAAGAAAAAGACAACTAAAGTGATTTCAACGTCAACATATAGGATATGAAATATTGAATCACAAGAGTTTAGGATAGAACCGGGAAGACGGGTACACGGGATCACAACTCGTCAAATATCATCAAAAGTGCTCTTTGAAGTTTTAATCCCTGCACATCATAAGAAACAAGACAACAAACACCTATATAGCTCCCCCTACACTTATTATGAAAACGGGTAAAAAGGATAGATCAACGGGTTGCCTCCCAAGAAGCGCTTGTTTTTGTTAACCGAGTCACATCCTGACTCGACCCAGAACTAATTCAAGGGAATTGTGGTGAGGGATGGAATCATCTCATGAGAGATGTCCTCACCAAAGTATAACTTAACACGCTGACCATTCACCTTAAAATTTGGTCCATTTGGTTGAGATAGCTCAATGGTGCCATAAGGGAAGACTTTGGCGACGGTGAATGGACCAGACCAACGGATCTTAAGCTTGCCCGATAAGATTTTCAACCGAGAGTTAGAGAGTAAAACTTGATCACCAATTTTGAACTCTCGGTTTTTTATCTTAGAATCATGAATGAGCTTGGTTTTCTCCTTGTAGATCAATGAATTCTCATAAGCCTCATTCCTAAGTTCATTAAGTTCATTGAGTTGGATCTTCCTAAGATCATCGACTTTGTTGATATCAAAATTAGCCCAATTCAAGGCCCAATAAGCCTTATGCTCCAACTCAATGGGGAGGGGGCATGGCTTTCTGTACACAAGACGATATGGAGTGCAACCAATAGGTGTCATATATGCGGTACAGAAAGCCCACAAAGCATCATCTAACTTATCGGCCCATGAGGCACGATGCTCTCCCACGGTACGCTCTAAGATTCTCTTAAGTCCACGGTTAGAATCTCGGCTTGACCATTAGTTTGTGGATGATACGCGGTGGAAAGATGATGATTGACACCATACTTAGCCATGACTCGAGCAAATTGATCATTGCAAAAATGAGTCCCACGATCACTAATGATAGCACGAGGAACACCGAATCGAGCAAATATATGTTTCAGAAAGTTCACAACGACCCTCGCATCGTTAGTAGGTAAAGCCTTTGCTTCAACCCATTTTGATACGTAGTCGACATTTGTTCCCTTTGGATGATGGAAAGGGCCCCATAAAGTCGATGCCCCATGCGTCAAAGATTTCACACTCTTGGATTAAATTTTGAGGCATCTCATCTTTATGTGTGATCTTGTCTTGTCCTTGGCAAGCATCACAATGCCTAACCATTTCGTGTGCATCACGATAAATGGTGGGCCAATAAAATCCAGAATCGAAAACTTTCTTCGCGGTGTAATTGGGACCAAAGTGACCATCGGTTGGTCCTTTATGGCAAGCTTCCAAGATTTGTAAAGTTGCGGGCCCGTCAACACATCGACGAAGGATCAAGTCAGCACATTGTTTGAGAAGTTAAGGGTCATCCCAATAGTAAGTTTTCACATCCTTGAAGAATTTCTTCTTTTGTTGGGACGATAACCCTTCGATGGGAATTCCACCCGCCAAGTAGTTTGAAAAGTCCGCAAACCATGGGGTCTCATCAAGATTGGAGTTAATACACATCAAGGCCTCAAGGGGAAAAGATTCATTAATCTCTTGATTTGGGAGCTCCCCTTGATAAGGATCCTCGAGTCTACTAAGATGATCCGCGGTTAGGTTTTCCGCTCCCTTTTTATCACGAATTTCAATTTTGAATTCTTGAAGGAGTCAAACCCAACAAAGAAGTCTTGGTTTGGAATCTTGTTTTGTTAACAAGTACTTCAACGCGGAATGATCGGTATACACAATGGTGGTGGAAAGGACAGGATAGGGGCGAAATTTTTCAAAAGCATATACAACGGCTAAAAGCTCTTTTTCGGTAGTGGTATAATGCAATTGAGCCCCCGTCATTGTCTTGCTAGCATAATGCATTGGTTGGAAATGTTTGTTCACTCGTTGACTAAAACCGCTCCTACCGCGAAATCACTAGCATCGCACATGAGCTCGAAAGGTAACTCCCAATTTGGAGAGACTAAGACTGGTGCCTTAGTTAATTTATCCTTAAGAAGATTGAAAGATTCGATACACTCTTTTGAAAAGATAAAAGGAGTATCTTTTTCCAAGAGGTGGGTCATCGGGCAAGCGATCTTAGAAAAATCTTGAATGAATCGACGATAGAAGCCCGCATGACCAAGAAAACTTCTCACACCCTTCATGGTTGAAGTAGGAGGTAATTTAGAAATCACATCGACTTTAGTACGGTCGACTACAAAACCGGCTTTGGAGATTTTATGTCCAAGAACAATGCATTCTTTTACCATGAAATGGCATTTTTCCCAATTAAGAACGAGACGAGTGTCTTCACACCGTTTAAGTATACGTTCTAAATTGGTAAGGCAAGTAGAGAAAGAATCACCATAGACCGAGAAATCGTCCATAAAGACTTCCATAGTTTCTTCAACCATGTCATGGAATATAGCCATCATACACCTTTGGAAAGTCCCAGGAGCATTGCATAAGCCGAAAGGCATTCTTTTGTAAGCAAATGTTCCATAAGGACAAGTGAATGTGGTTTTCTCTTGGTCTTTTGGGTCGATGGGAATTTGAAAATACCCGGAGAAACCGTCTAAGAAGCAATAATAGTCATTACCCGCTAAACGCTCGAGCATTTGATCCATGAAAGGAAGAGGAAAATGATCCTTATGAGTGGCATCATTGAGCTTGCGATAGTCTATGCAAACTCGCCAACCCGTGACAAGTCGAGTAGGAATCAACTCGTTGTTTTCATTGGGAACAACGGTTATTCCGCCTTTCTTAGGCACACAATGGACGGGACTAAGCCATGGCGAATCCGAAATAGGGTATATAATACAAGGTTTTTGCCAAGTATGAAAAAGTTATCGTCTCGTTTCGATTCAAATTGACCGTGGTTTTAAGTGTGACTCAGTCGTTCTTGGTTAGTTAAAAAGAAAGGTGATAGATTATCTATTTTAAACTAAAAGTAAAAATGAAAATGTAAATGTCGTTAAGTAAAAGTGGAAGCTTAAAAATTTAAACTAAAGAAATTAGACTTAAAATAAATGGCAAGATATTAAAACTTAAAAAAAAGTAAATTTTGAAACTTAATAAAAATGAAAAACTTAAAATAAATCTTGAGAAAATTGGCGGGAAAAAATAAAGATTTAGAACTAAACGGGAAACGAGAACTAAAACATAAGTCTGAATATCACAACTCTGACCTAAGTCGGAATACCAATGCACCACCTAATTCGGAATAGTGATGCAAGACCTAGTTCGGAATGAAGATCAAGTATGTAGTTCGGAATCCGTGATCTTCAATGTTATTCTGAATCCTTGTTTTGTACTCAATTTGAAATACTCAATCCTACAACTAATTCGGAATCTGAATCCTAAACTAAGTCGAAATGTTGAATACTGAAGTTAATTCGGAAAGTGTATCCCTAATCTAATTCGGAATGCTATGATGTGACCTAATTCGGAATCTTCATATGCAGCACCTAGTTCAGAATCACCATCTTGAACGTAATTCGGGAAAAGTATCCCTTACTTAATTCGGGAAACGAATCCCAAAGGTAATTCGGGAAATGTTGTGCACAACCTAATTCAGGAAAGAAGAATTCGTATTTAATTCGGAATATATGAACTGAAGCTTGTTCGGAATCCAAGGTTCTGATGTAATTCGGGAAATGGTGTTATGTTTTTGGAGGGAAAGGGAAATGGATTTTAAGTCGGAATATAGAGTTTACTGTATGTAATTCGGGAAACTAGGGTTTAGATAATCCGGATTAATACCAAATAAGTAAAACCACAATAAGCACTTACCAAAACTTTTACCAAATCTAATTTTAAGAAAAGCTAATAAGGCACAATATAAAAACTTTTAAAAACACTAAATAAGCAAAAATTTAAAATCAACTTTTTTATAAAAATATTAAACTACCAAAATCAACTTATTTAAAAACTAATAAACATAAAGATTAGGTAAATAAGCACCTTAATCTAAAAACTAAAAACACACCAACTCAATAAGCACAATCCAATAAGCAAATCAATCACATCATCAACAAAATTAAACCAACTACATGATTAATTAAGCAAAACAATATATTATGATTAAGAAAGGTAGAATGAGAATTAATTAAAAAGCTTGATTATATTATAGATTAAGATCAAAGATTACAAGATGAAGATTTGATAAGCTTGAAAGAAAACTAGAGAGAAGAAAAGTAAAACACACTTAATTACCTACTAAAATTAAAACTAATTAAAAGACTAACTAACACCCTCCTAATGAAGGATTAGGAGGGTATATATAGGAGAAGGGGAGGGTCTTGTGTCTACTCTCTTTCTTCTTGTCTTCTCGACTTTTAATTAACTCGTCTTTCTCGACTTTGTCTCAGGATTAGTCGAATGACAACTTGAACTCGTCTTCTATTTTTCTTCTTTTAGTAGGCTTGGTTCTTCGACTTCGTTAAACTTCCGTCTTTAGACTTTTTCTTCGATAAATCTTCATAATAGGCCTTTGACTACCGTTCTTCTTGCACTTTTGACCTTTTGACTTCGTATTTTGTCTTTTTCTTCGATAAAAGCCCGTGAAAGCCCGTGTTTTCTTCCTATTTCATATTTTTCTCCTGAAACACAATAAAAACACAAACCACGCATAATTCCGACTTTTACGACATAAAATACACGTTTTGGTCTTGTTATTAATGGAAATAAGTGGTAAAAGGATAAGTGTTTTCACACTTATTAAATCTCCTACACTTGACCATTGCAATGCCCTCATGCAATGCATTAATTTCAAAGCACAGTTTACATTTCTCATCATTATCAACCCACCTTGGCCTTTATTAAATACTAAACATTAAGGAAACTTAAAAAGATAGAAAATTGCAAAATATTTAAAGGAAGAATAAGTAAAGAAATCTAAGACTTACATTGGGGTTTTGGTTGTCATGAATGTTTATCACCCTCAAGTTTTATGTTCCCCAAACCAAGCTTATAAACGAGATCATTGTTATTATAATTTAGCAAACTAACACAAACTCATGTGTCCCAATTATTTACTTAGACTCCCTTATTCCTAGGTGTATCTCCTATATTTTATTGTTGTCTTAAATGATCACGAGGATGCATTGTTTGACTTATTTTGATAGTTTATTAGGCTGAAAATAAAGTAGGACGATTTAATCAATAGTTAGCTAAAGGATAAAATCTTTTAAAACTGCTTCTCGGGACCTCATAAAGTTCATATCTTGGCATAACTCGCTTCACGATTTGAGACCTTTCTCGGACCGATATTTGGCAGCGACTTCATACTTCAAATCTTGAGAGACGTTCTTGAAATTATGGTCTTCTCTTCATAATAGGAATTTCTTCACTTGAAGTTTTAGAGAGATTCTTCATACTTGGACCACGACTTCTTCATTTTTCTCCAATCTTTATTTTGGATTTTGAATTACAACGATCCGCCTCCTTTTAGGACATGGATCTATTTATCCTCATACCTTGCTAGGGTCTTTTCGGATAGACTTCTCCATGATCTTTAGGGGAGTATTTGCTTTTCGTCGTGTGTCTCGATCCTTCATATTGATTTTTGATAAATGATTCTTCACATCACTTGGGATCTTTAGCAACAAAATGTAGCCCTCATGCCTTGTTAGGGCCTTTTCGGACTTGCCAATCTTTGCATCCCGCTTCAATAAGTTATGCCTTGGCTATGAACTCTAACTAATATCGAACAACTTTTAAACGATCTTGTGCTAGAAGCTAAGTAACTTTTCAAATCGTACAACCTTATTTATTGCAATTAAATTTATTAACAAGCGATGGGAGAAAAATTCTCATAATCAACTTACATAAATTCATGAAAGAATACCAAACTTATAATTAACTCTATCATATCTCGTTCTCCACAATTTAAAATCTCAAGGAATGAGACTCGTGGATGCTTAGCCAATTAAATCAAAGTTTTGGGTTTTCAAGTCATATATAGGATCTTGCAACTTTTTAGACTCTTTCAAGTTTAGAATTCGCATTTTAAAGTTCCCTTGATAAACGACTTTCTAGGATCAATTATAGGAACTTGCGAAAAGTTCTTGTTCTTAACCAGTAATAGTTAAGACTTTCGCGTTTTAAAGTTCCCTATATAAAAGCCTAGCAAAACTTGACTTAAACACGTTAAGGATACTAGCTAGAGTAAACTTAGATAAGTAAACTCGGGTTGAGTCAAAAGATTCATGACGTTGAAAAATTAAAAACCACTTTATTAAACTTTATTTTAGCAAAGAAAGTAAATAACGATAACAAAGGAAAAACTACTAGGCCAAAATAGATTAAAAATTTTGAAAAATGTCGAAAAATTAGATTTTCCGGTTAAAATGAGGACAAATTAATGGAAAAGCCCACTTAACTTCGATAGAAGTCCCCCCTACACTTGATATAAACATTCTCCTCAATGTTTAAGCATGTGGGAGTAAACTCCCCTACACTTAGGACATTGTGCACGTTGTTTAAATCTTGCTAAGGAAAGGACAACTAAAGTGATTTCAATGTGAACATATAAGATATGAAATATTGAATCACGATAGTTTAGGATAGAACCGGGAAGACGGGTACACGGGATCACGGGTCGTCAAATGTCATCAAATGTGCTCTTTGAAGCTTTAATCCCTGCACATCATAAGAAACAAGACAACAAACACCTACGTGGCCCCCCCTACACTTATTTTGAAAACGGGTAAAGGATAGATCATCGGGTTGCCTCCCGAGAAGCGCTTGTTTTTGTTAACCGAGTCACGAGCCTGACTCGACCCAGAACTAATTCAAGGGAAACGTGGTGAGGGATGGAATCATCTCATGAGAGATGTCCACACCAAAGTACAATTTAACACGCTGGCCCTTCACTTTGAAGTTTGGCCCATTTGGTTGCGATAACTCAATGGTGCCATAAGGAAAGACTTTGGCGGCGGTAAATGGACCAGACCAACGGCTCTTAAGCTTGCCTGAAAATATTTTCAACCAAGAGTTAAAAAGTAAAACTTGATCACCTATGCGAAACTCTCGATTCTTAATCCTAGAATCATGAATGAGCTTGGTTTTCTCCTTGTAGATCAATGAATTTTCATAAGCTTCATTCCTTAGTTCATTAAGTTCATTGATTTGGATCTTCCTAAGATCATCGGCTTTGTTGATATCAAAATTAGCCCATTTCAAGGCCCAATAAGCCTTATGCTCTAACTCAATGGGGAGGTGGCATGCCTCTCCGTACACAAGACGATATGGAGTGCAACCAATAGGTGTCTTATATGCGGTACGGAAAGCCCATAAAGCATCATCTAACTTATCGGCCCATGAGGCACGATGCTCTCCCACAGTTCGCTCTAAGATTCTCTTAAGTCCACGGTTTGAAATCTCAGCTTGACCATTTTGTTTAGGGATGATAAGCGGTGGAAAGACGATGATTGACACCGTACTTAGCCATGACTCTAGCAAATTGATCATTGCAAAAAAGAGTCCCACGGTCACTGATGATAGCACGAGGAACACCGAATCGAGCAAATAGTTGTTTCAGAAAGTTCACAACCAACCTCGCATCGTTAGTAGGTAAAGCCTTTGCTTCAAACCATTTAGAGACGTAGTCAACGGCTACGAGGATGTACTTGTTCCCTTTAGATGATGGAAATGGCCCCATAAAGTCGATGCCCCATACGTCAAAGATTTCACATTCTTGGATGAAATTTTGAGGCATCTCATCTTTATGTGTGATCTTGCCTTGTCTTTGGCAAGCATCAAAACGCTTAACCATTTCATGAGCGTCATGATAAATGGTGGGCCAATAAAATCCAGAGTCGAAAACTTTCTTCACAATGTAGTTAGGACCAAAGTGACCACCGGTGGGTCCTTTGTGGCAAGCTTCTAGGATTAGTAAAGCCGCCGGCCCATCAACACACCTACGAATGACAAGATCTTCACATTTCTTGAAAAGGTAAGGGCCGTCCCAATAATAGTGTTTAATGTCCTTGAAGAACTTTTTCTTTTGTTGCGACGTTAACCCTTCCATAAGAACACCACCCGCTAAATAGTTTGTAATGTCTACAAACCATGAGGTATCGTCAAGATTAGAGTTAATAGACATCAAGGCTTCAAGGGGAAAAGAGACATTAATCTCTTGATTTGGGAGCTCCCTTTGATAAGGATCCTCGAGTCTACTAAGATGATCCACGGCTAGGTTTTTCGCTCCCTTTTTATCACGAATTTCAATTTTAAATTCTTGTAGGAGCAAAACCCAACGAAGAATTCTTGGTTTGGAATCTTGTTATGTTAACAAGTACTTCAACGCGGAATGGTCGATATAGACAATGGTAGTGGAAAGAACAAGATAGGGGCAGAATTTCTCAAAAGCATACACTACAGCTAAAAGCTCTTTTTCGGTAGTGGAATAATGCAATTGAGACCCCGTCATTGTCTTGCTAGCATAATGGATTGGTTGGAAGTGTTTGTTCACTCTTTGTCCAAAAAATGCTCCAATAGCAAAGTCCCTAGCATCACACATTAATTCAAAAGGTAACTCCAAATTAGGAGTAACTAAGACCGGTGCCTTAGTTAATTTATCCTTAAGAAGATTGAATGATTCGATACACTCTTTAGAAAAGATAAAAGGAGTATCTTTTTCCAAGAGGTGGGTCTTCGGGCGAGCAATTTTAGAAAAATATTGAATGAATCGACGATAGAAGCCCGCATGACCAAGAAAACTTCTCACACCCTTCACGGTTGAAGGTGGAGGTAATTTAGCAATCACATCAACTTTAGCACGGTCGACTTCAAGACCGGCTTTGGAGATTTTATGTCCAAGAACAATACCTTCTTTTACCATGAAATGGCATTTTTCCCAATTAAGAACAAGGCGAGTGTCTTCACACCGTTTGAGCATACGTTCTAAATTGGCAAGGCAAGTAGAGAAAGAATCACCATAGACCGAGAAATCATCCATAAAGACTTCAATAGTTTCTTCAACCATGTCATGGAATATAGCCATCATACACCTTTGAAAAGTCCCGGGAGCATTGCATAAGCCGAAAGGCATTCTTTTATAAGCAAATGTTCCATAAGGACAGGTGAATGTGGTTTTCTCTTGGTCTTTTGGATCGATGGGAATTTGAAAATACCCGGAGAAACCGTCTAAGAAGCAATAATAGTCATTACCCTCTAAACACTCGAGCATTTGATCCATGAAAGGAAGAGGAAAATGATCATTACGAGTGGCATCATTGAGCTTGCGATAGTCTATGAAAACTCGCCAACCCGTGACAAGTCGCGTAGGAATCAACTCGTTGTTTTCATTGGGAACAACGGTTATTCCGCCTTTCTTAGGCACACATTGGATGGGACTAACCCATGGCGAATCCGAAATAGGGTAAATCATTCCGGCATCTAGAAGTTTGATAACTTCTTTCTTGATGACGTCATGAATTTTTGGATTAACCCTTCTTTGGCTTTGGATTACGGGTTTAAAGTCATCTTCCATGAGAATTTTATGAGTACAAAAGTGAGGATCAATTCCGCGGATGTCGGAAATTTTCCAAGCAATTGCCTTCTTATAATTTTTGAGCACATCTATAAGTCGAGATTTTTCATCCTCTTGTAAGTCCTTTGCAATGATGACGGGTAACTTCTTATTGTCTTCTAGGAAAACGGATTCAAGATGAGACGGTAATTCCTTAAGCTCTAAATCTGGAGGATTGTCGATGGACTGTTTAATCAAATTTCGATCATCGTGCGTAACTTCTATAGGGGAAGGAGGAGAAATATGGTCCGCATTGAGAAGTTTCTCAATGGTACGAATGTCTTCTTACCAACTGGAGGGAGAATCGTCATATTGTAAGTCCACATCCCCTAAAGTTGCTTCAAATTCTTTCAAAAGAAAGTCACTTTCTCCAAATGGAGTCAATGATGGAGCAATAGAAGCTACGTTCTCAACATGAGGTAAAGGAGAACTCTCGCTCTTACAAGCCTCATGAAAATATTCTTCGCATGCTTCGTCGAGCACATCGATGTAATTCACGGATTCGGGCTCATTGGGAAGTTTGGAAAGTTTACCCATGTTAAAGACGATTTTATCATCCCCGTCCCTCATGATAAGTTCACCCGCGGCGACATCAATCAATGTACGCCCGGTTCTCAAGAAGGGTCGTCCCACAATTAAGGGAACATGGGGATCCATTTCATAGTCGACAACAACGAAATCGGCAGGGAAAGTGAATTTGTCAACTCCAACGAACACATCCTCGGCTATCCCCACCGGATAAGCAACCGATCGGTTAGCTAATTCCAATGTCATACGAGTGGGGACTAGCTCGGGTAAAGATAATTGCTTCCACACGGACAATGGCATAAGATTGATGCTCGCACCGAGATCCGCCAAAGCCATACAATTCTCTACACCCGGAAAATTACAAGGAATAAGGAATCGACCGGGATCTCCTAACTTAATTGGAAGTTTTCTCAAAAGAACGGCAGAACAATTCTCATTTAATTGGGTATTGGCGATATCGAGCAATTTTTCCTTATCACTTAAAAGATCCTTAAACATCTTAGCATATTTAGGCATGTGAGTGAGAGCCTCGGCAAACGTGATATTGAAATTCAATTGTTTGAACATTTTTAGAAAGTTCGAAACTTGAATATCATCCTTATTCTTCAATTTCTCTTTCCTCAACCTTGAGGGATAAGGTATATTGGGTTGAGATGAAGGCTTTAGAATGGAATTCTCACTCACGTCCTTGGGTGGAGGAGGGGTAGAAGTGGAAGGTGGTGGAACCAGTTTTAGAACCGAAGGTGTGGTAAAAACTTGAGGTATGGGTGGAACATAAGGTGTAGAAGAAGGCATAACGGGTGGTACGTCACAAGTAGAAGGTGAAGGAGGGGAGGTGGAAGTAGAAGGAATGTCGGATTCTTTGGTTAGGTGGGGAATAAGAAGTTTCTATGATGGTCTTACCGCTCCTAGTAGTGATAGCATTAACGTTGGCCCTAGGATTGGTCACGGTGTTAGAAGGGAGGGCACCTTGGGGACGAAGGGTTTGAATCATTTGCATAATTTTCCTATCCGTAGATTCTTGTATCTCTCTAGTCGATTCTTGCAGCGATTTCATTGTTCGCTCATGTTCAGTCAACTTTTGTAGAACCAAGTCCATAGGATTTTGCATGTTCATTTGATTGTACCCTTAGTTATTAAAATCTTTGTTTTGAAATTGTGGTTGAAAACCATTGTTATTATGAAAACCTTTATTAAAGTTGTTATTTTGAAAACCTTGGTTTGGCCCATTAAAATTCCCTTGATTTTGACCATTAAAATTCCCATGATTTGAATTAAAATTCCTTTGATTGTTGGAAGAATTCCCTTGATAATTATTTCTTTGTTGGCCTTGGTTCCTTGGTGGGTATTGGGCATTAGTCAATTGAGGAGGGGGTCTAGCATGAGGTTGAAAACCGGGAGGAGCCAAATAATTAGTAGATCTATAAGAAAGATTGTTAGCATCCACATTTGGTTTAAAATGCACCCTCTCATTAGTGTTATAAGCATACACTTCTTGTTGAGAGGGGTCATGAACCTTATCACAATTTAAGTATGAATGTGATCCCCCACATATTTCACATGATTCACTCAAATCATTAACATGCGCATTGTTCTTATTGTGTAAAACAAAATCTGTCATGAGTGCGATAAGTGCATCAATTTTCTTGTCGGTTTCACTAGAACTAGCACTAGCCATAGTAGCCCTAACACTCTTGGTTTGGACTTTGGCTTTGTTCTCAATAATTGCCCAAGCCTCATTCATAGTTTTCGCAAGAATATTACCCCCCGAGGCACTATTTAGTGAATCTTGGTCCTTCAAAGTTAATCCATTATAAAAAGTATTGATTTGATGTACCTTTGTAAAACCTGTTGTGGACACTTTCTTAAAAGTTCCTTAAAACGATCCCAAGATTCACTAAATGACTCACTGTACTTTTGTTCAAAGTTGATAATGTCATTCCGCAAAGCGGTAGTACGTGAGGGTGGAAAGAAATAGTTTATGAACTTTGTTTCAAGGTCCGTCCATGTTGTAATACTCCGGGGTGGTTCCTTATCAAGCCAATTCCGGGATTGTCCCTCGAGGGAGAAAGGAAAGAGGATCAAACGAATTGCCTCTTGTGAAACCCTATTGTATTTTACAGTATTTGATAAGTGTACGAACCTCTTGATATGATCATGAGGATCGTCATGAGTACGGCCCAGAAAAGGTGTTGCGGAAACCATTTGGATAAACCCGGAATTGAGCTCGAAGTTCTTGGCGTCAATAGCCGGCACCACAATCGCATCATCGTTGCCTTCGACGTGTGATTACAAGAGCTCGATCATTGGACGGTTCTCCATTGTATTGACAACGGGAGGCTCGACAACAGGAGGTTCAATAGTAGCGGCTTGAATGGATTTCCTCCTTCTTGAACGGGTACGCATACACCTACAAAAGAACAAGATAGCAAAATAGAAGAAAACTAATGGTTAATGTGAAAAAGAAATTTTTTTTGGTGCAAAATCTTTGAAAAAGAATTGCTTTTTATGATTTTTAAATGTTTTTGGATTTTTTTGAAATTTTTTATTTTTATGGATTTTGAAAATTTTTGACACGAAAAATAACGTCCAAAAGTGAACGGATCCCAAAATCCAACGCGTCTCTCACTAAAAACCGTTAATCTTTACGAAAAGAGCCGGCAGCGGCGCCATTTAATACAAGGTTTTGCCAAGTATGAAAAAGTTATCGTCTCGTTTCGATTCGAATTGACCATGGTTTTAAGTGTGACTCAGTCGTTCTTGGTTAGTTAAAAAGAAAGGTGCTAGATTATCTATTTTAAACTAAAAGTAAAAATCAAAATGTAAATGTCGTTAAGTAAAATTGGAAGCTTAAAAATTTAAACTAAAGAAATTAGACTTAAAATAAATGACAAGAGATTAAAACTTAAAAAAAGTAAATTTTGAAACTTAATAAAAATGAAAAACTTAAAATAAATCTTGAGAAAATTGGCGGGAAAAAATAAAGATTTAGAACTAAACAGGAAACGAGAACTAAAACATAAGTCTGAATATCATAACTTTGACCTAAGTCGGAATACCAATGCACCACCTAATTCGAAATAGTGATGCAAGACCTAGTTCGGAATGAAGATCAAGTATGTAGTTTGGAATCCGTGATCTTCAATGTAATTCGGAATCCTTGTTTTGTACTCAATTCGGAATACTTAATCCTACAACTAATTCGGAATCCGAATCCTAAACTAAGTCGGAATGTTGAATACTGAAGTTAATTCGGAAAGTGTATCCCTAATCTAATTCCGAATGCTAAGATGTGACCTAATTCGGAATCTTCATATGCAGCACCTAGTTCGGAATCACCATCTTGAACGTAATTCGGGAAAAGTATCCCTCACTTAATTCGGGAAACGAAACCCAAAGGTAATTCGGGAAATGTTGTGCACAACCTAATTCGAGAAAGAAGAATTCTTATTTAATTCGGAATATGTGAACTGAAGCTTGTTCGGAATCCAAGGTTCTGATGTAATTCGGGAAATGGTGTAATGTTTTTGGAGGGAAAGGGAAATGGATTTTAAGTCGGAATATAAAGTGTACTGTATGTAATTCGAGAAACTAGGGTTTAGATAATCTGGATTAATACCAAATAAGCAAAACCACATAAGCACTTACCAAAACTTTTACCAAATCTAATTTTAAGAAATGCTAATAAGACACAATTTAAAAACTTTTTAAAATACTAAATAAGCAAAAATTTAAAATCAACTTTTTTATAAAAATATTAAACTACCAAAATAAACTTATTTAAAAACTAATAAACATAAAGATTAAGCAAATAAGCACCTTAATCTAAAAACTAAAAACACACCAACTCAATAAGCACAATCTAATAAGCAAATCAATCACATCATCAACAAAATTAAACCAACTACATGATTAATTAAGCAAAACAATAGATTATGATTAAGAAAGGTAGAATGAGAATTAATTAAAAAGCTTGATTATATTAAAGATTAAGATCAAAGATTAAGATCAAAGATTACAAGAAGAAGATTTGATAAGCTTGAAAGAAAACTAGAGACAAGAAAAGTAAAACACACTTAATTACCTACTAAAATTAAAACTAATTAAAAGACTAACTAACACCCTCCTAATGAAGGATTAGGAGGGTATATATAGGAGAAGGGGAGGGTCTTGTGTCTTCTTTGTTTCTTCTTGTCTTCTCGACTTCTAATTAACTCGTCTTTCTCGACTTTGTCTCGGGACTAGTCGAATGACAACTTGAAGTCGTCTTCTATTTTTCTTCTTTTAGTAGACTTGGTTCTTCGACTTCGTTAAACTTCCGTCTTTAGACTTTTTCTTCGATAAATCTTCAGAATAGGCCTTTGACTTCCGTTCTTCTTGCACTTTTGACCTTTTGACTTCGTCTTTTGTCTTTTTCTTCAATAAAAGCCCGTGAAAACCCGTGTTTTCTTCCTTTTCATACTTTTGTCCTGAAACACAATAAAAACACAAACCACGCATAATTCTGACTTTTACGACATAAAATACACGTTTTGGTCTTGTTATTATTGGAAATAAGTGGTAAAAGCATAAGTGTTTTCACACTTATTAGTAAATCATTCCGGCATCTAGAAGTTTGATGACTTCTTTCTTGATGAAGTCATGAATTTTTTGATTAACCCTTCTTTGGTTTTGGATTGCGGGTTTAAAGTCATCTTCCATGAGAATTTTATGAGTACAAAAGTTAGGATCAATTCCGTGGATGTCGGAAATTTTCCAAGCAATTGCTTTCTTATGATTTTTGAGCACATCGAGAAGTCGAGATTTTTCATCTTCTTTTAAGTCCTTTGCAATGATGACGGGTAACTTCTTATTGTCTTCAAGGAAAACGTATTCGAGATGAGACGGTAAATCCTTAAGCTCTAAATCCGGAGGATTGTCGATGGAAGGCTTAGTCAAATTTGGATCATCGTTTATGATTTCCATAGGAGAAGGTGGAGAAATATGGTCCTCATTGAGAAGTTTCTCAATGGTACGAATGTCTTATTCCCAATCGGTGGGAGAATTGTCATATTTTAAGTCCACATCCCCTAAACTTGCTTCAAATTCTTTCAAAAGGAAGTCACTTTCTCCAAATGGAGTCAGTGAGGGAGCAATAGAGGCAACGGTCTCAACAATGGGTAGAGAATAAAAACCACTTTTACAAGCTTCTTTGAAATGTTCTTCACAAGCCTCATCAAGTAAGTCAATGAAATGAACGCTCTCATGTTCATAAGGTTGCTTAGAAAGTTTACCCATATTGAAGACGATTTTGTCATCACCAACTCTCATGATTAATTCGCCCGCGGCTACATCAATAAGAGTGCGACTGGTCCTAAAGAATGGACGTCAAACGATTAATGGAACATGGGGGTCCATCTCGTAGTCAACGACAACAAAATCCGCCAAAAAGGTGAATTTGTCGACACCGACGAAGACAACTTCGGCTATCCCCACCGGATAAGCAACCGTACGGTTAGCTAACTCCAATGTCATTCGTGTGGGGACTAGCTCGAGTAGAGATAATTGTTTCCAAACGCTTAATGACATTAAGTTGATACTAGCACTGATAGTTGAGTTATTACACACATTTAGGAAAATGAGGTAATTAGGGTAAGTATGACGGTTTAGGAAAACCGTGCACAAATGACCCAAAGTGGGGATCGTTCTCAAGGAGGCTAGTGTGTTGTGTAAGAAATGATTAATGATGTGATTATGATTTATGAGAAAAGAAAAATAGAAAAGAGATTAGAAGAGAATGACGGTTACGATTATGAATTAAACTAAGACGAAAAGTCGTGCACGTAAAACCGTAAAAAGTGACCTAAATTAAAGATTACCCTAAAAATTCCTAGAAATTGCAATAGATCCTAAAAATTATAATTAGAGTTTACAAAAAAATCAAAAATCACTCAAACCTTTTATTTAATTAACTAATAATTTGTTAATGCTAATTAAAGCCCAAAAAATCATTTTAATTAACAAAAAGCCCAAAATGAGATTTTGTAACTTGTAAACCTCTAAAATGACTTAACTAAATTTGAAACTATTTTTGAAAATTTTAAAATTAATTAAAACTATTTACAAACAATTAAAAACTATTAAAACTTAAAATAATTCTAAAAATTTATCTAATGACAATAAAATTATCTAAAAATTGTAAAATTCCTAACTTAATATATTTGAACTAATAAAAATGAAAAACTTGTAAAAATTTAAATATAAATTTTTAATAATAAAATATTAATAAAAATACAAATTTATAAAAAAATTCTAAAAAGTTGCAAACTAGTTTATTTTAACCTAAGTAAAACAGAAATGAACTTGAAATTACCAAAATACCCCTATTGGGCCTTAAAATGGGCTAAATGACAAAACAGTCCCTTAATGGGCTTAAAATTTGGCCCAATAAGAAAAAGTCAACCAAATAAGCCCAAAACTTACAGTCTGACTTAAAATTTGATTTTAAGAACAAAACTCTGAAGGCCCAAAAGCTGAAAATGTGTTTAAGCTAGCTTATTTCAAAGCAGCTTATTCTTAATGGGCTTTTTGGCCCATTAAGCTATATGCTGATGCCATAAGCTAAGATTGACACACATGTTGGGTCAAAAAGTTGATGTGGCAGAAACTCAAAAACGAAGAAAACATGAAGATTTTGTCTAAGCGTTGACAAGAGCAAATCCAAGGTTGACAAAGCTAGCATTGTCATGTACAATCCAAGCATTGTCATGTACAATGTAAGCATTGTTAGAAACGTAGACAAAGAAGCTTATGGAAGCTTCTATTTAGATAAACATGCAAGATATATTCTACACAAGTTTATTTAAATAGAATATTTACTTGTTTATTTGTTATTATCTCTTGTAAAACCCTAATCCTTACACTATAAAAGGAACCAATGGTTATTAGGTTTTTCATAAGTTCATTCACAATGTAAACCTAAAGCGTGTGTCGACTAGACGTGGGATTCAATGTATACACGTCTAGTGATTGTTGATTATCAATATAATTAGCAATCCATTTGTTTTTAATTCATGTTCTTGTGCCCTAAACACCTTGTTAAATGTGCCATGTTCTAATTCCGCTTTGATTGTATAATCATATGAATATGATGCATTCCTAATAGCTTCAAAGATCCGGAAACCAAGGTTTCCACAATTGGTATCAGAGCCTCGTGGCTCGTGATGCTAGGACCAACAAGGTGTTCGTGTATGGTGAAAAGAAGAAAAATCCGTCTAGGGTTTTTCTAGACGTTTTTGTGTGCGCAACAGTATTCAGAAGGTCATAACTTTTGATTGAACCGTTGGATCGTCACGAAATTTCTTGTGTATATTCTATACACATATATCTAGACATCCACCGGAGGGATTGTCAAGTTTTATCCCCAGGAAAAGTTATTAAGCGTCAAAGTTGGCTGTAGAGGTGATTTTCAGATTTTCAGCTTTTACATAAAATCATGATTAGGGTTTTTACAAACCCTCAATCAACTTAAGGTTGAAAAACTAGAGGATTGTGGCTGTTATGATTCAAGATCTAAGGTTTATTTACAAACCCTAATTAGGGTTTCGGTGCTTAACTTTTGAAACCTTAGATCTATGACAAGAACAAGAACAGTAGCTCGTTATTTAAAGTGATCCATGGTACGGCAGTTTGGATGAAGATGTAGTCCCATATGCTAGTGATTGATAATCGTAAGAAGAGAAGAAGGTACATGGGTCTCGATTGATTAATGAGAAAAGTAAGTTTTGGTCTTTACTGTATGTTCACACGATACTAACTTTCTAATTGGTGGAAAGTTTGTGTGTTCACACGAATGATATCTCTTGTGTTCACATAATTAAGAAAGGCAATCTGCGTTCACACGATCAAATAGTAAAAGCAAGTGACGTTAGATCCAGGTTTGTGTTCACATGGTGATTGCAATATGATTGGATGAAAGAAGCAAAAGGACGTATATTAGCATTCACAATTTATATCTTCACGTGGTGTTTTTGTGTAAGCGTATATTATTATCTCAAGGATATAAATTAAGACGTGAAGACTAAATACAGTCATTGTTTAAAACGTTGATGGTTGTTATTTTGACGTTGACAATGTTTGAGATGACGCTGACGAGGTTTATTGATTGAGACGCTGACACATACTGAATGGATGCTGACAGAATAAGTCAATGCTGACAGCGTTGACAGTGTTGTCCGATATATGAGAATTCAAACGCTGACATGTATTGTCCGATATCGGACAATACATCTGATGAAGATCTTGGATAAAGAGGATATTGGATAACACAAGGATTGCTGCTGTTTGAGAAAATTAGTACGTTTTGAGCACACAAAAAGGTGGTATTTACACACGAAGGTACATGGAATCTCCGTTTTTATTCAGAATATCATGGTGATATTTAGGGCTCGTTTTTAAACGGAATTAATGATCTTAAAGAGAGTTAGCAACAATTAATGAGATAATGAGAGTCTTCATGAAGAGGTGTTAGCTTAAGGGGAAGAATTCTTATGGTAAGTTTGATGATTGAGGAAGATTTTCATGAGTTTGTGTTTTAACATATTGTTAAGTTGTGGACGTCAGCCATTGACTTAACAATAACTTGTTCGTGCTTTACATGGGTGGTGACGAAGACTTGTCATAACACTTGAAGGAGTTACATTATCGTGCTCAGTGTCTCACAAAGGATGAGAATATTGACAAGGGATCGAGGTCTACTTATACCTACCTGTTTTCTTATAAGTTCGACGTCACGTGGATAGTACAAGATATGGAACACAAGGTTGGGTTATTCTACTTCTACATCAAAAATATTATAGTTATTTTCTTTAAGATCATTACTTAGAGCTACATTTGGAGAATCTTCAAAGATTGCATACATTGTTTACTTCCCTGTTGATGTGACAAAAAGGGGAAGATACACATGCTACACTTGAGGGGAAGCAATTTGAAGATCATGTACAACTTACAAGAGATACACATAGAGTTTTGCCGACATCAACTAGGGGAAGATTGTTGGGTCAAAAAGTTGATGTGGCAGAAACTCAAAAACGAAGAAAACATGAAGATTTTGTCTAAGCGTTGACAAGAGCAAATCCAAGGTTGACAAAGCAAGCATTGTCATGTACAATCCAAGCATTGTCATGTACAATGTAAGCATTGTTAGAAACGTAGACAAAGAAGCTTATGGAAGCTTCTATTTAGATAAACATGCAAGATATATTCTGCATAAGTTTATTTAAATAGAAGATTTACTTGTTTATTTGTTATTATCTCTTGTAAAACCCTAATCCTTACACTATAAAAGGAACCAAGGGTTATTAGGTTTTTCATAAGTTCATTCACAATGTAAACCTAAAGCGTGTGTCGACTAGACGTGGGATTCAATGTATACACGTCTAGTGATTGTTGATTATCAATATAATTAGCAATCCATTTGTTTTTAATTCATGATCTTGTGCCCTAAACACCTTGTTAAATGTGTCATGTTCTAATTCCGCTTTGATTGTATAATCATATGAATATGATGCATTCCTAGTAGCTTCAAAGATCCGGAAACCAAGGTTTCCACAACACAAGCTTCTTTTGAGTTACCAAAGAGATCTGTAAAAAGAAAATTTGAAAAAGAACAAGAAATAAGCCTGAAATAAGCAAAGACTCTCTTCACAAAACGACAAAATAGTCGTTTTTGAGTTCTAGACCACCTCAAGTGCTGATTCAAGTTTCAAAAGGTTTTAAATGACTTAATTAAGCAAAATAATCAAAAAGTTTTCCAATAAGCACAAGCAATAAGCCAGAATAAGCAATTAAGCACTTATGTAAAAGTCAACTTGATGAGTTTTCTAGTCAAACTTAAAAGTCAAACCCTAATAAGCTCCAAATCAAATCAATGGGTCAAATAAGGAATATCTATCACAAAAAATAAGTTGTTGCAAGTCTGGATAAGCCAAAATGTCTTATGAATAAGCTGTTTGGTATCAACACTAGCAGGGGCTAGTTTGGGGGGTTCAGCAGTGGGAAAAGTTTCCACTACTTGACCTTTTTAACTTTTTGTCTTATGTGACTTTTTTGTGGATTCAGGTTAAGCAAAGGCACCCAAGTGATCAGTTAATCACAAGGAGTCAATAACAACAATCAAATCACAATTTCAATCAGCCAATCAATACAGTTAATTCAAAAGATCGTCAGACTTGTACCAGATATGAACAATAAGCAGTTTTTACTCAATAAGCACTTTTAGCAAGAATAAGCTAGCCAAACTTCACCAAATGCATACATAAGCTATAAATAATTCAAATGAACATAAATAAACAGGTTTCATGCATTGATTCAAAGTCTAGATCCAGATTCAAGCAAATGAAAGTTACTGATGAACAAGAACAAGCAGTTATGATACTTTGCTGATATACTTGACCATAAATCCAATTTTAAACACTAAAATATTCTTAACAGGTTACACAAACTTTGATTAAACACTTTTTAGCCCTAAACATGCATACACTCTAGGTGTTTCCAAAATCTTAGGTCAAAATAAGCAAAATCAAGTGAGTTATAGCACAATCTTAGATTTGATGTTTTAAAGCTGAAAACTTGCAGATATTAGCACACAACCAAGTATTAAGCAGCTACAAACAATAAACAACACCTGCCAATAACTCAAATCCAATTTATGCACTTAAACAGGTTAACCCAAACACCCCTTATCTTTTTCAATCCAAGATTTAACAAAGTATAAGTGTGATTCAATGTTACCCAAGCCCAATCAAACACAATAACAAGTATATTATGCAGTATCAAGCAAGATTAAGCCACAAAAACAACAAGAACAATAGCAGAACTCAAAATCACAAAATTCAAGTATTTTGATAGATTTTTAGGTTCAAGAACTCAAACCTCATGAATGTACATCCACACTCACGAATTTTTGAGCTGATGTGCCTAGCAAAACAAGGCACAAGCTTCCACAACAAGGCTGCTAACATTCAACAAGGTTAGAACAAAAATATGAAAAACAGAAAGTAGAAAAAGGCTCGATTAATGCAACCTTTGTACCCACTCTTTGATTATCCCCAAAACCACAAGCCTCACAACACCTTGATAACTCTTTATCAGGGTGCTATGATCAACTTATAGCCCAAAAATTCCAAAGGGGTACCAAGAACTTAGCAAAATATCAAGATTTTGAACTTTGAGCAATTTCTTGCACAAAGTTTGAAAACATGTTTTGAGATTCAACAATAGCAAACATATATCAATAACAAGCAACTAAAAAGATTGGCACTTGGGTTTTCTTCAAACATTCAAACACTTCTCATTAAACATGAAGGAGGATTTACATAACTTTGAACAAAGGAAAAACCAAGAGCCAGCCTCAATGTATGAGGTCCTATGCCTTATATAGGCTACAAGTGTTCTAGAAATGCAAGGAAAAACGTAAACCCTAATGTAATAAAGTTCCTGAAATGCCCTTGAGGAGTTTGAAAACTTGAAATCATGTGTTGTTGCTTTGGCAGTTTGTGTGAGTTGTCAAAGGTGGAATTACATCAAAGGCTCACAAGGAGCTTAAGATTGAAGCATCTTTCTTGGGCGTTGGATGGCTGGCAGCTTTTGTCATTTTCTCTTAAAACCGTGTGTAAGGGTTTAACATGTGACAATGGTGATGATGTGGCATAGGATTTAGGAGTTGGGTTATGTTTATGATTACCCTAATCATAATTCTAGAGGTGATGGAGGCCTAATTACAAGCCATTTAGAAAAACCCAATTTTGTTCTTGAGGTGAATAGTGCTAAGTTTGATCTGGCTTTGGGTTTAAATGTTGTGTTAAGCGCCAAATATTAAACTCATCAGAGATTAGTTAATATTGTTGTGAGTGGGAAATGACGTGGTGGGATGGTGAGAGCTGATTGGATGAGAGGGTGAGTGGGGTGAGGTGGCACATGGGGATTGGTTAAGGTAAGTATCTTTGTCTGCCAGCTTTAACCCCTTGTTTCTTTATTTCTTGTCACTTGAAGTTTAATAAGCCTAAAACAAATTTCCTTTGTAATCCAAGTTTCAGTTTTTAGACTTTTGCCCCCAAATACTTTTCAAAAGTATTTTCAGGGGTATTTCTTGCCAATTCATGATTCTTGATGGGTTGTTTTGGCATTTTCTTCAAACATTATGATCTTGACTTGTATTGTTGATTTCTTGGAGGACTAATATTGACAAGTCTTGATTTATGAGGTACCATTCTTGCCAATTCTTCAAAGTGGAGGGCCCTTTTTGTAAATTTGACAAACTTTAAGGACCAATCTTGTAATTATGAATAAACAAGGGTTTGAAGTGTCAATTTTTCAATATTAGAGGACCCTCCTTGTATAATCTTCAAATCTTCAAAGGTTATTTTTGGAAAATCAACACTAGGGCTTGGTTCATTATGCGGCTTCGTTTCCCGTGTTCGTTTTTGCTTGTTCTTTGTGATCTTTTGTCATTTTCTCCATATCCGTACCTAAAATACACAAGTAACAAACACAAGAATATATTTGGCCTTTTTGATGACATTTTATGCATTTAAAGCCTGTTTTGGACGATGAGACTATGTATAAAAGCAGTCTCATCAAGCACCTAGATCGGTTAGGGCCATACAATTCTCTACCCCGGGAAAGTTGCAAGGAATGAGAAAGCGACCCGGATCACCAAGTTTGGTTGGTAATTTCATTAAGAGAACCGCGGAGCAATTCTCATTAAGTTGGGTTTGAGCAATATCAAGTAGTTTTTCCTTATCACTGAGAAGATCTTTGAACATTTTAGCATAATTAGGCATGTGAGCGAGAGCCTCGGCAAAGGAGATGTTGAAATTCAATTGTTTAAACATTTTAAGAAAGTTTGAAACTTGAATATCATCCTTGTTCTTCAACTTCTCTTTCCTCAACCTTGAAGGATAAGGTATATCGGGTTGAGATGAAGGCTTTGGAATGGAATTCTCACTCACATGCTTGGGTGGTGGAGGGGTAGAAGTCGAAGGTGGAGGATTTGGTGAAGGGGGAACGTTATCCTTTGTCACAATCACCGGTGTTGGTTTAGGAATCTCGTGTTCCTTATAACCTTTTCCACTTCGGGTAGTGATTGCTTTCATCTCCCCTCTTGGATTAGCAACGGTGTTACTCGGAAGAGAACCTGAAGCAGAGGTTTGATTACTTGGGAAGAAACTAGCCATCATATCCTTTAAGTCATTCGTTTGACTGCTTAAAGAGTTTCGCATGTCATTCCCAAGCTCGGCTCGAAGACCATTCCCTTGTTTCGCCATGTCACCTTTCAAGTTGATGATTTGACTCTGAAGATTCTTCACCAGTGCGTCAATAGTCCTCATGTACGTTTCAACCTCTTGATTGTATGTCGTGGGTTGGTTGGAATGGGGAACTTGGTAAGCGGGTGGTTGATAAGTGGTTTGTTGATAAACCTGATTATTTACTTGAGGTGGATATGGGTTTCTTTGGGTTTGATATTGATTAGGAGTTCGAGGTAGGTTTTGATTGTTGCGATTAAAGTTGTTTTAGTTTTGAGGAGGAAAACCGGGTGGTGAGAGGAAGTTGTTTGAACGATAACTTAGCAAATTGCGGTCACCTTGAGGACGAGCTTGATAGCCTCCCGTGGAAAAGTTACCGTTAGCCGCATACATGTTTTCCGGATTGTCATGAGTAGAAGGACAATCGGTGTATGAATGAGAACCACCGCAAATCTCACAAGAAATTGCTACAGCTTTAGCTTGTTGATATTGGTTCGTAGCCATGAGTTGGATATTTTTGTTCATTTCGGCTAGTTGGCGGGTGATTTCAGTCATCTCGGGGTTGGTTGAAGTAGAAGAAACATTGACTCTCGGGTTATTTCTTGAAGATGCGGATGAATCCCAATTTTTGTGATGAGTGGTCATGTTCTCTATAAGCTCTCTACACTCCTCGGGTCTTCTCTTCATGAATGTACCACCGGCGGCAGCATTAATCATATCACGATCATGAAAAGTTAAACCATTGTAGAAAGTATCAATCAAAGTTGTTGGGAATAAATTATAGCCAGTCTACTTGAGCGCTGACAAGAGTAAAACAAGCGTTGACAGGAGTAATACAAACGCTGACAGCTCAAGCGTTGACAAGACAAAGTCAAGCGTTGATACTTGAAGACAAGAACTGATGGAAAGATATACTCTACGCGTTTATTGTATTCTAGATTACTTCTAGTAAAGATAGGAACAACAATGTATTTTCTATATTTATCTTTACCTAGAATAGTTGATACGTAGATTATTGTACAAGGCTTCTTATGTCTATAAAAGAAGACCTTTAGGTTATTGTTCAATATAAGTTTTCATACGTAAACTACTTTTATTGTAAGCAAGTTTGATATCATTAATCAAAGTGAAAGTTTGTTTACATCTTATGTGTTCTTGTTTAAGTGTTAATTCCGCATAACACTTAGATTGTCATATACATATACAACGGTTTCTCTAAGTGTATTACTTGATCTAATCTCGTATACATAAAGCTAAATCGATCTAAGTTTGGGATCAACAAGTGGTATCAGAGCTTGTTGAGGAACTTTTGATCTTAAAGAACACAAGAACCCTAAAAATAACCAAAACCCTAATTTTCTCAAAAACCCTAACAACATCATGTCAAATCCAGTATTAACCTCCTCCTCCTCACCTTTACCAAACATCAAGATTCCCATGCTTGATGAAACCAACTTTGAATTATAGAAATTAAACTTTGAACAATACCTGGGGATCTATGACTACACACTATGGGAGATTATTGAATATGGAAACACATTCGATAAGGCTCAAAAGATTGCTAATGCTATTGCTGGAAGAGCAGCTGTTGCTGGATGTTCTGAAGCAGATAAGAAAGAAAAGCCTGATGATGGTAGAGCTGTGTCTGCTGAAGACATAGCAAAGAAAAGGGTTGATATGAAAACCCTAAATATTCTGAAACTCTCTTTGGGACAAGAGAACCAGCATAAATACAGAGGTTCTGAATCTGCTAAGGACCTTTGGGCAACTCTTGAAGTTGCATATGGTGGCAATTAAGATACTAAGGAAGAGAAGAAGAAGCAACTCATGCATGATTATGCTGTCTTCAAGGCTCAACCTAATGAAAAGCTTAGTAGTGTGAGAAGCAGATTGCTTGATATTACTAGCAAATTGTCCTTCATGGGGACACAACTTGGTGATGTTGACATCAATGCTACTTTTCTTAAAAGTCTTGGTGAGGCGTGGAAAATTGAAGCAATATCTATTCTTGCCAATAATACTCACAAAAGTTCCACGTTTTTGATGATATCTACAACAAACTAAGGCTGTTGGAAGATGAAACTCTTTTGGAGCATGGAAGCAAGTCCACCAACAGTAACATGATCTTCTTTTCTCATAGTGAAGGTCGATTCAATCAGAAGGACTCCTACATGCATCCAGTTACTAGATCATCATGTGTCAGCGCTGGAACATGTCCTATCAACGTCTCCTTTTCAGACGCTGACACATTCAAAAGTGACTCACCAAGAGTTAAACCTGTTGGTTTGGATCTAGATAATGTATGTGCTCATATTGCTTCTTTGCCCAATGGTTCAGTGATTACCTATGAGGACCTTGAGCAGATAAGTGATGATCACTTAGAAGAGATGGACATTAAGTGGAACATGGCTCTTGCTAGTATAAGAGCAAACAGGTGGAACAGAAGGTTTAAGAAGAAGATGACCTTCAATGCAAAGGACACAGCTGGATTTGATAAATCCAAAGTTGAATGCTACAACTGTCATCGTATAGGGCACTTCATGAGGGAATGCAGATCTCCTAGAAGATCTGATGCTGGTAAACCCTCAAGTCAAATTGTTAAAGCTCAGGATCCTAAGGCCATGGTTGCAGTTCAAGGAATTGATGGAATGGGATGGGATTGGAGCTATTTGGCTAAATATGTAGAAGAGGATAAAGCCTTAGTTGCTGAAATTGAAGAAGAAGAGCATGTTGAATATGCTCTCATGGCACACTCCTCCTCTTCATCTGATAATGAGGTATACGATGATGCTTTTTGTAGTAAAGGTTGTAGGTTAAACACTAAGAAACTTAACAAAGAGGTGTTAAGATTATTAGATGATGTGAGTACTGAAAGATGCAAACTGTCTAATTACCAACTAGCTCTCACTCAAACTGAGAAGATACTTTCTGAATACAAGAAAATGGAATTTGACTTAAAAGATAAAATAAACATCTTAAAACATGAGTTAAATGCTAGTATGGATATTAGAAACATCATGGAAAGGGTTAATGGTGAGTTACAGGCTAAGCTAGAAGAGGCCATTAAGAATAGAGATAATGTTGGCCTTAAAATTCAAAGATTTGATAAGGCCACACAAACCCTAGGAGAATGTGTGAGTAAACAAAGGGATCCTAAGGACATGACTGGGATTGGGATGAAAGACTACTCAGTGGTTCCACCACCAGCTGGTGACTTCTATGGTGTCCAACAAAAGGACCTATCTTGGACTGGTTTGCCAGAACTCCAAGAGGAGGAATTCATTCCTCCACCAAGAGTTGTCACCCCAGTTGAAGAGTATCAACAAAAGTTGACTGACTTGAATGAATGGAAGAAAGCTAACCCTACCTTATTTGTTAAGGGTGGCTTGCTATGTGAAAGTCCTAATGAGTCAACCCCCATTAAGGTTACAAACCCAATCACTGGTAAAGCTGTTGACCTTGACTCAAACACTTTTAGAAAACCTAGCATTAAGTATGCAGAGATGCATAGGAATACTAGGTCACCTAAGAGCCAAGTTAGCAATGATGGAACAGGCTTCTTCTCTTCTAGACCTAGGTTTGTGTCTAGAAAAGCATGTTACACTTGTGGTAGCTTTTCACATTTAGCATATAAGTGTGTCAACGCTCCCAAAGTCAACGTTGTTAGAAAGTCAAACGTTGTCAGACCCAAACCTTGTGTGCAGCAAAGTCCACAAGTTGTTAGACCTGCCCCATTCTTCAATAGAGGGTCTAACACACATGGACAAAGACCATTTCAAAAGACAAATACTTGGTCTAATAGGCAATGGGTTTCTGTAGCAAACCCTAGGTTCAACGCTGACAAGGGTAAATTCAGCGTTGACAAGACCAATTCCAACGCTGACAGAAACGTGATCAGACCTAAATATTTGCAACCACAGGGTGAGGGTCTAAAGCTTCTTCAAGCTTAACCTGGAGACCAAAGAAAGATCAAAACCCTAACAATAATGGGATTTCAATGACCTGCAACAGATTTAATTACATTTCAAAGTTCATTACAAAACCTATTGGGGTTAACTGGGTATTTCATCCTAAGAAGGATGAAAATGGGGTTGTTGTGAGAACTAAGTCTGTTCTTATTGAACAACCAGATGAATCCAAGTCTTCCAAGGCTTGGGTTCCCAAATAAAACTAACTTGTTTTCTTTATGTGTAGGGCATTCAAAGACAGGTCAATGATTTGGATATTGGGATAGTGGATGCTCAAGGCACATGACAGGGAAGGAAAATTATCTGACAAACTTCACTCCCATTAAGGATGGTGATAAGGTTTACTTTGGAGGCGGATATGGTACTATCACAGGAAAAGGAACACTTCTCACCAAGAACTTGCGTTTTGAAAACGTATTTTTGGTAAAGGAACTTGATTACAATCTTTTTAGTGTATCACAAGTTTGTGATAACAAAAATAAAGTTATGTTTACTGATACTGAATGTTTGGTGTTAAGCAAGGATTATAAGATCCCTGATGAGAAATATATTGACTATAGAACACCTAGGCATAAATACATATACAATGTGAATCTGAATGGGATTAGAATGAATAACAATATGTCTTGTTTTTATGCTAAAGCTTCAGTAGATGAAAGTAATTTATGGCACAAGAGGCTAGGGCACATAAATTTTAAGAATATAAACAGGCTTGTGAGACTTGGCTTGGTTGATGGTTTGCCTGAAAAGGCCTTCCACAATGACCACTCTTGTGTTGCATGTCTTAAAGGCAAGCATCACAAGGTCTCATTCAAGTCCAAACAGGTGCACTCTAGTACTAGACCTCTTCACTTGCTTCATATGGACCTCTTTGGTCCAACCAATATAGAAAGTTTGAATGGTAAGTCCTACTGCTTTGTCATCACAGATGATATTTCTAGGTTTACTTGGACTTTCTTTTTAGCTATGAAGAGTGACACAGCTGACACTTTAGTTGATTGTATCACTCAGATTGAGAAGAAAACAGGCAATTAAGTTAAAATGCTTAGGAGTGATAATGGTGGTGAATTTAGGAATAAAGTGTTAGATGATTTTTGTGCCAGGAAAGGAATTACTAGGCAATTTAGTGTTGCCAGAACCCCACAGCAAAATGGGGTTGCTGAGAGGAAAAATAGAACCCTAATTGAAGCAGCCAGAACCATGTTGGCTGATGCTCATTTTCCTATAGCCTTTTGGGCTGAGGCTGTTAATACAGCTTGCTATGTTCAAAATAGAGCATTGGTTAAAAAAATACAAAACAAAATACCTTATGAGTTACTTTGGGGAAGAAAACCTAATATTGGTTTTCTCGGACCTTTTGGTTGTCATGTAGTAGTTTTAGACACTAGTGATGCCTTAGGTAAATTTAGTGCAAAGGGTGATGAAGGCTATTTCATGGGGTATTCAGTGCAGAGCAAGGGTTATAGGGTTTATCTTAAAAAGGAAAAACGTATACTTGAAAGAGTACATGTTAGGTTTTTAGAGAATAAACCTAGTGATCCTGAAAGTGGTCCAAATTGGTTGTTTGACTTGGAACCTTTATCTAGGACTTTAAATTATATGCCTGTCACTAATCCAGACATTGTGAAGGTAACTTCAAATGTTGTGGAAGAACAAGTTGTTGATGTTTCAGGTACACAGGTTCATGAAAAGGTTGGATCACAAGCAGAAAAGTCATCTCTTATACAAGAATATGTTACCATCCCCATATGGACAGATGCTTTTGCTGCTGATGCTGCTGCTGGAAAAGATAATGGTGGTCCCCAAGTACCACCAGATGACAACATGCATGGTCCTTCAGGCGCTGACAAAGGCAAATCTAGCACTGACAAGACCAATTCAGACGTTGATGGCTCAGACGTTGACAACAACAGTTCAAGCGTTGTTAGCTCATCCGTTGACAACCAAGGTTCAGGCGTTGACAACACTTCTGCACATCTTTTATCTTCCACTTTTGAACAAGGTGAACCTTCCAATTTATATGAAGAGGTTCATCCTCATGTTGATGAAAGAGAGTCTGAAGAAGAAGATATTGGCAACATGGAGAATGAGGTTGAGGACACCAGACTTTTTGAAGGAGGAGTTCTCACTTCTACTATGAAGAATCGCCCAACTTCTCAAATCATTGGTGATATTATGACTCCTGTTCAGACTAGAAGATCTCATCAAGGTCTTGGTGGGTTTATTGCCAATATACACAAGAAGGTTGATACCCCTCTTGTGCAAGCATGTTTGTTTACCTGTTTTCTGTCACAACAGGAACCCAAGAAGATATTTGATGCTCTCAAAGAACCAAGTTGGGTGGAAGCAATGCAGGATGAGCTTCACCAATTTGCAATTCAGGATGTTTGGGAGCTGGTTGATTGTCCCAGATATGTCAGACCTATAGGGACAAGATGGGTTCTAAGAAACAAGAGAGATGAAAGAGGTATTGTGGTCAGAAACAAGGCAAGATTAGTGGCTCAGGGATATACACAAGAGGAGGGGATAGACTATGAGGAGGTCTTTGCACCAGTTGCAAGGATTGAAGCTATTAGGATTTTATTAGCCTATGCATCCTGCATGGGCTTCACTGTCTATCAAATGGATGTCAATAGTGCCTTCCTCTATGGAACAATTGTTGAGGAGGTATATGTGATGCAACCTCCTGGTTTTGAGGATCCAGAGAATCCAGACAAGGTGTATAGAGTCAAGAAGGCTATGTATGGACTTCATCAAGCCCCTAGAGCATGGTATGGTACTTTGTCTACTTATCTAGTGGACAATAGATTCAAGAGGGGCACCATAGATCAGACACTATTTACAAAGAAGAAAGGCAAGGATGTGTTGCTTGTTCAGGTCTATGTTGATGACATCATTTTTTGGTCTACTGATCTAAAGATGAGTGAGGATTTCTCCAAGCTGATGACAGACAAATTCAAGATGAGTGCTATGGGGGAGATGAACTTCTTTCTTGGTTTACAAGTTCAGCAGAAAGAAGATGGTATCTTCATCTCCCAGGATAAATATGTGGCAGAGATCTTGAAAAAGTTTGGCATTTCTCCACATGAAAAGAGGGCTACTACTCCTATGGATATAGAACACCCTTGGGGAAAGATTGGAGATGGGAAAGATGTTGATGTCAGGCACTATAGATCCATGATTGGATCATTGATGTACCTTACAGCCTCCAGACCTGACATCATGTTTGCTGTGTGTGCTTGTGCACGCCATCAAGTGACTCCTAAGGAATGTCACCTTTATGCTGTGAAGAGAATCTTTAGGTACCTAAGATGCTATCCTAGTCTTGGTTTGTGGTACCCAAAGGATTCACCATTGGAGTTGATTGCATATTCAGACAGTGACTATGGAGGTGATAAGTTTGATAGAAAATCCACAACTGGTGGGTGTCAGTTTCTTGGGAGCAGGTTGATATCTTGGCAATGCAAGAAACAAACAATGGTGGCTAATTCTACAACTGAAGCTGAGTATGTGGCTGCAGCTGCTTGTTGTGGACAAGTTTTGTGGATTCAGAACCAGCTGTTGGACTATGGGTATAATTTCATGCATACCAAGATATTTGTTGACAATAACAGCACTTTATGCATTATTAAGAATCCTGTACATCATTCTAAAACTAAACACATAGAAATTAGACACCATTTTATAAGTGATTCTTTTGAAAAGGGTTTAATACAACCAGATAGGGTTGACACAGAAGAAAATGTGTCAGATTTACTAACTAAACCTTTTGATGCTGGGAGGTTTCAATACTTGGTAACAAGTTTTGGGATGATCAATCTCACATAATATATGTTTTGGAGTCTTTTTGAAAAAGTATGTACAGGATAATGCATTGTTATTGGTCTTTTTGAGGATTTAGATTTTCCACTATATTTTTCTAACACTGACAAAGGTTGCTTGAACGCTGATAAGTGTTTTTGTGACGTTGTCAGCAATATATTTGTCTAACGCTGACAAAGCTTCCCTCAACGCTGTTATTTGTTGTCGGGGCGTTGTCAGCAACAATGTTAGTTTTGTGGTTTTCAATCTAAATGTGCAGGTGGTGTTAGCAGTATACCATTGGATACAGAGTTGCTTATGGATCATTGGAGAAGCATTTGGACATGTTTTTATTTATGGATGATGGTTGGAATTTTTAATTCCTATCTTGACATAAATTTTTTATGTTCATGCATATTTTTAGCAACTTATGTATCATAGTTTAAGGGGAGGTTTTAGGAACCTTTAGGATGTTTGGGTATCCATATGATACTCTTATCATAATTCTAGATTGTGTCCACAGGTGAGTATGAGTTAGTTTTACTAAATCATGAGGCACTGTAGCATGCAAAAGTTGATATACTATGCATGCTGCCAAGACATTTTTGGCCTAGAATTGGTTGTGGTCTGTTGGGAGACTTGGGAATTATTTTGTCATGGGTTTTTACTTGGGAGTAACAAGGAATTTTATAAGGTAACTTAGTTGTTAAGAGTTTTGGTTAGCAAGGGACACTAGAGGACTGTTATGTCTATCTTGCATAAGCAAGTGTGCATAACTGGACAGTGCTTGCCGCCCTATAATAATTATCAACTTTTTGGTTATCTTCTCTAGGATAAATTACTTTGTTAAGGTCATTTTTCATTTTTAAACATTTTTATTTTTGGACGCTGACAAGTATTTTTCCAAGCGTTGTTGTGACCAAATTAGACGCTGACGTGGCTATGGCAAACGTTGACAAGAATATAGCCGTTGGGCGTTGATAGGTTATTTTTGACCGTTGACACTCAATGGGTCCTACCCAGTTGTTACTTTTTAACATATTTTTAGGCCGTAATTTTGGGAGCTGATAACTCTCATTTAATGCATGAGATAAACTTATTCTTCTTCAATATTTTCATGATTACATTTTGAAAATACTTGCCTATTTTTGGGCCAATCACATGCATTTTCTTCTCCTATAAATTTGGATCCTATTTTTAAACAGGGTACCTATTATTCTTGTCTAACACAATTTTCTCTTATCAACTTCATCTTCATCAATCATTTTTAACAGCTTTCAACAATGGCACCAAGTTTAAACCATCAGATTTGGAATTGGGGTTCAGAAGTCAACACAACATGGTCGCGTATCTTGAAGCTGATGATGCTCTGTTTCCCCAATACACACAAATGGTGGTGTATTTGAACGCATCTCCTTTTAGGTATGCTCTTTCTCATGCACCACTCATTCCTGTCACACATATTAAATAGTTTTGGAACAATGTTAGTTCCTCAACAGTTAATAGAGTGACTACATTATCTTCTATTGTTCATGGGAGAACTTGGGTGGATACTGAAGCTTTGGTATGCCAAGCTTTGCATCTTGATGATGCTGATGGTATTACCACCCTTCCCATTAGTGAAATAGAACAAGGACTAAGGGCTTTGGGTTATCCTTTTCCTGCTCAAGGAACTTTAAATAAATATCATAAACTGGAGTTTCCCCCAGCCTGGAAGTACCTAATACATGTCCTCCTACAATGTTTGAGTCCCAAGTTCACTGCACACAATGAGATCAATAGATCTATTGTAAGTGCTATTGTGTGTATTGCTACTGGGCAAAAATTTAATTATTCTAAAATGATTTTTGAGGGCATGTGTAAAAATAAAGGGAACAAAATGACTTTAGCTTATCCCAGATTTTTACAAATGGTTTTTGATGTCCAAGGATACTACACAAGAGATCATAATGATTTTTATGAGATCCCTATGCAAAAGAAAGCAATTTTTATGAAGATGAATTCACCCCCACATCGTGACCTTCCCCTAACCCCAACTATGATTGCTGTCATTGAAGCAGCTCAACCCCAACCAGACCCCCAACCCCAAATTGACCCACTACATGAACCATTACCTTCACCACAACATATGCAAATTGACCAAGAACCCTTCGACGCTGACACATTAAATGTTGGCGTTGATGTGCCTATTTCAAACGTTGACACACAACCTTCACAGACCCAAACACCCCTTAACCAACCCACATCCACCCAATCCACATCTTCTTCTCACCCAACACAATATAGGTTACAAAAACACCAAAGGACTACTGGAGTGTTCTCCTCTAGTGGTCCTAGCCATGTAGCAGAGAGAACCACCACCACAAGTGTGGTTGGTGTTATGGATGAGGCTGGGACTATTGGTTCTGGCTTAGAAGCTGGCCAAGACAGTCCTACCATTATTAAGACCTCATCCATGCCCAATGAATCTAACTTGGGAGGTCAAATACCCATTTTAGAAGAGGGCAGATTGGAACCAATGACCCTAATGGAATTGACGGCTGTCTGCATGCACTTGCAAAAGCAAAATGCAGACTTGGTACAAGTTGTCAGCACACAAGGCCTTGAACTCAAGCAATTGAGGGAGAGGATTGTTATCTTGGAGACTGCTAGTACAAGGAGAGGGATGGAGGAATCTTCCAAAGAGGAGGATGACCAAATAAATGTGAGTGATAAGGGCAGCCATGATGGTCAATCTTTGGATGTTGCTGAGGCCCTAACAAGTTTGAAGAAACAGACAGGTTTTGATACGTCTCTAGTTTCTCCTACAAACTTAAATTTATCATTTACAGCCATGTTGGAGGAAATTGCAAAAGGCGCTGAGGCAGGAAATTTGAGCGTTGACAAGGAGAATTTGAACGCTGACATGAGTATCTTGTGCGCTGACAAAGCAGAATTAGGCGTTGACAGACCTACAAATGAGGTTGATGTATTCCAGTCATCATCCATCATCAAGGAGGTTTCTTCACAGGTATCACCATCTACCTTACCAACAATTGATCCATTAGATAAGGGTAAGGGTATTATGGTAGAAGAGGTTGTTCCAAAGAATACAGCACAAATTGAATTTGATAGAAGGTTGGCTGCACAAATTGTGGAACAAGAAAAGAAAAAGGTGGGTAAATCACCTTTTGTTGTCACTTCAGAAGAGCAATAAGGAAGTGATGGAGCTAGTTCAGACTCAAGTGTTATGATCATAGAACAACCAGAGAGACTTGAGTATGGTGATGAGCTGGCCAAGGAGAAATTGAGAGAGTTGAAATTGCAGGTTGATTTTGATATGCCAGAGGTGGTTCAGATGTACCATGCTTGGGAGGAAAGGTGTATAGAGAATCCACATTTGACCATTTCAGATCAAATATGGGGTTTGGAGATTCTTCTCAGAGTACAAAAGGATTGCAAGGTTATACTAAAACACAAAGCAAGCAATGTTCTCTCAAATTTAAGAATGGATAGAAAGGAGTTGTACTTCATGCTGCTCATATGTCATGGAACAGGATGGACTTATAAGAAATTGACTGGGTTGACATTTGATGAGTTGGAATATAGAGCTTATCCCATTTGGGTTAGAGTGCAGGAAGAGAACACTCTAAGACTTCTTTTTGATGAAAGAAAAGAAGAACTTGCAGAGGAAATGGAGCTCAAGAAAGCAATGTTTGTTCCCAGACCAGTGAAAAAGGGAGTTTCTCTTGAGTTTCCCAAAGATATAGATCCGTTATATCCAAGTGAAGCTGTCATAAGAAAGAGCCTCAAGCTCTCACCATTAGAAGCTTCAGATATGGTACAAGTGTTACCACTTGATTCTAGAAACCCAATTGTAAGCTATGAAGAAGATGAATGTGGGTTTTGGAAGATTGGCAGGTATGGAAAAGAGGTTCACACTTTTACCACTCTTATATCTTTGATTGCAAGTTTTGACAGAGAAGACTTGGTAGACCTATGGAGGTTATTGGAAGCCAAGTATGAGACTGAAGCACCAACTTCAGTAAATGGAATAAAACTGTGGTCCACATTCAAGAGAATGTGTGGACCAAAAGATGAGGATCCTGCTATTTGGAAGGATCTTGAAGATGATCTCAGTGGTCTTCAATGGAGATTGTATTCAGCTGCTGGTGTTTATTATTTAAGTTCTACAAATTTTGCTGAGTATCTACTTGTGGATGGTCAGTATTTCATGTCCAAGGAAATCTTGGAGAAGATGAAGAACACTCAGCTGGAAATTGATTATTCAAGTGACATGGCAAAAGACTTGATCAGATTTATTTATTACCAATATGAGAAGGTTTGTAAGATTCCTCCAAGTCCTTAATGTTTATTCAGAAACTTGATCACTGGAGTAGATATCAAGTTTAGGGGAGGATTGTTGGGAATAAATTATAGCCAGTCTACTTGAGCGCTGACAAGAGTAAAACAAGCATTGACGGGAGTAATACAAACGCTGACAGCTCAAGCGTTGACAAAACAAAGTCAAGCGTTGATACATTGAAGACAAGCACTGATGGAAAGATATACTCTACGCGTTTATTATATTCTAGATTACTTCTAGTAAAGATAGGAACAACAATGTATTTTCTATATTTATCTTTACCTATAATAGTTGATACGTAGATTATTGTACAAGGCTTCTTACGTCTATAAAAGAAGACCTTTAGGTTATTGTTCAATATAAGTTTTCATACGTAAACTACTTTCATTGTAAGCAAGTTTGATATCATTAATCAAAGTGAAAGTTTGTTTACATCTTATGTGTTCTTGTTTAAGTGTTAATTCCGCATAACACTTAGATTGTCATATACATATACAAAGGTTTCTCTAAGTGTATTACTTGATCTAATCTCGTATACATAAAGCTAAATCGATCTAAGTTTGGGATCAACAAAAGTGACGGGGAGCATCTTATGATTAGGACAACGATCGATCAAGACATTGTAACGTTCCCAAGCATCAAAAAGCGACTCATCAGGTTCTTGAGTGAAACCACTGATTTGATTACGAAGACTAGTGACCATGGATGGTGGAAAGTAGCGCGAAAAATTTTTTTGAGTCATTCCGTCCCATGTATGAATTGAGTTTTTGGGAAGACGATCAAACCATTTTTCGGCATGGTGGGATAAAGTGTGTGGAAAAAGATGAAGGCGAAGAAAATCCATAGAAACACCGGGCAATTTCATGCTTTGAGTGACGGTTATGAATTTATCGAGGTGTTTGTTGGCATCATCATCCGGTAATCCGCGAAATGGACAAGCGTTTTGAACTTGTTGGATCATGTGATGCTTCAACGAAAATTCGGGAGCCGTGATTTGCATCGGCGCAATCGGTCCTCCACGTCCGTTCATAGTTGGTTGACAAAGCTCCTCCATCGTACGAAGGTCGGGTTGAGGGACATGGTTGTTATTGTTCAAATTGGGGTGAGGTGGGTTGTTATCATTATTATGCACACTAGCCATATCTAAGTCTCTAAGAATCTCGGGCTCAGAATAAGACGTAGATCGAGTACGCATACACTAAAATGAAATACAATATTTTTGGTTTTTTTATCTTTTTTTTATTTTTGGGATTTTTGAAAATTTTATATTTTTTAGGATTTTTAGAAATTTTTATGCTTGAAAATAACGTTCCCAAAAGAACGGATCCCAAAATCCAATTTTTCTCACTAAAAACCGTTAATCTTTACGAAAAGAGCCGGCAGCGGCGCCATTTGATTTAAATGGTATTTTGCATATGTGTACTCAATCGTTCTCGGTATCTAATCAAATTGATCACGGTTTAGGGTGGAATTATTGGTGTTTGTCACTAAAAGGGGAGCTTTTGATTTTCTAAGTCTACTAATAATATAAACTTAAAAGCTATTAAAAATAAAACAAGAATGTCTAACCTTGATTGCTCGTCCAGAATGAATGCTGCACAGTAAAACTTGGTGAAAGAAACTAAAAGTGATTATCTATTTTAAAATAAAAGTGAAATTGTAAATGTCGTTGAGTAAAAATGAAAGCATTAAAATTTAAACTAAAAATCAAGACTTAAAAATAAATGATGAAAAATTAAAGGTTTAGAAGGAAATTTGAAACTTTAAACTTTATAAAAACGTAAACTTGAAAATAACTAGGACAAAACACTTTTGAAAATAAACTAAGTAAAAGGGCGGGAAAAATAAATGTTCGAAGTAAAAACAGGAAATAAACAAGTAAAACCTAAGTCGGAATCCAAGATAGTTATCACAATCCGGAATACAAATTCTAGACACTATTCGGAATCCATGTTCATTCACTAATCCGAAATCTGAGTTTTGACTGCTATTCAGAATCTAGATTTTGCTAGCAATCCGGAATAAGAATTCTCACACTTATCTGGAATCCATGTTCCTCATAAGGTCTTCTTATCCGGAATCCCTTGCTCACTCTAATCCAGAATAACTCCTTTGGTGTTATCCGGAATCCGATTTTCCTTCTAATCCGGAATACAAGATTTTCTTACTATCCGGAATATCACTTTTGCTCCTTATCTGGAATGAGGATTTCTTGGCTAATCCGGAATGTTGTTCAAGCTTGTTATCCGGAATCAATATTTCGGATACCATCCGGAATATGTGTTGCTTACTCTAATCCAGAATAACCTAACTTAATACAATCCGGAATCAGGTTTGGAGTGTTATTCAGAATCCTAGGGTTTTAGAAAACCCTGATAAGATAGGAAATGACAATAAGCTAAATCTAATAATAAGCTAAAAACAAATAAGCACTTAACCAAAATCTAAACCAAAATAATTTTAAGAAAAACTAAATAAGCCACAATTTAAAAACTTTAAAAAACACTAAATAATCAAAATATTTAAAATCAAGTTTTTATAAAAATATTAATCTACCAAAATCAACTTATTTAAAGAGTATAAAATATAAAAATTAAACAATAAGCACAATAATCTAAAAACCTCAATCATACCAAATCAATAAGCACAATCCAATAAGCAAATCAATCACATATTCAATAAGATTAAACCAACTACATGATTAATAAAGCAAAATAATAGATTAAGATTAAGAAAGGTAGAATGAGAATTAATCCAAAAGCTTGATTAGATTAATGGTAAAAATCCAAAATTACAAGATTAAGATGAAGGTTTAATAAGCTTGAAAGAAAAGCTAGAGAGAAAAAAGTAAAACACACACTAAAATAAAACTAACTAAAAAATTAAAGACTAGTCTCCTAATGACATATTAGGACACTATATATAGTGGAAGGGGAAGGTGTTGTTTTCTTCTCTCTTTTCTTCTTGTCTTCTCGTCTTTTAAATAACTCGTCTTTCTCGACTTTGTCTCGGGATTAGTCGAATGGTAACTTGAACTCGTCTTCTAATTTTCTTCTTTTAGTAGACTTGGTTCTTCGACTTCGTTAAACTTCCGTCTTTAGACTTTTTTTTCTTCGATAAATCTTCAGAATAGGCCTTTGACTTCCGTTCTTCTTGCACTTTTGATCTTTTGCCTTCGTCTTTTGTCTTTTTCTTCGATAAAAGCCCGTGAAAGCCCGTGTTTTCTTCCTTTTTCATATTTTTGTCCTAAAACTCAATAAAAACACAAACCACGCATAATTCCACCTTTTACGACATTAAATATACGTTTTGGTCTTGTTATTATTAGAAATAAGTGGTAAAAGGATAAGTGTTTTCACACTTATTAAATTCCAACGTGAAACCACCACCTTCAAATGGAGTGAAGGATGGTGTCGAATTATCAAGAATAGGATCGAGCATAGTGGGATTGCCACCATTTTCTTCATCACCAAAACCTAAAAATTCTTGTGAAAATTCCTCGCAAACGACATCGATCATATCAACATGGTTTATAGTCGCGACGGAGTAAACATGAGAAAGTTGAGAGTTTTGTGTTGCGCTTATAACAAGTTCCTCGTCGTTGAAATGTAAGGTTATTTTTCTAGCATGCACATCAATCAACGCCATTGACGTATAAAAAAACGAACGACCTAAAATGAGAGGAACTTGAGGATCCGTGGGAATATCGACTATAATAAAGTCTACCGGATAATAGAACTTTCCCACTTTCACAAAAACGTCTTCGGCCAATCCACATGCGGGAATCGTAGAATGATCGGCCATTTCGATAGACATTCTTGAAGGAGTAAGATTAGGAAGATTGAGCGACTTGAAGATTGCAAGAGGCATCAAATTAATACTAGCACCAAGATCAGCCAAGGCATAGCATTCTTCCATATCTTGAATAGCACATGGAATCAAAAATTTACCGGGATTACCGACTTTTTGAGGTATGTGGTTAAGATAAACCGATGAACAACTAGACAATTGTTGCAATTTCTCCTTGTTGTTTAACATACTCTTAAAGTTGGCGGCAAATCGAGGCATCATGACTAAAGCGTCAGCAAAACTTATGTTAAAATGCAAATCACAAAACATTTTCATAAAAAGCTCAAATTGGTAGTTGTCACGCTCTTGTAATTTCTCCTAACGAAGTCTCGATGGGTAAGGCAAGGGTGGTGTGGGTTGGGGCATAGGCATAGCCTCTGTAAGCTAGGGTTCCAGTGATGGTAATGGGTCAACCGTAGGTGTGGTTTGAACGGTACTTCGTGGGATTAGGATATGCTCCTCTTTGACCACCACCTCGGATTCTTCCTCAATTTCCTCCACCGTAGGAGTAATTGGTTGAGGAGTCAGTTCCTTAAAGGTCTTACCACTACGTGTAGATATGTAAATCTTGCTTATGTTTTTAGAGAGAGAAAGAGATAGAGAGATGGTGGAACTCACACAATTCTAGAGAGAGAAACAAAAGTTTACTATGTGTAAAAATGAAGAACCACACACCCTCTCCATCTAAGGAGAGGGTTTATATACCCAAGCCCTTGTCATGGGCTTGGGCTTACATTTGGGCCGGCCTACACATGTTGTAGGGTAGGCTTGGGTTTGTTTGTTAAATTAAGATAAGTAACTAAACTACGAGCTATTACATGGACTATCGTTGGAGTGACCGATCCTTCTTAATACGTAAAACGTATTTCCAACAATCTCCCCCTAAGGGAGGTCACTCCAAACAAGGGCATTACCCAAGTTACAATAATAAGATAAACTTAGCATACTATGCTTGTCTTGAGCTCGTAGTCTTCGTCTTTCTTTTCTTTTTTTTTCAGGTGAACATGCTGATGTGATCATTGATATCAATCTTGAGCATTAATCTTTTTCCTTGATCTTATGCATCCATCACTTGTGATCTTCGCCTCTTCGTGACCTCACGTCCCACATACTTATACCTTTGTAATTCTTGAAAGCTTCAGAGTTCGATACAGCGGAAGACTTAACTTTTAGGCTTTCTTGAATTAGATGAGGTATTAAGTGCATAAAGTATAAGCATGCGGGGACGACTTCTTCTTGGATCCCGTAACGCCACCGTCTTCAAATGCCGCAACATAAGTGGACACGAACGAAATGGCTTTGAACATTTCATTCTAATTCGGTAGCATTTTACCTCCGGTCGGTGAAGACCGTTGGACGATATAAAATATCGTACTTGTGGCAGGTAGATTTAATTAAAAATCTCCTTGACAAGATTTCGTGGGTAAACCCGTTCTCTTTACTCGACCGTCCAAATCTGACTGCGAACGTAAAGAGTGAATCATTTGGATAAAATTATCCGCATGATTGAAGCCGTCAATTCTGATTCCTGGAACAAGTTTGATTCATTAAAGAATCGCACCATCGTTGCTTTCTAGTTGTCACGAGCTTAATTCATATTGAATCTTGCAAGTTACCTACCAAGTGCTGTTTGAGGTTAACACTAGAAGGATTTCCACTCATCACTGTGAACACTGAGGTATCACTCTAAGTGTTCTGGCAAGATCACTAAGATATTGCGTAGAGGCTTGGAACGTGTTTAAATTCATTTAACAATTAAACCACTGTTGCTTTCCAGTTGTCACAAGTTTGATTCATAAAGAATCGCACAAGTCACCTACCATGAGCTTTTTGATATTCGCTCAAGAAGGATTTCCATCTTCATTGTAAATACTTTCGTATTACTCGGATGTTCAGGCAAGATCATGAAGATTTTGCGTAGGACTCTTAAAATCTTTCTTACTTTTCACAGTGTGTGAAGAAGCAAGGAAATATGAAAGTGTGTCCTAATGAGATATTTGATGATCTCAAATGGCTCTAGACTCGATCGTGCACTTTGGATTTTAGTAATCAGAGGCTGGAGAGGAGTGCCACCATTTCAATACCAATTTATTCGGAGTGAATAAATCAATAGATAACGTGTTGTCTCCGTGTGATTAAAACAAATATATTTTAAGAGAGATCTGAGTTAGCTGGGATGGGTTGTGCATTGCATCACTGGGTCCATGATGTTTGTCTTCAATATCGAGAATCATTAAAATGATCTCAATAGCATATGTGTTGACCCGGTTTCTGCCTAAAGTTGTAAGGAGGGCTTCTTTCTTTACGCCCTTTATCTTTACAATTCTTTGTCATTCTTCAACCCCTTCAATGCTTACCAATACGTCATAACTAGCACCTTGTTGTAATTGTTCCAGTGCTAACTTAAGTACTTGGTCAGCATTCAGCTACGTTCACAATCTTTCTCCATCTTTCCTAAGGACTACTATTTCTAGCTATGGAATGTCCTTGGGAAGATTCCTTCGGTTTAAGAAGAATCATTAGACTTAACCTATCCTACCATCCTTATGTCACAACAATCTTCATCGTCGTGAAATAAATGGGTTTTGGGTAAGTATATGTCACCATGAAAATCCATTTTGATATGCAATTCCGTTTTGCTCCCCCTTAACATATGCCACGATATTCGAAAACATTTCGCATATGTCGGGATGAGCCATCACGTTAAGTCAAACCATTTTTATAATTTCCCATATTAAATCACATTTTCTCCCACATATTAAAAATATTAACCCAATCGATGCTTTTAATATCAACTGATTTAATGAAGTTTTAACAAAGGTTTTGGGAATAAAAATGCAAGTCTATTTTATCTTCATCATACCAAATGTATGAGATATGATACCGATTTATAACAAGATCACATATTCACCATATTAGAAAAAAAATTGACAAGGTTGGACCTGATTGATGAGAACATCATATGATAAGATCAAATGGTTCTTGTCAGCATATGTTGGTCGCCTCGTCATGTCTGAAGTCATCTCTTGACACCACGTGTACAATTGGTATTGTTGTCTTGACACCAATTTGTGAACTTGGCACGTTCGGCATCGAAGATTCTGAATGCTTGACAATTTCTCCCCCTCAATTGTTGACCCGTGTTCTATTGAAAGAGTTGTAGTCGTTGGTTGAGTAGTCGCATCGTCGAGTATGTAGATACCAATTGTAGATTGCTATGGTTGTAGAGATGATAGCTTCATAAAAACAAGACTTCTCTTGTTTTAACAAATAAATGCACTGAAGCGTACATTAATTTGGTTAGACCAAGTTATAAAATAAACTTGATCCCTTACAAGGTTTTAAAGTAAACCTTGCCCGAGAAAATTAATTCCCATTGTGAGCCAAAGCTTTCATAAGAAATACTTGACTTTAATATGAAAACCGGGTTGCAGTCTGAAATAACTACAAGCCATAAGGGCATGTTTTATGAAATATTTACAACTTTTATACGAACTCTATTTATGGCGTCGTGTCAATATTAATCGACATTTCTAAGGCCGTAAATATTATCGTACCAAAAGACATGCCTTTGAAAAAAGAAAGTAAAAATATTTTTGGATTTTTATGACTTTTTCAATTTTTTATGGTTTTTATATGGTTTTATATTTTTGTATTTTGCTTTTGTGGATAAAAATATAAACAATATATACAGATGATCACCAAGGATACGGAGAATAGTTTACCATCACTATTCTTTCGCTTCATCTGCCAATTCCTTTAGAGTCTCAGGCGAGAAGGTTCTCATTCCTAGCTTGTCGGCCAAAAATTCAATTCGAGCGCGATCTAAAGCCTTCGTGAAAATATCCGCCAATTGATACTCAGATCGGAAAAAGTAAAGCTTGATCACTCCATATTCCACTTGCTCCTTGATGAAGTGGTAGCGAATGTCAATATGCTTCGACCGGGAGAATTGAACATTGTTGCAGCATAAGGCAATTGCACTTTTGTTGTCACAGTACATCGGAATTTTTTTGAAACTCAGACCATAGTCGGTTAATTGCGATCTCATCCAAAGAATTTGAGCACAGCAACTGGACATAGCTATGTATTCTGCTTCCGTACTTGAAATTGCAGCACTTTTCTGCCTTTTCGATGCCCAACTGATTAGTCGATCTTCTATTAGTTGCAAAGTTCCACCCGTGCTACGCCTTGTATCTTGACAACCCGCGTGATCCGCATCTGCATATGCCATAAGTGCAATCGAAGATTCCTTCGAATACTAAAGTCCCCGATTAATGGTTCCTTTAAGATATCTAAAGATCCGTTTCACAATAGCCAAGTGTAACTCAGTAGGCCTAGTTTGATACCGAGCACACATACATATAGCAAACTGAAGATCAGGTCGACTAGCTGTGATATACAGAAGAGTACCGATCATTCCACGGTAAAGTGTCGGATCAACGTCAAATCCATGTGGATCTGCATCAAGCTTAGTTCGTTCCACCATTGGAGTATCCACAGGGTCGCAAGATTCCATCTTATACTTCTTTAGCGATTTAAGGGCATACTTGGATTGATTGATAAAGATGCCTCTGGGACTCTGAGATATCTGAAGACCTAAGAAGAATGATACCTTGCCCATCATTGACATTTTAAACTTGGAAGACATGAGTGTCCCAAACTCATCCGATAAGGTTTGGGTCGAGGCTACAAATATAATATCATCAACATATATTTGTACCATAATCATATCTTTACCTCGTTTCTAAATGAACAGCGTGGGATCCAACTTGCCTTTAGCGAAGCCTTGTGTAATGAGGAATTGTGACAAAAGATCATACCATGCGCGTGGAGCTTGCTTCAACCCATAGAGAGCCTTCTTAAGCTTGTATACATGATTAGGATATTTAGGATTCACAAAACCATCCAGTTGTTGAACATAGACCTCTTCCTTGATTTCACCATTAAGAAATGCCGTCTTCACATCCATCTGATAGACGATCATATTCATGTGGGCTGCATAAGCGAGGAATAGTCTAATAGCTTCCAAACGGGCAACAGGTGCAAAGGATTCCATAAAGTCGATGCCCAATAATTGCTTGTATTCACGAGCTACTAGTCGAGCTTTGTTCTTCAATATTCTGCCTAACTCGTCGAGTTTCACCTTGTAAACCCATTTCAAAGTGAGTAACTGCACTTGATCCGGGCATGGGACAAGTTCCCATACTTCAAGACGTATAAATTCATTAAGTTCTTCTTGCATAGCTTCTATCCAACAGGATTGAGTAAAAGCTTGTTGCCATGTCTTAGGTTCAACTTCAGTGAGAAAAGCATCAAAATGACAAAACATTGCATTTTCTTGTAGCTGACTTCGTGTGGATACCGGACGATTAGGGTCACCAATAATAGAATCTATAGGATGATCCTTTGTCCACTTGCTGTCATGTTCACAAATCCGTGGATTTGAGTAAACTGTAGAAGGAGCTTCCTCTGAGGTGGATGACCCGGCTTGATTAGGGTCGGGAATTGGTACACCAAAGAATAGAAGTTCACGCATTTGAGCGAATTCCAAATCGTGATCATCATCATCCTCTTCATCATCAATAGGCATGACATGGGTAGTTGAAACAGGTGTTGGTTGAGAATTACTTGTTGATGGTATATCTTGACCAATTGTAGGTGTAGACGTATCTGATTACGCTTCGGTTGCTGGAGCGACAACTTCGATTACCAGAGTTGTTACCTCAGGTTCGGGAACAACAATACTTGGAGGAGTAAAGAATTCATCAAAGAACGGTTGAAACAACGTATCCCATTCATTCCTAGTGGGTGGTATAAATGATGATGAAGTGGGGTTGTTTGGGACAAGACCAGAACTAATGTTACTGGGTCCCATTTCATGAAGTGCGGGTTCAGAGCTGCTTTACTCAGAAGCCATTGCTGTCAGCTCATCAAAATCAGCATTCATAGTTTCGAGGATCTTACGAGACTTACGATTGTAGATTCGGTATGCCTTCTTTGCGGGTGCATAACCAATGAAAATACCAATATCAGCCTTTGGTTGAAGTTTTCCCAAATTGTCACCATCATTATTTGGATAGCAAAGAGAACTAAATACATGAAGATATGATAAATCTGGTACTTTTCCATGGAGAAGCTCATAAGGTGTTTTACCATGGCGTTTATGAATTAGTGACCGGTTTTGGGTGTACACTGTTGTAGATACTGCTTCTGCCCATAAAAACAATGGAGCCTTTGCGTAAATTAACATCGTTCGAGCAGCTTCCATAAGTGTGCGATTTCGCCTTTCAACGACACCGTTTTGTTATGGAGTGCGTGCAACGGATGTTTCATGAGATATGCCAACTTCTTCATAATAATCACGCAAGATTTGATTCACAAATTCGGTTCCATTATCTGTACGAATGCGTCGGACAGTAGTGTTGAGACGCACTTGAATCATCTTGAGAAATCCGATGATGAACTTCGGTGCCTCATTTTTTGTTGTAAGAAATTTCACCCATGTAAATCGAGAGTAATCATCCACAATAACGAGGATGTACCTTTTACCACTAAGACTTTCAACACGCATTGGCCCACAAAGATCCATTTGCAATAGATAAAGTTTCTCTTGGTCGGTGTGTTCCGTCTTGGGTTTGTAAGATTTCTTAGTGCTTTTCCCCATTGTACACGCGGAACACAAATGATCCTTGTGAAATGAAAGTTTAGGAAGACCACGAACAAGTTCGTTTTTCGCCAAATGATTAATAGCGTCAAAGTTAAGATGAGATAATCGTCGATGCCATAACCATGACTTAGTCTTCGATGCTTTGGAGAGAAGACATAAGGGAGAAGCGGCCATCATGTCTTGTAGAGACAAAGTATACAAATTATTCCCTCGAGTACCTTTCAATAAATCAACCCCTTCCAAATTACGAATGAAGCAGGTATGCTCTCGAAAAGCAACTTCTAGGTTTGCATCACAAAATTGTCCCACAGAAAATAAGTTTTGACCGAGATCCTCCACATAATACACTCTTGAAATAATAACATTCCCAATACGATATTCACCATAACCCATTATCTTTGCAATATGATCATTTCCAAATCGAACCGTACCAAGAAACTTGCTGACGAAATTTCTGAGCTGAGAGCGATCTCCGGTCATATGCTTTGAGCAACCAGAGTCCAAATACCAGAGAACAATTTGGACCACCTGTTTTCAATAACAACAGTAGACAATGCATTGGAAACTATTAGTTCCGGAGTGTTAGTAGATACAGATATAGAATTATCATAATTGCTAACATTTTTTAGACCCTTAGATATCCTGTGTTTTCTAATGTGAGTTTTAGCACTAACAGGTTTTACTGTTCCAACTTTCTTAGGTTTTTTATTATTCGCGGGCACTACAGTGGGAGCAGACCTATTTAAAGGGCACTTGGTTCCTACAGTAGTGTCAGTGTTCCTAGTTAAAGGACACGCTTGTGTTTTGGTAGCCTTGGTACTCCTAGTTAAAGGGCACGCTTTCTTCACTTCAGTGGGAGTGATCCTAGTTAAAGGGCACATATTTCCTACTATAGTGAAAGTTCTACCAGTGGGGCGCCACAACCAACCAACTTGGGTTAACACTTTCCCAGTCGGTTTACATTCTAATCCATTTTTCCGGGCATGCATCTCATTCACATGGTCAGTAAGGCAAGAATCATGACGACTAGAAAACATACATTCATTGCAATTCCAACATTTCAAATTAGAATTCACAGTAGGCTTAGAACGCTGCACAACCGCAGAGCCTTTAGGTTTAGCTACATGATTCTTTTTATTCAAAACATAAATAACATTCCTAGGATGGGCTTCTACTTTCTTCTTCAGTTGACTACTAGATGGGGGCAAGATCCTATCATTCTTCTTGTTTCTTTTAAGCTTAGATCTTTGAGCCTTAGTAGTGGTGCTTACTCCTGTAGAAGGCAACACGGGAATATTAGAAGCTGGTTTTGATTCCGCCTTATCTTTAGTGACCAAAGTTTGAGATGGTTTAGTCCTAGGGCCCTTATTAAATGGTGTGACGGCTATAAGGTTCCTTTTGATTGCACTAGAGGACGATGCTGAGACAGTGGCTGCGTTATCCACAATATTCTTACCTTTTAGAGTACGAAGTGTTTCTTTTAACTCAGCCAAGACCAGATTTTTATCGCACATTTTTTCCCTCAAATCAGATATTTCCACCGACTTTCGATTCAATTGTTCAATCAATGATTGATTCTGTGTAGTGGTATTAGCACAAGCGGGCTTTACTGACTCGAAGAGTCGTGTATTTTTCTGTTTTAAGTTATCAACTTTGGACAAAATCTTGGAAACTCAATTATCTAGATTAAGTTTAAAATTCTCAGCGGCCTCAAGTACGTTCACACAGTTAAGCTCCTTATATCTCTCTATGTCTATAGGCAAAGATTTAGCAACTTTGTCACTTGGCTGACGCTATTTTGATTGTAAATTCAATCGAAAATTCTTTTCAAAGTTTGCATCATCGATATTAACACCTTCGAATAACGTTTCAAAGATTTCTTTAATAAATTGTTTCTTGCATTCAAGCGAAATAAGATGTGTTTGAATTGTATCCCAAACTTAGATCGATTTAGCTTTGTGTTAACGAGATTAAATCAAGTTTAACACGTAGAGAAACTTTGTTTATGTATAAAGTAATCTAAGTGTTATGCGGAATTAACACTTAAACAAGAACACACAAAGATGTAAACAAACTTTCACTTGATTGATAATAACGAACTTGCTTACAATGAAAGTGTTTAACGTATGAAAAACTTATTATGAAACTTAACCTAAAGGTCTTCTTTTATAGACATAAGAAGCCTTGTACAAGAGTCTACGTATCAACTATTCTAGGTAAAGATAATTATAGAAAATACAATGTCGAACTTATCTTTACTAGAAACAAACTAGAAACAATATACGCGTAGACTATATCTTCCTATCAGTGCTTGTCTTCAACCTATCAACGCTTGACTTCTTCTTGTCAACGCTTGATCTGTCAGCGTTTGTTTTCTTCCTATCAACGCTTGTTTTCCTCTTGTCAGCGCTCAAGTGGACTGGCTACATTTTATTCCCAACAATCCTCCCCTAAACTTGATATCTACTCTAGTAATCAAGTTTCTGAATAAACATTAAGAACTAGGAGGAATCTTACAAACTTGATCATATTGGTAATAAATATGTCTGATTAAATCTTTGGCCACGTCACTTGAATAATCAATCTCTAGCTGTGTTGTCTTCATCTTCTCCAAAACTTCTTTGGACATGGAATACTGACCATCTACAAGTAGATACTCAGCAAACTTTGTAGAGCTCAAGTAGTACACACCAGAAGCTGAATACAAACACCATTGAAGACCACTGAGGTCATCTTCAAGATCCTTCCAAACAACAGGATCTTCATCTCTTGGTCCACACATTCTCTTGAATGTTGACCAAAGTTTTATTGCATTGACTGAAGTAGGAGCTTCAGTCTCATACTTGGCCTCTAACAACCTGCAAAGGTCTACCAAGTCTTCTCTATCAACACTTGCAAAGAGAGATATAAGTGTAGTAAAAGTGTGTACCTCTTTCCCATACCTGCCAATCTTCCAAAACCCACTTTCATCTTCTTCATAGCTTACAATAGGGTTTTTGGCATCAAGAGGTAACACTTGTACCATATCTAAAGCTTCCAATGGTGAGAGCTTGATACTCCTTCTTATAACAGCTTCACTTGGATTCAATCTATCCATATCTTTAGGAAACTCAAGAGGAACTCCCTTCTTCAAAGGTCTTGGAACAATCATTGCCTTCTTAAGCTCCATCTCTTCTGCAAGTTCTTCTTTCCTTTCATCTGAAAGAAGTCTTAGGGTGTTTTCTTCCTGCACTTTTGCCCAAATGGGATAAGCCTTGTACTCCAACTCTTCAAAGGATAATCCCAACAATTTCTTATAGGTCCATCCTGTTCCATGACACCTGAGTAGCATGTAGTACAGCTCCCTTCTATCCCTTTTCAGCATTGAGAGAATATTGCTAGCTTTGTGTTTCAGAATTACCTTGCAGTCTTTTTGGACTCTTAGAAGAATCTCCAAACCCCATATTTGGTCTGAAATAGTCAAATCTAGATTCTCCATACACCTATCTTCCCAAGCATGGTACATCTGAACAACTTCTGGCATATCAAAATCTACTTGCAATTCCAACTCATTCAGCTTCTTTCTTGCCAAATCATCACCATACTCAAGTCTTTCTGGTTGTTCTATTATCATCACACTTGAGTCTTAACTAGCTTCATCACTTCCTTCTTGTTCCTCTGAAGTGGCAACAAATGGTGATTCACCAACCTTCTTACTTTCTTGTTCCACAAGTTGTGCAGCCAACCTTCTATTAAACTCTACCTGTGTTGCATCCTTTGGAACTTCTACTTCTACCATTTTTCCTTTACCCTTATCTAATGGATCAATGATGGGTAAGGATGATGGTAATACCTGTGAAGATACTTCTTTGATGATAGATGATGACTGGAATACATCAACCTCATCTGCAGGTCTGTCAACGCTCCATTTGGTTGTGTCAGCGCCCAAATTACTCATGTCAGCGTTCAAACTTTGCTTGTCAACGCCCAAATTACCTGTCTCAACGCCTCTTGTAATTTGCTCGAACATAGCTGTAAAAGACAAGTATAAATTTGTAGGAGTTACCAAAGATCTAACAAAACCTGGTTGCTTCTTCAAACTAGTTAGGGCTTCAGCAACACCCAAAGATTTACCATCATGTGAGCCCTTATCACTCACATTAATCTGCTCATCCTCCCCTTTGGAAGATTCCTCCATCTCACGCCTTGTGCTAGCATTTTCCAAAAAAACAATCCTCTCCCTCAATTGCTTGAGTTCAAGGCCTTGTGTACTGACAATTTGTACCAAGTCTGCATTTTGCTTTTTCTAGCTAATGCAGACAGCCGTCAATTCCATTAATGTCATTGGTTCCAATCTGCCCTCCTCTAAAATGGGTATTTGACCTCCCAAGTTAGATTCATGGGGCATGGAGGAGGTCTTAAAGATGTTAGGACTGTCTTGGCCTGCATCTAAGCCATAACCAATAGTCCCAGCCTCATCCATAGCACCAACCACACTTGTGGTGGTGGTTGTCTCTGCTACATGGCTAGGACCACTAGAGGAGAACACTCCAGTAGTCCTTTGGCATTTTTGCAACCTATATTGTGGTGGGGTAGAAGATGATGTGGATTGGGTGGATGTGGGAAGGTTAAGGGGTGTTTGGGTCTGTGAAGGGAAAGTGTCAACGTTTGGATTACTTGTATCAACGCCAACATTTAATGTGTCAGCGTCAAAGGGTTCTTGGTCAATTTGCATGTGTTGAGGTGAAGGTAAAGGTTCTGGTATTGGGTCAAGTTGTGGTTGAGGGTCTGGTTGGGGTTGTGCGGCTGCAAATACAGCAAGCATAGCTTGGGTGAGAGGTAAGTCACGGTGAGGGGGTGAGTTCATCTTTGCAAAAATAGCTTTCTTTTGCACAGGGATCTTATAAAAATCATCATGATCCCTTGTGCAGTAATTTTTGACATCAAAAACCATTTGTAAAAATCTGGGATAAGCAAAAGTCATCTTACTCCTTTCATTTTTACACATGCCATCAAAAATCATTTTAGAATAATTAAACTTTTGCCCAGTTGCAATGCACACAATAGCACTAGCAATGGATCTATTAATCTCATTGAATGCAGTACACTTGGGAATTAAACATTGTAAGATGACATGTATGAGGTACTTCCAGGCTGGGGGAAACTCCTGTTTATGATATTTGTTTAAAGTTCCCTCATCAAGGAAAGGATAACCCAAAGCCCTTAGTCCTTGTTCTATTTCATGAATGGGAAGGGTGGTTATACCATCTGCATCATCAAGATGCAAAGCCTGGCGAACCAAGGCTTCAGTAACCACCCAAGTACGCCCATGAACAATAGATGATAATGTAGTCACTTTATTAACTGTTGAGGAACTAACAGTGTTCCAAAACTGCTTAATATGTGTGACAGAGATGAGAGGAGCATGAGAAAGAGCATACCTAATTGGGGATGCATTCAAATATGCCACCAACTGTGTGTATTGGGGAAACAGAGCATCATCAGCGTCCAAATATGCTATCATGTTGTGTTGACTCCTGAATCCCAATACCAAATCACTTGGTTTAAATTTTGGTGCCATTGTTGAAAGCTGTTTGTGAATGATTTAGAAAGATGAATTATAGGAGAAAATGGTTAGACAAGAATAGTAGATACCTTGTTTAAAAATAGGAGCCAAATATATAGGAGAGATATATGCATGTGATTGGTCAAAAATGAGGCAACTATTTTCAAAATATCATGATGAAAATATTGAAAAGAAAATAAGTTATCTCATGCATTAATTAAAAGTTATCTGCTCCCAAAATTACGGCCCCAAAATTCGTCAAAAATAACAACTGGGTAGGTCCCAATGGGTAACAACGGTCAAAAATAACCCATCAACGCCCAACGGCTATATTCTTGTCAACGTTTTCCAAAGCCATGTCAGCGTCTAAAATGGTCATAACAACGCTTGGAAAAATACTTGTCAGCGTCCAAAAATAAAAATATTAAAAATGAAAAAGGACCTTAACAAAGTAATTTATCCTAGTGAAGATAGCCTATAAGTTGATAATTATTATAGGGCGGCAAGCACTGTCCAGTTATGCACACTTGCTTATGCAAGATAGACATAACAGTCCTCTAGTGTCCCTTGCTAACCAAAACTCTTAACAACTAAGTTATCTCATAAAATTCCTTGTTAGTCCCAGGTAAAACCCATGATAAAATCATTCCTAAGTCTCCCAACAGACCACAACCAATTCTAGGCCAAAAATGTCTTGCCAGCATGCATAGTATATCAACTTTGCATGCTACAGTGCCTCATGATTTAGTAAAACTAACTCATACTCACCTGTGAACACAATCTAGAATTATGATAAGAGTATCATAAGAATACCCAAAAGTCCTAAAGGTTCCTAAAACCTCCCTTTAAACTATGATACATATGTTGCTCAAAAATATGCATGAACATAAAAATTTATGTCAAGATAGGAATATAAATATTCCAACCATCATCCATAAATAAAAACATGCTCAAATGATTCTCCAAGGATCCATAAGCAACTCTGTATCCAATGGTATAATGCTAACACCACCTGCACATTTAGATTAAAAACCACAAAACTAACATTGTTACTGACAACGTCCCGATAACACTTGCCAGCGTTAAGGAAACCTTTGTCAGCGTTAGACAAATATATTGCTGACAACGTCACAATAACACTTATCAGCGTTAAGGTAACCTTTGTCACTGTTAGAAAAATATAGTGGAAAATCTAAATCCTCAAAAAGACCAATAACAATGCATTATCCTGTACATACTTTTACAATAAGACCCCAAAACACATATTATGTGAGATTGATCATTCCAATACTTGTTACCAAGTATTGAAACCTTCCAGCATCAAAAGGTTTAGTTAATAAATCTGACATATTTTCTTCTGTGTCAACCCTATCTGGTTGTATTAAACCCTTTTCAAAACAATCCCTTATAAAATGATGTCTAATTTCTATGTGTTTTGTTTTAGAATGATGTACAGGATTTTTAATAATGCATAAAGTGATGTTATTGTCAACAAATATCTTGGTATGCATGAAATTATACCCATAATCCAACAGCTGGTTCTGAATCCATAAGACTTGTCCACAACAAGCAGTTGCAGCAACATACTCTGCTTCAGTTGTAGAATTGGCCACCACTGTTTGTTTCTTGCATTGCCAAGATATCAACCTACTCCCAAGAAACTGACATCCACCAGTTATGGATTTTCTATCAAACTTATCACCGCCATAGTCACTGTCTGAATATGCAATAAGCTCCAATGGTGAATCTTTAGGGTACCACAATCCATGATCTGGATAACATCTAAGGTACCTAAAGATTCTTTTGACAACATAAAGGTGACATTCTTTGGGAGTCACTTGATGGCGTGCACATGCACACACAGCAAACATGATGTCAGGTCTTGAGGCTGTGAGATACATCAATGAACCAATCATTGATCTATAGTGCCTGACATCCACATCTTTTCCATCTCCAACTTTTACCCAAGGGTGTTCTCTATCCATAGGAGTAGTAGCCCTCTTTTCATGTGGAGAAAAGCCAAACTTCTTCAAGATCTCTCCTACATACTTATCCTGAGAAATGAAGATACCATCTTCTTTCTGCTAAACTTGTAGCCCTAAAAAGAAGTTCATCTCCCCCATTGCACTCATCTTGAATTTGTCTGTCATAAGCTTGGAGAAATCTTCACTCATCTTTGGATTGGTGGAGCCAAAGATGATATCATCAACATAAACCTGAACAAGTAAGACATCCTTACCAGCCTTCTTTGTAAATAATGTCTGGTCTATGGTGCCCCTTTTGAATCCATTTTCCACCAAATAAGTGGACAATGTGCCATACCATGCTCTTGGGGCTTGATGAAGTCCATACATAGCTTTCTTGACTCTATACACTTTGTCTGGATTCTCTGGATCTTCAAAACTAGGAGGTTGCATAACATATACCTCCTCAACAATTGTTCCATAGAGGAAGGCACTCTTCACATCCATTTGATAGACAGTAAAGCCCATGCAGGAAGCATAGGCTAGAAATATCCTTATAGCTTCAATCCTTGTAACTGGTGCAAAGACCTCCTCATAGTCTATCCCTTCCTCTTGTGTATATCCCCAAGCCACTAAACGTGCCTTATTTCTGACCACAATACCTCTTTCATCTCTCTTGTTTCTAAGAACTCATATTGTCCCAATAGGTCTGACATACCTTGGACAATCAACCAGCTCCCAAACATCCTGAATTGCAAATTGGTGAAGCTCATCCTGCATTGCTTCCACCCAACTTGGTTCTTTGAGAGCATCAAAAATTTTCTTGGGTTCCTGTTGTGACAGAAAACAGGCAAACAAACATGCTTGAACAAGAGGGGTATCAAACTTCTTATGTATATTGGCAATAAATCCACCAAGATTCTGATGAGATCTTCTAGTGTGAACAGGAGTCATGACATCCCCAATAATTTGTGAAGGGGGATGATTCTTCATTGTAGAAGTGAGAACTCCTCCCTCAAAAAGTCTGTTGTCTTCAATCTCATTATCCATGTTGCCAATATCTTCTTCAGACTCTCTTCCATCAATAGTTGTATGAACCTCTTCATGTAAATTTAAAGGTTCACCTTGTTCAAAATTAGAAGAGAAGATATGCTCAAAAGTGTTGTCAACGCCTGAACCAAGATTGTCAACGTTTGGGTTATCAACGCCTGAAATGTTGTTGTCAACGTTTGAGCCATCAACGCCTGAATTTGTCCTGTCAGCGCCAGATTTTCCTTTGTCAGCGCCTGAAGGACCATGCATGTTGTTAACTGGTGGTACTTGGGGACCACCATTTTCCTTTCTAGCAGCAGCAGCAGCAAAAGCATATGTCCATATGGGAATTGTGACATACTCTTTTATGGGAGATGACTTGTCTGCTTGTGATCCAACCTCTTCATTAATCTGTGTACCTGAAACATCAACAACTGGTTCTTCCACAACATTTGAAGTTACCTTCACAATGTCTAGATTAGTAACAGGCATATAATTCAAAGTCCTAGATAGAGGTTCCAAGTCAAACAACCAATTTGGACCACTTTCAGGATCACTAGGTTTACTCTCTAAAAACCTAACATGTACTCTCTCAAGTATACGTTTTTCCTTCTTAAGGTAAACCCTATATCCCTTGCTCTGCACTGAATAACCCATGAAGTAGCCCTCATCACCTTTAGCACTAAATTTACCTAGGGCATCACTAGTATCTAAGACAACTACATGACAGCCAAAAGGTTTAAGAAAACCAATATTAGGTTTGTTAGCCTCAAAATATTGAGTCAAACAAGAATGCTCGGTCATAGGTTATTATTGTAACATTATTTAGAACGTTGTAATAGGTAGTTAATTAGTCGTGGTTTACGGGCTTGGATTTAAACTAATTAAAGTCCAAAAGACAAGCCGGTCCAATATATAGCCCATTTAAGCCCGCATGTGGGTGGACTATATATACTACCCTCCTAGCATGTTAGGAGGGTTGGTGGTTCATTTTTCTCATTCCTTAATCTAATATTCTTAAGTTAATCCTCTCCTCCTCTCTACTTTCTCTCACTACTTTCTCTCTCTAGGAATTCATCTCTTCTTCATCTCATATCTATTTTTCTTTCTTTCTTCATTGATTAATCATCACAAATATATGGGACAACAATTGGTATCAATCGCCATGGGGTAGATTTGTGATTCGTTGTTGATATTAGTTAATTCGAATGATTTAATCCATAAATCATCTCGGATTCAAATTTTTTTTGTGTTTTTCGTGCTCTACTTCTTCATCTACATCTTTTACATAGTTGTAGTAGTGATTTGGTATATTTACTTTGGCTAAAAACACAAAATTTTTGGGTGTTTTGATCATTTTTTGGCTTAAAATCACGTATTGGTTGAGTTTTGTCCGAGAAAAGTGGGATATATTCCGATCAGTGCAATCGGAAAAGGGATTAGTGATTCCGATTACTCAAATCGGAAAAGGGTTTAATCATTCCGATTTGGTATTCCGACAAGGTCTTTCCGATCATCATTCCGATTTGGTATTCCGACAAGGTCTTTCCGATCATCATTCTGATTTGATATTCCGACAAGGCCGTTTCGATCATCATTCCGATTAGACATTCCGACGAAGGGATTCCGATTAGACATTCCGATCAGACATTCCGATTAGACATTCCGATTGGACATTCCGATTAGACATTCCGACGAAGTGATTCCGATGACATGTTTTGCTAATTTTTGTTTGAGTATTTTTTAGACTTAGCCACCATCTAGACTAGTTTCGTAATATCGTTTACACGAAGATAAAAAAAAAAAAAGAGTTAAAATTTTTCCGTCAAGTAAATTCAAATTTTTTCCATACTAGTTTTAGGACATTTCTAGCTCAATTTCAAAATTTGGCGATACAAAATTTTTTGGTCTACCGTTTTTGTCGGACTGGAGAATTTATTGTCGGCCTGGAGAAAAATTGCAATTTTCAGAATTTAAACCACAACAATCACAACAAATCTACTTAAGATCCATATTCACTTCATCATTTCAGATAATATTGAGATGGATTCTACTGCCGAATATCGTGTGACGAACAACAACATAATGGTGGCGGGTAACAAAGAGAGACCACCAATGCTTGTATCTGGTCGGTATGCTCAATGGCAATCACGTTTCATACGATATCTTGATACAAGACCTAATGGTGATGCCTTGAGGAAATGTATTACTCATGGACCATATATATTTAAGAAGATCTCAGTTCCTCCAAGAGCAGCCACAGATACTACTGATCCAATACCTGCAAGTGAACGTGATGAAACAAGAGCTGATCTCACACCTGAAAATTGTGCTTGGCATGATGCGGAGAAGGAAGCCATCTATATGGTTTTAAGTGGGACTGGAGATGATATTTACTCCACGGTTGATGCATGCCCGACAGCACATGAAATGTGGACTGCTATTGAACGCTTGCAACAAGGAGAATCACTCAACAAACAAGATGTCAAAACAAACTTGTTTTGGAATTTTGGCAAATTTACTTCAAGGGATGGAGAATCGATTGACTCTTACTACTCCAGGTTTTATAAGATGATGAATGACATGACAAGAAATAATCTGCAAGTCTCCACCATGCAAGTCAATGTCCAATTTCTTCAACAACTTCAACCCGAGTGGACACGGTTCGTCACTTTGGTGAAACAACAAGAAAAGTTAGACGAGGTCTCATATCATTGACTCTTTGACATCTTGAAGCAATTTCAGAATGAAGAAATTGAAATTCGAGCTGAACGTGTTGCCAAGACGGCTAATCCACTTGCTTTAGTGACTACCACTCAACATGTTCAAGATCCTCACTCTCGTGCTCCTAAGCCATACCCCAATACATCATCTTCACCATGATATTCCACATCATCTAAGTCTTCATCTTCCACAAAATCTCGAGGTAAAGCGCCAAGAGCACCATCCATCTGAAGAAGATAGTGATGAAGACCAAGCTCAAAAGAACCGAGAGATGAAACAACAAATTGCTTACATAATGAAGACTTACAAGAAAATCTACAAACCCACCAACAACAATCTTCGCACATCATCTAACACAAAGAACCGATATGTTGAGAGTCCTCCAAGGTATGACACACGTCGACGTGGTGAAAGTCCTTCTAGGTATGATCGACATAATCCAACGCATGTTGAGGGTTCTGCAAGATATGATCGACAAACTGCCAAGTATGATACTCAGAGGATTGCTGCTGCTACTGGGAATAGGGAAACGGTTGGAAGTCAAGTGGTTCAGCAGAGTGGGATTCAATGTTTTAATTGCCAAGGTTATGGGCATTTGGCAAAGGAATGCAGGAAGCCGAAAAGGGTTAGAGACTCCAGCTATCACAAGGAAAAGATGTTGCTATGCAAAAAGATGGAAGCAGGGGTTAAATTGTCAGCTGGGGAAGGAGCAATGCTTGATGATACTGATGATGAAGATTCTGATCAAGAGCTCGATGCACATTACTCGTACATGGCAAAGGTTGAAGAAGTTCTCAAAGTCACTGAAGATGACAATGGCCCTATCTTTGACACTGAGCCAATCGATAAGGTACACACTACTGATGAATATAATGTGTTTGGTTATATTCCTGAGCATAGTGATCTACCCAATGCCATTAATGACACATGTATGATGGAAACGGTTGATAGCAATACCGCACCTGATTCATCAGACATGTGCAATAATGAGTCTGAGGATGATCAACATGCAAATGAATATGATGAAGAGGAACGTATTGTGCTTGCTAATTTAATTGCTACTTTACAAAAAGATGTCACTGAAAATAAAAAGATTCAAAAGCAATTAAAGAAGGCAAACGCTACGCTCACTCAAAGTTTTGAAGAATGTAAAGCTGCTCTTATCAAATCTACTGAGATGACTGAAAGCTATAGAGATGAGCTCCTTCAGAAAACCAAAGAGCTTGAGGGGTACAAGGGAAGTGCGTTAAAAAATCAAAAGGACGATTTTGAAAACAAATATAATACAACTCTTGAGTTATTAGCTAAAGAGAAGCGTCAATATAATGTTTTCTTAATGGATGAACATCAAAAAACGTACCTTGCCAATACCAAAGTTAATGAACTTGAACAAAAGCTCTTTATGACCACTACTGATTCTGCTAAAATTCTAGAGGATAAGAAACAAGAGGTAGATGCGTTAAAACAAGACTTCAAAAGTAGATATGATAAAGAAACCGAAAAAGTTACGAAACTAGAAGCACAAGTCGACTTTTTGAAGAACGTTGTTTATAAAACGCATGATTCTATTCAATCCGTAAGAATGCTAGAACCTCCATCGATGCTTAAGGGTCAAGCTAGCTTTGCAAGTCCTGAGTACCTTGCCAAAGCTCAAGCTGCGAACCCGCATCTTTATCTTGATGAGACTGAAAGGACAGATCTTGATTGCATGCCAGTTAGTGCCAATAGTGAAGAGACTGCCCTTTGGGACGATGATAGTCAACCACTTGTTAATAAGGAGTTTGTGAAACCATATAATTATGCTTATGAGAATAGTCTTTATGGCCTTTTCAATAAACAAACTCAGAAAACTCGTGAGGAAGTGTTCCTTGAATGCAAACAAAAGAGAATTCAATGGAAGAAAGCATTTGCCCCTAAGAAATCTAATGTTTACAAATACATAAACTACCTCCCTCTAGATGAATCTAAAAGCAAGAGTAGGAAAACATTAGGTATTCTTAAACACCACATAGATAATGTTAAATCTATTGTTGAAAGAGACTGGGCAAAACGTGAAAATGCTGAGTGGACACGTCCGATTCCTCAAGATATTACCTTGCTTGTCAAAGAACTCTTAATTCCAAACACGCCGTTGATTAAAGAAACTGTTCTTCAACTTGAGGAGTTCATTCGGACTGAAATGTTTGATGATTTAAAATATGTTGAATCTATTGAGAAACACATTGATGATCTTCAAATGGAGAAGTTTGATTTCTCAGATGAATATGATTTACTCTTGCAAGAATGCGTTTCTAAAGATGTTATGTGTGCTTATTTTACATCTTGTGCTGATATTGATGAATATTCTGAAGTTGCATGCCAATATCTTGATAAGATCAAAGAATGTGAACGTCTTGAAATTGAGCTTTCGAAACGTAAAGAAAATGTTGACAAAAAGGCTTTTGAGTTACTTCAACACAAAACTGATTTCCTTCAAAAACATTGTCATTCACTTGAACTTGCTTTGCAAAAAGACGTTGGTCGTTTTCCACATGATAATAAATTGCAAGAAAAACTTTCCCAAACATTTCGAGAAATGAATGAACAGAATTTGGAAATTAAAGGGTTGAAACCTCAATTACAAGACAGGGACAGAGCGATAGCAGAGTTGCAGAAACTCGTTGCTAAAATGGGTGGGAAAATTGTGGAACCTAGCATTAAGAAAAATGTTGTTAGACAACCCAATGCCTCTAAAGAGAATAGATCCTCTATCTTGGGAAAACCATCTGCTTTATCTAATTCCTCGTTTGTAAAACCTGTGTTTGCCCCCAAGATGGATGGAAAGGAAAGGTTACCACAAGCTCAACCCATAAGGAATTCTATAGCACCAAGCGTTAAGAACAATAATGTGATTAAACCAGGGATGTATAGAATGACCACTAAGCCCACAAACAAAGTTATTCAATCACCTCAGACTTCTAGAAACACTAATATTCGTGTGTCTTCTACCACAGGAATAGTCTCCACTACTAGTGTTAGCCGGCCTCAGCTTAAGAGCACTCAAGTGAATGATAAGGTCTGGAAACACAAGAATCAAGGGAAGATGAAGGAAGTAGAAGCACACCCTAGGAATTTGAATGTTTTTAAGAATAAAAAGTATGTAATCGCATGTAATAACGATATGAATGATGTGAATGATTTGAATGCTATGAATGTGAAATTTGTTTGTGTCAGATGTGGCAAGTGCGCTAATGCCAATCATTCTATGTGTGCTATGAATAATGTCAAAGGCGTAGAAACTAGAACTAAGAAGCAAACTGTAATGCCTAGTAGTACTAGTAAACCCAAACGCAAGATGAACCATTCTGGTGCCACCCCCACTAAGAAAAGTAATGCATCAGACTCCACCACTAAGAATCCTAGAAGCAAAATTAAGGAATTATATGAGTCTGCCAGTAAGTCTTGGAAATGATGGTTTGCTAATCAATGTCCTCCCGGATATAAATGGATGCCTAAAGTTAGGACAGAAAATGTGAAAAGGAGTGTTAGTTTTCCTTTAAATGTTGATAAGGACACTAATGATTCTACTATCACAACTACTGTGGTATCCAATTTAGCAAATGCTCCATCGTGTTCTAACTCTTCTGCAGGTGATACAAATAATTATCTTCATACTGGACTCCGGATGCACGAAGCACATGACGGGGAATCTCAAGCTTCTAATTAACTTCGTGGAGAAGTTCCTGGGTACGGTCCGATTCGGAAATGATCAATTTGCACCGATCCTAGGATATGGAGATTTGGTTCAGGGGAATATCACGATTAAACGGGTATACTACATCGAAGGGCTAAATCACAATCTTTTCTCGGTTGGTCAATTCTGTGATGCGGATTTGGAGGTTGCTTTCAGAAAGAAGACATGTTTTGTTCGTGATTATGATGGGAATGATTTACATACCGGTACACGGGGTACTGATCTTTACACAATTTCACTACAAGACACAACTTCATCAACTCCAATTTGCTTCATGGCTAAAGCTTCATAGACTCAAGCATGGTTATGGCATCAACGACTTTCTCATCTCAACTTTGATACCATTAACTTGCTTTCCAAGAAAGATATTGTGAGAGGCCTTCCAAGTTTGAAATTCATCAAAGATCATCTTTGTTCTTCTTGTGAACTTTGTAAAGCTAAACGAAGTAGCTTCAAAACAAAGACCACACCAAGCTCTAAAGGACGGTTAGATCTTCTTCACATGGATCTGTGTGGTCCCATGCGTGTTCAGAGTATCAATGGAAAGAAATATATTCTGGTAATTATCGATGATTACTCAAGGTACACATGGACTCACTTCTTGAGGTCCAAGGATGAAACACCTGAAGTTCTCATCAGCTTCCTTAAATTGATACAACGTGGTCTTCAGGCTCAAGTTAAAGTGGTTCGAACTGACAAAGGTACAGAATTTCTGAATTCAACACTGAGGAAGTATTTTGAAGCCGAAGGGATTGAACATGAAACATCTATTGCTCGAACACCCGAACAAAACGGTGTTGTTGAAAGACGAAACCGTACTTTAGTTGAGGTTGCTCGAACATTACTATCCGCTTCAAAACTTCCACTGTACTTTTGGGCCGAAGCCGTGTCTACCGCATGCTACACACAAAACCGCTCCTTAATTATCCCAAGACACGAAAAGACACCATATCACATAATTCATGATCGAAAACCTTCACTCAAACACCTTCATGTTTTTGGATGTACATGTTACATCATTCGAGATGGTGAAAATTTAGATAAGATGAAAGAAAAAGGTGATGCATGTATTCTTGTGGGATATGTACATCAGTCTAAGGGATATAGAGTGTACAACAATAGAACAAAATTGATTGTCGAGACTATTCACATTCGATTTGATGAATTGCAAGAGATGGCACTTGAACAAAACAGTTTAAGTCCCGACCCACAACGACAAACGACTTCCGTTCATAACCGCACAGAACTCGAAGCTCAAGACCACAGCAATGAACCGTCAAGTTCAACGCTGGTTCCAGAAAATGTTCCTAGAGCTGATATGACAGTCGACACGACAATTGAAGAGTTGGAAATGTTATATGGACCAATGTATGATGAATATTTCACGGGGGAGAAACAAGTTGTATCGAAGTCTTCCGCTGACACTCATGATAAGACTGATGATACCGATCATCGTCAACAACTGGATACAACCTCATCTACTTCAACACGGGTTGCTGCAGATTTACATCCTCAGAATATCACTTCAACAATCGATCCTACAACATCCACAACTACTGTCATTGCTCCAGAGAACACAAATCAAGCAGACAATGCATTATCTGACGAAGACGAATTTATCAACCCATTCGGTACACCGGTACACGAAACTGGAGAGTCTTCTACTCGCCATGTTGATCCGTCAAATATGCATACTTTCTATCAACGACATCCTTCAACACATCATTGGACCCGAGATCATCCCTTGGTTCATATCATTGGAAACCCTTCACAGCCCGTTCGCACAAGACGACAGCTTAACACCGATGCCGATGTTTGTATGTTCGCACTCGCCGTGAGTCCAGCTGAACCGAAAAACATCAAAGAAGCATTAGCCGATCATGCTTGGATTGAATCGATGACGGATGAACTTCAACAATTTGAAAGACTTAAAGTCTGGGAACTTGTTGACAGACCATACGATGTAACACCATTAAATCTTCGATGGATCTGGAAAAACAAGATGGATGAAGAGAACACGATCATCAAGAATAAATCTAGGCTAGTGGCTAAAGGGTATGGACAGAAAGAGGGTATTGATTTTGAAGAATCATTTGCACTAGAAGCTCGAATGGAAGCGGTCAGGATTTTCCTTGCTTATGTTGCACATAAGGGATTCATCGTTTATCAAATGGACGTAAAGACGGCGTTTCTTAACGGTCCTTTGAAGGAAGAAGTTTATGTCACGCAGCCGGAAGGATTCATCAATCCTCGTTATCCTGACAAGGTGTATCGTCTCCACAAAGCACTATATGGACTCAAGCAAGCTCCACGGGCGTGGTACGACGAGCTCTCGAAATTTCTGGTCTCCAAAGGTTTCTCAAAAGGTTCCATTGATTTAACTTTGTTCACTTATAAATATGGGGATGACATTTTGCTTGTGCAAATTTATGTTGATGACATTATTTTCGGGTCTACAAACCCAAAACTTTCAAAATGGTTTGAAAAAGTAATGCACAGCAGATTTGAAATGTCTATGATGGGCGAACTAAAATTCTTTCTAGGAATTCAAGTTCACCAATCCCCAAGTGGTATCTTCATTAACCAAGCTAAGTATTGTCAAGAGATAATCAAAAAGCATGGTATGACATCATGTGACCCCGTTGGGACACCTTTATCCACCACATCCCTAGATGCTGATTTGGAGGGATTACCCATAGATCAAACGAGATATCGTTCCATGATCGGGTCCCTCATGTACTTGACAGCGAGCAGACCTGATATACATCATGCTACATGTTATTGTGCATGATATCAAGCACGACCCACTGAAAAGCACCTCAAGGAGGTTAAACGGATCTTTCGGTACCTTAAGAATACCATTCACATGGGACTCTGGTATCCGAGGGAAACCGGTTTCTTTCTAACGGCCTATTCAGATTCTGATCATGCAGGGTGTCTTGATACACATAAAAGTACTTCTGGTGGTGCATAATTTTTAGGTCAAGACAAGCTTGTGAGATGGTTTTCCAAGAAGCAGGATTGCACGTCACTTTCATCAGCCGAAGCGGAGTATGTGTCTCTATCTGCGTGTTGTGCTCAAGTTCTTTGGATGAGAACACAACTCACGGATTATGGCTTCCATTTTGATAAAGTACCTATGTACTGTGACTCAAAGTCGGCCATAGCCATCTCCTGCAATCCGGTTCAGCATTCCCGCACGAAACACATCGATGTCAGATATCACTTCATTAAGGAACAAGTTGAAAGAGGTATTGTTGAATTATACTTTGTTGGAACTGATTACCAATTAGCTGACTTGTTTACAAAAGCTCTTTCGAAAGAGAGGTTTGCGTATCTAGTTAGGCAAATTGGTATGAGATGTTTGACTCCAGCAGAACTGGAGGTTCTGGCAAAGAAGCCTGCTTGATTCATCTATCAAACCTCTATCTGTAAATATTAATGAAAAAAGAAAAATACAAAATTAAAAAATCTTTGAAAACCTAAAAATATTCTTCTCGACATGTCTTTCAGTGTCGATAATATGGACGCACCTAGAAATGTCGCTCAATAACGACACGGGTGTGTACATAAAGCTCGAATGAAAGTTGTAAATATTTTTCAAAACATGTCATTTCTTCTTTTAATAAAGGAAATTGTCTATTTTGGACAATATTTCCAAACAACGGGTAGAGCAATCTATCACGGGTTGAGCTTGTCACAAAACATTCAACGTTTTGAGCTCAACACAATGGCTTGTAATCACTTTTAGATTGCAACCCGGATCTAAATTCACGGGGGAGTGTACGCTTTTGTACTCTTACCCTTAGCAAAAGAAGTTAAATCTTCTTACACTTGAGTGGATTCGTCAAGACATTCAAAGTCTATGAACTCAAGTTTATGCTTTAGAAAAACCTATTCGTCAAAAAGAATTGATTTTTTAAAAAGCGTTGAACACAATTTTTTCAAGAATTTCTCAATGATATTCAAAATCTTTCAAAAATTGTGTGTTCAAAAACTCCTATCCTCAAAATTTTAATGTGGATCAAATCCTCGTAATGACAATTCCATTGGATCAATTTTTGAGGGGGAGCAATTCAACTTCATGCAAAAGATTAACACATCTTTCTCCCGAAGATTTTCAAGACTATTTTTCAAAATATATTTTAATCAAATTTGGTATCTCTAATATCAAAAGATTTTATATATTAGAGATAGGGGGAGAAAATGTGATTAATATGTGATCTTATATAAGACTCAAGCACTTTAACTCTTACCTACATGTGCGAAACACTTTCGATTATCGATGCACATGTGAAGGGGGAGCATTTCTGAAACGACAAAACTAGCAAGGTGTTAAATGTTTTTCAAACACTTTGTTAGAATTTAAAGTGGTTTTCATGGTTACGATCAAATACCCACAACATCTTTAATTCATGACGTTATTGGTGTCAAAAGGGTGGTTAGGTTTAAGTCCTATGATCCAACCAGAACCAGAGGGATCTTCCCAGGGACAATCCAATAGATGATTAGAAGTCCTTAGGAAAGATGGAGTAGAATGTGAACGTAGCTGAATGCCGACTAAGTATTGATGATAGCACTGGAACAATCACAACAAGGTGCTATTAATGATGTCTTGGTAAGCATTGAAGGGGTTGAAGAATGAAAAAGAAATGTAAGGATAAAGGGTGTAAAGAAAGAAGCCCTCCATACAACTTAGGCAGAAACCGGGTCAACTCATCATGAAGACAAACTCATCATGGACCCAGTGATGTGAAGCACAACCCTTTCCTAGCTACTCAGGCTTCTCTCAAAATAAGTTTGTTTTATTATCACGGAGATCAACATGATTTCTATTGACTTTCTCACTCCGAGATAGTTGATATTGAATAGGTGGCATCTGCTCCAGCCTCCGATCACTAAAAGTGCACAAATCGAGTCTAGAGCCAAGAGATTAATCAAATCTCGTTAGGACACACGGATGAAGATCAAGAGAGTCCTACGCTATATCCTTGCGATATTGCTAGAACACTCAGAGTTATACTACTTAGTATTCACAATGATGAGTGGAAATCCTTCCAGTGTTAACATCAAACAGCACTACGGTAGGTCATATGCAAGATTATATGTAAAACTGAAATCCAACAGTGGTTTGATTTTGAATTGATTCAAACTCGTTTCAGGTTTCTACGCAATATATTTATGGTCTTGCCAGAACATTCAGAGTGATATTCATTAATATTCACGGTGACGAATGGAAATCCTTCTAGCGTCAACATCAAACAGCGCTACGGTAGGTGACTTGTGAGATTTTTATGAATCAAACTTGTGTCAACTGGAAAGAAACAATGGTAAGATTCTTAATGAATCAAACTTGTTCCAGGAATTTGAATTGACGACTTTAATCAAGCGGATATTTATCCAATTGATTCACTCTTTATGTTCGCAGTCTTGCTTTGAGACGGTCGAGTAAAGAGAACGGCTAGTACAGCCGCGAAACCCTGTCAAGGAGATTCTTAATTGAATCTACCTGATCACAGGTACGGTATTTAATATCGTATAACGGTCTTCACCGACCGGAGGTAAAACGCTACCGATTTAGGACGAGTGTCAAAGCCATTCAGTCCGTGTCTATGTTTTGTCTCGAGAAGGTGGCGTCACGGTGTACTCAGCAAAGTCAAAGATTCACAACCACATATTCATTCCTAAAGACTTATCCAACAATTGATAGTGTGAGCATGTGGATAAAAACACAAGATCGCAAGATGGCAATGACAAGTCAAGGATGATTTGAAGATCTCAAGACTAAAAGACAAAGTCGAAAGACAACAACAAAGGCTCAAAGATCACAGCATGAAGGAACAAAACTACTGTTACATGTTCAAGACTCATTTATGACGAGATTCGTAATCTCCGTTGATCTCCAAACATCAAAAGGGTATGACCTTACATTGGGGGAGATTGTTAGCCTCAAAATATTGAGTCAAACAAGAATGCTCGGTCATAGGTTATTATTGTAACATTATTTAGAACGTTGTAATAGGTAGTTAATTAGTCGTGGTTTACGGGCTTGGATTTAAACTAATTAAAGTCCAAAAGACAAGCCCGGTCCAATATATAGCCCATTTAAGCCCGCATGTGGGTGGACTATATATACTACCCTCCTAGCATATTAGGAGGGTTGGTGGTTCATTTTTCTCATTCCTTAATCTAATATTCTCAAGTTAATCCTCTCCTCCTCTCTACTTTCTCTCACTACTTTCTCTCTCTAGGAATTCATCTCTTCTTCATCTCATATCTATTTTTCTTTCTTTCTTCATTGATTAATCATCACAAATATATGGGACAACAAGGTTTCCTTCCCCAAAGTAACTCATAAGGTGTTTTGTTCTGTATCTTATTGACCAATGCTCTATTCTGAACATAACAAGCTGTATTCACAGCCTCGGCCCAAAAAGCTATGGGAAAGTGAGCATCAGCCAACATAGTTTTGGCTGCTTCAATTAGGGTTCTATTCTTTCTCTCAGCAACCCCATTTTGCTGTGGGGTTCTGGCAACACTAAACTGCCTAGTAATCCCTTTCTTGGCACAAAAATCATCTAACAGTTTATTTCTAAACTCACCACCATTATCACTTCTAAGCATTTTAACTTCATTACCAGTCTTTTTCTCAATTTGGGTAATAAAGTCAATTAAAGTATCAGCAGTGTCACTTTTCATAGCTAAAAAGAAAGTCCAAGTAAACCTAGAAAATTCATCTGTGATGACAAAGCAATATGATTTACCATTCAAGCTTTCTATATTAGTTGGACCAAATAGGTCCATATGCAGCAAGTGAAGTGGTTTAGAACTAGAGTGCACCTGTTTAGACTTAAATGAGACCTTGTGTTGCTTGCCTTTAAGACATGCAACACAAGAGTGGTCATTATGGAAAGCCTTTTCAGGCAAACCATCAACCAAGCCAAGTCTCACAAGCCTGTTTATATTCTTAAAGTTTATGTGCCCTAGTCTTCTGTGCCATAGATTAATCTCATCAACTGAAGCTTTAGCATAAAAACATGACATATTATTATTCATCCTAATCCCATTAAGATTCACATTATAAATGTCTTTATGCCTAGGTGTTTTATAGTCAATATATTTCTCATCTGGGATTTTATAATCCTTGCTTAACACCAAGCATTCAGTATCAGTAAACAGAACTTTAATTTTGTTATCACAAACTTGTGATACACTAAAAAGGTTGTAATCAAGTTCCTTTACCAGAAACACGTTTTCAAAACGTAAGTTCTTGGTGAGAAGAGTTCCTTTGCCTGTGATAGTTCCATATCCGCCTCCAAAGTAAACCTTATCACCATCCTTAATGGGTGTAAAGTTAGTTAAATAATCTTCCTTCCTTGTCATGTGCCTGGAGCATCCACTATCCCAATATCCATAATCATTGACCGGTTTTTGAATGCCCTGCACATAAAGAAAACAAGTTAGTTTTCTTTGGGAACCCAAGCCTGAGCAGACTTGGATTCATCTGGTTGTTCAACAAGAACAGACTTAGTTCTCATAACAACCCCTTGTTCATCCCTCTTTGGATGAAATACCCAGTTAACCCCAATTGGTTTTGTAATGACCTTTGAAATATAATTGAATCTGTTGCAGGTCATAGAAATCCTATTAGAATTAGGGTTTTGATCTTGCTTAGGTCTCCATGTCAAGCTAGAAGAAGCTTTAGACCCCTTACCCTGTGGTTGCAAATATTTAGGTCTGGCAACGTTTCTGTCAGCGTTGGATTTGGTCTTGTCAACGCTGAAATTACCCTTGTCAGCGTTGAACCTAGGGATTGCTACAGAAACCCATTGCCTATTAGACCAAGTATTGGTCTTCTGAAATGGTCTTTGTCCATGAGTGTTAGACCCTCTAGTGAAGAATGGGGCTGGTCTAACAACTTGTGGACTTTGCTCCACAAAAGTTTTGGGTCTGACAGTGTTTGACTTTTTAACATCGTTGACCTTGGAAGCGTTGACACACTTATATGCTAAATGTGAAAAGCTACCACAAGTGTAACAGGCTTTTCTAGACACAACCCTAAGTCTAGAAGAAAAGAAACCTGTTCCATCATTACTAACTTGGCTTTTAGGTGACCTAGTATTCCTATACATTTCTACATACTTAATGCTAGGTTTTATAACAGTGTTTGAACCAAGGTCAACAGTCTTGCCAGTGATTGGTTTTGTTACCTTAATAGGGTTTGACTCATTAGGACTATCACAAAGCATGCCACCCTTGACAAATAAGGTAGGGTTGGCTTTCTTCCATTCATTCAAGTCAGTCAACTTTTGCCTATACTCTTCAACTGGGTTAAGGACTCTTGGTGGAGGAATAAATTCCTCTTCTTGGAGTTCTGGTAAACCAGTCCAAGATAAGTCCTTTCTTTGGACACCATAGAAGTCCCCAGCTGGTGGTGGAACAACAGTATAGTCTTTCATCCCAATCCCAGTCATGTCCTTAGGATCCCTTTGTTTATTAACACATTCTCATAGGGTTTGTGAGGCCTTATCAAATCTCTGAATTTTAAGGTCAACATTGTCCTTATTCTTGATAGCCTCATCTAACTTAGCCTGTAATTCACCACTGACCCTTTCCATGATATTTCTAACATCATTACTAGCATTTAACTCATGTTTTAAGATATTTATTTTATCTTTTAGGTCAAATTCCATTTTCTTATACTCAGAAACTGTCTTCTCAGTTTGAGTGAGAGCAATTTGATAGTTAGACAATTTACATCTCTCAGTACTCACATCACTTAACAATCTTAAAACCTCTTTGTTAAGTTTTTCAGTATTTAAACGACAACCCTTACTACAAAAAGCATCATCGTATACCTCATTATCGGATGAAGAGGAGGAGTGTGCCATGAGAGCATATTGAACATGCTCTTCTTCTTCTATTTCAGCAACTAAAGCTTTATCCTCTTCAACATCCTTAGCCAAATAGCTCCAGTCCCATCCAATACCATCAATTTCTTGCATTGCTACCATGGCCTTAGGATCCTGAGGCTTAACAATTTGGCTTGAGGGTTTTCCAGCATCAGATCTTCTTGGAGATCTGCATTCCCTCATAAAGTGCCCCATACGATGACAATTGTAGCACTCAACCTTGGATTTGTCAAATACAGTAGTGTCCTTTGCATTAAAGGTCATCTTCTTCTTAAACCTTCTATTCCACCTGTTTGCTCTTATACTAGCAAGATCCATGATCCACTTTATATCCATCTCCTCCAAGTGCTCATCACTTATTTGCTCAAGGTCCTCATATGTAATCACTGAACCATTGGTCAAAGAAGCAATGTAAGCACACATAGTATCCAGATCCAAACCAGCAGGCTTAACTCTTGGTGAGTCAATTTTGTATGTGTCAGCGTCTGAATGTGAGTCAATTTTATAGGCGTTGACAGGACATGATCCAGCGTTGACACATGATGATCCAGTAACTGGGTGCATGTATGAGTCCTTCTGATCAAATTAACCTTCACTATGTGAGAAGAAGGTCATGTTACTATTGGTAGACTTACTTCCATGCTCCAAAAGAGTTTCATTCTCCAATAGCCTCAGTTTGTTGTAGATATCATCAAAAGTAGAACTTTTGTGAGTGTTATTGGCAAGTATAGATCTTGCCTCAATCTTCCACGCATCACCAAGGCTTTTAAGAAAAGTGGCAATAATGTCAACATCACTAACTTGTGTCCCCATGAAGGACAGCTTGCTTGTAATGTCAAGCAGTTTGCTTCTCACACTGCTAAGCTTCTCATTAGGTTGAGCCTTAAAAACAACATACTCATGCATGAGTTGCTTCTTCTTCTCTTCCTTAGTATCATCATTACCACCATATGCAACTTCAAGAGCTGCCCAAAGGTATTTTGCAGACTCATAACCTCTGTATTTGTGCTGATTCTCTTGTCCCAAAGAGAGTTTCAAAATGTTTAGGGTTTTCATATCAACCATTTTCTTTGCTATGTCTTCGGCAGACACAGCTCTACCATCATCAGGTTTTTCTTTCTTATCTGCTTCTGGACATCCAGCAACAGCTGATCTTATAGCAATGGCATCAGCAATCTTTTGAGCTTTATTGAATGTGTTTCCATATTCAATAATCTCCCAGAGAGTGTAGTCATAGATTCCCAGATATTGCTCAAAGTTGAACTTCCATAGCTCAAAGTTGTTTGCATCAAGCATGGGAATCTTGATGTTTGGTAAGGATGAGGAGGAGGTTACTTCTGGATTTGACATGATGTTTTTAGGGTTTTGTGAAAATTAGGGTTTTGGTGATTTTAGGGTTCTTGTGTTCTTTAAGATCAAAAAGTTTCTCAACAAGCTCTGATACCACTTGTTGATCCCAAACTTAGATCGATTTAGCTTTGTGTTAACGAGATTAAATCAAGTTTAACACGTAGAGAAACTTTGTTTATGTATAAAGTAATCTAAGTGTTATGCGGAATTAACACTTAAACAAGAACACACAAAGATGTAAACAAACTTTCACTTGATTGATAATAACGAACTTGCTTACAATGAAAGTGTTTAACGTATGACAAACTTATTATGAAACTTAACCTAAAGGTCTTCTTTTATAGACATAAGAAGCCTTGTACAAGAGTCTACGTATCAACTATTCTAGGTAAAGATAATTATAGAAAATACAATGTTGAACTTATCTTTACTAGAAACAATATACGCGTAGACTATACCTTCCTATCAGTGCTTGTCTTCAACCTATCAACGCTTGACTTCTTCTTGTCAACGCTTGATCTGTCAGCGTTTGTTTTCTTCCTATCAACGCTTGTTTTCCTCTTGTCAGTGCTCAAGTGGACTGGCTACATTTTATTCCCAACATGAATCTCATCAAAACGTTTTGAAAGCGAAGAATATGAATCTTGAAGCTTTAAAAATTCAACGTCAGATTCGTGACAAGTACTATCTACCACATTATCCATAGATTCAATATTATGTACAATAGAATCATTATCAACACTTTTATTCACACAGACGGAAACTATATCATGAGACATCACTTGCTTCAGAAGCTGATCATTTTGGCGTGAAACCCGTTCTATTTAAAGTAAACTGTTTTCATAAGCATCATCCATTTCATTGAAAACACGTCTAACTTCTTCTATTTCCAAAAGCAAATCTTGATCAAGATTACTAAGACAAGCTTTAACATTCTTTACAAACGGAACAAATTCGTCTCAGAACGCAGCTCTAGTGTGCTCAAAGTTCCATTCACCTTCCGTTATGGCCGAAGCCGTCGTACGTTCCAAAATGACCTTGTCAAAATCGGCTAAGTGTTGGTGTACCGCATTTAAGTTAACGGACGCCTTACTTACCGGTGGAATTAACTTCGTTAAATCCGTTTTGACAAGTGTAGGAGACGTACTAGGAGGGTTTTCATTTGACAAACTTTGGGGCACAAGAACTGTCAATTCAGCTAATTCCTTTTGTAAGCGAATGCGGGTCTTTTTAGACAATTGATCTTTGTTATACTTATCATAATCAATCGTATGGAATTTTGAAAGCATTTTGGATTGAGTTTCATCCGCAAGTGACTGTGTCTCCTCAGAACTACGAACAAAAGGTGCTTCTTTCGATTTGCCAATTAGGGTCATATCATAAAGACACGGAATATATTCCTGAGCTTGTTTTGCATAACCGGGATTAGGTGGTAAATCTTGAAGACGCTTAAGTTCGAGTTCTTTAAACGATTTAGTTAAAAGATGAACCTTTTCTGTGGAAGCGTATTGCTATAAAAGCTGTTGTTCTTTGAATTTAAGAAGTTTGGTAGCATTAATTTCCGATTAAAACTTTTTAGACTCGAGAGTTTCGAAATCCATTTTAAGTTTCTGAAAATCATTGACAACCGACTCTTTTGCTTTTAATTCATTGGAAAGATTAGCTTTTAATGATTCTATTTCTTTCAAGTGTTCAATCTTTTCAAAACGAAATTGGTCAAATTCAGAACATGTTATTTTCTCTGCTTGAGGGACCATTTCAAAAGTTTTGACCTTTTCTTTATGCAACGCAAGCTCAGTAGTTAGGGTGGAATTCGTATCTACGGACTGTCTGAGGGCCATATGCATTTGATCAATAATAGTTTAGGCACCATGACCAATTCATGTTGAGCATAAGATTCCATACCCGTCGTAGCATTTGGTTGAGGTTCACTCAAATGTGTAGGATTGGGTACCACATCATTTGAGTTACTAGTCCCCGAATGTTGTTCGAGGTTGTCATTTTCATGCCCAACTTGATGTTGGTTATCATCAATATTATTAGATGTGGTTGGTACCTCACTGACGACATCAGAACCATAGTGAGAGAGATTAGCAACGAGAACAGCTTGGGCAGAGTGAATGTCATCACAATCCGAATCATATGCGTCAAGATCATCTACTTGATAAGCTGCATTAGAAGTAGAAACGACTGCAATGCCTTCAGTATCTGCTGCCCCTGGGTCTGCAAGAAATGCTAACTCCTCTGAATCCAAAATCTTCCCCTTAGACTGAGCATCAACCAAATACATCTTCTCACGAAACCATGCATCATCCCTTCTCCTTTTCGGCTGAGTGCATTGCCTAGCCATATGACCTTGTCCTCGGCAATTGTAGCAAGTCACAACCTTTTGAGGACCAATGAGGCTTCCATTTCCATTAGCTTGAGAATTTACAGCTTGAGCATTCACATTCCTTGTAGGAGGTCCATATGAATTTTGCCTTCCCTCAATTGGTTGCACTGTTACTTGACCATCTTGAACAGTAGCTTGTTGTCGAGGATTTGAAGAGGTGCAGAGCTGATTGTTTGTTGGTGGAAATCCTCTAGTTGCAACAAGTTTTGACAAGTAGGCAGTGAGATGGTTTAGAACATCAGCTAGCGTATCATTTGGAGTAAAGACTGGTGCTTGGATTGGTGGAAGTTCATTAGAGTAGAAAGCTTGTGCTGGTTGTGCTTCTATTGGAAACTATCCTTGCTGAGGAGTATAGCCCACTGGAGAAGTGTTGGCTTGTGATGGTGATGTTTGATATGTTGATTGCTGTGAAAAAGATTGTTGATGAACACTTTGTTGAAATGCTTGCTGTGGCATCATTGGTGGTTGATAAGATGGTTGATGTGGTTGCTGATAGGTGTGTGGTGGTGGTTGCTGCAAGTATGATGGCTGTTGATAAGTATAAGCCATGTTTTGTTGAGAAGCATACATGGCAAGTGGATCATGAACTTGAGGTTTAGACAGCCGAGCCTAAATCACATGGCATTCGTGTTGTTGAAGAAAAGCTTGAAGTTGATCTACATTGGTGTTATGCAAGTCCTTTGCCAATTTAACACCCGTCACGTATTTTTTCCATTCTGAAGGAAGAGTGTTCAAATACTTGGTGTTCAATTGAAACGTAGGAATTTGCCATGCCATAAATATTTAGCTCATTCAACAATAGGGTAAATCTCATATAGTAGTCATTGAGAGTCTCCCCTGGCACATAGGCAAACTTATCAAAAGTATCATAAAGCTTACACTCTCGTTCTTGTTTAGTTAACGAGGTGCCTTGCATTAGAACCCGAATTCTATCCCATAACTCTTTGGCAACTTTATGTTTGCTGACGAGTTTGTAGACATCTGGAGGAAGGGCTTGGAGAATGATGTTTATAGCATACTTATCACATTTATCTTGAATCTTCATATCTCCAGTCAATTCACCCGTTGTGCGAGGACGAGTAGTTGTACCTTCCGTCACTGTACCATAATCTAATGGTCCATTGAGCACCGATGCCCAAATAAGATGTCCATTCTCCTTGTTCAACATATAAAGTTCCATTCGGGAAGTCCAATCCTCGTACATAGACTTCTCCAACATTGGTGGAAGATTATCCGTACCCGAGAGGATGGACTTATCCGTAAGAGATGTGTACTCCATGTCGATAAGTTAAGATTTACAAACGATGATCGAACAATGAGAGAAAGTAAATGTGCTTGTTGTCGTGTGTTGAAGTCGAGAAACTATGTTAAAATCCCCTAAATTGTCTTCTTGAGAAACCAAAAATTCCACTGCAAAATTACTCAAAGATTTCGAAAATCTTGAAAAATCTTGAAAAGTTCCAAAGATTTCGCAATGTGAAGATTCCTCAATCTAGAAATGCAAGATTTCGCAATACCTTTCAATTGCGAAAAGATTCAGAGAATTCGCAATCTTCTTCAATTACGAAAATATTCAAAGAATTCGCAATAATCAGAAAAACAATAATTTCGCAATTATTCAAACTCCAAGATTTCGCAAAAAAAATTGCAAGATTCCGCAATTGTTGAGATTTCGCAATGATTCAATTACGGAAATATGCCAAGATTCCGCAATCTGTAAGATAGAACAAATCCGCAATGTTCTGATGATTCAAATTCGCAACTCTTGAAGATTCCGCAATTCCTTGGAAGATTCAAATTCGTAATTCACTAGAATTCGCAATTAACAAGATTTCGCAACTTAGCACAATTCCGCAATGACAATTCCGCAATTAAGTGACAATTCCGCAATACTCAATATTGAAGATTTCGCAATCAGCAAAGCGGATACAAATCCGCAATTAAATAATTCCGGTGTTACTAGGAAGACCACCTGCAGTAGAGACTTTACTCATCATGATAGCATCTAAAAGTCTATTTTCCGTCTTTTTACGTTCTTCCCTATCTTGCTCTTTCTTGACTTTTGCATTTTGCTCCAACCTAAGTAAGGTTTGTTCAATCTTATGTTGACCTTGTTCCATTTTTTGTTGGTTTTGTTGGAGCCCAACCACATTCCCTTCCAATTTGTTACTTTGAGTTTCAAACTTAGTCCTTAGGTTACTAACATCATTTGCCATGTTGTTTACCTATCATCATTAGCCTTAAAATAGTTCAAAATCTCAAGTGGAAGGTCTTTGAAAATGCATTTGAATGCCCTTGATTAACATTTTGGAAATCACGATTTTGATTTTTATTTTGCACTTGACTACTAGTCCCTTGATTCTCAAAATTGGTGTTGTTACGTTTATAGTTGTTCTTGTAACCACCTTGATTGTTTCGATAATTTTTAGCATTTTGATTTGGTGCAAAACCCGGTGGAGTCAATTGATTAGAGCGGGTAACTTGACCGTTTTGGTTATAAGTTCCCATGGCCGCGTAGGCACTCGAAGTGTTACCACCGTTGGTAATGCACTCAGAGAAATCGTGAGCTCCACCATAATACATACAAGACACCTCAACCGCTTTAACCGTAGCGGGAGTGGGTTGTTCACCAACTTTAAACTCAATTAACAATCCTTTAAGCTTATCAAAAATCTTGTTTTCCAAATTTGCCTCTATTTGGCAAGCATCGATGGTTTGTGACAATGAAGACGAAGGCGAAGAAGAAGCCTTATGAACACTTGATGTGCTACGATGGCTATAGACCTTAGACCTATTCTCAATAATCACCAACGCTTCCTCGACCGTTTTACACAAAAAATTACCACCCACGGAGGCATTGAGATAATCTCGCTCATGATCGTTCAAGTCATTGTAAAACGTGTTAATTTGATGCAAGTCGGAAAAACCGTGATGAGGACACTCATGTAACATTTCCTTAAAACGATTCCAAGCCGTTGAAAAACTCTCATTATATTCTTGTGAAAACTTTGAAATCTCGTTTTTCAAATGCGTAGTCTTAGAGGGCGGGAAAAATTGGTTCACGAACTTCGAAACGAGATCCTTCCACGTCAATATAGAATTGGGTGGCTCTTTCTCTAACCAAATTTTAGCGGGCCCCGCTAAGGAATACGGAAAAAGCATCATCTTAATCGAGTCGTTCGATACGTCGTTAAACTTGCAAGTGGCGGTAAGACGATTGAATTGGCGGATATGGTTGTGAGAGTTGTCCTTCTCGTCATCACGGAATTTGTTGTTTTGAATCATGGACAACAAACCCGTCTTTACTTCAAAATTCTCCGCAAGGATAGTGGCAATCACAATAACCTCTCCATAACCCTCAGTGGGTGCTTGAAGTAACTCCATCATAGTACGATTAGCCATGGTTGCTTCTTGTTCTACGATGGGTTCGTGAATTGGAGATTTTTCACTAGAAAGGTTTTCCTTTCGGTTTCTACGTTTACGTGCACGTCTTGCTTGGTCACGAGTTTGCATAAACGTCACGTACAACGTGGGGATGAGCAAAGAAGATTCTTTTGGGTGTTTTTACTTTTTCAAAAAAAATTGGTGCTTTTGATTGTTTTTTACTTTTTTTTTTGTGATGTATTACGTAGACACAAATCTACAAATCTCTCCTCAAATCAAATCTCTCGATTAAAGGAGCCTTAAGGAATGACAACGATCACATGAAGTGAACGCCTTCGATGACTTTAGAACATTGGTGGAATACCAAAACGTTCAAGAGGCTTTAATCTTTTGAAACCAAGAAAATATATAGATACGTAGATAATACTTTAGTTGGAAACCCTCGATTAGCCCTTTTTCTCTTAACACGCACAAGCAAGCGGGGGAAACGAGGCGGCGCTAAGCACTTAAGAGCCTTTTTCCCTTAGGTCGTGAAATACAATCGCCTTATACCCACCTTATAGTTTGTGTTAATTAAAATCAAACTTCACGAAAGTAATTATCTATTTTGCCTTTTTTTCTTTGTTTGAGATTCGAATACAATGATTGAGTGATGAAATCCCAAATCAAGGTTTCGTTTTCGCACTTTTGGAGTACTTGTGAATTTATTGTGATACGTATACAATATAGTAATAATATTCACAGAAAAAACGAAAACCGATAATACGTATGATTAGAGTGCTAATCACACAATTACTATTTATGGTTAATATAAAAACAAAATTTGTTCAAATCAAAACACAACACGCCTTCCCGGCAGCGGCGCCAAAATGATAGTTGTATTTTTACACTTGTTTAGGAAAACAAGGTAATTAGGGTAAGTACGACCTTGTAATATTTGTTCGTTAAAAAAGTAGTTATCGGGTACTCGCCGCTGCATTGTGCGGGTACGATTCTAGGGGTAGTAATATGACATCGGTTCCGTCTGACCCCTACTACACCCGTAAAAAAAATGATAATTGAAAATGGGCGAAAAATTTTGTAACAGCTTCACTTGTAAGTACAAGTTCCCTACATATGTCTAACGACACAAGTAACGATCAGCCAATGTTAACCCTATTTTAGATCGAATTCTAGTCCTGAAGGAAACTAAACCACTAAAAATTTATTTAACAGCCATAAATACCTTTGATTATTCAACTGCAGGGTGAATGAAGGCAATAAGAATGCTCAGCTGACTGCATCCAAACACCTCAAAGTGCTTCTACATAACCAATCTCAATTCACTAGAAAAACTCAAGTTTACATCTCAATTCGTTTAAACACAACACCTCCATCATGGGTGCAAACTTCCATCAATCCCATATATTCTAAACTATACATAACTATTTACATTTTTCGTGAAAACTTCACCACACAAGATCAGCAAACTAAAAATAAAGCTAATCTAAGCTCGACGATCGACTCCCTCTTCCCCTCAAGTATCTACACTATCAAAAGATGTCGACTTCTCTTCAATATCAAGAAAAGCAACACTCAAGTGTGACTCTGCATTTGATTCCGGATAGACCTCATCGTCATCATCATCCTCATTCTCGTTATTACATGACACTTCTGAATCATTTTGATCTGTCAGTTTATCCAAATTGTGATCCCCTCGTAGAATTCTTACAACCTAAAGGTACACAAAACCAAATATCAGTCATCAAATTTCCTACAACACTAGATATTTATACTTTTTGTCCACTATTTTAAATAATTAGTGTTAAATATGATCATAAAAGATAAATACAATTAGTAAAATTTCAACATTAATGTAAAACAGGTAAGAAGGCTTTATCCATTGAGAGTAAACTTTGGGTAAGTTTCACCTCGTTTGATCAGTTTTGTTTTAGCAAGATATGCTGGTTTTATCCATTTCGCTTATATGTGGATGTAACCCAAATCTAGTGTTTCATTAGAAAAGGGTCGTAATCGCCACTTCAACCACAAGAAAACTTAGAGGCGTGAACAGATTTGTAGAACCTGGCTCATCGTAGGACGTCTTGTAGCTGAACGTGTGAGACAAAGTGTTGCTGCTAGACCCATTCGAACTATCTCATCTTTATGGACTTCTTTATCCAAGTCCACATCCAATATGCATGCTAGATCACCTTTTTCAAGTTTTGGTTTTGCCTGATACGCTTAGCATGATTAGTAAAACCGAAGAAATAACCTTACAACATCCATTTGATTTACAAAAATTCAAGAGTGTTCAAGATTCTTACCCACATAACCAAACTATCTTCGCCTTTAACAGGATCTGAACTGATCGGTCTTTTTCTTGTCAGAAGTTCCAAAAGAACGACTCCGAAAGAGTAAACATCCATCTTTTCACTAACTTTCCCATACATAAAATACTCAGGAGCTAGATACCCGAACGTTCCAACTACGTCACCGTGACTCAGGAATGGTAAAGTTGTGGGTCCCCATATAGCAAGCCCAAAATCTGATAGCTGCAAACAAGGTTGCAAATTCAATAAACAAATTCATGGGTCAGAATCCAGAAACAATAACTAGATAATATGGTATGATTCTAGGCAAAAACCTGTGGCTCAAATTCGTCGGAGAGAAGAATGTTGGAAGACTTGATGTCGCGATGAATAACCGGCCTCGGACATTCTTTATGCAAATAGTTTAGAGCTTCAGCAACTCCAATTGCTATATTTAATCTTATTTCCCATGACAAGACAGATTTATCCTTCGTTACACCTGCAGACCAAAAATATAGCATTACATAGTTCTAGATAAACTTACAATGAACATGAGTGTTTAGGTTTTTTAGAAAAAACTTACCATGTAAATTGTCCTCTAGGTTTCCTTTAGGCACGAGATCATAAACAGAGATCAAGTTATCATCTTCCACACATACCCCTAAAAGAGGTGTGATGTTCTTGTGTTCTAGTAAAGTCATAATGTCTATTTCTAGTATATAATCTTTCCACGCTTCTCTTGATGATTTTCTGAGTTTGACAGCCACTGTCTTTCCATCAGGTAATATTCCTTTATATACACGATGACAACCACCTTTCCCGATCATATTCTCTGCAAAGAGAAAAACTCACAACCTTTAAAAAAATTTATAACATCCTTCCTACAAAAGTTTAATTAGGCTTCTTATATGCACTACATATCAAGAAACTCATTATTACAATTTATAAGGAACCAAGTAAGAAAACAGCACAACCGTAGGAAATATTTAATCAGTTTGTAATGTATTTTGAAATGTACACTGCAAATTAAGAAACAAAATATAACACAACGAGAATATCAGACAAAACACAACTTCAAACATGCATCATTACCTGATGCAAAGTGAGAGGTTGAAGCTTTTAGCAGATCAAACCCAATCCATTGGCAGCGAGCCTGGTTAGTTTTGAGTAGAAGATTCAATATTTCAGGAACCTCATGGCTCTTAGGTGTATTGCTCTCAATAGTTGTGTTTGTAAATATGCTGCATTCGGATCTTGAATCAGAACCCGAGCTCTTTGGGCTAATATCAGTGCTCGATGAAGACGAAGGTGTCCTAGGAGTTCCTGGTGCGGAACGGTTTGGCAGATTCATGACCCACTTGACCACCGACATTTTCCTTGCTTCCATTGCTGATGGGGTCAACACACTACTGGCTCTGAGTAAAGGCCAACCCGGTCTTTGATGTGCAAAGTCTTCTATTACAACAGAAACCGAGCTTAAAGCTTTTTTTCTTAACTCAAACGGGTTTATATCTTCTTCTTTTAAGCTCTGTACGTCTTCAGAGCAGTGCCTCCCCATATCTGATGCCTCAGACTCACAAAACTCTGACTGGGTGTCTTTCAAATGTGAGTTCCCAATTAAGTAGAAACTTGGCCTTGGATCTCGCATTGACCCTTTTGGGAAAAAAAGTGAATATAGTTTTAGAAAACTAGATATCGAGATCTGGTATTTAATGCCACATATAACCTGGAGATACGGTTAAAAAGTGAAAATAATAATAACATAACACATGTTTGGTACCATGAGGATGGAGATAAATTGTAGTCACGGTAACTGACTATTTGAAAAGTGCAAGAAAAGCATTGTGCACAATGACTTCTTCCTTTTGCATGGTAACTAAATTGGAAAGTTTATTCGGTATTTCTTTAACCAAAATTGTCTTTAACCAGAATTTATATGTACTATGTATCCCCTGAAAAAGAATATCGTGGTGTAAAAATTATGGAAATACAGATAACTGTTATTGTAGCAGTCCCTCAGAATTTGGTAACAATATGGCAGATGTAAATTTGCGTGGACGATTATTCGTCTTTTAGTTTAGTTAATATTCACACTTTCCCCAACGACAACACGGAAGCCTTGGGGCATCAGCATCACAAGATTGTAACATGAACCGAACGATATACCTAACATGTTCATGATTATATATTAACTCAATCAAGTGATGTACCTGAAAGTTGGCCATTAGAGAACCTCTTAAAAACAACTTTCCCGTTATGGAGAGCCAATACTTCGGTTGCCAGAGGCAGCTTCTTGGCACAATATTTGGCAATTGAAAGCCCACCCCTACATAAACAAAAAATCAAAACCTACCAAATAACAAGATATAAAGTAACCATGTGGATACCATTAAAGCAATAATAAGGTTTTTTCGTTTGAACTTTTTACTGAAAAAATCAAAAATTTGGGACGGAAAGTGTAGATTGTGCAAAGATCTAAGTACCCAAAAGCCTTGATCTTACTAACACCAACAATAACAGCAGCTGCAGAATAAAACTTTGCTTCTCTGACAAAAACTTTCCTTACTGAATTCCCTCTTAATACCTGCCCGGTGAGGTCCACCTGAATAACACATGTTAAATATTCAAAATTCCTACCAAAAGCAGATGCAACAGAATATCTGTATTGAGTAACAAACAACACAATTGTTCGATTCATGGCCTTTGGTGGTTTTGCGGGTCATATCCATCATTGGTGGTACCAATATCGAAATTGAAATTCCACCAAATTTCAAAAAGAAAATCTCTATGTAAATCCATGAAATTACAAATGTCCTTCAATCACATGCTATCGTTAGTACGTAATTCCAGACTTCAGGTAATTTAGGCTTAAATCTGAAATTTGGTCTAACTGTTCACCCTGAAAGAGATTTTAACGTGTGTTTCACTTGACTTTTATGTATACTCATGACAGATTGAAGTAACACCAGGGCCACCTTGGTTAACCAAGGCTTCCACGTTCGAACTCATATAATCACGAAAGAATAACCTTATTGATTTGTAACTTGAAATATTATTAACTACCTGTTTGTGATCACAAATGCCTTCATAATCAGCCAAATAATCATCCAACAAAGCCTTAAACTTGGTTACAGATTCTGTTGGAAATATTCTAAGTTAGACACTTTTTACAAAAGATCCAAATAGTACTAATTAACAGAAATCGCATCAAATGAAATGCAAGAAACCATTACCTGAATTTCGACAAACATTAATCGCAATAACACGATCACCCGAATCAGCAACTTTCACCATAGCCCAATCAAGAAGTTCCCTCCCACATTCATCAAACCGAATTCCAACCAAAACATTCTTCGTTTCGACACCATGATCATTGTTATGATTATGATCAACAGCCTCAAATGTCATTTTTTTAAATTAAAAGAAATCCCTTTTCTTTACAAAGCCTCTACAAATTCTTAAAACATTTCCAATATTATAGTAAAATTTGCAGAGCCAAAAGGAAAAAACAGTCACTAAAAACAAGCCACAAGAATTATAAAGATCTTTAAACAAAATGGGCTTTTGACTAAATTCCAAAAACTAATACAGTAATGTTAATAAAAACCCCACCACAAAAACAAATATCAAATAATATAAAAAGCATAAAACTTTATAGAAAACAACAAAAAATGAATGAAGATTTATGATGCAACTCCATCTTTTAATAACAATTTGATGAAGTTGCGCCAAAATCAAATCAAACCACCTACTCCAACTATCAAATTATTTATTAAACAAAATCAAACCTTTATTATAATAATAAACCAAATGATGAAATAAAAAATGGGTTTTTTTATTTTTAGTGATTAAAAAAATGAAGAAAGCGTCGGCAGAAGAAGAAGAAGAAGAAGATGATGTGAATAATATTTCCCGCGAAAAATGGTGAGATCGGTTAAATAATTATTATCACCAGTTTCATCATGGCATTAATTTTTTAGAGGTGACGAAATATGTATCTATAAAAATTAAAAAAAAAAGTAAAAAAAAAAGATTTTTTTTTTAATCCGTTAAAAGTTGATGTCCGTTATTGACTAACGACCGGCAATAGTCTTTCCAAAACTCTATATCTGAATCATTACATTAACTTTTTTTTTTAATTAATTTTTTTATTATATTTACTGGCTGCCCTATTTTTGCACTTTTGTTCTATCAATAAAATAATAGTGTCGCGTATGATGTTATGGTATATTAGATGAGTTTTTCGGTTCGGTTTTTGGGTTATTCGGTTAAAAGAATTATGAGTTAACTCGAAAATTGAACCGAAATGAACTAAATTTCAACTAATTGAACTAAAAATTGAATTTAAATTCAGTTTGATTTTCGAGTTTACTCAAATTATTTGAATTTTTCAAAAAAAAAATACACAATTATAGAAATATTTAGAAAAAAAATTATTTCAAATATAAATATTGTATTTTTATAGTAATAACATTAAATTTTAATAATTATTTTATATATACAAATACATATAAAAATATATATATTTGTATAATTTTAATTTTCGGGTCTAATTGTCAAACCAGTATCCAACCAAAAAATTAAAATTGTAGTTCGGTTTGATTCGGTTATAACTCACAACCCGTATTCAATTTTCGATTTGATTCTAATTCGGTTTGATTGAGTTTGATTTTCAATTTTCATAAATCAAACCCAAACAATGAACGACCTATGTTATATTATTTATTTTTGTGATACGTTTACAAGTTGTTAAGACTTAAGAATAAAGTTTTCAAGTTGGCAATTTTTGTGATACTGTATATATATACATCTACATCTATATTTATATCTATATTTATATAATATCTATGAAGCGTGTATATACACATCCTAACTCCAAACATAACTTCAAACCAAAAATTAAGATAATCTATACTATTTATAAATGTTGTGTATACAAATCTTAACTCCAAACCTAAATTCAAAACAAAAATTAAGATAAACATATTAATAATTTAACTATTAGATCATTTTTAATCCAAACCTAACTTTAAATCTTAATCATCTATTTCTTTTATAACAACTTTTTAACAACTTATTAAAAAATCATTTTTATTTTTAAATTTAAATATAAATTTTAACTCAATTATTTTTTTCAAAATTTAATTTCAATATATTTTTTAAAATTTTGTTCTCTTTAATTCAAAATCCAATTTGATATATCTATAAATTTTTTGTTGTTTTTCATTAAATCGATTACTAAAAGATAGTAATTTATTACCTATCACTATATTGCGCAGATACCGTACTAGTATATAGATATTCATTCAAATAAATGGTACTTATGGTCAAAAAAACGTAGAGTACTATTCGATGCACTTTTGATTTTGGAATCAACTTTTTTGCTAGGTTCATTTATTTGACCATACTTTCAACTCAAGCGTATATTTGCTTCGATATCAAATTTAAAAATTCGACATGTGTGTGGTGATACACATGTTATCTTCACCCGAACGTGATTCTAGAATATGTGTTGTAAGATTTTACATTCTAAAGGAGAAGTAAAATTAAACAAATCATAAGACGACTTTGTAAAATCGTAGCATAATTACATCCTTAATTCGAGGACAACTTATTTTTAAGAAGGGAAGAATTGTAAAACTCATATTTAAAATCCTCGAATATTAAATGCACGTAATCTCAGTTTTAACCTTAATTAAACGTTAACAGTAAATACGCTGTCTCAGTTTTATTTATATATTATAAATAAATAATTATTCAGAAAATAATTATTAAGTTCAGAAAAACATTACGTATGTATTACATAATTATTACTACACGTAAAAGAGTTACGTTTCAGAAAATTTAAAAACACGAGAAACAAATACGAGGATATATGAATAAAATTTAATGTCGAAAAACAAAATGAAAAGCTATGTATTATAAAGGGACCCGGTTTTTATGTACTAAACAAGAAGAAAAGTGGGATTTGAGACCGGCCCATACAAAACATAAAACACAGGGAAACAAAGTGTACTACCCTTTCATTTTTCACGTATCAAACAAAAGAAATTAGGGTTCCATTCCGCTGTTGTGGCCGCCGGGTTTAGAACAAAAGAAAAGGATTCGAGCCTTGTTTTTATTCAAGAAAATTGTGTATGTTCATTATTTCCTATCAAACTCGTGTATGTGCATCCTCCCTCTTTTATTTCTGTTTTATATCACGAAATCAATATGTTATTGATCTAAACAAATGGGTTTTAATTGGTAAACATGAATTAATAATAAACATGTCAGGTTGTGTGGTTGCACCAAAACCGAGACATAGTAATGTCTCGGTGGTGTTTGTTTAAGCAGGCCGACGTGGTGTTTTTCTTTGGCCCAGCCGTGAGCAAAACCAACCCCTAACAGGGGTATGTAATTAAGGGTGCCGGGAATGATAAATGGCATAAAGCGAATGTAGCAGCAGACTATGACACTAATATTCAGTATCACCCAGGTAAAGCGGATGTAGTAGCAGATGCCCTTAGTAGAAAGTCAGGAATGATAAATGGCATAAAGGTTCAGGAGGAGATTATACGAGACTTAGAGCGGTATGATATTGAGGTTTTAGTACGCGGACAGAGAGGCTATTGGGATAGTCTGAGAGTGGAACCAGATTTACTCTCTCGGATTAAAGTTGCACAGAAGGATGATGGTGAAATCTGGCCGATTGTCCAGAATATTGACCAGCAGACTGAATTTCGTATCGATGGGGATGGTATTGTATGGTAGGGTACCCAACTTTGCGTTCCAGAAGACCCTACTCTCAGAGAAGCCTTAATGATTGAGGCTCACATCTCTCCGTTTTCTATCCATCCAGGTTCTAATTAAGATGTACCACGATCTTAAGATAGAGCATCAGCGTACTAGTGGCCTACTTCAACCATTAGATATTCCAATGTGGAAATGAGACAAGGTCTCTATGGATTTTGTCACCGGGTTACCTCAGACTCAGAGGAGACATGATGCAATATGGGTCATTGTAGACCGTTTGACCAAATCAGCATACTCCATCCCTATCCGTAAAGATTTCGCAGTCAGTAAATTAGCGGATCTATTCACAAAGGAAATTGTACGATTACACGGTACACCTTCGGAAATTATATCAGATAGGGATCCACGATTCACTTCTCACTTCTTGGGAGGTCTGCATAAAGCTTGGGGAACCAGGCTCAAGCTCAGCACAACTTTCCATCCGCAGACGGACGGTCAATAAGAGCGTACCATCCAGACCCTGAGAGACATGCTACGCGCCTGTGCATTAGAATGGAAAGGTAATTTGGATGATTATATCTGCTTTGTCGAGTTTGCCTACAACAACAGTTGGCATGCTAGTATCAAGTGTGCTCCGTTTGAGATGTTATACGGCAGGAAATGTCGTGCTTCGATTTTTTGGGATCAGGTTGGAGAACGTTTGATTGAGGGACCGAAATTAATAGAGCTGACCAATGAAAAGGTCTCCATTGCCAGGGCAAAGCTGCAAGAAGCGCGTACTCGACAGAAGAGTTACCCCGACAAGCATCACAAAGATCTATCATTTCAGACTAGGGATCGAGTGTTCCTCAAAGTATCACCAGCACGCGGAGTAAGACGTTTTGGCCTCAAGGGCAAGCTCAGCCCTCGCTACATCGGACCGTTCGAAATTCTCGAACGTGTCGGAGAAGTATCCTATCGGTTGGCGTTACCGCCTCAGCTTTCACACTTTCATAACGTGTTCCATGTATCACTACTCAGAGGGTACAACTATCATGAGCTTCACAAAGTTAATTATCCACTCGATCAGATTCGGGAGGACCTATCTTATATTGAAGAACCCGAAGCAGTCTTAGATCGCCAGGATCGAGTTATGAGAAGGAAGACTATTCCTTTCGTCAAGATCCGTTGGAGGAACCATTCCGAGCGGGAGGCCACTTGGGAAACGGAGGAGTCTATACGGACTTCTTATCCTCACTTCCAGTTATGATTCGGGTATGTCTTTCAGTTACACGTCTTTCAGCTTATATGTCTTTCAGCTTCCATGTCCTTTCAGTTTATGTGTCTTTCAGCTTATATAAACTTCATCAGCTTAAATTACCTTTAATTCGAGGACGAATTTTCTTTTTAGAGAGGGATAATTATAAAACAACAGCATAATCACATTCATAATTAGAGGACAAATTATTTTTTTAGAGGGGAAGAATTGTAAAACCCGTATTTAAAATCCTCGAATATTAAATACGCGTAATCTCAGCTTTAACCTAATTGAACGTTAACAGTAAATACGCAGTCTCAGTTTTATTTATATATTATAAATAAATAATTATTCAGAATATAATTATTAACTTCAGAAAAACATTGCGTATGTATTACGTAATTATTACTACACGAAAAATAGTTTTACGTTTCAAAAAATTTAAAAACACGAGAAAAAATATGAGGATACATGAATAAAATTTAATGTCGAAAAACAAAATGAAAAGCTATGTATTATAAAGGGGGCCGTTTTTTATGTACTAAACAAGAAGAAAAGTGGGCTTTAAGCCCGGCCCATACTAAACATAAAACACAGGGAAACAAAGTGTACTACCCTTTTCATTTTTCACGTATCAAACAAAAGAAATTAGGGTTTCATTCCCCTGTTCTGGCCACCGGGTTTAGAACAAAAAGAAAAAGATTCGAGCCTTGTTTTAATTCAAGAAAATTGTGTATGTTCATCATTCCCTATCAAACTCGTGTATGTGCATCCTTTCTCTTTTATTTCTTTTTTATATCACGAAATCAATATGTTATTAATCTAAACAGATGGGTTTTAATTGGTAAACATGAATTAATAATAAACATGGGGTTCGGGTTGTGTGGTTGCACCAAAATCGAGACATAGTAATATCTCGGTGGTGTTTGTTTAAGCAGGCCGGCGTGGTGTTTTTTTTGGCCCAGCCGTGAGCAAAACCAACCCCAAACAGGGGGGTATGTAATTAAGGGTGTCGGGTTTTGGTGTTGATCCATGAAACCGAGACCAAAAAGTCTTGGTGGTCTTTTCTCTGCCTAGCCGTGACCCACACAGGGGCGGCATGGGCTGTGTACAGCGACCGTAGCCAAACAAACCCCAATCGGGGTGTTAAATTATTAGGGGGGTGTTTGATTGTTTTAAAAACAGTGGGAACTACACAAAAACAGTGGGAATGATATAGAAATCAGTGGGTACTTTTAAGACATAAAATGGACAGATAAAATCTGGGATTAGCTACAGTTTAGCAACAGTATTTCTGTCGTAGTTTTATATAACAGTTTTGGGACAGATTTAGTCACAGTATTAGCGACAGTTAGCGACGGTTAGCGCCAGAAAATTCTGTCGCTAATCCAGTTTCGAATTTATTTAGTATTATGGCTTGTTTTAGTGCGACCGAGAAGGGGTATCTCGGTAGGCTCGGGTGTATATTTTAAAGGATAAAAATGAAGATTTTAATTATACCTTATTTAACCATTTTTATAAATAAAGGTTTTAATAATTCAATTAGTGAATTAAATTATAATGTTAAAACTAGTTCTTTTTATAAATTTTAAAAAGGTATAATATTATTATTTGATTTAATTCAATTTGGAAACCTTTCTAATTTTAGCAACTTTCTAGTTTTAGCAACTCTCTAATTATAGAAGATTCTATATATGGTAATATCATAATATCGGGATACACATTATACCGTAATCAGTAGTACAGGAATACATTAACCAGTAATATTATAACCATCATATTTATCAGTTTATACACAAACAGTAATACAAGAAATAACAATTAAACTAAGAACAGAAAAGATCAGTAAAATAAACAGATATCAGATAACTTATTTGCGTCCTTTATCATGTAGCTCGCGTGAAGTCATAGTAGGATTTCTACTTGTTTTTCCTTGCAGTCAGTTACTGGACACAAGGTACGAATTTCCCGTCCTTCAGTAAGGACTTTCTTCTATGCATGATTAGGATTCCCCGTCTGCAGCCAAATGTTTTCTCCAGTATATGTTTTAAGCTTATCAGTAATCATTTTAATAACTAAATAAATTGTCTGAGCTTTATATACAAGCATGACCAGTTATGTACTAGTTACGGAGGTACCGTAACCATGACACAAGAGACACCGGTATCATGACTCCTCTGTGAGGGAGTGATTTCTCGCAGCGTCCCATTTACATTAGCTTAGCCATTTTATCAGTATTATCAGTGGGGCGTATGGGTGCATCCTAGGCTATCACTTTACAGTTATCAAGTGAATGAGGTGTGTGCTCTACATCCTTCACATTGGAGTTGATCCCTCCACCCAGCACATTATTTAGAGGTCACCCCTCTACAGCATGACGAGGTCACCCCTCCATTTATTCATGTAGTAGTAGTTACAGCACATGACCTATATAAGCTCTTGACAATTAAAATACAGTAAATGCATGTTTCAGATTTAACAGTTAATAATTCAGCTTTATTATTTATAAATTAGACTCCTCATATTATACACAGGTTTCCACTATTTTACATATCAATTATAGCTTTAGTATTTGTTATCTGTTCCATTCCGGTACATTCTTATCATGCTTATTATCTGTTCACTAGGCGTTATGCTCAGCCGTAGTTTTCCTTTCATGTTCCAAACGACAGGTACACAGGAACGCTCTTAGGACTTCTAAGAGAGTACGTGCATTGGATGGGAGCTATCCAGACTCCTTTATTTTATGCACTCATACATTACTTTGGTTGTTTGGACATTGTTTCGTCATTTTTCTTTCAGTACTTAATCTTTTATATTTGAGCTTATGTTTGGATTACCGATGTTTGATTCTGATATTTCCGTTATGGTCAGTTAATATTTAATATATTGCCTTGCATGCTTTGATGACACGCCATAAATACACGTGACGGTCCACTAATCCAACTAGGGTGTTATAATTTTCTGCTTAAGATGCTGCTTCTCTTCGATTCTTTTGAAGACTTTGATAACATGTAACATTTGGTACAATGTCTTGTGGCACACCCGCAACTTGTGTAGGAGGGTTCTATTATGTTAGTCTTCGTATTAGCTAAAGAGTATGTTTAGGGTTCTTAAAATCGAGCTTAAACTTGTATTAGTCAAGTAGACTAGAATAAAGGTCGGTTGGTTGTTCCAAGCCTAACCCGACCCGTAGGAATTTGTAATAGTCGGTTCCCTCTCATCTCTATAAAAAGAGGTGAGGGGGAAGGGATTCACAACGCATTCTTTTCAATTACTAATCAAGATACGATTAGGGATTTACCTTTTGTAGTTATTTATGTCGATAATAAGTTGTGTGTTTGTGTTCTTCGGTCAATATTCTGCATCTAGTTACTAGGATTGTAAGGATCGAATCCTTACAAGTGGTATCAGAGATTCTGTTTCACGAGTCTCGCTGGTTATCTAGGATCGATCGAAGTGGGTTGCTTGTTTACCGGGTTTAGATCGACAAGGCAGCAGCTTCTAGGTTCGATTGAAAAGGGGGTCGTTGGTCTTTTTCACGAATAACAAGGATTCACTGTTCTTGTTTTCCGTCAGAGGTGTTATCAAGGAGGAAGAAGAAACGAATGGTGTTTTTTATTAAACACAAATACTACAACAGTACAAAGGGTTTATTATAAGTGGGCCAAAGATATTTTGATTTAAAATATATTGAGTTGGCTAATACTATTGGGTCAAGACTTTAAGTTTGGTTTGTTAGTTTTATTTTTATAAAACTAAGTTTAGTACTTTGTAGTTTACACAAGGGGACTTCGTAATTTATGATTGTGAGGTTTATTATATCACAAGGTTTAGCGAATTATCGAAGGGACTTTTTCGGTCTGTGATTGTGAGGTTTTATCACAAGGTTTAGCAAATCAACAAAGGGATAAAGAATGTTCAAGAATTGTCGATGTTGCAAGATTTCTTAGGTTATTATAGATCTGTTTTGCAAAATTAATAGTACGACAAGGGTTACTTCAAAAGGCGTCGGGTACTTTCTTGATTCTAGGGTTGTCGATTTGTTGGATAGGTTAATTTCCAAGGTTTAGTCGATATTTGAGTAAGAAAGGGTTTTCTGTTTAAGGGTTACTTGGCTTGATCGATTTTCTAAGATTTTTATCTTAGGGTTATATCGATAAAGCAAGGGTGTTTTACACACGGGATACTTTTCTAGATCATGGTTTTGTGTAGGTAAATTCACAAAAGATAAACGGTTAAAATAATATGACATTGAATAAGTTTGACATCGAGAAATTCGATGGGAAGAATGACTTTTGGTTATGGCATGTAAGGTTGAAAGCTTTGCTGGAACATCTAGGATTAGATGCAGCATTGAAGGAATTACCCACCACCACAATAGTGGCGTACGATAACATCATTCAGAAAAAGGCGTATAGCGCACTGATCTTGTGTTTGGATGATCCGGTCCTACGGGAGATCACCAAGGAGACGACTGCAGCGGGGATTTGGAAAAAGTTTGACTTCATACATGAAAAAGTCTTTAGCTAATCGGTTGTACTTAAAGAAAAAGTTAAATACTTTTCAAATGCATCAAGGTAGGAGCCAGTCTGAACATATTGATGAGTTTCACAAGCTTGTATGTGACTTAACAGCTATAGATACTGCTATATCAGATGAGGATCAGGCATTTTTATTACTCACATCTTTACCATCGTCTTATGATAATTTCATGGAGACTTTGCTATATGCTCGTGATACTTTGAAACTAGAAGACATGCTCGCGACACTTAATTCTAGGGAACTTCAGAAGATGACGGAAGCAAAGGGTGATGGTGGTGAAGGGTTGTATGTGATGGAGAGATCTGGTCAGACAGATATGGAGGAGGGTGCAAATAGTTCATGGTCAAAGTCACAAGGAAGGAGCGATAGACTCAGGTGTTATATATGTAAGTTTGAGGATCATTTGAAAAGATATTGTCCCAGGTATAATCACAAGAAATCTCAAAGTTTTGTCATGAATAAAGATCAGGTATCCGGTTTTGGGGTTGATGGGTATGACTGTAAAACCCGCAAGAAAATACCATTAATTTAAAACTTTTAATATTTAATTAATTCAAGACAAGAAATAACGTACATTAAATACGACATGACAAGATATAACACGAAATTAAAAATCCATGAATTTACGAACATACGAGAACACAAGTTATGACATGTAATAAGTAAACGGGCTTTGTGTTAGGCATAAGCCTTATAAGTTTACTAAAGCCCAAAGTCCATCCCGTTAAGAAAAACTAACTAAGCACTCCTAAACTCCTTATTTGTAACAAGTAGAAAAAATTAAGAAAACCCTAGAAAGGGTGTGTGTGCCGCCGGCTTTAAGGAACCAAAGGGAGGGAGGAGAGCTTTGATTTTGATCGTGAAGCCTACGTGTTGTGTTCATGTTTATTCATTCATTGATACCATCTCTTTCGGTAATATCAAAACTTTACTTTCTTATTTAATTTCAAGGAATCATCAATTAATTTAATTTAAAATGAAATGAACAGTTGAAACCCTTCTTCTTTGGTTTTGGCACAACGGAAGCTTTCTCAATCTGCAAAGCTTCTTCAATCTCTTTCTGTATTTCCACAGAAAGCATCCTAAAGATATTATCCTCACAAACACGCTCCCAAAAAGGAAATGCAACGTACTCCAGTTGTTCAAAAGAAAGATTCTTCAATTTGGCATATGTCCATCCTGTTTGATGATACCTAAGAAGCATAAAATAAAGCTCTCTTCTGTCCCTTTTTCTCTCATAAAGTACCTTGTTTGCTCTATGCTTCAAAATGATCTTGCCATCACTTTGAACTCTCAACAGAATCTCCAAACCCCATATCTTCTCTGACAAAGTCATTTCTGTATTTTCTGTAACCTTTTCTTCCCATTTGAAATACATGGCAACTACCTCAGGCATATCAAAATCAACCCGCATCTTCATCTGTTTGAGCTTTTCCTTAGCAAGCTCGTCATTATCACCATATTCCAATCTTTCTGGATCTTCTTCTAAAATATTGGACCCATGATCACTCTCTTCTTCTTCATCACCAGATTCATCCTTCTCATCATCTTCAGATTCTGATGAGAGAATCTGTGCTTCAATACTACCCTTCTTAAGCCCTTTTTTTTCTTGCTCTTGCAGTTGATGAGCAAGCATTTCATCAAACTTTGTATGGGCTGCATATTTTGGGACATCTTCTACTACTAACACAACTTTACCCTTATCCACATGATCAATAGAGGGCAAAGTAGAAGATTATATCTGAGTGGAAGGCTCCTGAATCATGAGTGGTGGTTGGAATACACCAGTCATACTTGGAATCCTGTCAGCGTCTGAAGTAGGCGTGTTAGTGTTCAAAATGCGTTTGTGAGCGATTGATAATCCACTAGCTTGTAACATCATCTCAGTGAAAGACTGCTTCATGGGAGTGATAAAAAAGGGAGTAGCTTGTTCCTTCATACCTGTCAATGCTTCAGCTATCTCCTTAGTCCCATACGAACCTTGGGACCCCTTATCACTCAGATTAGGTTCATCCTTCCCTTTGTAAGAATCATCTTCAAAGGAAAAAAACCATGGCTCTCCTTCTTCTTGAGCCAGCAGCTTCCAAAACAACTATCCTCTCCCTCAATTGATTGAGTTCAAGGCCTTGGTCAGTGACTTTTTGTACAAGTTCCACATTGGACTTTTGCAAGCGAATGCAGAAAGTCGTCAATTCTAAAACAGATAATGGTTGCAGACTGCCCTCCTCCAAAATGGGGATTTGACTCCTCAAAATGGATTCATCAGGCAAGCTTCTCTCAGCTGCATGGCTAGGACCACTAGAGTAGGCTCCAATAGTCCTTTGTCTTTTCTCCAGTCGAAAGTCAAAAGGTTCAGATGAGGAAGTGGATTGGTGAACATGTGTTTGGGGTGGTGAAGTGACTGCGTGTGAAATGGGTGTGTCAGCGGCTGAAACACGAGTGTCAACGGCTGAAGGGTCAATGTGCATAGGGTCATCTTGGTGGGGTGAAGGTGGTTGTTGTTGTGGTTTGATATGAGCAAAATCTCATATCAATTAATCAACAAATCACCCTAAAACACATGGAAAATACCTAACTTTTATGCTATAAGGCATAATTATGTGGTGTGTTTTGTGTTTGGGATTAAATAGGTAACAAGGATACATTTTCAAGCAAACAAGAAGAAATCAAGCTTATTTGTGATGAAAAAGAGAAAGAAGGATCAAAGATGACAAGTCAATTGAAGATGAAGGACCTATCTTGACAACATTCCAAAGTTGAGGGACTTAAAGTACAATTTGGACAAAGTCAAGATTCAAGTCAAACCTGGTCAACTCTAAAGTCAACCAAGTCAAAGGGCTAAAATAACTAAGAATGCAAGTTGAAGGACTGAAAATGACATTGGAATGAAGATTATAGCTTACTTTGATATTCTACCAAAGTCTAAGGGTTAAAAGTGACAAAAATGCATCAAGTTTGGACATGATCCATGTGCACTTGCTCTTAACCAATCAAAACACAAGAAAAACAAGGCACGGATCACCAGCTCACTAGCCAGCTCACTGACACATTTAATGAGCCGAATCAGCACAGTAACTTCCACTATCTTAGTTTTGAGCCAATAAAAACTTGACACTCAATAATCCCATTTATCCAACTTGGATAACGATCCGTGTGACACAAAAACAACCAACCACATCAAGACACGTGTCATCTTCTTCTTCAAACAAGCCCAGAACGGGGATTTGTCTACAATGCGTTTCATGAAAAGGTTTCAACATGAAAAGTGCTCGTTTTGGATGACGAATTCAACTACATAAGCCAATTAAGCTGAGGATCAAAGGAGAAGAAAAGCCCTTTTCATGTTCTTGAGGAGAAATTGCAATTCACCAGGAAAAAAGGACACCTGGCAATCTCTAATTGGTGGGAACACGTCACTGACACTCCACTCACTTCATCTCACCTCTATAAATAGGGCTCTAGTCTTTCATTTTGTACAAGTAGCAAAGTGTGAAAAAACACACACACCCTAGAATTTCTCTCACATTTCTGTTAATCCTTCAGTTAGTGAACTTCTCTCAAGAGTTTGACACACTCTTGAGAGTTAGTTATAGACTCAGTTAGGAAGTTGTAACATTTTTACCTTCTTCAATCAATAAAAACACAAAAAACATTCATTTCTCTTATCATTCTCATTTCACTTACTCAAATCCTTCTATTCTAGTTATTGTTTGTGATTAAATTTGATCTTAAGTGATTAATGGAGTTTGTTTGAGAGCTTTGGAAGTTACAACACGTTTTCTAGCCAAGAATAAGTCATTTCCAGTCTTTTGAAGCAGTTTGTAGCAGTTGGTTGATTTTGTTCAGAAAGAGCATTTGGAGGTGATTATATGGTGTATGGTGATGATCTTATGGCGTTTTTGTAGACTTGAGTTGGTTCAGCACCACACTCCTCCATCAAAGGAGGCCTAAGCTCACAAGTTTGCAAAATCTTGTTTTTAAATTCCACTAAATTGTTGAATGCATGCTCAATTCTAGTATAGATACAATTTGCTGCTCTGATCATGTGTTCTTGACTTATTTTAGTATAATTAGCTTGTTAGTAGTTTGTATGGTTCTAGTTTGTTTTACTTGCTTTTAGCTTTGTGTTCATGAGTCATAGGAAGTAAAGTGCACTTTGAGTTCTAGTTTGTTAGCAAGTCTGAATTTGTGCTCAAAAGTTTTCATTTTAACTCTTGAATAGGTTCTGATATAAGTCTTAGCTTGATTCATCCTTTAAATCAAAATTCCTTCATAAAAGTTCATAACAGCCTTGATCAAGAATGTTTCAATCTGTCATTTTTTTGTAAAATAAGTTGTTAAAACTTGTTGAGTTTTGCTCATTCCTCTTTAGTAGACTTTTGGTAACAAATTTGGTTAGTTTTGAGGTCAAAGTGAAGGTCAAACAGGCAATTGGCTAGAAAATAGTTTTGGGTCAAGTCTTTGTTATTTGTTCATCATAAACTAGCTATTTCAGTCTCTTGTCATTAGTTCATTTCTCAACCAAATTCAGTGAAACAAGCTCTTAATTGTGTCTAAACATCCAAAGATTACTTTTGTAAAAGGAAATTCTACAGTTTTCATAATCAAGCTAGAAATCAGCTTTTGAATAAGCACTTAGGCTAAGTCAAGTTTCTGTAATATTGGAGTGGACTGTTTTCTTGGATAGACAAATCTAATTCATAAAAGTGCTTATTTTCTTTCATATTCTTGTTTAGAAACAGGTCTTGAGTTGGTTTTGAACTTTTGAGCTTTTTTTAACTTTTGGTCAACAAAAGTCAAATAAGCTAGGTTTCAACTTAATTTCATTTTCCTGCTTATTCACTTGATCATTTTCCAAAAGAAAAGACATTCCATACTCTCATTAAGCTGTTTAACAAGATTGAGCTTAAAAATCTGAATGTGCATGTCTGGATTTTCATTTAGCTTATTCATGGCTTATTGGTTTGAGCTTATTTGAGTTTACTGTGTTTCAAGCATTTTCCTTATACAAGTCTAAGTGATTTTCAATTTTAAACATTTTGAAACTTGTTAGAGCTTAATTGGTTCGGTAATAAGCTCATACGAGCTTATTTTTTACTTGTGCCCGTTTTTGATGAATTTGTTCTTTTAATTGCATTTTGGTCCCTAAAATTTGTATCTGTTTACACTAGTGGCTAATCTTGCATTTAATTAGGGTTTACACTTTTTCAGTCCTTTATCTTTCAACTAATTGTCAAATTCAGTTAGTAGTTTGTTAGTTTGTTATAATTAGTTAGTAAGTTGTTAGAATTTACACATTTGGTCCTTTAACTTTTCAGAATTTACATTTCAAGCTTAGAACTTTCATTTACTTTACATTTTTGGCACATTACTTTCATACTTTTGCATTTTGTCCTTTTGTGAATTAATGTTTGGTAATTGCTAAGTGTTTTACGGTTACGTAGCTTAATATTTTTCACCATTTTACGTGTTGTTTTAAATAGAAATAGAATATCCAAAAAACCCTATCAACCAAAAACAATATTAAGCTTGAAATTGTTGGGACTTTCAATTGGTTAAGAATCGAGAGAAACGAACTTCAATAGACTCAATTCCAAATGGCGCCGCTGCCTGTTCTTTGACTTTACGAGAGACTATCGATTGACGGTTTGGGATCCGTTCACCTCGTGAACATTATTTTTACGTATCATAAATAAAAAACATAAAAAAATAAAAAATATAAAAATATAAAAACTAAAAAATAATAAAAACAATTCTTTTCCTAAAGAATTGATCAAAAAAAATAAAAAATTCAAAAAGCAATCTTTTTCCTAAGAGATTGCACCCAAAAATATATATTATTAGATTTCCTCGGTTTTTATGTACATATAGTATTTTCTTAAAAAACCCCAATAAATACAAAAATATTTTCTCTATATTATTATATGTAGATACGTATATGTATAAGAACAACCAATACACATATCTTCCATAAGTATTGCCAAGGCAATACACCGTGTTAGGGGGCATTCTGGTCCTTGACACGTGTATCGATCAAAATCAATAAAGCAAGAATAGATAAATACTTCCAATAGGCAATAATTCGAAGAATACAAACTACAAAGTGAATAGAAAGGAGATGTGCTATAAAATGCCATCTAAGGGTTAATAGGTACTTAAGTGCTTCGCGCCACCTAACCCCTCGTTCAGTAGTACGTATTCTAAGAAGGAAGGCTTGATTGGGGGTCTTGCACCCAAGTAGTACATACGTATATTATACTTTCTTGTGGATATTTCATATTGAATCTCGAAGAGGATAATCCCTTCTTCTTCAAAGTCGAACGAGAGCTTCTCTCTCACTCTTTGTATTGAGTTGCATGCTCACTTGCCGGCGTGCACAAATACCGATTGGTGTACAACCCCTTCCTCCGAAAAGGAAGAAAAAGAGAAAGAGTAGGAACACCACCGTCCATCAAGCCGATCCTGAGAATCGTGCTTTGATCCACACACCACAAGAAGCCATGGCAGGAGTTGACACTCGACCTTTGATGGAGCACTTGCAATCCAATGTGCAAGGATATGCCGATGCTATTAAGATACCAGATATTCCCGCAAACACATTTGAGCTAAAAAACATCCATGATTAACTTGGTTTCAAATACACCATTTTTTGGGAACAAGAATGATAATCCTCATGATCAACTTAAGAAATTTCTTGCTCTTTGCAACACCATTAAGTACAATGGAGTTCCCCATAATGCCATTAAGTTGATATTGGTACAATTTTCATTAGAGGGAAGTGCTAAGCATTGGTTAGATACAGAACCATGCGAGAGCATTACCACATGGGATGGTTTCACTAAGAAGTTTTTGAACAAGTTCTTTTCCCCATCTAAGACTACGACTTTGAGGAATTTAATTATAGGCTTTCAACAAAAACCTAGTCAAACCTTTAGTGATGCTTGGGAGGAGTTCAAGGAGTTATTAAAGAAATGCCCAAATCATGGATTCGATGAAGTTCACCAAATCAACACTTTCTATAATGGACTAAGACCTCATCACCAAGATTCACTTAATGCTTCCGCGAGAGGAAATATTCTTGCTAAATCCATTCAAGACGCTTGGGACATTATTGAGACCAAATCAATGGTGCAAACTAACACACAATTTGATGAGAGAGTACATGTCATTCAAGAAGGAGGTTCCAAACCATTTGAGACTCAACTCATTTCATCAATACAAGAATTGACTCAAGCTCAAAAAGAAAGTCAAACAATTTTGCAAAACACCCAAAAGATGCAATAAACCATGATGAATGACTTTATGAAAATATCTTTGGGCAATAATTCCACCAATGATGTGCATGCTATTACTCTTTCATGTGAGACTTGTGGAGGTCCCCATTCCTACCAACAATGTGATAAGGTGCAAGGTTATCAAGGGGAGTGTTATGCTTACCAAGAAGAACATCGAGAACATTTCAAACCCAACATCAATCCAAACAATCTTTCTTATAAATCACAAAATTATCTTGCCCCACCGGGATTCCCACCCCAACCACCCACCCAACATCAACACAATACCCCTCAATTGTTACAAAGGAACCAAGGGCCAAGACTACAATACCAAGGGAACAACTATAGACCACCAAATACCTGTCACAATCAGGGAAATACCTTTCAAGGCAACAACCAAGGATTTTACAATCAACCTCCACCTTTCCAACCCCAAGGTTTTCAAGGGAATGTGCCACATGATTATAACACCATTGAGCTTCTTCACAAAATGAATCAAGAGAATGAAAGGAGGTTCCAAGCTAATGAGAAGAGAATGAAGAAAATGCATGAGGAAACAAACAAGAAGTTTATGATGCTTTTAAATCAAAGATAACAAGGGGCTTTACCATCTAACATATAAACAAACCCGAGGGAAAATGTCAATGCTATTACAACAAGAAGTGGAAAAATGACCAATGATCCTTCACCTCCTACACCTTCTATTGCTAAGCCTACTTTGGTTCCAACATGTGATAAGCCTTCTACATCTTCAACATGTGATAAACCTTACCTACAAAACTTGGAGATGCGGGGCGCTTTTTGATCCCATGTAATTTTCTCGGGGTGGAAAATTGCATGGCATTGGCGGATCTAGGGGCAAGCATAAATCTCATGCCTTTATCGGTTTGGAAAAAACTCTCTCTTCCCGAGCTCACTCCAACTAGGATGACCTTTGAGTTAGCCAACCGTACCATAGCTTACCCGGTAGGTATTGCGGAGGATGTGTTTGTAGGTGTGGATAAGTTTACCTTTCCCGCCGACTTTGTAGTGGTTGATTATGACATGGACCCGAGAGTTCCTTTAATTGTTGGTAGACCATTTTTGAGGATGGGTCGTACTATAATAGATGTGGCGGAGGGAGAACTAATTATGAGAGTTGAGGATGAGAAAGTGGTGTTTAAGTTAGGAAAAGTGTGTAATGAGAAAGTGACTAAGAAGTCTAAAGCTTGTGAAACCATTAACATAGTTGATGTACTTGATGAGGTGTGTGATGAGCATTTCCATGACGCTTGTAAGAGTAATAGTGAAGATATGCCCCATGTTGAGACCGTGGCCTCAATTTCTCCCTCCTTAACACCTTTTGGAGAGAGTGATTTCCTATTGGAGAAATTTGAGTCCAACTTCCTTGGTAATGATGAGTCTCCTATCAATTGGGAAGAAGACATTCTCACTATCTAAAAGTTGCTCAATGAGGACCCTATTCCTTCACCCATTCCACAAGAAGTAACCAATGATGATCCATCCATAGTGAAGCCTTCGATAGAGAGTCCACCTCCACTTGAACTTAAGGACCTTCCATCCCACCTAGAGTATGCTTTCTTAGAAGGAAAAGACCAATTAACCGTGATCATTGCTAAAGATTTGAAAGAAGATGAGAAAGAGAAACTCATAGAAGTCCTTAAGAAAAATAAGCAAGCCATAGAATGGAAAATATCCGACATAAGGGGAATTGATCCACATTTTTGTACACATAAAATCCTTATGAAGGATGATTACAAACCCGCTATTCAAAGCCAAAGAAGGGTTAACCCTAAAATCCACGAGGTCATTAAGAAGGAAGTTATCAAACTCCTTGATGCGGGCATGATTTACCCCATTTTCGACTCTCCATGGGTTAGCCCGGTACATTGTGTTCCTAAGAAGGGTGGAATCACCATAGTGCCTAATGAGAACAATGAGCTTATTCCTACGAGACTTGTTACGGGTTGGAGAGTTTGTATTAATTATAGGAAGCTTAATGATGCTACTAGAAAAGATCATTTCCCATTGCCTTTTATGGACCAAATGCTTGAACGTTTAGCGGGAAATGAGTACTATTGCTTTCTAGATGGATTTTCGGGTTATTTTCAAATACCCATTGACCCTAAGGATCAAGAAAAGACCACATTCATTTGTCCCTACGGTACATTTGCTTACAAGAGAATGCCTTTGGGCTTGTGTAATGCACCGGAGACATTTCAAAGGTGTATGATGGCAATTTTCCATGATATGATTGAGCAAACTATGGAAGTTTTCATGGATAACTTCTCGGTTTTTGGAGATTCATTCACCTCTTGTCTCTCCCATTTAGAACGTATGCTAAAGAGGTGTGAAGAAACACGTCTTGTTCTTAATTGGGAGAAGTGTCATTTCATGGTTAAAGAGGGGATTGTCTTGGGACATAATATATCCAACAAAGGTTTAGAAGTGGATCGTGCTAAGATAGATGTGATTGCTAAGCTTCCCCCACCTACTACGGTGAAAGGAGTTAGGAGTTTTTTGGGTCATGCGGGGTTTTATAGACGTTTTATACAAGATTTCTCTAAGATAGCAAGACCGATGACCCACCTCTTGGAAAAAGAGGCTCCTTTCATTTTCAACCAAGAGTGTTTGGATTCTTTTGAGATACCTAAGGAGAAATTGACTAAGGCTCCCGTTTTGGTTTCTCCAAATCGGGAATTGCCTTTTAAGCTTATGTGTGACGCTAGTGATTATTCCGTGGGGGCCGTGTTAGGACAAAGAGTGAATAAGCATTTTCAACCTATACACTATGCTAGCAAAACCATGACGGGTGTAAAACTTCATTATACTACCACAGAGAAAGAGTTGCTTGCTATAGTCTATGCCTTTAAGAAATTTAGACCATATCTTGTGCTCTCCAAAACCATAGTGTATACGGATCATTCCACTCTCAAGTATCTCATGACAAAGCAAGATGCTAAGCCTAGGCTTTTGAGATGGGTTTTATTGCTCCAAGAGTTTAAGATAGAGATTCGAGATAAGAAAGGAGCCGATAATTTAGCGGCGGATCACTTGAGTAGACTTGAGCATCCTTTTCAAGGAGATTTGCCTCATAAGGAAATCAATGAATCCTTTCCATTAGAGGAGCTCATGTCTATCTCTTCTCAAGAAGATGCCACCCCTTGGTTTGCGGATATTGCAAACTATCTTGTGGGGGATGTGCTAATAGAGGGTCTCACTTCCCAACAAAAGAATAAATTTCTTAAGGAAGTGAAGTATTACTTTTGGGATGATCCTTACCTCTTTAGGCAATGTGCGGATCAAATCATTAGACGGTGTGTAGATGGGTCCGAGGCATTTAAGATTTTAGAAGCTTGTCATAAGGGACCTACGGGTGGACATTTTGGGCCCAACTATACCGCCAAGAAAGTCTTTGATTCGGGTTACTATTGGCCTTCCATATACAAAGATGCCCAAGAGATGGTGAAATTTTGTGATGTATGTCAACGACAAGGAAAAATTACTCAACGTGATGAGATGTAATAAGTGTGAAAACACTTATCCTTTTACCACTTATTTCCAATAATAACAAGACCAAAATGTGTATTTTATGTCGTAAAAGTCGGAATTATGCGTGGTTTGTGTTTTTATTGTGTTTTAGGACCAAAAGATGAAAAAGGAAGAAAACACGGGCTTTCACGGGCTTTTATCGAAGAAAACGAGAAAAGACGGAGTCAAAAGATCAAGAGTGCAAAAAGAACGGAAGTCCAAGGCCTATTCTGAAGATTTATCGAAGAAAAAGTCTAAAGACGAAAGTTTAATGTAGTCAAAGAACTCAAGTCTAATAGAAGAAGAAAATTACTAGACAAGTTCAATTTACATCGACAAATCCCGAGACGACGTCGAGAAAGACAAAGAATTTAGATCGAGTCGAGAAGAAAAGAAAGAAAGAAGGAAGCACACATGCATTCCCCACTCCCTATATATACCCTCCTAATGACACATTAGGAGGGTGTTAGTTTTTTAGCTAGTCATTTTCTTTTTTGTAGTTTTCATTTTAGAGAGAGAAAGTGTTTAACTTTCTCTCACTAAACTTCATATTTTCTTTCAAGTTAAGCTTTGTTTAATATTTGTATTAGAGTTTCATTAATCAAAAGTTCAAGTTTAAGCTTTTAATCTTTTATCTCTTTCTACCTTTCTTGATTTCACTTTTATTTTAATCCGAATTTTAAAACTTCGTGTGTGATTTTTATGCTTTGTTGATTAAAAAGTTAATCTTTTGATTCCTTATTAAGCTTTCATACTGTATAAGCTATAAGCTTGTTGTGCTTATTGGCTTATTTCATATATTTAGCTTATTGCGTTTTAGTTTTCTTAAAAAGTTTCATCCTTTAAAGTTACTCTTTAAAAGTTTGCTTATTTGGTGATTTGATAAGTTTTACATTAGTAGCTTATTGAGTCTCCTTATATTTGGCCTTGGTAAGTTTCTGATGGGTGCTTATTGGTACTGCTTATTGAGTTTTTTGGCTTATTTTCATTTTCGGATTAAGTTGTGTTCCATCGTAATATTGAGGGTATTACACATTCCGATAGGTTGCTTGTTTGTATCGCAATAACCCAAAGGGGGTTCTACTTTGCGATCACTTGAGTTTTCATTCCCTTATTCCGATCTGGGATTGCAGTCGCTCATTGCGATCGCATATTCCGACGGGACTTAAGGTCATTTCAAGACGAAACTCTGCCAAAATTTTGTTAACAACATTCCGACATAATTGAACCTTGTATTCCGATCTGAACATTCTGATAGAACAACATTGCGACAACACTACATTCCGACAGCTTTAACTTTGATATTCTGATGGTTATTCAGATGGATATTCTGATGACTTGTTTTATATTTATTTCGATGGTTTTGAGTTTATTACATTCCGATAGATTGGTTTATTTACATTCCGATAGTTTAAGCTTTTAAGTTTTAAAGTCTTATAAAGTTTTAAGTTCTAAATTTACTTGTTAAGTTTTAAATCATTTACATTTTACTCAAAGACGTTTATTTGCTTTTAGTTTAAATTTAGATAATCAACCAACCAAAATTATTTTCCACCAAGAACGATTGAGTCGCACTAACTAACGGTAATCAATTCGAAAAGATCGACTGATAACTTTTTATACTTGGAAATTCCTTGTATTAAATGGCGCTGCTGCCGGTTCTTTTCGTTAAGATTAACGGTCTTAAGTGAGAGACGCGTTGGATTTTGGGATCCGTTCATCTTTGAACGTTATTTTCTTGCTTAAATTTTCAAAAAATCCTAAAAATATAAAATTTCCAAAAATACAAAAAAATTGAAAAACATTGAAAACCAAAAATATTTCTTGTCTATTTTTCTTTTCTTTTTGTAGGTGTGCATGCGTACCCGTGCTCGTAAGAAGAAAGTAGCTCAAGTCAAAGTCATTACTCCACCTAATGTCACCATAATATGAAGAATCTCTCAAAAAGTCAAAGAGAAGAAATTCCTATTATGAAGAGAAGACCATAATTTCAAGAACGTCTCTCTAAGATTTAAAGTATGAAGTCGCTGCCAAATATGGCTCCATCACTAACTCCATTTGGAGAAAGTGATTTCATTTTGAAAGAATTTGAAGCAACTTTGGGAGATGTGGACTTACAATATGACGATTCTTCCTCCAATTGGGATGAAGACATTCGTACCATTGAGAAACTTCTCAATGAGGACCATATTTCTCCACCATCTCCTAAGGATATCTCTATCGATGAACCGAATTTGACTACGCCTTCCATCGAAAATCCTCCGGATTTAGAGCTTAAGGACCTACCGTCTCATCTCGAGTACGTTTTCCTTGAAGACAACAAGAAGTCACCCGTCATTATCGCAAAGGACTTGAAAGAGGAAGAAAAATCTCGACTTATCGCCGTGCTGAAAAATCACAAGAAAGCAATTGCTTGGAAAATCTCCGATATTCGTGGAATTGATCCTCACTTTTGCACACATAAAATTCTCATGGAGGACGACTTTAAACCCACTATTCAAAGCCAAAGAAGGGTGAATCCCAAGATCCATTACGTTATCAAAAAAGAGGTTATAAAACTTCTTGATGCGGGAATGATCTACCCTATCTCGGATTCACCGTGGGTTAGTCCCGTCCATTGTGTGCCTAAGAAAGGCGGAATCACCGTTGTCCCCAATGAAAACAACGAGTTGATTCCTACTCGTCTCGTTACAAGGTGGAGAGTTTGTATAGACTATCGCAAACTCAATGATGCTACGAGAAAGGATCATTTTCCCTTTCCTTTCATGGACCAAATGCTTGAACGTCTAGCGGGTAATGACTATTACTGCTTCTTAGACGGTTTCTCCGGGTATTTTCAAATTCCCATCGATCCCAAAGACCAAGAGAAAACCACATTCACTTGTCCTTATGGAACATTTGCTTACAAACGAATGCCTTTCGGCATATGCAATGCTCTTGGGATGTTCCAAAGGTGTATGATGGCTATCTTCCATGACATGGTTGAAGAAACTATGGAAGTTTTCATGGATGATTTCTCGGTCTATGGTGATTCCTTCTCTACTTGCCTTGCCAATTTGGAACGCATGCTTAAGCGATGTGAAGACACTCGCCTTGTTCTGAATTGGGAAAAATGCCATTTCATGGTAAAAGAAGGCATTGTGCTTGGACATAAAATCTCCAAAGCCGGTCTTGAAGTGGACCGTGCTAAAGTGGATGTCATAGCCAAATTACCTCCACCTTCAACCGTGAAGGGTGTGAGAAGTTTCCTTGGTCATGCGGGCTTCTATCGTCGATTCATTCAGGATTTCTCTAAAATCGCTCGCCCGATGACCCACCTCTTGGAAAAAGATACTCCTTTTATCTTTTCTAAAGAGTGTCTTGAACCCTTCAATCTTCTTAAGGATAAGCTAACTAAGGCACCGGTCTTGGTCACCCCAAATTGGGAGCTACCTTTTGAATTGATGTGTGATGCTAGCGACTTTGCTATTGGAGCAGTTTTGGGCCAAAGAGTGAACAAACACTTCCAACCAATCCATTACGCTAGCAAGACAATGACGGGGGCTCAATTGCATTATACCACTACCGAAAAAGAGCTTTTAGCTGTAGTATATGCTTTTGAAAAGTTCCGCCCCTATCTTGTCCTTTCTACCACCATCGTGTACACCGATCATTCCACGTTGAAGTACTTGTTAACTAAGAAAGATTCCAAGCCAAGACTTCTTCGTTGGGTTTTGCACCTTCAAGAATTTAAAATTGAAATTCGTGACAAAAAGGGAGCGGAAAACCTAGCCGCGGATCATCTAAGTAGACTTGAGGATCCGTATCAAGGGGATCATCCGAATCAAGAGATCAATGACTCTTTTCCCCTTGAGACCTTAATGTTTATCAATTCCAATCTTGATGACACCCCGTGGTTTGCGGACATTGCAAACTACTTAGCGGGTGGAATTCTCAAGGAAGGGTTAACGTCCCAACAAAAGAAAAAGTTCTTTAAAGACATTGAACACTATTTTTGGGACGACCCTTACCTTTTCAAACAATGTGCTGATCTGATTATTCATTGATGTGTTGATGGGCCGACAACTTTATAAATCCTTGATGCTTGCCATAAAGGACCCACCGGTGGTCACTTTGGTCCCAATTACACCGCGAAGAAAGTGTTCGACTCTGGATTTTATTGGCCCACCATTTATCATGACGCTCATGAAATGGTTAAGCGTTGTGATGCTTGCTAAAGACAAGGCAAGATCACACATAAAGATGAGATGCCTAAAAATTTCATACAAGAATGTGAAATCTTTGATGTATGGGGCATCGACTTTATGGGGCCGTTTCCATCATCTAAAGGGAACAAGTACATCCTCGTATCCGTTGACTACGTATCAAAATGGGTTGAAGCTAAGGCTCTTCCTACGAACGATGCGAGGGTGGTTGTGAACTTTCTGAAGAAACTTTTTGCTCAATTCGGTGTTCCTCGTGCTATAATCAGTGACCGCGGGACTCATTTTTGCAACAATCAATTCGCAAGAGTCATGGCTAAGTATGGTGTTAATCATCGTCTTTCCACCGCTTATCATCCTCAAACCAATGGTCAAGCCGAGATATCTAACCGTGGATTGAAGCGAATTCTGGAGCGTACTATGGGAGAGCATCGTGCCTCGTGGGCCGATAAGTTAGATGATGCTTTGTGGGCTTTCCGTACCGCTTATAAGACCCTGATTGGTTGTACACCTTATCGTATTGTGTACGGGAAAGCATGCCACCTCCCTATTGAGCTGGAAAATAAGGTATACTGGGCCTTGAAGTGGGCTAACTTCGACATCAACAAAGTCGGCGATCTTCGGAAGATTCAACTCAACGAGCTAAATGAATTGAGGAATGAAGCTTATGAGAACTCGTTGATCTACAAGGAGAAGACCAAGATCATCCATGATGCAAGGATTAAGAACCGAGAGTTCCACGTTGGTGATCAAGTTCTACTCTTTAACTCCCGGTTGAAGATCTTCTCGAGAAAGCTGAAGAGCCGCTGGTCTGGTCCATTCACCGTCGCCAAAGTCTTCCCATATGGCACCATTGAGCTTTCTCAGCCAAATGGGCCCAATTTTAAGGTGAATGGCCAACGCGTGAAGTTGTAATTTGTTGAGGACATCTCTCATGAGATGATTCCATCCCTCACCACGTTCCCTTGAATTAAGTTCTGGGTCGAGTCAGGCTCGTGACTCGGTTAACAAAAACAAGCGCTTCTTGGGAGGCAACCCGTTCATCTATCCTTTACCGTTTTCATAATAAGTGTAGGGGGGGGACCCCCGTATGTGTTTGTTGTCTTGTTTCTTCTTATGTGCAGGGATTAAAGCTTCAAAGATCCATTCTCGATGACTTTTGACGATCCGTGATCCCGTGTACCCGTCTTCCCGGTTCTATCCTAAACTGTCGTGATTCAATATTTCATATCTTATATGTTCACATTGAAATCTATAGTTGTCCTTTCCTTAGCAAGATTTAAACAAAGTGAACAATGTCCTAAAACATTGAGGACAATGTTTATATCAAGTGTAGGGGGGACTTCTATCGAAGTAAGTGGTCTTTTCCATGAATTTACCCTCATTTTAACCGGAAAACTTGATTTTTCGACATTTTTCAAAATTTTTAATCTATTTTGGCCTAGTTGTATAGTAGTATTTTCCTTTGTTATCGTTATTTACTTTCATTGTTAGAATAAAGTTTAATAAATTGGTTTTAAATTTTTCAAAGTCATGAATATTTTGACTTAACCCGAGTTTACTTATCTAAGTTTACTCTAGCTAGTATCCTTAACGTGTTTAAGTCAAGTTTTGCTAGGCTTTTATATAGGGAACTTTAAAACGCGAAAGTCTTAACTCTCACGGGTTAAGAACGATAACTTTTCGCAAGTTCCTATAATTGATCCTAGAGAGTCGTTTATCAAGGGAACTTTAAAATGCGATTTCTAAACTTGAAAAAGTCTAAGAATTTGCAAGATCCTATAGATGACTCAAAAACCCAAAACTTTGATTTAATTGGCTAAGCATCCACGAGTCTCATTCCTTGAGATTTTAAACTGTGGAGAACGAGAGATGATAGAGTCAATTATAAGTTTGGTATTCTTTCGTGAATTTATGTGAGTTGATTATAAGGTTTTTATCACATCGCTTGCTAATAAATTTATCTGCAATAAATAAGGTTGTACGATTTGAAAAGTTACTTAGCTTCTAGCACAAGATCGTTTAAAAGTTGCTCGATATTAATTAGAGTTCATAGCCAAGGCATAACTTATTGAAGCGGGATGCGAAGATTGGCGAGTCCGAAAAGGCCCTAACAAGGCATGAGGGCTACATTTTGTTGCTAAAGATCCAAAAGTGATGTGAAGAATCATTTATCGAAAATCAATATGAAGGATCGAGACACACGACAAAAAGCAAAAACTCCCCAAAAGATCATGGAGAAGTCTATCCAAAAAGGCCCTAACAAGGTATGAGGATAAATAGATCCAAGTCCTAAAAGGAGGCGGATCGTTGTATATCAAAGTCCAAAATAAAGATTAGAGAAAAATGAAGAAGTCGTGGTCCAAATATGAAGAATCTCTCAAAAAGTCAAAGAGAAGAAATTCCTATTATGAAGAGAAGACCATAATTTCAAGAACGTCTCTCTAAGATTTGAAGTATGAAGTCGCTGCCAAATATCGGTCCGAGAAAGGTCTCAAATCCTGAAGCGAGTTATGCCAAGATATGAACTTTAAGAGGTCCCGAGAAGCAGTTTTAAAAGATTTTGTCCTTTAGCTAACTATTGATTAAATCGTCCCACTTTATTTTCAGCCTAAATAACTATCGAAATAAGTCAAACAATGCATCCTCGTGATCATTCAAGACAAAATTAAAATATAAGAGATACACCTAGGAATAAGGGAGTCTAAGTAAATAATTGTCCCACATGAATTCGTGTTAGTTTGCTAACTTATAATAACAATGATCTCGTTTTTAAGCTTGGTATGGGGAACGTGAAACTTGAGGATGATAAACGTTCATGGCAGCCAAAACCCTAATGTAAGTCTTTGATTTCTTTACTTGTTTTGTATATATTTCTATCTTTTTAATAAAGGCCAAGGTGGGTTATTTATGATGGAAAATGTAAACAGTGCTTTAAAATTAATGCATTGCATGAGGGCATTGCAATGGTCAAGTGTAGGGGATTTAATAAGTGTGAAAACACTTATCCTTTTACCACTTATTTCCAATAATAACAAGACCAAAACATGTATTTTATGTCGTAAAAGTCGGAATTATGCGTGGTTTGTGTTTTTATTGTGTTTTAGGACCAAAAGATGAAAAAGGAAGAAAACACGGGCTTTCACGGGCTTTTATCGAAGAAAACGAGAAAAGACGAAGTCAAAAGATCAAGAGTGCAAAAAGAACGGAAGTCCAAGGCCTATTATGAAGATTTATCGAAGAAAAAGTCTAAATACGGAAGTTTAATGTAGTCGAAGAACTCAAGTCTAATAGAAGAAGAAAATTACTAGACAAGTTCAATTTATATCGACAAATCCCGAGACGACGTCGAGAAAAACAAAGAATTTAGATCGAGTCGAGAAGAAAAGAAAGAAAGAAGGAAGCACACATGCATTCCTCACTCCCTATATATACCCTCCTAATGACACATTAGGAGGGTGTTAGTTTTTTAGCTAGTCATTTACTTTTTTGTAGTTTTCATTTTAGAGAGAGAAAGTGTTTAACTTTCTCTCACTAAACTTCATCTTTTCTTTCAAGTTAAGCTTTGTTTAATCTTTGTATTAGAGTTTCATCAATCAAAAGTTCAAGTTTAAGCTTTTAATATTTTATCTCTTTCTACCTTTCTTGATTTCACTTTTATTTTAATCCGAATTTTAAAACTTCGTGTGTGATTTTTATGCTTTGTTGATTAAAAAGTTAATCTTTTGATTCCTTATTAAGCTTTCATACGGTATAAACTATAAGCTTGTTGTGCTTATTGGCTTATTTCATATATTTAGCTTATTGCGTTTTAGTTTTCTTAAAAAGTTTCATCCTTTAAAGTTAATCTTTAAAAGTTTGCTTATTTGGTGATTTGATAAGTTTTACATTAGTAGCTTATTGAGTCTCCTTATATTTGGCCTTGGTAAGTTTCTGATAGGTGCTTATTGGTACTGCTTATTGAGTTTGTTGGCTTATTTTTCATTTTCGGATTAAGTTGTGTTCCATCGCAATATTGAGGGTATTACACATTCCGATAGGTTGCTTGTTTGTATCGCAATAACCCAAAGGGGGTTCTACTTTTCGATCACTTGAGTTTTCATTCCCTTATTCCGATCTGGGATTGCAATCGCTCATTGCGATCGCATATTCCGACGGGACTCAAGGTTATTTCAAGACGAAACTCTGCCAAAATTTTGTTAACAACATTCCGACAGAATTGAACCTTGTATTCCGATCTGAACATTCTGATAGAACAACATTGCGACAGCACTGCATTCCGACAGCTTTAACTTTGATATTCCGATGGTTATTCAGATGGATATTTCGATGACTTGTTTTATATTTATTCCGATGGTTTTGAGTTTTGTACATTCCGATAGATTGGTTTATTTACATTCTGATAGTTTAAGCTTTTAAGTTTTAAAGTCTTATAAAGTTTTAAGTTCTAAATTTACTTGTTAAGTTTTAAATCATTTACATTTTACTCAACGACATTTATTTGCTTTTAGTTTAAAATTAGATAATCAACCAACCAAAATTATTTTCCACCAAGAACGATTGAGTCGCACTAATTAACGGTAATCAATTCGAAAAGATTGGAACGAAATTATTTTATACTTGGTGAAAATCTTGTATTAAGATGCCACAAAACTTCATTCAAGAATGTGAGATTTTTGATGTGTGGGGAATAGATTTTATGGGACCTTTTCCATCTTCCAAGGGAAATAAGTACATACTCGTAGTAGTGGATTATGTGTCAAAATGGGTTGAGGCCAAAGCCTTACCTACTAATGATGCTCGAATTGTTGTGAAATTTTTGAAGCAATTGTTTGCTAGGTTTGGGGTACCTCGGGCCATCATAAGTGATCGTGGTACTCACTTTTGTAATGATCAATTCACGAGAGTTATGAAGAAGTATGGAGTTAATCATAGACTTTCTACCGCGTATCACCCTCAAACCAATGGTCAAATCGAGGTCACAAATCGTGGTTTAAAGAGAATTTTGGAAAGAACGGTGGGAGAGCATTGAGCTTCTTGGTCGGATAAGCTTGATGATGCTTTGTGGGCTTTTAGGACGGATTTTAAGACACCAATTGATTGTACTCCATATAGGCTTGTCTATGGAAATGCATGCCACCTCCCATTCGAGTTAGAGCATAAGGCTTCTTGGGCTCTCAAGTGGGCTAACTTTGATTTAAACCAAGCCGACTCACATAGAAAGGACCAACTCAATGAAATGGATGAATTTAGAGCTTATGAGAACTTGTTGGAAATACGTTTTACGTATTAGAAAGGTTCGGTCACTCCAACAATAGATATAATAGAAGCTCGTAGTTTAGTTTACTTATACTTATTAAACAAAGCCCAAACCGAGCCCATGTAATGTATGGGTCGGCGGCCCAAAATGTAAACCAAGTCCACTTTATGAACTTGGTATAAAAGCCCTCTCCTTTGATGGAGAGGGTGTGGTTTTCATTTCAAATAACACATAGTTCCATTACTTTCTATCTCTAGAAGTATGAAATCCACCATCTTTCTATCTCTTTCTCTCTCTAAAACATAAGCAAGATTTACAATATCTAACAAATTTATAACAAATGGTATCAAGAGCCATGGGATGATTGTATTTTTATGTGTTTGTGTTCTTGATTTTTGTGTCTATTTTGATCCAAAATCAATTGATCCAATATTTTTTTTTGTGTTTTTATTTGATACAAATCATTTACATAGTTGTGGTAAAGATTTGGTTTTGTTATTTTGGTTAAAAACACAAAATTTTTGGGTATTTGGATCATTTTTTAGCATAAAAACTCGTTCGTGGTTTGATATCCGAGAAACAGGAGATAAGTACTGTTATTTCGGAAAAGGGTTTTGGTTATCCGAAGAAGTTGGTTTATTCCGAAAAAACATTTTCGGAAAAGGGTTTCTGGTTTCCGAAGATTTGGTGCTTATTCCGAAGATTTGGTGCTTATTCCGAAGAATTGGTGTTTATCCGAAGAAGTGGAATTCCGAAAAAGTGTGATTATTCCAAAAAAGTGTGATTATTCCGAAGAAAGGGGTTTATCCGAAGAAGGTCTTATTTCGAAGAAGTAGGTTTTATCCGAAAAGGTACATTTTTCTGAATATCTCTTTATTCCGAAAAAACCCATTTATTCCGAAAAACCTTGCTTTATCCGAAAAAACCCATTATTCCGAAGATTTGGTATTTCTCTGAAAAATCCATTATTCCGAAAATCCGAATATTTCTCTGAAAAACTCATTATTCCGAAGATTTGGTATTTCTCTGAAAAACGCATTATTCCGAAGATTTGGTATTTCTCTGAAAAACCCATTATTCCGAATATCAGAAGATTTCTCTGAAAGAACCCATTATTCCGAAGATTTGGTATTTCTCTGAAAAACCCATTTTTCCGAAGATTCAAGTTATTCCGAAGATTAGTGATTGGTTTTATTTAGAATAATTTTCTAGGATTCTTAGGGGATTTTAACATTGTTTCTCGACTTCAACACACGAAATCAAACACATTTACTTTCTCTCATTGTTCGATCCAAAGTTATAAATCTTTTGCTATTAAAATGGAGTACACATCTCTTACAGATAAGTCTATCCTCTCGGGTACGGACAATCATCCACCAATGTTGGAGAAATCTATGTACGAGGATTGGGCTTCCCGCATGGAACTTTATATGTTGAATAAAGAGAACGGACATCTAATTTGGGCATCGGTACTCAATGGACCATTGGTATATGGTATTGTGACGGAAGGTGCAGTTACTCGTCCTTGCACAACGGGTGAACTAACTGGAGATGATAAGATTCAAGACAAGTGTGATAAATACGCAACTAACATCATTCTTCAAGCCCTTCCTCCAGATGTCTACAAACTCGTCAGTAAACATAAAGTTGCCAAACAGTTATGGGATAGAATTCGTGTTCTAATGCAAGGCACCTCATTAACAAAACAAGAACGAGAGTGTAAGCTATATGATGCGTTTGATAAGTTTGCCTATGTCCCAGGGGAGACTCTCAATGATTACTATTTGAGATTTACTCTATTGTTGAATGAGCTCAATATCTATGGCATGGCAATTCCTATGTTTCAATTAAACACCAAGTATTTGAACACCCTTCCATCCGAATGGCGTAAGTACGTGACGGATGTTAAATTGGCTAAGGACACACCAATGTGGATCAACTACAATCTTTTCTTCAACAACACGAATGCCATGTGATCGAGGCTCGGTTGTCAACACCACAAGTTCGTGATCCACTTGCTGTGTATGCTTCTCAACAAATGACCCCCCAACAAAACATGGCTTACACTTATCAACAACCATCATACTTGCAGCAACAACCACAACACACTTATCAGCAACCACAACAACCATCTTATCAACCACTAATGATGCCACAGCAATCATTTCAACAAAGTGTTCTTCCACAGCCTTATCCACAGCAACCAACACATCAGGCATCACCATCACAAGCTATCACTCCTCCAATGGGCTATACTCCTCAACAAGGATATTTTCCACTTGAAGCACCACAAGCACAAGCCTTCTACTCCAATGAACTTCCACCAATTGAAGCACCGGTCTTTACTCCAAATGATACGCCAACTGATGTTCTAAACCACCTCACTGCCTACTTGTCAAAACTTGTTGCTGTTGATCCCAAACTTAGATCGATTAGCTTTGTGTATACGAGATTAGATCAAGTATAACACGTAGAGAAACCTTTGTTATATGTTTTGTGAATCTAAGTATTATGTGGAATTTAATACTTAAACAAGAACACAAGATGTAAACAAAACTTTCACTTTGATTATGAATGTCGAACTTGCTTACAATGAAAGATGTTTACGAATGAAAACTTATATAAAACTTGATACTAAACAGTAACCTAAAGGCCTTCTTTTATAGACTAAGAAGCCTTGTACAATAAGCTACGTATCAACTATTCTAGGTAAAGATAAACATAGAAAATACATTGTCGTTTCTATCCCTACTAGAAGTATTCTAGAACATAATAAACGTGTAGCTCACATCTTCCATCAGTGCTTGTCTTCAATCTGTCAACGCTTGACTTTAACTTGTCAAGGCTTGAGCTGTCAGCGCTCACTTTGTTCTTGTCAATGCTTGAATTGTTCTTGTCAGCGTTCAAGTGATCTGGCCTTAATTTTATTCCCAACAATCCTCCCCTAAACTTGATATCCACTCTTATAATCAAGTTTCTGAATGATCATTAAGAACTTGGAGGAGTCTGACAAACCTTATCATATTGGTAATAAATAAATCTGATCAAATTCTTTGCCACGTCACTTGTATAATCTATCTCCAACTGGGTGTCCTTCATCTTTTCCAAAACAGCCTTGGATATGAAATACTGAGCATCTACAAGTAGATACTCAGCAAACTTTGTAGAACTCAAATGGTATACACCAGCAGCTGAATATAACCTCCATTGAAGACCACTGAGGTCATCTTCAAGATCCTTCCATATTTCAGGATCTTCCTCATTTGTCCCATACATCCTTTTGAATGTGGTCCAAAGTTTTATTCCATTAGCTGAAGTTGGTGCTTCAGCCTCATACTTGGTTTCCAGCAACCTCCAAAGGTCCACCAAGTCTTCTCTATCACAACTTGCAAATAAAGATATGAGAGTGGTAAAAGTGTGTACCTCCTTGCCATATCTTCCAATCTTCCAGAATCCACATTCATCCTCATTATAACTCACAATTGGATTCCTGGAATCTAATGGTAACACATGCACCATATCTGAAGCTTCTAACGGGGAGAGCTTGAGGCTCTTTCTAATAACTGCTTCACTTGGATATAGTTGATTCATATCTTTTGGAAACTCAAGTGTAAATCCCTTCTTCACTGGCCTGGGAATTATTATAGCTTTCTTGATTTCCATCTCTTCTGCAAGTTGCTCCTTTCTTTCATCTGAAAGAAGTCTGAAAGTGTTTTCTTCCTGCACTTTCACCCAAATAGGATAAGCCCTATGTTCCAACTCATCAAATGTCAAAGCCTCCAGCTTCTGATGTGTCCATCCAACTCCATGACATCTGAGCAACATAAAGTAGAGCTTCCTTCTATCCCTTTTCAACTCAGAGAGAATGTTGCTTGCCTTGTGCTTCAAAATCACCTTAAAATCCTTCTGAACTCTAAGAAGAATCTCCAAACCCCATATTTGATCTGAAATAGTCAAGTCTGGATTATCCATACAGCTTTCTTCCCAAGAATTGTACATCTGAACCACCTCTGGCATATCAAAGTCAATCTGCAACTTTAAATCTCTCAACTTTTCCCTAGCAAGCTCATCACCATACTCAAGCCTTTCTGGTTTAATAATCATCACACTTGAGTCTGAGCTATCTCCATCACTTTCTTCTTCAGAAGTCACAACAAATGGTGACTTTTCCTTTTCACCTTGTTCCATCATTTGCTCAGCCAATCTTCTATCAAATTCAACCTGGGCTGCATTCTTTGGAACAATCTCTTCTACCAATATACCCTTACCCTTATCTGATGGTGCAATGGTTGGTAAGGTAGATGGTAATACCTGAGTAGGAACATCCTTGATGATAGATGATGACTGGAATACATCACCTCCATATGCAGATCTGTCAACGCCCAAATTTCCTCTATCAGCGCCCAAAATACTTCTATCAGCGTCCAAATTTGTCTTGTCAACGCTCAAATATTTTCCCTCAGCGCCTTGTGTAACCTCTCTCAACATAGCTGTAAATGATAAATTTAGATTGGTTGGAGAGATTAAGGACGTATCAAAACCTGTTTGTTCCTTCAAAGTAGTAAGAGCTTCAGCAACATCCATTGATTGACCATCTTGACTGCTCTTATCACTCATATTTCTTTGATCTTCCTCCCCTTTGGAAGACTCCTCCATACCCCTCCTAGCATGATCACTCTCCAAAACAACAATCCTCTCCCTCAATTCCTTGAGTTCAAGGCCTTGTGAGCTGACAATTTGTACTAAGTCTGCATTTTGCTTTTGCAAGCTAATGCAGACGGCCGTCAATTCCAAAAGAGTCATTGGTTCCAGTCTGCCCTCTTCTGAAATGGGGATTTGACCTCCCAAGTCAGGTTCATTGGGCATGGATGAGGACTTAATTATGGTGGGACTGCCTTGGCCAGCTTCTAAGCCAGAACCAATAGTCCCAGCCTCATCCAGGTCACCAGCCACACTTGTGGTGGTGGTTCTCTCTGCTTCATGGCTAGGACCACCAGAGGAGAACTCTCCATTAGTCCTTTGGCGTTTGATCAACCTATATTCAGGTGGTGTGGAAGATGGTGTGGAAGAATGTGTAGATGTGGGTTGGTTAAGGGGTGTTTGGGATTGTGATGGTTGGGTGTCAGCGTTGGAAATAGGCACATCAACGCCAACATTTGATGTGTCAGCGTCAAAGGGTTCTTGGTCTATTTGCATTTGTTCAGGTGAGGGTAAAGGTTCAGGAATAGGTTCAAGTTGTGGGTGAGGGTCAATATGAGGTTGGGGGTCTGGTTGGGGTTGTGCTGCTACAAAAACAGCAAGCATGGCTGGGGTTAAAGGTAAGTCTCTATGAGGTGGTGAATCCATCTTTGCAAAAATAGCTTTCTTTTGTTCAGGGATTTTATAAAAATCATTGTGATCCCTTGAACAATATATTTGATCATCAAAAATCATTTGCAGAAAACGGGGATAAGCCAAAGTCATTTTTGTCCCCTTGTTTTTACACATCCCTTCAAAAATCATTTTAGAATAGTTATATTTTTGCCCTGTTGCAATGCACACAATAGCACTAGCAATAGATCTGTTAATCTCATTATGTGCAGTACATTTGGGACTCAAACATTGAAGGAGAATGTGAATGAGGTACTTCCAGGCTGGTGGAAATTCCTGCTTATGGTACTTATTAAGAGTACCTTCATCAGGAATTGGATATCCCAAAGCCCTAAGCCCTTGTTCTATTTCAGTTATGGCAAGAATGGTTATACCATCAGCATCATCAAGATGCAAGGCCTGGCATACCAAGGCCTCAGTAACCACCCAAGATCGCCCATGAACAATAGAAGTTAATGTGGTCACTCCATTAACTGTTGAGGAACTAACAGTGTTCCAAAACTGCTTAATGTGTGTGACTGGAATGAGTGGTGCATGAGAAAGAGCATACTTTTACAAAAAGAATCCAAAACACATATTTAAGTGAGATTAACCATTCCAATACTTGTTACCAAGTATTGAAATGTTCCAGTATCAAAAGGTTTAGTTAATAAATCTGACACATTTTCCTCAGTATCAACCCTATCTGGTTGTATTAAACCTTTCTCAAAGCAATCTCTTATAAAATGGTGTCTAATTTCTATGTGTTTAGTTTTAGAATGATGCACAGGATTCTTAATGATGCATAAAGTACTATTATTGTCAACAAATATCTTAGTATGCATGAAATTATACCCATAATCCAACAGCTGGTTCTGAATCCACAACACTTGACCACAACATGCTGCTGCAGCCACATACTCTGCTTCAGTTGTAGAGTTAGCCACCACTGTTTGTTTCTTGCATTGCCAAGATATTAATCTGCTCCCAAGAAACTGACATCCACCAGTTATGGATTTCCTATCAAACTTATCACCTCCATAATCACTGTCTGAATATGCAATCAGCTCCAATGGTGAATCCTTTGGGTACCACAAACCAAGATTAGGGAAACATCATAGGTACCTAAAGATCCTCTTCACAGCATAAAGGTGACATTCTTTGGGAGTCACTTGATGACGTGCACAAGCACATACAGCAAACATGATATCAGGTCTGGAAGCAGTAAGATACATCAAGGATCCAATCATGGATCTATAATGCCTGACATCAACATCTTTCCCATCTCCAATCTTTCCCCAAGGGTGTTCTCTATCCATAGGAGTAGAAGCCCTCTTTTCATGTGGAGAAAAGCCAAACTTCTTCAAGATTTCAGCAACATACTTGTCCTGGGAGATGAAGATACCATCTTCTTTCTGCTGAACTTGTAAACCAAGAAAGAAGTTCATCTCCCCCATAGCACTCATCTTGAATTTGTCTGTCATAAGCTTGGAGAAATCCTCACTCATCTTTGGATCAGTAGACCCAAAAATGATATCATCAACATAGACCTGCACAAGCAACACATCTTTGCCTTTCTTCTTTGTAAACAATGTCTGATCTATGGTACCCCTCTTGAATCCATTGTCCACCAAATAAGTGGACAAAGTGCCATACCATGCTCTAGGGGCTTGATGAAGGCCATACATAGCCTTTTTGACTCTATACACTTTATCTGGATGCTCTGGATCCTCAAAACCAGGAGGTTGCATGACATAAACTTCCTCAACAATGGTGCCATACAAGAATGCACTTTTCACATCCATTTGATAGACTGTGAAGCCCATGCAAGATGCATAGGCTAGAAAAATCCTAATAGCTTCAATCCTTGCAATTGGTGCAAAGACTTCTTCATAGTCTATCCCCTCCTCTTGTGTATAACCTTGAGCCACTAACCTTGCCTTGTTTCTGACCACAATACCTCTTTCATCTCTTTTGTTCCTGAGAACCCATCTTGTCCCTATAGGTCTGACATATCTAGGACAATCAACCAGCTCCCAAACATCCTGAATTGCAAAATGGTGAAGCTCATCCTGCATTGCTTCCACCCAACTTGGTTCTTTGAGAGCATCAAATATCTTCTTGGGTTCTTCTTGTGACAGAAAACATGCAAACAAACATGCTTGTACAAGAGGGGTATCAACCTTCTTGTGGATATTAGCAATAAATCCACCAAGTCCTTGATGGGATCTTCTTGTCTGAACTGGAGTCATAATATCACCAATGATCTGAGATGGAGGGTGATTCTTCATTGTGGAAGTGAGAACTCCTCCTTCAAAAAGTCTGGTGTCCTCAACTTCACGCTCCATGTTGCCAATATCTTCTTCATCAGACTCTCTTTGAGCAACAAGAATCTCTTCATGGACATTGGAAGGTCCACCTTGTTCAAAATTGGAAGAGAAAAGATGCCCATAAGTGTTGTCAACGTTTGAATCTTGGTTGTCAGCGTCAGGGCTGACAGCGCCTGAAATGTTGTTGTCAACGTCTGAATTAGTCTTGTCAGCGCTAGATTTGCCTTTGTCAGCGCCTGAAGAACCATGCATGTTTGTATCTGGTGGTATTTGGAGACCACCATTATCTTGTCCAGCAGCAGCAGCAGCAAAAGCATCAGTCCAAATGGGAATTGTGACATATTCAAATGTAGGGGATGCCTTTTCTGCTTGTGATCCAACCCTCTCATCAATCTGTGTACCTGAAACATCAACAACTTGTTCCTCCACAACATTTGAAGTTACCTTCACAATGTCTGGATTAGTGACAGGCATATAATTTAAAGTTCTAGATAAGGGTTCCAAATCAAACAACCAATTAGGACCACTTTCAGGATCACTAGGTTTATTCTCTAAGAACCTAACATGTACTCTCTCAACAATACGTTTGTCCTCCTTAAGATAAACCCTATAACCCTTGCTCTGCACTGAATACCCCATGAAGTAGCCCTCATCACCTTTTGCACTAAATTTCCCTAAGGCATCACTAGTATCTAGGACAACTACATGACAACCAAAAGGTTCCCCAAAGTAACTCATAAGGTGTTTTGTTCTGAATTTTGTTAACCAATGCTCTATTTTGCACATAGCATGCTGTATTAACAGCCTCAGCCCAAAAGGCTATGGGAAAGTGAGCATCAGCCAACATTGTTCTGGCTGCTTCAATTAGGGTTCTATTTTTCCTTTCAGCAACCCCATTTTGTTGTGGGGTTCTAGCAATACTGAACTGCCTAGTAATTCCCTTCCTGGCACAAAAATCATCTAGCTTCTTGTTCCTAAATTCTCCACCATTATCACTCCTAAGCATCTTAACCTCATTACCAGACCTTTTCTCAATTTGAGTGATAAATTCAATAAGAACGTCAGCTGTTTCACTCTTCAAAGCTAGAAAGAATGTCCAAGTAAACCTAGAAAAGTCATCAGTGACAACAAAACAATATGACTTGCCATTCAAACTTTCTATATTAGTTGGACCAAAGAGGTCCATGTGAAGCATATGAAGAGGTCTGGAACTAGTATGCACCTGCTTGGTCTTGAATGAGACCTTGTGTTGCTTGCCTTTAAGACATGCAACACAAGAATGGTCATTGTGGAAGGCCCTCTCAGGCAAACCATCAACTAAACCAAGCCTCACAAGTCTATTTATATTTTTAAAATTTATGTGCCCTAGTCTCCTGTGCCATAAATTACTTTCATCTACTGAGGCCTTAGCATAAAAACAAGACATATTTGCATTCACTTTAATTCCATTTAAATTCACATTATATATGTCCTTATGCCTTGGTGTTCTATACTCAATGTACTTCTCATCAGGGATCTTAAAATCCTTGCTTAACACCAAACACTCAGTATTAGTGAAAAGAACCTTATTTTTGTTATCACACACTTGTGATACACTAAACAGATTATAGTCCAGTTCTTTTACCAGGAAGACGTTTTCAAAACGTAGATTATTGGTGAGAAGGGTTCCTTTGCCTGTAATGGTGCCGTAGCCCCCTCCAAAGTATACCTTATCACCATCTTTAATAGGAGAGAAGTTCGTCAGATAGTCTTCCTTTCCTGTCATGTGCCTTGAGCATCCACTATCCCAATATCCATAATCATTGATCTGCTTTTGAATGCCCTGCACATAAAGAAAACAAATTAGTTTTCTTTGGGAACCCAAGTCTCAGAAGACTTGGATTCATCTGGTTGTTCAATAAGAACAGACTTAGTTCTCACAACAACCCCATTCTCATCCCTTTTAGGATGAAAAACCCAGTTAACCCCAATTGGTTTTGTAATGACTTTTGAAATGTAATTAAACCTGTTGCAAGTCATTGAAATTCCATTATTATTAGGGTTTTGATCTTTCTTGGGTCTCCATGTTAAGCTTGAAGAAGCTTTAGACCCCTTACCTTGTGGCTGCAAATACTTAGGTCTGGTCACGTTTCTGTCAGCGTTGGATTTTGTCCTGTCAACGCTGAAATTACCCTTGTCAGCGTTGAACCTAGGGTTTGCTACAGGAACCCATTGCCTATTTGACCAGGTGTTTGTCTTTTGAAAAGGTCTTTGTCCATGAGTGTTAGACCTTCTAGAGAAGAATGGGGCAGGTCTAATCACTTGTGGACTTTGCTGCACACAAGGTTTGGGTCTGACAACGTTTGACTTCCTAACAACGTTGACTTTCTTCCTATCAGCGCTGAAATTGCTCCTATCAACGCTGGCTTTGGGAGCGTTGACACACTTGTATGCCAAATGTGAAAAGCTACCACAAGTATAACAGGCTTTCTTAGACACACTCTTAGGTCTAGAAGCAAAGAAACCTGTTCCATGATTGTTAACTTGGCTCTTGGGTGACCTATTATTTCTATACATCTCTGCATATTTAATGGTAGGTCTTCTAACAGTGTTTGAGCCTAGGTCAACAGCTTCACCAGTAACTGGGTGAGTAACCTTAATGGGTGGTGATTCATTGGGACTTTTACATAGCAAAACTCGCTTAACAAATAAAGTAGGGTTAGCTTTCTTCCACTCATTTAGGTCAGTCAGTTTTTGTTGATACTCTTCTACTGGAGTGACAACTCTTGGTGGAGGAGAGAATTCCTCTTCTTGGCATTCTGGTATACCAGTCCAAGATAAATCCTTTCTAAGGACACCATAGAAGTCACCAGCTGGTGGTGGAACCAAAGAGTAATCATTCATCCCAATCCCAGTCATATCCTTGGGATCCCTTTGTTTAGCTACACAGTCTCCTAGGGCTTGGGTGGCTCTATCAAATCTTTGAATCTTGAGGTCAACATTATCTTTATTCTTAATGGCCTCATCTAACTTAGCCTGTAGGTCTTTATTGACCTTTGACATGATATTTCTAATATCCATACTACCCTCTAGCTCATGTTTTAAGATATTTATCTTATCTTTTAAATCAAATTCCATTTTCTTGTATTCAGTAACGGTTTTCTCAGTTTCAGTAAGAGCTAGTTGGTAATTGGATAATTTACACCTTTCAGTGCTTATATCCTCTTTTAGTTTTAACACCTCTTTATTAAGTCTGTCAGTGTTTAACCTACAACCTTTGCTACAAAAAGCATCATCATATACCTCATTATCAGATGAAGAGGAGGAATGTGCCATGAGAGCATATTCAACATGCTCTTCTTCTTTAATATCAGCAATCAAAGCTTTGTCCTCTTCAGCATCCTTAGCCAGATAGCTCCAATCCCATCCAGTACCATCAATTCCTTGAACTGCAACCATGGCTTTGGAGTCTTGAGCTTTAACAACCTGACTTGAGGGTTTACCAGCATCAGATCTTCTAGGAGATCTGCATTCCCTCATGAAGTGCCCCATGCGATGACAGTTGTAGCACTCAACTTTGGATTTATCAAATCCAGTAGTGTCTTTAGCATTGAAGGTCATCTTCTTCTTGAACCTTCTATTCCACCTATTTGCTCTTATACTAGCAAGAGCCATGTTCCACTTGATGTCCATCTCTTCCAAGTGTTCATCCCTTATCTGCTCAAGGTCCTCATATGTAATCACTGAACCATTGGGCAAAGAAGCAATGTAAGCACACACAGTATCCAAATCCAAACCAACATGTTTAACTCTTGGGCAGTCATTCATGAATGTGTCAGCGTCTGAAAAAGAGACGTTGACAGGACTTGTTCCAGCGCTGACAAATGATGATCTAGTAACTGGATGCATAAAAGAGTCCTTCTGATTGAATTGACCTTCACTATGAGAGAAGAAGGCCATGTTGCTGGTGCTAGCTTTGCTTCCATGTGCTGAAAGAGTTTCATCTTCCAACAGTCTTAGTTTGTTGTATATGTCATCAAACGAGGAGCTCTTGTAAGTATTATTGGCAAGAATAGATCTTGCCTCAATCTTCCATGCCTCACCAAGACTTTTCAGAAAAGTAGCATTGGTGTCAACATCACCAACTTGTGTCCCCATGAAGGACAACTTGCTTGTGATGTCAAGCAATCTGCTTCTCACACTACTCAGTTTCTCATTGGGCTGAGCTTTGAAGACAGCATAATCATGCAGAAGTTGCTTTTTCTTTTCTTCCTTAGTGTCTGCATTACCACCATATGCAACTTCAATTGCTTCCCAAAGATCCTTAGCAGATTCATAGCTTCTATATTTGTGCTAATTTTTTTGTCCCAAAGAGACTTTCAGAATATTTAGGGCTTTCATGTCAGCCCTTTTCTTTGTAATATCTTCAGCACTTACAGCTCTACCATCTCCAGGTTTTTCTTTCTTATCTTCATCAGGACATCCTTCAATAGCTGATCTTGCCGTAATGGCATCCTGAATCTTTTGAGCCTTATTGAATGAGTTTCCATATTTAATAATCTCCCAGAGTGTGTAGTCAAAGATCCCCAGATATTGTTCAAAGTTGAACCTCCATAAGTCAAAGTTGGTTGCATCAAGCATGGGAATCTTGATGTTTGGTAAGGGTGAGGAGGAGGAGGTTATCGCTTCAGACATGATGTTTTTAGGGTTTTGAGAAAATTAGGGTTTTGGTGTTCGTATATCGTTCTGGTGTTCTTTAAAGATCAAAAGTTCCTCAACAAGCTCTGATACCACTTGTTGATCCCAAACTTAGATCGATTAGCTTTGTGTATACGAGATTAGATCAAGTATAACACGTAGAGAAACCTTTGTTATATGCTTTGTGAATATAAGTATTATGCGGAATTTAATACTTAAACAAGAACACAAGATGTAAACAAAACTTTCACTTTGATTATGAATGTCGAACTTGCTTACAATGAAAGATGTTTACGAATGAAAACTTATATAAAACTTGATACTAAACATTAACCTAAAGGCCTTCTTTTATAGACTAAGAAGCCTTGTACAATAAGCTACGTATCAACTATTCTAGGTAAAGATAAACATAGAAAATACATTGTCGTTTCTATCCTTACTAGAAGTATTCTAGAACATAATAAACGTGTAGCTCACATCTTCCATCAGTGCTTGTTTTCAATCTGTCAACGCTTGACTTTAACTTGTCAACGCTTGAGCTGTCAGCGCTCACTTTGTTCTTGTCAACGCTTGAATTGTTCTTGTTAGCGTTCAAGTGATCTGGCCTTAATTTTATTCCCAACAATTGCAACTAGAGGATTTCCACCAACAAACAATCAGCTTCGTACTTCTTCAAATCCTCGCCAACAAGCCACTATTCAAGATGGTCAAGTGACGGTCCAATCCATTCAGGGAAGGCAAAATTCATATGGACCTCTACATGGACCGTCAACGCTCAAGCTGTGAATTCTCAAGCAAGTGGAAATGGAAGCACTGTTGGTCCTCAAAAGGTTGTGACTTGCTACAATTGTCGAGGACAAGGTCATATGGCTAGGCAATGCACTCAGCCGAAAAGGAGAAGGGATGCAACGTGGTTTCATGATAAGATGTATTTGGTCGATGCTCAGTCAAAGGGAAAGATTTTGGATTCAGAGGAGTTAGCATTTCTTGCAGACCCAGGGGCAGTAGATAATGAAGGCATTGGATTCGTTTCTACTTCTAATGCAGCATATCAAGCAGATGATCTTGATGCATATGATTCGGATTGTGATGACATTCACACAGCTCAAGCTACTCTCGTTGCTAATCTCTCTCACTACGGTTCTGATGTCGTCAATGAGGTACCAACTACAAACAATCTTGGTAATAATGATAACCCACATCAAGTTGAGCATAAAAATGACAACCTTGAACAGCATTCGGGAACTAGTAACTCAAATGATGTGGTAACGAATCCTACACATTTGAGCGAACCTCAACCAAATGCTACGACGGGTATGGCGTCTTATGCTCAACATGATTTGGTCATGGTGCCTAAACATATTATTGATCAAATGCATATGGCTCTCAGACAATCCGTAGATACGAATTCCACCCTAACTGCTGAGCTTACGTTGCATAAAGAAAAGGTCAAAACATTTGAAATGGTCCCTCAAGCAGAGAAAATAACTTATTCTGAATTTTACCAATTTTGTTTTGAGAAGATTGAACACTTAAAAGAAATAGAATCATTAAAAGCTAATCTTTCCAATGAATTAAAAGAAAAGGAGTCGGTTGTCAAAAATTTTCAAAAATTTAAAATGGATTTCAAAACTCTCGAGTCTAAAAAGTCCGAATCGGAAGTTAATGCTACCAAACTTCTTAAAGTTCAAAGAACAACAGCTTTTAAAACAATATGCTTCCACAGAAAAGGTTCATTGATACAATGATTTGCTATGGGGTTCAAATTTAGTTCTCGGAATCTCCTCGAATTGATCACGGTTCTAAGTGGAATGATTTGTTCTTGGTTAATAAAAAGGTGTTGGTTTGTTTATCTATTTTAAACTAATAGCAAATAAATGTAAATGGCGTTGAGTAAGGTGAAGGCTTTAAAGATTATCTAGAAATAACGAATTAAAAATAAACGTTTGAAAACTTAAAGACGAGATTTAGAAAAATGCTAGAACACTTAATAAAACTAACATTTGGAAAGTTTATAAAAGACAAGAACTAAAACCATCGGAAAATGCTAAGGGATACTGATCGGAATGTACTATCGGAAAGTAAGATCGGAATATGGGAGAATAGCCCTGATCGGAATGTCACATAATACTCTCGTCGGAATGTTCAGAAATAAACCCATCGGAATGTTCAAAAGAGAGTCCAAATCGGAATGTAACAAAAGGGTGAAAATCGGAATAATCATAAACCCCCAATCGAAATAATTGTAAACACCTAATCGGAATATCCAACAAAGAGCTCAGATCCGAATGTCTTAAAATCAACACCAATCGGCATATGTTACAAAATCAACCCAATCGGAAAATCTAAAACCCTTTTCCGATCTAATGATCGGAATAAGGGGGGTGGTGTGGTCGGAATAACTCAATCGGAAAAGGGCTTTATACCCTTTCCGATAACTCTCTTGATCCGAAAATAAAGCTAAAGCAATAAGCTATTTAGATAAGCTAATCACCAAAACTAGGACGAATCTATAATGAAACGGATCGAATAAGCACTAAAAACAACTTATCTAAACTTTAAATAAGCAAACTGATAATCAACAATAAAAAGATGAACTTTTTAAGAAAACTTTTAAAAAGTAAATAAGCTAAACTTAGAAATAAGCCAATAAGCACAAAGATCTTAGAGCTTATTCGTAAGAAACTTAAGGAAACATAAAAAGATTAACTTTTTAAGCACGAAAACATTGATGAACAACACGGATCATAAGTAATTCGCACCAAAAGTGAACCAAAATCAAAGAAAGGTAGAAAGAGATTAAAGATTAAAAACTTGAATTTAAACTTGATTAATGAAAGAAAACAATACAAAGGTTTAATCTTGAAAGATTAAAAGAAAGAAAGATGAAAGCTAGTGAGAGAAAGTTGAGAACTTTCTCTCTCTAAAACTAGAGAAAAATGAAAAACTAAAACTAACTAATACTAACTAGCTCCAAAACTGTGAAGTGGAATCCTATATATAGGCGTCTCTTGTGGGCTTTGTGAATGGGCTTTGTTTTTGGACTTCTTTTCTTCTTTCTTCTTTAGTCTTTACGTTTCTTTAAATAAACGTTTCCGCCTTTGGATTTTGAGAAGTGTCGGTGAATAATTCCAACTCGTCTTATAATCTTTTGTTTAATAGACTCGAGTTCTTCGACATATTTGGCTCTATTCTTCGATAAATCTTCAAATAGGCACAATGACTTCAAGTCTTTTGCATCTCTTGGACAATAGACTTCGTCTTGAGTCTTTTTCCTCGATAAAACCCGTGCAATCCCATGTTTTCTTCAATATTCATCCGGTTGACTCTGAAAATACAATAAACACAAAAACCACGCATAATTCCAAACAAATGATATTAAATACGTGTTTTGGTCTTGTTTTAGCCAGAAATAAGTGGTAAAAGGATGGGTGTTTTCACACCTATCAAATCCCCTACACTTAACCATTGCCATGCCCTCATGCAATGCTTAGTGATAAAGCAAATTTACACTTTTCTCATAATCAATCAACCTTGGCCTTATTAACATACTACTAAACAAAAATTAAAGTACTAAGAGAAATTAAAACTTTAAAGTAAACAAAAGGATAGAAAACCATTTTCACTTGAAAATAGCTATATGGAAATAACTTGCAAAGAGATCAAGGACTTACATTAGGGCTTTGGTGCTGCGAAGATTTATCACCCTCAAGTTTCACGTTCCCCAAACTAAGCTTAAAAACGAGATCATTGTTATTATAAGTTAGCAAATTAAACACTTACACACATGGCTTAATTAAATGCTTAAACTCCCTTATTCCTAGGTGTATCTCTTATATTTTATTTTCGTCTTAGAATGATCATGAAGATGCATTTTTGGACTTATTTTGATAGTTTATTTAGGCTGAAAGCAAAGTAGGACGATTTGATCAATAGTTAGCTAAAGGACAAAATCTCTAAACTGCTTCTCGGGATATCAAAAAGTTCATATCTTGGCATAACTTGGTTCACGATTTGAGACCTTTCTCGGGCCGATATTTGGCATGTACTTTATACTTCATATCTTCGAGAGACGTTCTTGAGATAATGGTCTTTTCTTCGTTAATAGAGTTTCTTCACTTGGAGACTTTTGAGGGGTACTCCAACTTTGTTGACCACGACTTCATGATTATTTCTTTAATCTCTAATTGGGATTTTGAGATACAACGATCCGCCTCCTTTTCGGACTTAGATCTGTTTATCCTCATACCTTGTTAGGGTCTTTTCGGATAGACTTCTCCATGATCTTTATGGGAGTTGATTGCTTTTCGTCGTGAGTCTTGATCCTTTATATTGATTTGGGAATAATGCTTTTCACATCACCTTGGATCTTTAGCAATAAGATTGAATCCTCATGCCTTGTTAGGGCCTTTTCGGACTCGCCAATCTTCGCGCCCCGCTTCATAAGTTATGCCTTGGCTAGGAACTCTTATCATTACCGAGCAACTTTTAAACGATCTTGGGCTAGAAGCTAATTGACTTTTCAAATCGTACGACCTTACTTATTGCAGATAAATTATTAGCAAGTGATGGGAGAATAGGCAAATAATTACACCAAGTGAGCTTGTGCAAGAATACCGACTTATAATTGACTCTATCATTTCTCGTTCTCCACAATTTAAAATCTCAAGTAATGAGACTCGTGGATGCTTAGCCTAATAAACCAATTAAGGTTTATATGGTTAAGGATACTAGCTAGAATAAACTTAGATAAGTCTATTCGGGTTGAGTCAAAATTATCGCAACGGGCCTAATATGTCAAAGACTTCTAAACTAGCTACACCACTATATTAATATTTTTGACTTATTTGCGGGATATATACATATGAAAGCAACGATAAAAATTTAAAAATTACGACTAAATGGCCAAAGTTAATTAAAAATTTGAAAAATGTTGAAAAAGATGATTTCCCGGTTAAATGAAGGCATTTTCATAGAAAAGTCCACTTAAAACTTCGATAGAAGTCCCCCTACACTTAAGATAAACATTGTCCTCAATGTTTAAGCATGTGGGAAAATTCTCCCCTACAGTTATGACATTGTGCACGTTGGTTAAATCAAGCTAAGGAAGAGACGACTAAAGTGATCAATTTCAAATGTGAGTATGAAGAAAATTGAATCACGATAGTTGAGAGATAGAGCCGGATTTCGGATAACACGGGAGCACGGTTCTTCAAAGGTTCCAAAAGTGCATTCATCCCTGTAATCACATCACCATACAAACACAAAGAACCTATAGAGGTCCCCCTACACTTAGGAGGTTAAAACGGAAAAGGATAGATACTCGGGCTGCCTCCGAGGAGCGCTTGTTTTTGATAACCGAGTCACGAGCCTGACTCGACCCAAAATTAGTTCATGGGGAACGTGGTGAGGGATGGAATCATCTCATGAGAGATGTCCTCACCAAAGTACAACTTCACTCGTTGGCCATTCACCTTAAAATTAGGTCCATTAGGTTGAGCGAGCTCGAGAGTACCATATGGAAAAATTTGGGCAATGGTGAATGGGCCGGACCAACGAGATTTCAGCTTGCCCGAAAAGATTTTCAACCGAGAGTTAAAAAGTAAAACTTTGTCTCCAACTTGGAACTCTCGGTTTTTAATCTTGGAGTCGTGAATGAGCTTAGTCTTTTCCTTATAGATCAAAGAATTTTCATAAGCCTCATTACGGAGTTCATTGAGCTCATTGAGTTGGATCTTGCGTAGGTCACCGGCTTTGTTGATATCAAAATTAGCCCACTTCAAGGCCCAGTAAGCCTTGTGCTCCAACTCAATGGGGAGGTGGCATGCTTTCCCGTACACGAGACGATATGGTGTACAACCAATCGGAGTCTTGTATGCGGTACGAAAAGACCACAAAGCATCGTCAAGTTTATCAGCCCATGAGGCACGATGCTCTCCCACGGTTCTTTCGAGAATTCGCTTTAAGCCACGGTTAGAGATTTCAGCCTGGCCATTAGTTTGTGGGTGGTATGCGGTGGAAAGACGATGATTGACACCATACTTATCCATGACTCTTGCAAATTGATCATTGCAAAAATGAGTCCCGCGATCACTAATAATGGCACGAGGCACACCGAATCTAGCGAATAGCGACTTCAAAAAGTTACAAACCACCCTTGCGTCATTAGTAGGTAAAGCTTTGGCTTCAACCCACTTTGAAACGTAGTCAACGGCTACAAGGATGTATTTGTTTCCTTTAGAGGAAGGGAATGGCCCCATAAAGTCGATACCCCAAACATCAAAGATTTCACATTCTTGAATGAAATTCTGAGGCATCTCGTCTTTATGTGTGATCTTGCCTTGTTTTTGGCAAGCATCACAACGTTTAACCATCTCGTGAGCATCACGGTATATGGTGGGCCAATAAAATCCCGAGTCAAACACTTTTTTGGCGGTGTAGTTGGGACCAAAGTGACCACCGGTGGGTCCTTTGTGGCAAGCGTCAAGGATTTCTAAAGCTGCAGTCTATCAACACGTCGGCGAATAATCAAATCAGCACATTGTTTGAATAGATACGGGTCATCCCAAAAGTAAGTCTTAATGTCTTTGAAGAACTTTTTCTTTTGCTGGAATGTTAACCCGTCAACGAGAATTCCACCCGCTAAGTAGTTTGCAATGTCTGCAAACCACGGGGTTTCATCAGGATTTGAGTGGATAGACATTAAGGTCTCCAGGGGAAAAGAATCATTGATTTCTTTGTTCGGATGATCCCCTTGGTAAGGATCCTCAAGTCTACTGAGATGATCCGCGGCTAGGTTTTCATCTCCTTTTTTATCGCGAATTTCGATTTTAAATTCTTGGAGTAGCAAAACCCAGCGAAGAAGTATTGGTTTGGAATCTTGTTTAGTCAACAAGTACTTCAACGCGGAATGATCGGTGTAAACGATTGTGGTGGAAAGGACAAGATAGGGGCGGAACTTTTCAAAGGCATAGACAGCAGCTAAAAGCTGTTTTTCGGTTGTCGTGTAATGCAATTGAGCCCCTGTCATTGTCTTGCTAGCGTAATGGATTGGTTGGAAGTGTTTATTCACTCTTTGGCCCAAAACCGCTCCAATAGCAAAATCGCTAGCATCGCACATCAACTCAAAGGGAAGCTCCCAATTAGTGGTAACCAAGACGGGTGCCTTAGTTAGCTTATCCTTAAGCGAGTTGAAGGCTTCAATACACTCTTTGGAAAAGATAAAAGGAGTATCTTTTTCCAAGAGGTGGGTCATCGGGCGAGCGATTTTAGAAAAGTCTTTGATGAAACGATGGTAGAAGCCCGCATGACCAAGGAAACTTCTCACACCCTTCACGGTTGAGGGTGGAGGCAACTTAGAAATAACATCGACTTTAGCACGGTCTACTTCAAGACCGGCTTTGGAGATCTTGTGTCCTAGGACGATGCCCTCTTTTACCATGAAATGGCATTTTTCCCAATTAAGAACAAGGCGAGTGTCTTCACACCGCTTAAACATATGTTCTAAATTGGCAAGGCAAGCAGAGAAAGAATCGCCATAAACCGAGAAATCATCCATGAATACTTCCATAGTGTCTTCCACCATGTCATGGAAGATAGCCATCATATACCTTTGGAACGTCCCAGGAGCATTGCATAAACCGAAAGGCATACGTTTGTAAGCAAATGTTCCGTAGGGACAAGTGAATGTCGTCTTTTCTTGGTCCTTGGGATCGATGGGAATTTGAAAATACCCGGAGAAACCGTCTAAAAAGCAGTAATAGTCATTACCCGCAAGACGCTCGAGCATTTGATCCATGAAAGGAAGAGGAAAGTGATCTTTTCTCGTGCCATCATTGAGCTTGCGATAGTCAATACAAACTCTCCACCCAGTAACGAGACGAGTGGGAATCAACTCGTTGTGTTCATTGGAAACAACGGTTATTCTGCCCTTCTTGGGCACACAATGGACGGGACTTACCCACGGTGAATCCGAAATAGGGTAAATCAAGCCGGCATCAAGAAGTTTGATAACCTCTTGTTTGATGACGTCATGAATACGAGGATTAACCCTTCTTTGGCTCTGGATTGCGGGTTTAAAGTCATCTTCCATGAGAATCTTGTGAGTACAAAAGTTCGGATCAATTCCGCGGATATCGGAAATTTTCCAAGCAATTGCCTTCTTATGATCTTTAAGCACGGCGATGAGGCGAGATTTTTCTTCTTCTTTCAAGTCCTTCGCAATGATGACGGGAGACTTCTTGTTTTCTTCAAGGAACACGTACTCGAGATGGGGCGGCAACTCCTTAAGTTCTAAATCCGGAGGATTTTCGATGGGAGGCGTTTTCAAAGTCGGAGCATCGATAGCAATAACCGTGGGAGATGGTGGAGAAGTATTGTCTCCTTTAAGAAGGTTCTCAATGAGGCGAAGATCTTCATCCCAATCGGTGGGAGAATCGTCATTAGCTAAGTTCACATCTCCCATGGTGGCTTCCAAATCTTTCCAAAGGAAATCACTTTCTCCAAATAGAGATAGTGATGAATCAATAGAGGAAACGGTCTCAACATTGGGAGGAGAGGTAGGAATATTTGTACAAGCATCTTTGAAGTGTTCTTCACAAGCCTCATCAAGAACGTCAATACAATTAACACTCTCGTTGGAATAAGGCTGTTTAGAAAGCTTTCCCATGTTGAAGACGATTTTATCGTAACCCATTCTCATGATAAGCTCACCTGCTTCAACATCGATGAGAGTGCGACCGGTCCTCAAGAATGGACGACCAACGATCAATGGCACACGAGGGTCCATATCGTAGTCGACGATGACGAAATCGGCAGGAAAGTGAATTTGTCGACTCCTACAAAAACGTCTTCGGCTATCCCCACTGGATAAGCAACCGTACGGTTAGCTAATTCCAAAGTCATTTTGGTGGGGACTAGCTCAGGGAGAGATAATTGCTTCCAAATGCTTAGAGGCATTAAATTAATACTTGCACCTAGATCGGCTAGGGCCATGCAATTCTCTACTCCCGGGAAGTTGTAAGGGATTAAGAAACGACCCGGATCACCAAGCTTGGTTGGCAATTTCCTTAAGAGCACTACAGAGCAATTCTCATTAAGTTGGGTGTTAGCAATATCAAGAAGCTTCTCCTTGTCACTAAGAAGATCTTTCAACATTTTCGCGTATTTGGGCATGTGAGCGAGAGCCTCAGCGAAGGAGATGTTGAAATTCAGTTGTTTAAACATTTTGAGAAAGTTCGAAACCTGAATATCGTCCTTGCTTTTGAGCTTCTCTTTCCTCAACCTCGAGGGATAAGGTATATCGGAAGAAGAGGAAGTCTTTGGGATCGAAGGATCACTCACATCCTTGGGTGGAGGAGGGGTAGAAGTAAGAGGTGGAGGAATTGGGAAAATAGAAGGATGAGGAATAGGAGCAGGTGACTCGTTCTCCTTAGTCACAATCACCGGTGGAGGTATAGGAAGCTCGGGTTCCTTGGTACCTTTGCCATGCGAGTGGTGATTGCTTTCATCTCCCCTCTTGGATTCGCAACGGTGTTACTCGGAAGAGTACCCGAAGAAGAGGGTTGATTACCTTGGAAGAAACTAGCCATCATGTTGTTTAAGTCATTCGTTTGACTTGCCAAAGTGTTTCTCATATCAGCTCTCAGATCATTTCCTTGTTTCACCATGTCTGCTTTCAAGTTGAGCACTTCCCGTTGGAGATTGTCCACGGTCACATCATTAGTCCTCATGTAGGTTCTAATATCTCGAGGTAATGCGGTGGGTTGGTTGGGAGGAGCATTGTAGGCGGGTGGTTGATAAGCAGGTTGTTGGTAAACTTGGTTGTTTCTTTGAGGTTGATATGGTTGTTTGTGAGGTGGTATGTATGGTGTACGAGGTTGTTGTTGTTGTTGAGGAGGGCGATTGAGGTTTTGTTGTTGGTTTGGGTTGTTAGGAGGAAAGCCGGGCGGTGAGAGATAGTTGTTTGAGCGGTAGCTAAGCAAGTTACGGTCACCTTGAGGACGAGCTTGATAAGCGGCCGGAGGATAGGTACCGTATGCTGCATTAACATTCTCAGATGGATAGTCTTGGGTGGCGGTACAAGTGGTGTAAGAGTGAGGACCCCCGCATATCTCACATGGTTGGCTAACAACATTGACTTGAGCGTCGTGAGCGTTTTTAGCGTTGATGCTGTTGGTGTTGTTAGCGGTTTGGGTAACAAGCGATTCAAGAAGCATAGTAATTTTTTCAAGTCGCTTGTCGCTGTCACTAGTACTAGCACTAGCGACATTGGTCCGAACACTCTTGGATTGCACACGAGACTTATTTTCAATAATATCCCAAGCGGCATTGGAAGTCTTAACCAAAATATTACCCCCCGAGGCACTGTTTAGTGAATCTTGGTCATTCATGCTTAAACCATTATAAAAAGTATTAATTTGGTGCACTTTGGTAAAACCATGTTGTGGGCACTTTCTTAAAAGATCTTTAAAACGGTCCCAAGATTCACTAAACGACTCATCGTATTTTTGTTCAAAATTGATAATCTCATTCCGCAAAGCGGTAGTACGAGAGGGTGGGAAAAAGTAGTTGATAAATTTGGTCTCCAAATCCGTCCACGTAAGAATACTTTATGGCGGTTCCTTTGCAAGCCAATGCCGGGCTTGTCCCTCTAGGGAGAAAGGAAAAAGTTGCAAACGGATTACCTCTTGTGGAACACCATTGAATTTGACCGTATTCGTGAGTTGCAGGAATCTCTTGATGTGGTCATGTGGATCATCAATGGTACGCCCCAAGAATGGTTGAGCAGAGACCATCTGGATAAAGCCGGATTTGAGCTCAAAATTGTTGGCTGCAATCGCGGGTATGGCAATTGGATCATTGTTGCCGTCTACATGTGCTTGCAGAAGTTCAATCATCGGGCGATTGTCTGGTAGAGGCTCATTGTTGTTGTTGTTATTATTGTTGTTGAGAGGTGGGTTGTTATTGTTGTTGTTATTATTGTTGTTCAGAGGTGGGTTATTGTTGTTGTTTTGTACACCGGCCATGTCTAAGTCTTCGAGAGGCTCGGGCTCTTGATAAGACGTTGATCGTGTACGCATGCACCTGCAAAAGAATTAACAAAGCAAACAAGAAGGATTTATGGTTTTTTATGGTTTTTTAATTTTCAGGATTTTTGAAAATTTTATACTTTTTTGTGTTTTTGAAATTTTTTATGAAAAAGTAACGTTCACGGTGAACGGATCCCAAAATCCAAGTTCTCACAAAAAACTGTTGATCTTAACGAGAAGAGCCGGCAGCGGCGCCATTTGATACAATGATTTGCTATGGGGTTCAGATTTAGTTCTCGGAATCTCCTCGAATTGATCACGGTTCTAAGTGGAATGATTTGTTCTTGGTTAATAAAAAGGTGTTGGTTTGTTTATCTATTTTAAACTAATAGCAAATAAATGTAAATGGCGTTGAGTAAGGTGAAGGCTTTAAAGATTATCTAGAAATAACGAATTAAAAATAAACGTTTGAAAACTTAAAGACGAGATTTAGAAAAATGCTAGAACACTTAATAAAACTAACATTTGGAAAGTTTATAAAAGACAAGAACTAAAACCATCGGAAAATGCTAAGGGATACTGATCGGAATGTACTATCGGAAAGTAAGATCGGAATATGGGAGAATAGCCCTGATCGGAATGTCACATAATACTCTCGTCGTAATGTTCAGAAAATAAACCCATTGGAATGTTCAAAAGAGAGTCCAAATCGGAATGTAACAAAAGGGTGCAAATCGGAATAATCATAAACCCCCAATCGGAACAATTGTAAACACCTAATCGGAATATCCAACAAAGAGCTCAGATCGGAATGTCTTAAAATCAACACCAATCGGAATATGTTACAAAATCAACCCAATCGGAAAATCTAAAACCCTTTTCCGATCTAATGATCGGAATAAGGGGGATGGTGTGGTCGGAATAACTCAATCAGAAAAGGGCTTTATACCCTTTCCGATAACTCTCTTGATCCGAAAATAAAGCTAAAGCAATAAGCTATTTAGATAAGCTAATCACCAAAACTAGGACGAATCTATAATGAAACGGATCGAATAAGCACTAAAAACAACTTATCTAAACTTTAAATAAGCAAACTTATAAATCAACAATAAAAAGATGAACTTTTTAAGAAAACTTTTAAAAAGTAAATAAGCTAAACTTAGAAATAAGCCAATAAGCACAAAGATCTTAGAGCTTATTCGTAAGAAACTTAAGGAAACATAAAAAGATTAACTTTTAACGCACGAAAACATTGATGAACAACACGGATCATAAGTAATTCGCACCAAAAGTGAACCAAAATCAAAGAAAGGTAGAAAGAGATTAAAGATTAAAAACTTGAATTTAAACTTGATTAATGAAAGAAAACAATACAAAGGTTTAATCTTGAAAGATTAAAAGAAAGAAAGATGAAATCTAGTGAGAGAAATTTGAGAACTTTCTCTCTCTAAAACTAGAGAAAAATGAAAAACTAAAACTAACTAAGACTAACTAGCTCCAAAATTGTGAAGTGGAATCCTATATATAGACGTCTCTTGTGGGCTTTGTGAATGGGCTTTGTTTTTGGGCTTCTTTTCTTCTTTCTTCTTTAGTCTTTACGTTTCTTTAAATAAACGTTTCCGACTTTGGATTTTGAGAAGTGTCGGTGAATAATTCCTACTCGTCTTATAATCTTTTGTTTAATAGACTCGAGTTCTTCGACATATTTGTCTCTATTCTTCGATAAATCTTCAAATAGGCACAATGACTTCAAATCTTTTGCATCTCTTGGACAATAGACTTCGTCTTGAGTCTTTTCCTCGACAAAACCCGTGAAATCCCATGTTTTCTTCAATATTCATCCGGTTGACTCTGAAAACACAATAAACACAAAAACCACGCATAATTCCAAACAAATGATATTAAATACGTGTTTTGGTCTTGTTTTAGCCAGAAATAAGTGGTAAAAGGATGGGTGTTTTCACACCTATCATTCATCTTTTAACTAAATCGTTTAAAGAACTCGAACTTAAGCGTCTTCAAGATTTACCACCTAATCCCGGTTATACAAAACAAGCTCAGGAATATATTCCTTGTCTTTATGATATGACCCTAATTGGCAAATCGAAAGAAGCACCTTATGTTCGTAGTACTGAGGAGACACAGTCACTTGCGGAAGAAACTCAATCTAAAATGCTTTTAAAATTACATACGATTGATTATGATAAGTATAATAAAGATTATTTTTCTAAAAACACCCGCATTCGCTTACAAAAAGAATTAGCTCAATTATCAGCTTTTGTGCCCCAAAGTTTGTCAACAGAAAACCTCCCTAGTACGTCTCCTACACTTGTCAAAACGGATTTAACTAAGTTAATTCCACCGGTAAGTAAGGTGTCCGTTAACTTAAATGCGGTGCACCAATACTTTGCCGCTTTTGACAAGGTCATTTTGGAACGTGCGACGGCTTCGACCATAACGGAAGGTGAATGGAATTTTGAGCACACTAGAACTGCGTTTCGAGACGAAATTCTTCCGTTTGTAAAGAATGTTAAGCTTGTCTTAGTAATATTGATCAAGATTTGCTTTTGGAAATAGAAGAAGTTAGACGTGTTTTCAATGAAATGGACGATGCTTATGAAAACAGTTTACTTGAAATAGAACGTGTTTCACGCCAAAATGATCAGCTTTTGAAGCAAGTGATGTCGTTTGATATTGTTTCCGTCTGTGTGAATAATAGTGTTGCTAATGATTATATTGTGCATAATATTGAATCTGTGGATAATGTGGTAGATAGTACTTGTCACAAATCTGACGCTGTATTTTTAAAGCTTCAAGATTCTTACACTTCGCTTTCAAAACGTTTTGATGAGATTCAACAACACTGTATTTCGCTTGAATGTCAAAATCAATCTATTAAAAAACCACAGTGTCAGCCAAGTGACAAGGTTGCTAAATTATTGCCTATATACATAGAGAAATATAAGGAGCGTAACTGTGTGCAAGTACTTGAGGACGCTGGGATTTTTAAACTTGATCAAGATAATTGAGTTTCTAAGATTTTGTCCAAAGTTGATAACTTAAAACAGAAACATACAAGACTCTTCGATTCAGTAAAGCCCGCATGTGCTAATACCACTGCACAAAATCAATCTTTGATTGAACGATTGAATTGAAAGTCGGTGGAAATATATGATTTGAGGGAACAAATTTGTGATAAAAATCTGGCTTTGGCTGAGTTAAAGGAAACACTTCGTACCCTCAAAGGTAAGAATGTTGTGGATAACGCGGCCACCTCCTCAGCATTGTCCTCTAGTGCTATCAAAAGGAACCTCATAGCCGTCACACCATTTAACAAGGGCCCTAGGACTAAACCATAGGACTAAACCATCTCAAACATTGGTCACTAAAGATAAGGAAAAATCAAAACCAGCTTCTAATATTCCCGTGTTGCCTTCTACAGGAGTAAACACCACTACTAAGGCTCAAAGATCTAAGCTTATAAGAAACATGAAGAATTATAAGATCTTGCCCTCATCTAGTAGTCAAGTGAAGAAGAAAGTAGAAGCTCACCCTAGGAATGTTATTTCTGTTTTGAATAAAAAGAATCATGTAGCTAAACCTAAAGGCTCTGCGGTTGTGCAGTGTTCTAAGCCTATTGTGAATTCTAATTTGAAATGTTGGAATTGTAATGAATGTATGTTTTCTAGTCGTCATGATTCTTGCCTTATTGTGACAACCCTGGGTTTTAGATTTGTCACTTGGTCTTACTTTTAGGTTATTTTATGTGTGCTTACTTGATTTTTGTGATTACGTGTTTATTTTGAGTGATTAAGGTTGGTGTGGTTATCGTTTATGAGTATAGAAGTACTCATAAGTAAATCGAGGAACGGTTATTTCATGTTCATGAGCTCACAAGTTGTGACTATGATAGAATGCGGTGCTATTTTAGGATTTTATGTGTACGTATAAGTATTATAGTAAATCGTATTTTTACGATTTAGGGTTTAGCATTTAGAGGTCTCAGATGAGGTAATTAGTCATATGGATATTTTTCGGGATGGTTTTAAGTCATTTAGGACTTAGTTATAAAGTTTATTTCAAAATTTGAGATTTTTTATAAAAGTGTATATATTACGTCTTTTACGGTAAAACGCGTAAAAACTGACTAGTTTTACGGTTTTGAGGTTTTGGAGGCTTTAGGAGCTGAAATAAATTAAGAAAAATTAAGGTAATAATATTAATACATATATTAATAATAAAAAGAAATAAAAAACGAAATTAGGAGCATATGGGTCGGTTTGGACGAATCAAAAGAAAAAGGAAGGGGAAAAAATGGAAAGTGGGCTTCTACTTGGACTAGGATTTGTGAACACACTATATAAGGTTTCTAATAAATCAAAAATCATATTTTTCTTTTCTCCTGGGGTTTTGAGTCGCGGCATCATTCAAGAAAATTAGGGTTTTTCATAAAAATCTTGGTTTCCATTAAATCTAAGGTAAAACCTTCAAATCCCTTTTTAATTTAATTGTTTTTATGTTTAATTGATCATCTTATGATGGATTTAGGTTAGGTTTAATTTTAAAAACAGTGAATTAATGTTTTAATAATCATAATATGATGATTACATAAATTAGGGCATGTAATTGGAGGGATTAGGGTTAATTAATGGGGTTGATTTAGTTAAACCCGTTTTTAAAAACTGGGCAGAATTTTGAGTCAATTGTTTTGATCTTATTGGGAGTTCTAGGAACATTCAAGATGCGATCCAAGTATCCCTGAAAAGGTAATTGAAGTGGCTTTCTAATGCAAGAAACGAGAACAAAATTGGAGGTAGGGAAGTGGGTGAAAAACAGGTTACAACAGTCAGAGGTCAAAACAGTTTTGAATTCAGCCTATTTTCTTTTTAAGTTTTGGGTTGTTTGGGGTACTTAGGGTTGCATTGGGATCTTCTCACGAACATGAGAGATGGTTTATATATTTTATTAAGTATCTGCACTTGGGCTAAGGTTTTGGTTTAGGGTAAGACCCCTTAATTGTAACAAACTTTTAGTATGTTTAAAATCAGGAAATCTGGAATGACAAAAGTATATATATATATATATATATATATATATATATATATATATATATATATATATATATATATATATATATATATATATATATATATATATATATATATATATATATATATATATATATATATATATATATATATATATATATATATATATATATATATATATATATATATATATATATATATATATATATATATATATATATATATATATATATCAAGGCCTTAACAGTAGCGTTAAGGTTAGGGAAAGTGGGAGGTGTTAGCCAACATATGTAAGGGTATGAATATTAATTCTACAGAAACCATGGGTATGTTTAAGTGGACGTGTGACTTAAAGTTTTGAGACCTAAAAACTGGGACTATTTTGTGTAAAATATGAACGGGATAGTTATTAACTTAACCAAGTTAAGGACTTGTTAAGGAAGGGTAATGGGGTGATTAGAGCTTATCAATGAGGTATTTATATGGGAATAGGCTAGATGTCCATCATAGGTTGATGAGCCATCTTAGTGATTGGTTCATGTATTGATTGCGTGTTTTTGGTTTGTTAGCTTGTTGCTAGTGCGAGGACTTGTGAAGAAGCATTTAGGTGAGTTCATAGTCCCATTTTCACTGAGTTTTTAAATGTTTTCTTCTATTATGGGATGGAGATGACACTTGTGGTGTTCTTAAAATGTTTTGGTACTATATTTTTCTTATAAATATTTGGACATAGATGTGCTATTGTGTGACATGCGTGCTTATGTGTTCTCATATGTGCTTTGATATGTGAATCTTGTTTGGGTTGTGATTGGCTTTGGTACATAGATGTATGGGCGTCTATGGGACAAGTTGTGATGTGTGTGGAGCGTGGGGCACGATCCGTCCTGAGTTCTTGGTTCTGAGTTCTTGGTTCGTGGGGCACGATCCGTCTTGAGTACTTGTGCATCGTCTCTTCGGAGGCAAGATATCTCGACGGGGATATAGTTCATCTTCCACAGGTGGTGTGGGAAAGATCCGGATAGTGTGGTGTGTTCTTGTGTGTGTGACGGGATACTTCTTGATTGTTAATAGTGTGGTGTGTTCTTGTGTGTGTGACGGGATACTTCTTGATTGTTAATAGTGTGGTGCATTGTTCTTATTGTGTGTTCTTGATTGTTATAATTGTGCTTAGATTGTAGTTGTATGTAACATGATTATCACATTATGGTCCATTGCTTTAACTTGTTCTCTTCAACTTATTTACAGCGGTTGACAAGGTTTCTTAAGATATTTTGATAACTTAAACCTATGTTCTCACCAACTTTATGTTGACAGATTTTAGTGTCATTTTCAAGTGAGGTAGTTGTGCAAGATGATGTTAGAAGTGGCTAGAGTATAGAGGCTGCTAGGATTGCATTAGGAGGAATCCCTTTCCTCTTAGATTTTATTTTGTCTTTTAATTAAGTAGACTTTATGGTACCTATATGTTCGATGTTTGTTTATTTGTATGTCTTTGGTAAGAGGTAGGCCTGTTACCTACTTACCTAGACGCCTACATTATTTGAGATATTGTCATGACATTGTGTCACCTTTTATGACATTTCTATTTCATTTAGTTAACTCTATAGACACGCTATTGTTGTGATGATATCCATACGTCGTACCCCATATTCCGCCATGGTGGGGTGTGACAGAATGGTATCAGAGCCAATGGTTATAGAGAATTAGGTTGCCTAGTCGCGTAGCCTAGTCTATAGCTTAAGGGTCCCTGCATATAGGCGTCATAGGGGTTTCTGTGCATTTTATAATAATTGATGTGTTTGGATGTTATTTTTGCGATATTTGTTAAGTTATGAACTACCATGGTTCATACTTAACTACATGTTATTTTCTTTACGAGTTTTGACTAGTGCGGGTTGAACCATGGTCGTATACGCTAGTCATTGTTGGATTTCGTTTGATTATGCTTTCATGTTTCTTTATACATTTTAAAATTTCGTCTCCGGTGGTTCAACTGGATTACGAGTTTATGTGTTTCATGCATTGGCTACGTTATTTTAATACATGGATTTTGGATTTTATTTTATGTTGTGGTTATGTGCTTATATGAGTTGTAGGATATATGTGCTTATTTGAGCTGGTAGACTGATGTGTTATGTGTAGTATTAATTCTTATAAGTGTCATCATAGGAGGGAGTGCATTGGTGAAAGGAGACTTGTATAAGTATGGTGGCCAACATAGTTATACAAGTACCAAGACATCAATGGATTCCTAAATATGGTTGCATGAAAGAGGGTTAATACATGCTTGTTTATAGTATATGCTGGATGAATTTGAGTGTACGTATGCATATGCCTATGAATAATTCCCTTCTACTTATCAGTTGTATTCTTAGGATGGTTTGCTAGTTCTTTTCTCTTTGGGATATTCAACTTCTGTAGTAGCGCATTTATCGAGTCCTCATTTCACGTGTTTGTTTATACGGTATTTTTGGTGTAGAGGCTATTGAGATGGTGGAGATTTCTTTTTGGAATAATGATATCTTTTGTTTTGAGTCTTACATGGTAAAAAAATAAAACTTGCAAATAGTAAAATAAAAATAGTTGTTGGTAGTCGATAAAATGAGGGTAAAGTGTCGAAAACGTGTTTGAAATAAGGTGGAATATAATTTTTTTTAACATATAAGCATGGCTTGTTTATTTTAAATTTTTTTGGTTTTGATCACCTAAAGTTATTGTTCTTTAGTTAGAATTTTTGTTCTTATTAACTTAAATATGTTAAAATCATGTATTAATCATATGATGGGTGAGATTTTAAATTTTCTGGAATTAATATAAATTAGACCTTGAATTTTGTAATTAATAACGGGTTTTTTTGGGTTTAAAATCGTTTTGGTCATAACTTATTCGTTTTTAAAGCTTTTTGAGGGATTCAAAAGCCTAAATTATGTGCTCGGAGCGTACTTTTCAAATATTCAGTAAATTTGGTAATTGGAAGTCAGTAGCTTGGTCGAATTAATTGTACAAGTGTCGAGTTCAAGGTTAATTTTCGGACAACATGGTTTAAACTTGTGTTTTAGGTATTTTGGGGTAATGAACACTTGGAGGGTTAACATAGAGATGAGTTGGGATAGAATTTGAGATTTATTTGGACCTTAAAGCACATGGTTATATCTTGATGAGTTTTGATTTATGGTATTTATGAGTAAGACCGAAATCGGGGTGACAGTTTTAAACTCGTCGAGTTATGTAATGGCTCCTAACTTGATTTTAAGACAGTTCTCGTTTGATGAGTTGCAGGATTTAGTTAGGTTGGTTACATAAATTTATCGTTTTAATAAGTTTCCTCGCAGACGGTTAAGGCTCATGTGTTGTTGGTTGAAATTATTTTAGTTTAAATTGGGTTCACGTTTGAACGTAAGGTTTTATCAGGGATATGTATCCTCGTTTGGTTGTCGAGAATAAGTTTGAGTTTGGGAGTAAATCTCGGGACGAGATTTATATTAGGAGGGAGTGATGTGACAACCCTGGGTTTTGGATTTGTCACTTGGTCTTACTTTTAGGTTATTTTATGTGTGCTTACTTGATTTGTGTGATTACGTGTTTATTTTGAGTGATTAAGGTTGGTGTGGTTATCATTTATGAGTATAGAAGTACTCATAAGTAAATCGAGGAACGGTTATTTCATGTTCATGAGCTCACAAGTTGTGACTATGATAGAATGCGGTGCTATTTTAGGATTTTATGTGTACGTATAAGTATTATAGTAAATCGTATTTTTACGATTTAGGGTTTAGCATTTAGAGGTCTCGGATGAGGTAATTAGTCATATGGATATTTTTCTGGATGGTTTTAAGTCATTTAGGACTTAGTTATAAAGTTTATTTCAAAATTTGAGATTTTTTATAAAAGTGTATATTTTACGTCTTTTGCGGTAAAACGCGTAAAAACTGACTAGTTTTACGGTTTTGAGGTTTTGGAGGTTTTAGGAGCTGAAATAAATTAAGGTAATAATATTAATACATATATTAATAATAAAAAGAAATAAAAAACAAAATTAGGGGCATATGGGTCGGTTTGGACGAATCAAAAGAAAAAGGAAGGGGAAAAAATGGAAAGTGGGCTTCTACTTGGACTAGGATTTGTGAACACACTATATAAGGTTTCTAATAGATCAAAAATCATATTTTTCTTTTCTCCTGGGGTTTTGGGTCGCGGCATCATTCAAGAAAATTAGGGTTTTTCATAAAAATCTTGGTTTCCATTAAATCTAAGGTAAAACCTTCAAATCCCTTTTTAATTTAATTGTTTTTATGTTTAATTAATCATCTTATGATGGATTTAGGTTAGGTTTAATTTTAAGAACAGTGAATTAATGTTGTAATAATCGTAATATGATTACATAAATTAGGGCTTTTAATTAGAGGGATTAGGGTTAATTAATGGGGTTGATTTAGTTAAACCCGTTTTTAAAAACTGGGCAGAATTTTGAGTCAATTGTTTTGATCATATCGGGACTTCTAGAAACATTCAAGATGCGATCCAAGTATCCCTAAAAAGGTAATTGAAGTGGCTTTCTAATGAAAGAAACGAGAACTAAATTGGAGGTTGGGAAGTGGGTCAAAAACAGGTTACAACAGTCGGAGGTCAAAACAGTTTTGAATTCAGCCTGTTTTCTTTTTAAGTTTTGGGTTGTTTGGGGTACTTAGGGTTGCATTGGGATCTTCTCATGAACATGAGAGATGGTTTATATATTGTATTAAGTATATGCACTTGGGCTAAGGTTGTGGTTTAGGGTAAGACCCCTTAATTGTAACAAAGAATGACAAAAGTATATATATATCGGGGCCTTAACAGTAGCGTTAAGGTTAGGGAAAGTGGGAGGTGTTAGCCAACATATGTAAGGGTATGAATACTCCTTTTACAGAAACCATGGGTATGTTTAAGTGGACGTTTGACTTAAAGTTTTGAGACCTAAAAACTAGGACTGTTTTGTGTAAAATATGAACGGGATAGTTATTAAACTTAACCAAGTTAAGGACTTGTTAAGGAAGGGTAATGGGGTGATTAGAGCTTATCAATGAGGTATCTATATGGGAATAGGCTAGATTTCCATCATAGGTTGATGAGCCATCTTAGTGATTGGTTCATGTATTGATTGCGTGTTTTTGGTTTGTTAGCTTGTTGCTAGTGAGAGGACTTGTGAAAAAGCATTCAGGTGAGTTCATAGTCCCATTTTCACTGAGTTTTTAAATGTTTTCTTCTAGTATAGGATGGAGATGACACTTGTAGTGTTCTTAAAATGTTTTGGTACTATATTTTTCTTATAAATATTTGGACATAGATGTGCTATTGTGTGACATGCGTGCTTATGTGTTCTCATATGTGCTTTGATATGTGAATCTTGTTTGGGTTGTGATTGGCTTTGGTACATAGATGTATGGGCATCTATGAGACAAGTTGTGATGTGTGTGGAGCGTGGGGCACGATCCATCCTGAGATCTTGGTTCAGAGTTCTTGGTTCGTGGGGCACGATCCGTCCTGAGTACTTGTGCATCGTCTTTTCGGAGGCAAGATATCTCGACGGGGATATAGTTCATCTTCCACAGGTGGTGTGAGAAAGATCCGGATAGTGTGGTGTGTTCTTGTGTGTGTGTGACGGGATAATTCTTGATTGTTAATAGTGTGGTGTGTTATTGTGTGTGTGACGGGATACTTCTTGATTGTTAATAGTGTGGTGCATTGTTCTTATTGTGTGTTCTTGATTGTTATAATTGTGCTTAGATTGTAGTTGTATGTAACATGATTATCACATTATGGTCCATTGCTTTAACTTGTTCTCTTCAACTTATTTACAGTGGTTGACAAGGTTTCTTAAGATATTTTGATAACTTAAACCTATGTTCTCACCAACTTTATGTTGACAGATTTTAGTGTCATTTTCAGGTGAGGTAGTTGTGCAAGATGATGTTAGAAGTGGCTAGAGTATAGAGGCTGCTAGGATTGCATTAGGAGGAATCCCTTTCCTCTTAGATTTTATTTTGTCTTTTAATTAAGTAGACTTTATGGTACCTATATGTTTGATGTTTGTTTATTTGTATGTCTTTGGTAAGAGGTAGGCCTGTTACCTACTTTCCTAGACGCCTACATTATTTGAGATATTGTCATGACATTGTGTCACCTTTTATGACATTTCTATTTCATTTAGTTAACTCTATAGACACGCTATTGTTGTGATGATATCCATACGTCGCACCCCATATTCCACCATGGTGGGGTGTGACACTTATTGACCATGTGAATGAGATGAGTGCCCGTAAAAATGGTTTAGAATGGAAACCGACTGGGAAAGTGTTAACCCAAGTTGGCTGGATGTGGCGTCCCACTGGTAGAACTTTCACTATAGTAGGAAATACGTGCCCTTTAACTAGGATCACTCCCACTACAGCGAAGAAAGCGTGCCCTTTAACTAGGAGTACCAAGGCTACCAAAACACAAGCGTGTCCTTTAACTAGGAACACCGACACTACTGTAGGAAACAAGTGCCCTTAAATCGGTCTACTCCCACTATAGTGCCCACTAATAATCCAAAACCTCAGAAATTTGGAACAATAAAACCTGTTATTGGTAAAACTCACATTAGAAAATGCTGGAAATCAAAGGATAACTCAAATGTTAGAAATTTTGATAATTCTGTATCTGTATCTGCAAACACTCCGGAACCAATAGTTTCCAATGCATTGTCTAATGTTGTTGATGAAAACAGGTGGTCCAAATTGTTCTCTGGTATTTGGACTCTGGTTGCTCCAAGCATATGACCGGAGATCGCTCTCAGCTCAGAAATTTCGTCAGCAAGTTTCTTGGTACGGTTCGATTCGGAAATGATCATATTGCAAAGATAATGGGTTATGGTGAATATCATATTGGGAATGTTATTATTTCAAGAGTGTATTATGTGTAAGGACTCGGTCACAACTTATTTTCCGTAGGACAATTTTGTGATTCAAATCTTGAAGTCGCTTTTCGTGAGCATACCTGCTTCATTCGTAATTTGGAAGGGGTTGATCTATTGAAAGGTACTCAAGGGAATAATTTGTACACATTGTCTCTACAAGATATGATGGCCGCTTCTCCCGTATGTCTTTTCTCCAAAGCATCAAAGACTAAGTCATGGTTATGGCATCGACGGTTATCTCATCTTAACTTTGACGCTATTAATCATTTGGCGAAAAACGAACTTGTTCGTGGTCTTCCTAAACTTTCATTTCACAAGGACCATTTGTGTTCCGCGTGTACAATGGGGAAAAGCACTAAGAAATCATACAAACCCAAGACTGAAGACACCAACCAAGAGAAACTTTATTTGTTGCATATGGATCTTTGTGGGCCAATGCGTTTTGAAAGTCTTGGTGGCAAAAAGTACATCCTCATCATGGTGGATGATTACTCTCGGTTTACATGGGTGAAGTTTCTTGCAACAAAAGCTGATGTACCTAAAGTCATCATCAATTTTCTCATGATGATTCAGGTACGTCTCAACACTACTGTCCGACGCATTTGTACAGATAATGGAACCGAATTTGTGAGTCAAACCTTGCGTAAGTATTATGAAGACGTTGGCATATCTCATGAAACATCCGTTGGTCACACTCCACAAGAAAACGGTGTCGTTGAAAGGAGAAATCGCATACTTATGGAAGCAGCTCGAACGATGTTAATTTATGCAAAGGCTCCATTATTTTTATGGGCAGAAGCAGTATCTATAGCAGTTTACACCCAAAACCGGTCACTGATTTGAAAACGCCATGGTAAAACACCGTATGAGCTTCTACATGGTAAAGTACCCGATTTATCATATCTTCATGTATTTGGTTCTCTTTGCTATCCAAATAATGATGGTGAAAATTTGGGAAAACTTCAACCGAAGGCTGATATTGGTATATTCATTGGTTATGCACCCGCAAAGAAAGCATACCGAATCTACAATCGTAAATCTCGCAAGATCCTCGAAACTATGAATGTTGATTTTGATGAGCTGATAGCAATGGCTTCTGAGCAAAGCAGCTCTGAACCCGCACTTCATGAAATGGGACTCAGTAACATTAGTTCTGGTCTTGTCCCAAACAACCCTACTTCATCATCATTTACACCACATTCTAGGAATGAATGGGATACGTTGTTTCAACCGTTCTTTGATGAATTCTTTACTCCTCCAACTATTGTTGCTCCTGAACCTGAGGTAATAGCTCCAGTAACCGAAGTTGTCGCTCCAGCAACCGTTGCACAATCAGATACGTCTACACCTACAATTGGCCAAGATATACCTTCAACGAGTAATTCTCAACCAACACATGTTTCAACTACCCATGTCATGCCTATTGATGATGAAGAGGATGATGATGGTCACGATTTGGAATTCGCTCAAATGCGTGAACTTCCATTATTTGGTGTACCTATTCCCAATTCTAATCAAGCCGAGTCGTCCACCTTAGAGGAAGCTCCTACTACGGCCTACTCCAATCCACAGATTCGTGAACATGACAGCAAGGGGACAAAGGATCATCCTATAGATTCTATCATTGGTGACCCTAATCGTCCGGTATCCACACGAAGTTAGTTACAAGAAAATGCAATGTTTTGTCATTTTGATGCTTTTCTCACTGAAGTTGAACCTAAGACATGGCAAAAAGCTTTTACTCAATCCTGTTGGATAGAAGCTATGCAAGAAGATCTTAATGAATTTATACGTCTTGATGTATGGGAACTTGTCCCATGCCCAGATAAAGTGCAGTTACTCACTTTGAAATGGGTTTACAAGGTGAAACTCGACGAGTTAGGCGGAATATTAAAGAACAAAGCTCGATAAGTAGCTCGTGGATACAAGCAATTATTGGGCATCGACTTTATGGAATCCTTTGCAACTGTTGCCCGTTTGGAAGCTATTAGACTATTCTTTGCTTATGCAGCCCACATGAATATGATAGTCTATCAAATGGATGTGAAGACGGCATTTCTTAATGGTGAAATCAAGGAAGAGGTCTATGTCCAACAGCCGGATGGTTTTGTGAATTCTAAATATCCTAACCACGTGTACAAGCTTAAGAAGGCTCTCTATGGGTTGAAGCAAGCTCCACGCGCATGGTATGATCTATTGTCACAATTCCTCATTACACAAGGCTTCGCTAAAGGCAAGGTGGATCCCACGCTGTTCATTCAGAAAGAGGTAAAGATATGATTATGGTACAAATATATGTTGATGATATTATATTTGCAGCCTCGACCCAAATTTTATCCGATGAGTTTGGGACACTCATGTCTTCCAAGTTTAAGATGTCAATGATGGGCAAGGTATCATTCTTCTTAGGATTTCAGATATCTCAGAGTCCCAGAGGCATCTTTATCAATCAATCCAAGTATGCCCTTGAATCTCTTAAGAAATATAAGATGGAATCTTGCGACCATGTGGATACTCCAATGGTGGAACGAACTAAGCTAGATGCATATACACATGGAATTGCCGTTGATCCGACACTTTATAGTGGAATGATCGGTACCCTTCTGTATATCACATCCAGTCAACCTGATCTTCAGTTTGCTATATGTATGTGTGCTCGGTATCAAACTCGGCCTACTGAGTTACACTTAGCTACGGTTAAACGGATCTTTCGATATCTTAAAGGAACCATTAATCGGGGACTTTGGTACTCGAAAGACTCTTCGGTTGCACTCATGGCATATACAGATGCGGATTACGTGGGTTGTCAAGATACTAGGCGTAGCACGAGTGGAACTTTCTAACTACTAGGAGATCGACTAATCAGTTGGGCATCGAAAAGGCAGAAAAGCAATGCAATTTCAAGTACGGAAGCAGAATACATAGCTATGTCCGGTTGCTGTGCTCAACTTCTTTGGATGAGATCGCAATTAACCGACTATGGTCTAGGTTTCAACAAAATTTCGATGTACTGCGACAACAAGAGTGCAATTGCCTTATGCTGCAACAATGTTCAATTCTCCCGGTCGAAGCATATTGACATTCACTACCACTTCATCAAGGAGCAAGTGGAAAATGGAGTGATAGAGCTTTACTTTGTCTGATCTGAGTATCAATTGGCGGATATTTTCACGAAGGATTTAGATCGCGCTCGAATTGAATTTTGGCCGAAAAGATAGGAATGAGGACTTCTCGCCTGAGACTCTAAAGGAATTGGCAGATGAAGCGAAAGAATAGTGGTGGTAAACTATTCTCCGTATCCTTGGTGATCATCTGTATATATTGTTTATATTTATATTTGTCATACCACACCATGGCGGAATATGGGGCGTGACGTATGGATATCATCACAACATGGCGTGTCTATAGAGATAACTATATGAAATAAGAAATGTCATAAAATGGAGACACAAAGTCATGACAATATCTCATCAGACTCAGGAGTCTAGGTAAGTAGGTAACAGTCATACCGCTTACCCAAAACAAACAGATAACATAACCAAACAAATATATGTGTGCCACAGTATCACTTATTAAAAGCACAAATAAAAACTAAGAAGGAAACGGGGATTCTCCTTCTATATGCATTCCTAAGCTTCTCCAATCCTAGCCACTTATGTTCTCATGCTTAACCATAGTATCACCTGAAAGAGACACTAAAACACGTCAACATAAAGTTGGTGAGAGTCATAGGTTTAGACTCCAACGCTAAATCAATTACAAGCTGTGAATAACAACCATCAACACAATAACATATGGACAATGTGCTACAATTATGTATTAACAACTAGCATTCAAGATCAATCATTCCAAACCAAAATCCAAGGCTCCTACCTTGCCAAACAACATGGTACCATAGATGATCACACTATGTACCTATCCCAAGGCCACTACCTTGTCAAACCATAAGGCCACTACCTTGTCAAACCACAATAACTGAGACGGCACGTGTCCCCCGATCCAAATCATACACAATCAAAAATCACATAGCAGTTAATCACATAATGTACACACAAGTCCATCTCAAATCACAAACACATTCACAAAATCAATTTAGAAAATAACTCAACACAGTGTCTCTTCCATCCCATCTGGAAGTCAAAATCAATATTAAACATGGGACTATGAAACTCACCTGATAGCTTCTTCACAAGTCCTCGCACTAGCAACAAGCTAACAAACCAAAAACACGAAATCAATACACGAACCAATCATTAAGATGGCTCATCAACCTATGATGGACATCTAGTCTATTCCCGTATAATTACCTTATTTTTAAGCTATAATCACCCCATTACCCTTCCTTAACAAGTCCCTAACTTGGTTAAGTTTAATAGCTATCCCGTTCATAATTTTACACAAAACAGTCCCAGTTTTAGGTCTCAAAACTTTAAGTCAAACGTCCACTAAAACATACCCATGGTTTCTGTAAAAGGAATATTCACACTTTTATACATGTTAGCTAAAACCTCCCACTTGCCCTAACCTTAAAGCTACTGTTAAGGCCCAGATATATGTGTATATATTGCTACCTATCTAGAATTCACTAATTTTAAACGTATGAAAAGTTCATTACCATTAGAGGGTCTTACCCTAAACCACAATCTTAGCTCAAGTGCAGATCCTTACTAAAATATATAAACCATCTCTCATGTTCGTGAGAAGATCCCAATGAAACCCTAAGTACCCCAAACAACCCAAAACTTAAAAAGAAAACAGGCTGAATTCAAAACTGTTTTGACCTCTGACTGTTGTAACCTGTTTTTGACCCACTTCTCGACCTCCAATTTAGTTCTCCTTTCTTGATTTAGAAAGCCAACTCAATTACCTATCCAGGGCTAGTTTGATCGCATCTTGAATGTTCCTAGAACTCGAGATATTATCAAAACAATAGACTCAAAATTCTGCCCAGTTTTTAAAAACGGGTTTTAAACAAATTGATCTAATTAATCACCTATAACCCTTATAATACAAGCCCTAGATTAAATGATTAATTAAACATAAAAACAAGGTTAATGAAGGTTTTTACCTTAAATCAATGGAAGATGAAGAAAACCTAATTTTTTTGAAGAACCCTAATTCTCCTCTATGGAACCCACAAATTTTTCTGTCTCCAGGGATTTATGTTTTTTTATTTATTAGATAACCTTATATAGTGTGTACATAAAATCCTAGTCCAAGTATAACACCCAACTTTCCTTTTTTTTCTTTCCCTTTTTCCTTTTTCTCTTTCTTTGGTGCGTCTAAACCGACCCAAACACCCAATAAATTCGTTTTTTTATTTTTATTATTTAATATTATGTTAATAATATTACCTTAATTTTCCTTAATTTATTTCAGCTCCTAAAGCTTCCAAAACCTCAAAACCGTAAAACTAGTCAAATTTACGCGTTTTACCGTAAAAGACGTAAAATATACACTTTTATAAAAAATCTCAAATTTTGAAATAAACTTTATAACTAAGTCCTAAAGGACTTAAAACCATCCCGAAAAATATTCATATGAATAATTACCTCACCCGAGACCTCTAAATGCTAAACCGTAAATCCTAAAAAAATTACTAATACTATAATACTTATACGTATACGTAAACACCACAATATCACCATTTTCATTTCATAGTCACCACTTGTGAGCTCATGAACATGAAATAACCGTTCCTCGATTTACTTATGAGTACTCTATACTCATAAACGATAACCACACCAACCTCGTTCACACAAAATAAACACGTAAACACACAATTCAAGTAAGCACACATAAAATAACCTAAAAGTAAGACCAAGAGACAAACCCAAAACCACGGTTGTCACATCACTCCCTCCTAATAGAAATATCATCCCGAGATTCACTTCCAAACTCAAACTTATTCTCAGCAAACAAACGAGGATGCATATCCCTGATAAAACCTTCACGTTCAAACGTGAACTCAGTTTACACGAAATTAATCTCAACCAACAACACCTGAGCCTTAACCGTCCGCGAGGAAACTTATCAAAACCATAAAGTTATGTAACCAACCTAACTAAATCTCGCAACTCATCAAACAAGAACTGTCTTGAAACCAAGTTAGGAGCCGTCACATAACTCAATGGGTTTAAAACTGTCACCCCGATTTCAGTCTTACTCATAAATACCATAAATCAAAACTCATCAAAATATAACCACTTATAATAAGGTCTAAAGAACTCTCAAATTCCTTCCCAACTCATCTCTATGTTAACCCTCCAAGTGTTCATTACCGTAAAATACCCAAAACACGAGTTTAAACCATGTTGTCCGAAAATTAACCTTGAACTCAACACTTGTACAATTAATTCGACCAAACTACTGACTTCCCATTACGAAACTTTCTGAATATTTGAAAAGTATGTTCCGAGTACATAATTTTAGGCTTTTGAATCACCCAAAAACCTTTAAAAACGAATAAGTTATGACCAAAACGATTTTTCTCAAAATCTGCCTAGGCATTAGCGACAGTTTCTGACAGTTAGCGACATATTTTGACAGATTAGCGACAGTTCTGCCTACTCTGATTTATACAAAAAAAACGATTTTTTAACCCTAAAACCCCCCATTAATTACCAAAACTAGAACCTAATTTATTTTAATCCCAGAAAATTAAAACTCTATTAATTACATGATTTTAACATATTTCACTAAATAAGAACAAAATTTTTAACTTAAGAACAATAACTTTAGGTGATCAAAACCAAAATATTTTAAAATAACCGTGTCATGCTTATATGTTAAAGAATTTATATTCCACCTTATTTGAAACATGATCCCGACACTTCCTTATTTCATCGACTACCAACAACTATTTTTTTCAATTTGCAAGTTCTATCTTTTTTTACCATGTATAACTCGAAACAAAAGACATCGTTACCCCAAAAAGAAATCTCCACCATCTCAAAATACTTCACGCCAAAATTACCGTACAAACAAACACGTGAAATGAGGACCCGAGAAATGCACTACTACAGAAGTTGAACATCTCAAAGAGAAATGAGCTAGCAACCATCCCAAGAATACAACCGGTAAGTAGAAAATAATTTTACATACATAGGCATAAGCGTACATACACTCAAATCCATCCAACATATACTATACAAGCATGTATTAACTCTCTTTCATGCAATCATACTTGAAAGTCCAGTGGTGTTGATATTAAATGATTTTACAACATTTGAAAGTTCGTTCTCGGTATCTCCTCGAATTGATCACAGCTCTAAGTGGAAGGTTTGTTCTTGGTGACAAAAAGTGGATTTGGTTTTCTATTCTATTGCAAAGATAAATAAATGAAGTAATGAAATTAAACTTGCAGTAAATATAAAAGGTTAAATGATAAAACAGAGAAATGATCTTACTGAAGAAAAGAGCTATTCGGAACAATTACCTATACGGAATATCTTTGTCTATGCGGAATAACAGCCTACTCAGAATAATGAGATTATACGGAATAAAAATAAAAATACTATGCTGAATAAATTATTCTATGCGGAAAATATGCTCAATTCGGAATAACAGGGCCTATGCGGAATAATGGCCCTATTCGGAATATATAAAATATTCCAAATAAAGGAACAAGAAAAGTGCTATTCGGAAAGTTGTTCTATGCGGAATGTAAGTCCTATTCGGAATATGTAAAATATTCCGAATAAAGGTAAAATAAAAGGGCAATTCGGAATGTCAAAATATTCCGAGTAAGAAACAAACAGTTGGACTATGCGGAATAAAAAGAAAATTCCGAATAAAGGAAAATCCAGGAAGGTTACTCGGAATATGAAAATATTCCGAATAAGGGAATGAAAAATCTTGCTATGCGGAATAAGTGAAATATTCCGAGTAAGGGAAAAATAAAGAGACTATTCGGAATAAGTAAAATATTCTGAATAGGGGACGAGTCAAACTGCCTATTCGGAATAATTCAGGCGAAGAACAGTAACAGCAGAAGCAAAACGTTTTTAAATCAAATCGACCCAAATACTCAAAAAGGTTTTACCAAATTAACCAATAATCATTTAAATACCATAAGTAACAAATCCCAACAACAAAAACACAAAATCAACAACTTTTTAAAATCAAACTTGAACCAAATAAAAACTTAAGAACTTGCAATAAAAAGATGATGAAGAACAAGATGAATGAAAAGATTAAAGGATAGCTTGTATTCATGATTAAGATTCAGTAAACAAAAGGAAAAGATCAAACTTACAAGATTGAAAGAACAAATCAAGAAGATGAAGAACCACTCCTTAAGGGAGATGGTTTTCCTACGAAATAGAAAAGGAAAAACTGAAAGAAAAACTAACTCTCAAAATTGTGAGGGTGGATCCTTTATATATGCGAAGTGGTTGGTTGGTGAGTGGGCTTTCTCCCTTTCTTCTTGTCTTCTCGTCTTTTCAGAAAAGTTGACGTTTTTGATTCTGATTCGGGATTTGTCGTCGATTAAATTCAACTCGTCTTTTAATTTCTTCATTTAATAGACTTGAGTTTCTTCGACATATGTAAATCTTCCATCTTTGGTCCTTTTCTTCGATAAATCTTCAAATAGGCCCATTGACTTCAAATCTTTTGCATCTCTTGGACAATAGACTTCGTCTTGAGTCTTTTTCTTCGATAAAACCCGTGCAATCCCATGTTTTCTTTAATATTCATCCGGTTGGCTCTGAAAACACATTAAACACAAAAACCACGCATAATTCCAAACAAATGATATTAAACACGCGTTTTGGTCTTGTTTTAGCAAGAAATAAGTGGTAAAAGGATGGGTGTTTTCACACCTATCAAATCCCCTACACTTAACCATTGCCATGCCCTCATGCAATGCTTAGTGATAAAGCAAGTTTACATTTTTCTCATAATCAATCAACCTTGGCCTTATTAAAATACTACTAAACGAAAATTAAAGTACTAAGAGAAATTAAAATTTTAAAGTAAACAAAAGGATAGAAAACCATTTTCACTTTGAAAATAGCTATATGGAAATAACTTGCAAAGAGATCAAGGACTTACATTAGGGCTTTGGTGCTGCGTAGATTTATCACCCTCAAGTTTCACGTTCCCCAAACTAAGCTTAAAAACGAGATCATTGTTATTATAAGTTAGCAAATCAAACACTTACACACATGGCTTAATTAAATGCTTAAACTCCCTTATTCGTAAGTGTATCTCTTATATTTTATCTTTGTCTTAGAATGATCATGAAGATGCATTTTTGGACTTATTTCGATAGTTTATTTAGGCTGAAAGCAAAGTAGGACGATTTGATCAATAGTTAGCTAAAGGACAAAATCTCTTAAAACTGCTTCTCGGGATATCAAAAAGTTCATATCTTGGCATAACTCGGTTCACGATTTGAGACCTTTCTCGGGCCGATATTTGGCATGTACTTCATACTTCATATCTTGAGAGACGTTCTTGAGATAATGGTCTTCTCATCGTAATAGAGTTTCTTCACTTGGAGACTTTTGAGGGGTACTCCAACTTTGTTGACCACGACTTCATGATTATTTCTTTAATCTCTAATTGGGATTTTGAGATACAACGATCCGCCTCCTTTTCGGACTTGGATCTATTTATCCTCATACCTTGTTAGGGTCTTTTCGGATAGACTTCTCCATGATCTTTATGGGAGTTGATTGCTTTTCGTCGTGAGTCTTGATCCTTCATATTGATTTTGGGAACAATGCTTTTCACATCACTTTGGATCTTCAGCAATAAAATTGAATCCTCATGCCTTGTTAGGGCCTTTTCGGACTCGCCAATCTTCGCGCCCCGCTTCATAAGTTATGCCTTGGCTATGAACTCTTATCATTACCGAGCAACTTTTAAACGATCTTGGGCTAGAAGCTAAGTAACTTTTCAATTCGTACGACCTTACTTATTGCAGATAAATTATTAGCAAGTGATGGGAGAATAGGCAAATAATTACACCAAGTGAGCTTGTGCAAGAATACCGACTTATAATTGGCTCTATCATTTCTCGTCCTCCACAATTTAAAATCTCAAGTAATGAGACTAGTGGATGCTTAGCCTAATAAACCAATTAAGGTCTACATGGTTAAGGATACTAGCTAGAATAAACTTGGATAAGTCTATTCGGGTTGAGTCAAAATAATCGCAACGGGCCTAATATGTCAAAGATTTCTAAACTAGCTACACCACTTTATTAATATTTTTGACTTTATTGCGGGATATATACATACGAAAGCAACGATAAAAATTTAAAAATTACGACTACATGGCCAAAGTTAATTAAAAATTTGAAAAATGTTGAAAAAGATGATTTTCCGGTTAAATGAAGGCATTTTTATGGAAAAGTCCACTTAAAACTTCGATAGAAGTCCCCCCTACACTTAAGATAAACATTGTCCTCAATGTTTAAGCATGTGGGAAAAATCTCCCCTACACTTATGACATTGTGCACGTTGGTTAACTCAAATTAAGGAAGAGACGACTAAAGTGATCAATTTCAAATGTGAGTATGAAGAAAATTGAATCACGATAGTTGAGAGATAGAACCAGATTTCGGATAACACGGGAGCACGGTTCTTCAGAAATTCCAATAGTGCATTCATCCCTGTAATCACATCACCACACAAAAACAAAGAACCTATAGAGGTCCCCCTACACTTAGGGGGTAAAAACATAACAGGATAGATACTCGGGTTGCCTCCCGAGGAGCGCTTGTTTTTGATAACCGAGTCACGAGCCTGACTCGACCCAAAATTAGTTCATGGGGAACGTGGTGAGGGATGGAATCATCTCCTGAGAGATGTCCTCACCAAAGTACAGCTTCACTCGTTGGCCATTCACCTTAAAATTCGGTCCATCAGGTTGAGCGAGCTCGAGAGTACCATATGGAAAAATTTGGGCAATGGGGAATTGGCCGGACCAACGAGATTTCAGCTTGCCCGAGAAGATTTTCAACCGAGAGTTAAAGAGTAGAACTTTATCTCCAACTTGGAACTCTCGGTTTTTGATCTTGGAGTCGTGAATGAGCTTAGTTCTTTCCTTATAGATCAAAGAGTTTTCATAAGCCTCATTACGGAGTTCATTCAGCTCATTGAGTTGGATCTTGCGTAGGTCACCGGCTTTGTTGATATCAAAATTAGCCCACTTCAAGGCCCAGTAAGCCTTGTGCTCCAACTCAATGGGGAGGTGGCACGCCTTCCCGTACACGAGACGATATGGTGTACAACCAATCGGAGTCTTGTAAGCAGTACGAAAAGCCCACAAAGCATCATCAAGTTTATCAGCCCATGAGGCACGATGCTCTCCCACGGTTCTTTCGAGAATTCGCTTTAATGCTCGGTTGGATATTTCAGCCTAGCCATTAGTTTGTGGGTGGTAGGCTGTGGAAAGACGATGATTTACACCATACTTAGCCATGACTCTTGCGAATTGGTCATTGCAAAAATGAGTCCCACGATCACTAATAATGGCACGAGGCACACCGAATCTAGCGAATAAAGATTTCAAAAAGTTACAAACCACCCTTGCATCATTAGTAGGTAAAGCTTTGGCTTCAACCCACTTTGAAACGTAGTCAACGGCTACAAGGATGTATTTGTTTCCTTTAGATGAAGGGAATGGCCCCATAAAGTCGATACCCCAAACATCAAAGATTTCACATTCTTGTATGAAATTTTGAGGCATCTCATCTTTATGTGTGATCTTGCCTTGTCTTTGGCAAGCATCACATTTTTTAACCATATCGTGAGCGTCACGATAGATGGAGGGCCAATAAAATCCCGAGTCAAACACTTTTTTGGCGGTGTAGTTGGGACCAAAGTGACCACCGGTGGGTCCTTTGTGGCAAGCGTCAAGGATTTGTAAAGCTGCCGGTCCATCAACACATCGGCAAATAAGCAAATCAGCACATTGTTTGAATAGATACGGGTCATCCCAAAAGTAAGTCTTAATGTCGTTGAAGAACTTTTTCCTTTGTTGGGATGTTAACCCGTCCTTGAGAATTCCACCCGCTAAGTAATTTGCAATGTCCGCAAACCACGGGGTCTCATCAGAATTTGAGTTTATAGACATTAAGGTCTCCAAGGGAAAAGAGTCATTGATCTCTTTGTTCGGATGATCCCCTTGGTATGGATCCTCAAGTCAACTCAAATGATCCGCGGCTAGGTTTTCAGCTCCTTTTTTATCGCGAATTTCGATTTTAAATTCTTGGAGTAGCAAAACCCAGCGAAGAAGTCTTGGTTTGGAATCTTGCTTTGTCAACAAGTACTTCAACGCGGAATGATCGGTGTAAACGATAGTTGTGGAAAGGACAAGATAGGGGCGAAATTTTTCAAAAGCATAGACAACAGCTAAAAGTTCTTTTTCGGTTGTCGTATAATGCAATTGGGCCCCAGTCATTGTCTTGCTAGCGTAATGGATTGGTTGGAAGTGTTTGTTCACTCTTTGTCCCAGAACCGTTCCAATAGCAAAATCACTAGCATCGCACATCAACTCAAAGGGAAGCTCCCAATTAGGGTAACCAAGACGGGTGCCTTAGTTAGCTTATCCTTAAGCGAGTTGAAGGCTTCAAGACATTCTTTGGAAAAGATAAAAGGAGTATCTTTCTCCAAGAGGTGGGTCATCGGGCGAGCGATTTGAGAAAAATCTTTGATGAATCGACGGTAGAAGCCCGCATGACCAAGGAAACTTCTCACACCCTTCACGGTTGAAGGTGGAGGCAACTTAGCGATAACATCGACTTTAGCACGGTCTACTTCAAGACCGGCTTTGGAGATCTTGTGTCCTAGCACAATGCCTTCTTTTACCATAAAATGGCATTTTTCCCAATTCAGAACAAGACGAGTGTCTTCGCACCGCTTAAGCATACGTTCCAAATTGGCAAGGCAAGAAGAGAAGGAATCCCCGAAGACCGAGAAATCATCCATGAAGACTTCCATGGTTTGTTCAACCATGTCATGGAAGATAGCTAACATGCACCTTTGGAAAGTCCCGGGGGCATTGCATAATCCAAAAGGCATCCTTTTGTACGCAAATGTGCCATAGGGACAAGTGAATGTTGTCTTCTCTTGATCTTGAGGATCGATGGGTATTTGGAAATAACCCGAGAAACCATCAAGAAAGCAGTAATATTCATTACCCGCTAAACGTTCAAGCATTTGGTCCATAAAAGGTAGAGGGAAATGATCCTTTCTCGTGGCATCATTGAGTTTGCGGTAGTCTATACAAACTCTCCACCCAGTAACGAGACGAGTGGAAATTAACTCGTTGTGTTCATTGGGAACAACGGTTATTCCGCCTTTCTTGGGCACACAATGGATTGGACTAACCCATGGTGAATCCGAAATAGGGTAAATCATACCCGCATCAAGAAGTTTGATAACCTCTTTTTTGATGACTTCATGGATTTTTAGATTCACCCTTCGTTGGCTTTGAATTGTGGGCTTAAAGTCGTCCTCCATGAGAATTTTGTGTGTGCAGAAGTGAGGATCAATTCCGCGAATGTCGGAGATTTTCCAAGCGATAGCTTTCTTATGATCTTTCAACACGGCGACAAGTCGGGCTTTTTGTTCTTCGTTTAGGTCCTTTGCGATGATTACGGGCGACTTCTTTTCTTCTTCAAGGAACACGTACTCGAGATGAGGCGGCAACTCCTTAAGCTCTAAATCCGGAGGATTTTCGACGGGAGGCGTATTCAAAGTCAGAGTATCGATAGCAATAACCGTGGGAGATGGTGGAGAAGGATTGTTTTCGTTGAGAAGGTTGTCAAAGAAATGCATGTCTTCATCCCCATCGGTGGGAGAATCATCAGTAGCTAAATTCACATCTCCCATGGTTGCTTCAAGATTGTTCCAAAACAAATCACTTTCTCCAAAAAGAGACAGTGATGAATCAATAAAGGAAACGGTTTCAACATTGGGAAGAGAGGTAGGAATACTTTTGCAAGCATTTTGGAAGTGTTCTTCACAAGCCTCATCAAGAACGTCAATACAATTAACACTCTCGTTGGAATAAGGTTGTTTAGACAACTTTCCCATGTTGAAGACGATTTTATCGTCCCCCACTCTCATGATAAGCTCACCGGCTTCAACATCGATGAGAGTGCGACCGGTCCTCATGAATGGACGACCCACAATCAAGGGAACACGAGGGTCCATCTCGTAGTCGGCGACGACAAAATCGGCAGGAAAAGTGAATTTGTCGACTCCTACAAAGACGTCTTCGGCTATCCCCACTGGATAAGCAACCGTACGGTTAGCTAATTCCAAAGTCATTTTGGTGGGGACTATCTCAGGGAGAGATAATTGCTTCCAAACGCTTAGAGGCATGAGATTAATACTGGCACCTAGATCGGCTAGGACCATGTAATTCTCTACTCCCAGGAAATTGCAAGGGATTTAGAAACGACCCGGATCACCAAGCTTGGTTGGCAATTTCCTTAAGAGCACTGCAGAGCAATTCTCATTAAGTTGGGTGTTGGAAATATCAAGAAGCTTTTCCTTGTCGCTCAGAAGATCTTTAAACATTTTCGCGTATTTAGGCATGTGAGCGAGAGCCTCAGCGAAGGAGATGTTAAAATTCAATTGTTTAATCATTTTGATAAAGTTCGAAACCTGAATATCGTCCTTGCTTTTGAGCTTCTCTTTCCTCAACCTAGATGGATAAGGTATATTGGAAGAAGAGGAAGGCTTTGGCAGAATAGGATCACTCACATCCTTGGGTGGAGGAGGGGTAGAAGTAAGAGGTGGAGAAATTGGGGAAGGAGAAGGTTGAGGAATTGGAGCAGGTGACTCGTTCTCCTTAGTCACAACCACCGGTGGAGGTATAGGAAGCTCGGGTTCCTTGGTACCTTTGCCACTGCGAGTAGTGATTGCTTTCATCTCCCCTCTTGGATTCGCAACGGTGTTACTCGGAAGAGTACCCGAAGAAGAGGGTTGATTACCTTGGAAGAAACTAGCCATCATGTTCTTCAAGTCATTCGTTTGACTATCCAACGTGTTTCTCATGTCAGCTCTCAGATCGTTTCCTTGTTTGACCAGGTCTGCTTTCAAGTTGCGCACTTCATGTTGGAGATTTTCCACGATCACATCATTGGTCCTCATGTAGGTAGCAACCTCTTGGTGTAAGGCGGTGGGTTGGTTGGAAGGAGGAGCATTGTATGCGGGTGGTTGATAAGCAGGTTGCTGGTAAACTTGGTTATTCCTTTGAGGTGGTTGTGGTTGTTTGTGAGGTGGTATGTATGGTGTACGAGGTTGTTGTTGTTGTTGAGGAGGGCGATTGAGGTTTTGTTGGTTTGGGTTGCTTGGAGGAAAACCGGGTGGTGAGAGATAGTTGTTAGAACGGTAGCTAAGCAAATTACGGTCACCTTGAGGTCGTGCTTGATAAGCAGGTTGAGGATAGGTGCCATATGCTGCATTCACATTTTCAGAAGGGTAGTCTTGGGTGGCAGTACAATTGGTAAGAGTGAGGACCCCCGCATATCTCGCATGGTTGGCTAACAGCACTGACTTGAGCGTTTTTAGCGTTGTTGCTGTTGTTGTTGCTGACGGTGTGGGTAACAAGCGATTCAAGAAGCGTAGTGATTTTGTCAAGTCGCTTGTCGCTGTCACTAGTACTAGCACTAGCGACATTGGTCCGAACACTCTTGGTTTGCACACGAGACTTATTCTCAATGATATCCCAAGTAGCATTGGAGGTCTTAGCCAAAAGATTACCCCCCGAGGCACTGTTTAGTGAATCTTGGTCATTCATGCTTAAACCATTATAAAAAGTATTAATTTGGTGCACTTTGGTAAAACCATGTTGTGGGCATTTTCTTAAAAGATCTTTGAAACGATCCCAAGATTCACTAAACGACTCATCGTACTTTTGTTCAAAATTAATGATTTCATTCCGCAAAGCGGTAGTACGAGAGGGTGGGAAAAAGTAGTTGATAAACTTGGTCTCCAAATCCGTCCACGAAAGAATACTCTGTGGCGGTTCCTTAGCAAGCCAATGCCGGGCTTGTCCCTCTAAAGAAAAGGGAAAACGTTGTAAACGGATTACCTCTTGTGGAACACCATTGAATTTGACCGTATTGGTGAGTTGCAAGAATCTCTTGATGTGGTCATGCGGATCATTAATGGTACGCCCCAAGAATGGTTGAGCAGAGACCATCTGGATAAAGCCTGATTTGAGCTCAAAGTTGTTGGCTGCAATCACTGGTATAACAATTGGATCAGTGTTGCCATCTACATGAGCTTACAGAAGTTCAATTATTGGGCGATTATCCGGTTGAGGCTCATTGTTGTTATTATTCATGTTGTTGAAAGGAGGGTTGTTGTTGTTATTATTGTTGTTTTGAGGTGGTATGTTGTTGTTGTTTTATACACCGGCCATGTCTAAGTTATCGAGAGTTTCGGGCTCGGGATAAAACGTGGATCGAGTGCGCGTACACCTGCAAAAGAACTAACAAAGCAAAAACAAAGTAAAAATATTTTTTTGGTTTTTATGTTTTTTTAATTTTTTAGGATTTTGGAAAATTTTATATTTTTTTGGGTTTTTGAAATTTTTAAAGCTGAAAAAGTAACGTTCACGGCGAACGGATCCCAAAATCCAAGTTCTCACAAAAAACTGTGGATCTTAACGAGAAGAGCCGGCAGCGGCGCCATTTGATATTAAATGATTTTACAACATTTGAAAGTTCGTTCTCGGTATCTCCTCGAATTGATCACAGCTCTAAGTGGAAGGTTTGTTCTTGGTGACAAAAAGTGGATTTGGTTTTCTATTCTATTGCAAAGATAAATAAATGAAGTAATGAAATTAAACTTGCAGTAAATATAAAAGGTTAAATGATAAAACAGAGAAATGATCTTACTGAAGAAAAGAGATATTCGGAACAATTACCTATACAGAATATCTTTGTCTATGCGGAATAACAGCCTACTCGGAATAATGAGATTATACGGAATAAAAATAAAAATACTATGCTGAATAAATTCTTCTATGCGGAAAATATGCTCAATTCGGAATAACAGGGCCTATGCGGAATAATGGCCCTATTCGGAATATATAAAATATTCCGAATAAAGGAACAAGAAAAGTGCTATTCGGAAAGTTGTTCTATGCGGAATGTAATTCCTATTCGGAATATGTAAAATATTCCGAATAAAGGTAAAATAAAAGGGCAATTCGGAATGTCAAAATATTCCGAGTAAGAAACAAACAGATGGACTATGCGGAATAAAAAGAAAATTCCGAATAAAGGAAAATCCAGGAAGGTTACTCGGAATATGAAAATATTCCGAATAAGGGAATGAAAATTCTTGCTATGCGGAATAAGTGAAATATTCCGAGTAAGGGAAAAATAAAGAGACTATTCGGAATAAGTAAAATATTCCGAATAGGGGACGAGTCAAACTGCCTGTTCGGAATAATTCAGGCGAAGAACAGTAACAGCAGAAGCAAAACGTTTTTAAATCAAATCGACCCAAATACTCAAAAAGGTTTTACCAAATTAACCAATAATCATTTAAATACCATAAGTAACAAATCCCAACAACAAAAACACAAAATCAACAACTTTTTAAAATCAAACTTGAACCAAATAAAAACTTAAGAACTTGCAATAAAAAGATGATGAAGAACAAGATGAATGAAAAGATTAAAGGATAGCTTGTATTGATGATTAAGATTCAGTAAACAAAAGGAAAAGATCAAACTTACAAGATTGAAAGAACAAATCAAGAAGATGAAGAACCACTCCTTAAGGGAGATGGTTTTCCTACGAAATAGAAAAGGAAAAACTGAAAGAAAAACTAACTCTCAAAATTGTGAGGGTGGATCCTTTATATAGGCTAAGTGGTTGGTTGGTGAGTGGGCTTTCTCCCTTTCTTCTTGTCTTCTCGTCTTTTCAGAAAAGTTGACGTTTTTGATTCTGATTCGAGATTTGTCGTTGATTAAATTCAACTCGTCTTTTAATTTCTTCATTTAATAGACTTGAGTTTCTTCGACATATGTAAATCTTCCATCTTTGGTCCTTTTCTTCGATAAATCTTCAAATAGGCCCATTGACTTCAAATCTTTTGCATCTCTTGGACAATAGACTTCGTCTTGAGTCTTTTTCTTCGATAAAACCCGTGCAATCCCATGTTTTCTTTAATATTCATCCGGTTGGCTCTGAAAACACATTAAACACAAAAACCACGCATAATTCCAAATAAATGATATTAAACACGCGTTTTGGTCTTGTTTTAGCAAGAAATAAGTGGTAAAAGGATGGGTGTTTTCACACCTATCAGGTTTTGTGGCACATATATAATTATGTAGGCCTCCATAATTATACATGTTCCCTTTCACCAATGTACTCTCTCCTATGATGACACTTATAAGAAATTAATACTACACATAACACATAATCCAACAACTCACAAGCACATAACCACAAAAGATAAGATCCAAAACCCCATGTATTAAAATAACATAGCCAATGCACGAAACACATAAACTCGTAGTCCAGCTGAACCAGCGTAGACAAAATTCAAAATGTATAAAGAACATGAAAACATAATTAAGCGAAATCCAACAATGACTAGCGTATACGACCATGGTTCCACCCACATTAATCAAAACTCGTAAAGAAAATAACATGTAGTTAAGTATGAACCATAGTAGTTCATAACCTAACAAATACTGCGAAAATAATATTCAAACACATCAATTACTATAAAATGCACACATACTCCTATGACGCCTATATGCAAGGACCCTTAAGCTATAGACTAAGCTACACGACTAGGCAACCTAATTCTCTATAACCATTGTCTCTGATACCATTCTGTCACACCACACCATGGCGGAATATGGGGCGCGACGTATAGATATCATCACAACATGGCGTGTCTATAGAGATAACTATATGAAATAAGAAATGTCATAAAATGGAGACACAAAGTCATGACAATATCTCATCAGACTCAGGAGTCTAGGTAAGTAGGTAACAGTCCTACCGCTTACCCAAGACAAAAAAATAACATAACCAAACAAATATATGTGTGCCACAGTATCACTTATTAAAAGAACAAATAAAAACTAAGAAGGAAACGAGGATTCTCCTTCTATATGCATTCCTAAGCTTCTCCAATCCTAGCCACTTATGTTCTAATGCTTAACCATAGTATCACCTGAAAGAGACACTAAAACACGTCAACATAAAGTTGGTGAGAGTCATAGGTTTAGACTCCAACGCTAAATCAATTACAAGCTGTGAATAACAACCATCAACACAATAACATATGGATAATGTGCTACAATTATGTATTAACAACTAGCATTCAAGATCAATCATTCCAAACCAAAATCCAAGGCTCCTACCTTGCCAAACAACATGGTACCATAGATGATCACACTATGTACCTATCCCAAGGCCACTACCTTGTCAAACCACAAGGCCACTACCTTGTCAAACCACAATAACTGAGATGGCACGTGTCCCCCGATCCAAATCATACACAATCAAAAATCACATAGCAGTTAATCACATAATGTACACACAAGTCCATCTCAAATCACAAACACATTCACAACATCAATTTAGAAAATAACTCAACACAGTGTCTCTTCCATCCCATCTGGAAGTCAAAATAAATATTAAACATAGGACTATGAAACTCACCTGATAGCTTCTTCACAAGTCCTCGCACTAGCAACAAGCTAACAAACCAAAAACACGAAATCAATACACGAACCAATCACTAAGATGGCTCATCAACCTATGATGGACATCTAGTCTATTCCCGTATAATTACCTCATTGTTAATCTATAATCACCCCATTATCCTTCCTTAACAAGTCCCTAACTTGGTTAAGTTTAATAGCTATCCCGTTCATAATTTTACACAAAACAGTCCCAGTTTTAGGTCTCAAAACTTTAAGTCAAACGTCTACTAAAACAACCCATGGTTTCTGTAAAAGGAATATTCACACTTTTATACATGTTAGCTAAAACCTCCCACTTTACCTAACCTTAAAGCTACTGTTAACGCCCAGATATATGTGTATATATTGCTACCTATCCAGAATTCACTGATTTTAAACGTATGAAAAGTTCATTACCATTAGAAGGTCTTACCCTAAACCACAATCTTAGCTCAAGTGCAGATCCTTACTACAATATATAAACCATATATCATGTTCGTGAGAAGATCCCAATGAAACCCTAAGTACCCCAAACAACCCAAAACATAAAAAGAAAATAGGCTGAACTCAAAACTGTTTTGACCTCTGACTGTTGTAACCTGTTTTTGACCCACTTCCCGACCTCCAATTTAGTTCTCGTTTCTTGATTTAGAAAGCCAACTCAATTACCTTTCCAGGGCTAGTTTGATCGCATCTTGAATGTTCCTAGAACTCGAGATATGATCAAAACAATAGTCTCAAAATTCTGCCCAGTTTTTAAAAACGGGTTTTAAACAAATTGATCTAATTAATCACCTATAACCCTTCTAATACAAGCCCTAGATTATATGATCATCATATTATGATTAATACATCATTAATCTACTGTTTTTATATAAACCCTAACCCTTAATCCATCATAATAATGATTAATTAAACATAAAAACAATTTAATTAAAAAGGTTAATGAAGGTTTTTACCTTAAATCAATGGAAGGTGAAGAAAACCTAATTTTTTTGAAGAACCCTAATTCTCCTCTATGGAACCCACGAATTTTTCTTTGTCTCTAGGGATTTATGTTTTATTTATTTATTAGATAACCTTATATAGTGTGTACATAAAATCCTAGTCCAAGTATAACACCCAACTTTCCTTTTTTTTCCCTTTTTCCCTTTTTCTCTTTCTTTGGTGCGTCTAAACCGACCCAAACACCCAATAAATTCGTTTTTTTTTATTTTTATTATTTAATATTATGTTAATAATATTACCTTAATTTTCTTTAATTTATTTCAGCTCCTAAAGCTTCCAAAACCTCAAAACCGTAAAACTAGTCAAATTTACGCGTTTTACCGTAAAAGACGTAAAATATACACTTTTATAAAAAATCTCAAATTTTGAAATAAACTTTATAACTAAGTCCTAAATGACTTAAAACCATCCCGAAAAATATTCATATGAATAATTACCTCACCCGAGACCTCTAAATGCTAAACCGTAAATCCTAAAAAAATTACTATTACTATAATACTTATACGTATACGTAAACACCACAATATCACCATTTTCATTTCATAGTCACCACTTGTGAGCTCATGAACATGAAATAACCGTTCCTCGATTTACTTATGAGTACTCTATACTCATAAACGATAACCACATCAACCTCGTTCACACAAAATAAACACGTAAACACACAATTCAAGTAAGCACACATAAAATAACCTAAAAGTAAGACCAAGTGACAAACCCAAAACCACGGTTGTCAAAATATTCACAAAAGCAAAATACAAAAATATAAAACCATATAAAAACCATAAAAACTGAAAAATTCATAAAAATCCAAAAATATTTTTACTTTATTTTTCAATGGCATGTATTTTGGTACGATAATATTTAAGCCTTAGAAATGTTGATTAATATTGACACGGCGCCATAAATAGAGTTCGTACAAAATTTGTAAATATTTCATAAAACATGCCTATATGGCTTGTAGTTATTTCAGACTGCAACCCGTTTTTCATATTAAAGTCAAGTATTTCTTTTGAAAGCTTTGGCTCTCAACGGGAATTAATTTTCTTGGGCAAGGTTTACTTTAAAACATTGTAAGGGATCAAGTTTACTTTATAACTTGGTCTAACACAAATCTATGTACGATTCAGTGCATTTATTTGTTAAAACAAGAGAAGTCTTGTTTTTATAAAGCTATCATCTCTACAACCATAGCTATCTACAATTGGTATCTACATACTCGACGATGTGACTACTCAAAAGGCGACTACAACTCTTTCGATAGAACACGGGTCAACAATTGAGGGGGAGCAAATGTCAAGCATTCAGAATCTTCGATGCCGAACGTGCCTAGTTCACAAACTGGTGTCAAGACAAGAATACCAATCGTACATGTGGTGTCAAGAGATGACTTCAGACGTGACGAGGCGACCAATATTCGTGAACTAGAACCATTTGATCTTATCATATGATGTTCTCATCAATCAGGTCCAACCTTGTCCATTTATTCTAATATGGTGAATATGTGATCATGTTACAAATCGGTATCATTTTTCACAAATTGGTCTCATGAAGATTAAAAGGACTTACATTTTTTCTTCCCAAAACCTTTGTTAAAACTGCATTAAATCAATTGATATTAAAAACATCGATTGGGTTAATATTTTTAATATGGGGGAGAAAATGTGATTTAATATGGGAAATTATCACAAATAGTTTGACTTAACGTGATGGCTCATCCCGACATGTGCGAAATGTTTTCGAATTTCGTGGCATATGTTAAAGGGGAGCAAAATGGATTTGCTATACCAAAATGGATTTTCATGGTGACATATACTTACCCTGAACCCATTTATTGACGATGAAGATATTGGTGACATAAGGATGGTAGGATAGGTTAAGTCCAATGATTCTTCTAAAACCAGAGGAATCTTCCCAAGGACATTCCATAGCTAGAAATAGTAGTCCTTAGGAAAGATGGAGAAAGATTGTGAACGTAGCTGAATGCCGACCAAGTACTTAAGTTAGCACTGGAACAATCACAACAAGGTGCTAGTTATGACGTATTGGTAAGCATTGAAGGGGTTGAAGAATGAAAAAGAATTGTAAAGATAAAGGGTGTAAAGAAAGAATCCCTCCTTACAACCTTAGGCAGAAACCGGGTCAACACATATGCTATTGAGATCATTTTAATGATGCTTGATATTGAAGACAGACATCATGGACCCAGTGATGCAATGCACAACCCATCCCAGCTAACTCAGATATCTCTTAAAAGATATTTGTTTTAATCACACGGAGACAACGCATTATCAGTCGATTTATTCACTCCGAATATATTGATATTGAAAAGGTGACACTCCTCTCCAGCCTCCGATCACTAAAATCGAAAATGCACGATCGAGTCTAGAGCCATTTGAGATCATCAAATATCTCATTAGGACACACTTCCATATTTCCTTGCTTCTTCACACACTGTGAAAAGTAAGAAAGATTTTAAGAGTCCTACGTCAAATCTTCATGATCTTTCCTGAACATCCGAGTAATACGAAAGTATTTACAATGAAGATGGAAATCCTTCTTGAGCGAATATCAAAAAGCTCATGGTAGGTGACTTGTGCGATTCTTTATGAATCAAACTTGTGATAACTGGAAAGCAACAACTGTTTTATTCTTAATTGAATTTAAACTCAGTGATCTTGCCAGAACACTTGACACTCTTAAGTGTTCACAGTGATGAGTGGGAATCCTTCTAGTGTTAACTTCAAATAGCACTTGGTAGGTAACTTGCAAGATTCTGTATGAGTCAAGCTCGTGACAACTGGAAAGCAACGATGGTGTGATTCTTAATTTAATTTCACTTGTTCCAAGAATCGGAATTGACGGCTTCAATCATGCGGATAGTTTTATCCAAATGATTCACTCTTTACGTTCGCAGTCAGCTTTGGACTGTCGAGTAAAGAGAACAGGTTTACCCGCGAAATCTTGTCAAGGAGATTTTTAATTAAATCTACTTGCCACAAGTACGATAATTTATATTGTCCAACGGTCTTCACCGACCGGAGGTAAAATGCTACCGAATTAGAATGAAATGGTCAAATCCGTTTCATTCGTGTCTACTTATGTTACGACATTCGAAGACGGTGGCGTTGCGGTGACCGAGAAGAAGTCGTCCCCACATGCTTATATTTTCTACTACAACAAATTCAAGAAAGTCTAAAAGTTAAGTCTTCCGCTGTATCAAACTCTAAAGCTTTCAAGAATTACAAAGGTATAAGTATGTGAAAATGAAGTCACGAAGAGGCAAAGATCACAAGTGATGCACAAGATCAAAGGCAAAAGATCCATGCTCAAGATTGATATCAAAGATCACATCAACCTATTCACCAGAAAAGAAAAAGAAAAGAAAGACGAAGACTGCGAGCTCAAGACAAGCATAGTATGCTAGGTTTATTTTATTATTGTAACTCGGGTAACGCCCTTGTTTGGAGTGACCTCCCTTAGGGGGAGATTGTTGGAAATACGTTTTACGTATTAGAAAGGTTCAGTCACTCCAACAATAGATATAATAGAAGCTCGTAGTTTAGTTTACTTATACTTATTAAACAAAGCCCAAACCGAGCCCATGTAATGTATGGGTCGGCGGCCCAAAATGTAAACCAAGTCCACTTTGTAGACTTAGTATAAAATCCCTCTCCTTTGATGGAGAGGGTGTGGTTTTCATTTCAAATAAACATAGTTTCATTACTTTCTCTCTCTTGAAGTGTGAAATCCACCATCTTTCTATTCTCTTTCTCTCTCTAAAACATAAGCAAGATTTACAATATCTAACAAATTTATAACAGAACTCATTACTTTATAAGGAGAAGACTAAGAAATTGCATGATGCTAAGATCAAGAACCGTAAGTTCAAATTTGGAGAGCCGGTTCTCCTCTTTAACTCAAGGTTGAAACTCTTTGCGGGCAAGCATAAGTCGAGATGGTCCGGTCCATTCACTATTGCTCAAGTATTTCCATATGGAACTATTGAGTTGTCACAACCCGCTGGTCCAAATTTCAAAGTGAATGGTCACCGTGTTAAGCACTATTTTGGGGAGGACATTTCCGTGGAAATGGTCCAAGAGATCCCCATTTTCCACATGAATTAATTCATTGTGGGAAGAGTCGAGCTAGAGACTCCTTAAATCAAGCTTGAATAACTAGGTTTAGAAGTTTTAGATTTAGAGTGTTGTAGGTTAGAAATAAGGATGGAGAGTTGATGAGAAGTGTAAGGGAGACCTTCTTTTGTCTTCATGTTGTTTGTAGGGTTGCTCACTCATCACGTGCTTTGGAGCTTATGGAGGAGGCCCTTGTATCCGGTTCACTTTGTTACTATTGTGATTTTTCATAGACACATTATGCTTTAAAAATGAATTCACTATTGTTGATCTATCCTTAACTTGGGTTAAGCAAAGTCTATTCATTGTCATAAGTGTACGGGAAGTTCTATACTTCCATACTCTTAAACATTGAGGACAATGTTTAGCTTAAGTGTAGGGGGGTCTTCTATCGAAGTGACCTTACCTAGACCTTGTCATTGACCTTTATGATACACAAAAAATTAACTTTTCAAACATTTTTCAAATTTTTCATCTACTTTGGCCACCAAAAATATGCATTCATAATTTTTGCATCAATCATTTTTCATTTGCATAACACATTTGCATTGTATATATTTCTTCTTTTATTTTTCATCAAAAATATATAAAAAGGAAAAAATTATAATAAGAACATGGTTTAACAAATTTAGACTTCTTTGACATATTAGGCCCGCCATGGATATTTTGACTCATCCCGAGTTTGTTTATCTAAGCATTCTCTAGCTAGTATCCTTAACCATGTAGACCTTTATTGGTTTATTAGGATAAGCATCCACCAATCTCATTATTTGAGATTTTAAATTTGTGGAGAATGGGAAATGATAGAATTGAAGCAAGTATAAAAGGGCTAGATAAACTTCATGATAATTACTTGTAGCTAAACCATTCTCTTCTTTACCTCTATTTTCTTCGCATGTATATATGTTAATAAATAATCAAGAACGGTTTTAATTGGTTTGTAATCTCTTATGCATTTTTGTCTAATCATTCATGGTTGGTATAAGTACGTCTTAAGATTCTAAGTTAGAACGTTTTATGTGTACTAGACTTATGTCATGCTTAATATTTAGCGGGTGTTTTTCCTTTTATTCTCTTCAAGTTTCTTTGTGAGGAATAAAGAAAAACAAGAGCGGCTTAAAAAAAATGAGTGGCTAGAAAAAAAAAGAGAAAAAAAGAAAAGAAAAAAAAATAATTATACAAGACTCCCAAGAGGGGCAGTGAAGTGTTAATTATAGTAACTATTAGATTCCAATATTACCTTGACGGGTTGCGGGGATTTAATAGTTGCTCCAATCCAATATTACCTTGACGGGTTGCGGGATTGAAGATCCAAAGTCTCAAAAAGATGGCGGATGTAAATTACTGCGTGAGTTTTATTTTTCTTTCCTTAGCGAGTGTGTACTTATTAATGCATGACATGAGGATTTTACACATAAGGCGAATGACTTATTATTCTTGAAACAGACTCATATTAGTTGTGAGCGGTTTTTCAAGTAATGGATGAGAGGATTACTTAGGATTAAAACCGTGCTTCCTTATTTTTGGATTTTACATTTCTTGTATTTCACGCTTCAAATAATGACAATTTGCTCTCAAGCAATTTGCTCAAATAATAACCGGTTCCACATTTAATTGTCATGAATAAGTTGATGCACTTTTTACTTGTGAATACAATGATCCCATTTTTAAGCTTGGTATGGGGAAAGTGAAACTTGAGGGTGATAAGTGTCCATGGTACCAAAGCCCTAATTTAAGTCATTGACTTCTTTATGAGTTTTTCCGTCAAAGCCATTTCAAGAAAATAAAAAATATATAAATAAAATTGTTTTCTTTGCATTGCATTGTATAAAATCAAAATCATGCATCATATAGAGTTGTATAGTGTAATAGCATTTCATATTGGCCAAGGTGGGTTAATTATGAGGAAAATGTAAATTTGTGCTTTAAAATATAGCATTGCATGAGGTCATGGCAATGTTCAAGTGTAGGGGATTTGATATGAGCAAAATCTCATATCAATTAATCAACAAATCACCATAAAACACATGGAAAATACCTAACTTTTGTGCTATAAGGCATAATTATGTGGTGTGTTTTGTGTTTGTGCTTAAATAGGTAACAAGGATACATTTTCAAGCAAACAAGAAGAAATCAAGCTTATTTGTGATGAAAAAGACAAAGAAGGATCAAAGATGACAAGTCAATTGAAGATGAATGACCTATCTTGACAACATTCCAAAGTTGAGGGACTTAAAGTGCAATTTGGACAAAGTCAAGATTCAAGTCAAACCTGGTCAACTCTAAAGTCAACCAAGTCAAAGGGCTAAAATAAACAAGAATGCTAGTTGAAGGACTAAAAATGACATTGGATAGAAGATTATAGCTTACTTTGATATTCTGCCAAAGTCTAAGGGTTAAAAGTAACAAAAATGCATCAAGTTTGGACATGATCCATGTGCACTTGCTCTTAACCAATCAAAACACAAGAAAAACAAGGCACGGATCACCAGCTCACTAGCCAGCTCACCGACACATTTAATGAGCCGAATCAGCACAGTAACTTCCACTATCTTATTTTTGAGCCAACAGAAACTTGACACTCAATAATCCCATTTATCCAACTTGGATAACGATCCGTGTGACACAAAAACAACCAACCACATCAAGACACGTGTCATCTTCTTCTTCAAACAAGCCCAGAACGGGGATTTGTCTACAATGCGTTTCATGAAAAGGTTTCTACATGAAAAGTGCTCGTTTTTGGATGACGAATTCAACTACATAAGCCAATTAAGCTGAGGATCAAAGGAGAAGAAAAGCCCTTTTCATGTTCTTGAGGAGAAATTAGAATTCACTAGAAAAGGACACCTGTCAATCTCTAATTGGTGGGAACACGTCACTGACACTCCCCTCACTTCATCTCACCTCTATAAATAGGGCTCTAGTCTTTCATTTTGTACAAGTAGCAAAGTGTGTAAAAATACACACACACTAGAATTTCTCTCACAATTCTGTTAATCCTTCAGTTAGTAAACTTCTCTCAAGAGTTTGACACACTCTTGAGAGTTAGTTATAGATTCAGTTAGGAAGTTGTAACAGTTTTACCTTCTTTAATCAATAAAAACACAAAAAACATTCATTTCTCTTATCATTCTCATTTCACTTACTCAAATCCTTCTATTCTAGTTACTGTTTGTGATTCCATTTGATCTTAAGTGATTAATGGAGTTTGTTTGAGAGCCTTGGAAGTTACAACACGTTTTCTAGCCAAGAATCTGTCATTTCTAGTCTTTTGAAGCGGTTTTGTAGCAGTTGGTTGATTTTGTTCAGAAAGAGCATTTGGAGGTGATTATATGGTGTATGGTGATGATCTTATCGCGTTTTTGTAGACTTGAGTTAGTTCAGCACCACACTCCTCATCAAAGGAGGCCTAAGCTCACAAGTTTGCAAAATCATGTTTTTAAATTCCACTAAATTGTAGAATGCATGCTCAATTCTAGTATAGATACAATTTGCTGCTCTGATCATGTGTTCTTGACTTGTTTTAGTATAGTTAGCTTGTTATGATATCTTGTTAGTAGTTTGTATGGTTCTAGTCTGTTTTACTTGCTTTTAGCTTTGTGATCATCAGTCATAGGAAGTAAAGTGCACTTTGAGTTCTAGTTTGTTAGCAAGTCTGAATTTGTGCTCAAAAGTTTTCATTTTAACTCTTGAATAGGTTCTGATATAAGTCTTAGCTTGATTCATCCTTTAAATCAAAATTCCTTCATAAAAGTTCATAACAGCCTTGATCAAGAGTGTTTGGATCTGTCATGTTTTTGTAAAATAAGTTGTTAAAACTTGTTGAGTTTTGCTCATTCCTCTTTAGTAGACTTTTGGTAACAAATTTGGTTAGTTTTGAGGTCAAAGTTAAGGTCAAACAGGCAATTGGATAGAAAATAGTTTTGGGTCAAGTCTTTGTTATTTGTTCATCAGAAATTAGCTATTTTCAATCTCTTGTCATTAGTTCATTTCTCAACCAAATTCAGTGAAACAAGCTCTTAATTGTGTCTAAACATCCAAAGTTTACTTTTGTAAAAGGAAATTCTACAGTTTTCATAATCAAGCTAGAAATCAGCTTTTGAATAAGCACTTAGGCTAAGTCAAGTTTCTGTAATATTGGAGTGGAATGTTTTCTTGGATAGACAAATCTACTTCACAAAAGTGCTTATTTTCTTTTATATTCTTGTTTAGAAACATGTCTTGAGTTGGTTTCGAACTTTTGAGCTTTTTCAACTTTTGGTCAACAAAAATTAAATAAGGTATGTTTCAGCTTAATTTCATTTTCCTGCTTATTCACTTGATCATTTTCTAAAAGAAAAGACATTACATACTCTCATTAAGCTGTTTAACAAGATTGAGCTTAAAAATCTGAATGTGCATGTCTGTATTTTCATTTAGCTTATTCATGGCTTATTGGTTTGAGCTTATTTGAGTTTTACTGTGTTTCAAGCATTTTCCTTATACAAGTCTAAGTGATTTTCAATTTTAAGCATTTTGAAACTTGTTAGAGCTTAATTGGTTCAGTAATAAGCTCATACGAGCTTATTTTTGACTTGTCCCCGTTTTTGATGAATTTGTTCTTTTAATTGCATTTTGGTCCCTAAAATTTGTATCTGTTTACACTAGTGGCTAATCTTGCATTTAATTAGGGTTTGCACTTTTTCAGTCCTTTATCTTTCAACTAATTGTTAAATTCAGTTAGTAGTTTGTTAGTTTGTTATAATTAGTTAGTAAGTTGTTAGAATTTACACATTTGGTCCTTTAACTTTTTAGAATTTATATTTCAAGCTTAGAACTTTTATTTACTTTACATTTTTGGCACATTACTTTCATACTTATACATTTTGTCCTTTTGTGAATAAAAGTTTCGTAATTGCTAAGTGTTTTACGGTTACGTAGCTTAATATTTTTCACCATTTTTACGTGTTTTTTTTTTGGTAACCGTGATTTCCGACTCATTGGCTGACTAATCCACGGGGTTTGAGCCCACCGCCACACAGACTCAAACAGGTAAAGCCCTCCCTTTTTAGGAGGTTGGCGTGGCCACTTCAAGGTTGTTTGCACTGTTTTAAATAGAAATAGAATATCCAAAAAACCCTATCAACCAAAAACAATATTAAACTTGAAATTATTAGGACTTTCAATTGGTTAAGAATCAAGAGAAACGAACTTCAATAGACTCAATTTCATGGTTCAGGTTCAGGTTCTTGTTGAGGTTGAGGGTTGTTGGCTGCTTCAATAACAACCAATATAGAAGGTGTCAAAGGTAGAGGTCTGAAAGGTATAGTATTCATGGACAGAAAATTTTTAGCCTTTTGAGTATGGATCTTATAAAAATTATCATGATCCCTACGACAGTAACCTTGGTGCTCAAAAACCATTTGTAAAAATCTAGGTTAAGCAAGAGTCATCTTGTTACCCTTGTTTTTCAACAGGCCCTCAAAAATCATATGGGAAAAATTATATTTTTGCCCCGTGGCCAAACAAACAAGAATACAACCAAAAGAATGATTGATTTCATTGAAAGACGTACATTTAGGACTAAGACACTGGAAGAGGACATGTATCAAGAACTTACAGGCTGGGGGAAATTGTTAATTTGAATATATATTTATTTTTCCCTCAGGGGGAAATTCATAACCCAAGCCTCTAAGTCCTTCTTCTAACTGTTCTTGAGGAAGGGTAGTCACACCATCAGCATCATCAAGCCTTAAGGCTTGACGAATAAGCGCTTCAGTAACCACCCATTGTGTCACATGAACAGTCCCTAACAATGTAATCACTCCACCAACTGTTTCATAACTTGTAGTGTTCCAAAACTGTTTGATGTGTGTGATAGGAATGAGTGGAGCATGAGCCAAAGCGTACCTTAAGTTAGAAGCCAAGAGATACTCAATCATTCCAGTGTATTGAGGATGATGTGTGTCATTGATGAGACTGTATTTGTACATAGTCTCATCGTCCAAATCAGGCTTAAAATGACCAAAAATATCATAAAATACCACAAAATATGCTTGTGTTTGTTCATTGTATATTTTAGGTATGGATATCGTGAATTCAACAAAAGAGAACAAGAATCAAGCAAACACAAACACGGGAAACAAAGCCGCACAAAGAATCGGACCCGAGCAGTGATTTTCCAAAGAAGTCCTTAAAGTTTGAAGATTTGTCAAGAATGGTCCCTTAACTTTGGAAGACTTGTCACTTTAAACCCTTGTAAAACTCAAAAATTGCATTTGGGTCCCTAAGGTTTCAAGACATTACAAGAAAATCCCTTGGAAATGGTCAAAATTGCACAATTGGTCCTTGGAAAAAGTTATGAATCTTCATTGTGCCAAATATGACAAGATGACTAAAGATATTACAAAGGAACTAAAGTTTGAAGCTGTTGGAATGTTGTTTGCTAGAATATACATATCATAAGGGGGTTTCTTGCCATATTCCAAACCCACACCCATTAAAATCCAACCATACCCAAACTATAACCCGGTTTTAACCCATATTAAGCCCAAACCACCACTTAACCTAATTTTTTTTAAAACACGTTAATAGTATTAATAGTGGTGGGAAACAATTATTGTTTCATCATCATCCCTAATCCCCAGCAATAAACCCTAATCCTTTATTTCAGTCTAATCAAAGGGGTATTAACCCACAATTTCCACAAAACATAATTAAACATGTGTTAATCCAATCCCTAATCCCCAAAACATCTCCCTTTCACTATAGAGCCCCACCCATATGACCCCTGCTACAACTTTGGGGTCCAAGACAAAAATACAGCAGTGCATCAACGATTCTAAAGAGTTTCTTCTTCCCAAAGACACCAACCAAAGGCCAAGATTCATTTCAACAGCTTGCATCAACAAACATCTTCACATGGTACCTTCTTTGACTAGAAATTCAAATTCGTCAAAGGGATTTATAGGAACAACAATTGCTAGGGTTTACTTGTATCTTTCATTCTAGTAGCTTCTCATTAGCATTATATAAAGAGCCTCCAACTTGTGAAGTGCCTTTGTTCCAGTTTTTTTCTCAATGTGTAAACCTTTTTATAGAGTATTTATAGAAATTTAAAAGCCTTGCAATTGAGAGAATATTGTGTTCCATGATTTTATTTTTCTGAATTTAGTTTAAGTTAGTTCCATTCTTGATGTAAAAAAAAGAATTTACTGTTCACCGGGTTATGTTCATCGTATTACTGTTCATCCACTGTCCACTCAGCTTATGAACAAGCTACTTGAAAACTAGCTTGTTCATAAGCTTGAGTGATCATTTTTCTTAGTGTTCTTTAAATTTAATGCTCAAGTTTAGTATTTGTGTTACAAAGAAGTTTCAGTTTACAACTCAAACTCAGATTAAGGGTTTGATTCTTGTTATCATTCTTGTTGTTGTTACTAGTTTTATTTGCCAAAACAATCTTTTTTAGTCCAAGTTTTTTGGAGAAAAGTTGATTTTTTTTATTGTCTTGGTGTGAGTTACTGATCCAAAAGCCACAAGCTCCTTAGTTTGACCAACTAAAAAGCTTGTTAAAGCTTTTGAAACAAGTGCTCTGCTTGTTTTTTGTTGTGTTATCAAAACAGGTACCAAAGAGGTGATAGAATTAGTTGATTATTGTATGTTGATTTCTCTTCACAACCATAAGCTTCTCAAAGCCCTTAAGTCACTAGATAAGCTCACTTTGGAGATGGCATCAGCTGGCCATAGAGTGGCTTGGATGTGAGTCATTCTAGGTAATTTGGCTTGAACCCTTCCAGTTGTACAAATTGTGTGATTTCGTGTAGTTTTGTGAATTTATTGCTTGATGCCCTTTTAGCTGTAGTTTTGATGTTTGATCTATGTTCTTTTGATGATTTATGAGTTTAATGTTAGTTAATACAAGGTTTTCACCAAGTATGAAAGTTCGTTGTTCTAGTATTTTTGAATTGATTACAAGTTGAAAGTGCGACTCAGTCGTTCTTGGTAGAAAAATAAAGAGAAGTGGTTATCTATTTTAAACTAATAGTAAAATGAAAGTGTCGTTGAGTAAAAATTAAAGATTTAAAAATTAAACTAAAAATGACGAGTTAAAAATAAATGATTAAAAAACTTAAAGTGAATTTAAAACTTAAAACTTGTAAAAATAAAATAAGACAAAACTCGTTTAAAATAATACTAAGTAAAAATGCGAGAAAAGTTAAATTTAAAAACTAAGATAGATAAAAAAACCTAAGTTAGATCGTAATACGATCGTAACCCAGATCGTAGTGGTGGATCACACTCAAGAAATGAGGGATCGCACTTTTGGATCGTACTTGGCGATCGCACCAAGTGATCGCAGCCTACGATCGTAACAATCGATCGTAGCCTAGATCGTGGTCAAGCGATCGCACTCAATGCGATGGAAACTAGGAATGTGGCCCAGATCGCAACCAAGTGATCGCAGCGAGTGATCGCACTCAAGTGATCGTGGTCAGCGATCGCAATGAGTGATCGCACCCCAGTGATCGTGGTCAAGTGATCTTAGCTTTGATCGCAGCAATGGATCGCAAGTAGAAACCCTAGGGGTTTATGCGATCATACTTACTCGATCGGATTGGGTAAATAGCTGTTACGATGGGATTCAAAAACAGAATAAGCAAAAATGAATAAGCACAAATAAGCAAAATGAATAAGCACTTTTTTGAATCTCAACCAAATGAAAACAAGCATAAATTCAAAAATTTTTAAGACACTAAATAAGCAACCTTTATGAATCAAACTTTAAAAAGACTAAACTTTTAAGAAAACTTAAAAGTAAATAAGCTAACATAAAATAAGCCAATAAGCATGATAAGCTCAAAGCTTAATCCGTATAAAACTTATATAGACACCAAAAGATAAACTTTTTGATCTCATAAACATCAAGATGAAACAAGATCACGATTATCACGAATCAAAAACAAATAAAAATCAAGAAAGGTAGAAGAAGATTAAAGACGAAAAGCTTAAACTTGAACTTATAGATTAATGATTCCAAAATACAAGATTAAATCAAAGCTTAAACATGAAAGGAAAGAAAAGATGAAGTTCTAGTGAGAGAAAGTTAAACAATTTCTCTCTCTAAAAATAAAACTAAAGAAAGAAAAATAAAACTAGCTAACAATTAACTAACTAACTAACACCATCCTAATGTGTCATTAAGAGGGTATATATAGGAGGTGGGGAGGTGCATGTGTTGCTTCCTTGCTTCCTTCTTTCTTTCTTCTCGTCTCGACTTGATTTAAATTCTTTGTCTTTCTCGATGTCCTCTCGGGATTTGTCGATATAAATTGAACTCGTCTTATAATTTTCTTCTATAATTAGACTTGAGTTCTTCGACTTCATTAAACTTCCGTCTTGAGACATTTCTTCGATAAATCTTCAGAATAGGCCTTGGACTTCCGTTCTTTTTGCACTCTCGATCTTTTGACTTCGTCTTTTCTCGTTTTTCTTCGAGAAAAGCCCGTGATAGCCCATGTTTTCTCCCTTTTTCATATTTTTATTCTGAAACACAATAAAAACACAAACCACGCATAATTCCGACTTTTACGACATAAAATATACGTTTTGGTCTTGTTATTATTGGAAATAAGTGGTAAAAGGATAAGTGTTTTCACACTTATTAAATCCCCTACACTTGACCATTGCAATGCCCTCATCCAATGTATTAATTTCAAAGCGCGTTTTATATTTCCCATCATAAATAACCCACCTTGGCCTTTATTTAATTCTAAACACTAAGGAAACTAAAAGATAGAAATACATACAAACAAGTAAAGAAATCAAAGATTTACATTGGGGTTTTGGCTGTCATGAATGTTTATCATCCTCAAGTTTCACGTTCCCCATACCAAGCTTAAAAACGAGATCATTGTTATTATAAGTTAGCAAACTAACACGAACTTATGTGGCCCAATTATTTACTTAGACTCCCTTATTCCTAGGTGTATTTCTTATATTTTATAATTGTCTTGAATGATCACGAGGATGCATTGTTTGACTTATTTCGATATTTATTTAGGCTGAAAATAAAGTGGGACGAGTTAATCAATAGTTAGCTAAAGGACAAAATCTTTTAAAACTGCTTCTCGGGACCTCATAAAGTTCATATCTTGGCGTAACTCGCTTCACGATTTGAGACCTTTCTCGGACCGATATTTGGCAGCGACTTCATACTTCGAATCTTTGAGAGACGTTCTTGAAATTATGGTCTTCTCTTCATAATAGGAAATTCTTCACTTGAAGTTTTTGAGAGATTCTTCAACTTTGGACCACGACTTCTTCATTTTTCTCCAATCTTTATTTTGGACTTTGATATACAACAATCCGCCTCCTTTTAGGACTTGGATCTATTTATCCTCATACCTTGCTAGGGTCTTTTCGGATAGTCTTCTCCATGATCTTTTGGGGAGTTTTTGCTTTTCGTCGTGTGTCTCGATCCTTCATATTGATTTTTGATAAATGATTCTTCACATCACTTTTGGATCTTTAGCAACAAAATGTAGCCCTCATGCCTTGTTAGGCCCTTTTCGGACTCGCCAATCTTCGCATCCCGCTTCAATAAGTTATGCCTTGGCTATGAACTCTAATTAATACCGAGCAACTTTTAAACGATCTTGTGCTAGAAGCTAAGTAACTTTTCAAATCATACAACCTTATTTATTGCAAATATATTTATTAACAAGCGATGGGAGAAAAAGCTTATAATCAACTCACATAAATTCATGAAAGAATACCAAACTTATAATTGACTCTATCATCTCTCGTTCTACACAATTTAAAATCTCAAGGAATGAGACTCGTGGATGCTTAGCCAATTAAATCAAAGTTTTCGGTTTTCAAGTCATCTATAGGATCTTGCAAATTCTTAGACTCTTTCAAGTTTAGAATTCGCATTTTAAAGTTCCCTTGATAAACAACTTTCTAGGGTCAATTATAGGAACTTGCGAAAAGTTCTTGTTCTTAACCCGTGAGAGTTAAGACTTTCGCGTTTTAAAGTTCCCTATATAAAAGCCTAGCAAAACTTGACTTAAACAAGTTAAGGATACTAGCTAGAGTAAACTTGGATAAGTAAACTCGGGTTGAGTCAAAAGATTCACAACGTTAAAAAATTTAAAACCACTTTACTAAAAATTAATTCTAACACAGAAAGTAAAAGAAGATAACAAAGGAAAATACTACTAGACTAATAGGCCAGAATAGATTAAAATTTTTGAAAAAAATGTCAAAAAATCAAATTTTCCGGTTAAAATGAGGGGAAATTCATGGAAAAGACCACTTACTTCGATAGAAGTCCCCCCTACACTTGATATAAACATTGTCCTCAATGTTTAAGAATGTGGGAGTAAACTCCCCTACACTTAGGACATTGTGCACTTTGTTTAAATCTTGCTAAGGAAAGGACAACTATAGTGATTTCAATGTGAACATATAAGATATGAAATATTGAATCACGATAGTTTAGGATAGAACCAGGAAGACGGGTACACGGGATCACGGTCGTCAAAAGTCATCGAGAGTGGATCTTTGAAGCTTTAATCCCTGCACATCATAAGAAACAAGACAACAAACACATACGGGGCTCCCCCTACACTTATTATGAAGACAAATAAAGGATAGATCAAGGGGTTGCCTCCCGAGAAGCGTTTGTTTTTGTTAACCGAGTCACGAGCCTGACTCGACCCAGAACTAATTCAAGGGAAACGTGGTGAGGGATGGAATCATCTCATGAGAGATGTCCTCACCAAAGTACAGCTTCACACGCTGGCCATTCACTTTAAAATTTGGACCATTTGGCTGAGAAAGATCAATGGTGCCATCGGGGAAGACATTGGCGACGGTGAATGGGCCAGACCAACGGGTCTTGAGCTTGCCCGAGAAGATCTTCAACCGAGAGTTAAAGAGTAAAACTTGATCACCAACGTGGAACTCTCGGTTTTTAATCCTAGCATCATGAATGATCTTGGTCTTCTCCTTGTAGATCAGTGAGTTCTCATAAGCTTCATTCCTCAGTTCATTTAGCTCGGTGAGTTGAATCTTTCGAAGATCATCGGCTTTGTTGATGTCAAAATTAGCCCACTTCAAAGCCCATTATGCCTTATGTTCCAGCTCAATAAGGAGGTGGCATGCTTTCCCGTACACAAGAAGATATGGAGTGCAACCAATCGGCGTCTTATATGCGGTACGGAAAGCCCACAAAGCATCATCTAACTTATCGCCCCACGAGACACGATGCTCTCCCACAGTACGCTCGAATATTCTCTTCAATCCACGGTTAGATATCTTGGCTTGACCATTTGTTTAGGGATGATAAGCGGTGGAAAGATGGTGATTGACACCATACTTAGCCATGACTCGAGCAAATTTATCATTGCAAAAATGAGTCCCACGGTCACTGATGATAGCATGAGGAACACCAAATCGAGCAAAAAGCTGCTTCAAAAAGTTCACAACCACCCTCACATCGTTCGTAGGGAGAGCCTTCGCTTCAACCCATTTGGATACGTAGTCAACGGCTACGAGGATGTACTTGTTCCCTTTAGACGATGGAAATGGCCCCGTAAAGTCTATGCCCCATACATCAAAGATTTCACATTCTTGTATTAAATTTTGAGGCATCTCATCTGTATGTGTGATCTTGCCTTGGCGTTGGCAAGCATCACAATTTTAAACCATCTCGTGAGCGTCACGATAAATGGTGGGCCAATAGAATCCCGAGTCAAACACTTTCTTCGCGGTGTAGTTGGGACCAAAATGACCTCCGGTGGGTCCTTTATGGCAAGCTTCGAGAATGTCTAAAGCTGCGGGTCCATCAACACACCAACGAATAATCAGATCAGCACATTGTTTGAAAAGATAAGGGTCATCCCAAAAGTAAGTCTTAACATCTTTAAAGAACTTCTTCTTTTGTTGGGATGTTAACCCTTCGATGAGAATACCACCCGCTAAGTAGTTTGCAATATCCGAAAACCACGAGGTGTCATCAAGATTGGAATTGATAGACATTAAGGCCTCAAGGGGAAAAGAGTCGTTGATCTCTTGATTCAGATGATCCCCTTGATAAGGATCCTCAAGTCTACTTAGATGATCCGCGGCTAGGTTTTCGGCTCCCTTCTTGTCACGAATTTCAATTTTAAATTCTTGAAAGAGCAAAACCCAACGAAGAAGTCTTGGCTTGAAATCTTGTTTAGTTAATAAGTACTTCAACGCGGAATGATCGGTGTACACGATTGTGGTTGAAAGGACAAGATAGGGGTGAAATTTTTAAAAAGCATACACTACAGCTAAAAGCTCTTTTTCGGTAGTGGTATAATGCAATTGATCCCCCATCATTGTCTTGCTAGCATAATGGATTGGTTTGAAGTGTTTGTTCACTCTTTGGCCCAAAACCGCTCCAATGGCAAAGTCGCTAGCATCGCACATCAGTTCAAAAGGTAGCTCCCAATTCGGGTTAAGCAAGACCGGTGCCTTAGTTAGCTTGTCCTTAAGAAGATTGAAGGATTCAAGACATTTTTTAGGAAAGACAAAAGGAGTATCTTTTTCCAAGAGGTGGGTCATCGGACGAGCGATTTTAGAAAAATCTTGAATAAATCGACGATAGAAGCCGGCATGACCAAGGAAACTTCTCACACCCTTCACGGTTGAAGGTGGAGGTAATTTGGCTATGACATCAACTTTAGCACGGTCCACTTCAAGACCGGATTTTGAGATTTTATGTCCAAGCACAATGCCTTCTTTTACCATGAAATGGCATTTTTCCCAATTTAGAACAAGGCGAGTGTCTTCACACCGCTTAAGCATGCGTTCCAAATTGGCAAGGCAAGAAGAGAAGGAGTCACCATAGACCGAGAAATTATCCATGAAGACTTCCATACTATCTTCAACCTTGTCATGGAAGATAGCCATCATGCACCTTTGGAAAGTCCCAGGAGCATTGCATAAGCCGAAAGGCATTCTTTTGTAAGCAAATGTTCCATAAGGACAAGTGAATGTTGTTTTCTCTTGGTCTTTTGGATCGATGGGAATTTGAAAATACCCAGAGAAACCGTCTAAGAAGCAATAATAATCATTACCCGCTAGACGTTCGAGCATTTGGTCCATAAAAGGAAGGGGAAAATGATCCTTTCTGGTAGCATCATTGAGTTTGCGATAGTCTATACAAACTCTCCACCTTGTAACGAGACGAGTAGGAATCAACTTGTTGTTTTCATTGGGCACAACGGTGATTCCGCCTTTCTTAGGCACACAATAGACCGGACTAAGCCATGGTGAATCCGAGATAGGGTAGATCATTCCCGCATCAAGAAGTTTGATAACCTCTTTTTTGATAACGTCATGGATCTTGGGATTCACCCTTCTTTGGTTTTGAATAGTGGGTTTAAAGTCGTCCTCCATGAGAATTTTATGTGTGCAAAAGTGAGGATCAATTCCACGAATATCAGAGATTTTCCAAGCAATCGCTTTCTTATGATTCTTTAGCACGTTGATAAGTCGAGATTTTTCGTCTTCTTTCAAATCCTTTGCGATGATGACGGGTGATAGGTGTGAAAACACCCATCCTTTTACCGCTTAATTACAATAATAACCAGACCAAAACGTGTATTTTTTGTCGTAAATGTCGGAATTATGTGTGGTTTGTGTTTTTGTTGTGATTTAGGACGAACATGTGAAAAGGGGAGAAAACACGGGCTTTCACGGGCTTTTATCGAAGTAAAAGACAAAAGACGAAGTCGAAAGATCAAGAGTGCTAAACGAACGGAAGTCTAAGGCCAATTCTGAAGATTTATCGAAGAAAAAGTCTAAAGACGGAAGTTTAATAAAGCCGAAGAACTCAAGTCTAATTTACGAAGAAATTACAAGACGAGTTCAATTAATCCCGAGACAAAGTCGATAAAGTCGAAGAACTTAGAAGAACTTAAAAGACGAGACAAGAAAGAAAGAAGAAAGAGAGGAGGAAGCTTCCTCCCCTTCTTCTCCTCCTCCTCCTATAAATAGGAGTCATTAGTTCATTTGTAAAACTTGTTGGCTAGTTTGACAAACTATGCTCTTCCATTTTATTTTTCTTGCACCTTAAATTCTTGCAATTTTAATACTTGTCTTTGTACCTTTAATTCCAAGTAAGTTTTATTTAATTGTCTTTGAATCTTTACTCTTCTTGTTAATCTCTCATCTACCTTTCTTGTGTTGATTTAATCTTATGTTTATGTTCATGTTCTTAAGTTTTTATTAATTTGATTAAGTGAGTTTTGATTATTGTGGTTATTTTCGTTAGTTTTATTGATTTGGATTGCTTAGTTATTGTTAGTTATTCATTTATGGTTATTTTGATTTAATCTTTTGATTGATTTTGGTTAGTTTTGATTAAGATTCGTCCCTATTTCAATCCCTTGTTCTTCGCACTGTTTCTTTGCCAAGATTCTGAATCAAACCTTTTATTTCGAACCAACATTTTCTTTCTTTCATTCCGGATGAGTGATTTCGTTTGATTATTCCGAACCAGCACTTCCTTACTTTTATTCCGCATCAGCTTATTTTTCCTAATCAGTAATATATTCCGGATGAACATATCATTCCGAATGAGCATTTTATTCCGAACGAGTGAATATTCCGGATGAACACATTATTCCGGATGAAGCATTTTTCCGGATGAAAGGATTATTCCGGATGAGTTTATATTCCGAATGAAGCTTTCCATTTTATTATTCCGAATGAAGGTTTGTTTTAAGTTATTCCGAACCAACTCATTTATTCCGAATTAACCAACATTCCGGATCAAGCAATTTATTCCGGATGAGTGATTATTCCGAATGAAGCCAATATTCCGGATGAACCCTTTATTCCGAATGAGCATTATTCCGAATGAGGGGAATATTCCGGATGAAGCCAATATTCCGGATGAAGTATTTATTCCGGACGAACTTGTTTATTCCGAATGAAGGATTTATTCCGAATGAGTGTTTTCCAGTTTTTGTAATTTTATACATTTAGTTTTAAGCTTTATTTTTCCCACCTTTTTCCTTCGTCGCACTTTTAATTTCCTTCCTTTTAGTTTGAGTTTTAAGTTTGTCTTATTTTATTTTTCAGTCTTTAATTAATTTCGTCTTTTAGTTTTATTTTTATTTATTGTTTTGCTTTACTTTTTGTTTTATTATTTGCATTGCTCCTTTATTATTTGTCTTTGTTTATTTTTATTTCGCTTCGCATTTACCTTTTCAAATAGAATAGATATCCAACTTCATTTTTCGTTACCAAGAACAACTGAGTCACACTTAAACCGTTAATCAATTCGAGAAGATACCGAGAAACGAACTTTCAACCTAGCAAAATCTCTTGTATTAAATGGCGTCGCTGCCGGCTCTTTTCGTGAAGATTAACGGTTTTTTGTGAGAGACGCGTTGGCTTTTGGGATCCGTTCACTCGTGAACGTTATTTTTCGTGTCAAAAATTTTCAAAAATCCCAAAAACATTTGAAAAATCTTAAAAAGCATCTCTTTTTCAAAGTTTTGCACCAAAAATATTCTTCTTGCTTATCTATTTTTCTTTATGGATTCTTATGTCCATTGCGTCAGGTGTGGGAGACGATTATATGGGAACGACTCATGTCAATGGTGTACATGTGAGCGGTGCGGAAACGATATCGACAATACACAATTCGGATTTTGTCCATCGTGCAACTCGACTAATTCGTCCTTTTCTAATCCACCTCCTATTCCCCCTTGCATCTATTGTGGAAGCGATTCTCATTGGCATGTTTCGTGTCCGGTTCGATACCCGTATGGTCACGGGCAAGAACCGGGTTACAATTATGACAATGGAAATAGCTATCCACAAAACTCACCGGGTTTTTCTCCATACCCGTGGTGCTATATTTGTGGGGGCCCTCACGATGCTTCTTCTTGTCAACCGATGAACATCTTTGAGAAAATTCCGTGCTATCATCCCAGCGTGTATAACTTTGAGCCCCCACATCACACCCTCAATCATCAATCCTCTCAGCAAATTAGTCTTGACCAACAACTCACTACTTTGAATGATGTTCTAGAAAGTTTAGCTCAAATCCGAGCTGACTTGCATCAGGAAAGGCAACCTTTGCTTGATGGTGACGAAATCTTGAAATCCACCAACACCTTTTTGAGCCAATTTGGTCGATTTCCCTTCTTTTCTACACCAAAATGTTTAATTACAGCGTGGGATAGAATTGGTTTAATTCAACATACTCGGGGAGATGAACAACAAAACTTGCTTCATGAGCTTCTTAAAGATGTGGAGGTTATCAAGGAAGAGTTAGCCGACTATGTCACTCCTAATTGGAATGGTCCAGTCTATTATGCCGATGATGACGACGATGATGTCTACGCTCTCAACCCATCTTCTAAAGTTGCTACTCCTACTCTCGATATTCCTAATGCGTCTAAGGACGGTGATTCATTGAGTGAGATTAGTGATTTTGGTCTCGATAAATTCTTTGATGATGAGGTTTGTGACATACTGACTGCTATTGAGTTTGAGGACGATGTTGCTCTTTCGGAGGAGGTCGATCCCGATGATACCGATTTCTCTCCACGCTATGAGAATTTCACTTTTGAAATTTCTCAATCTCCACCGGGAGATGCAGGCGATGACGATTTATTCTCTCCGACTTACGAGAAGTTCACCGATGAACTTGCTCTTGTAGTTGAGGTGGAAGACGTGATTCTTCGCGACAGATTACGGAAAGTGCATCTTCTTATTGCTCAAATCGAAGAGTTGACTTCTCCTCCTCTTTCCGAGTCTTTACCTCCATCTATTCCTCCCGTTGAAGATAATGACCCATTTCTTGAAGAAATCCACATTCACTCAATACCTCCGGGTATTGATGATGATGACACGGAGGGGGATATTATTTTTGCTAATTTGCTGCAGGAAGGTATTGTCCCAAGTCCCCCTCCCGAGCACCTTTCATCCACTCCTTTAGCCACTATTACGGAGGATGAGTGCTTTGACCCGGGAGGTGACATTGATTTTTATATGATTGCTAACCTTACGACTTTACCGCTTTCTGAGCATCAATTGTCTTTGGGGGATGACAATTTGATTCCTTTACCCACCCCACCTCCCGTGGCTCACGACTTCACATACTTTTCGTATGTTGAAAGGACTTTTCTCCCATTTAAGACTTATCCTCCCGCCTCCCCTTTGTTGATGTCCTCCGGGAACGAGGACAACGTCTTTGATCCCGGTATTACATTCGAGGCTTCCCCATGGACCATTTAATTCGGGGACGAGTCAGGCTCGTGACTCGGTTAACAAAAACAAGCGCTCTTCGGGAGGCAACCCGATTATCTATCTTTCCCTGTTTTCACCATAAGTGTAGGGGGAGCCCCGTTGGTTTCTTGTTTTCTTTCTTATCATGTAGACGTATTAGAGCTTCAAAGATACATTCTTTATGACTTTTGACGACCCGTGATTCCGTGTTCTCATCTTCCCGGTTCTATCCTAAACTCTTTTGATTCTCTATTCTATATTTTTCAATATTAAAATAGGAATCACTTTAGTTTTCCTTTCCTTAACAAGATTTAAACAAAGTGCACAATGTCCTAAGTGTAGGGGAGTTTAATCGCACAAGCTTAAACATTGAGTACAATGTTTATATTAAGTGTAGGGGGACTTCTATCGAAGTTAAGTGGCCTTTTCCTTGTATTTGTTCTCATTTTAACCGGAAAATTGATTTTTCGACATTTTTCAAATTTTTTAATCTATTTTGGCCTAGTAGTTTACCTTTGTATAGTTATTTTCTTTCTTTGTTAGAATAAATTTTAATAAAGTGGTTTTAATTTTCAACGTTGTGAATTTTTTGACTCAACCCGAGTTTACTTATCTAAGTTTACTCTAGCTAGTATCCTTAACGTGTTTAAGTCAAGTTTTGCTAGGATTTTATATAGGGAGCTTTAAAACGCGAAAGTCTTAACTCTCACGGGTTAAGAACAAGAACTTTTCGCAAGTTCCTATAATTGATCCTAGAGAGTCGTTTATCAAGGGAACTTTAAAATACAGTTTCTAAACTTGTAAAAGTCTAAGAATTTGCAAGATCCTATAGACGACTCGAAAACCCAAAACTTTGATTTAATTGGCTAAGCATCCATGAGTCTCATTCCTTGAGATTTTAAATTGTGGAGAACGAGAGATGATAGAGTCAATTATAAGTTTGGTATCCTTTCGTGAATTTATGTGAGTTAATTATAAGCCTATCCTCCCATCGCTTGCTAATAAATTTTATCTGCAATAAATAAGGTTGTACGATTTGAAAAGTTACTTAGCTTTTAGCCCAAGATCGTTTAAAAGTTGCTCGGTATGGATTAGAGTTCATAGCCAAGGCATAACTTATTGAAGCGGGACGCGATGATTGGCGAGTCCGAAAAGGCCCTAACAAGGCATGAGGGCTACATTTTGTTGCTAAAGATCCCAAGTGATGTGAAGAATCATTTATCAAAAAATCAATATGAAGGATCGAGACACACGACGAAAAGCAAGTACTCCCCAAAAGATCATGGAGAAGTCTATCCAAAAAGTCTGTAACAAGGTATGAGGATAAATAGATCCAAGTCCTAAAAGGAGGCGGATCGTTGTATATCAAAGTCCAAAATAAAGATTGGAGAAAAATGAAGAAGACGTGGTCCAAATATGAAGAATCTCTCAAAACTTCAAGTGAAGAAATTCCTATTATGAAGAGAAGACCATTATTTCATGAACGTCTCTCAAGATTTGAAGTATGAATTCACTGCCAAATATCGGTCCGAGAAAGGTCTCAAATCGTGAAGCGAGTTATGCCAAGATATGAACTTTATGAGGTCCCGAGAAGCAGTTTTAAAAGATTTTGTCCTTTAGCTAACTATTGATTAAATCGTCCCACTTTGTTTTCAGCTTAAATAACTATCGAAATAAGTCAAACAATGCATCCTCGTGATCATTTAAGACAATATTAATATATAAGAGATACACCTAGGAATAAGGGAGTCTAAGTGAATAATTGAGCCACATGAGTTCGCGTTAGTTTGCTAACTTATAATAACAATGATCTCGTTTTTAAGCTTGGTTTGGAGAATGTGAAAACTTGAGGATGATGATCATTCATGACATTTCCAAAACCCTAAGGTATGTCTTTGATTTCTTTACTTACTTTCTTCCTTTGAATGTTTATATTTTTCTATCTTTTTAATAAAGGCCAATGTGGATTGATTATGATGGAAAATGTAAAAACGTGCTTTGTAACTAATGCATTGCATGAGGACATTGCAATGTTCAAGTGTAGGGGATTTGATAGGTGTGAAACACCCATCCTTTTACCACTTAATTACAATAATAACAAGACCAAAACGTGTATTTTATGTCGTAAATGTCGGAATTATGCGTGGTTTGTGTTTTTGTTGTGATTTAGGACGAAAATGTGAAAAGGGGAGAAAACACGGGCTTCACGGGCTTTTATCGAAGTAAAAGTCAAAAGACGAAGTCGAAAGATCAAGAGTGCTAAAAGAACGGAAGTCCAAGGCCAATTCTGAAGATTTATCGAAGAAAAAGTCTAAAGACGGAAGTTTAATAAAGCCGAAGAACTCAAGTCTAATTTATGAAGAAATTACAAGACGAGTTCAATTAATCTCGAGACAAAGTCGATAAAGTCGAAGACCTTAAAAGAACTTAAAAGACGAGACAAGAAAGAAAGAAGAAATAGAGGAGAAAGCTTCCTCCCCTTCTTCTCCTCCTCCTCCTATAAATAAGAGTCATTAGTTCATTTGTAAAACTTGTTGGCTAGTTTGACAAACTATGCTCTTCCATTTTATTTTTTTTGAACCTTAAATTCTTGCAATTTTAATACTTGTCTTTGTACCTTTAATTCCAAGTAAGTTTTATTTAATTGTCTTTGAATCTTTACTCTTCTTGTTAATCTCTCATCTACCTTTCTTGTGTTGATTTAATCTTATGTTTATGTTTATGTTCTTAAGTTTTTATTAATTTGATTAAGTGGGTTTTGATTATTGTGGTTATTTTTGTTAGTTTTATTGATTTGGATTGCTTAGTTATTGTTAATTATTCATTTGTGGTTATTTTGATTTAATCGTTTGATTGATTTTGGTTAGTTTTGATTAAGATTCGTCCCTATTTCATTCCCTTGTTCTTCGCACTGTTTCTTTGCCCAGATTCCGAATCAAACCTTTTATTCCGAACCAGCATTTTCTTTCTTTCATTCCGGATGAGTGATTTCGTTTGATTATTCCGAACCAGCACTTCCTTACTTTTATTCCCCATCAGCTTATTTTTCCTAATTAGTAATATATTTCGGATGAACATATCATTCCGAATGCGCATTTTATTCCGAACGAGTGAATATTCCGTATGAACACATTACTCAGGATGAAGCATTTTTCCGGATGAAAGGATTATTCCGGATGAGTTTATATTCCGAATGAAGCTTTCCTTTTTATTATTCCGAATGAAGGTTTGTTTTAAGTTATTCCGAACCAACTCATTTATTCCGAATGAACCAACATTCCGGATCAAGCAATTTATTCCGGATGAGTGATTATTCCGAATGAAGCCAATATTCCGGATGAACCCTTTATTCCGGATGAGCAGTTATTCCGAATGAGGGGAATATTCCGGATGAAGCATTTATTCCGGATGAACTTGTTTATTCTGAATGAAGGATTTATTCCGAATGAGTGTTTTCCAGTTTTTGTAATTTTATACATTTAGTTTTAAGCTTTATTTTTCCCGCCTTTTTCCTTCGTCGCACTTTTAATTTCCTTCCTTTTAGTTTGAGTTTTAAGTTTGTCTTATTTTATTTTTCAGTCTTTAATTCATTTCGTCTTTTAGTTTTATTTTTATTTATTGTTTTGCTTTAATTTTCGTTTTATTATTTGCATTGCTCCTTTATTATTTGTCTTTGTTTATTTTTATTTCGCTTCGCATTTACCTTTTCAAATAGAATAGATATCCAACTTCATTTTTCGTTACCAAGAACAACTGAGTCACACTTAAACCATTAATCAATTCGAGAAGATACCGAGAAACGAACTTTCAATCTAGCAAAATCTCTTGTATTAACGGGTAACTTCTTATTGTCTTCAAGGAACACGTATTCGAGATGAGACGGTAGATCCTTAAGCTCTAAATCCGGAGGATTTTCGATGGAAGGCGTAGTTAAATTTCGATCATCGATAGAGATTTCCTTAGGAGATGGTGGAGTAATATGGTACTCATTGAGAAGTTTCTCAATGGTACGAATGTCTTCATCCCAATTGGAGGGAGAATCTTCATATTGTAAGTCCACATCCCCCAAAGTTGCTTCAAATTCTTTCAAAAGGAAATCACTTTCTCCAAATGGGTAGAGAAGAAGAACCACTTTTACAAGCGTCTTTGAAATGCTCTTCACAAGCCTCATCAAGAACGTCAATGAAATTAACGCTCTCGTTTTCAGAAGGCTGTTTAGAAAGTTTACCCATGTTGAAGAGGATTTTATCATCACCAACTCTCATGATCAATTCCCCCGCGGCTACATAAATGAGAGTGCGACCGGTCCTCAAGAATGGACGTCCAACGATTAATGGAACACGGGGGTCCATCTCGTAGTCAACGACAACAAAATCCGCCGGAAAGGTGAATTTATCGACACCGACGAAGACATCTTCGGCTATCCCCACCGGATAAGCAACCGTACGGTTAGCTAATTCCAACGTCATTCGTGTGGGGACAAGCTCGGATAGAGATAATTGTTTCCAAATACTTGATGGCATTAAGTTTATACTAGCACCTAGATCGGCTAGGGCCATACAATTCTCTACCCCGGGGAAGTTGCAAGGAATGAGAAAACGACCCGGATCACCAAGTTTGGTGGGTAATTTCCTTAAGAGCACTGCGGAGTAATTCTCATTAAGTTGGGTCTGAGCGATATCAAGAAGCTTCTCTTTGTCACTGAGAAGATCTTTAAACATTTTAGCATACTTTGGCATGTGAGCGAGAGCCTCAGCAAAGGAGATGTTGAAATTCAGTTGTTTAAACATTTTAAGAAAGTTAGAAACATGAATATCATCCTTGTTGTTCAACTTCTCTTTCCTCAACCTTGAGGGATAAGGTATATTGGGTTGAGATGAAGGCTTTGGAATAGCATTCTCACTCACATCCTTGGGTGGTGGAGCGGTGGAAGTAGAAGGTGGAGGAATTGGTGAAATAGACGGTGGAGGAATTGGAGAAGGGGACTCGTTTTCCTTTGTCATAATCACCGGTGTAGGTGTAGGAAGCTCGGGTTCCTTTAAACCTTTTCCACTTCGAGTGGTTATTGCTTTCATCTCTCCTCTTGGATTAACAACGGTGTTACTCGGAAGAGAACCCGAACTAGAGGCTTGATTACTTTGGAAGAAACTAACCATCATATCCCTTAAGTCATTCGTTTGACTGCTCAAAGAGTTTCGCATATCGGCTCGAAGATCATTCCCTTGTTTCGCCATATCTCCTTTCAAATTGATGATTTGCCGCTGAAGATTCTCTACTATCGCATCATTAGTCCTCATGTAAGTGCCAACCTCTTGATTAAATGCGGTGGGTTGGGTGGGAGGAAGAGCATGGTAGGCAGGTGGTTGATAAGCGGGTGGTTGGTGAACTTGATTGTTTCCTTGAGGTGGATATGGGTTTCTTTGGGTTTGATATTGATTTGGAGATCGTGGTTGATTTTGATTGTTACGATTGAGGTTGTTTTGGTTTTGAGGTGGAAAACCGGGTGGTGAAAGGAAACTATTTGAACGATAACTGAGCAAATTGCGACCACCTTGAGGACGTGCTTGATATCCTCCCGTAGAAAAGTTACCGTTGGCGGCATACACATTTTCCAGATTGTCATGAGTCGAAGGACAATCGTTGTATGAATGAGATCCCCCGCATATTTCACATGACTGACTCATAGCATTAACTTGCGCAATGATTCTTTTGGTATTGTTAGCGGTTTGTAGAGCAAGTGTTTCAACAATCGAAGTAAGCTTATCAGTTCTCTTGTCGGTGTCACTAGTACTAGCACTAGCCACATTAGTCCGAACACTCTTAGTTTGCACTCTAGACTTATTCTCAATAATATCCCATTCGGCATTAGAAGACTTAACCAAAATGTTACCCCCCGAGGCACTATTTAGTGAATCTTGGTCATTCATGCTTAAACCATTGTAAAAAGTATTAATTTGATGTACTTTTGTGAAACCATGTTGTGGACACTTTCTTAAAAGTTCCTTAAAACGGTCCCAAGATTCACTAAATGTCTCACCGTACTTTTTCTCAAAGTTAATGATTTCATTCCGCAAAACGGTAGTACGTGAGGGTGGGAAAAAGTAGTTGATGAATTTGGTCTCTAAATCCCACCACGTAAGAATACTTTGTGGCGGTTCCTTATCAAGCCAATGCCGGGCTTGTCCCTCTAAGGAGAAAGGAAAAAGTTGCAAGCGAATTACTTCTTGTGAAACCCCATTAAACTTGACCGTATTAGTGAGTTGAAGGAACCTTTTGATATGATCACGAGGATCATCAAGTGTACGCCCCAAGAATGGTTGAGCAGAGACCATTTGAATGAATCCGGATTTGAGTTCAAAGTTGTTGGTTCCAATCTCGGGTATGACAATAGCATTGGTGTTGCCCTCTACTTGCGTTTGCAAAAGCTCGATCATTGGTCGATTGTCCATGGTGACAATAGGTGGAGTTTCGACTTCGGCTTGAATTGCTTTCTTCTTACGAGCACGGGTACGCATACTCACCTACAAAAAGAAAAGAAAGATAGACAAGAAATATTTTTGGTTTTTTTTTGTGTTTTTTCTATTTTTTGAATTTTTGAAAGTTTTTATTTTTTTATGGATTTTTGAAAAGTTTTTACACGAAAAATAACGTTCAAAAGTGAACGGATCCCAAAATCCAACGCGTCTCTCACTAAAAACCGTTAATCTTAACGAAAAGAGCCGGCAGCGGCGCCATTTAATTCAAGGTTTTCACCAAGTATGAAAGTTCGTTGTTCCAGTCTTTTCGAATTGATTACAAGTTGAAAGTGCGACTCGGTCGTTCTTGGTGGAAAAATAAAGAGAAGTGGTTATCTATTTTAAACTAATAGTAAAATGAAAGTGTCGTTGAGTAAAAATTAAAGACTTAAAAATTAAACTAAAAATGACGAGTTAAAAATAAATGATTAAAAAACTTAAAGTGAATTTAAAACTTAAAACTTGTAAAAATAAAATAAGACAAAACTCGTTTAAAATAATACTAAGTAAAAATGCGGGAAAAGTTAAATTTAAAAACTAAGATAAATAAAACAAACCTAAGTTAGATCGTAATACGATCGTAACCCACATCGCAGTGGTGGATCGCACTCAAGAAATGAGGGATCACACTTTTGGATCGTACTTGGCGATCGCACCAAGTGATCGCAGCCTACGATCGTAACAATCGATCGTAGCCTAGATCGTGGTCAAGCGATCACACTCAATGCGATGGAAATTAGGAATGTGGCCCAGATCGCAACCAAGTGATCGCAGCGAGTGATCGAACTCAAGTGATCGTGGTCAGCGATCGCAATGAGTGATCGCACCCTAGTGATCGTGGTCAAGTGATCTTAGCTTTGATCACAGCAATGGATCACAAGTAGAAACCCTAGGGGTTTATGCGATCACACTTACTCGATCGGATTGGGTAAATAGCTGTTACGATGGTATTCAAAAACAGAATAAGCAAAAATGAATAAGCACAAATAAGCAAAATGAATAAGCACTTATTTAAATCTCAACCAAATGAAAACAAGCATAAATTCAAAAACTTTTAAGACACGAAATAAGCAAACTTTATGAATCAAACTTTAAAAAGACTAAACTTTTAAGAAAACTTAAAAGTAAATAAGCTAAACACAAAATAAGCCAATAAGCATGATAAGCTCAAAGATTAATCCGTATAAAACTTAGATAGACACCAAAAGATAAACTTTTTGATCTCATAAACATCAAGATGAAACAAGATCACGATTATCACGAATAAAAAACAAATAAAAATCAAGAAAGGTAGAAGAAGATTAAAGATGAAAAGCTTAAACTTGAACTTATAGATTAATGATTCCAAAATAAAAGATTAAATCAAAGCTTAAACATGAAAGGAAAGAAAAGATGAAGTTCTAGTGAGAGAAAGTTAAACACTTTCTCTCTCTAAAAATAAAACTAAAGAAAGAAAAATAAAACTAGCTAACAATTAACTAACTAACTAACACCCTCCTAATGTGTCATTAGGAGGGTATATATAGGAGGTGGGGAGGTGCATGTGTTGCTTCCTTGCTTCCTTCTTTCTTTCTTCTCGTCTCGACTTGATTTAAATTCTTTGTCTTTCTCGACGTCGTCTCGGGATTTGTCGATATAATTAGACTTGAGTTCTTCGACTTCATTAACTTCCGTCTTTAGACTTTTTCTTCGATAAATCTTCAGAATAGGCCTTGGACTTCCGTTCTTTTTGCACTCTCGATATTCTGACGTCTTTTTTTCTCGGTTTTCTTCGATAAAAGCCCGTGATAGCCCATGTTTTCTCCCTTTTTCATATTTTTATCCTGAAACACAATAAAAACATAAACCACGCATAATTCTGACTTTTATGACATAAAATACACGTTTTGGTCTTGTTATTATTGGAAATAGGTGGTAAAAGGATAAGTGTTTTCATACTTATTATTAGTCTCAAACGTTTTTAAGTTGGTTTTGTAAAAAAACCTTTGTTAAATTGTAAACTACCATTTAAGGGTGTGTTTGGATTTGTTGGGTTTAGCTTGTGGGTGACAACATAAGTCAATCAAACAACCTGAAACCCCTTTCTTTTTATTTGCATAAGATAGTTCAAGTATTATTTTAGATTAGTTAGTGCTTATGTTGTGTTTTGTATGTCATAAAAAATGCTCAAAACTAGTAAAATCATAAACAGTAGGTTGTAGGACTTATTTTTGTGCTTGAAAACTTGGAATTTGTTAAAATTTAGGGAATTTAAAGTCTCTATAATCTGGGATTTAAAAAAAGTAGCTTGTATAAGCCCTTAAGGCTTATTGAAGTTAGCTTATTTTTCTGTCTGTGCACTTTGTCCGAGATCTAACAATCTCAGTGTTGTCCGATATAGGGCAACACTGCAGTCGTCCTCTGACGATACTTGGAAACACGTGAAAAGTCTCTGTGATGCTTATTTGAACTGTGGCTTATCTGGGCTTATTTAGCTTAAGGACCTTGATGTTTTTTTTTGCTTGTTATTGACTCCCCACAACTCACTGGTTGTGGGGGTGCCGTTTATTTCACCAAAAACCAACAAACAAAGATTAAAATTAGCGAAAACCAATTTCTGTCCAAATAACACTAACGGTGGGAACCCATGTTCCCACTGAAACCACCAGCAGTTGCCACTGTTAGTGCAAACCACAAAGGTCACTTTCAACTTCTTATAGTTTTGTCTTAATAGGTAAATTCTCACTTTTTTCTTACTTTTTTATTTTTCCCCTGTTCATTTTAGTATTTTAGAATTTTCAAAAAAGTAGTTTTATTTTTCTCATTATTTTATTAATTTTTATCATTATTTTCATTTAAAAAGTGTTTTTAGCTATTTAAACATAGAAATATAGTTTTAAAAATTTAGGAAAAATACGCTTAGCTTTTAATTAATATAAATAAGGTATTAGTTTGATAAAATAATATTTTGTACTTTTGTTGATTATATTTAGTTTTAGGGCTATAATTAGCATTAAAAATTAAATATTAAGTCGATAATAAGTTTTAAATTTTTTAATTGAAATTTTATTCTTATTTATATTATTTTAAACTTAATTTTAATTTTTAATTTATTTTTAGATTAAATTTTTAATTTCGTCACGTTTTACTTCTTTACGTATACGTTTTAATTAATCGTCGTAGTTTAATCGTAGCATAACTCGTCTTTTCTTTTCCAATCTTTCTACAATCAAAAAATGTCACTAATCCAAACATTATTTTATAAATATTGGCACATAACACATACACCTCAACCGAGAATGAACTCGCACTTATTCGGTTTTGCGTTTTTCCTAAAACGTCGAATTTAATACTTGCCACGGTTATTTGCTTTTTCCTAAAATGAGTGACTAAATTTACCACATAAATTTTGGCGTCGCTGCCGGGGAGGTGTTTTTAGTGCCTTATATATATCGTGTTTGTGTGAGTAGTGTGTTTTTGGTTTTCATTTTGGAAAGCGTATATAGCATACATACTCGTTTCTATTTTTCTTACTATTAATAAATATCCAAATAAATCGTGTTTAGTTATCCTCAATTAAACACACAACAATCTTTTTCATTTTATCGTTTTCGTTTTCTTTTTGTGAATACTATACTATATAACGTAGCACAATTAATAAACAATAGTTATCCAAAAGCGTGAAAACGCAACCTTAATTGGTATTTCATCACTCAATTATTGTATTCGAATCCAAAATAAAAAATCAAAAGGCAAAATAGATAAATACTCTTAAAAGATTTGATCTCAATTGATACAAACTATAAGGTGGGTATAAGGCGGGTGTTATAAAATACACCCTACAGAAAAAGGCTCTTAAGTGCTTCGCGCCGCCTCGTTTCTCCGCTTGCTTGTGCGTATCGGTTTAGTGACGATTGATTAAGGGGTTGCCACTCAAGTATTAATACATCTATTTTTGTGAGTTTTCATTATTGAACCTCGAAACGTTTTGGCGTTCCGCCAACGTTTGAAAGTCGACGAGGGTTTTTACTTGACGTGAATTCCTTCATTCTTCATGGACTCATTAATCAAGACCTTTGATTATTGGATACGTTTTTGTGGTTTTAATTATCTATGTAATACACAAAAATAAAAATAAAAAAACAATCAAAAATGAAAAATATTCTTCTTGCCCCTTATCAATTAATTCTTTTTCTAACCCTATAGTATTTAATTCTCATAATGCCATTCTCGTTTCGTCATGTCCAACTGTGGATATTAATCTTGTTCATATTGTGGAGGTCCGCCCGACGGTGGTAATTGCTTTAATCGTGAGATTTATGGAGGAAGGGAGGGGCATATCTACAACTCTCCTCAAAACGACCATGGTTACGGATTTCAATCCTATGACCAAACTCCACAACCACCTTCATCTTATTCGTGTGATTTTTGCGGTTTGGAGCACGATTTAGGATTTAGTTGTACGAATTATAATGACCCCAAACCAAATCCTAATTTCTTTGACCAATCTTTGCAATATCCATCGTCATATCCATGTGAGTCTTGTGGAACCACACCTCATTATGGGTATGATTGTCAATCGATGAACCATAATACGTCTTTCGACAATAAATTCTCCGGTTTTGACCAATCACCTCCATAAATTTTTTCCGATGATGATCTTGGTGCTAGTCGCGTTGACGAGGGATTTAAAGAAATCAAAATGCTTTTTCAACAAATTATGGAGAAAAAGAAATTTCAATCGTCGAGGTGATCGAAAAAAGCATCAAATATATGGAAGAGGAGAAACGACGGATCAATCAAGAAATAAACGATATCACTAATGAACTCGGCATTAGGAGATATCATAAAGAAGAAATAAGTGACGAGTTTAAAAGAGAGAGTGAGATTAAAACTACAAAACTTTTACAAGGTTACAATGGCTTAAGCATCGATATTCGTGATAAGAGACGAGAACTAGAAACAGAGGAGCATCTAGCTAGATGTGATCTCACGCCTCCTATTTATGATGATGACGAAATAGCAACATTTTTAATCTCACCTCGTCTTGTGGAACCATTACTCTCATGCTCCCTACGGAACCAGATGCCTCTCTAAGTATGGGGGAGAAGAATCTTAGCACTAATCCTAGTGTTGAGATCCCTATTCCAATCCAAAGTGAGCATGTGGTTGTCTCTGATGAGGAGTTAAGTGATTTTGCTCTTGATGAATTTTTCTACGAAAGTTACAACGAGGCAATTTACGACAGTGAGTGTGATTCAATTTCATACGATGATGTCTCTCCCAATGACACTTCGAGTTGAGAATCGTTGACTTTTTTGAACCCGCTTTTCGATGATGATTTTTCCACTAGTGATGACGAGTCACTACTCGATGAGGAAGTTCGTGTTGACAAATTTAAAATCTACTCGAATCCCTTTTTCGAATTTGATGACGAGTTCGTTTTCGTCTACGTGAATCCTCTCTTTGATGAGACGTTCGAGGACATTGAGATTGAGGATTCTTTGGATCCTAAACTCGATGAGCCGAATTTTCTAGTCACCCTGCCTAAGTCTCATTTGGATGAGCCTTCTGTTTTAACTTGTGATGCTTCCATTCTCAGGGGTTCACTGATGGACCGCCTCTCGATGAGAATGAGGATTTCAATGAGGCCTTTGCCTTTGAACCGGGAGGAGACTTTGAGACCCCCATTTTTATCGATTCTCTTTCAATTTTTCCTTCATCTCAAAGTAATCCTACCCACCCTCTAGGTTCTCATGACTACACGTAGTTCAAGTAATTTGTAAGGAGTTTTCTTCCCTAAAAAACGTATCCTCCGACTTTTCCTTTATTGTTTTCTACCGGATGTGAGGATACCATTTTCGACCCCGGTATAAGGACTATGTCTTTATTATCGGTTGCTTTTTGGGCCTTGTTTACATGTAAGACCTACGTTGGTTAACCATCCCATGATAATCCCTAAATGATCACATTTATGGGGAATCGAGTCGAGCTCTTGACTCGGTTATCAAAAACGAGGTGCCTCATGGGGAATCTCATGCCTATCCTTTTTATCATTTCCGTTTTATTTTTCTAATTAGTGTAATGTGAGGGGACTTGTGCTCTTCCAACCTTTGTTCCGTGGTTATTTGTGATTGTGATTTATTAGGTTCATCATCATCATTGAAGCCTCTCGTGTTCGTTTTACGTGTCACTCGAGCTTCAATCGTTGCCTTTGAAGATTCTGATATCCGATGATATCCTTTTTTGTTCTAACGTTTATCTTATTAGCATAATTCATAAATGGCTATAGATTATTCGTTTTACCCTTTCCATGCTCGAGATTAAGCATTCAAATCTTCGTCTCTAGTGTGGAGGTATTTTCACCCTTAGACTCGAAACATTGAGGACAATGTTTAATTTTAGTATGGGGGGTGAATAGATACTCCACCTTGCTCACGTCATCACGCAATCTAATTTTCATCTTTTTGTTATCGTTTTATGCAAAATAAGGCTAAAAATAGCAAAATTTTAAAACTTTTCTTGTTTTTCATAAGTGTTTAAGACAGAATAAGAGTAATTTTTGAGTCGACCGTGCGTGTTGAGCACTTAGTTTCGATACCTTAACTTTTTAGGCTAAGTCTCATTAAATTGAGGACGAGAAATGATAGCGTTAATTATAAGTTACTATGCTAAACGTAGAATACTCGTATTCTTTCAAAAACTCATGTGTCCTAATTATTTGCTTATTCTCCCCACGCTTATATAATAAATTGTTAATAAATATTGATTTAGTGGTTTAATCTCTATTGTTGGTTTCTAATTAATTTTAGTAGCTTCCATGTAATTAAATAGGGAAAACATTAAGGATTCGCCAGCGTCACGGTTTTGAAGTATTGGCACCCGAATAATTAAAGGCTTCCCTAATAATAATTTTTAAGTTCCTCTTCACCTAAATCAAACAAAAATTTGAAGCTCACAAGGCCAAAAAATCTATGCAAAATTGAAGTGAATGTCTTAAATCTCGAAGCCTTAAAGATCCAAAATTCGCTTTAGCATGAGGATATATGTCAAGTCATAATAAACACCTCATGGCGAGGTTAAATAAAAGACAAGGGCAAGACCGAAGTCATAATAAAAGCTCCATGGCGGAGTTGAAAAAAAGATGGAGTTAAACCATGATAATCAAAGCCACCGATAATGAGGCAGGTAATAAAATTCATGGTAATAAGTCAAATGTTTAAAACCGTTCTAAAACCGTGTTTATCGATCCTTTTTGTTGACTTAATTTTTTGACATCGTTGTCTATTAGGATAAATTATAATTCGATGATTTTGATTACACCCTTAAGACTCTATTTTTGGACCTAATCTCTATTCACGCATAAGTCAATGATGTATCCTCGTGATCATTAAGACAAAAACAAAATATAAGAGATAGACCTTAGGAATAAGGGAGTCTAAGTACGTGATTAGAGCATATAAGTACTGTTAGCATTACTAACATATAATGACAATGATCTTGTTTCACGCTTAGCATAGAATTGGGTAAAAATCGAGGACGACGAAATTATTTCAAACGAAGCATTCACGTGTTCTTATTCTATGATCCTAAACGTCCCATTTTGCGATGTAAAAATACATTATGTCTAAAACACGTGTAGTAGTGTATTTAAATTTACGTAATGTCACCTAAAAATGAATTTTGGAAGTGCTATGATACTTAATTCTAGCATTGCGTGAGGGTACGACAATGGTCTGGTATGGGGGAGTGATGAGACTGAATTTATACATAGTCTCATCGTCCAAATCGGGCTTAAAATGACAAAACATATCATAAAATACCGCAAAATATGCTTGTGTTTGTTCATTGTGTATTTTAGGTACGGATATCATGAATTCAATAAAAGAGAACAAGAATCAAGCAAAAACGAACACGGTAAATGAAGCCCCACAAAGAACCGGACCCGAACAATGATTTTCCAAAGAAGTCCATGAAGTTTGAAGATTTGTCAAGAATGGTCCCTTAACTTTGGAAGACTTGTCAGTTTAAACCCTTGTAAAACTCAAAAATTACATTTGTATCCCTAAGGTTTCAAGACATTACAAGAATATCCCTTGGAAATGGTCAAAATTGCATAATTGGTCCTTGGAAAAAGTTATGAATCTTCATTGTGCCAAATATGACAAGATGACTAAAGATATTACAAAGGAAATGAAGTTTGAAGCTGTTGGAATGTTGTTTGCTAGATTTTACATACTATAGGGGGGTTTCTTGACATATTCCAAACCCACACCCATTAAAACCCAATCATACCCAAACTATAACCCGGTTCCAACCCATATTAAGCCCAATCCACCACTTAACCTGATTTTTTTAAAACACTCTTAATAATATTAATTGTGGTGGGAAACAATTACTGTTTCATCATCATCCCTAATCCCCATCAATGAACCCTAACCCTCGATTTTAGTCGAATCAAAGGGGTATTAACCCACAATTTCCACAAAACATAATTAAACATGTGTTAATCCAATCCCCCAATCCCCAAAACATCTCCCTTCTCTATGGAGCCCCACCCACATGACCCCTGCTACAACTTTGGGGTCCAAGCAAAAATACAGTAGTGCATCAACGATTCTAAAGAGTTTCTTCTACCCAAAGACACCAACCAAAAGCCAAGATTCGTTTCAACAGCTTGCATCGACAAACGTCTTCACATGGTACCCTCTTTAACTAGAAATTCAAATTCGTCAAGGGGATTTTTAGGAACAACAATTTCTAGAGTTTACTTGTATCTTTCATTCTAGTAGCTTCTCATTAGCATTATATAAAGAGCCTTCAACTTGTGAAGTGCCTTTGTTCCAGTTTTTTTCTCAATGTGTAAACCTTTTTTATAGAGTATTTATAGCAATTTAAATGCCTTGCAATTGAGAGAATACTGTGTTCCATCATTTTACTTTTCTGAATTTAATTTTAATTATTTCCATTCTTGTTGTAAAAAAAATAGAATTTACTGTTCACCGGGTTACTGTTCATCATATTACTGTTCATCCACTTTTCATTCAGCTTGTGAACAAGCTACTTGACAACTAGCTTTTTCATAAGCTTGAGTGATCATTGTTCTTAGTGTTCTTTAGATTTAATGCTCAAGTTTAGTGTTTATGTTACAAAGAAGTTTCAGTTTACAACTCAAACTCAGATTAAGGGTTTGATTCTTGTTATCATTCTTGTCGTTGTTACTAGTTTTATTTTCCAAACAATCTTTTTCAGTCCAAGTTTTTTGGAGAAAAGTTTATTTTTTATTGTCTTTGTGTGACTTACTGTTCCAAAAGCCACAAGCTCCTTAGTTTGACAAACTAAGAAGCTTGTTAAAGCTTTTTAAACAAGTACTCTGCTTGTTTTTGGTTGTGTTATCAAAACAGGTACCAAAGAAGTGATAGAATTAGTTGATTTTTGTATGTTAATTTCTCTTCCCAGCCATAAGCTTCTCAAAGCCCTTAAGTCACTGGATAAGATCACTTTAGAGATGGCGTCAGCTGGCCATAGAGTGGCTTGGATGTGAGTCATTCTAGGTAATTTGGCTTGAACCCTTCGAGTTGTACAAATTGTGTGATTTCGTGTAATTTTGTGAATTTACTGCTCGACTGCCCTTTTAGCTGTAGTTTTGATGTTTGATCTATGTTCTTTTGATGATTTATGAGTTTAATGTTAGTCTCAAACGTTTTTAAGTTGGTTTTGTAAAAACCCCTTTGTTAAATTATAAACTGCCATTTAAGGGTGTGTTTGGATTTGTTGGGTTTAGCTTGTGGGTGAGAACATAAGACAATCAAACAACCTGAAACCCCTTTCTTTTTATTTGCATAAGATAGTTCAGGTATTAGTTTAGATTAGTTAGTGCTTATGTTGTGTTTTGTATGTCATAAAAAATGCTCAAACCTAGTAAAATCATAAACATTAGGTTGTAGGACTTATTTTTGTGCTTGAAAACTTGGAATCTGTTAAAATTTAGGGTATTTAAAGTCTCTATAATCTGGGATTTAAAAAAAATTAGCTTGTATAAGCCATTAAGGCTTATTGAAGTTAGCTTATTTTTCTGTCTGTGCACTTTGTCCGAGATCCGACAATCTCAGTGTTGTCCGTTATCGGGCACCACTGCAGTTGTCCTCTGACGATATCTTGGAACACGTTAAAATTAGCGAAAACCAATTTCTGTCCAAATAACACTAACGGTGGGAACCCATGTTCTCACTGAAACCACCAGCAGTTGCCACTGTTAGTGCAAACCACAAAGGTCACTTTCAACTTCTTATAGTTTTGTCTTATTAGGTAAACTCTCACTTTTTTCTTACTTTTTTATTTTTCCCCTGTTCATTTTAGTATTTTAGAATTTTCCAAAAAGTAATTTTATTTTTCTCATTATTTAATTATTTTTATCATTATTTTCATTTAAAAAGTGTTTTTAGCTATTAAAAAATAGCAAAATAGTTTTAAAAATTTAGGAAAAATACCTTTTAGCTTTTAAATAATATAAATAAGGTATTAGTTTGATAAAATAATATTTTAGACTTTTTGTTGATTATATTTAATTTTAAGGCTTTAATTAGCATTTAAAATTAAATATTAAATAGATAATAAGTTTTAAAATGTATTTATTGAATTTTTATTCTTATTTATATTTTAAACTTAATTTTGATTTTTAATTTATTTTTAGATTAAATTTTTTATTTCGTCACGTTTTACGTCTTTACGTATACGTTTTAATTGATCGTCATAGTTTAATCGTAGCATAACTCGTCTTTTCTTTTCTAATCTTTCTACAATCAAAAAATGTCACTAATCCAAATAATGTTTTATAAATATTGGCACATAACACATACACCTCCACCGAGAACGAACTCGCATTTATCAATTTTGCGTTTTTCCTAAAACGTCGAATTTAATACTTGCCACGGTTATTTGTTTTTTCCTAAAAGTGAGTGACTAAATTTACCACATCAGTTTTGGCACCGCTGCCTGGGAGGTGTTTTTAGTGCCTTATATATATAGTGTTTGTGTTAATAGTGCGTTTTTGCTTTTCATTTTTGGAAAGCGTATATGCGTACATACCCGTTTTTATTTTTCTTACTATAAATAAATATCCAAATAAATCGTGTTTAGTTGTCCTCAATTAAACACACAAAAATCTTTTTCATTTTATCGTTTTCGTTTTCTTTTTGTGAATACTTTACTATATTACGTAGCATAATTAATAAACAATAGTTATCCAAAAGCGTGAAAACGCAACCTTAATTGGGATTTCATCACTCAGTTATTGTATTCGAATGCAAAACAAAAAAAATCAAAAGGCAAAATAGATAAATACTCTTAAAAGATTTGATCTCAATTGATATAAACTATAAGGTGGGTGTTATAAAATACACCCTAAAGAAAAAGGCTCTTAAGTGCTTCGCGTCGCCTCATTTCTCCGCTTTCTTGTGCGTATCGGTTTAGTGACGATTGATTAAGGGTTTGCCACTCAAGTATTAATAGATCTATTTTTTGTGAGTTTTCATTATTGAACATCGAAATGTTTTGGCGTTCCACCAACGTCTTAAAGTCGGCGAGGGTTTTCACTTGACGTGAATTCCTTCATTCTTCTTGGATTCATTAATCAAGACCTTTGATTATTGGATACGTTTTTGTGGATTTAATTATCTACGTAATACAGAAAAAAAAATTAAAAAAAATGAAAATATTCTTCTTGCCCCTTATCAATTAATTCTTTTTCTAACCCTCTAGTGTTTAGTTCTCATAACGCCATTCTCGTTTCGTCATGTCCAACAGTGGATATTACTCTTGTCCATATAGTGGAGGTCCGCCCAACGGTGGTAATTGCTTTAATTGTGAGATTTATGGAGGAAGGGAGGGATATATCTACAACTCTCCTCAAAACGACCATGGTTACGGATTTCAATCCTATGACCAAACTTCACAATCACCTTCTTCTTATTCGTGTGATTTTTGCGGTTTGGAGCACGATTTAGGATTTAGTTGTACGAATTATAATGACCCCAAACCAAATCCTAATTTCTTTGACCAATCTTCGCAATATCTATCGTCATATCAATGTGAGTCTTGTGGAAACTGATTGTGGTATTTTACACTACCTTTGCTTTAGGAAAAACAAAAGAGTGTAAAAAGCGGTAAGTATTAAACAAATGATTTAGAGAAATCAAGTGTTAATGACCCAAAGGTGAAAGTTCGTTTCCCAAGGAGGTATATGTGTGTGAATAATTCGTAATGATTTTGGATTAACATTAGAGAAAGAAAAGGTGAGAAAAGAGAATGACGGATACGTTAAAATTATGCTACGACGACAAAACGAAAAATCGTAAAAAGTGACAAAATTAAAATTAATTCTAAAAATTCCCAAAAAAATTACCAAAAATAGCTAAAAATAGACTAAGAGTTTACACATGATCAAAACTCTTCCAAACCTTTTTATTAATTAAATATTAATTTTTAAATGCAAATTAAAGCCCTAAAAATCCAAATAACTAATAAAAAGCCCAAATAAAGATTTTTCACTTTGTAAAACTCTAAAATGACTTAATAAGACTAAAAACTATTTTTATGAAATTTAAAACAAATTAAAACTATTTTTAAATGATTAAAAACTATTAAAGTATTAAAATAATTCTAAAAATTAATAAAATGTTTAGAAAATTAATCTAAGAGTTTTAAAAATGTAAAAATTTCTAAAATATTAAAAACTAGGAGAAATGTAAAAGTTTCAAAAATATTAAAAACTAAATTTAATAATAAAATAATAATAAAATATTATTAAAAATCCAAAAAATATAAAAATTTCTAAAAACTTGCAAACTATTTTATTTTAACCTAAATAAACAGAAAATGAAAGTGAAATTACCAAAATACCTCTATTGGGCCCCCAAATGGGCTAAAAACAAAAGCAGTGCACTTAAATGGGCTTTTTGGCCCAATAAGATCAAACTCAACCAAATAAGCTGAAAATCACCAGTCTGACTCAAAATTTGATTTTCAGCACAAAAGTCTAAAGGCCTAAAAGCTGAAAATGTGCTTATCACAGCTTAATAAGTCAACACCTTATTCTTAATGGGCCAATAAGCCCATTAAGCTATAAGCCAATGCCATAAGCTCTAATTGAACACACAACATCTTATTGAGATTCTAAACCAATCTGCAAAAAGAAATTTTGAAAAAGCTCAAGTAATAAGCCAGAACTTTGAAAAGAACTTTTTCACTAAACGACAAAATAGTCGGGTTTGAGTTCTAGAGGGTTTCAAAAGCTGATTCTTTTTGCAAAAGCTCACAAATAGCTTAACTAAGAATAATCAACAAGAAAAATCACAAAAAGCCAAGTAAAATAAGTTGTAGAATCCAATAAGCTGGCTGAAAAAGCAAAATAAGCTAGTTTCCTAGTAAAAGCTTAACCAAAAGACTTGTAGCTTCTCAAATATGATATTAAGGTGAGAAAAAGGACACCTTCACAAAAACCAAGTTGTTGCATGTACCAATAAGGAGTTCTGAAAAATAAGCCAATTTGTGCTTATTTGACTAAAACTCAAAGTCCACCAAAAGTTACCAAATGATCAGGGATTGATTATAAGCTTGTTTTAAGTAACTTTTGTGAAGAACTCAAGGTTGAGCCCTTGTGAATCAAGTGGTCAGTTAACCAAAACTTGACAGATTTTAGCAAATTTAAGCCAATAAGCTAGTTGGCTTATAAGGCAACAAATAAGCAAACCAAATAGCAAGAAGCACTCACAAGCAGCACAATAACAAGATCCAAGCAGTTAAACAACAAGGCATACACTAGAATAGCAAATGCAAACCCCAAATGAGGTGGTCACTTTGCTGATGCAAATGACCACTTCAACCAACTTTGATAAGCTCTGGCACCCACAATAAGCCACCAAAATAAAAAAAATAGATACTGCATAGATAGTGTATCACCTAAACTCTTCCCAAACCAAGTTTCAGACCCTAGATCCAACAAAAAAAGATTTTATTGGATCTGATGTGTTTGACCAATTTCAAACCAATATTTTCATATTTTTTCAAAACTTTGAAATCCTTTTCCAAACCTCTTGATACTTAACCAATGAGTAAAACCAGTGACAAATGACTTGTTTAAAGTATCCAAACCCTAAGAACCAAGGGCACAAGGCCACAAATCCTTATGATCCCAAAAACCAAATAGCCCTTTGTTAAGCCCTTTTCAAACAAACTTTTTATTTCAACACACAACCTACTGATTTTATGATTCAAATATCTTACCTAGGTGACAATTAACAGATTCAAACAATAAAACACAAAGCACAAACACAAGAACACCAAATCACATGGCAAAACTCATAACAGACATGAACATGATAGAGGAAACTGAAATAGAGCTTATACCTATCCGCCACAACTTCCTAGGGAGATCAGCTATGCTCCTTGGACCACTCTCAACAGCGAGAGAGTGACCAAGGTCCTTGAACAAAGGAGATGATATGTGCCTTGGCTGATGGTTCAGAGCAGAACCTCAAGGACTTGGTTTCTTCAACACAAGCAGCAAACTACCTAACCAAAGGCTCAAATCCCTTCACAAGCTTGATGTAAAGAAGCTTACAAGAGCTTAGGGCTTATGGTTAAGGGTTAGTACAAGAAAAATAGGCAAACAGATTACCGAATTCAAGCTTATTTCAAACTTGAAAACCTTACCAAACATAAACGTGGTTTAACCACAAGATCAAAGCACCTTTATAACATTAAATGGAACTCAAAATCACTCTTAAACATTACCAACGTTTAAAAACATAAAAAGGAATAACAATTTTCTTAAAAATACCAAACTTTTATAAATTTAAAAAGGGATTACAATCTTTAAAGAGTAAAACTGGAACAAGGCTCTCTCAAATGTTGAGGAGTCCTTATATAGGCCACAAGGGCTAGGTTTACAATGACAAACCCTACCTACAAAATCTCAGAATTGCCCTTGAGTCTTCTAGATGAATTTGTTGATGTGAGCTGTCCAAATGATCCTAGACGTTCATTTTAGGTTTGTGAACAAGCAAGGAGTGTGGGTTGTTGAATTGGCCAAGTCTCATTCCTTGGAGGCCAAGTTAAATTATGATTGGTGGATGGCTGAATGGGGTGGGGTCCTTGAGTGGTGTGACATGTGATGTTAAGTATGGGATAGAAGCGTGGGAGGGTGAATTAGCTTTGGGTTAGGGTAATTTTGATTTACCCTTTGTTTTAAGTGAGATGGTAACTGGGTACGGACAGTGAATAGTAACATGTTTTGATCTGTTTTTGTGGGAATGGTTAAGTGTTTGGCGCAAAAAGAGTTTGAATGTTTGGTTTGTACAGCTTTAGCCCTTGTATTTTGGTGAAATGTTTATAACAAGTTTTTCAGCCCAACAAACGACTTCCCTTTGTATTTAAACTTCTTCTTTTCACACTTTTGCCGTAAAACTTTGGTGTAAAGGTTTTAAGGGTTTGTTTTGCCAATTTTGGATAATTCAAGGACTGATCTTGGACATTTCTCATCTTTGAAGGTTTTCATTGGATATTTGACTTCATGAGGGACCTTTGTTGAAAATTTAGAATTGTTGAGGGACTAAACTTGCCAAATCTTCAAAGTTGAAGGACCTTTTTATAATTTTGACAAACTTAAGGGACCAAACTTGTAATTATGAATATACAAGGGTATTAAGTGTCATTTCTTTATAAATGAGGGATCATTCTTGTACATCTTCAAGTCTTCAAGGTCTTTTCTTTGAGAAATCCGTAACTAGGGCCCGGTTCATTGTGCGGCTTCGTTTCTCGTGTTCGTTTTTCCTTTTTTCTTGTGATCTTTTGTTTTTTTCACGATATCCATACCTAAAATACACAAGTAAACAAACACAAGCATATATATGGCATTTTGATGACATTTTATGCATTCAAGCCCGAAAAGAACGATGAGATCATGTATAAATGCCATCTCATCACTCCCCCATTCTAAACCATTGCCGTGCCCTCACACAATGCTAGAATAAAGTATCTAAGCATCTCCAAAGTTCAATTTTATTAACCTTTATTTGAAGAGTAAAACCTACTACAATACTACGAAGATATGTTAAAGACATAATGTATGATTTTCATCACGAATGTGACTTTTAGGGTTAATGAATATAAACAAGTGAATGTCTCATAGAGTAAAGTTCGTCATCCTTGATTGTCATACATTCCATGCTAAGTGCAAAAACGAGATCATTGTTGGTACAAGTCATAATGCTAACACTAATCATACGTCTAAATTGTGTAATACTTTTTCTCCCCGCAATCCTAGTTATTATGAAAAGAAAAAGGTTTCTAGAAAATTTTTAACTATTTGTCATGGATCACAAGTGATTCATATTGACTTATTTGAGTATTTATTAGTCCGAAAATAAAGTAGCACGATTTAATAGAAAGTTATCTAAAGTAAAAAATCTTTTAAAACGGCTTCTCGTGTATCTCCTTAAGTTCATATCTTGGCATAACTCGTTTCACGATTTGAGACCTTTCTCAGACCGATATTTGGCATGTACTTCATACTTCAAATCTTCGGAAGACGTTCTTGAAATTATGGTCTTCTCTTCATATTTTGGAATTTCTTCACTTGACATTTTGAGAGATTCTTCATACTTGGACCACGACTTCATCATTTTCTTCAATCTTTATTTTGGATTTTGATATACAACGATCCGCCTCCTTTTAGGACTTGGATATTATTATCCTCATACCTTGTAAGGGTCTTTTTGGATAGACTTTCTCCATGATCTTTAGGGGAGTAATTGTTTTTCGTCGTGTGTCTCGATCCTTCATATTAATTTTGGAATAATGATTCTTCACATCTTCTTGGATCTTTAGCAACAAAATAGAACTCCTCATGCCTTATTAGGGCCTTTTTGGATCTTCACCAATCTTCGCGTCCCGCTTCAATAAGTTATGCCTTGGCTATGAACTCTATTCAACCACGAGCAACTTTTAAACGATCTTGGGCTAGAAGCTAAGTAACCTTTCAAATCGTACGACCTTACTTATTGAAATTATTTTATTCCTAATGCATTGATCTTATAGGAGAAAAAGCCACAATTAAAAACATATGAGTTTTTGAAAGAACATTTTCATGTTCTACGTTTAGCATGATCACTTGTCTAACTCTATCACTTATCGTTCTTCACTATTTAAAGACCTCTAATTAAAGAGAATCGTGAATACTTAGCCATGCAAGTCAAAATCAATCCAAATTTGGATTGGCTTTCATTAAGACTATATCAAATCAAAGTTTTGGGTTTTCAAGCCACCTATAGAATCTTGCACTTTCTTAGACTTTTTCAAGTTTAGAGAATGCATTTTAAAGTTCCCTTAATAAGTGACTTTCTTGGATCAATTATAGGAACTTACGAAAAGTTCTTGTTCTTAACCCGAATGAGCTAAGACTTTCACGTTTTAAAGTTACCTATATAAAAATCTAGCAAAACTTGATTCAAGCGGGTTAAGGAATGTAAAGGGCTCCAAGTGCCCATCAACTCAAAAATTAGCTCTTATTCTACCCATCGGAAAATATACATTCGTGTGTTAAAAACACTTATGAAAACTAAGAAATTTTTTAAAATTAGGCCATTTTTAGACTTATTAGCAACAAAACAAAACAATACGTTGAAAGTTGGAAAACGTGAGGGCATAGCAAGGAAAGTATCTATTCACCCCCCATAATAAAATTAAACATTGTCCTCAATGTTTCGAGTGTAAAGGTGGAGCACCCCATACTAGAGACGAAGAGTCGAATGCTTAGGATCTAGCATGGAAAGGGTGATCAACAATATATCTAAAGCCGTTTATGAATTATGCTAAAAGATAATTGTTAGAACAATAAAGGATATGTCATGGATTCGTGAAAAACTTTTCAAGAAAACGATCGAGGCTCACGTAAACGAACACGAGAGTCTTCAATCGTGGCGATGATAATGATCTAGATAACATATTCACAAACAACCGCGATACAACGAGTTGGAAGGGCACAAATCCTCTCTCATTAACTACATTAGAAAGTGATAAAATATATAATGGATAAGCATGGGATTTCCCCCAAGAGGCACCTCGTTTTTGATTACCGAGTCATGAGCTCGACTCAATCCCCTCAATGCTAATTATCATTGGGAAGGTGACTTGGTCGAGGTCGTCCAACGAAGGGACTTCCCCACCGAAGTAGTGCTTAAGCCTATGTCCATTTACCTTGAAATTAGGACCATCATCTTGAGCTAGCTCGATGGTCCCATACGGAAACACTTGTGTTATCATGAATGGACCCGACTAACGAGATTTCAATTTCCCGGAAAATATCTTCAAACGAGAGTTAAAAAGTAACACTTGATCACCAACGTTAAAAACTCGGTTTTTAATCTTTGAATTATGAAACTTTTTAGTCTTTTCCTTAAAAATCAATGAATTTTCATAAGCATTATCTCTTAAATCATCCAAATCATTAAGTTGTATTTTCCGGTGATCTCCCGCGGTCTTCAAGTCATAATTTGCATGCTTTAGGGCCCAATATGCCTTATGCTCTAATTCAATAGGCAAATGACAATTCTTTCCATAAACCAACTTATAAGGAGTACAACCGATAGGTGTCTTATAAGCGGTCCGAAAGGCCCATAAAGCGTCATCGAGTTTGTCGGACCATGAAGCACGGTTTTCTCCAATCGACCTTTCCAAAATCCTCTTCAATGCTCGGTTTAAAACCTCGACTTGCCCACTCGTTTGCGGGTGATAAGCCGTAGAAGACGATGTGTAACTTCATATTTCTTTAGAACCTTTGCGAATTGGTCATTACAAAAATGGGTTCCACAATCGCTTATAATAGCACGAAGGGTTCCAAACCGAGATAATAGTTGCTTTAAAAACTTCACTACCACACGAGCATCATTCGTAGGCAAAGCCTTAGCTTCCAATCACTTAGAAAGGTAGTCGACGTCGACGAGGGTATACTTGTTTCCATGAGATGATGGGAACGGCCCCATAAAGTCAATGCCCCAAATGTTGAAAATCTCACACACTTGAATTATGTTTTGCGGCATTTAATACTTTTGCGACGATTTTCCTTGGCGTTGGCAAGAATCACACGACTTCACAAGTGCGTGTGCATCACGATAGATCGTAGGCCAAAAGAAACCAGCATCGAACACTTTCTTAGCCGTGAGATTAGCACCATGGTGCCACCCGTGGGTCCCTCGTGACAAGATCTAACGATGTTAGAAGCTTCGGTACCAAAGACACAACGTTGAATGAGTTGATCCGCACAAACCCGAAAGAGATAAGGGTCGTCCCAAAAATAGAACTTGACGTCGTGAAAGAATTTTCTCTTTTGTTGTGTCGTCATACCCTTGATTATGAACTTCCCCGCATGGTAATTTGCAATGTCGGCAAAGAATGAGGTATTGTCCTTAGAATTCACTACACCGAGAGTCTCGAGAGGAAATGTTTCGGTGATTTCCTTGTTCTCGAAAACATCTTTGTGAGGATCTTCTAGACGAGAGAGATGATCGGCCGCTAGATTCTCGGCTCCTTTTTTGTCAAGCACGGTGACATCAAATTCTTGGAGGAGGAGCATCCAACGAAGCAATCTCGGCTTAGCATCTTGCTTAGCTAAGAGGTACTTGATAGCCGAATGGTCCGTATACACGATGCTTTTAGTCAAGACGAGATAAGGTCGGAATTTCTCAAAAGCATAGACCACGGCAAGGAATTCCTTTTCCGTTGTAGTGTACTTAAGGTGAGCCTCGGTCATCGTCTTGCTAGCATAATGAATATGACGGAAGTGCTTTTCATAACGTTGCCCTAAGACAGGCCCTATTGCACAATCACTTGCATCGCACATGATTTCAAAGGGTAATTCCCAATTAGGAGCAACAAGAATGGGAGCTTCGGTAAGTTTCCTTTTAAGAGTTTTGAAAGCTCTAACACAATCCTCATTGAAGTTAAAAGGAGCATCTTTCTCTAGAAGGTGTGTCGTAGGTCGAGAGATTTTCGAAAAGTCTTTGATGAAACGACGATAAAAGCCCGCGTGGCCTAGGAAACTACTAAATCCCTTAACGGTTTTGGGATGAAGTAACTTGGCGATGATGTCTATCTTAGCATTATCGACCTCAATCCCCGCTTTCGAGACCTTGTGCTCTAAGACGATTCCTTGTTTACACATAAAATGACATTTTTCCCAATTAAGCACAAGGTTGGTTTCTTCACAACGTTTTAAGATTTTCTCGAGATTAGATAAACACGACGTGAACGGATCACCAAACACCGAAAAGTCATACATGAATACTTCCTTCGACTTCTCGATCATATCATGAAAAATAGCCATCATACACCGTTGAAACGTACCCGGTGCATTGCAAAGCCCAAAAGGCATTCTACGATAAGCAAACGTTCCATAAGGACACGTAAACCTAGTTTTCTTTTGATCACGAGGTTCGATAGGGATTTGAAAGTAACCGGAAAAACCATCTAAAAAGCAATAGAATTCGTTTCCCGCAAGTCGCTCCAACATTTGATCCATGAAGGGCAAGGGAAAGTGGTCTTTACGAGTGGCGTCATGTAACTTTCGATAGTCAATACACACCCTCCAACCGGTCACAAAACGAGTGGGAATTAACTCGTTGTTTTCATTGGGCACAACGGTCATTCCTCCCTTATTAGGGACACAATGGATTGGGCTCACCCATGGGCTATCAAAGATAGGATAAATCATTCCCGCGTCAAGAAGTTTTAAGACTTCCTTTTTTATGACATCGTGAATTTTGGGGTTTACCCTTCTTTGACTTTGAATTGCTGGTTTGTAGTCCTCCTCCATAAAAATCTTGTGAGTACAAAATTTTGGGTCAATACCCTTAATGTCGTAAATTTTCCACGCAATTGCCCCTTTATGAGCTTTAAGAACTTTCAAAAGTGCGGTTTTTTCATCATTAGCAAGCTCTTTTTCAATAATAACTGGCAACTTGTCATCATCTTCCAAGAATGCGTATTCAAGGTGAGATGGAAGATCTTTCAATTCAAGGATTGGCGGTTCCTCGATCGAAGATTTTTGTTCAACACTCATAACTTCCATCGGCGGAAGAAATGGTGGAATAAGAGTATCATTACCAATAATCACCTCATCTTCATTGTCGATTTCATTTGAAGTAAAATCACGTCCTTGGAATGGAGTGAGATTTGGTGTAGAATTAACAAGAATCAGATCCAAAATAGTGGGATTGCCACTTGACGAACTATCGGAAAAGCCTAACACTTCTTGTGAAAAATCATCGCAAACCACATTGACTAAGTCAATGTGATTGATGGTAGCGATTGCATAAACATGAGAAGGTGGCGAGTTTTGAGTAGCGTTTATAACAAGTTCTTCTTCGTTGAATCTCAAAGTAATAGTTCTTGCATGAGCGTCAATAAGCGATCTCGAGGTGTCTAAAAATGGACGACCTAAAATTAGAGGAACTCTAGGATCCACGGGGATGTCAGATACTATAAAATCAACGGGATAGTAGAACTTCCCCACTTTCACGAAAACATCTTCGGCTACTGCACATACTAAAATCATAGAATGATCGGCCATTTCGATAGACATGTTCGAAGGAGTAAGAGCCGGAAGCGAAAGCAATTTCCAAATGGAAAATGGCATCAAATTAATGCTCGCACCAAGATCGTCCAAGGCGAGACATTCTTTCACATCTTGTATATCAAAAGGAATAAAAAACTTCCTGGTGTCACCAAATTTTTCTGGTATTCGATTAAGATAAACCGAAGAACAATTAGATAGCTTGGAAAGCTTCTCCTTATCGTTCATCATACCTTTAAAGTGGAAGTGAAACGAGGCATGTATAACAACGCATCGGCTAAACTCACATTAAAATGAACTTGTTGAAACATTTTTATAAAAAGCTCAATTTGTTGTTTGTTAATTTCTTGCATTTTCTCTTTGTTTCGTCTCGATGGGTAAGGTAAGGGTGGTGTGGGTTGGGGCATAGGCAACGACCTTGGAATCTTAGGTTCCATAATTGGTATTGGTTCAACCGTAGGTGTGGTATGAGCGGTACTTCGTGGGTTTGTGATATGCTCCTTTTCGACCATCACCTCGGGCTCTTTCTCGATTTCCTTTTCCGTAGAAGTACTAGGAAGAGAGATTGGTTCCTTAAGTTTTACCACTACGAGTAGTAATAACCTTCATTTCTCCCTTCGGGTTTGTAATGGTATCACTAGGAAGACCACCCGAGGAAGAGGGTTTACACATGATTGCTTCAAACATTTAGCCATTCGATCTTTAAATTTTGATTGCCTTATATCCGCTTTTAACAATTCTTGCTTAATCTCATGTTGACCTTGTTCCATCTTTTGTTGATTTTGTTGTAGACGTTGAACATTTCCTTCCATTTTATTAGCATGAATTTTCAATTCATTAGCAAGTTCGTTCTTAAGCTCTTTTTTCAACTCGGATCTTAAGCTAATCATCTCACGTTGCATGTTATCAAACTTAGCATCGTTTGCTTTTGCATAACCCAAAAATTCTCCATTAAGATTTTTAGTGTGAGCATTTTGAAAACCTTGTGTAGTGTTTTGAAAATCACGGTTTTGGTTTTGATTTTTAACTTGCCCATTCCTACTTTGGTAATTACCCTTGTTGTAGTTATGTTGATTGCCTTGATAACCACCATTTTGATTGTTGTTTCGATAGTTGTTAACATTTTGATTTTGGGGAGCTTGGTTTGGGCGGGAACCTTGGCCGTTTTGGTTATAAGTTCCCGTTGCTACATAAGCACTCGAAGTGTTACCACCGGCGGTAATGCACTCGGAAAAATCATGAGATCCTCCACAAGATATACAACTCTTTTCAACCGCTTTAACCGATGCGGATTTCAAAGTATCTTGTGCTTTCCAATGTGTCATAAGCGTCGAAAATCTATCAAAAAACCGATTTTCCTCATTAGCTTCATCATGTAAGGCATTCATGTTACGAGACGATGACGATGACGATGAACCCATATTGGCAACACTCGGTGTGTTACGAGGGTTATAAACCTTAGATCTATTCTCGATAATCTTTAAATCCTCATCGGTCGTTTTGCAAAAAAAGTTACCACCCGCGGCGGCATTGAAATAATCTCGTTCATGATCATTAAGTCCATTATAAAAAGTATCAGATTGATACAATTCCGAAAAATCATGGTGAGGACATTCATGTAACATTTCCTTAAATCGTTCACAAGCCATAGAAAAACTTTCATTATTACGTTGTGTAAACCTTGGAATCTCATTTTTCAAATGTGTTGTTTTAGATGGTGGAAAAAATTGGTTCACAAACTTAGAGACGAGATCACCCCATGTCAAAATTAAATTTGGCGGTTCTTTATCGAGCCAAATTTTTGCGGGTCCATCAAACGAGTATGGAAACAACATCATCTTAATGGCGTCATGCGGAACATCCTTAAACTTGCTTGTTGCGGTGAGACGATTGAAGTTCCATATGTGATAATGCGGGTTGTCTTTCTCATGACCTCGAAACTTGTTTGCTTGTAACATCGATATTAAACCCGTCTTAATCTCGAAATTCTCCGCAAGGATGGCATGAATCACAATAGCTTCTCCAAAACCCTCGGTGGGTACTTGATGCACCTCCATCATAGTACGATTAGCCATGGTGACTATTGGTTCTACAACGGGTTCGACAATTGGAGTTTCTTCCTCGATTAAATTTCCTTGGTTTTGACGACGTTTGCGAGCTCGTTTTGCTTGATTACGAGTTTGCATAAACGTGACGTAGAATGTAGAGGTGAGCAAAGAAGATTCTTTTGGGTGTTTTGTGAATTTTCAATTTTTTTGTGTTTTTGATTGTTTTTAATTTTTTTGATTTTGTGTGTATTCGTAGACAAGAATCTACCAAATCTATCCTCGAATCAAACTCTTGATTAAAGAAGCCTCAAAGGAATGAAAACGATCACGTGGAGTGAACGACTTCGATTGACTTTAGAACTTTGGTGAGAACCAAATTGTTCAAGGGGGTTTAATCACAAAGAAACCAAGCAAATATATATGATACGTAATAATACTTTGGGCGGCAAAACCCTCGATTATCCTTCAATATCAAATACTCACAAGTGAACAATGGGAATGAGGTGGCGCGAAGCACTTAAGTACCTAGCTTTCCTTTAACGGCCTTTTATAGCACGTTGCCTATCTATTCACCTTATAGTTCGTATTTTTCAAAATCGAGTTTCACGAAAGTATTTATCTATTTTTTCCTTTCTCTTTTTGGTTGAGATTCGAATACAATAATTAGGAGATCAAATCCCAATTAAGGTTGTGTTTTCACACTTTTGGAGATTTGTTGTGATACTTATACAATATAGTAATACTATTTCACAAGAAAAACGAAAAAAACCGATAATACGTATTAGTAGAGTTCTAATAATACAAATACTATTTATGGTTAGATATTAAAAACACAATGAACAAATTAATCATGACACACCTCCCCGGCAGCGGCGCCAAAATGATTGTAGGTAAATTACACTTGTTTAGGAAAACAAGGTAAAAGCGGTAAGTATTAAACAAATGATTTAGGGAAATCAAGTGTTAATGACCCAATGGTGAAAGTTCGTTTCCCAAGGAGGTATATGTGTGTGAATAATTCGTAATGATTTTGGATTAATATTGAAAAGGTGAGAAAAAAGAATGATGGATACGTTAAAATTATGCTACGACGACAAAACGAAAAACCGTAAAAAGTGACAAAATAAAAATTAATTCTAAAAATTTCCAAAAAATTGCCAAAAATAGCTAAAAATAACTAAGAGTTTACAAATAATAAAAACTTTTTCAAACCTTTTAATTAATTAAATATTAATTTTTAAATGCTAATTAAAGCCCTAAAAATCCAAATAATTAATAAAAAGCCCAAATAAAGATTTTTCACTTTGTAAAACTCTAGAATGACTTAATAAGACTAAAAACTATTTTTATGAAATTTAAAACCAATTAAAAATATTTTTAAATGATTAAAAATTATTAAAATATTAAAATATTTCTAAAAATTAATAAAATGGTGAGAAAATTATCTAAGAATTTTAAAAATCCTAACTTAATGTATTTGACCTAGGAAAAATGTAAAAGTTCCAAAAATATTAAAAACTAAATTTAATAATAAAATAATAATAAAACAATATTAAAAATCCAAAAATTATAAAAATTTCTAAAAACTTGCAAACTAGTTTATTTTAACCTAAATAAACAGAAATTGAAAGTGAAATTACCAAAATACCCCTATTGGGCCCCCAAATGGGCTAAAAACAAAATAGTGCACTTAAATGAGCTTTTTGGCCCAATAAGATCAAACTCAACCAAATAAGCTGAAAATCACGAGTCTGACTCAAAGTTTGATTTTAAGCACAAAAGTCTAAAGGCCCAAAAGCTGAAAATGTGCTTATCACAACTTAATAAGTCAACACCTTATTCTTAATGGGCCAATAAGCCCATTAAGTTATAAGCCAGTGCCATAAGCTCTAATTGAACACGCAACATCTTATTGAGATTCTAAACCAATCTGCTAAAAGAAATTTTGAAAAAGCTCAAGTAATAAGCCAGAACTTTGAAAAGAAACTTTTCACTAAACGATAAATAGTCGGGTTTGAGTTCTAGAGGGTTTCAAAAGCTGATTCTTTTTGCAAAAGCTCACAAATAGCTTAACTAAGAATAATCAACAAGAAAAATCACAAAAAGCCAAGTAGAATAAGTTGTAGAAAGCAATAAGCTGGCTGAAAAAGCAAAATAAGCTAGTTTCCTAGTAAAAGCTTAACCAAAAGACTTGTAACTTCTCAAATATGATACTAAGGTGAGAAAAATGACACCTATCACAAAAACCAAGCTGTTGCATGTACCAATAAGCAGTTCTGAAAAATAAGCCAATTTGTGCTTATTTGACCAAAAGTCAAAGTCCACCAAAAGTTACCAAATGATCAGGGATTGATTATAAGCTTGTTTTAAGCAACTTTTGTGAAGAACTCAAGGTTGAGCCCTTGATAATCAAGTGGTTAGTTAACCAAAACTTGACAGATTTTGGCAAATTTAAGCCAATAAGCCAGTTAGCTTATAAGCCAGCAAATAAGCAAACCAAATAGAAAGAATCACTCACAAGCAGCACAATAACAAGATCCAAGCAAATAAACAACAAGGCATACACTAGAATAGCAAATGCAAACCCCAAATGAGGTGGTCACTTTGCTGATGCAAATGACCACTTCAGCCAACTTTGATAAGCTCTAACACCCACAATAAGCCACCAAAATCAACAAATAGATACTACATAGATAGCTTATCACCTAAACTCTTCCCAAACCAAATTTTAGACCCTAGATCCAACAAACAAAGATTTTATTGGATCTGATGTGTTTGACCAATTTCAAACCAATATTTTCAGATTTTTTTAAAAATTTGAAATCTTTTTCCAAACCTCTTGATACTTAACCAATGACTAAAACCAGTGACAAATGACTTGTTTAAAGTATCCAAACCCTAAGTACCAAGGGCACAAGGCCACAAGGCCATGTGATCCCAAAAACCAAACAACCCTTTGTTAAGCCCTTTTCAAACAAACTTTTTATTTCAATACACAACCTACTGATTTTATGATTCAAATATCTCACCTAGGTGAAAACTAACAGATTCAAACAATAAAACACATAGCACAAATACAAGAACACCAAATCACATGGCCAAAATCATAACATACATGAACATGATATCTTTTAGAGGAAACTGAAATAGAGCTTATACCTATCCCCTACAACTTCCTAGGGAGATCAGCTATAATCCTTGGACCACTCTTAACAGCAAGAGAGTGACCAAGGTCCTTGAACAAAGGAGATGATATGTGCCTTGGCTGATGGTTCAAAGCAGAACCTCAAGGACTTGATTTCTTCAACACAAGTAGCAAACAACCTAACTAAAGGCTCAAATCCCTACACAAGCTTGGTGTAAACAAGCTTGCAAGAGCTTAGGGCTTATGGTTAAGGGTTAGTACAAGTAAAATAGGCAAACATATCACATGTTGAGGAGTCCTTATATAGGCCACACGGGCTAAGTTTACAATGAGAAACCATAGCTACAAAATCTCAGAATTGCCCTTGAGTCTTCTAGATGAATTTGTTGATGTGAGCTATCCAAATGATCCTAGACGTCCATTTTAGCTTTGTGACCAAGAAAAGAGTGGGTTGTTGATTTGGCTACGTGTCATTCCTTGGAGGCCAAGTTGAACTATGATTGGTGGACGGCTGAATGGGGTGGGGTCCTTGAGTGGTATGACTTGTGATGTTAAGTGTGGGATAGAAGCGTGGGAGGGTGAATTAGCTTTGGGTTAGGGTAATTTTGTTTTACCCTATGTTTTAAGTGAGATGGTAACTAGGTAGGGAAAGTGATATGTTTTGATCCGTTTTTGTAGGAATGGTTAAGTGTTTGGCGCAAAAAGAGTTTGAATGTTTGGTTTGTACAGATTGAGCCCTTGTCTTTTGGTGAAATGTTTATAACAAGTGTTTCAGCCCAACAAACGACTTCCCTTTGTATTTAAACTTCTTCTTTTCACACTTTTGCCCCAAAACTTTGGTGTAAAGGTTTTAAGGGTTTGTTTTGCCAATTTTGGATAATTCAAGGACTGATCTTGGACATTTCTCATCTTTGAAGGTCTTCATTGGATATTTGACATCATGAGGGACCTTTGTTGAGAATTTAGAATTGTTGAGGGACTAAACCTGCCAAATCTTCAAAGTTGAAGGACCTTTTTGTAATTTTGACAAACTTAAGGGACCAAACTTGTAATTATGAATATACAAGGGTAGTAAGTGTCATTTCTTCATAAATGAGGGATCATTCTTGTACATCTTGAAGTCTTCAAGGTCTTTTCATTGAGAAATCCATAACTAGGGCCCGGTTCATTGTGCGGCTTCGTTACTCGTGTTTGTTTTTCCCTGTTTCTTGTGATCTTGTGTCTTTTTTCACGATATCCATACCTAAAATACACAAGTAAACAAACACAAGCATATATATGGTATTTTGATGACATTTTATGCATTTTAAGCCCGAAAAGAACGATGAGATCATGTATAAATGCCATCTCATCAGAAACGTACCTCATTATGGGTATGATTGTCAACTGATGAACCATAATACGTCTTTCGACAATCAATTCTCCGGTTTTGACCAATCACCTCCACAAATTTTTTTCGATGATGATCTTGGTGCTAGTCGCGTTGACGAGGGATTTAAAGAAATCAAAATGCTTTTTCAACAAATTATGGAGAAAAAGGAACTTTCAATCGTCGAGGTGATCGAAAAAATAATCAAAGATATGGAAGAGGAGAAACGACGAATCAATCAAGAAATAAACAATATCACTAATGAACTCGGCATTAGGAGATATCGTAAAGAAGAAATAAGTGACGAGTTTAAACTAGAGTGTGGGATTAAAACTAAAAACTTTTACAAGATTACAATGGCTTAAGCATCGATATTCGTGATAAGAGACGAGAACTAGAAACAGAGGAGCATCTAGCTAGATGTGATCTCACGCCTCCTATTTATGATGACGACGATAATAGCGACATTTTTAATCTCACCTCGTCTTGTGGAACCATTACTCTCATGCTCCCTACGGAACCCAATGCCTCTCTAAGTATGGGGGAGAAGAATCTTAGCACTAATCCTAGTGTTGAGATCCCTATTCCAATCCAAAGTGAGCCTGCGGTTGTCTCCGATGAGGAGTTAAGTGATTTTGCTCTCGATGAATTTTTCCACGAAAATTCTAACGAGGCAATTTACGATAGTGAGTGTGATTCAATTACATATGATGATGTCTCTCCCAATGACACTTCGATTAGAGAATCATTGACTTTTTCGAACCCGCTTTTTGATGATGATTTTTCCACTAGTGATGACGAGTCACTACTCGATGAGGAAGTTCATGTTGACGAATTTAAAATCTACTCGAATCCCTTTTTTGAATTTGATGAAGAGTTCGTTTTCGGTGACGTGAATCCTCTCTTTGATTAGACGTTTGAGGACATCGAGATTGAGGATTCTTTGGATCCTAAACTCGATGAGCCGGATTTTCTAGTCACCCTCCCTAAGTGTCATTTGGATGAGCCTTCTATTTTAACTTGTGATGCTTCCATTCTCGAGGGGTTCACCGATGGACCGCCTCTCGATGAGAATGAGGATTTTGGTTACATTCGTTTGGTTAGAATCACGAATTCCAAGGTAAAAATCCATCCTTTCTTGTTGCTTCCAAGTCTCGGATTGTTTTTTGTGCTACGATCTGATTTTTGTGATTGCATAAACCCTGGGGGTTTCTACTTGCGATCCAAGGTCACGATCACCTCCCACGATCACTGAGTACGATCTGTGAGTACGATCACTCAGTACGATCTGTGAGTACGATCACTAAGTACGATCAGTGAGTACGATCGTTGGATACGATCACTGGGTATGATCGTTAGATACGACCACTGGGTACGATCATTGGATACGATAGGTGAGTACGATCAGACTGTGATCTAAGAGTACGATCCGACTGCGATCTAGGAGTATGATCAGAGTGCGATCAGACTACGATCATAGAGTACGATCAGACTGCGATCAGAGTGCGATCTAAGAGTGCGATGGGTGATATTGCGATGGACATCTAAATTTTGTTCGAGTATTTTTTAGACTTAGCCACTATCTAGACTAGTCTCGGAACGTAGTTTACACGAAGATAAAAAAAATAGTTAAAATTTTTAGGTCAAGTAAAATCAAATTTTTTCCATACTAGTTTTAGGCTATTTCTAGCTCGATTTCAAATTTGGTGATTACAAATTTTTTAGGTCTACCATTTTGTCGGACTGAGGAATTTATTGTCGGACCGAGAAAAAATCGCAATTTTCGGAACTTCAACAACAACTCAATCACAATAAAACTACTTAAGATCCACAATCAGTTCATCACTTAAGAGTATATTGAGATGGATTCTACTGCAGAATATCGTGTGACAATCAATAACATCATGGTGGCGGGTAACAAAGAGAGACCACCAATGCTTGTGGCTGGTCGATATGCTCAATAGAAATCACGTTTTCTTAGTTATCTTGATACAAGACCTAATGGTGATGCATTGAGGCAATGTATTAACAATGGACCATATGTTTTCTCCGATATCACTGTTCCTCATACACCAGCCACTGTCACTACCACAGAAGTACCCGCAACCACAAGAAAAGAAACTTTATCTGATCTTACACCAGAGAAGTGTGCTTGGTATGACGCAGATTCTAAGTGGAATTGGAGATGATATTTATTCCACGGTTGATGCATGTCCTACGCACAAGAAATGTGGACGGCTATTGAACGCTTGCAACAAGGAGAATCACTCAACAAGCAAGATGTTAAAACAAACTTGTTTTGGAACTTTGGTAAGTTTACTGCATTGGATGGAGAATCAATTGAGTCTTATTATTCACGATTCAACAAGATGATGAATGATATGACAAGAAACAACTTGGAGGTCTCCACCATGCAAGTCAATGTGCAATTTCTTCAGCAACTTCAACCAGAGTGGACATGTTTTGTTACTTTGGTGAAACAACAAAACAGTTAGACAAGGTAAACTATCACACCCTCTTTGATATCTTGAAACAATTTCAGCATGAGGCAAATGAAATTCGAGCTGAACGAGTTGCAAAGACGGCTAATCCACTTGCTCTAGTGTCTACCACTCAAGATCATCGATCTCGTACTTCAAAGTCATACTCCATTCAATCATCCTCACCACGATATTCCACATCATCCAAGTCTTCATCCTCCACAAGATCACACGGCAAAGAACCAAGAGCACCATCACCACCATCTGAGTCATCATCTGAAGAGGATAGTGATGAAAATCAAGCTCAGAAGAATCGGGAAATGAAACAACAAATTGCTTTCATTATGAAGACCTACAAGAAAATCTTCAAACCCACCAACAACAATCTTCGAACATCATCCAACACAAAGAACCAATATGTTGAGAACCCTTCAAGGTATGACACACGTCGACGTGGTGAAAGTCCTTCTATGTATGATCGACATAATCCAACACATGTTGAGGGTTCTGCAAGGTATGATCGACAAACTGCCAAGTATGATACTTAGAGGATTGATGTTGCTACTGGGAATAGGGAAACTGTTGGAACGCAAGTGGTTCAACAAAGTGGGATTCAGTGTTATAATTGCCAAGGTTATGGGAATATGGCAAAGGAATGCAGAAAGCCGAAACGGGTTAGGGACTCTAGCTATCATAAAGAGAAGATGTTGTTATGCAAGAAGATGGAAGCAGGGGTCAAATTGTCGGCTGAGGAAGGAGGAATGCTTGATGATACTGATGATGAAGCCTCCGACCAAGAATTAGAAGCACATTACTCGTACATGGCAAAGGTTGACGAAATTCTCAACGTCACTGAAGATGACAATGGACCTATCTTTGACACTGAGCCACTCGATAAGGTACACACCACTGATGAATATAATGTGTTTGGTGATACTCATGAGCATAGTGAGCTACCCAATGCCATTAATGACACATGTATGACGGAAAAGGTTGATATCAATACTACACCCGATTCATCTGACATGTGCAATAATGAGTTTGAGGATGATCAACATGCAAATGAGTATGATGATGAGGAGCGTGTCGCGCTTGCTAATTTAATTGCCAGTTTACAAAAAGATGTCAATGAAACTAGAAAAAGTCAAAAGCAATTAAAGAAGGCAAACGCAGCGCTCACTTAAAATTTTGAAGAATGCAAAGCCGCACTAATTACATCTAGTGAGACCATTGAACACTATAAAGATGAGCTTCTTCAGAAAACCAAAGAACTTGAGGGGTACAAGGGTAGTGCGTTAAAAAGTCAAAAGAACGATCTTGAAAAGAAATACAACGAAACTCTTGAGTTATTAACCAAAGAGAAACGTCAATTTAATGTTTTGTTAATGGATGAACGTCAAAAAACGTACCTTGCTACCACCAAAGTTAACGAACTTGAACAACGGCTTTCGATGGATAACACCGAGTCTGCTAAAATTCTTGATGTTAAGAAACAAGAGGTTGAAACGTTAAAACAATATTTCAAAATTCGACATGAAAAAGATACTGAAAAAGTAACGGAACTATAAAAACAAGTCGAATTTTTTAAGAAAGTTGTTTATAAAACGCATGTAATACAAGGCTTTTGCCCGTATAAAAATTAAAGTTCGAAGTAGTGGTCTAATCGAATTGATCCTGGTTTAACTATGTGACTCAGTCGTTCTTTGGTGAAACAAAAGTTGTGTCGTTGTAGTATATTAAAAGTTCAAAACAATTAAAGTAAAGTGACGTTAAAGTAAATCTAAGTCTAGTTTAAAATAAAAGACAAGAAATTAAAGCGTGACGAAAATTAAGATTTGACAAACTATTAAAATATAAACTTAAAAATTAAACAAGATAAACTATAAAACAAACCTAATCGGAATACATTCTGATCGGAATCAAGATCGGAATGTAAACTTACCTCCTGATCGGAATGTGGCCTCGTCGGAATATAGTAACCTTCCAATCGGAATGTTTATCGGAAACACCTAATTGGAATATCAAACTTGGGGTCCTGTCGGAACGGGGATTGGACTCTTGGTCGGAATACTGTCACCTCCAGACCAAATCGGAATACCCAACAATAGTCCTAATCGGAATACCAAACCACACCCTTTGATCGGAATGTGAGTTCGGAATCCTAGTAGGAATAACAAACCCTTTTCCGATCTGGAAGATCGGAATATGAAACCCTTTTCCGACCAGGGTGGTCGGAATACAGTAAGAAGATTCGTAAATAATCACAACTAATAAGCTACTACTCAAATAAGCACTAGACTAAATCCTAAGCAAACACGTATAAGAAAAAGCTAATAAGCTAAAATTTAAAGAATTTTGAAAACACTAAATGAAAAAGGTATACGAAAACAAACTTTTATATAAACATAACTTTTGTAAAAACTTAAGAAACTTTAAGATAAACACAAATAAGCTATAAAAATCAATAATCCAAGATAATCAAAAACATAAAAACATAACCTTTAATCAAATAAGAATGATAATAAACACATAAACATAAAGATCAAGCCAATAAAGAAGGGTAAATGAGAGATTGATAATAAAGAGTAAAGATTGACAAGAATTAAAAGAAAACTTACTTGAAATTAAAGGTATTTAAGGTGCAAGACAAGTATTTAAATGACATGTAATTAAAGTGCAAGGAAAATAAAATGGAAGAGCTAATTATCAATATTAGCCAACAAAACTAATGAAATGAAATTAAATCCTATTTATAGAGGAGATTAGGGAGGTGCTTAGGAAGCTTCCTCCCTCTTTCTTCTTTTCCTTAATTGCAAGCTTAGGTCTTTAATCTTCTTAATCTTTTGACTTCAATGACTTTGTCTTGGGATTTCTTTAAACTCGTCTTGAATTTTCTTCATAAATAAGACTCGAGTTCCTCGGCTTTTAATAAACTTCTGTCTTTTGGCTTTTTCTTCGATAAATCTTCAGAATCGGTCTTGGACTTCCGTTCTTTTTGCACTCTTGACTTCTTGACTTCGTCTTTCGTCTTTTTCTTCGATAAAAGCCCGTGAATGCCCGTGTTTTCTCCACTTTTCACCTTTTCGTCCTAAATCACAACAAAAACACAAACCACGCATAATTTCGACCTAAATGACATAAAATACACGTTTTAGCTCGGTTATTATTGTAATTAAGTGGTAAAAAGGATGGGTGTTTACACACCTATCAAATCCCCTACACTTGACCATTGCAATGTCCTCATGCAATGCATTAGTTACAAAGCACGTTTACATTTTTCATCAAAATCAATCCACCTTGGTCTTTATTAAAGATATAGAAAACTATAAACATTCAAAGTAAAGAAATTAAAAACATACCTTGGGTTTTGGAAATGTCATGAATAATCATCATCCTCAAGTTTTCACTTTCTCCAAACCAAGCTTAAAAACGAGATCTTTGTTATTATAAGTTAGCAAACTACCACGAATTCATGTGGGCCAATTACTCACTTAGACTCCCTTATTCCTAGGTGTATCTCTTATATTTTATTGTTGTCTTGAATGATCACGAGGATGCATTGTTTGACTTATTTCGATAGTTATTTAGGCCGAAAATAAAGTGAACGATTTAATCAATAGTTAGCTAAAGGACAAAATCTTTTAAAACTGCTTCTCGGGACCTCAAAAAGTTCATATCTTGGCATAACTCGCTTCGCGATTTGCGACCTTTCTCGGACCGATATTTGGCAGAGACTTCATACTTCAAACCTTGAGAGACGTTCATGAAATAATGGCCTTCTCTTCATAATAGGAATTTCTTCACTTGAAGTTTTGAGAGATTCTTCATATTAGGACCACGACTTCTTCATTTTTCTCCAATCTTTATTTTGGATTTTGCTATACAACGATCCGCCTCCTTTTTGGACTTGGCTTTATTTATCCTCATACCTTGTTAGGGCCTTTTTGGATAGACTTCTCCATGACTTTTGGGGAGTTTTTGCTTTTCGTCGTCTGTCTCGATCCTTCATATTGAATTTCGATAAATGATTCTTCACATCACTTTGGATCTTTAGCAACAAAATGTAGCCCTCATGCCTTGTTAGGGCCTTTTCGGACTCGCCAATCTTCGCATCCCGCTTTAATAAGTTATGCCTTGGCTATGAACTCTAATCCATACCGAGCAACTTTTAAACGATCTTGGGCTAGAAGCTAAGTAACTTTTTAAATCGTACAACCTTATTTATTGCAGATAAAGTTATTAACAAGCGATGGGGGAATAGGCTTATAATTAACTCACATAAATTCACGAAAGAATACCAAACTTATAATTGACTCTATCATCTCTCGTTCTCTACAGTTTAAAATCTCATGGAATGAGACTCGTGGATACTTAGCCTATTAAATCAAAGTTTTGGGTTTTCGAGTCGCCTATAGGATCTTGCGAACTCTTATACTTTTTCAAGTTTAGAAATCGCATTTTAAAGTTCCCTTGATAAACGACTCTCTAAGATCAATTATAGGAACTTGCGAAAAGTTCTTGTTCTTAACCCGTGAGAGTTAAGACTTTCGCGTTTTATAGCTCCCTATATAAAAGCCTAGCAAAACTTGACTTAAACACGTTAAGGATACTAGCTAGAGTAACTTAGATAAGTAAACTCGGGTTGAGTCAAAAGATTCACAACGTTTGAAAATTAAAACCACTTTATTAAAGATTTATTATAATAAGGAAAGAAAATAACTATACAAAGGGAAAAACTAATAGGCCAAAATAGATCAAAAATTTTGAAAAATGTCGAAAAATTGATTTTCCGGTTAAAATGAGGACAATTACAAGGAAAAGAGCCACTTAACTTCGATAGAAGTCCCCCTACACTTAATATAATCATTGTCCTCAATGTTTAAGCATGTGGGAGTAAACTCCCCTACACTTAGGACATTGTGCACTTTGTTTAAATCTCGCTAAGGAAAAGACAACTAAAGAGATTCCTATTTTAATATTGGAAAATATAAAATAGTGAATCGAAAAGAGTTTAGGATAGAACCGGGAAAATGGGAACACGGAATCACGGGTTGTCAAAAATCATCAAGAGTGGATCATTGAGCGCTCGAATCCCTGAATAGAAGAAGAGAGGAAATAGCAAACACCAACGGGTCTCCCCTACACTTAGGATAAAGAAAGCTAAAAGATAGATGCATGGGTTGCCTCCCAAGAAGCGCTTGATTTTTGATTACCGAGTCGTGAGCCTGACTCGACCTTGATTACCATAGGAAGAAGCATGTAACATATCCACCGGGATCGAAGACATAGTTTTCGTCCATCAAATAGCACAAGCTTAAGGCGAACAAGGCAAGCCAAAGAAGAATAGGCAAGGTTCCCTTAAGCAGCGATGGAGCACGGTGGAAGAAAGGATGGTGAGGTGCAAGCAGATTTCCATAAGTTCCAAAGATATTTCCTCTTATTTCGTCAGACGGATACTGAGATGGCTGTAGAATATCAATACCGGGGTCGAACACCTTTTCCTTTAGGGGAAAATAGCACTCAAGCTCAGCAGAATTTGAAGAAGATCCACGAAGAAGATGCACAACCTCGTCCTCAGAAGGTGGACAAAGAGGTGTTAAATCATATGTGTTGCGGATGTTGGTGTCGACCGGTTGCTTCTCCTTTGAAAGAATTTTCTTCAAATCCAAAGTAGGATCAAGACGATAATCTTCAAAATCAAAAGGAGGAGCATCACTCTCATGAGGGAAGTAAGTATTGAGAGACGTAGAGAAGTCTTCCTCAAATGAGTAATCATCCAAAGTAGGATTAAGCATGGATGACGGAGGATCTTCATCATGTGAAGAATCACTCGAAAGAGTATCGGCCTCATCAAAATCATCATATGTGGGCATGTCGGGATACTCGGAAGTACAATCATAATCATCCGAATCTGAGCTAGAATCATCATCATAAGCATCAAAGATCGGTGGAGAATCATAAATGGGTGAAGGTTCGAAATTGGAGGGAGAATCATCCACATCATCTTGAAAAAGTGGATTATAAATGCAAGAATCGAATAGAGGATTGTTGTAGATGACAAAATCATCGAGCACATTAATCATATTCACGGGTTCTCTTCCAAAGGATTTGCTTGTAAGCTTCCCCATTTCAAAAACTTGTGCATCATCCCCGACTCTTAAGATGATCTCACCTTCGGCAACATCAACTAGAGCTCGTCTGGTTCTCAAGAATGGTCGACCAAGTATTAAAGGAATACGAGGGTCCATTGCATAATCAACAACAACAAAGTCGACCGGAAAAGTAAATGTGCCAACTTTAATGAACACGTCTTCAGCAATACTAACGGGGTAAGCGAGAGTGCGATTTGCAAGTTCAAGAGTCATCTTTGTTGGAGTAAGATCGGGTAATGATAGTGTTTTCCAAACACTTAATGGCATGAGATTTATACTGGCCCCTAGATCAGCAAGAACAGTTTTCATTTAAGCGTGTGTTGGCGATCTCAATCAACTTCTCCTTCTTGTTAAGCAATTCCTTGAATGCTTTGACAAATTTCGGCATGTGGACAAGTGCTTCAACAAGGCTAATGTTGAAATTCATTTGAGAGATCATCTTTAAATAATTCGACACTTGAGTGTCATTCTTAGTGAGCAAGTTAGGCTTGTCCAAGCAAGAAGGATATGGGATGTTGGGTTTGTAGGTGGAAGGTGTAGTTGGTGAAGGTTGAGATGTTGAAGGGTTCTTCTTGGGTACATCTAAAAGAAAGAGTAGGCAGACATTTGGGTTTCTACAACATTACATTGATAATATTAAATCCATTGTTGACAATGAATGGAAACAACGAGAAAATGACGAGTGGAAAAAACCAATTCCTCAAGATATAACTGTGCTTATCAAACAAATCTTAATACCGAACACGACCACATTAAAAGAAAATATGCTTGAATTTGAAAGATTAATTCGGTCTGAAATGTTTGATGATTTAAAATATGTTGAGTCTATTGATAAAGAAATTGACGATCTTCAAATGGACAAGTCCGTTTTTTTAGATGAATATGATTTACTCTTAGAAGAATGTCTCTCCAAAGATATTTTGTGTGTTACTCTTCAATCTTGTGCTGATATCGATGAATATTATGATGTTGCATGCAAATATCTTGATAAAATCAAAGAAACTTGAGCTTTCGAAACATAAAGAAAATGTTGATAAGCTTTTGAGTTACTTCAACATAGAACTGATTTCCTTCAAAAACATTGTCATTCTCTTGAACTTGCTTTGCAAAAAGACGTTGGTAGTTTTCCACATGATAATAACTTGCAAGAAAAACTTTCCAAAATGTTTCGAGAAATGAATGAAGTGAATTTGGAAATTAAAGGGTTGGAAGCTCAGTTACAAGATAGGTAAATAGCGATAGCAGAGTTGAAGAAACTCGTTGTTAAGATGTGTGGGAAAATTGTGGAACCTAGTGTTAAGAAACCTGTTGTAAGACAACCCAATGCGCAAAAAGTGACTAGACCCTCTGTCTTGGGAAAACCATCTGTTTTCTCTAATTCTGCATTTGCAAAACCTGCGTTTGCCCCCAAGACGGATGGGAAGGATAGGTTAACACAGAATACTCCCAAAACACATATTCGATCACCAAGCACTAAGAACACAAATGTGATTAAACCGGGGATGTAGAGATTGGCCACTAAACCCACACAAAACAAAGAAAGTCAATCACCTTAGACTTCTAGAAACACTAATAGACGTGTGTCTTTTACTACAGGAGTAATCCCCACTGATAGTGTTAGCCGGCCTTAGCTTAAGAGCACTTGCATGAATGAAAAGGTTTGGCAAAACAAAAGTCAAGGGAAGATGAAGACAGTAGAAGACCACCCTAGGATTTTCAATGTTTCTAAGAATAAAACGTCTGTAATCGCGTGTAGTGACGATTTGAATGATTCGACTTTGAATGCTTTGAATGTTAAGTTTGTTTGTGTGAAATGTTGAAAGTGTGCTAATGCTAATCATACTATGTGTGTTTCGAATATAGTCAAAGGCTTAGATACTAGAACTAAGAAGCAAACTGCGATGCCTATTAGTGCTAGAAAACCCAAACAGCAAGTGAACCATTCTGGTGTAACCCCCCTTGAGAAAAGTATTGCATCAGATTCCACCACTAAAACCACTAGAAGCAGAATTCGGGAATTATATGAGTCTGCTAGCAAGTCGTGGAAATGGTGGTTTGCTAATCAATGTCCTCCTGGATATAAATGGATGCCTAAAGTTAGGACAGAAAATGTGACAACGAATGTTAGTATGCCTTTAAATGTTGCTAAGGACACTAATGATTCTACAATCACAACTACTGTGGTATCCAATTTAGCAAATGTTCCACCGTGTTCTAACTCTTCTGTAGGTGATACAAATAATTCTCTTCATACTGGACTCCGGATGCACGAAGCACATGACGGGGAATCAAGCTTCTAATTAACTTCGTGGAGAAGTTCCTGGGTACGATCCGATTCGGAAATGATCAATTTGCACCGATCCTAGGATATGGAGATTTGGTTCAGGGTAATATCACGATAAAAAGTGTATACTACGTCAAAGGGCTCAATCACAATCTTTTCTCGGTTGGTCAATTCTGTGATGCGGATTTGGAGGTTGCTTTTAGAAAGAAGACATGTTTTGTTCGTGATTATGATGGGAATGACTTACTTACCGGTTCACGGGGTACTGATCTCTACACTATTTCACTTCAGGATACAACTTCATCAACTCCAATTTGCTTAATGGCTAATGCTTCAACGACTCAGGCATGGTTATGGCATCAACGTTTATCTCATCTTAATTTTGATACCATCAACATGCTTTCTAAGAAAGATATTGTGAGAGGCCTTCCAAGTTTGAAATTCATCAAAGATCATCTTTGTTCTTCTTGTGAGCTTTGTAAAGCTAAACGAAGTAGTTTCAAAACAAAAACCACACCAAGCTCTAAAGGACGGTTAGACCTTCTACATATTCTGGTAATTGTCGATGATTACTCAAGGTACACATGGACTCACTTCATGAGGTCCAAGGATGAAACACCCGAAGTTCTCATCAGCTTCCATAAACTGATACAACGTGGTCTTCAAGCTCAAGTTAAAGTGGTTCGTACTGACAGAGGTACATAATTTTTGAATTCAAATCTGAGAAACTACTTTGAAGCCGAAGGAATTGAACATGAAACATCTATTGCTCGAACACCCGAACAAAACGGCGTTGTTGAAAGACGAAACCGTACTTTAGCTGAGGCTGCTCGAACATTATTATCTGCTTCAAAACTTCCACTATACTTTTGGGCCGAAGCCGTGTCAACCGCATGCTACATACAAAACCGCTCCTTAATTATCCCAAGACACGAAAAGACACCATATCACATAATTCATGATCGAAAACCTTCACTCAAACACCTTCACTTTTTTGGATGTACGTGCTACATTATTCGAGATGGTGAAAATCTGGACAAGATGAAAGAGAAAGGTGATGCATGCATTCTAGTGGGATATGCAACTCAGTCTAAGGGGTATAGAGTGTACAACAAGAGAACAAATATGATAGTCGAGACTATTCATGTCAGATTTGATGAATTACAAGAAATGGCACTTGAACAAAGCAGTTTAAGTCCCGATCCACAACGACAAATGACTTCCGTTCACAACCGCACGGAACTCGGAACTCAAGACCACAACAATGAACCGTCAAGTTCAAAGCTGGTTCCTGAACATGTTCCTAGAGCAGATATGACAGTGGACACGACACTTGAAGAGTTGGAAATGTTATATGGACCGATGTATGATGAATATTTCACGGGGGAGAAACAAGTTGTATCAAAGTCTTCCGCTGTCACTCATGATAAGAATGATGATACCGATCATCGTCAACAAAAGGATACAACTTCATCTACTTCAACACGGGTTGCTGCAGATTTACCTCCTCAGAATATCACATCAACAACCGCTCCTACAACATCAACAACTAGTGTCACTGCTCTAGAGAACACAAATCAAGCAGACAATGCATTATCTGTCGAAGACGAATTTATCAACCCATTCGATACACTGGTACACGAAACTGGAGAGTCTTCACCTCGCCATGTTGATCCGTCAAATATGCACACGTTCTACCAACGACATCCTTCAACACATCATTGGACCCGAGATCATCCCTTGGTTCAAGTAATTGGAAACCCTTCACAGCCCGTTCGCACAAGACGACAGCTAAACACCGATGGGGATGTTTGTATGTTCGCACTCGCCGTGAGTTCAGCTGAACCGAAAAACATCAAAGAAGCAATGATTGATCACGCTTGGATTGAATCGATGACGGATGAACTTCAACAATTTGAAAGACTTAAAGTCTGGGAACTTGTTGATAGACCATACGATGTAATACCATTAAATCTTTGATGGATCTGGAAAAACAAGATGGATGAAGAGAACACGATCATCAAGAATAAGTCTAGGCTAGTGGCTAAAGGGTATGGATAAAAAGAGGGTATTGATTTTGAAGAATCATTTGCACCAGTAGCTCGAATGGAAGCGGTCAGGATTTTTCTTGCTTATGCTGCACATAAGGGATTCATTGTCTATCAAATGGACGTAAAGACGACGTTTCTTAACGGTCCTTTGAAGGAAGAAGTCTATGTCACACAGCCGGAAGGATTTGTCAATCCTCATTATCATGACAGGGTGTATCGTCTCCACAAAGCACTTTATGGACTCAAGCAAGCTCCAAGGGCGTGGTACGACGAGCTCTCGAAATTTCTGGTCTCCAAAGGTTTCTCAAAAGGTTCCATTGATCTAACTTTGTTCACTTATAAATATGGGGATGACATTTTGCTTGTGCAGATTTATGTTGATGACATTATTTTCGGGTCTACAAACCCAAAACTTTCAAAATGGTTTGAAAAAGTAATGCACAACAAATTTGAAATGTCAATGATGGGTGAACTAAAATTCTTTCTTGGAATTCAAGTTCACCAATCCCCAAGTGGTATCTTTATTAACCAAGCTAAGTATTGTCAAGAGATAATAAAAAATCATGGTATGACCTCATGTGACCCGTTGGGACACCATTATCAACCACATCCCTATATGTTGATTTGGAGGGAGATGCCATAGATCAAACAAAATATCATTCCATGATCGGCTCCCTCATGTACTTAATAGTAAGCCGACCAGATATATCACATGCTACGTGTTATTGTGCACGATATCAAGCACGACCCACTGAAAATCACCTCAAGGAGGTTAAACGGATCTTTCGGTACCTCAAGAATACCATTCATTTGGGACTCTGGTATCCGAGGGAAACCAGTTTCTTTCTAACGGACTATTCAGATTCTGATCATGCAGGGTGTCTTGATACACGTAAAAGTACTTCTAGTGGTGCACAATTTCTAGGTCAAGATAAGCTTGTGGGATGGTCTTCCAAGAAGCAGGATTGCACGTCACTGTCATCAGTCGAAGCGGAGTATGTGTCTCTATCTGCGAGCTGTGCTCAAGTTCTATGGATGAGAACACAACTCACGGATTATGGCTTCCACTTTGATAAAGTACCTATGTACTGTGATTAAAAGTCCGCCATAGCGATCTCCTACAATCCGGTACAGCATTCCCGCACGAAGCACATTGATGTCCGATATCACTTCATTAAGGAACAAGTTGAAAAGGGTATCGTTGAACTATACTTTGTTGGAACTGATTACCAATTAGCTGACTTGTTTACAAAAGCTCTTTCGAAAGAGAGGTTTGCGTATCTAGTTAGGCAAATTGGTATGAGATGTTTGACTCTAGCAGAACTGGAGATTCTGGCAAAGAAGCCTGCTTGATTCACCTATCAAACATCTACTTGTAAATATTTTTGAAAAAGCAAAATACAAAAATATAAAACACATAAAAGCAAAACACAAAATTAAAAATCTTAAAAAAAACCAAAAATATTCTTCTCGACATATCTTTCAGTATCGATAATATGGACGTGCCTAGAAATGTCGCTCAATAACGACACGGGTGTGTACATAAAGCTCGAATGAAAGTTGTAAATATTTTTCAAAACATGTCATTTCTACTTTTAATAAAGGAAAAAGTCTATTTTGGACAATATTTCCAAACAACGGGTAGAGCAATCTATCTAGGGTTGAGCTAGTCACAAAACATTCAACGTTTTGAGCTCAACACAATGGCTTGTAATCACTTTTAGATTGCAACCCGGTTCTATATTCACGGGGGAGTGTACGTTTTAGTGCCCTTACCCTCAGCAAAAGAAGAGAATTCTTCTTACACTTGAGTGGATTTGTCAAGACATTCAAAGTCTAAGAACTCAAGTTTATGCTTTAGAAAAACCTCTTCGCCAAAAAGAAATAGGATTTTTCAAAAAGCGTTGAACACAATTTTTTCAAGAATTTTTCAATGATTATTCAAAATCTTTCAAAAATTGTGTGTTCAACAACTCCCATCCTCAAAAAGCGAAATGTGGATCAAATCCTCACAATGACAATTCAATTGGATCAATTTTTGAGGGGGAGCATTTCAACTTCATGCAAAAGATTAATACATCTTTCTCCCGAAGATTTTCAAGACTATTTTTTAAAATATATTTTAATCAAATTTGGTATCTCTAATATCAAAAGATTTTATATATTAGAGATAGGGGAGAAAATGTGATTAAAATGTGATCTTATATAACACTCAAGCACTTTAACTCTTACCTACATGTGCAAAACACTTTCGATTATCGTCACACATGTGAAGGGGGAGCATTTCTGAAACGACAAAACTATCAAGGTGTTAAATGTTTTTCAAACATCTTGTTAGACATTTGAAGTGGTTTTCATGGTTACGATCAAATACCCACAACATCTTTAATTCACGACGTTATTGGTGTCAAAAGGGTGGTTAGGTTTAAGTCCTATGATCCAACCAGAACCGGAGGGATCTTCTCAGGGACAATCCAATAGATTATTAGAAGTCCTTAGGAAAGATGGAGTAGAATGTGAACGTAGCTGAATGCCGACTAAGTACTCATGCTAGCACTGGAACAATTACAACAAGGTGCTAGTAATGATGTCTTGGTAAGCATTGAAGGGGTTGAAGAATGAAAAAGAAATGTAAGGATAAAGGGTGTAAAGAAAGAAGCCCTCCATACAACTTAGGCAGAAACAGGGTTAACACATCATGAAGACAAACTCATCATGGACCTAGTGATGTATGCATAACCCTTTCCTAGCTACTGAGGCTTCTCTCAAAAGAAGTTTGTTTTATTGTCACGGAGAACAACATGACTTCTATTGACTTTTTCACTTCGAGATAGTTGATATTGAATAGGTGGCATCTGCTCCAGCCTCCGACCACTAAAAGTGCACAAATCGAGTCTAGAGCCTAGAGATCAATCAAATCTCGTTAGGACACACGGATGAAGATCAAGAGAGTCCTACGCTATATACTTGTGATATTGCTAGAACACTCAGAGTGATACTAATTAGTATTCACAATGATGAGTGGAAATCCTTCCAGTGTTAACATCAAACAGCACCGCGGTAGGTCATATGTAAGATTCTTTATGAATTGAACATGTGTAACACTGAAAAGCAAAAGTGGTTTGATTCTGAATTGATTCAAACTCGTTTCAGGTTTCTACGCAATATCTTTATGGTCTTGCCAAAACATTCAGAGTGATATTCATTAATATTCACAGTGACGAATGGAAATCCTTCTACCGTCAACATCAAACAGCGCTACGGTAGGTAACTTGCGATATTCTTATGAATCAAGCTTGTGTCAACTGGAAAGCAACAATGGTAAGATTCTTAATGAATCAAACTTATTCCAGGAATTTGAATTGACTACTTTAATCAAGCAGATATTTATCCAATTGATTCACTCTTTATGTTCGCAGTCTTGCTTTGAGACGGTCGAGTAAAGAGAACGGCTAGTACAGCCGCGAAACCCTGTCAAGGAGATTCTTAACTGGATCTACCTATCACAGGTACGGTATTTAATATCGTATAACGGTCTTCACCGACCGGAGGTAAAACGCTACCGATTTAGGACGAATGTCAAAGCCATTCAGTCTGTGTCTATGTTTTGTCTCGAGAAAGTGGCGTCACGGTGTACTCAGCAAAGTCAAAGATTCAAAAAAACCACATACTCATGCCTAAATACATATTCGACAATTAATAGTGTGAGCATGTGGATGAAGACACAAGATCGCAAGATGGCAAAGACAAGTCAAGGATGATTTGAAGATCTCAAGATCAAAAGACAAAGTCGAAAGACAACGACAAAGGCTCAAAGATCACAGCATGAAGAAAAAAAGACTACTATTACGGGTTCAAGACTCATTTATAGCGAGATTAGTAATCTCTACAAATTTTTAAATGACAAAGGGTAATAACCTCTCGCAAAGGGTAATGACCTCACATTGGGGGAGATTGTTAGTCTCAAAATATTGAGTCAAACAAGAATGCTCGGTCATATGTTCATTATGTATCGTATATTAGAACGTTGTAATAGGTAGTATGTTAGTCGTGTATTACAGGCTTAACTTTAAGCTAAGGTTCATTCATAAGTAACCAAAGCCCAAAAGGAAAGCCCGACCCATTATCATATAGCCCATTATGCCACATGTAGGCAAGGCTATATCAACCTCTCCTTGCATGTAAGGAGAGGTTGGTTGGTCATTCATTTTTCTCTTAATCTAATATTTTACAAGTTCACACACTTCTCTCTCTTTTCTCTCTCTAGTTTCTCTCTCTAAGATTCATCTCATATCTACCTTTCTTTCTTCATTAATCGTATAGAATCATTATATATTAGGGACAACACTATGCTAAACATAGAATACTCGTATTCTTTCAAAAACTCATGTGTCCTAATTATTTGCTTATTCTCCCCACGCTTATATAATAAACTGTTAATAAATATTGATTTAGCGGTTTAATCTCTATTGTTGGTTTCTAATTAATTTTAGTAGCTTCCATGTAATTAAACTGGGAAAACATTAAGGATTCGTCAGCGTCCCGGTTTTGAAGTATTGGCACCCGAATAATCAAAGGCTTCCCCAATAATAAATTTTAAGTTCCTCTTCACCTAAATCAAGCAAAATTTTGAAGCTCACAAGGCCGAAAAATCTATGCAAAATTGAAGTGAATGTCTTAAATCTCGAAGCCTTAAAGATCCAAAATTCGCTTTAGCGTGAGGATATACGTCAAGTCATAAGAAACACCTCATGGCGAGGTTAAATAAAAGACAAGGGCAAGACCGAAGTCATAATAAAAGCTCCATGGCGGAGTCGAATAAAATATGTAGGTAAACCATGATAATCAAAGCCACCGATAATGAGGCGGGTAATAAAATTTATGGTAATAAGTCAAATGTTCAAAACCGTTCTAAAACCGTTTTTTGACTTAATTTTTTGACATCGTTGTCTATTAGGATAAATTATTAATTCTATGATTTTGATTACACCCTTAAGACTCTATTTTTGGACCTAATCTCTATTCACGCATAAGTCAATGATGTATTGTTAGCCTCAAAATATTGAGTCAAACAAGAATGCTCGGTCATATGTTTATTATGTATCGTATTTTAGAATGTTGTAATAGGTAGTATATTAGTCGTGTTATACGGGCTTTACTTTAGGCTAAAGTTCATTCATAAGTAACTAAAGCCCAAAAGGAAACCCCGACCCATTATAATATAGTCCATAAACAAGCCCGCATGTGGGTGGACTATATATACCCTTCCTAGCATGTTAGGAAGGGTGTTGATCATTTTCATTTTCTCTCACTAATCTAATCCTCCAAAAGTTCCAACCATTCTCTCTCTTTTTCTCTCTACTTTCTCTCTAGAATTCATCTATCTTCTATCTTTCTTTCTTGTTTAATTATCAAATATATGGGACAACAATTGGTATCAATCGCCATGGGATAGTTTTGTGATTCGTTGTTGATATACTACTTGGTTCGTGTAATTTACACCTAAAATCATCTCGGATTCAAGTTTTTCTTGTGCTTTCCGTGCTCTAAATCTCGATATACATCTCCTACATAGTTGTGGTAGGGATTTGGTTGCTTTCGGTTGGTTAAAATCACTAATTTCTTGTAAAAAATCTCACTTTTTACCTAAAGTTTCGAAAAAGTACAAGTATTCCGTCAGAATTCCATCGGAAAAGGGTTTAAATATTCTGAAAGTATTCCGACAGAATTCCATCGGAAAAGGGTTTTAACATTCCGACTGTTATTCCGATTGAGTAATCCGATAGGATATTCCTATTGAGTATTCCGATAGGATATTCTGATTGTGTATTCCGATAGTACATTCTGAAATCATTCTAATAGAACATTCTGACAGCATTCCGATGGTACATTCCGACAGCATTCCGATATAACATTCCGATACCACATTCCGATAGCATTCCGATACCATATTCTGATGGATTAAAGATTTTTTTCAAAAACGTGTTTTTGAAAAATTTTAGTCTTGGAGAATTTTTTGGTTTTTGAAGAATTTTTTTGTCTTGGAGAGTTTTTTTGTTTTTGAAGAACACTTTTAAGGGATATCAACACTTTTTCTCTTCAACAACAATCACTATAACATCTACTAAAGATCCATATTCACTTCATCATTTCAAAGAATTTTGAGATGGATTCTACTACCGAATATCGTGTGACGAACAACAACATAATGGTGGCGGGTAACAAAGAGAGACCACCAATGCTTGTGTCGGGTCGATATGATCAATGGCAATCCCGTTTACTACGTTATCTTGACACAAAACCTAACGGTGATGCTTTAAGGCAATGCATTTTTGATGGACCCTATAAACTCGCAAGGATAAACGTTCCTGCACAACCAGCCACAGACACAACTGAAGAACAACCAGCTTATGAACGTGATGAAAAAAGAAACGATCTCACGCCAGAGAACCGTGCTTGGTTTGATGCAGAAAAGGAAGCAATCTACTTAATTCTCAGTGGCAGTGGAGATGATATTTATTCCACGGTTGATGCATGTTCTACTGCTAAAGAAATATGGACGGCTATTGAAAGATTGCAACAAGGTGAATCACTTAACAAACAAGACATGAAAACTAAGATGTTTTGGGACTTCGGCAAGTTTACATCAAAGGATGGGGAATCAATTGATTCTTATGACTCCTGATTCTACAAAATGATGAATGACATGACCCGAAACAACTTACAAGTTTCCACCATGCAAGTCAATGTCCAATTTCTACAACATCTTCAACCAGAGTGGACACGGTTTGTCACCTTGGTGAAACAACAAAAAAAGTTAGATGAAGTTTCATATCACACGCTCTTTGATGTATTGAAACAATTTCAAAATGAAGCAAATGAACTTCGAGCTGAACATACTGCAAAGGTTTCAAATCCACTTGCTTTGGTGTCTACCACTCAACATTACCCAGATTATCGTTCTCGTGTTCCAAAGACCTACTCCACTCAATCATCATCACCACGATCATCCACTGTCTCTAAAATCACATTCCCCAATAAGATCCCGAGGCAAAGAAGTTGCAAGAGCACCATCACCCACACCTGAGCAATCATCCGAAGAAGACGGTGATGAAGAACTTGCTCAAAAGGATAGGGAATTCAAGCAACAAATGGCTTTTATTATGAAACAATAGAGGAAAATCTACAAACCTACCAACAACAACCTCAGAACATCATCTAACACGAGGAACAACTATGCTCAGAGTCCACCAAGGTATGACACACGAAGACGTGTTGAGAGTCCTCCCAAGTATGATCGGCAACCCACAAAGTATGATAATCAGAGGGTTGCTACTGTTGTTGGAAACAGGGAAACTGTTGGTACTCAACTTGTGCAACAAACTGGGATTCGGTGTTTTAACTACCGAGGTTATGGGCATTTGTCTAGGGAATGCATGTAGCCAAAGAGGGTCAAAGATTATGGTTATCATAAGGAAAAGATGTTGCTATGCAAGAAAATGGAACCTGTGATCAAGCTATCAGCTGAGGAAGGAGAAATGCTTGACGACACAGATGATGAACTCTCCGACCAAGAACTCGAGGCACATTATTCATACATGGGAAAGATTCATGAGGTCCTTAACGTCACTGAAGATGACAATGGTCCTATCTTTGATACCGAGCCAATTGATAAGGTACAACATGATGACGAATATAATGTGTTTGGTGATACAAACGAGCATACTGATGTACCAACAACAATTACTGACACGTGTATGATGGAAACGGTTGATAGCAATACCACACCTGGTTCATCAGACATGTGCAATAATGAGTTTGAGGATGATCAACATGCAAATGAGTATGATGACGAGGAACGTGTCGCGCTTGCTAATTTAATTGCTAGTTTACAAAAAGATGTCAATGAAAATAAAATTAGTCAAAAGCAATTAAAGAATGAAAACGCAGCGCTCACTCATAACTTTGAAGAATGCAAAGTCGCTCTTATAAAATCTAGTGAAACAATTGATAGTTATAGGGCTGAGCTTCTTCAAAAGACCAAAGAGCTTGAGGGGTACAAAATTCGTGTCATTAACGTTAAAAAGGACGATTTTGAAAATAAATACAACGAAGTTGTTGCTTTGTTAACTAAAGAAAAACGTCAATATAATGTTTTAGTAAGTGATGAACGTCAAAAAACGTACCTTGCCACAACAAAAGTTAATGAACTTGAACAGAGGCTTTCTATGAATACCACTGATTCTGCTAAAATTCTTGACGAAAAGAAACAAGAGGTTGAAACATTAAAACAAGATTTCAAAAATAGATAAGGCAAAGATACTGAAAAAGTAAAGGATCTCGAAGAACAAGTCGATAATGAAGAGACGTCCCTTTGGGATGAGGAGAGTAGATCACCGATCAATAAAGATTTTGTGACATCATATAATTATGCTTATGGAAACAGTCTTTATCGTCTTTTCACTCCACAAAATCAGAAGTCTCGTGAGGAATTGATTTTAGAATGCAAACAAAGACGAATTCAATTAAAGAAAGCTTTTGCCACTAAGAGGATAACTAATTTTTTTAAATATATTAACTATTTGCCTCTTGATTCTTCTAAAGGCAAAATTAGAAAAACACTTGGTTTTCTTAAACACCACATTGATAATGTTCAATCAATTGTTGAAACCGATTGGGAAAAAACGTCAAAAGGATAAGTGGAATACAGAAATTCCTCACGACATAATTGTGCTTGTAAAAGAACTTTTGATACCAAATACGAAGATAATAAAAGAACATGTTCTTGAGTTTGAAAACTTGATTCGGTCTGAAATATTTGATGATTTGAAATATGTGGAGTCTCTTGAAAAATCAATTGATGAACTTCAAAATGACAAATAAGATTTTTCAAACGAATATGATCTACTCTTAGAAGAATGTCTCTCCAAAAATATTTTTTGTGTTACTCTTCAATCTTGTGCTGATATCGATGAATATTCTGATGTTGCATGCAAATATCTTGATAAGATCAATGAGTGTGAGCGTCTTGAACTTGAGCTTTCGAAACGTAAAGAAAATGTTGATAAAAAGGCTTTTGAGTTACTTCAATACAAAACTGATTTCCTTCAAAAACATTGTCATTCTCTTGAACTTGCTTTGCAAAAAGACATAGGAAGTTTTCCACATGATAATAAATTGCAAGAAAAACTTTCCCAAATGTGTTGAGAAATGAATGAAAAGAATTTGGAAATTAAAGAGTTGAAAGCTCAGTTACAAGACAGGGAAATAGCGATAGCATAGTTGAAGAAACTCGTTGCTAAGATGGGTGGGATAATTGTGGAACCTAGTGTTAAGAAACCTTTTGTAAGACAACCCAATGCGCACAAAGTGACTAGACCCTCTGTCTTGGGAAAACCATATGTTTTCTCTAATTCTGCATTTGTAAAACCTGCGTTTTCCCCCAAGACGGATGGGAAGGATAGGTTACATAGGTTACCACAGAATACTCTCAAAACACATATTCGATCACAAAGCATCAAGAACACAAATGTGATTAAACCAGGGATGTATAGATTGGCCACTAAACCCACACACAACAAAGAAATTCAATCACCTCATATTCTAGAATCACTAATAGACGTGTGTCTTTTACTACTGGAGTAGTCCCCACTGCCAGTGTTAGTTGGCCTCAGCTTAAGAGCACTCGAATGAATGAAAAGGTTTGGCAAAACAAAAGTCAAGGGAAGATGAAGGAAGTAGAAGACCACCCTAGGATTTTCAATGTTTCTAATAATAAAACGTTTGACGATTTGAACGATTCGACTTTGAATGCTTTGAATGTTAAGTTTGTTTGTGTGAAATGTGGAAAGTGTGCTAATGCCAGTCATGCTATGTATGTTTCGAATAATGTCAAAAGCGTAGCTACTAGAACTAAGAAGAAAACTGCGATGCCTATTAGTGCTAGAAAACCCAAACGCAAAGTGAACCATTCTGGTGCAACCACCCCTGTGAAAAGTATTGCATCAGACTCCACCACTAAGAACCCTAGAAGAAGAATTATGGAATTATATGAGTCTGCTAGCAAGTCTTGGAAATGGTGGTTTGCTAATCAATGTCCTCTAGGATATAAATGGATGCCTAAGGTTAGGACAAAAAATGTGACTACGTGCGTTAGTGTGCCTCTAAGTGATGAAACTAGGGAAACTAATGAATCGGAAATCACACCTAACATGGAATCCAATTTAGCAAATTCTCCATCGTGTTCTAATTCTTCTGCTGGTGATCGTAATAATTCTCTTCATACTGGACTCCGGATGCACAAAGCACATGACGGGGAATCTCAAGCTTCTAATTAACTTCGTGGAGAAGTTCTTGGGTACGGTCCACCTCGGAAATGATCAGTTTGCACCGATTCTAGGATATGGAGACTTGGTTAAGGGGAATATCACAATTAAAAGGGTTTACTACGTTGAAGGGCTCAATCACAATCTTTTCTCGGTTGGTCAATTGTGTGATGCGGATTTAGAGGTTGCTTTTAGAAAGAAGACATGTTTTGTTTGTGATTATGATGGGAATGACTTACTTACCGGTTCACGGGGTACTGATCTCTACACTATTTCACTACAAGACTCCACTTCTTCAACTCCAATCTGTTCAATGGCTAAAGCTTCAACGACTCAAGCTTGGTTATGGCATCAACGATTATCTCATCTTAACTTTGATACCATCAACTTCCTTTCCAAGAAAGATATTGTGCGAGGCCTTCCAAATTTTAAATTCATCAAAGATCATCTTTGTTCTTTTTGTGAGCTTTGTAAAGCTAAACGGAGTAGTTTCAATACAAAGACTACACCAAGCTCTAAAGGACGGTTAGATCTTCTTCATATAGATTTGTGTGGCCCCATGTGTGTTCATAGTATCAATGGGAAGAAATATGTTATGGTAATTGTCGATGACTACTCAAGGTACACTTGGACTCACTTCTTGAGGTCTAAGGATGAAACACCAGAAGTTCTCATCAACTTCCTTAAGCTGATACAACGTGGTCTTCAAGCTCTAATAAAAGTGGTACGTACTGACAGAGGCACATAATTCTAGAATTCAACTCTGAAGAATTATTTTGAAGTCGAAGGGATTGAACATGAAACATCTATTGCTAGAACACCTGAACAAAACGACGTTGTTGAAAGGCGAAATCGTACTCTAGTTGAGGCTGCTCGAGCATTATTATCCGATTCAAAACTACCACTATTCTTTCGGGCCGAAGACGTGTCAACTGCATGTTACACACAAAATCGTTCCTAATTATCATAAGACACGAAAAGACACCATATCACATAATTAATGATCGCAAACCTTCACTCAAACACCTTCATGTTTTTTGATGTACGTGTTACATTATTCGAGATGGTGAAAATCTGGACAAGATGAAAGAGAAAGGTGATGCATGCATTATAGTGGGATATGCAACTCAGTCTAAGGGATACAGAGTGTACAACAATAGAACAAACTTGATAGTCGAGACTATTCATATCCGATTTGATGAATTACAAGAAATAGCACTTGAACAAAGCAGTTTAAGTCCCGATCCACAACGACAAAAGACTTCTGTGCACAACCTCACGGTACTCGAAACTCAAGACCACATCAATGAACCGTCAAGTTCAAAGGTGGTTCCTAAACATGTTCCTAGAGCAGATATGACAGTGGACACGACACTTGAAGAGTTGGAAATGTTATATGGACCAATGTTTGATGAATATTTCACGGGGGAGAAACATGTTGTATCGAAGTCTTCCGCTGTCACTCATGATAAGAATGATGATACCGATCATCGTCAACAAAAGGATACAACTTCATCTACTTCAACACGGGTTGCTGAATATTTACCACCTCAGAGTATCATTTCAACAATCGATCCTACAACATCCAAAACTACTGTCATTGCTCCAGAGAACACAAATCAAGCAGACAATGCATTATCTGACGATGACGATTTTCACAACCCATTCGGTACACTGGTACACGAAACTGGAGAGTCTTCTACACGCCATGTTGATCCGTCAAATATGCATATGTTTTACCAACGACATCCTTCAACACATCATTGGACCCGAGAACATCCTCTAGTTCAAGTAATTAGAAACCCTTCACAACCTGTTCGTACAAGAGGACAACTAGAAACCGATGACGATGTTTGTATGTTCGCATTCGCCGTGAGTACAGCTGAACCAAAAAACTTCAAAGAAGCCATGGCTGATCATGCTTGGATTGAATCGATGACGGATGAACTTCAACAATTTAAAAGACTAAAAGTCTGGGAACTTGTTGACAGACCATACGATGTGATTCCATTAAATGTTCATTGGATCTGGAAAAACAAGATGGATGAAGAAAATACAATCATCAAGAACAAAGCTAGGCTAGTGGCTAAGGGGTATGGCCGAAAAGAGGGAATTGATTTTGACGAATCATTTGCACCAGTTGCTCGTATGGAAGTGGTCAGGATTTTCCTTGGTTATGCTGCATATAAGGGATTCACTGTCTATCAAATGGACGTAAAGACGACATTTCTTAACGGTCCTTTGAAGGAAGAAGTCTATGTCACGCACCCGGAAGGATTCGTCAATCCTCATTATCCTGACAAGGTGTATTGTCTCCACAAAGCACTTTATGGACTCAAGCAAGCTCCAAGGGCGTGGTACGATGAGCTCTCAAAATTTCTGGTATCCAAAGGTTTCTCAAAAGGTTCCATTGATCTAACTCTGCTCACTTATAAATATGGGGATGACATTTTTCTTGTGCAGATTTATGTTGATGACATTATTTTCGGGTCTACAAACCCAAAACTTTCAAAATGGTTTGAAAAAGTCATGCACAACAAATTTGAAATGTCAATGATGGGCGAACTAAAATTCTTTCTAGGAATTCAAGTTCACCAATCCCCAAGTGGTATCTTTATAAACCAAGCTAAGTATTGTCAAGAGATAATCAAAAAGCATGGTATGACTTCATGTGACCCCTTTGGGACACGATTATCAACCACATCGCTAGATGCTGACTTGGAGGGAAATGCCATAGATCAAACAAGATATCCTTCCATGACCAGCTTCCTCATTTACTTGACAACAAGCAGACCGTATATTTCACATGTTACGTGTTATTGTGCATGATATCTAGCACGACCTACTGAAAAGCACCTCAAAGAGGTTAAACGGATCTTTCGGTACCTTAAGAATACCATTCATTTCGGACTCTTGTATCCGAGGGAAACTAGTTTCTTTCTAACAGCCTATTTTAATTCTGATCATGCAGGCTGTCTTGATACACGAAAAAGTACTTGTGGTGGTGCACAATTTCTAGGTCAAGATAAGCTTATGGGATGGTCTTCCAAGAAGCAGGATTGCACATCACTTTCATCAACCAAAGCGGAGTATGTGTCTCTATCTGCGAGTTGTGCTCAAGTTCTTTGGATGAGAACACAACTCACGGATTATGGCTTCCACTTTGATAAATTACCTATGTACTGTGACTCAAAGTCGGCCATAGCCATCTTCTGCAATCTGGTACAACATTCCCGTACGAAGCACATCGATGTCAGATACCACTTCATAAAGGAACAAGTTGAAAGAGGTGATAGTAGTAAAAATACGTCTTTTAGGAAAACAACGTATAAGTGCGGCAAGTATTAAACTCGACGATTTAGGAAAACCGACAAGTCGAATAAATTCCAAGTTCGTTCTCGAAGGAGGTGTGTGGATTAAGTGTGCCAAATATATAAAATCAAAGTTTGGATTAGTGACGTTTTTGGTTTAGAAGAGAAAAAGTAAAGACGAGTTACGACTACGATTACACTACGACGTATTGACGTAAAACGATGACGTAATTACGTAAAACGTGACGAAATTAAAAATTAAACCTAAAAGTTAATTAAAAGATTAAACTAAGTCTAAAATAATATAAATAAGGATAAAAATCAAATAAATCATTTTTAAAACCTTTTATTAATTAAATATTTAATTTTTAATGCTATTTAAAGCCCTAAAAATAAATATAATTAAGAAAAAGCCCAAAATATTATTTTATTGAACAAATAACTCACTTATATTATTTAAAGACTAAAAAGTATTTTTCCTAAATTTTTTAAACTATTTTTCTATTTTTTAAAGGCTAAAAAACAATTTTTAAACTAAAATAATGGTAAAAATTAATAAAATAATGCTAAAAATGTATTTTATTTTTCTAAAAATTATATTTTAACTAAATTAATAAGGGAAAAATGAAAAAGTTAAAAAAAACTAAAAAAATGGCTAAAAACGATAGTACCCCAAAGTACTCCAAGGTGGAGTACTTCTGTGTTGTCCAAGATCCTGTCAGACAAAGGTGTTGTCCAATATCTTTGTTGTCCGATATCGGACAACACTATAAAAACAAAAAAAATAATGACGTTCTCGGACAACAAAGCATAAACTTGCTGTATGGTTTTTAGCTCGTTTTAGGCTTTTTTTTGTCGATGTTTTTGGGCACAAACGGCACCCCCACAACAATTTAGTTGTGGGGAGTCAAGTAAAACACTAAACACACAAACACACACACAATTAAACAATAAAATCACAAAAATTCAGCAAGTATCGACAAAAAATGAGGGTTGTGGGTGTTTTAAAGCAAACAGTGAGCTTTATGACCAAGATTGAGCAACCAAAACCCTCCAAACTTGTAAGACCAGATAATGAACACTAGTATTACCCTAATACCTAACTAAATAACCCAAGTCCAAACCACAAAACCCAAAAATAACGCCCTATGCACCTGCTGGTGTATTGTGCACTCAGGGAATGGGGCTTGGTGATGTTTTGGGCAAACAATGAGTTGTGGCTGCTAGATCCTTTAACCTAGGTCTACCCAAGCACATAGAACAAACCGAGGGTAACAATATCTTTGAAAAAAAATAAAGTATGGAATGACTTGTGAACTTTAGTACCTGCACAAAGAACAAACCAACAACTTAACGGCACCAAAACCAAGTGAAAAGCTCTTTGTCAAGAGGGCTTTTCACCAACTTTTGCTACAGTAACAGTAAACAAAAACAAGAAATAATATTTTAGAAGAGAAATCTTTGAAGCATAAACTTGCAACAACTTTTTCAAATAACTTTGAAAAAGTAAAAACAGGAAAAGAACATAAGCTATACACCCATGTATAAGCTAAGTCGTCAGCTTAACTTATCCAAAGCTTATAGCTTATGGATCTCAAAGACTTTTGACAAAAAAACACATTTTGGACAAAAGCTTGATAATGTTATAACTACTTGCAAGAAATTAAAGATTTTAAACTACATAAACATCAAAGAAAATGGAACTCAGCTGATGTTATAAAGCTAAAAACAAACTTTTCATTAATTTTTAAAACTTTTACAAAAGGTTGGAACAAGATGAATGTAAACTAGTCTAGGCCTTTTATAGGCTACAAAGGAAGATACTGGAATGCTAAAACCCTAATACATGGATTTCCCTAAAAGCCCTTGGTCAAAGTCTTCAAATTCGAATTTCAAACCCATGTGATGTTGTTGATGAATACCAGCTGTCCTCTTATGATCTTGGACGTTCAATGCAAACTTTAGGGAGAAGAAAACGATGTGGTTCGTAGATTGCCTGTCAAGATGCTAAATTTGCCATAAAAGAGTAGACAGGGGAGTATGGGGGGTCCATTTGTGTGAGCTGGAGGGTGTAAGGGGAGTGGGGAAAGATTGAGGGTGACACTAATCATGTTTCTGGAGATTGATTTGGTATAATTTAGGGGTTTAGGGGAGATTGTAGATTAGGGTTCATGTGTTCATCAATGGGGGATTAGCAGGAATGATTTGCACAGTAAGAGTTTCCCCCGTAGTTTATATATTAATTAAAATGTTTAAACTTTAATTAATAATAATTTGGGATGAAGTGGAGTATGACATGGCAGTATGGTATTGGTGGTGATAGTTGAGATGTTTGGCAAAAATGACCCCTTATCTCCCAAAAAGTAGTCATAGCAAGTTCTAACAGCATTATTCAAATTCCCTTTGTTATATCTTTCACCAAGTTGTCAAATTTGGCACCATCTTTTTGCCATACTTTTATCAAGGACCACTTATGCAATCTTGGCATTCTTCAAGGGCAAATGATGACATATCTTGACATTTTAGGGACCCAAATGCAACTTTAGAGTTTTACAAGGGTATAAAATGCCAAGTCTTCAAAAGTAGAGGGACCAATCTTGACAAATCTTCAAACTTCAAGGACATCAATGGAAAATCATGATTCAGGTCCGGTTCTTTGTGCGGCTTCATTTCCCGTGTTCGTTTTTGATTGATTCTTGTGATCTTTTGTTGATTTCACGATATCCGTACCTAAAATTCACAATGAATAAACACAAGCATATTTTGGGGTATTTTAATGATATTTTAAGCGTTTTAAACAAGATTTGGACGATGAGACTATGTATAATTGCAGTCTCATCACTCCCCCATACTAAACCATTGTCGTGCCCTCACGCAATGCTAGAATTAAGTATCGTAGCACTTCTAAAATTCATTTTTATGGTGACATTTATTGAAAACGTAAACTTAAATAAACTACTACATGCGTTTTAGACATAATGTATTGCTTTCATCACGATTAAGTGACTTTAAGGGTCAAAGAATAAGAACACGTGAATGCCTCATAGAGATAAGTTCGTCATCCTCGATTTTCACCCAATTCCATGCTAAGCGTGTAACGAGATCATTGTTATTATAAGTTAGCAACACAATCATATCTCATGAGTGTTAATTACACACCTAAACTCCCTTATTCCTAATTGTTATCTCTTATATTTTATTTTTGTCTTAATGATCACGAGGATACATCATTGACTTATGCGTGAATAGAGATTAGATCTAAAAATAGAGTCTTAACGGTGTAACCAAAATCATTAAATTAATAATTCACCCTAATAGACAACGATGTCAAAAAAATAAGTCAACAAGAAGGATCGATAAACACGGTTTTATAACGGTTTTGAACATGAGACTTATTACTAAGACTTTTATACACCCCCTAACGAAAGGGCCTTATTATCATAGGTTTACCTCCATCTTTTATTCAACTCCGCCATGGAGCTTTTATTATGACTTCGGTCTTGCCTTGCCTTTTATTATCCACCATCATCGGTGGTTTTATTAGCCAAAGACGTATATCCTCACGCTAAAGCGAATTTTGGATCTTTAAAGCTTCAAAGATTAAGGCATAATTCACTTTCAATTTGCGCATAGATTTTTCAGCCTTGTGAGCTTCAAATTTTTTCTTAATTTAGGTGAGCACTTGAAATCTTATTATTAGGTGAAGCTTTTGATTATTCGGGTGCCAATACTTCAAAACCGTGACGCTTGCGATACCTTAATGTTTTCCCAATTTAATTACATGGAAGCTACTAAAACAAATTAGAAACCAACAATAGTGACTAAACCGCTAAATCAATATTTATTAACAATTTATTATACAAAAGCGTGGGGAGAATAAGCTAATAATTACTACACATGAGATCGTGACGATTACGAGACTTATAAATAACTCTATCATTTCTCGTCCTCATTTAAGAGACTTAGCCTAAAAAGTTAAGGAATCGAAGCTAAGTGCTCAACACGCACGGTCGAGTCAAAACTTACTCTTATTCTCACCATCGGAAAACCTACATTCGTGTCTTAAACCCTTATGAAAAACAAGAAAAATTTTAAAATTTGGCCATTTTTAGCCTTATTTTGCAACAAAATGATAACAAAAAGATGAAAATTGGATTGCGTGATGACGTAAGCAAGGTGAAGTATCTACTCACCCCCCATACTAAAACTAGACATTGTCCTCAATGTTTCGAGTCTAGGGGTGAAAACACCCCCATACTAGAGACGAAGTCGAATGCTTAATCTCGAGCATGGAAAGGATAAAACGAATAACCTAAAAGCCGTTTATGAATTATGCTAATAAGATAAACGTTAGAACATAAAAGGATATCATCGGATATCAGAATCTCCAAAGACAACGATCGAAGCTCGAGTGATCCGTAAAACGAACACGAGAGGCTTCAATGATGACGATGAACCTAATGAATCACAATCACAAACAACCACGAAACAAAGGTTGGAAGAGCACAAGTCCCCTCGTTACATTAAATTAAGAAAGCGATAATATTTACAAGGATAAGCATGAGAATCCCCCACGAGGCACCTTGTTTTTGATAACCGAGTCAAAAGCTCGACTCGAATCCCCATAAATGTGATCATTTAGGGATAATCATGGTATGGTCATTTTTGATGGGGCTTACATGATAAACAATGCCCAAAATTACGTGGAGTACTGTAAAAACCCAATACACGTATATCGGGGTCAAAGATAGCGTCCTCGTTTTCGGATGAAAGACGAAACAACGCTATCCAACGCAAGCTAATACCCCAAAGGGGTAGAAGAAAAGAGATGAGAAGTAGAAGGGTGGGGCAATTGATAAGTCAAACTTATGAGCTACTCGAGGTAGACTCACACCAAGCAAATAGATAAGCTTTCCATTTATTGCATCGATGGAAGACCGAGATTTCCCTTTACAAGCAATTCCGAGATCGTAAATCTCGTCCTCGGTGGAGAAATATGAGGGAACATAAGGGGCTTCCCCCACACTAAAACCACACACACCATCGTCAAAAGGAGTAGACGAGGTGGTAGCACTCATGAAACGTAATGATGACGGAGTTAGACATGTAGAAAAATCTTTTAAAAGATTTTTAAAATCTTTTCCTTTTTCATCGTTTAAAAACTCTTTATGAAAACCCGATTTGATAATGTCGAAAATATTTGGCGTTTATAAGACGAAATTAGTCGTGCTAAAAATTCTCACATTTAAGTCATTGGTGGGAGGGGGTGGTGGATTATATAAGTTCTCAAAACGTTTGTCAATAAAGAACACCGCCCCCTCGGGGTCAACATACTCGTCATCCTCATGAACATTGATCTCATCGATTTCCTCATCAAAGATAGGCTAGTCAAAACAAGGTTTGTCATTGCCCTCCTTGAGTATCTTAGAAACTCTCTCGAAAAGATCACGATCAAGCACGAAACCATCATCCATTTGTGGGGATTGTTGATAAGTTAAATCCTCACGAATGTGGTAAACGTAATTCTCATTTGAGGAGTGTTGATTAGGTAGTTCCTCGAGAATTGGATTTTTGGTCACATGAGTTGGTTCGTCATCGAAAATAAGACGTTCCAACTCATTAAGTTCATCCTTGATTTTGGAAAGATCGACCTCACTCGTAGGTGGAAGTTGAGGCAAAAGAGCTAGCTCTCGTTCAATGATTTCCTCAATCTCGGGATCAAACTCGTAATCATCGTACTTCACATGAGAAGAGGTCTTTTTGGGAGAATCCTCAAAAATAGCATGTGGATTTCGAAGTACGTGATCAATCTCGGCAAAATCGCCATCGTCATCATCAAAGAAAGAGTCGATGTGAGCACTCACAACCATGGTCTTACAAGTCGAATGACTATGCTTAGGTGACTTTTCTAAAACAAGAGGATCGATGTCGATAAAACCTTTAGCCTCAACGGGTGTTGGGCTAGGCAAAGGAGGCACTTCGATGGAGTTACAAGTTGAAGCCTCAAAGACGTGGTCCTTCGAAGGTGGTGAAGACGAGCCCATTTTGGTCATTGTCGTGATGGCACTAACGTCGCCCTTCGGAATTGGTGTGTCACTTGTTTCATCGAATGCATCCCAAAGTGAATTTTCATTCATAAATTTACACATACCCTTTTGAATTAGGTACACGTATTCTTTATCATTTAAATCCTCATCTTTAAAACCGTTCTTCTTAATTTTTTCAAAACATGCATCAAGCCTCATTCTTTCCGCTAAAGTGTACATTTTGAAATCGTTAGGTTTAGAAACATTAGGTTTTGAAACCTCGGTTTTTCACTGTCATTAAACACTTGGGATTTACTCGTGAAAAAGTCCATTTTATCCTCCCCATATCTCATAGTAAGTCTTCCCTCATGAACGTCGATTACGGTTCTAGCCGTTGATAAAAATGGCCGGCCTAAAATAATGGGACATTTAGGGTCACACTCGTAATCGGATATAACGAAATCTGCGGGAAAAACAAACTTTCCAACTTTGACATAGACATCCTCGGCTATTCTAATTGGTATTAAAGGCATACAATTTGCTAGCTCGATAGTCATGTTCGTGGGGGTAAGATTGGGCAATCTCATCAATTTCCAAAGAGAATGAGGCATGAGATTGATGCTAGCACCTAAATCGGCAAGGGCTAAACATCCCTCAATCTCGGAAAAATCACAAGGTAATAGAAATTGGCCCGGATCCTCTTCCTTTCTCGGCATATACCTTTTGGGTTTTTTAAGAAGGATCGATGCACAAATTTCTTCAAGGGTTACTTTGGTAAGGTCGATAAAGCTCTCTTTTTGAACCGTGGATGGAATTTGAGGTACACGAGGGTGTGCACTCTTTTTCTTGGTCGCCACGTTCACCCCATCGACTTTAGAACAATAAGACGTCTTATAAGTCGAGGGTTGAGAAGAAGGAACAACTCGAAATCCATCAAGGTTAGGGGTAATCACACGACCTTTCTCACGAGACGAGGCGGCTTTACATTGTTCCTTCGGATTTGCAACGGTGTTACTAGGTAAGGGAATCGATGACGCACCCGAGGACTTGTTCATAATGGCCGAAAACATCTTTTTAATGTCAATTTGTCCTTGATCAATCTTCGTGTTTTGCAATTTCAAAGTATTTGTAAAGTCGTTTTTTAAAGTATCAATTTCTCCCTTTAATCGTCTCATATTAGCCTCATTCGTTTTCATGTAATTTTGAAAATCGTTTGACGAACTATTTTGATTAGAATTAAAGTTCCCTTGGTTTTGATTACTTCTTTGAAAATTTCCTTGATTACCACTTGAAAAATTGTTTCCTTGATTGTTGTTGTTTGAAAAATTCGAGTTTTGATTGTTGTTGTTTGAAAAATTCGAGTTTTGATTGTTGTTGTTATCTCGGTTTTGCCAATTCAAATTATGACCTTGATTATAACCTTGGTTTTGATTCGAAAAATTTCCTTGTTGATTATTTCCTTGAAAATTGTTACGGTTTTGATTCGAAAAATTGTTGCCTTGGTTATAATTGCCTTGTTGTGATGGACCCGCGTTATTTTGATTAGAAAAATTGTTGTTTCCATTTAACGCACTCACATTCGACGTTTGGCCATCCGTAGCCGCACATTCGTAATAATTATGAGGTCCACCACAAAACGTACACGAAACCTCAACCGCTTTCACCGTAGCGGGAGCGTCTTTCTTTTGCATTTCAACGAGAAAAGACGTGAACACATTCGTAAGCTTGTCGACTTTCGCATCAACTCTCTCAATGTCGTGATTAGAACTACTAACATTGGCGACTTTGGCAACACTCGATGCGTTGCGGAGTTGGTAAACCTTGGATCGGTTTTCAATAATTATCAATGCACTATTTCGGAGTCTTACACAAAAAGTTTCCACCGACGGCGGAATTCAACGAATCTTGTTCTTGAAAATTAAGACCGTTGTAAAACGAATTGATTTGGTGAAACTCGGAAAAACCATGATGAGGACATTGCCTAAGCAATTCCTTAAAACGATCCCACGCGTCTCTAAAAGATTCATTCGGTTTTTGCTCAAATTTCGTAATTTCATTTTTGAAAAACGTCGTCTTAGACGGTGGGAAAAAATAATTAACGAACTTGGAGACGAGATCCTTCCACGTAGTTATGGAATTAGGTGGCTCTTTCTCGTACCAATCCTTGGCGGCACCATCGAGCGAGTACGGAAAAAGCATAAGCTTGACGACATCGGTGTCGACGTTCTTAAACTTGCTCGTGGCTAAAAGACGATCAAAATTCCGAATATGGTCGTGAGGATTATCGGCTTCACCACCTCGAAACTTCGTAGCTTGGATTAACGAAAGCATTCCGCTCTTAATCTCAAAATTCTCCGCTTCGATAGCGGGAATTACGATCGCGTCTCCATAACCCTCGGTGGGCGGTTGGAGCAATTCCATCATCGAACGATTGTCGGCCATCTCGTCTAAGGTTTCTTCAACAACGATATTAGGAACGTCGGTTTCTAAATCTCGTCTACGTCGTCGATTCCTTCGATTACGATTGCGTCGATTCGAAGCGTCGCTAGAATTAGAATAATCCTTCGATCGAGTGCGCATGCACTAAGCGTAGAATGGGTGGTAGCAAAGAAGATTCTTTTTGGGGTTTTTTTATTTTTCAATTTTTTTGGTTTTTGATTGTTTTTTAATTTTTTTATGGATTTTTGTTGTATTACGTAGACTCAAATCTACAAATCTACCCTCGAATCGATCTTCTCGATTAAAGGAGCCTCAAGGAATGAAAACGATCACGTGGAGTGAACGCCTTCGATGACTTTAGAACGTTGGTGGAACACCAAAACGTTCAAGAGGGTTTAATCTTGAAAACAAGCAAATATAATATACGTAGATAATACTTGGGCGGCAAACCCTCGATTAGCCCTCTTTCTCAAAACACGCACAAGCAAGCGGGGGAAACGAGGCGGCGCTAAGCACTTAAGAGCCTTTTTCCCTTAGGTCGTGAAATACAACCGCCTTATACCCACCTTATAGTTTGTGTTAATTGAAATTAAGCCTCACGAAAGTATTTATCTATTTTGCCTTTAAACTTTTGCTTTGGATTCGAATACAATGATCGAGTGATGAAATCCCGAATCAAGGTTGCGTTTTCACGCTTTTGGAGTACTTGTATATATATTGTTCTACGTAGTACAATATAGTAATATTGTAAAACCCGCATGCTTTTACCATGCATAGTACCTTAAGTTCGTACGTACTAGTTGAAAACTTTCTAATATAGCATGATTACGATTACGTATTAGGAGTTTATGTATTACGTACGTGTTAGAACACGATAAGTATTTTATGTGAACGATCACGTAATAATTATTTAGCAATAATTAATCACGAACATACGATCACGAATCACGAGCGTAATTAAAACACGAGATACTATTAATTACGTATATATATTTAATACGAGCGTAATTAAATATATAGGTGTAGGATAATTACGTAACGAGAACTTTTAAAACACGAACTAAATTAAACGTAAACGTGTACGAAATTACAAGACACGAAACGAGGTATGGGACCCCCACAAGGGAGTCCCTACCCGCGGCCAAACAAGAACAATGGGCCAAGCCCATTGTTAATTTTTACTTAAGGGGGGTCAATTAATTTTCACTACTCAAATTATTTTTACAGAAGAATTTCAAGAAAACCTAAAATCCCTTCCTCCTTCTTCTTGTGTGCCGCCACCTACAAACCACCATAAGGGGGTGATTTTGATCTTGGATCTTGTTGATTTAGTATTTGTTCGTGTTTGTTCTTCACCCCTTGATCCACGAATACGGTAAAACCTTTTTACTTGTTTCTTTTTAATTAATCTTTTAATTAATTAAGAACACATGATGTTTTTCATAAAAACATATTAATTAAACTTAGATCTAACATGTTATGGTCATTAATTAATCAATGGGATCGATCTAAGGGGTGTTTGTTTTGGGCCGCAGGAACAACCGACCCCAAGGGGGTTCGGTTTGTTCTAACCGACCACCACCAAGACCTTTTTGGGTCTTGGTTGGTACGTGTGGGTCCCACGGCAGCAAGAGGGGTACCCCGATTTGGTTCGGGGTACGGTGTTTGTTCAGATCCGGTGCATGTTTTTAAGTTTAGATCCGGATCATGATTATGTTAGTTGTTTATGTTATAAACTTAGGTTAAGAATTAAATTAATAAGATGTAATTAATTTAATAACATGACTTAGGTTAACTAATTATTAATAAACATGAATTATTTTAACCTAAGTATTTTTATTATTAAGACTTATAATTAATTAATTATTTTAAAAACCATGGATATAATTAATTAATTAAACATGACTTAGGTTATATTATTAGTATTTAATAATACATATTTTAACCTAAGTATTTAATATATTTAATTAAAACATGTCATACTTTAATTAAATATTATAACCTATAGTTTAATTAAATTACATGAAATAATTATTAAACTATATAATATATCGTATGACTTAGAAAATAATCATGAAAATACTTAGGCTTATTTACTTAGCTTATTTAACCAGCTTATTTCTAATTATGGAAACTTTCTATTTTTAGAAACTTAATTAAATAAGGCAGCTATTTTATTTATGGAAACCAGCTATTTTTAGAAACTTATTTATTTAAGGCAGCTAATCTATTTATGGAAACTTATTTAATTAAGGTAGCTAATCTATTTATGGAAACTTTCTATTTTTAGAAACTTATCTATTTTAAGCAGTAAATCTATTTTTGGAAATTTTCTATTTTTGGAAACTTTCTATTTTTGGAAACTTTCTATTTTTGGAAACTTTCTATTTTTGGTAACTTTCTATTTTTGGAAACTTTCTATTTTTGGAAACTTTCTATTTTTGGAAACTTTCTATTTTAGGAAACCTGCTATTTTTGGAAAGTTACTTATTATTACACAGTAAGTATAATAACACATGAGATATCAGTAATACTTAATCAGAATGAACAGAATGTAGGATTTAACACAGTTTAAGGCTTTAAACAGTGTAAAATAATAAGAACACATAAAATAAGCTAAGACATGACATAAAACCAGCTATGTATGTAATAAGCAGATACTTATTTCATGTACGTATTTATGTAGCGTTAGTGATTCAGAAGTAGGATTCTCGCAGTTCATCGTTCTCGTTCACTGGACATAAGGTACGGATTCCCGTCCTTTCAGTATGGACATTCTTTCCTTATTAGGATTTCCCCGTATGCAGCCAACTGTTTTCCCGTAGTATAAGTATGAGTTTGATTGCTTATGTTTAAATATGATTACCTATAGCCACATACATGCATGACCAGTTTCACCTAGTTATGGAGGTACCATAACCATAACATTAGAGGCACTAATGTTATGACTTCACCACGGCGGAGTGATTGCTCGTGGCGTCCCTTCAGATTTTGGCCATTTATTTATATTTATCATGTGGGGCGTATGGGTGCATCCTAGTTACACGTTTTTATTCAGGATTACATGGTGAATGTGGTGTGTGCCTTGCATCCTTCACAAGGAGCTGATCCCTCCTACCCATAAAACCAGTATATTAAATTAGAGGCAGCCCCTCTAATTTTCATGATGAGGTCACCCCTCCAATTATTCATGCACGGTGGATATTCATGACCTATATTGGCTAATGGTAAAATATGACAAACAGTTTTATAAGATAAACATAAGACTTTCAAACTATAAAACCAGTTTTATTAAGACTTAACCAGGTTACTCGGGACTTAGTTTCTTCCGCTGTTATATGTTATATGCTTATCCTATTCATGCTTTATTGTACATCCGTGCACTGAGCGTATTGCTCAGCCGTTTTCCTTTTCTATGTTCCCAAAATGGCAGGTACTCAGGGACGCTCGTAGACAATAAGAGTACGTGCATATGGACTGGAAGCTGTCTAGCCTTCTTTACATTATGCATTTCTTTTCTTTATGATACTTATGCTTTGGACATTGTTTCGTCCTATTCCTTTACAATACTATGTTTGTGTGTGATGAGCTTTACTTTTGGACTACCGATGTTTGATCCCGGTATTTTCCTTTATATGGTCAAGTAATGTTTAGACATTTTACCTTGTATGCTTTGATGACACGCCATAATTACTGTGATATTTCCATTTCCAAAATGGGGTGTTACAATTATGGTATCAGAGCCAAGGCTTCGACCTGTAGGCTCTCAAATATGACCTGTGATTAGTGGGTAGTCACTACGGTCTTCCTAGAACTGACAGTTGTTTTCATGCATTCATCATTTTTAAGCATACATATATATGTCATTGTTACAGGATTTTTGACTAAGTAATGGTTGGTACAGGACTGGCCCTATTTAGTCGCATGTGTTTTATCGAAACTTTTAGATTTGGGACCGACCCATAGGCGTCCCCTCGATATGTCTTTTATTTTGAGTGAAATGACCAGAGGCGTTCACTCTCGAGCATCCAAAGTTTTCATAAAACTGCATCATGCATTCATACAAAATTTTCTTGCATAAAATTTTTCTCGTGAAATTTTTAGTAGAAATTTTTTTCATGTATATATTTTATATTTTATGTTTTGAACTGTTAATCATATGTTTTATTGTTATACTGTCAGATGGTTCTCACACGCGAACAAGAGCAGCTCAATGCTGCAATTCAGGCTACCATGCAAGCCTTGCTTCCTCAACTGAGGAATGACATCCGGGTTGAAGTTCAGGCTGCCAACAATCAGCAGCAGCACAATCAGCCACCTCCTCCTCCTCCTCCAGTGACATTAGCAGTATGGCTGGAGAGATTCAACAAGCTTCGCCCTCGAGCTTTTGAGAAGACTGATAGCCCCAGCGATGCTGAAAGCTGGTTGGCTCACATAGAGAAGATCTTCAACGCTATGGGCTGTGACCCCGCATACAAGGCGCAGTTGGCATGCTATCGGTTCGAAGGCGATGTACTCAACTGGTGGTTAGCTTTGATGCAATCTGAAGGTGGTGATGAGTGGGTTGCTGGTTTGACTTGGGCTCAGTTCAAGGACAGGGTGATGGAGCAGTTCTTTCCCAAGGCTGAGCAGGACAAACTCAAGAGAGAGTACCATGGGATTCGTCAGAGAGCTGGGGAGAATAGCAACGAGTTTATGCAGCGCTTTCTTCGCTTGGCTGGTTTCCTTGGTGCGGCAGCAGGTACTCCAGAAGAGCAGGCACATCACTTCAGATGGGCTCTTCGCACATCGGTCGCAAACAATCTGGTGTGTGCTACGTTCAATACTGTAGCACAAGTGGCCGATGCAGCACGAAAACTGGAGATGCTGCAGGAGAGGGATGAGTTCGGGGAAGCTGAAAGACCCGACAAGAGGTAAAACCTTCATATTCAAGCGGTGCTCAATCCGTATACTTCCATATGTCAATTATTCATCTCTTTAAATGTATCTTCCAGGCAGAAAACTGGGGACCGGTCTCAGCCGGCTACTCAGCAGCAGCCTAATCAGCCCAAGGGAAATGGTCAGACTAATGACCGATCTGCTACGGATACGCGTGGCGGTAATGACAGTTACCGTAACAACGTCGGGCAATCCAGCAACAGCAGGTCCTAATACTTACGAAATTTCCTATGTTTTATGTTATAACTCATATTCTGACACTCTAGCAAAATTCTACCAGGAACCATGGAAACGATAGGGACCAGAACCAGAGAGGTTCGCAGCCTAGCCGTCCAGCTATCACTGGTATTCAATCTTACGATTATCCGCTTGTCCTTTGTACCCAACTATTATGTCTCATGTAAAATGTTTTATCAGGTTCTCAGCCAGCCAGAGCACCTGCTGGAGGATACACTCATCCTCTTTGCTCTACTTGCCACCGTAGGCACCCAGGACCATGTCGCCGTAATACTGATGCGTGCTTCAAGTGTGGTCTTCCTGGCCATATTATGAAGGATTGCCGTAAGGGCGAGATGGAGGGTACATCGGGACATGCTGATACCAAGCCGCCTCCTACTGTCGGGCGTGTCTACACGACATCTCGAGACCAGGCCAACAAGTCTACAGGTACCATCACTGGAATCTTGTATATGTATGGTCGCGCTGCATGTGTTCTTTTCGATACGGGTGCTACTCACTCGGTTATTTCTACTGCTTATGCTAAGAACATTAGGATGCCTCCCTTGCCACTAGAAAATAGGCTTACTATTTCCACACCTTTGAGGGACTCTGTATTAATTACTCATGTAAACAAGAGTCTTCCCCTAGAATTCGATGATAAGGTTCGACCTGTTGACGCACTTCCGCTGGACATGAATGACTTCGACATGATTTTGGGCATGGATTGGCTATCCAAGTATCATGCTACCATAGACTGCCATTCATATCGGGTTATCTTCGGTGATGTCAATGCACCAGAGTACATTCATAATGGGTTCATACCCGGACGGTCTGTACAAATCATATCTACCCTGCAAGCGCGTGCACTACTGTCACATGGCTGTGAGGGTTACCTAGCTACGGTTCACGACATGGATGTTGAATCCCCATCGATTCAGGATCAACCTATAGTGTCGGAATTCCAAGACGTGTTTCCAGCAGAACTTCCGGGCATACCACCTGCACGAGAAGTGGAATTCAGTATCGAGCTGGTTCCAGGAGCTGAACCAATCTCCAAGGCTCCTTATCACATGGCTCCCATAGAGCTGAAGGATCAACTACAAGAACTCTTCGAACGAGGTTTCATTCGACCGAGCGCATCTCAATGGGGCGCACCGGTTTTGTTTGTTAAGAAGAAGGACGGTAGTATGCGTCTTTGCATAGACTATCGCGAGCTCAACAAGATTACTATTCGGAATAGATATCCACTGCCACGCATTGACGATCTGTTTGACCAACTCCAAGGGGCCAAACACTTCTCCAAGATCGATCTTAGGTCAGGTTATCACCAGTTACGAGTCAAGGAGCAGGATATTGCTAAGACTGCCTTTCGTACTCGTTATGGCCACTACGAGTTTGTAGTTATGCCATTTGGCCTGACAAATGCTCCAGCAGTGTTCATGGATTTGATGAATAGAATCTTCCATGAATTTTTGGACAAATTCGTCATTGTTTTCATCGATGACATCCTGATTTTCTCTAAGTCCAAGGAGGAACACGAAGACCATCTTCGTACAGTACTACAGATTCTTCGCCAGAAGCAGCTGTATGCTAAATTCTCCAAGTGTGAGTTCTGGTTAGACAAGGTGGCATTCTTAGGTCACATTGCATCAGCAGAAGGAATCACTATGGATCCAGCGAAGGTTGAGGCCATCACTAAGTGGCCAAGGCCGACATCAGCGACGGAAGTCCGCAGTTTCTTAGGCTTAGCTGGCTATTACCGTAGGTTCGTGGAGAACTTTTCCCGCTTAGAACTACCATTGACCAAACTGATGCGGAAAGGGGAGAAATTCGTCTGGACTGAAGATCGAGAGAAGAGCTTTGAAGACCTGAAGCAGAAGCTAGTATCTGCACCTATTCTTACTCTACCATCTGGTACGGGTGGATTTCAAATCTACCACGATGCATCGGGAAAGGGACTTGGCTGTGTTCTCATGCAACATGGAAAAGTGATCGCGTACGCTTCACGGCAGCTTAAGCCTTACGAAGAGAATTACACCACGCACGATCTGGAACTTGCTGCAGTTGTGTTTGCATTGAAGATATGGAGACACTACTTATATGGAGAATCATGTGACATTTTCACGGACCACAAGAGCTTGAAGTATATCTTCACTCAGCGTGAATTAAACATGAGGCAGAGGAGATGGTTAGAGCTGTTGAAGGATTATGACATTAATCTACAGTATCATCCCGGAAAGGCAAATGTAGTAGCAGATGCCCTTAGCAGGAAGTCCGGAATGATCAACAGCATTAGAATCGAAGAGGAAATCATAAGAGACTTGGAGAGACTAGACATCGAGATCATGGTACGTGGACATCATGGTTACTGGGCTAATCTTAGAGTAGAACCCGAGTTACTATCTAAGATCAAGGAAGCTCAGAAGGATGACGGAGAATTATGGGCGATAGTTCAGAATTTGGAGAAGCAGACAGAATTCAGAGTAGATGCAGATGGTATCGTATGGCAGGGCACTAGACTTTGTGTTCCTGATGACCAAGAACTCCGGGAAGCCTTGCTAGCAGAAGCTCATAGCTCCCCATTCTCGATACATCCTGGTTCAACCAAAATGTACCATGACATCAAGCAGTACTTTTGGTGGAGTGGTATGAAGCAGGATGTGGCCACTTACGTCTCCAAATGTCTTACCTGCCAGCAGGTTAAGATCGAGCATTAGCGGTCTGGCGGTCTCCTTCAACCGTTAGACATTCCAGAGTGGAAGTGCGATAAAATCACCATGGATTTTGTTACCGGTCTTCCGCCTACCAAAAGGAAGCACGATGCGATTTGGGTTATCGTTGATCGACTTACCAAATCAGCTCATTTCTTACCGATCCGCAAGGAAGATCCGGTAAGTAAACTCGCAGATACGTACAGACGAAAGATCATGAGACTACACGGTGCACCATCCAGCATCGTCTCAGACAGAGATCCTCGATTCACTTCGCGCTTTTGGAAAAGTCTGCAGAAAGCTTGGGGTATACAACTTAAGCTTAGCACGGCCTTTCATCCTCAAACGGACGGACAGTCGGAGCGAACCATTCAGACATTGGAAGATATGCTGAGGTCATGTGCGTTGGAATGGACGGGTGATTGGGACGAATACATCTGTTTGGTGGAGTTTGCGTACAACAACAGCTGGCACGCGAGCATCAAGTGTGCTCCATTTGAGATGTTGTATGGCAGAAAGTGTCGCGCCCCAATCTGCTGGGAACAGGTTGGCGAGCGAACACTCGAAGGACCAGACATCATAGAGATGACAAACGAGAAGATCGCAGTAGCTAGACAGAAGATTCAGGAGGCACGGTCACGTCAAAAGAGTTACGCCGACAAGCATCGTAGGGATTTACACTTTAACGTAGGAGATCACGTCTTCCTTAAGGTTTCGCCGGCACGTGGTGTTAGACGCTTCGGGATTAAAGGGAAGCTCAGTCCTCGTTTCATCGGACCGTTTGATATCATTGAACGAGTCGGTGAAGTATCTTACCGATTGGCGTTACCTCCGCAACTTTCGCATGTGCACAATGTGTTTCATGTGTCCTTACTCAGAGGGTACCAATATCATCCACTTCACATGGTTCAGTATCCACTGGAACAGATTCGTGAAGATCTCACTTTTATAGAAGAACCCGAACGAGTTCTTGATAGGCAAGAACGAGTCATGAGAAAGAAGACGATTCCATTCGTCAAAATTCTATGGAGGGATCATACCGAGCGGGAAGCCACTTGGGAAACAGAGGAGTCTATCCGGACTTCTTACCCTCATTTCATATTTTGAATTCGGGTATGTTCTTCTTTTCCAGTTTACTTTATCTATAATTCGGGGACGAATTATTCTTTTTAGGGGGGGAAGAGTTGTAAAACCCGCATGCGTTTACCATGCATAGTACCTTAAATTCGTACGTACTAGTTGAAAACTTTCCTAATATAGCATGATTACGATTACATATTAGGAGTTTATGTATTACGTACGTGTTAGAACACGATAAGTATTTTATGTGAACGATCACGTCATAATTATTTAGCAATAATTAATCACGAACATACGATCACGAATCACGAGCGTAATTAAAACACGAGATACTATTAATTACGTATATATATTTAATACGAGCGTAATTAAATATATAGGTGTAGGATAATTACGTAACGAGAAATTTTAAAACACGAACTAAATTAAACGTAAACGTGTACGAAATTACAAGACACGAAACGAGGTACGGGACCCCCACAAGGGAGTCCCTACCCGCGGCCAAACAAGAACAATGGGCCAAGCCCATTGTTAATTTTTACTTAAGGGCGGTAAATTAATTTTCACTACTCAATTTATTTTTACAGAAGAATTTCAAGAAAACCTAAAACCCCTTCCTCCTTCTTCTTGTGTGCCGCCACCTACAAACCACCATAAGGGGGTGATTTTGATCTTGGATCTTGTTGATTTAGTATTTGTTCGTGTTTGTTCTTCACCCTTTTGATCCACGAATACGGTAAAACCTTTTTACTTGTTTCTTTTTAATTAATCTTTTAATTAATTAAGAACACATGATGTTTTTCATAAAAACATATTAATTAAACCTAGATCTAACATGTTATGGTCATTAATTGATCAATGGGATCGATCTAAGGGGTGTTTGTTTTGGGCCGCAGGAACAACCGACCCTAAGGGGGTTCGGTTTGTTCTAACAGACCACCACCAAGACCTTTTTGGGTCTTGGTTGGTGCGTGTGGGTCCCACGACAGCAAGAGGGGTACCCCGATTTGGTTCGGGGTACGGTGTTTGTTCAGATCCGGTGCATGTTTTTAAGTTTAGATCCGGATCATGATTATGTTAGTTGTTTATGTTATAAACTTAGGTTAAGAATTAAATTAATAAGATGTAATTAATTTAATAACATGACTTAGGTTAACTAATTATTAATAAACGTGAATTATTTTAACCTAAGTATTTTTATTTTTAAGACTTATAATTAATTAATTATTTTAAAAACCATGGATATAATTAATTAATTAAACATGACTTAGGTTATATTATTAGTATTTAATAATACATATTTTAACCTAAGTATTTAATATATTTAATTAAAACATGTCATACTTTAATTAAATATTATAACCTATAGTTTAATTAAATTACATGAAATAATTATTAAACTATATAATATATCGTATGACGTAGAAAATAATCATGAAAATACTTAGGCTTATTTACTTAGCTTATTTAACCAGCTTATTTCTAATTATGGAAACTTTCTATTTTTAGAAACTTAATTAAATAAGGCAGCTATTTTATTTATGGAAACCAGCTATTTTTAGAAACTTATTTATTTAAGGCAGCTAATCTATTTATGGAAACTTATTTAATTAAGGCAGCTAATCTATTTATGGAAACTTTCTATTTTTAGAAATTTATCTATTTTAAGCAGTAAATCTATTTTTGGAAACTTTCTATTTTTGGAAACTTTCTATTTTTGGAAACTTTCTATTTTTGGAAACTTTCTATTTTTGGTAACTTTCTATTTTTGGAAACTTTCTATTTTTGGAAACTTTCTATTTTTGGAAACTTTCTATTTTTGGAAACCTGCTATTTTTGGAAAGTTACTTATTATTACACAGTAAGTATAATAACACATGAGATATCAGTAATACTTAATCAGAATGAACAGAATGTAGGAGTTAACACAGTTTAAGGCTTTAAACAGTGTAAAATAGTAAGAACACATAAAATAAGCTAAGACATGACATAAAACCAGCTATGTATATAATAAGCAGATACTTATTTCATGTACGTATTTATGTAGCGTTAGTGATTCAGAAGTAGGATTCTCGCAGTTCATCGTTCTCGTTCACTGGACATAAGGTACGGATTCCCGTCCTTTCAGTATGGACATTCTTTCCTTATTAGGATTTCCCCGTATACAGCCAACTGTTTTCCCGTAGTATAAGTATGAGTTTTATTGCTTATGTTTAAATATGATTACCTATAGCCATATACATGCATGACCAGTTTCACCTAGTTATGGAGGTACCATAACCATAACATTAGAGGCACTGATGTTATGACTTCACCACGGCGGAGTGATTGCTCGTAGCGTCCCTTCAGCTTTTGGCCATTTATTTATATTTATCATGTGGGGCGTACGGGTGCATCCTAGTTACACGTTTTTATTCAGGATTACATGGTGAATGTGGTGTGTGCCTTGCATCCTTCACAAGGAGCTGATCCCTCCTACCCATAAAACCAGTATATTAAATTAGAGGCAGCCCCTCTAATTTGCATGATGAGGTCACCCCTCCAATTATTCATGCACGGTGGATATTCATGACCTATATTGGCTAATGGTAAAATATGACAAACAGTTTTATAAGATAAACATAAGACTTTCAAACTATAAAACCAGTTTTATTAAGACTTAACCAGGTTACTCGGGACTTAGTTTCTTCCGCTGTTATATGTTATATGCTTATCCTATTCATGCTTTATTGTACATCCGTGCACTGAGCGTATTGCTCAGCCGTTTTCCTTTTCTATGTTCCCAAAACGGCAGGTACTCAGGGACGCTCGTAGATAATAAGAGTACGTGCATATGGACTGGAAGCTGTCTAGCCTTCTTTACATTATGCATTTATTTTCTTTATGATACTTATGCTTTGGACATTGTTTCGTCCTATTCCTTTACTATACTATGTTTGTGTGTGATGAGCTTTACTTTCTTGTGAATATATTTGTAACACCCCATTTTAGAAATGGAAATATCACATCGATGTCAGATACCACTTCATAAAGGAACAAGTTGAAAGAGGCGATAGTAGTAAAAATACGTCTTTTAGGAAAACAACGTATAAGTGCGGCAAGTATTAAACTCGACGATTTAGGAAAACCGACAAGTCGAATAAATTCCAAGTTCGTTCTCGAAGGAGGTGTGTGGATTAAGTGTGCCAAATATATAAAATCAAAGTTTGGATTAGTGACGTTTTTGGTTTAGAAGAGAAAAAGTAAAGACGAGCTACGACTACGATTACACTACGACGTATTGACGTAAAACGATGACGTAATTACGTAAAACGTGACGAAATTAAAAATTAAACCTAAAAATTAATTAAAAGATTAAACTAAGTCTAAAATAATATAAATAAGGATAAAAATCAAATAAATAATTTTTAAAACCTTTTATTAATTAAATATTCAATTTTAAATGCTAATTAAAGCCCTAAAATTAAATATAACTAAGAAAAAGCCCAAAATATTATTTTATTGAACAAATAACTCACTTATATTATTTAAAGACTAAAAAGTATTTTTCCTAAAGTTTTTAAACTCTTTTTCTATTTTTTAAAGGCTAAAAACAATTTTTAAACTAAAATAATGGTAAAAATTAATAAAATAATGCTAAAAATAAATTTTATTTTTCTAAAAATTATATTTTAACTAAATTAACAAAGGAAAAATGAAAAAGTTAAAAAAACTAAAAAAAATGGCTAAAAACGAAAGTACCCCAAAGTACTCCAAGGTGGAGTACTTCTGTGTTGTCCAAGATCCTATCAGACAAAGGTGTTGTCCAATATCTTTGTTGTTCGATATCGGACAACACTAAAAAAACAAAAAAAATAATGACGTTCTCGGACAACAAAGCAGAAACTTGTTGTATGGTTTTTAGCTCGTTTTGAGCTTGTTTTAGGCTTTTTTGTCGATGTTTTTGGGCACAAACGGCACCCCCACAATAATTTAGTTGTGGGGAGTCAAGTAAAACACTAAACACACAAACACACTCACAATTAAACAATAAAATCACAGATATTCAGCAAGTATCGACAAAAAATGAGGGTTGTGGGTGTTTTAAAGCAAACAGTGAGCTTTATGAGCAAGATTGAGCAACCAAAACCCTCCAAACTTGTAAGACCAGATAATGAACACTAGTATTACCCTAATACCTAACTAAATAGCCCAAGTCCAAACTACAAAACCCAAAAATAACGCCCTATGCACCTGCTGGTGTATTGTGCACTCAGGGAATCAGGCTTGGTGATGTTTTGGGCAAACAATGAGTTGTGGCTGCTAGATCCTTTAACCTAGGTCTACCTAAGCACATAGAACTAACCAAAAACCCTAGACCTATCCTAAACTAAATGTTTAACCAAAAACAAAGCCCAAAATCTAATCAAAGACCCCAAAGCACTTACTATGCAGTCTATACACACAACAACTTAAAGTTGCTGATGTGTTATGCAAAATGGTGAGATTCAATAGACTTTTAAGCTACATAGACACCTCCAAACTGATTATCAAGTATCCACACCCCTAGATGAAGGTCTACGATTTCTTAGGATTTGGTAAACTATGGATTGATCTATTGATTTAATGGTGGAGATGGGGGAAGAAGGAGATGAGGGTATAGAGAGAGAAAGGAGAGAAAAGAAGAGTAGAGAGAGAAAGTGTTTTATTAAAATGAAAAATATGAAATGAAAGAACCACCCCTCCTAACATGCTAGGAGGGGGTATATATAGCCCACCCTACATGTGGGCTATATGGACCATATAGTTTACAAATGGATCACGAGCCCAATACTAGAATATATCTTTGGAGTGACCGATCCTTTCTAAATACGTAAAAGCGTATTTCCAACAATCTCCCCCTAAGGGAGGTCACTCCAAGTTACAATGTCCTAAATAGTCTATAGCTCATGATCTATGCTAATAATGATGTGACCGAGACTTTCTTTGGGAAAACGTATTTCCAACAATCTCCCCCTAAGGGAGGTCACACCGTTTTACAAAATCTTAAACCTAGCATACTATGCTTGAGTCTTCGATCTTGTTCTTGTGAATATGCTTGATGTGATCTTTGACTTTAGTCTTGAGCATGTTTCCTTTCCTTGACCTTGTGCATTCATCACTTGTGAAATTTGCCTCTTCGTGACTTCATGTTCCACATACTTATACCTTTAAATTCTTGAAAGCTTCAGAGTTTGATACAGCGGAAGACTTGACCTTCAGACTTTCTTGAATTTGTTGAAGTACTAAGTGTATGTAGTATAAGCATGTGGTGACGACTTCTTCTGGATTATACACCGCAATGCCACCTTCTTGTTGTGCTGCATAAGACAGTTAGCAACAAAACATATACACGGATGAAATGGCCTTGAACATTTCATTCTAATTCGGTAGCATTTTACCTCCGGTCAGTGAAGACCGTTGGACGATATAAAATATCGTACTTGTGACAGGTAGTTTCAATTAAGAACCTCCTTGACAAGATTTCACGGGTAATCCCGTTCTCTTTATTCGACCGTCCAAAGCTGACTGCGAACATAAAGAGTGAATCATTTGGATAATAATATCCGCATGATTTGAAGCCGTCAATTCATGTTCCTGGAACAAGTGAAGTTCAATTAAGAACCGCACCATCGTTGCTTTCCAGTTGTCACGAGCTTGATTCATATAGAATCTTGCAAGTTACCTACCAAGTGCTGTTTGATGTTAACACTAGAAGGATTTCCATTCGTCACTGTAAATACTTAATAGTATTACTCTGAATGTTCTGGCAAGATCACTAAGATATTGCGTAGAGGCCTGGAACGTGTTTAAATTCATTTTAGAATTAAACCACTGTTGCTTTCCAGTTATCACAAGTTTGATTCATAAAGAATCGCACAAGTCACCTACCATGAGCTTTTTGATATTCGCTCAAGAAGGATTTCCATCTTCATTGTAAATACTTTCGTATTACTCGGATGTTCAGGCAAGATCATGAAGATTTTGTGTAGGACTCTTAAGATCTTTCTTACTTTTCACAGTGTGTGAAGAAGCAAGGAAATATGAAAGTGTGTCCTAATGAGATATTTGATGATCTCAAATGGCTCTAGACTCGATCGTGCATTTTGGATTTTAGTGATCGGAGGCTGGAGATGAGTGCCACCTTTTCAATACCAATTTATTCGGAGTGAATAAATCAATAGATAATGTGTTGTCTCCGTGTGATTAAAACAAATATCTTTTGAGAGATATCTGAGTTAGCTGGGATGGGTTGTGCCTTGCATCACTGGGTCCATGATGTCTATCTTCAATATCGAGAATCATAAATGATCTCAATAGCATATGTATTGACCCGGTTTCTGCCTAAGTTGTAAGGAGGGCTTCTTTCTTTATACCCTTTATCTTTACAATTCTTTTTCATTCTTCAACCCCTTCAATGCTTACCAATACGTCATAACTAGCACCTTGTTGTGATTGTTCCAGTGCTAACTTAAGTACTTGATCGGCATTCAGCTACGTTCATAATCTTTCTCCATCTTTCCTAAGGACTACTATTTCTAGCTATGGAATGTCCTTGGGAAGATTCCTCCGGTTCTAGAGAAATCATTGGACTTTACCCTATCCTACCATCCTTATGTCACCACAATCTTCACCGTCGTGAATAGAGATGTTTTGGGTAAGTGTATGTCACCATGAAATCCTTTTTGAAGTGCAAATCCATTTTGCTCCCCCTTAACATATGCCACGATATCCGAAAACATTTCGCACATGTCGGGATGAGCTAACACGTTAAGTCAAACCATTTGTGATTAATCATTTCCCATATTAAATCACATTTTCTCCCCCATATTAAAAATATGAACGCAATCGATGTTTTTAATATCAATTGATTTAATAGCATTTTAAGAAAATCTGGGAAGAAAAATGCAAATCTAGTTATCTTCATGATTATAACAAGCTCCCCCTCAAATTAATGAGGGTGTACTTGAAACGTAAATTAAATACCTTTTAAACACAAGTGTAAGGTATTTATCACGTGCAAAGATCATATATGATAATGTATTCACAAGATTAGCAATTTACGAGGTTGGACCTGAATGATGGAGAACATCATATGAAAGATTCACATGGTTCTTGTTCACGAATGTTGGTCACCTCGTCATGTCTGAAGTTATCTCTTGACTCCATGTGTATGATTGATATCGTTGTCTTGACACCAATATGTGAACTTGGCACTCTCGGCATCAAGGATTCTGAATGCTGGACAATTGCTCCCCCTCAATTGTTGACCCGTGTTCTATTGAAAGAGCTGTAGTCACCGTTTGAGTAGTCGCATCGTCGAGTATGTAGATATCAATTGCAACGAACTTTGGAATGTGGAGTTGATAACTTCGGATTTTGAAGACAAAGCTTTCCGGTGAAATGCTTGACTTCAATGTGAAAAGCGGGTTACTATCGAAAATAATAGCAAACCATTTTAAGCATGTTTTAAATCATTTAAACTTCTGCTCGAACTTTATTTACAACCCCGTGTCATTATTGAATGACATTTCTAGGTTCGTAAATATTATCGATTCCAGAAGACATGCGCTTTTTATCAAAACATTTTGAACACACAATTTTGAAAGATTTAGAAAAAATCTTTTGAAAAAATTCTTGAAAAATTGTGTTCCAAATTTTGAAAAACAATTACTTGAGCTTAAGATGTTGAATATCTTACAAAACGAGCTCAAGTCCGAGAAGTTGTAAACTTTTCGTTGTAAGGATAAGTTACCATCGGCGATAAACTTTCCTTTTATCTGAAGGACGAGTCCTAAGCTGACATTTACTTAGAAGTCGTTTTCATGAGCTTGAAAACTTTGACTGTTTTAACGGAAAGCTCATGACGGAGAAAGGTTAATTTCTCGTTATGAGGAAAAGTTCTCTTATTTAAAAGATACACTTTCCTTTCTGAGCTTAAAACTTCGAATGTTTTAAGACAAGCTCATGACCGAGAAAGGTGAATTCTCGTTAAGAGGATAAGTTATCATAAAAGATAAACTTTCCTTTATTTTAAGTCCGAGTTACAGTCTGACATTTAACTGTAAGTCATTGTGCATGAGCTTAAAAGACTTCGAATGTTTTTAATATTAGCTCATGCCCGAGAAAATTAATTTCTCGTTGTAAGGATAAGTTTATCATCGGCGATAAACTTTCCTGCCTTTGAAGAGCGGGTTATAGACTGTCATTTATCTATAAGCCTTAATGCATGAGCTTAAAAACTTGGAATGTTTTTTATATAAGCTCATGCCCGAGAAAAATGAATTTCTCGTTTTTAGGATAAGTTTATCATCGGCGATAAACTTTCCTTTCTTTGATGAGCGAGTTACAGTCTGTGATATGACTATAAGTCCTTGTATTGCAGCTTAACCATGAATCCCCTGAGACATTTGTTTCTCTGATATCTGCTTCTTCAGCAACCAAACTCTAAGAGTGTCCTTAGTTGAACGGTATACAATGATTGGACCGCTTCGTTCTTTTGGAACATCAACTTTGGTACCTGCATTCTCATTAGGAATTTGCTTGCTTTGACATGGGTTAGCGATATCAATTTTAGAAGCACGTGGGGGTTCATAGTTGGCTTTACTTGTGTCAAAGGCGACCTGAGTAGATGATTCACTTATCTTAGTTGGCAAACGTTTCCTTTTATAGAAAACCTTAAGTTTAGGCTTAAGTGAAGTATCATCTTTATCAATTTCCTCCCTAGTAGTCTTAGTAGAATCGGAGACTATCCTAGTTAAAGGGCACTCGTTTCCTACAAGAGTGAAAGTTCTACCAGTGGGCGCCAAACTTTACCAAAGGGTTTGATTTTAGCTATCCACCGGGACTTAATTCTAGCACGGGAGTTCACCTCATCAAGTAATTTCTTGACACAAGAGTCATGATTTGCCGTAAAGACACATTTTCTACATGTTTTACAAGTAGCATATTTAATGTCCGAGTAATTCCTAGATGATTGATCGATGCTCCTAGGAGATGACATGCTACGGTTAGCAGTGTTGGGTAATCTAGAAGGCATCTGACTAGGTTGGACATTGCTATCTCTTGCATGTGTCTTTTGCATAGCTTCCCCAAGACCAGATTTATGGCAAACGTCATTTGAACTAGTTCTAGACGTGGTCTTGGTATTTTTAGGGAGACTAGAGGAAATCATGTTATTAGGTCTTGCTAAGGCTGTTTTTGTTACATAGGGCCTAGTTGCTGGAGTGACTGGTCTAGAACGATGAACCAAATCAACTTGGGAGGCAAACCGCGGTCTCGAGGATTGTGGTCGCTCGGATCTAAATGCAGTAGGTTGTCTGACAATCGGTTGTCTGACGAACTAATTTGTAGGCGGTTTCCCCAAGATTGATGGTTTTTCAAGCTTAGTGTCCACACTAGGTCCTCTATTTTTCCTTAACTCGTTTTTCAACGCAGCTATAGCAAACACCTTTTCTTGAACTTGAGCTTTTAAGGTTTCATTTTCTTGGAGCAATCTATCTTGGGATGTCAATTTAGACTCTAGTAACTGAATTTGTTTCAAAAGATTATCCTTTTCAGCTTTCGAATCTAAAACTTTTTGATCCAATTTTCTTTTAAGAACAACGTTTGACTTTTCAAGTTTTTCAAAGTATGTTTCAAATTTGTCCGTTTTCTTAGAAAATTCAAGTTTGGCATCCTCAAGATCTTTTGATTGTTGAGCTACAATTGTTTCGAGCTCTCTAATCTTGGAATTAGAAACAGTCAATGAAGCAGTTATAAGACAATTATCATGATGTTTAGTATTTTGAACACTTTCTCCCCCATTATGACTCACATCGGATGAATCAGAAGTGGTATTTCTATCACTCTTTTCCATCCCATGTTTGTCATAATTAGGTTCAGAATGCTCAATATGCGGCATGTCATCAGCATATACATCATAAACAACATTACATTGTACCATGTTTGCTGGCTCTTCGTCATAAACGGGTAAGGTGTCATCAAGAGAGATCTCGTGAACATTCCCTGACGTGCCACTGGTATCATGTTGTCCTTCCGATTCCGTGCTCTTGCCATCGTTATGCTCCAAGTTGTCAACCGTATGACCATTCTCCTCTTGCATCTGCGTCATTGATTCTTGCACTCCATTATCATACGCCTGCTGAAGTCGAGATCTTTCATAAATTGAAGACGAGACCGATGTCATGAGTTTCAATATTGTACCACGGAAAACTCGAAGCTCGGTATGTGTTTCTCGAAGAAATGACTGGCAAATCACTGAACTTTCAGACTTGATGATATTGAATTGGAGGAAAGGCGTGAGTTGGGTCACAAGAGTCTTATATGCAAGTGCCGATGCAGAGTGATTAAAGGTTTCATTGTTGAGTTGCTCGGCGAGTTGGGTCAAGATGGTGAACATCGATTCCATGAATATATGACGATCTTGACCAATGATTGTCACAAATTCGCTCCCTCCATGAATCCGTGAAAGAGTAACTAGATGACACTGAAGCATTTGAAATGAAGTGATGCCACTTTTTCTAACTTTGTCTTGCAAAAGATGTAATTTTTGCAAGTCTCCCTCTCGAAAAGTTGAATTCAAAGACTCCATTGAATTTTGAGGTTGTTTCGTGATTTTCCAGATCGTGAAGAAAGTTAGAAACAGAAATTCCCGGATTATGACAAAACCAACGAAAGATCCGTAAAGAAAACTCTTAAAAGTCCTCGTTTGATGATGTATCTCTTTTCTTGGCTGAATAATTTCTTGTCGGCTCAACCGTTGACAAAACAAATCGGAATCCAATACAGCCTCGGCTCACTCAAAAAATAAACCCGTCAACAAATAAATCTTGTCACTTTAACACGTCACTTTGTCACGTTGTCACTTTGTCACGTCACGATTATAACCAATATATCACTTAAAATTCGTTTAGAAAAAAAAATTCGTTTTTTTTTTAAATGGCTAGTTAACTAAACGTAGGTCTACGTTAAAAAAAATGGCTAGTTAACAAAACGATAGATCTTTTTTAATAAAAAAATGGCTAGTTAAAAAATGATAGATTTTGATAAGAGCTCACAAAAAATGGCTAGTTAAACGTGGCTTGTTGTGTTTGATACACAAGTATGTAACGTGATCACACACGTGGCCCAAGCTGTAACCATCCACCAAAAATATAAATAAATTTTTAGTCAACTCTCTCAAATTATTTCTGTGAAAGCTTTGTTTCCTCCGTCACTTTAATAGCTCTCTCTCTCTCCTCTTCACTAAACAAATAATACTCCTCCGTCCTTTCAAACCCACAAACGCAGATCACCAAAGTTTAAACTTTTACCTTCCGTCTCTAAATCAGACCAAAACACAACTGGTCTTTAGGAATCTCCGTCTCTTCCTTCTCCTTTAATCAGTTGTCGAAGACCAAAACCCAACAAACCCACGAAGAAACTTACGAATGAAGGACCAAGACGAATTCAACTTCTAGATCTCTAAATAAGGTCTCGGGTAGGTTTACTTTTATTGTCTAATCACAATCTTTCTCTCATCTGTCGAGTCTTTCTGTCACACAAATCGAAACAAGATTAGATTATAACAAATAGATCCATAATGAGATGTTCAACACGGTCGAGAGTGAGTCGAGTCTTAAGTGTTGAATGTGAGTGTGATGTGAGTCGAGGGAATGAGTCGAGATGAGGGGTTTGGGATGTGGTTTGGTTCGAGTTGTAGGGTTGGGATTGGTTTTGAGTGGGAGTTTGTGTATTGTTTCGAGACGAGGGTGAGTGAAGTTGAGTCCTTTGACGAGGGTGAGTGGTCAGAGGGGGAGAATGAGGGGTTTTGTTAAAAGAATGTGAGGGTGTTGTGTTTGGGTTTTGTGATGGGGAAAAACAGAGATCTTTCTGTTTTAATGGGGTTGGTGTCGAGTCTGATGAGGGTGTGGGGTTCGTAGGTTGAGTCTTTTAACTATGTCGAGGTCTTGGTGGATTGTTTGAGTGGTGTCGGAGAGGGGTTTGGAGTCGAGAGAGGTGAGGGAGTCAAAATGGTTTGAAGATGAGTCTGTTGATGTTTTGAAACCAGTTTGAGGTCAGGGTCGAGTCAAGGGTCGAGTCAAAATGGGGGAATTGAGTCCGTTGAGTCAAGAAATGGCTATGCGGAATAAACTCTATACGGAATAAAAAGCCTATACGGAATAAAAAGCCTATACGGAATAAAAAGCCTATACGGAATAAAAAGGCTATGCGGAATAAAAAGGCTATGCGGAATATCTGCTATTCGGAATATCTGAAATCCTTGTTCATTCGGAATGTTCTTAAAAATCGGTTCATTCGGAATACTCTTATACCAGATCTGAAATTCGAGACTAAAATGATGGACAGATTGAAGAAAAAAAAATGATAAAAAAATTAAAATTAAAACTAATAATAATCAGAAAAAAAAATGATGGACTAATTAGAGAGAGATGATGACGATGATGTGAAGAATCTGTATAGATTGAGACAAATGGACACAGTTTGACAGAAACCCAAAAAAAAAAACTGATAAACGAAAAACAAATAAAAATTTAACAAAAACTGATCTAAAAAAACTGATATGAAAAACCTACAAAAATTAATAAAATATTATAGAAAATATTGATGATTGTTTTTTTTTAAAAAATGATAAAAAAAATACGTAAAGGCTAAAAAAAATTTAGAAAGAAGGGATTTTTAATCAAATCAATAGATAAAAAAAACGCAAATCCTAAGATTTAACCATGGCTCTTGATACCAATTGAAGGTCTACGATTTCTTAGGATTTGGTAAACTATGGATTGATCTATTGATTTAATGGTGGAGATAGGGGAAGAAGGAGATGAGGGTATAGAGAGAGAAAGGAGAGAAAAGAAGAGTAGAGAGAGAAAGTGTTTTATTAAAATGAAAAATATGAAATGAAAGAACCACCCCTCCTAACATGCTAGGAGGGGGTATATATAGCCCACCCTACATGTGGGCTATATGGACCATATAGTTTACAAATGGATCACGAGCCCAATACTAGAATATATCTTTGGAGTGACCGATCGTTTCTAAATACGTAAAAGCGTATTTCCAACACTAGATGACTCTAAGGTCTATCTAATGAACAAGTTTCAAGGCTTAAAACAATGTAATGAACCCTACAACAACCCTAAGTCTATTTTGACAGTTTTTTTTATAAGAAAATCTTAAAAACGCACATTTGATACTACTACATGAAACTTCTAACAAAACTATCTTACCATATGATAAAGAGTCATGTTAGGGCTGATTTCAACAAATATTGCTAATCCCGATACTAGATTTAACACAATTCCAAATACTCCTTAATTTCTGTCTTGGAAAAATTCTTCAAAGAGAATTATAAAACACCCCTAAACCTATATCTATCCTAACACGTATAATTTACTCCAAAAACAAATGGTTAACAATTATCAAACTTGAAAACGCAAGCAAGCAACAAACCATATAAGATTCAACTAGTTAACGAAAAATGAAACCAAGGGAGTTCAAGCTTACTTGCTGATGCCCCAGCTTAAAGTTCGCATTTTTGCTCAAAAAGAACTTATGGAAAGCTTATGCAAGCTGATGTAGAGACCCCTCGCTGAGATTCTACAACAGAACCGAGGGTAACAATATCTTTGAAAAAAAATAAAGTATGGAATGACTTGTGAACTTTAGTACATGTACAAAGAACAAACCAAGAACTTAACATCACCAAAACCAAGTGAAAAGCTCTTTGTCAAGAGGGCTTTTCACCAGCTTTTGCTACAGTAACAGTAAACAAAAACAAGAAATAAGATTTTAGAAGAAAAATCTTTGAAGCATAAACTTGAAACCAACTTTTGCAAATAACTTTGAAAAAGTAAAAACAGGAAAAGAACATAAGCTATACACCCATGTATAAGCTAAGTCGTCAGCTTAACTTATCCAAAGCTTATAGCTTATGGATCTCAAAGACTTTTGACAAAAAAAAAACACATTTTGGACAAAAGCTTGATAATGTTATAACTACTTGCAAGAAATTAAAGATTTTAAACTATATAAACATCAAAGAAAATGGAACTCAGCTGATGTTATAAAGCTAAAAACAAACTTTTCATTAATTTTTAAAACTTTTACAAAAGGCTGGAACAAGATGAATGTAAACTAGTCTAGGCCTTTTATAGGCTACAAAGGAAGATACTAGAATGCTAAAACCCTAATACATGGATTTCCCTAAAAGCCCTTGGTCAAAGTCTTCAAATTCGAATTTCAAACCCATGTGATGTTGTTGATGAATACCAGCTGTCCTCTTTTGATCTTGGACGTTCAATGCAAACTTTGGGGAGAAGAAAAGGATGTGGTTCGTAGATTGCCTATCAAGATGCTAAATTTGCCATAAAAGAGTAGACAGGGGAGTATGGGGGTCCATTTATGTGAGTTGGAGGGTGTATGGAGAGTGGGGAAAGATTGAGAGTGACACTAATCATGTTTCTAGAGATTGATTTGGTATAATTTAGGGGTTTAGGGGAGATTGTAGATTAGGGTTCATGTGCTCATCAATGGAGGATTAGCAGGAATGATTTGCACAGTAAGAGTTTCCCCCGTAGTTTATATATTAATTAAAATGTTTAAACTTTAATTAATAATAGTTTGGGATGAAGTGGAGTATGACATGGCAGTATGGTATTGGTGGTGATAGTTTAGATGTTTGACAAAAATGACCCCTTATCTCCCAAAAACTAGTCATAGCAAGTTCTAACAGCATTATTCAAATTCCCTTTGTTATATCTTTCACCAAGTTGTCAAATTTGGCACCATCTTTTTGCCATACTTTTATCAAGGACCACTTATGCAATCTTGGCATTCTTCAAGGGCAAATGATGACATATCTTGACATTTTAGGGACCCAAATGCAACTTTAGAGTTTTACAAGGGTATAAAATGCCAAGTCTTCAAAAGTTGAGGGACCAATCTTGACAAATCTTCAAACTTCAAGGACATCAATGGAAAATCATGATTCAGGTCCGGTTCTTTGTGCGGCTTCATTTCCCGTGTTCGTTTTTTCTTGATTCTTGTGATCTTTTGTTGATTTCACGATATCCGTACCTAAAATTCACAATGAACAAACACAAGCATATTTTGGGGTATTTTAATGATATTTTAAGCGTTTTAAGCCCGATGTGGACGATGAGACTATGTATAATTGCAGTCTCATCAAGAGGTATCGTTAAATTATACTTTGTTGGAACGGATTATCAATTAGCCGGTTTGTTTACGAAAGCTCTATCGAAAGATAGGTTTGAGTACCTCGTTAGGCAAATTGGTATGAGATGTTTGACTCCAGCAGACTTGGAGATTCTGGCAAAGGTGCCTGCTTGATTTATCTATCAAACATCTACTTGTAAATATCATTGAAAAAACAAAAATATAAAACATATAAAAGCAAAACACAAAATTAAAAATCTTTCAAAATCCAAAAATATTCTTCTCGACATGTCTTTTAGTGTCAATAATATGGACGTACCTAGAAATGTCGCTCAATAACGACACGGATGTGTACATAAAGCTCGAATGAAAGTTTTAAATATTTTTCAAAACATGTCATTTCTTCTTTTAATAAAGGAAATTGTCTACTTTGGACAATATTTCCAAACAACGGCTAGAGCAATCTATTTTGGGTTGAGCTTGTCACAAAACATTCAACGTTTTGAGCTCAACACAATGGCTTGTAATCACTTTCAGATTGCAACCCGGATCGATATTCACGGGGGAGTGTACGATTTAGTGCGCTTACCCTCAGCAAAAGAAGAAAAATCTTCTTACACTTGAGTGGATTTGTCAAGACATTCAAAGTCTATGAACTCAAGTTTATGCTTTAGAAAAACCTCTTCGCCAAAAAGAAATAGGATTTTTCAAAAATCGTTGTACATAATTTTTTCAAGAATTTTTCAATTACTATTCAAAATCTTTCAAAAAATGTGTGTTCAACAACTTCCATCTTGAAAAAGCAAAATGTGGATCACATCCTCACAATGACAATTCAGTTGGATCAATTTTTGAGGGGGATCATTTCAACTTCATGCAAAGATTTACACATCTTTCTCTCGGAGATTTTCAAGACTATTTTGTCAAAATATATTTTAATCAAATTTGGTATCTCTAATATCAAATGATTTTATATATAGAGATAGGGAGAAAATGTGATCTTATATAAGACTCAAGCACTTTAACTCTTACCTACATGTGCAAAACACTTTCGATTATCGATGCACATGTGTAGGGGGAGCATTTTTGAAATGACAGAACTATCAAGGTGTTTACCTTGTTAGACATTTGAAGTGGTTTTCATGGTTATGATCAAATACCCACAACATCTTTAATCCTCGATGTTATTGGTGTCAAAAGGGTGGTTAGGTTTAAGTCCTATGATCCAACCAGAACCAAAGGGATCTTCCCAGGGACAATCCAATTGATTACTAGAAGTCCTTAGGAAAGATGGAGTAGAATATGAACGTAGCTGAATGCCGACTAAGTACTGATGCTAGCACTAGAACAATCACAACAAGGTGCTAGTAATGATGTCTTGGTAAGCATTGAAGGGGTTGAAGAATGAAAAAGAAATGTAAGGATAAAGGGTGTAAAGAAAGAAGCCCTCCATACAACTTAGGTAGAAACCGGGTCAAGACATCATGAAGACAACTCATTATGGACCTAGTGATGTAACACACAACCCTTACCTAGCTACTCAGGCTTATCTCAAAAGAAGTTTGTTTTATTGTCACGGAGAACAACATGACTTCTATTGACTTTCTCACTTCGAGATAGTTGATATTGAATAGGTGGCATCTGCTCCAGCCACCGACCACTAAAAGTGCACAAATCGAGTCTAGAGCCTAGAGATCAATCAAATCTAGTTAGGACACATGGATGACGTACAAGAGAGTCCTATGCTATATCCATGCGATATTGCTAGAACACTCAGAGTGATACTACTTAGTATTCACAATGATGAGTGGAAATCTGTTGTTCCCATATTAATTCACTTCACCATGGTTGATTATATGATTAAACAAGAAATAAAGATAGAAAAATCAATGGATTCTAGAGATAGAAAGTAGTAAGAGAAAGTAGAGAGAAGGTGGAGAAAACTAGGTGAAATTAGATTAAGAAAAATGGAATGCCTTGCCCACCCTCCTAACATGCTAGGAGGGTGCTTATATAGTCCACCCACATGCGGGCTTTCTTTTGGACTATATTTTTTTTGGTAAAGGGTTTCCCCGGTAAATATATTAACCAAAAAAGCGTTGAGGTACAAAGGAATGTGGCTAAGATACCACATTAACCGCATGCTACAGGCAGCATGTTAACACGTGATTATTTCATGGCATAAACACAAACTAATCTAGAACTACAATGCAAGTAAACTAGAAAGAAACCAAGATGTAAACATGAAGTCACACAATGTCTTCAGCTTCCACCAACAGTACGAAAGGAGCAAATGATATCCAAATGAGACTGCCTCCTTAAAGAACCTTGCCAAAGAAAACCCAATGGGAAAAACCTTGGACAAGGAAAAAAAAGTACAACCCTCACCTGGCACTCCCATCATGAAGAACTCTAGAGCTTGGCACCCTCCATTTGTCAAGCAGCAAACTCGACCTGTCAGACAACTTCTTAAAATGAAATGAAATCAACTTCAACCGAATAGTATCACAAATAAGCTGAACAATCTGATCAACAGCCAACAGCTTTTTCTTGAAAACTCTTGAATTACGTTCCATCCATATAAAGTACGTAGTAGCAGCAAACACAAGATGGGCAAGGATGCTAGGACAAGACTTCCCCTTAGAAATTAGAATAACATAGGCTAAAATATCATCAATCCGAGGGGGGATGTTATCTATATCACATAGGCCCCGAACCTTAACCAAACCTGCATAGAATAAGAACATTCAAAGAAAAGATGGTCATGAGAATCCGGCACTAATTTACACAACGGACATCGTAGAAGGCTTAGATCCACCAAAGGGCCAACATCCCATTGCCTAAGCTGATCTTGTGTCTTCAATTTTCTTCTAACCACTAACCACAAGTGGATAGAGTGACGAGGTATACAATGAGCAAACCAAACAGCATGATACCAATCAACCATCAAACACCTATCTCGAATGGAGTCCCAAGCTAAAGAAACTGAAAAAGGATGTAGAACTCCATTTATATCCCGCCACATCAAAACATCATCCTGAGCATCATTAATAACAGGGACAGGGATAGAGACAATATTCGGAAATCTAGCATACCAATCCTACGGCCACTGCCAAATACCATCAGTAATAAGATCCCTCACCTTATTAGATAAAGAGAGCCCCGATCTTGTAATACTTTGAAACGTAAGAACGTCCTGTAACGGACATAAATCTGCCCATTTGTCAAACCACATAGAAGCCAATCTACCACTATTAATCTTGACCAAATAAATTGACGAATGCGGGGTCTAATATGTAGAAGTTTTCTCCATCCCCAACTCATATCACCTATACATGGAACATCCCGGAAACTACGATCCTTTAACCTGTAAGAAAAAATCCATTTAACCCATAAAGACTCTTTACGAGTGAGGATACACCAGATATGAGAAACCATTAAAGCAGTATTAAAATCAGAAAGCTTACAAATACCAAGTCCACCTTCATAAAATAGAGTACAGACAGAGTCCCAAGCAACTTTAGCCTTACCTTTCTTCATTTCACCTTGACACCATAAGAAGCCTCTTATAAGCTGTTCCAAATGATGAATAATCCGAACAGGTAAAATGAAGACAGACGCCCAGTAGATATGCATAGATGAAAGAACTGAACGAACTAACTGGAGTCTTCCTGCTAAAGAAAGAAATTTATTGCGCCAATCATTTACTCTACTCTCAAGTTTTTCAACAGGATTTTACAATCCCTATATAGAAGCCTGGACGAAATAAGAGGAACACCAAGATATCTGATAGGTAACTCGCCTTCAGCAAATGGCATGATATATAAAATACTACTTTTAACAGCAGTAGCTATATTACAAAAGAAAACTGTGCTCTTTGGGATACTTGGAACCAAACCTGAAGCTATCTTAAATTCCTCCAACGCATCCATAATAACCTGCACAGAATCCAAGTGACCCCTAGCAAACAAGAAAAGATCATCTACAAAACAGAGGTTGATAATACGTTGTTGTTCACAACGGTGATGAAAATAAAAATCCTTTGCATTAAGAACCCTTCCCTGCAACATAAGTGAAAGGATCTCCATGACCAGCGTGAAAAGATATGGATATAACGGATCACCTTGCCTGAGACCTCTTTTTCCTTGAAACCAGCCATATAAATTACCATTTATGCAAATGGAATACGAAGTAGTAGAAACACACGTCATAATCCAATCAACCATTAAATGGTGGAATCCAAAACCAATCAGAATGTTACGCAGAAACTGCCAATCCACCGTATCGTAAGCTTTCTGAATATCCACCTTAAAAGCACATCTTGGAGGACCAACATTTCTATGGTAATTCCTCATCAGCTCTTGCGTCAATAAGATGTTATCCGAGATCCTACGCCCCGGAACAAAAGCAGATTGATTAATATTAACTAAATCGCCCAAATCCCCTTTAATACGGTTAGCAATTATCTTACTAATGCATTTGAAAATAACATTACAACAAGAGATGGGGCGATAATCAATAATATTATTTGGAACAGAAACCTTAGGGATAAGAGCAATAATAGTATGATTAACCTCTTTAAGAAGTTTTCTATTAGAGAAAAACTCCAGAATAGCACATGTAAACTCATCACCCACAATATCCCAAGACTTCTTAAAAAACGCAACAGTAAAACCATCCAGCCCATGTGCTTTGTCATCACTCATGGAGAATAACGCACTTTTAATTTTAGAATCGGAGATGAATCTAACCATATGGACAGATTTCTGAGCGCCAAGCTTTTGAACAAACAAATCAGAGGTATTAAAAGAACCTGAAACACTTGCCTGACCAAGAAACTGCTCTTAATGAGCAACGAAAGCTCCAGGCACAGCATCCCCATCATGAAGCACATTATGAGAATCACGAACTATTTCAATACGATTACGAGCAGCCCTACTCTTTATCGAGTTATGATAATAAGCCGTATTTGAATCACCTGCATCAATCCATTCAATTTTAGATTTCTGACGTAAAAAGCGTTTCCTCATCAAGAGAAGCTTCCTTAAAAGCAACTAGACAATGAGCATGCTCTTCTTTCAACAGCACATTGGATGGGTTTCTATCAAGGGCTTGTTGAACAACATCTAATTCCACACGTAGTCTAGTAACACGATCATGAAGATTACCCTGTTCAGACAGCAGTTTACGAAACGGAGCCTTTAAACCTTTTAAGTGTTTAACAAGCCTAAACGTAGCACAACCATGAACATTTGCCAACCAACCGTTAGCTACCACTGCATGAAAACCCTCCTTATGCACAAGAAAATTACTGAATTTAAAAGGTTTAGGCTTAGGTTTGCTAATTGTAGGGATTCGTGACACACAAGGAGAATGGTCAGAAATCCTGTATGGTTGAAATATCGCAAAACATCCTGGAAACTCATCAAGAAACTTAATGTTAGACATAATCCGATCAATATTTTTGAGAATACCATCATCACCCTGTGGTTTCTCATTCCATGTAAAATGTAAACCTGTAGCATTAACGTCCATAACTTCCATAAGATTAACACACTCCTTGAATTCCCGCATGGAAATATTAGGAGTGTAGCCACCACATGAGTGATCCTTAATATTAAGAGCTTCATTAAAATCATCCAAAACAGGCCATGGCTTATCCCGCATAAAATTAGCATGAGCAAACAGATTATTCCAAAGAACACGCCGATGGATATAGTAGTTATCAGCATAAACGAAAGAGCAGAACAAAGTACGGTTATCCATACGCGTTTTAACCTGACAATGCATAACTTGACTTGTTTGAGACAACACCATAACATCCACATTATCATCATTCCAGCCAAGAATTATACGTGTCCCTTTAGGACACAAACCCCCATTTGACGTCCACTTCCATCTGCTAAAAATCTTACGACACATATCATAAACACCCGAAGCATCAACATGAGACTCCAAAATAGCACAAACACTCAGATTATTTTCATTAATAACCTGACGAACCTCTAATCTTTTAGGGGATTGGTTCAGACCCCTTATATTCCATGAGGCTATACTAAACATTTAAAACATTCGTAGCAGGAGTGCTTGCCCCTGATTGAGAATTAAGAAGATTAGCAGATTCATCATAAATGTTTTCAACCTCCTTATCATCATCATCTCCACTTAGGTCACCTATATCCCTTGAAGGAGTCCCAAATGAATTTGAAGTAGAGACGCCACTCACCACAGATTTACCTTTATTTGAACTATCAGTATGCAACCCAGATTTGGTGCCACTATCAACTTTGCTAGTATCACGTTTGGATGCATTCTAATTCGTGCCAGGATTAGATGAGTTACCATGTATATGAGCACCAGAAGTAGAAGACTTCGGACTAAAAGTAAAAGGAGTACCAACCTGGAAGACTTTGCTTAACAGGACACCTCTTGGAATCTGGCTTCCTTGTTTTCCTTTGTTGTTATGCTTTCTACTACGGACTTGTTGAAATCCATCATCTTGTTCATGTATAACTGTAGGGGCCACTTTAGGGATAACACGTTTAGGACAAGTTTCAGCCGTATGACCAAAGATATTACATGTAGGGCATCTAGGAGACTTCCACTCGTATTTAACCTTAATAGTTTCCTTAGTAAACCCCTCACCCTCCAAATCAGGAACACCAATAGTAATTGTCTCATGTAAATCACTATCAGATTTAATTTCTATTAAACAACGAGCAAAACTACTACGACCCCAAGATTCTTTACAGATAGTGCTAGTAAAAGAATCAAGCATAATAGGCTTACCAAGATATGTAGCAATCAGAATAATACCCTGTTCCTCAAACACTTGAAGAGGCACATCATGAAGTTTAACCCACACAAGAATACATGTAAATTCTTCTTTTTGAAGGCTAGTCTTTATAGGTCCACCTTCCAACACAGCTTCATACCCAGATTGTGCATCAAACTGAAAGAAAAAGAAACCATTGGAATTCATCATGATCCTTTTTAACCCAAATTTAGCCCAATTTGTTTTAGCATAACACTCGACCACTGGAAATGCCATGCGTTTACCAATAAAGTATCCATAGAGCGTATTATGAAAGTGTATATTAACCTTCTCAACCACTTTACGTGGAATTGATACCTGAACACCCTCAAACCTGTTTTCAAATATGGCAGAACCTATATTAACACGAGCAATAGGTGAAACTTATTGGCTTGAACTAGCAGCAGCTGCATAGGAGTTAGATGGACCACCAGTATCTACCGACTGTACAATAGGACATTCCTTCACAGTTTCCTCGACATCTATCACTGGATCACTTAGATTAGAAAACGTGAAATCATCCATATTTGAGTCAAATACATCACTCCTCTCATTAGGGTTTATATCCAATTGTTCAAACGATAGTTCATCATAACCAATTTACTAAACGTAGGAGATGAGACACTCACCTCTTTATGCTGATCCAAGGACATAAGCATTATGATATTAGATTCTGGTGTAACCCTAGCATCATGTCCAAAAGTAGTGCTCATAGACAGATCCCTAGCATCATCACGCACACCTGCTTTAGTAGCGTTAACATGTTGATGTTTTAGTGTTCTAACACTGCTCTCCAACTCCACTTGGTGTGCACATACGATATCAAGGGTCTTAGTCCATTGCTCATTAGTCATTCGCTTTAAGAAGTCATATTTGTTACTTTGGACATCATTCATAAACCTACTAATCACTTCCACCGTATTGAGTGAGATCGAGAAGAATTTTTCAACATCCTCTAATGACTCTACATTCAAATTCAGTCGTTCACCATTTACTAGATAACTTCCAGTAACCGAATTTGTGTTTGAAAGAGCAATAGTCGCATCCTTCATAGAACCCACCATAATAACTTACACAGCCCCATAATCGAATAAACCTAAAGAAAAGTCTTAACGGAACACGACCAGGAAAAACAAAATAATGCTACCCACCAGAAAAAAACAAAAGACGATTTAACAATTAACCCTACCAAACGAAACCTACAAACAATTAATGCAACCCTGACAAACAAATCGAAACAAGTCGCTAGAGTTAACACATGAATTCATACAATAAATAAAGATGACATAACCGACTAATTGAAAGCGACCATACCAACCAATTACTCTTCTTTTGGACTATATTGTTTTGGGCTGGGCTTGAATAAATGCTTAGTACCTTGAAAGAGGCCTTTTAAGCTAACCATTAAGCTTGTAATGTCACGACTATTTTAACTAACTATTACAACGTTCTAATAAATATTACAATATAAACCTATGACCGAACATTCTTTGTTGACTCAATATTTTAAGGCTAACAATCTCCCCCAATGGGAGGTCATTCCTCTTTGATATTTGGAGTTCAATGGAGTTTATGAATTTCGTCATAAATGAGTCTTGAACGTGTAATAGTCGTCTTGTTCCTTCATGCTGTAATCTTTGAGCCTTTGTCATTGTCTTTCGACTTTGTCTTTTATCTTGAGATCTTCAAATTATCCTTGACTTGTCTTTTCCATCTTGCGATCTTGTGTATTTTATCCACATGCTCATACTTCGCACCATCTTGAAAGCTTGATAACAATCTCCCTTGAAGAGAGGTCATTCCTCTACATTAATTGATAAGGAAGATTTTGATCGTTAGTGTTGCGGAAGTCTTTAGCTTTCTTGATTGTTGAATATTTCTTTGGGCATGAGTATGTGGTTGTGAATCTTTAACTTTGCTGAGTATACCGTAACGTCACCTTCTTGAGACAAAACATAGACATGGACTGAATGGCTTTGACATTCGTCCTAAATCGGTAGCGTTTTACCTCCGGTCGGTGAAGACCGTTACACGATATTAAATATCGTACCTGTGATTAGGTAGATTCAATTAAGAATCTCCTTGACAGGGTTTCACGGCTGTACTAGCCGTTCTCTTTACTCGACCGTCAAAGCAAGACTGCGAACATAAAGAGTGAATCAATTGGATAAATATCCACTTGATTAAAGTCGCCAATTCAAATTCCTGGAACAAGTTTGATTCATTAAGAATCTTACCATTGTTGATTTCCAGTTGACACAAGCTTGATTCATAAGAATCTCGCAAGTTACCTACCGTAGCGCTGTTTGATGTTAACGCTAGAAGGATTTCCATTCGTCACTGTGAATATTAATGAATATCACTCTAAATGTTCTGGCAGGACCATAAAGATATTGCGTAGAAACCTGAAACGAGTTTGAATCAATTCAGAATCAAACCACTGTTGCTTTTCAGTTTTACATATGTTCAATTCGTAAAGAATCTTACACATGACCTACCGTAGTGCTGTTTGATGTTAACAATGGAAGGATTTCCACTCATCATTGTGAATACTAGGAAGTATCACTCTGAGTTTTCTAGCAATATCGCAAGGATATAGCGTAGGACTCTCTTGATCGTCATCCATGTGTCCTAACGAGATTTAGTTGATCTCTTGGCTCTAGACTCGATTTGTGCACTTTTAGTAGTCGGAGGCTGGAGCAGATGCCACCTATTGAATATCAACTATCTCGGAGTGAGAAAGTTAATAGAAGTCGTGTTGATCTCCGTGACAATAAAACAAACTTCTTTTGAGAGAAGCCTGAGTCAGCTGAGGAAGGGTTGTGCATTACATCACTGGGTCCATGATGTGTTGTCTTCATGATGTGTTGACCCAGTTTCTGCCTAAGTTGTAGGGAGGGATAATTTCTTTACACCCTTTATCCTTACATTTCTTTTTCATTCTTCAACCCCTTCAATGCTTACCAAGACATCATTACTAACACCTTGTTGTGATTGTTCCAGTGCTAGCTTCAGTACTTAGTCTGCATTCAGCTACGTTCATATTCTACTCCATCTTTCCTAAGGACTTCTAATAATCTATTGGATTGTCCCTGAGAAGATCCCTCCGGTTTTGGTTGGATCATAGGACTTAAACCTAACCACCCTTTTGACACCAATACTGTCATGAATTAAACATGTTGTGGGTATTTGATCGAAACCATGAGTGCTTGAGTCTTTACCATTTTAATCACATTTTCTCCCTTTATCTCTAATATATAAAATCGTTTGATATTAGAGATACCAAATTAGATTAAAATATATGATGAAAAATAGTCTTGAAAACTTTCGGGAGGAAAATGTGTCAAATTTAGCATGAATTTGGAATGCTCCACCTCAAAAATTTATCCAATAGATATGTTATTACGAGGATATGATTCACATTAAACTTTTGAGGATAGGAGTTGTTGAACACACAATTTTTGAAAGATGTTGAATATCATTGAGAAATTCTTGAATAAATTGTGTTCAACGCTTTTTGAAAAATCATTTCTTTTTGGCGAAAAGGTTTTTCTAAAGCATAAACTTGAGTTCATAGACGTTGAATGTCTTGACGAATCCACTCAAGTGTAAGAAGATTTCTCTTCTTTTGCTGAGGGTAAGGGCACTAAAGCGTACACTCCCCCGTGAATATAGATCCGGGTTGCAATCTGAAAGTGATTATAAGCCATTGTGTTGAGCTCAAAACGTTGAATGTTTTGTGACAAGCTCAACCCAAGATAGATTGCTCTACCCGTTGTTAGAAATATTGTCCAAAATAGACAATTTCCTTTATAAAATAGAAATGACATGTTTTAGAAAATATTTACAACTTTCATTTAAGCTTTATGTACACATGATAGGTGTGAAAACACCCATCTTTTCTACCACTTAATTACATTAAAACGGGACCTAAACGTATATTTTATGACGTAAATTGCGGAATTATGCGTGGTTTGTGTTTTTATTGTGTTTCAGGGTCGAGAAGGTGAAAAGTGGAGAAAACACGGCTTTCACGGGCTTTTATTGAAGAAAAAGACAAAAGACGAAGTCGAAAGATCAAGAGTGGAAAAAGAACGGAAGTCCAAGACCAATTCTGATATCGAAGAAAAAGTCAAAAGACGGAAGTTTACCAAAAGCCGAAGAACTCAAGTATAATTTATTGAAAAATTACAAGACGAGTTCAAAGAAATCCCGAGCCAAAGTCATTATAGTCCAAGATTTAAGAAGATTAAAGAAAGGAGGGACCTAATGGCGCAATTAAGGAAAAGAGGAAAGAGGGGAGGAAGCTTCCTCCCACTAATCCCTTCCTCCCCTATAAATACACATTACTAGATTCATTTGTAGTTGTTGGAGGCTTGACAAGCCTCTCTTCCCCATTTTCATTCTTCTTGTTCCTTAAATTTATGCACTTTAATTCTCATGTAACGCACCTTTAATTCTCTTTTAATTCCAAGTAAGTTACCTTTAATTGTTGTTAATCTTTATCTTATTGCTAATCTCCTTCTTCCTTTCTTGTTTGATTTGTTCTTTATCTTCATTGTTCATGTTCTTGAATTTTTATGCTTTTGATCAAGTGGGTTTTGATTGATTTGGTTATGTTTGTTAGTTTTGATGATTTGTTTCGATTGATTATTGTTAGTTGATGTTTAGTGGTTATTTTGGGTTAATCTTTTGGTTGATCTTGATTGATTTTGCTTAAATTGTTCTTCGTTCCTGCTACTGATTAATATTGCCCAGTTAATGTTCCGAACCGATTTATTCAAAAAGTTCCGAACCGATTTATTCAAAAAGTTCCGAACCGATTTTCTTAAAGTTCCGAATCAAATTTCTTGTCAAAAAAGTTCCGAACCGATTTTCTTAAAGTTCCGAACCAAATTTCTTTTCAAAAGTTCCGAACCAAATTTCTTGTCAAAAAAAACTTCCGAACCAATTTGTGGCAAAAAGTTCCGAATCGGAACTTTCTAAAACTTCCGAATCAATTTGTGGCAAAAAGTTCCGAATCGGAACTTTAGAAAAAAGTTCCGAACCAATGGCTAAAAAAGTTCCGAATCGGAACTTTCTTAAAAACTTCCGAACCAAGCAACAAAACTTCCGAACCAATTCCCAAGTTCCGAATCGGAACTTTCCGAATCAAACAAATGGTCCACCTGCTAGCTTGCTAGCTTGTCCTTTGTTTCCCGCCAAAACAAGCAGCTAGGCTGGCTGCTTCCAGCAGCTAGCCTGCCTGCTTGCTTGTTTATTAGTTTTGTTCCGTAATTGTCTAGTTTTATCTGAAAGTTGTTCCGATTTCATTTCTGAAAGTTACGTATTTTTAGTTGAATTTTTCGTCTAATTTTAAAATTAATATTTTTTCGTAAAGTTCAAGTTTTATCTTTTATTTAGTACCCGCTTTAGGTTTTGCCTCGTTTAGCTTTAAAGTACCATTTTAGTTTCATTCTCTCCTTTTTCATTTAGTAAACTTTATTTTCGAGTCGATAGTTAATTTCTTCGTTTAGTTTTATTTTTATTAATTGTTTCGCTTTAAATTACGTTTTATTATTTGTTTTAATATTCGTTTTAATATCGTTTTAACTTTTAGTTTTTTCATATCCACCTTGTTTTACTTTTATTATTTGAACTTGTCTTTAGTTTGTTTTTAAATACTTTTCTCATTTACTTTTAAATTAGTTTTAGATAATCAACTTCCCTTTTTCTTAACCAAAAACGACTGAGTCGCACTTTGAACCGGAAATCAATTCGAAGAGACACCGAGAAAACGAACTTTCAACGAGTAAAAATCTTGTTATTAAAATGGCGCCGCTGCCGGCTCTTTTCGTGAAGATCGAAGGTTTTTTGTGAGTGACGCGTTGGATTTTGGGACCCGTTCACTTGTGAACGTTATTTTTCTTGTCTAAAATTTTCAAAAATCCAAAAACATTTGAAAAATCATAAAAAGCATTTCTTTTTCAAAAGTTTTGCACCAAAAATATTCTTCTTGCTTATCTATCTTTCTTTATGGATTTTTATGTCCATTGCGTCCGGTGTGGGAAACAACTATCTGGGAACAACTCTTGTCAATGGTGTACATGTGAGTGGTGCGGAAACGATATCGACTACACACAATCCGGATTTTGTCCTTTGTGCAACTCGACTAATTCGTACTTTTTGAACCTACCTCCTGTTCCCCCGTGCATCTATTGTGGAAGCGATTCTCATTGGCATGTTTCGTGCCCGGTTCGATACCCGTCTGGTCACGGGCAAGAACCGGGGTACAATTATGACAATGATAATAGCTATCCACAAGATGCACTTGATTTTTCTCCATACCCGGTTTGCAACAACTGTGGGGGTCCTCACGATACCTATTATTGTCAACCACTGAATTGCTATGAGCCACAACCTTGCTATAATTCGGGTTTTCAACACTATGAGCCCCCACATCACACCCTCAATCATCAATCCTCTCAGCAAATTCATCTTGACCCACAACTCACTACCTTGAATGAAGAAACACACTCCTTTGTTTTGCAACTTCAAGAAGCCGTTGTTTTGCTTAAAGAACTTAGGGACGAGGAAAAGCGACTAGAGCAAGTATCTAATCTTAGTGATTATACCCCTCCGCTTGTGCATCAATACTATTATGATGATGACGATGATGCTGTATGCACTTTCAACTCATCTTCCGAAGTTGCTGCTCCTACTCTCGATGTTCCTACTGCGTCTAAGGATCTAGATTCGTTGCATGAGCTTAGTGATGTTGGTCTCGACAAAGTATTGGATGATGAGGTTTGTGACTTACCTACTATGGAGCCTGAGGACGACGTTGCTCTTACGAAAGCGGTCGATCCTAGTGATGATGATTCTTCTCTCTGCTATGAGAATTTCACTTTTGAAATTTCTCAATCTCCACCGGGAGATGCAGAAAATGACGATTTATTCTCTCCGGTTTACGAGCAGTTCACCGATGAACATGATCTGGTGGATGAGGTAGAAGACGTGCTTCTTCGCGATGGATTACGGAAAGTGCACCTTCTTATTGCTCAAATCGAAGCGTTGACTTCTCCTTCTCTTTCCAAGTCTTTACCTCCATATATTCCTACCGTTGAAGATAATGACCCATTGCTGGAAGAAATCGACATCCACTCCATTCCTCCAGGTATTGATGACTCTGACACGGAGGGGGACATTATTTTTGATAATTTGCTGCAGGAAAGTATTGACCCAAGTCCCCCTCCCGAGCACCTTCCATCCTCCCTTTTAGCCACTATCACGGAGGATGAGTGCTTTGATCCGGGAGGTGACATTGATTATGCTATGATTGATACCATCACGGCTTTGCCGTTTGCTCAGCATCCATTGTCTTTGGGGGAGGACAATGTGCTTACTATACCCAACCCACCTCTCGTGGATCTTGAATTCACATACTATATGTATGTTGAAAGGACCTTTCTCCCTTTCAAGACTTATCCCCCCGCCTCTCCTCTGTTGATGTCAACCGGGAACGAGGACAAGGTCTTTGATCCCGGTATCACATTCGAGGCTTCCCTATGGACCATTTAATTCAGGGACGAGTCAGGCTCGTGACTCGGTTAATATAAACAAGCGCTTTTTGGGAGGCAACCCATTTATCTATCTATTTTCACCATAAGTGTAGGAGGGAGCCCCGTGGTGTCTCTTGCTTTCTTTCTTATCATGTGCAGGGATTAGAGCTTCAAAGACACACTCTTGATGACTTTTGACGAACCGTGATTCCGTGTTCCCTTCTTCCCGGTTCTATCCTAAACTCTTTTCGATTCACTATTTTATATTTCTCAATATTAAAATAGGAATCTCTTTAGTTGTCCTTCCCTTAACGAGATTTAAACAAAGTGCACAATGTCCTAAGTGTAGGGGAGTTTACTCCCACATGCTTAAACATTGAGGACAATGTTTATATTAAGTGTAGGGGGGACTTCTATCGAAGATAAGTGGCCTTTTCCTTGTATTTGTCCTCATTTTAACCGGAAAATCAATTTTTCGACATTTTTCAAAATTTTTAATCTATTTTGGCCTAGTTGTAGTTCCCTTTATTTTTGCTACTTTTCTCCTATTTTAATAAAATGGTTTTAGCAAGTTTAGATATCTTAGATATATTAGGCCCGTTGTGAATATTTTGACTCAACCCGAGTTTACTTATCCGAGTTCACTCTAGCTAGTATCCTTAACCATGTAGACCTTAATTGGTTTATTAGGCTAAGCATCCACGAGTCTCATTCCTTGAGATTTTAAATTGTGGAGAACGAGAAATGATAGAGTTGGTTACAAGTTTGGTATTCTCTCATTAACTTACGTGAGTTAATTATGATCTTTTTCTCCCATCACTTGCTAATGATTTATCTGCAATAAGTAAGGTCGTACGATTTGAAAAGTTACTTAGCTTCTAGCCCAAGATCGTTTAAAAGTTGCTCGGTAATGATAAGAGTTCATAGCCAAGGCATAACTTATGAAGCGGGGCACGAAGATTGGCGAGTCCGAAAAGGCCCTAACAAGGCATGAGGATTCAATTTTATTGCTGAAGATCCAAAGTGATGTGAAAAGCATTATTCCCAAAATCAATATGAAGGATCAAGACTCACGACGAAAAGCAATCAACTCCCATAAAGATCATGGAGAAGTCTATCCGAAAAGACCCTAACAAGGTATGAGGATAAATAGATCCAAGTCCGAAAAGGAGGCGGATCGTTGTATCTCAAAATCCCAATTAGAGATTGAAGAAATAATCATGAAGTCGTGGTCAACAAAGTTGGAGTACCCCTCAAAAGTCTCCAAGTGAAGAAACTCTATTATGATGAGAAGACCATTATCTCAAGAACGTCTCTCGAAGATATGAAGTATGAAGTACATGCCAAATATCGGCCCGAGAAAGGTCTCAAATCGTGAACCGAGTTATGCCAAGATATGAACTTTTTGATATCCCGAGAAGCAGTTTTAAGAGATTTTGTCCTTTAGCTAACTATTGATCAAATCGTCCTACTTTGCTTTCAGCTTAAATGAATTATCGTAATAAGTCAACAATGTATCCTCGTGATCATTCAAGACATCAATAAAATATAAGAGATACCCATAGGAATAAGGGAGTTTAAGTGATTAATTGAACCACATGAGTAAATGTTTGTTATGCTAACTTGTACTAACAATGATCTTGATTTTAAGCTTGGCATGGGGAACGTGAAACTTGAGGGTGATAAACATTCATGACACACAAGCCCTAATGTAATTCTTAGATTTCTTTACATGACTTTTTCCTTGTTGCATCTTGTTATTTTCTATCTTTTTTATTTTCCTTAGTTGTTTAATAAAGGCCAAGGTAGGTTGATTAGGATGGAAAGTGTAAACCTTGCTTTACTGCTAAGCATTGCATGAGGGCATTGCAATGGTTAAGTGTAGGGGATTTGATAGGTGTGAAAACACCCATCTTTTCTACCACTTAATTACATTAAAACGGGACCTAAACGTATATTTTATGACGTAAATTGCGGAATTATGCGTGGTTTGTGTTTTTATTGTGTTTCAGGGTCGAGAAGGTGAAAAGTGGAGAAAACACGGCTTTCACGGGCTTTTATTGAAGAAAAAGACAAAAGACGAAGTCGAAAGATCAAGAGTGGAAAAAGAACGGAAGTCCAAGACCAATTCTGAAGATTTATCGAAGAAAAAGTCAAAAGACGGAAGTTTACCAAAAGCCGAAGAACTCAAGTATAATTTATTGAAGAATTACAAGACGAGTTTAAAGAAATCCCGAGCCAAAGTCATTATAGTCCAAGATTTAAGAAGATTAAAGAAAGGAGGGACCTAATGGCGCAATTAAGGAAAAGAGGAAAGAGGGGAGGAAGCTTGATAGGTGTGTAAACACCCATCTTTTCTACCACTTAATTACAATAATAACCGGACCAAAACGTGTATTTTATGTCTTTTATGTCGGAATTATGCGTGGTTTGTGTTTTTGTTGTATTTTAGGATGAAATTATGAAAAGTGGAGAAAACACGAGAATTCATGGGCATTTACGGCTTTTATTGAAGAAAAAGATGAAAGACGGAGTCGAGAAGTCAAGAGTGGAAAAAGAACGGAAGTCCAAGACCAATTCTGAAGATTTATCGAAGAAAAAGTCAAAAGACGGAAGTTTATCAAAAGCCGAGAAACTCAAGTCTATTTTATTGAAGAAATTAAAGACGAGTTCAAAAGATATCCCGAGCCACAAGTCCTTAAAGTCCAAATTTAAAAGGAAGATTGGAAGAAAAGGACTAATGACGCAATTAATGAAGATTAAATGAAGGAAGGACTTAATCTTGCAATTAACAAGAAATGAAGGAGGGGAGGAAGCTTCCTTAATCCTCCCCTATAAATAGATTAGGATTGTTATCATTTGTGTTGTTGGCTAACTTGACAAATTAGCTCTTCCATTTTTAATTACCTTGCACATTTAAATACTTGTCAATTTAATTACCTTGTCTTGCACTTAATTACCATTTAATTCAAGTAAGTTTTCCTTTTTAATTCTTGTCAAGCTTTATTTTTATCTTGTTAATCTCATTCTTCCTTTCTTAATCTTTGAGTTGATTTGTTTATGTTCATGTTCTTAATTTTTGGTTGATTTGATTAAAGTGGTTTTGATTATTTTGATCTTTATTGTTTGATTTGATTGTTTTGGATTGATTATTTATGCTTTATATTTGTTTATTAATTTGTTTGATTTAATTTTGTGTTTGATTTGGCTAAGTTTTATTTGATTCGTGCTTCTTTTTAGCCTTCCTTGTTCTTCGGATCTTCATACTGTTCTTCCCAAGAATTCGTGCCCAGCAATTATTCCGAATAGGGAATATCCAGTTTGTGACTTACGCGGAATATTATTTATTCCGAGTAAGGGTTTGGAAGTTAGGTTTATGCGGAATATTTTATATTCCGAATAAGGGTATTTATTCCGAATAGGAGGACTTTCCGCATAGTGACAGTATTCCGAATAGACCTTTTATTCCGAGTAGGCACTTTATTCCGAATAGGGGATTTTTCCGCATAAGGCTTTTATTCCGAATAGTGGGAACTTTCCGCATAGGACTGGACATTCCGAATAGGCTCATTATTCCGAATAGAACTTAATTCCGAATAGGGACAGCTATTCCGAATAGAGGGTTATTCCGCATAGGGGGTTTATTCCGCATAGGGCCAAATATTCCGAGTAGACAATTATTCCGAGTAGGGTAACATTCCGAATAGGGACAGATATTCCGAATTGCCTTTCATTCCGAATAGGAGTTTATTCCGGATAGGGAATTCTTAGTTTTTAGTTTTCTGCTTTTTTATTTTTAGCTTTACTCGCACTTTAAGTTTATTTGCCTTAGTTTAAGTTTTAGTTTTAGTTGCGTTTTAAGTTTGCCTTAGTTAGATTTAAGTTTGCGTTATTTACTTTATCGCCCTTTAATTTTAAGTCTTGCTTTTAAATACTTGCACTTTATCTTTAATTAGACTTAGATTTACGTTAAGAGCACTTTTACTTTAATTGTTTTGCACCTTTTATTTTCAAAACTACAACGACACATCCTTATTTCACCAAAGTTCAACTGAGTCACACATTAAACATAAAGTTTTTCAATTCGAAGAGAACCACATAACGAACTTTAATTAATTTTTATATAGGGTGTCAAAAGCCTTGTATCAAATGGCGCCGCTGCCGGCTCTTTTCGTAAAGATCAACAGTTTTTTGTGAGAGACACGTTGCTTTTTGGGACCCGTTCACTTGTGAACGTTATTTTTCTTGCATAAAAATTTCAAAAATCATAAAAAATTAAAAAACTGATAAAAATCCATAAAAATTAAAAATTTCAAAAATCCAAAAAGATTTTATCTTTATTGTGTATATATATTGTCTTTGTGTTTGGTTTTGTTTTCTTTTGCATTTTCAGGTGTATGCGTACTAGATCTTCTAATTATCAAGAGCCTGAGCCTCAAGAAGATTTAGATATGGCAGGTGTTAACAACAACAACATTCCACCGAACCTGAATAATAATAATAACAACAATGCTCTTCCACAGCCCGATCTTCGGACCATGGAGGAACTTTGTCAACCAACAATGTTTGGACGAGGAGGACCGATTGCGCCGATGCAAATCAACGCTCCTGAGTTTTCGTTGAAGCACCACATGATTCAGCAAGTACAAACAAACCCATTTAGAGGATTGCCTGATGATGATGCCAACAAACACCTCGACAAGTTCATTACAATCACCCAAAGCATGAAGTTGCCTGGTGCCACAATGGATGTTCTCCGCTTACAACTTTTCCCACATACTCTATCACATCATGCCGAGAAATGGTTTGATCGTCTCCCGAAGAATTCTATTCACACTTGGGATGACATGACTCAACGCTTTCTTTCGCGCTACTTTCCACCATCCATGGTCACAAGCCTTCGCAATCAGATCAGCGGTTTCATGCAAGATCCCGATGAATCTCTTTTTGATGCATGGGAGAGATATAATGTCTTGATCGACCGTTGTCCAAACCATAACATGCTTCCGGTCACCTTGATCGATACTTTCTACAACGGATTGACTTTTCAAGATCGTGATACGATCAATGCAGCCGCCGGTGGCACATTCATGAAAAGGAGACCCGAGGAGTGTAGAGAGTTAATAGAGAACATGACTACTCATCATAAGAACTGGGATTCTTCTGCTTCTTCTAGAAGCAACACGAGAGTCAATGTTTCTTCTACCTCAGCAAACCCTGAGATGACCGTACTCACCCGCATGATGGCTGAAATGAGCAAAAGTATTACGCTTCTCGCTTCAAACCAACAACAACATCAAGTCAAAGTGGTTGCTAATCCTTGTGAAACATGTGGCGGTCCTCACTCATACACCGATTGTCCTTCGACACAAGGAAATCCGGAAAATGTGTATGCGGCTTATGGTAATTATTCACCGGAAAATTACCAAGCTAGACAACAAGGGGATAGAAATCTGCTGAGCTACCGTTCCAACAACTACCTTTCACCCGGTTTTTCTCCTCAAAACCAAAATCCCGCCAACAACTACACTAGAAGCAACCAAATCCCACCAAGAGCTTCTAATCCTTATCACCCACCCACCAAACAAAACCCACCCATTAATCCTGATGTTGAGGCCATCATGAGAACCCAAGGTGAGCAAATCAAGAACTTGCAGAGCCAAATTATCAATCTGAAAGGAGATATCACAAAGCAAGGAAATGAGATAAGATCCGAGCTTCGAGATAATATTCAATCCTCTTTCAGCAATCAAACCAATGATTTGAAGAATATGCTTGCTAGTTTCTTGCCAGCCGCTCAACCTTCTTCTTCAAGTTCTCTACCTTCAAACACCGTCACTAACCCGCGAGCTAATGTGAGTGCTATTACTACTCGTAGTGGAGTCACCATCATAGGACCACCAATCCCACCACCATGTATCCCTACTCCTCCTACACCTAGCATTAGTGCACCATTACCGCTTCCGCCTCGACGTGATGAAGTTCCCGCCAATGACCCTTCAACATCTCAACCGTTACCTACCACATCTGCACCCTCACCACCCAAACCTACTATACCTTATCCCTCTCGCTTGGGCAAGAACAAAATGCTAAACAAGGAGGACGTTCAAGTGACTAGCTACATCAAGATGATTTCTCAAATGAACTTCAATATTAGCTTTCTTGAAGCACTTGTCCACATGCCCAAATTTGTTAAAGCATTTAAGGAATTGCTTAACAAGAAGGAGAAGCTGATTGAACTCGCCAACACACGCTTAAATGAAAACTGCTCTGCAGTCCTTCTTAGAGAACTTCCGGAAAAACTTGGAGATCCCGGTCGTTTTGTGTTGCCTTGCGTGTTCAACAAAACTGAAGAATTTACTGCCCTTGCTGATCTCGGGACTAGTATTAACTTGATGCCTTTGAGTGTTTGGAAAACACTGTCATTGCCCGACCTCACTCCAACAAAGATGACTCTTGAACTTGCAAATCGCACTCTCGCTTACCCTGTTGGTATAGCCGAAGACGTGTTTATCAAAGTTGGCACATTTACTTTCCCGGTTGATTTTGTTGTCGTTGATTATGAAATGGACCCTCGTATCCCTTTAATACTTGGTCGGCCATTTTTGAGAACCGGACGAGCTTTAGTGGATGTGGCCGAAGGTGAGTTAATCTTACGAGTCGGGGATGATGCAAAAGTTTTCAAAATGGGGAAGCTTATTAGTACAACTTTTGGAGGCCGAGAATCAGTGAATATGATTAATGTACTAGATGATTTTACCGTCTACGAAAATCCTATATTCGACTCTTGCATCGATAATCCACTTTTTCATGATGATGTGGATGATTCTCTCCCTACTTTGGACGCTTCTCCCATTTATGATTCGTCACCGGTCTTTGATGCTTATGATGATGATTCTAGCTCAGACTCGGATGATTTTGATTGTACTTCTGAGTATCCCGAGCTGCCCACATTCGATGATTTTGATGAGGCCGATACTCTTTCGAGCGATTCTTCCCATGATGAAGATCCTCCGCCATCACTCGATCCTACTTTGGACGATTACTCATTTGAGGAAGATTTCTCTGAATTTCTTAACACATACTTCCCTCATGAGAGTGATGCACCTCCTTTGGACTTTGAAGATTATCGTCTTGATCCTACTTTGGATTTGAAGAGCATTTTGTCCAAGGAGAAGAAACCGGTTGACACCGAAATCCGTTGCACTTATGATTTGACACCTCTTTGTCCCACTTCTGAGGACGAGGTTGTGCTTCTTTGCGGATCTTCCTCACACTCGGCTGAGCCGGAGTGCTATTTTCCCCTGAAGGAAAAGGTGTTCGATCCCGGTATTGAAGTCTTTAAGCCATCTCAGTATCCACCTGATGAAATAAAAGGAAAAATCTTTGGAAATTTGGAAGACATGCTTACACCGCTTCATACTTGCTCCCACCATGCTCCATCACTGCTTAAGGGAACCCTGCCACTTCTCTTTTGGCTTGCCTTGTTCGCCTTAAGCTCTTGCTTATTGATGGATGAAAATTATGTCTTTGATCCTGGTGGATTTGTTTCATGCTACTTCCGTTGATGATCAAGGTCGAGTCAGGCTCACAACTCGGTTAACAAAAACCAAGCGCTTCTTGGGAGGCAACCCATGTATCTATCTTGCCGCTTTCTTTACCATAAGTGTAGGGGGGACCCTTTGGATTGCTATTTCCTCTCCTCACTTCTTAATCAGGGATTCGAGCTTCAATGGTCCACTCTTGATGATTCTTGACGACCCGTGATTCTGTGTTCTACGTCTTCCCGGTTCTATCCTAAACTCTTTTCGATTCACTATTTTATATTTTCTCAATATTAAAATAGGAATCTCTTTAGTTGTCTTTTCCTTAGCGAGATATAAACAACGTGCACAATGTCCTAAGTGTAGGGGAGTTTACTCCCACATGCTTAAACATTGAGGACAATGTTTATCTTAAGTGTAGGGGGGACTTCTATCGAAGTTAAGTGGTCTTTTCCTTGTATTTGTCCTCATTTTAACCGGAAAATCAATTTTTCGACATTTTTCAAAATTTTTGATCTATTTTGGCCTATTAGTTTTTCCCTTTTTATAGTTATTTTCTTTCCTTATTAGAATAAATGTTTAATAAGTGGTTTTAATTTTCAAGCGTTGTGAATCTTTTGACTCAATCCGAGTTTACTCTAGCTAGTATCCTTAACGTGTTTAAGTCAAGTTTTGCTAGGCTTTTATATAGGGAGCTATAAAACGCGAAAGTCTTAACCCTCACGGGTTAAGAACAAGAACTTTTCGCAAGTTCCTATAATTGATCCTAGAGAGTCGTTTATCAAGGGAACTTTAAGATGCGATTTCTAAACTTGAAAGAGTCTAAGAATTTGCAAGATCCTATAGGCGACTCGAAAACCCAAAACTTTGATTTAATAGGCTAAGTATCCACGAGTCTCATTACTTGAGATTTTAAACTGTGGAGAACGAGAGATGATAGAGCCAATTATAAGTCGGTATTCTTTCGTGAATTTATGTGAGTTAATTATAAGCCTATTCTCCCATCGCTTGCTAATAAATTTATCTGCTAATAAATAAAGTTGTACGATTTGAAAAGTTACTTAGCTTCTAGCCCCAGATCGTTTAAAAGTTGCTCGGTAATGACAAGAGTTCATAGCCAAGGCATAACTTATGAAGCGGGGCGCGAAGATTGGCGAGTCCGAAAAGGCCCTAACAAGGCATGAGGGCTATATTTTGTTGCTAAAGATCCAAAAGTGATGTGAAGAATCATTTATCGAAAATCAATATGAAGGATCGAGACACACGATGTAAAGCAAAACTCCCAAAAGTCATGGAGAAGTATATCCGAAAAGACCCTAACAAGGTATGAGGATAAATAGATCCAAGTCAATAAAGGAGGCGGATCGTTGTATATCAAAATCCAAAATAAAGATTGGAGAAAAAATGAAGAAGTCGTGGTCCATATATGAAGAATCTCTCAAAAATTCCAAGTGAAGAAATTCCAATTATGAAGAGAAGACCATTATTTCATGAACGTCTCTCAAGATTTGAAGTATGAAGTCGCTGCCAAATATCGGCCCGAGAAAGGTCTCAAATTGCGAACCAAGTTATGCCAAGATATGAACTTTTTGATATCCCGAGAAGCAGTTTTAAAAGATTTGGTCCTTTAGCTAACTATTGATTAAATCGTGCACTTTATTTTCAGACTTAATAATTATCGAAATAAGTCAAACAATGCATCTTCGTGATCATTCAAGACAAATAATAAAATATAAGAGGTACCCATAGGAATAAGGGAGTCTAAGTGAATAATTGGCCCACATGAGTTCGTGTTAGTTTACTAACTTATAATAACAATGATCTCGTTTTTAAGCTTGGTTTGGAGAAAGTGAAAAGTTGAGGATGATGATTATTCATAACATTTTCAAAACCCAAGGTATGCTTTTAATTTCTTTGCTTTGCATTTTTATAATTTTCTATCTCTTTAATAAAGGCCAATGTGGATTGATTATGATGAAAATTGTAAACATGCTTTGTAACTAATGCATTGCATGAGGACATTGCAATGGTCAAGTGTAGGGGATTTGATAGGTGTGTAAACACCCATCTTTTCTACCACTTAATTACAATAATAACCGGACCAAAACGTGTATTTTATGTCTTTTATGTCGGAATTATGCGTGGTTTGTGTTTTTGTTGTATTTTAGGATGAAACTATGAAAAGTGGAGAAAACACGAGAATTCACGGGCATTTACGGCTTTTATTGAAGAAAAAGATGAAAGACGGAGTCGAGAAGTCAAGAGTGGAAAAAGAACGGAAGTCCAAGACCAATTCTGAAGATTTATCGAAGAAAAAGTCAAAAGACGGAAGTTTATCAAAAGCCGAGAAACTCAAGTCTATTTTATTGAAGAAATTAAAGACGAGTTCAAAAGATATCCCGAGCCACAAGTCCTTAAAGTCCAAATTTAAAAGGAAGATTAGAAGAAAAGGACTAATGACGCAATTAATGAAGATTAAATGAAGGAAGGACTTAATCTTGCAATTAACAAGAAATGAAGGAGGGGAGGAAGCTTCCTTAATCCTCCCCTATAAATAGATTAGGATTGTTATCATTTGTGTTGTTGGCTAACTTGACAAATTAGCTCTTCCATTTTTAATTACCTTGCACATTTAAATACTTGTCAATTTAATTACCTTGTCTTGCACTTAATTCCCATTTAATTCAAGTAAGTTTTCCTTTTTAATTCTTGTCAAGTTTTACCTTTATCTTGTTAATCTCATTCTTCCTTTCTTAATCTTTGAGTTGATTTGTTTATGTTCAAGTTCTTTATTTTTGTTGATTTGATTAAAGTGGGTTTTGATTATTTTGATCTTTATTGTTTGATTTGATTGTTTTGGATTGATTGTTTATGCTTTATATTTGTTTATTAATTTGTTTGATTTAATTTTGTGTTTGATTTGGCTAAGTTTTATTTGATTCGTGCTTCTTTTTAGCCTTCCTTGTTCTTCGGATCTTCATACTGTTCTTCCCAAGAATTCGTGCCCAGCAATTATTCCGAATAGGGAATATCCAGTTTGTGACTTACGCGGAATATTATTTATTCCGAGTAAGGGTTTGGAAGTTAGGTTTATGCGGAATATTTTATATTCCGAATAAGGGTATTTATTCCGAATAGGAGGACTTTCCGCATAGTGACAGTATTCCGAATAGACCTTTTATTCCGAGTAGGCACTTTATTCCGAATAGGGGATTTTTCCGCATAAGGCTTTTATTCCGAATAGTGGGAACTTTCCGCATAGGACTGGACATTCCGAATAGGCTCATTATTCCGAATAGAACTTAATTCCGAATAGGGACAGCTATTCCGAATAGAGGGTTATTCCGCATAGGGGGTTTATTCCGCATAGGGCCAAATATTCCGAGTAGACAATTATTCCGAGTAGGGTAACATTCCGAATAGGGACAGATATTCCGAATTGCCTTTCATTCCGAATAGGAGTTTATTCCGGATAGGGAATTCTTAGTTTTTAGTTTTCTGCTTTTTTATTTTTAGCTTTACTCGCACTTTAAGTTTATTTGCCTTAGTTTAAGTTTTAGTTTTAGTTGCGTTTTAAGTTTGCCTTAGTTAGATTTAAGTTTGCGTTATTTACTTTATCGCCCTTTAATTTTAAGTCTTGCTTTTAAATACTTGCACTTTATCTTTAATTAGACTTAGATTTACGTTAAGAGCACTTTTACTTTAATTGTTTTGCACCTTTTATTTTCAAAACTACAACGACACATCCTTATTTCACCAAAGTTCAACTGAGTCACACATTAAACATAAAGTTTTTCAATTCGAAGAGAACCACATAACGAACTTTAATTAATTTTTATATAGGGTGTCAAAAGCCTTGTACCAAAGCTTCCTCCCACTAATCCCTTCCTCCCCTATAAATACACATTACTAGATTCATTTGTAGTTGTTGGAGGCTTGACAAGCCTCTCTTCCCCATTTTCATTCTTCTTGTTCCTTAAATTTATGCACTTTAATTCTCATGTAATGCACCTTTAATTCTCTTTTAATTCCAAGTAAGTTACCTTTAATTGTTGTTAATCTTTATCTTATTGCTAATCTCCTTCTTCCTTTCTTGTTTGATTTGTTCTTTATCTTCATTGTTCATGTTCTTGAATTTTTATGCTTTTGATCAAGTGGGTTTTGATTGATTTGGTTATGTTTGTTAGTTTTGATGATTTGTTTCGATTGATTATTGTTAGTTGATGTTTAGTGGTTATTTTGGGTTAATCTTTTGGTTGATCTTGATTGATTTTGCTTAAATTGTTCTTCGTTCCTGCTACTGTTAATATTGCCCAGTTAATGTTTCGAACCGATTTATTCAAAAAGTTCCGAACCGATTTATTCAAAAAGTTCCGAACCGATTTTCTTAAAGTTCCGAATCAAATTTCTTGTCAAAAAAGTTCCGAACCGATTTTCTTAAAGTTCCGAACCAAATTTCTTTTCAAAAGTTCCGAACCAAATTTCTTGTCAAAAAAAACTTCCGAACCAATTTGTGGCAAAAAGTTCCGAATCGGAACTTTCTAAAACTTCCGAATCAATTTGTGGCAAAAAGTTCCGAATCGGAACTTTAGAAAAAAGTTCCGAACCAATGGCTAAAAAAGTTCCGAATCGGAACTTTCTTAAAAACTTCCGAACCAAGCAACAAAACTTCCGAACCAATTCCCAAGTTTCGAATCGGAACTTTCCGAATCAAACAAATGGTCCACCTGCTAGCTTGCTAGCTTGTCCTTTGTTTCCCGCCAAAACAAGCAGCTAGGCTGGCTGCTTCCAGCAGCTAGCCTGCCTGCTTGCTTGCTTGTTTATTAGTTTTGTTCCGTAATTGTCTAGTTTTATCTGAAAGTTGTTCCGATTTCATTTCTGAAAGTTACGTATTTTTAGTTGAATTTTTCGTCTAATTTTAAAATTAATATTTTTTCGTAAAGTTCAAGTTTTATCTTTTATTTAGTACCCGCTTTAGGTTTTGCCTCGTTTAGCTTTAAAGTACCATTTTAGTTTCATTCTCTCCTTTTTCATTTAGTAAACTTTATTTTCGAGTCGATAGTTAATTTCTTCGTTTAGTTTTATTTTTATTAATTGTTTCGCTTTAAATTACGTTTTATTATTTGTTTTAATATTCGTTTTAATATCGTTTTAACTTTTAGTTTTTTCATATCCACCTTGTTTTACTTTTATTATTTGAACTTGTCTTTAGTTTGTTTTTAAATACTTTTCTCATTTATTTTTAAATTAGTTTTAGATAATCAACTTCCCTTTTTCTTAACCAAAAACGACCGAGTCGCACTTTGAACCGGAAATCAATTCGAAGAGACACTGAGAAAACGAACTTTCAACGAGTAAAAATCTTGTTATTAGACACTTAATTTATTGTTATTAGATTAAAATAGATAAATAAACAAACCCACTTCTTTTTATTAACCAAGAACAAATCATTTCACTTAGAGCCGAGATCAATTCGAGAGGATTCCGAGAGATATAATTGAACCCATAGAAAAACCGAATACCAAATGGCGCCGCTGCCGGCTCTTCTCGTTAAGATCAAAAGTTTTTTGTGAGAACTTGGATTTTGGGATCCGTTCCCCGTGAACGTTACTTTTTCATAAAAATTTTCAAAAATCCTAAAAAATATAAAATTTTCAAAAATCCTAAAAAGTAAAAACCCATAAAAAACCAAAAATATTTTTGCTTTGTTTTTCTTTGTTCGTTCTTTTTGCAGGTGTATGCGCACTCGATCCACGTCTTATCAAGAGCCCGAGCCTCTCGATCACTTAGACATGGCCGGTGTACCACCTCCAAACAATAATAACAACAACAACCCACCTTTCAACAACATGAATAATAACAACAACAATGAGCCTCTTCCGGATAATCGCCCGATGATTGAACTGCTACAAGCTCATGTAGACGGCAACACTGACCCAATTGTCATACCTCCAATTGCCGCCAACAACTTTGAGCTAAAATCAGGCTTTATCCAGATGGTCTCCGCTCAACCATTCCTGGGACGTACCATTGATGACCCACATGACCATATCAAGAGATTCTTGCAACTCACCAACACGGTCAAATTCAATGGTGTTCCACAAGAGGTTATCAGGTTACAACTTTTTCCCTTTTCTTTAGAGGGACAAGCCCGGCATTGGCTTGCTAAGAAACCGCCACAGAGTATTCTCTCGTGGACGGATTTGGAAACAAAGTTTATCAATTACTTTTTTCCACCCTCTCGTACTACCGCTTTGCGGAATGAAATCATAAATTTTGAACAAAAGTACGATGAGTCGTTCAGTGAATCTTGGGATCGTTTTAAAGATCTTTTAAGAAAATGCCCACAACATGGTTTTACCAAAGTACATCAAATTAATACTTTTTACAATGGTTTAAGCATGAGTGATCAAGATTCACTAAACAGTGCCTCGGGGGGTAATCTTTTGGCTAAGACTTCCAATGCTGCTTGGGACATCATTGAGAATAAATATCGTGTTCAAACCAAGAGTGTTCGGACCAATGTCGCTAGTGCTAGCACTAATGACAGTGACAAGCGATTGGACAAAATCACTACGCTTCTTGAATCACTTGTTACCCACACCGTCAGCAACAACAACAGCAACAACACTAAAAACGCTCAAGTTAATGCTGTCAGCCAACCTTGTGAGATATGCGGTGGTCCTCACTCTTACACCACTTGTACTGCCACCCAAGACTACCCTGCTGAAAATGTGAATGCAGCTTATGGCACCTATCCTCAACCTGCTTATCAAGCCCGACCTCAAGGTGACCGTAATTTGCTTAGCTACCGTTCTAACAACTATCTCTCACCACCTGGTTTTACTCCTAACAACCAAAACCAACAACAAAACCTCAACCGACCTCCTCAACAACAACAACAATCTCGTGGACCATACATCCCTCTTCACAAACAGCAACAACCACCTCAACGAAACAACCAAGTTTACCAGCAACCTGCGTATCAACCACCTGCATACACTGCTCCTTCCAACCAAACCCCCGCATCACATCAAGACATTGGAACCTACATGAGGACTAACGATGTGATCGTGGATAATCTCCAACAGGAAGTGCGCAACTTGAAAGCAGATCTGATGAAACAAGGGAATGATCTGAGAGCTGATATGAAGAACACTATGGATAGTCAAACAAATGATTTAAGAAATATGATGGCTAGTTTCTTCCATGGTAATCAACCCTCTTCTTCGGGTACTCTTCCGAGTAACACCGTTGCGAATCCAAAAGGGGAGATGAAAGCAATCACCACTCGCAGTGGTAAAGGTACCAAGGAACCCGAGCTTCCTATACCTCCACCGGTGATTGTGACTAAGGAGAACGAGTCACCTACTCCTATTCCTCATCCTTCGACTTCCCCAATTTCTCCGCCTCTTCCTTCTACCCCTTCTCTACCCAAGGATGTGAGTGATCCTATTCTTCCAAAGCCTTCTTCTTCATCCAATATACCTTATCCTTCCAGGTTGAGGAAAGAGAAGCTCAAAAGCAAGGACGATATTCAGGTTTCGAACTTTCTTAAAATGTTTAAACAACTGAATTTCAATATCTCCTTCGCTGAGGCTCTCGCTCACATGCCTAAATATGCGAAAATGTTTAAAGATCTTCTGAGCGACAAGGAAAAGCTCCTCGATATTGCCAACACCCAACTTAATGAGAATTGCTCTGCAGTACTCTTAAGGAAATTGCCAACCAAGCTTGGTGATCCGGGTCGTTTCTTAATCCCTTGCAATTTCCCGGGAGTAGAGAATTGCATGGCCCTAGCCGATCTACGTGCCAGTATCAATCTCATGCCTCTAAGCGTTTGGAAGCAATTATCTCTCCCTGAGCTAGTCCCCACCAAAATGACTTTGGAATTAGCTAACCGTACGGTTGCTTATCCAGTGGGGATAGCCGAAGACGTCTTTGTAGGAGTCGACAAATTCACTTTTCCTGCCGATTTCGTCGTCGTCGACTACGAGATGGACCCTCGCGTCCCCTTGATCGTGGGTCGTCCATTCCTGAGGACCGGTCGCACTCTTATCGATGTTGAAGCCGGTGAGCTTATCATGAGAGTGGGTGACGATAAAATCGTCTTCAACATGGGAAAGTTGTCTAAACAGCCTTATTCATATGAGAGTGTTAATTGTATTGACGTTCTTGATGAGGCTTGTGAAGAACACTTTAATGATGCTTGCAAAAGTATTCCTACCTCTCTTCCCAATGTTGAGACCGTGTCCTCTATTGATTCCTCGTTGTCTCTATTTGGAGATAGTGATTTATTTTGGAACAATCTTGAAGATACCATGGGAGATGTGAACTTATCTACTGATGATTCTCCTACCGATGGGGACGAAGACATGCATTTCTTTGAAAGCCTTCTTAACGAAGACAATCCTTCTCCTCCATCTCCCACGGTTATTGCTATCGATACTCCGACTTCGAATACACCTCCCGTCGACAATCCTCCGGATTTAGAACTTAAGGAGTTGCCGCCCCATCTCGAGTATGTATTCCTTGAAGAAGAGAAGAAGTCGCCAGTCATCATTGCTAAGGACCTAAAGGAAGAAGAAAAAGCCCGACTTATAACCGTGTTGAAGAAGCATAAAACAGCTATCGCTTGGAAAATCTCTGATATTCGCGGAATTGATCCTCACTTCTGCACACACAAAATTCTCATGGAGGACGAATTTAAGCCCACAATTCAAAGCCAACGAAGGGTGAATCCAAAAATACATGAAGTTATCAAAACAGAGGTTATCAAACTTCTTGATGCGGGTATGATTTACCCTATTTCGGATTCACCATGGGTTAGTCCAATCCATTGTGTGCCCAAGAAGGGCGGAATAACCGTTGTTCCCAATGAACACAACGAGTTGATTTCCACTCGTCTCGTTACTGGGTGGAGAGTTTGTATAGACTACCGCAAACTCAATGATGCCACGAGAAAGGATCATTTCCCTCTACCTTTTATGGACCAAATGCTTGAACGTTTAGCGGGTAATGAATATTACTGCTTTCTTGATGGTTTCTCGGGTTATTTCCAAATACCCATCGATCCCCAAGATCAAGAGAAGACAACATTCACTTGTCCCTATGGCACATTTGCTTACAAAAGAATGCCTTTTGGCTTATGCAATGCCCCCGGGACTTTCCAAAGGTGCATGTTAGCTATCTTTCATGACATGGTTGAACAAACCATGGAAGTCTTCATGGATGATTTCTCGGTCTTTGGGGATTCCTTCTCTTCTTGCCTTGCCAATTTGGAACGTATGCTTAAGCGGTGCGAAGACACTCGCCTTGTTCTAAATTGGGAAAAATGCCATTTTATGGTAAAAGAAGGCATCATGCTGGGACACAAGATTTCCAAAGCCGGTCTTGAAGTAGACCGTGCTAAAGTCGATGTTATCGCTAAGTTGCCTCCACCTTCAACCGTGAAGGGTGTGAGAAGTTTCCTGGGTCATGCGGGCTTCTACCGTCGATTCATCAAAGATTTTTCACAAATCGATCGCCCGATGACCCACCTCTTGGAAAAAGATACTCCTTTTATCTTTTCCAAAGAGTGCCTTGAAGCCTTCAACTCGCTTAAGGATAAGCTAACTAAGGCACCCGTCTTGGTTACCCCTAATTGGGAGCTGCCTTTCGAGTTGATGTGCGATGCTAGTGATTTTGCTATTGGAGCGGTTCTGGGACAAAGAGTGAACAAACACTTCCAACCGATCCATTATGCTAGCAAGACAATGACAGGGGCACAATTGCATTATACGACAACCGAAAAAGAGCTTTTAGCGGTTGTCTATGCCTTTGAAAAATTTCGCCCCTATCTTGTCCTCTCCACCACAATCGTTTACACCGATCATTCCGCGTTGAAGTACTTGTTGACAAAGCAAGATTCCAAACCAAGACTTCTTCGCTGGGTTTTGCTGCTCCAGGAATTTAAAATCGAAATTCGCGATAAAAAAGGAGCTGAAAACCTAGCCGCGGATCATCTCAGTAGACTTGAGGATCCTTACCAGGGGGATCATCCGAACAAAGAAATCAATGATTCTTTCCCTTGGAGACCTTAATGTCTATCAACTCGACTGCTGATGAAACCCCGTGGTTTGCGGACATTGCAAACTACTTGGCGGGTGGAATTCTCGTTGACGGGTTAACATCCCAGAAAAAGAAGAAGTTCTTTAACGACATTAAGACTTACTTTTGGGATGACCCGTATCTATTCAAACAATGTGCCGACTTGATTATTCGTCGATGTGTTGATGGACCGGCAGCTTTAGAAATCCTTGACGCTTGCCACAAAGGACCCACTGGTGGTCACTTTGGTCCCAACTACACCGCCAAAAAAGTGTTTGATTCGGGATTTTATTGGCCAACCATCTATCGTGATGCTCACGAGATGGTTAAACGATGTGATGCTTGCCAAAAACAAGGCACGATCACACATAAAGACGAGATGCCTCAGAATTTCATTCAAGAGTGTGAAATCTTTGATGTTTGGGGTATCGACTTTATGGGGCCATTCCCTTCATCTAAAGGAAACAAATACATCCTTGTAGCCGTTGACTACGTTTCAAAGTGGTTGAAGCCAAAGCTTTACCTACTAATGATGCAAGGGTGGTTTGTAACTTTTTGAAATCGCTGTTCGCTCGATTCGGCGTTCCTCGTGCTATTATCAGTGACCGCGGGACTCATTTTTGCAACGATCAATTTGCAAGAGTCATGGCTAAGTATGGTGTCAATCACCGTCTTTCCACCGCCTATCATCCCCAAACCAATGGGCAGGCCGAGATATCCAACCGTGGATTGAAGCGAATTTTGGAGCGTACTGTGGGAGAGCATCGTGCCGCGTGGGCCGATAAGTTAGATGATGCTCTGTGGGCTTTCCGTACTGCTTATAGGACCCCGATCGGTTGTACACCTTATCGTCTTGTGTACGGGAAAGCATGCCATCTTCCATCGAGCTGGAACATAAGGCGCACTGGGCCTTGAAGTGGGCTAACTTCGACATCAACAAAGCCGGTGATCATCGCAAGATTCAACTCAACGAGCTCAACGAACTGAGGAATGAAGCTTATGAGAACTCGTTGATCTACAAAGAGAAGACGAAGATCCTTCATGATGCAAAAATCAAGAACCGAGAGTTCCACGTTGGTGATCAAGTCTTACTTTTTAACTCTCGGTTGAAGATCTTCTCTGGCAAGTTGAAGAGCCGCTGGTCTGGTCCATTCACCGTCGCCAAAGTCTTTCCATATGGGACCATTGAGCTTTCTCAGCCAAATGGGCCCAATTTCAAGGTGAATGGCCAGCGTCTGAAGCTGTACTTTGGTGAGGACATCTATCAGGAGATTATTCCATCCCTCACCACGTTCCCCATGAACTAATTTTGGGTCGAGTCAGGCTCGTGACTCGGTTATCAAAAACAAGCGCTCCTCGGGAGGCAGCCCGAGTATCTATCCTTTTATGTTTTAACCTCCTAAGTGTAGGGGGACCTGTATAGGTGTTTGTTTTTGTGTGGTGATGTGATTACAGGGATAAGTGCACTCTTGGAATCTTTGGCGAACCGTGCTCCCGTGTTATCCGAAATCCGGTTCTATCTCTCAACTATCGTGATTCAATTTTCTTCATACTCACATTTGAAATTGATCACTTTAGTCGTCTCTTCCTTAACTTGATTTAACCAACGTGCACAATGTCATAAGTGTAGGGGAGACTTTTCCCACATGCTTAAACATTGAGGACAATGTTTATCTTAAGTGTAGGGGGGACTTCTATCGAAGTTTTATGTGGACTTTTCCATGAAAATGCCTTCATTTAACAGAGAAATCATCTTTTTCAACATTTTTCAAATTTTTAATTAACTTTGGCCATTTTGTCGTAATTTTTAAAATTTTTATCGTTGCTTTCATATGTATATATTCCGCAATAAAGTCAAAAATATTAATAAAGTGGTGTAGCTAGTTTAGAAGTCTTTGACATATTAGGCCCGTTGCGATTATTTTGACTCAACCCGAATAGACTTATCTAAGTTTATTCTAGCTAGTATCCTTAACCATGTAGACCTTAATTGGTTTATTAGGCTAAGCATCCACGAGTCTCATTATTTGAGATTTTAAATTGTGGAGGACGAGAAATGATAGAGTCAATTATAATTCGGTATTCTTGCACAAGCTCACTTGGTGTAATTATGTGCCTATTCTCCCATCACTTGCTAATAATTTATCTGCAATAAGTAAGGTCGTACGATTTGAAAAGTTACTTAGCTTCTAGCCCAAGATCGTTTAAAAGTTGCTCGGTAATGATAAGAGTTCATAGCCAAGGCATAACTTATGAAGCGGGGCGCGAAGATTGGCGAGTCCGAAAAGGCCCTAACAAGGCATGAGGATTCCATTTTATTGCTAAAGATCCAAGGTGATGTGAAAAGCATTATTTCCAAAATCAATATTAAGGATCAAGACTCACGACGAAAAGCAATCAACTCCCATAAAGATCATGGAGAAGTCTATCCGAAAAGACCCTAACAAGGTATGAGGATAAATAGATCCAAGTCCGAAAAGGAGGCGGATCGTTGTATCTCAAAATCCCAATTAGAGATTGAAGAATAATCATGAAGTCGTGGTCAACAAAGTTGGAGTACCCCTCAAAAGTCTCCAAGTGAAGAAACTCTATTACGATGAGAAGACCATTATCTCAAGAACGTCTCTCGAAGATATGAAGTATGAAGTACATGCCAAATATCGGCCCGAGAAAGGTCTCAAATCGCGAACCAAGTTATGCCAAGATATGAACTTTTTGATATCCCGAGAAGCAGTTTTAAGAGATTTTGTCCTTTAGCTAACTATTGATCAAATCGTCCTACTTTGGTTTCAGCCTAACTAACTATCGAAATAAGTCCAAAAATGCATCTTCATGATCATTCTAAGACAAAAATAAAATATAAGAGATACACCTAGGAATAAGGGAGTTTAAGCATTTAATTAAGCCATGTGTGTGAGTGTTTGAATTGCTAACTTATAATAACAATGATCTCGTTTTTAAGCTTAGTTTGGGGAACGTGAAACTTGAGGGTGATAAATCTTCACAGCACCGAAGCCCTTATGTAAGTCCTCGATCTCTTTGCAAGTTATTTCCACAAAGCTATTTTCTATCCTCTTGTTTACTTTAAAGTTTTAATTTCTCTTAGTACTTTCATTTTTGTTTAAGTAGTATATTCATAAGGCCAAGGTTGATTGATTATGAGAAAAGTGTAAATGTGCTTTGTCACTAAGCATTGCATGAGGGCATGGCAATGGTTAAGTGTAGGGGATTTGATAGGTGTGAAAACACTCATCCTTTTACCACTTAATTCTGGCCAAAACGAGACCAAAACACGTATTTAATATCATTTGTTTGGAATTATGCGTGGTTTTTGTGTTTATTGTGTTTTCAGAGTCAACCGGATGAATATTAAAGAAAACATGGGATTGCACGGGTTTTATCGAAGAAAAAGACTCAAGACGAAGTCTATTGTCCAAGAGATGCAAAAGATTTGAAGTCATTGTGCCTATTTGAAGATTTATCAAAGAATAAAGCCAAAGATGGAAGATTCATATATGTCGAAGAACTCGAGTCTATTAAATAAAAGATTATAAGACGAGTTGGAATTATTCACCGACACTTCTCAAATCCAAGTCGGAAACGTTTATTTGAAGAAGCGTGAAGACTTAAGAAGAAAGAAGAAAAAGAAGCCCAAACCAAAGCCCAATCAAAAGCCCACCACCACAAGACACGCCTATATAAAGGCCCTTACTTCACAAATTTCACACTTAACACTTAGTCTTTTAGGTAGTTTTTAGTTTTAGAGAGAGAAAGTTCTAAACTTTCTCTCACTAGATTTCATCTTTTTCTATTTCAAATTCAAACATTTGTATTACTTTTCATTAATCAAGTTCAAGTTTTTATCTTTTAATCTTTAATCTCATCCTTCCTTTCTTTTACTTTTATTGATTTTGGTACAAATCTCGTATGATCCGTGTTGTTCATCAATGATTTGTGCTTAAAAATTTGATTTCTTTTTATGTTTCCTTAAGTTTATACACTAATAAGCTTTAAGATCCTTGTTCTTTTTGGCTTATTGGTTGATTTAGCTTATTTTACTTTTTAGAGTTTTTATGAAAAGTTCATCTTTTTATTGATTTGATTTAAAAGTTGATTATTTTGGGTTTAGAAAAGTTGTTTTTAGTGCTTATTTGATCAGTATTCTATTGGATTCGAGCTTGTTGGTGATTGGCTTATTCTATAGCTTATTCCCTAGCTTAAAATTCGGATCTACTTCATTTTCGGAAAAGGGAAAGCCCTTTTCCGACCTTATATTCCGACCAGGTACCCCCTATTCCGATCCATAGATCGGAAAAGGGTTTCTAGTATTCCGATTTGCCCTCCAAGCCTTATTCCGATTGAGGCTAATTCAGTTATTCCGATTGGTAAGTTTAGTAGATTCCGATTAGTGTTGATTCAAGTATTCCGATTGTACCAAGTTGTATCACATTCCGATTTGTCCCTTTTTCATCATATTCCGATTAGCACTCATTTCATTATTCCGATTGCCCCCCCCCCCCCCCCCCCCCCCTTTTCCCCATATTCCGATCAATTGATCGGAATACATTCCGATTGGTGCTAGTTTTTCCTCATTCCGATTTAGCCTACTTTGCTTTACTCCGCTCTTACTTTCTTTTACTACTTTTCTACTAGTTCTTATTTTTTTTACAAAGTTTTCCAAGTGTTAGTTTTTATTGAATGTCCATTTATTTTTCTAAGATAATCTTTAAGTTTTCAAGCGTTCACTTTTAACTTGTCTTTTTAGTTTAAACTTTTAAAGCTTTAATTCTACTCTTCGACACTTAATTTCTTGTTATTAGATTAAAATAGATAAATAAACAAACCCACTTCTTTTTATTAACCAAGAAAAAATCATTCCACTTAGAGCCGAGATCAATTCGAGAGGATTTCGAGAGATATAATTGAACCCATAAAAAAACCGAATACCATTTATCAAAGAGTGAAGTCAAGTGGGACCCACATTCGGTTAATGGGCCTTAAAAGCTCATTAATATGCTTATGTTATCATTTTGGGTCAAGGCCCAATAACAACACAATATGGGACGATTGGCGTAATGTTTACTTGCCAAAAATTGGACTCAGTGCCTTTAAAGAAATTAGACGTGGGAAGTATTACTCATAGATTGTCCCAAGCCCAACTTTACAAATTAAGAAACGGATGGGAGTTTGGTTTTGGATCCCAAGGCCCATTAGGTCAAAGTTATACGGTGTGAGTATATATTATGTGGTCAAGTTTTCCTTGGTCAAACCATTCGTTACAACCAAAGAAATAAACAAAGACGAGAGAGAAAGTTATTTGGGGAAAAGAAGAACACAACCACCATCTTATGAACCCTAGCCAAATTGGGGGTTTCCATCTAGCCAAGAAGTGCACCCCACGCGTCCGAATTAAATCCCAAGTTTTTAGGGAAGATGAAGATGCCACCAAGGATCCACGTGGCTATGTGTCACATCATTCCTCTCCTATGATTGTTCAAGCCACCTGTAACCATTGAGAGAGCCAATCAAAACTATCCACTTCAGCATCTAAGAAGCACAACTAACACAACTTACTGCCACCTTGGCGATTCGAGTGAAAGAGGCTATTATCCACCCTTGGATTGGAACAGAAAAGAGAGAGGGGAGAGAAGATAAGATCCAATGGCCAAAATATCACTCATCATCAACACCCAAACTCTCTCGGTAGGCTATAAATACCCCCGATTTTATCATGTATTGATATCCCTTTTCTTTCTTTTAAAGTTATAATGTTAATCTAGTTTTAGGTAATTGTATTTTTATTTTTAAAGTACTGTAATAATTTTATTGAATTAATGAAAGTGATTTTTAGCTTCATCTTCTTTTTACCTTGCAAAATTATTCTGTTAAAGTTTGTGCAATTTATTTTTCCTATACTATATTGACATTATATGATAGGTTGTTTGATTAAGCTTTTATCATAGCTTATATCGAATAATTAAAGTTGGATTATGGATTTGAAAAGTTTAACCCACTATTAGACTTAAAAGTAACTGTTGGATCGAATGGTTTGTTTGCTTCGAGTCACGTTGGTGATTTCGAGGTTCGTGGTTCGAGTTTGATGATGATTTATGGTGTGTGATACTTTATTAAGGTGTTGTTTCGGTTCGAAAGTCCGCTCAGCGCGTGACTTCGTCATCAAAGGATCTCTAATTTCAAGGTTAAGCTATTTTATGTTTTCAGTTTCTAGTTAAATCTGGTTTTTGGTTTTACTTATGATATAAATCTGTTGATGTGATATTCTCTACTGTTATGTTTGGTTATGACATTTGTGGTATGCTATAATGACGATTATTGAATCTGTTTAGAAATATTTGCATATTATTGGATTTGATATGCTGGGTGTTTATGTAACTGTTCTAAGAGTTTATAGTCCTTATTTAGTCTGCTGATTTTTTTTTTCTGAAATAGGTTTACTGAGTAATCGTGTAATGATAAGTTGTATAGGTTTTTTTTTAAGTTGATATAGCTGTTTTAGATGTTTTTCTATCAAGATCTGTTAATTCTTAAGTTGGTTTGGAATGATTTGAGTTTGTTTAGAAATCTGTTGTACCAAATTATTGAGCATGAGCTTACTGTTTAATTTTGGTAATTAGATTTTTCAGACTGACGGTTTTGAAGAGTTCGGTTTTGAAGAGTTCGGTTATTTGTGAATCTTTTTTAATGTTATTTTGCTAAATTGTTATTCGAGATAATCTGCTTCATGATAATCTGATTTTGTTGTCACTTTTGATGTTTATGATTTACGAATGTTACTGATATTGAAGTTTAGTTTCACTGATTTTGAGTTGGTTTATATCTTTTTCTTAGAACTGATATTTGAGTTGAGAGTTTAATTTGGATTCTCTGGTTTTACTTGTTATTTAGCTTCCTGCTGATATTTTCTGCTGATAGGAGTTCAGCTAGCTGCATATTGTTTATCTGTGAGTTCTTGGCAACACCTTCGAATTGGGGGTATTTGTTTTGTTATAATATCCAAAAATCTGTTCCAAAATAAATAATAACCAAAAATTAAGTCACTCCTGTGACTTGAACCTGAGACCTCTCGGTTCATAACCCAACGTCTCAACCACTGGGCTTGGGTATTTTTTTAGTTTTTATTTGTGATCAGAATTTAATAAACTCTTTTAATTTTGACCTGTCAGTTTAGTTAACAAACATTTACCTTATTTTATTTAAGTTTTTTTTTAGTTTAAAATAATAAATCAATTTATTTACTTTTAATAAATATTAGTTTTTATTAATTGGTTTAAAATTATTAGTTTGAAATAAATAAATAAAGTTTTAATATAAAAAATATATATAAATATCTTATTATTTTTAGATTTAAAAAATTGTTTTAATATTGTTTTTAAATAATTTGGTTTTAAATAATTTTGTTTTAAATAATTTTGTTTTTAATAAATTTTGTTTTAATAGTTTTGTTGAATTTTAAAGTAAAAGTAAAAATTATAAAAATAATATAGATTTAAATATTTGTCTTTTAGATTTAATTTTGGGTACTATTCATGTACTTTAAGATTAAAATTTGTAGGATTATTTTAAAGAAAAACCGAAATCAAATTCAAATCAATTATCATAATCAAAACGAAAGTCTCAAATTCACAATTTTCTTGTGTACAACGAACCGAGATCACTCTCATATTTAATTGATTCGTCTTTAACTTATTTTTAAATTATTACCTTTTCTTAAAAATAATTTCCTAAATTTACCTTATAACCTACACTTTCTCAACACATCACCTGTCATTTCTCTTGATGTAATGATGGCGGTGGTAGGCACATAGACATGACCCATGTTCATGTTCAATGGCAAATATCTTCTCATTTCATGTGGTATTTCTCCCATTTATTACACACCAGGACCATGCATGTGTTCAAGTCATTTTCATATCTTTAATTCACTTTTGGGATTCACGTTTACGTTACTACGTTGGTGTAAAAACTAGTATAAAGATACTACTGTACCTTTTACTACGCAAATAAGTTACCTAATCTGACAATACATGATTCATAGAAAAAAAAGTTAACATATAGGATTCTTCTTTTTAGCATATACCAAATCAATTAATTATAATCACTAATCTAAAAAAAATTCTATTTTTTAAAAATTAAATATCTTATAAACCGTTAATCGTTATATAATCTTTCTAACGAGAGGTACATGTATATTCTTTATACGAACTTCTTTTTCCTGAGAAAATCATATATAATTCGTACACGAATCATATATGATTTTCTCAGGAAAATTTTTTTGTCGAAAGTATATATATGTGCCCGCGTTAGAAATATGATTTACTTCTTGTTGTAATTGTATGTTTTTTCACTTGACGGTTTACTGTTTATAAAATATTTAATTTTTAAGAAAAATATGAAAGATTTGTTTGAATGAATGTGATTGGTTGATATGATTTTATACTAAAAAAAGTTTACATTGATCTTAACTCATGAATCATATCTTTATTAGACTATAGACTCGCGGATTTCGCGGATGGCAATAGAAATATTTTAATTTAACATTATCGATAATTTAGAATCCCAATCATTTTATTTTAGCAATGACGGTGAAACAAAGTTTTATAAACGTTAGACGTTATAGGCTTTGTGGCAATAACACAATTATTGTCATGTGTAAGGATTGATACTAAAAGTGTAATTAAAAGATTATACATAAACAAATATCTATTAGACTAGTGGGAGTGGGATGAAACTTACTCACCTTCACCTCAGCATCACATCAGCTTTTTACCAAACTTATCAAAACTCATCGAAACTCATCACAGGAGGTAATGACACTCACCAAACTCACCCAAACTCACTCCACATCACCCATTTTTTCATTAAATAATTTTTATTCATACAATTTTATTACAACACGGGTACACAGAAAATTAAAATACAGTATAAAATTAAAAACATAAAAACATAAAAAATTAAAACACAGTACAAAAATAAAAATAAAAACATAGAAAATAAAAAAAAACAACCCCTATGGCTTTGGTATTGGGTCGGGTATTGGGTAGGGTATTGGCTCGGGTATTGGGTAGGGTATTGACTTGGGTCCGGGCAACGGTAAGGTGTGTTTTGGTAAGGTTGTGGGTGATACAATGATGGTGGTCGAATGGTGATATCGGGTGACGGGTTTTCTAGGTCGAAAGTTCCTCGCGGTGTGGGTGGTTAATTTTGGGTATTTGGCCTACCTCGACGTTTGTTGGAGGTTCGGAGTGTGTTTTCTTGAGACATGATTTGGAGATTGAAGATGAAGATGAAGATTGAGATGTTTGATTTTGTGTATGTGAGAAATGAAGAAGATGATGGAGGTATTTATAAGTAAATTTTGGGTAAAAAAAAATATATTTTTTTAATTTAATAAAAAAATAGTTATATTTAAAAGTGGTGGGGCCTAATAGGCAGAAACTCGTTGGGTGAGTTTGCCTATGATTTTGGCTTGCCAGTGGGTGACTCGCGCGCGAGTTGGGTAGGGAGGGATGGGGGCTGCGCGTGGGTGGAGGGAAGTCACGAGTGGGATGAAACCCACTCCCACCAACCTTAAGTAATTTAGCTTTGGATTATATCAGGTATCACAAAGAGGTGTTTACCTCTTCACTGCGCCACATCAGCGCCACGTCATACCAACTAATCTCTCTCCTCTTCTCTAAAAACACCCCCTTTATCACAACTAGTCTCTCTCCTCTTCACTTGGGTCCCACCACTCACCATTTTATTTAATTTTTCAATTTTCACACAAAATAAAAATTCATTTTATAAAATAAAAAATTACAAAATACTTCAAATAAAAATACAACTACTTAAAAAAAAATACAATACGGTCGATTATTCATGGTTGATCTTGTGCCCAAACATGCTCAATGAGGTTCCGTTGAAGCCTTGAATGTACGTCTCTATCTCGGAGTTCTCTTTGTCTTCTGCGACGTATTTCACATCGCTCGACCCATGACCTTAACAAATGGTTCCCAGGAGGGATGTACATTTCAACTGCTTCGGAAATCGCATACCCTTGATTCTTCAAAATCATATTATGCAAAATGATGCACGTGTACATGACCCTGCGTAGCTTGTTCACAGTCCAAGCACGCGCCGGTTGAGCAATTATACGCCATCGTCCTTGTAGGACACCAAATGCCCTTTCAATATCTTTCCGGGCACTTTCCTGACGCCGTTTAAACGCAGCGATTTTGTCATCACGTGCTTGGCTGAACGACTTAACAAAACATGACCATCGAGGGTAAATACCATCTGTAAGGTAGTACCCTCTTTCGAATAGCTGCCCGTTTACAAGATATGGTGTCACTGGTTCGTTGTCAGCCAAAAGGTCGTCGAACAATGGTGAATGATGCAGCACAGTAATATCATTATTCGAACCTGCAACCCCGAAAAATGCATGCCAAATCCACAAATCGTATGATGCAACGGCTTCTAGAATGAGGGTTGGGTGTTGTTTATCACCTCTCCCAAATTGCCCGTGCCACGCTTTAGGACAATTAATCCATTCCCAATGCATACAATCAAGGCTACCTAGCATACCCGGTAACCCGTGAATCGTATTATGTGCGTTATATATGTTTTGAACGTCATTTGGTGTAGGCTTTCTTAAAAATTCGGGCTTATACAAATCTATAACGCACATACAAAAATAGTCTAGACAATCACGGGCACAATGTTCACCCATTTGCAAGTATTCATCTACCCCATCCGCCACCGTGGCGTTTGCCAATTGGCGAAGAGCGGATGTGCATTTCATGATGACACTCATACTTTTCATACCCGTAGCATCATATCGAATAGTAAAAAAATGAAAATGCTTGGGTAAAGGATTATTTGTTGCACAATAAGTTTCAATACCTTCAACAATTTCCAGAAACAGCTCCCGTCTCATCCGATATCGTAATCTGAATTTTTCTGCTGGGTATTTTGGATGTGGACCAAAATAATCTTCCATTAAACGTTGTTCGGCGACGTCACGTTCACGCCAAATGTATCTGCGATGTGAATGAACTTCATCTTCTTCATCTTCTTCCTCTTCGTTAATCTTCCACACCATTTCTACTTCTTCCATTTCTTCGATATCTGACTGGTACGAATCCGACGAGGTGCTCATATTGAAGTTTTTTGTGAAAGTTTAATTGAATGTTTTTGTTGTGTGTGGTTTTTAAAGAAGTTTGGGTGGTATTTATAAGAATAAAAAGTTTAAATTTTTTTTTTTTTTTTTTTTTTTTTTTATTGAAAATAGCCGTTAGAAAACGGTAATAAAAAATTGTGGGCCCCACCTTTATTTTCCAACGAGCAATGTCACAAAGTGACATTTGCATACCGGCGAGAGGGGGGTCGGTGTAGCGGCGAAGGGCGGCGAGCGGCGGCGAGCCTGCCACCTAGGCACGGCGAGCCTCCTTCGCCGCCACACCGTTCCCTCTAAGCTTTTGAAAAACTAAGACTTAAAAAAAAGTCAATCAACCATTGACGTGACCTTTGTGGAGGTCTTTAATTCAATTAGCATTGCCTCTGCAGCCTTTGTATGCTACGACGTCTCCTCACAAGTTCTTACCTCCTTAGCTTAAGTTCTCATTACAGTAATAGGAATATTTTTATGTTGTGAAAGATTCTCAGTTTTATAACTGCATATCTGCAGCGCCCTCTTCTTTTACCGGATCCGAAAATTAAAAAAAAAATTAGTCGAAAGTATATAAAAATGCCTATTTATAAAAAAGTAATTTAATTCTCTTTGCGATAATATAATTATTTTTACGTGATAATGAACATTTAGAGGATATTTTAATTTTAAAAAATAGGATGAAAATAAATTTTTTAATTAAATTAAATAATAATTAATTTAAACTATTATATGAAGATATAATAGGTGGTTGAGATTAAATGATTTGTTTTTTTATTAGATAATGTTTTATGTATAATTTTTCTGTCATTTATAAGCATTTTTTTTTGTTTTGAGAACTTTCCGTGGAAGTTTGGGGTCCCATTAGGATCCGAATATTTTTTTGGTAGAACAAAAGTATATAGTAAACATTGTAGGAAAAAAAAAAAACATGAAGTTAGATGAATGACTTTAGCCCTAGGTTCGATAGTTAGTTAAATCTCTTTTTCCAACCTTAAACTCCAGTCATTACGGCTTATTTGCAGTGAGTAGTGACTCAAATGAACTCAGGGATAGGTGGACGCCAATATATGTGCAAATCACATAGCTTTGATTCAAAAATATCCTAAAATCACGTAGTTTGATTCATAAATATGCATAAATCAGCAAAATACAGTGATACACTCGTAAAATTCCCCTCAAACAAACCTATCTTCTATCACAAATGCCAAAAACCGAACCAATATCATGATTTAGTTGGTTCATGAAGCAAGATTCATTTTTGTTTAAAATTAGAATTGACGTTGAAATGGACCTAAAATTTACATAAACCAGCATGTTGGTGAGCAGGCCCACTGTTTAAAATATCAAGGCCCAAAAACAATGTTTTGAAGCCCATATTGCTCTCTACAGAGTCCAATAAAATACGCAATTCCCTCTAGAAGGCTAGAAGTTAGCAAGTCCAAATGTAAAGTTGACACGAAGTACACCAGATAGACGGTCAAAACAATGACTAATAATCAAGTGGTACAAAACCAGACAATGGTAAACTACGTTAAACTTTATAATCAGGGTTACAAAAACCAAACCAAATAAATGTCATCACCCCAAACAAAGCAAACAACAAATACCCACAACGATTTGGTGTTAAAACAATATACATATCAGCTTACAAACACCTCCAAACTACTTCATATTTGGCACAATACATCCCTTTTTCATCCAGACAGAAAGCAAAAGTGAGCATATTATCAGATACTTTAGAAAGGTTGAAGAGTAATTAGCACCACGTAGACATTCTTTTTTCTTCTTATCGGGCTAAATTCATCTGCAAAATCACAGTATTGAGCACGCCTTTTGACCCTTTCGCTTCTTTTTCTTCTTTTGCTTAGGTGGCTGCAGAACAACTTTTATTGCTGCATCAAAAACTGCCTTCACATTCTGCGGAAATCATAGCGAACTTCTGTCAATAGAGTATCTTTTGGAAACACGGTTTTATCATCTTTTTAACTTTCAAAGTGGATGAAATCTCTTGACAAATGATCATACAAGTGGACGCTTAGGGTTATGTGTTGTCTCAGACGGATCAAATGGGTTTATGTTAAAAAAAAATTTACCTAAGAAAGGAAATGACAGTCAGGCGGGACGAGTGGGTTGAACGACACCCGAAATGTATTAAAATGCATATAACCTTCTACATACTTTATTTTCAAAAGGTCGAGATTAAAACTTCAACAACATAGTTTGTAATCAAGTTCAGCAGTCAATCCAATGATGAATGATCGATCCCTTATGTTTAAAAGCAAGGGTTTATAGTTAGAACACTAGAAAGCTAGAAAGAATAATATTACATTGCAATCATATGTTGACCTTAACTACGATAACCATGATTCAGTTCGTTCTATTTTGTTGAAGTGGAAGATGCCCAACTCTTTTAGGATTTATGAATCTCATGCTACATAAATGTGATGGCGCATGCATAGTTTTTTGGGTGTTTTTGTATGTAGTTCTGTTGGTTAGTAGCATCTTAAGTGGCATGTCACTAATGATGTAGTGGTAGTTCAAGCTTTGGCTTGAGGTTAGTGTGGTATTTCAGCCACTCTCCTTTGTACTTAAATGTTTTGTGTGATTAATAAGTATTCTGTGCCGGGGTAACCCTATACCCAAAAAAAAACTTTTAAGAATCACGGAGGATTATCTACAAAAAAGGTTACATGATTTGGCCTAAAACGCTAGAAATAGAAATAGATGCTAAATATGTGTAAACAGAGTTGGGGGGAAACGAAATAGGCTAAAGACTACATTGTATTAAGACTGATAATAAACCTAAGATTACAAAAGAGTATAAATAAGACATGCTTAGCTTTAAGGCTAAGCTAGGTTAACTAATGGGCTGGGCCCTTATTACTAACTCACATCCCCTCTCAAGCTGGAGCATATGCTCAGCTTGTCTAACCTAATACTAATACCACTATAATGCTAACATCCCCCCTCAAGCTGGAGCATAGATATTAATCATGCCCAGCTTGTTACAAATTAAAACCCAAAAGTAATAAGCAAAAGTCTTCCCCGAAGCAAAAACTCAAATCTTCAACAACTAATCCAAATCTTCCAACAAACCGAAAGCTAAACAATCTCACTTGGGATCTTCAAAGCATAATACGAAGCAACCGACGAAGAAAGCAGGTCTCAATAGATCTCACCCGGGATCTAGTCAAAATCCGAAGCAACCAGAACGTACATGTTCGGGTCTCAACTAATCATAATTGCCAAAAAAAAACCGAAGCAACCTGTCGAGGCGAGGCAGGTCTCAACTCACCAAAATACGGAGCAACGTGCAGAGTGAGCAGGTCTCGATTCACTAAAATACCGAGCAACCTGTAGAACAGGTCTCATTTCACTAAAAACTCCAAAAGACGAAGCAACGTGTCGGAACACGTCTCACTAACCAAAGAACTCCAAAAGACGAAGCAACGTGTCGGAACACGTCTCACTAACAAAAGAACTCCAAAAGACGAAGCGACGTGTCGGAACACGTCTCACTAACCAAAGAACTCCAAAAGACGAAGCAACGTGTCGGAACACGTCTCACTAACCAAAGAACGTGTGTGGCAGGTCTTAGACTAACCAAAACACAATTCAAATGGTCGCAAAAGGACCAATCTCAAAACTCTCATCGAATCGAACACTAAATCATCAACATTAAAAATCCCCAAACCAAAGATTCTTAAGATCAAATCATCTGAATCACAATAACCAGAATCCTCAAAACTCATTAACAACCCATATTGTCACTTAAATCACAACCAGAACAAAGGAAACCTAACAAAACTGAAACACAAAGTCACAAAACTTCACAAATCGGATCAGATCTCACCAGCGATCTGGTAGGAGTTGCGAGACGAACAGATCTGGAAAATTCGGGTTGGAATAAGAAAACAAAGGGATCTGGAGTTACAGGATTCTTCACAGCTAAACCCGAAACCGTAATTGGAACTAAACCCTCAAACTGAAACCCTAACTGGAACTTAACCTTGAAATTGAAACCCTAATTGGAACTAAACCCGCTCTGATACCATGTAAACAGAGTTGGGGGGAAACGAAATAGGCTAAAGACTACATTGTATTAAAATTGATAATAAACCTAAGATTACAGAAGAGTATAAATAAGACATGCTTAGCTTTAAGGCTAACTGGCTAAGCTAGGTTAACTAATGGGCTGGGCCCTTATTACTAACTCTAACAATATGTAAGGGACTAGGTTCAAGAACTATAATAAACATATGATATGCGGTAATGAAATTATCACCTGCTGTGTTTTTGAGCTACACTCTATGTATGCAGGGGCACCGATTAGCTTCTTCAACTCCTCTCCCTGTTAAACATGTGAAAAGAATAAAGGGTTGGATATTTTTGGAATAAAGAAATTAGCTATCAAGATAAAATTCATGCATGACGAGAAAGGAAAAGGTAAATAGGAATACCTGAGCCGTTGTGATTGGAACTGCACCAGGATGGTCTGTAAAAAACTGCTTATCATCACGAAGATCTATAAGAGACAATCTCTATTCGTCAGTTAAAATGACTAACCTTAAATAAATATGGCAAATAATAAACAAAATGCATCATCATGGTTGTATTCCTGTCTTTGCAATAAAGTTCAAATTTCCATTGTATCTAGTTCTAAATATATCAAATGTTTCTAGTTGTAATTAAAGCTGCGTCTCTAAAACAAGTATTTCTAGTCGTAACATATAAAATGAAACACTATAACAGGGAGAATTAACTGTGTTCTCAAACTTTGCATGCATGTATGAAATTCACGTATCAGAATTTGACATTCAATCGTCTAACAAGATGAAAACTGGAACAAGTTCAAAGCTAGGATTTCCCCTAAAAGTTTTTATATCTCTATTTCTCATATGTTTCCAAGTTAAACTTGTTAATCAAATGGTGAGATACTGATCAAAATAAAAAATAGTCCAACACTCTCTAGTTGACCCATGTGGGCGGTGGTCACTTATTAATATGCTTAAACTCAGCAGGTACTGGTAGTCCCGCCTGACACGGGGTCGCGGTCGAAGCGTCATCCAAATAATTAAATACTGGGGACTACGCATTTCGGTCCACTTTTATCTTACCTATTAAGGAAAAGTACAAGAGAGAGTGGCTAGGTTCTATTAATGAAAAGAATTTAATCAAATCAGATTAACCAAGTGTAAGATTGAGCAAACAATTGAATCATAGAAAAAAGTGTATTAAATTACATGCTTACTATTTAAAGAGAGATAGAATAGGCTAACCTAGCTTTGTTCCAACAAGGATTATGGGAACCCCAGGAGCATAATGCCTCAATTCAGGAATCCACTGCACAAAAGAATATAATAAGTGATCCACTAACCTCCAATTATTCAAGAAACTCAAACAGACTAAGTTTGTAACTTGACTTTTGAGATCAAAGTGATCTCTTTAGCTTTGCATTATAAAAATGTCTTTGTGTCACCATGCATTTACACATTGTCGTTCCACATTTTGTGGGTCGCGTGTTCATTTCCTCTTGGGCACCCACAAGGCCACAAGGACCCAATCACATTCATAAACAGGACCCACAGAATGATGTGTTAAATAGCCTAATCAGATTATTAGGATTTTCTGTTTTACATTTGACAACCACATACCCATCACATAAAGTTCCAGCGAGATACTATTTATGACAGATATATAACGAATCAATATCTAAAGCCCTCCTAGTTTTGCGAAGATTGCCGAGGCCACTTTAGACTTGTTTGCACCTAACAGGAATTGAGCTTGAGAGCATTCACATTTTAGTGATGATAATCACAAGCTTGTTAGTTTTTACCACTAGGCCACTCTGGAGTGGTTAACTAACAACTTCCACTGGGCATTAGTTATCAAAATAAACTATTAAAACCTAGTTATCCATATTTTTTATTTTTTATTTTAACGGCGAGTTAGTAGTTAGTGATTCGAGCCCATAGTGACATCCAGTTGGGCAGTACCCCACTCCTGCAAGGTACGCAAGCCTCGAACCTTCTCCTTTAGGGGATAAACCCCACTCCTGCTTCTATTTATTTCGGGCCCCTGAAGGTCCTTAGTGAGACTCGAACTTGAGACCTCTCCAAGAATACCTCCCCACGGTTACCCTTGGTGGCCAACTGAGCTAGCTCGGTTGGTTAAAACCTAGTTATCCAAACACCCCCTAAAACTAGTTAACAGCCGTTGACCATGTCTTCTTGCTATTTCCCAATCCTACATTGGGCCATTAGTTATCTATATATAAACTATTAAACCTAGTTACTTAACAGGGATTAGAACAGTTTTTATAAGAGAAGTATCTGAGATTATTGCAAATCATTCTTTTAAACAAACGGGGTAAAGTGAACAGATGCTTAATTGAAATACCATAGTACCTTTTTAGAGACGTTTTCGTAGCTGGCCTTGCTAATGAGAGAGAAGGCAAGTATAAAGACATCAGCACCACGATAACTCAAAGGTCTTAATCTATTGTAATCTTCTTGTCCTGTTTCACAAAATAAAATTCTTTTAGCAACAAAAAGAAGGTCAAATGAAAGCAAGAATTAGATATCATGGATACAAAAAGATGGTACGAGCAATCATTGCACGAACATTTGGCAGCAAATGCCAAAAGCAAATATAGTACCACTGATTTCACATGGTATTCTTTCGGATAGTGATTGAAGCTTTAAATTCGTGCAATATTTACCGACCATTTACACCCACTAACCTGCAGTATCCCACAATCCTAGATTAACGGTGCTCCCATCAACTACCACGTTTGCACTGAAGTTGTCGAAAACAGTCGGCACGTAGTCCTGTTAAGAAAAGGTACATATGCAATAAATTGTTACACAATTCAAAAGTTTCTGGCTTTAATCAAACAGACGAAACTAAAGAATTAAATTCACGCATACTTTAGGGGTTTAAAGAAATATACTTTTGGGGATTAAATGTAACATAAATCAATTGTATGTATATCATAGTAGTAATTTAAGGGGGTGTTTGTTTAGGCTTAAAGTGTGTGGATTTTGTTCATTAACAAGTGACCTGAAGTGAAAAAGTTTTGAATCAAAGAAAAAAAGAAGAAGACTAACAGTGGGGAAAGTGTTGCTGGTGTAGGAAATAAGCATACAAGTCTTGCCAACAGCTCCATCTCCGACAGTGACACACTTTATAAACCGAGATGCGCTCATTTTCAACTAAAAACCCTCGAAAACCCAAATTAATTAGAAATATACTTACTATATGTGCGTCTGTTTAAGAGGAAGAGAATACCAACCAACCAACCTGCGCGTTAAGAGAAGATGAAATGAATGGGGAAGAAGAGTAGAGAGAGTAGGTTTGGTTTGGGAGTTGGACAGCTACAGCTATATTATATATAGGAGCTGATCGGGCACACTCTTCAAATCAATTTGGGACACCGACACATATACCCTAAAAGACACACTAATTTAGACTATCGGTGTAAATCACCTCCCATTATATATAGGGTTAATTTCATATTTATCCAATTAAAACATATAAATATTATATTTGTCCAATCAAAACTCATTTTGACATATATATACCCGATAAATTCACAACACTGGTCATATTTGTCCAATTTACTAATTTAATAATAATACATTTAAATTGTATATATAATTTTACCCTTATTATTGGGCGGGAAATTTTCCCTCACATTTTAGATCTGATTTAGGTTTAGAGAAAAATAAACAGATGTGGTGGTTGCATGATCAAAAGACAAAGTGCATGAAGACAACACGATGATCAAATTGGTTTTCTGTTAACTCTTATATAAGATTTGGTTAATCATCATTTAATGACAAAGGTTAGTTTTCTAGGTTTTGTTAGTTATTACTTATAGTATTGTGATCTTTTATGTATCCCTTATGTCTTCTGGGTTTGAATAGCTGCATCATATGAATAATTTTTTGGGTAGTATTTTATGGGGATTCACATATTTATGTTGACTGCATACCAAATTAAGGGGTGTTAACAAAGGTGGGGTTTGTATGTAAATTGTTTGTTGTTTTGCATATAAAGATCAATGACTTCAACAATAAGGTGTGAAGCCCCAACTCATTCACTCACTACAGATATAAACATACTGTAGTTGAAAATGAAGTCCATTTATATTTGATAAACAAAATTCTCCATTAATAATTTAACAAAAGGCTAACAAAATTCTCCAATAGTCTATGACTTTATCTTTTTTAGTGCTACTGATGGATTATTTCAAGTTTCATTTTACTATTATGTGTAGATGGATCATTCTACTATTCATGACTCCTCACGACCAATACTGATGAACATGGTTGAATCGCCACCACTTGAGTATGTTTATGACATATATCAATGCAATTTTCGCCCGTCTCTTGAAGATTGATAACATTACTCGTGTCTTTAATTTTCATTGCAGGCAAATACCATCCAAGTACAAGTTAATAGTGAAATATGGTGGTATCTTTAAGTTATCCAAGAACTCTAGTCGGAAGCGATATTGTTTTGGGTTCCAGAAATGTATCAAAATCGACACAAGATCATATAACTTGAAAGAACTATACGGCGATGTTAAAAAGAATTATCCGTTAACAAATGATCTAGTTTTGTCAATTCATTTTGTTGACGAGTCCGCTATAGAAAATCTTTTATTGAGCTTGATTCTAATGAGACCTTCCTGTTGATGCTTAACATGTATGAGAAAGAGAAGCAAATAACCATTTATGCGAACACAAATAATAGTAGTGGCGCGACTAATATTCAACAGAGGTAAATTACATACTTATGCAATTTAGCATACAACAAACACATATATGTATGTAAGTAATGATAAACCAATCTTTTTGTTTAGTGGTCAAGATGAATCAACTGGTGACACACATGGTCAAGCAATTAGTGAACCACATATTCAAGATGAAGAAATTGGTGAACTACATGTTTCTAGATGAAGAAATTGGTGAACCACATGGTGAGAAATATTTGGATGATTCAAACTTCTGGAAATTAAATGAAGAAACTTATCAAAGCCTTGAAACTGATAATGAAGATGAGTTATCTAGTTACGAAGTTGAAGCATACACATTTAACAAGAAAGATCCAACTATACAAGTCAACTCAAAATTTACAAATGTGATTGAACTTAGAAGAGCTTTGAACCACTACGCGCTCATGAATGAATTCGAGTACTTCACAGAAAAAAGTGAACCAACACGGTTCACAGCAAGATGTGCAAAGTTAGAGTGCGATTGGAAAATTTACGCTTGTGTCACACACGATAAAGTCACATTCAAAGTAAGTATAAGACATAAGACATTACTAATATCCTTTTTATGTTAAGTAACTTTTTTCTATGATTGTACATGTTAAAGCTCTAGTAGACAAGCATTCTTGTATTAGAAGCAACAAGGGTGGAAATAAGTCCGCCACTCAAGGGTGGATTGTTGATGTAGTTAGAGATAAGCTAAAATCAGACGGGGATGTCTCAGTTACAGAACTTAGAAAATGGCTTATGCAAAACTACAATGTAGAAGTACCATACAAAAGAGTTTATAGAGGTAAAGAACAAGCTTTCATCGATGTGTATGGAAAATGGGAGGATTACTTCATATACATGGATGCTTATAAAGAGGAATTAATAAATAAGAACCCAGGAAGTGTTGTTGATATTGCATTTGACACAGATGGTGACAAGAAACGTTTCCAATGCTTTTTTGTTTCACTAGCGGCTTGTTCTTTGGGGTTGCTTGCAGGTTGCCGCCCTTACATTTCTCTTGATGCTTGTCATCTCAAAGGTAAGTTCAACCGTGTACTAGCTGCTGCGACGTGTATTGATGGTAACAACTCCCTTTTTCCACTAGCTTACAGTGTACTTGAGTCGTAGAATGCGGAATCTTGGACATGGTTTCTTGAAAATCTAAGAAAAGCAATAGGGACACCAGACGGACTTGTTATTTCATCAGACATGCAAAAAGGATTAGAAATAGCTATAATGCAAGTTTATCCTAATGCTGAGCACAGAGAATGCATAAGACATTTATACAACAACTTTAAAAAAAATCTTTGGAGACTTCTTTTCCATCAAGCTTTGGGGTGCAGCAAAAACCTATTCCGTTAGTACGCATGACTGGTTATTAAAGGAACTTGGTGATGTAAGAAAGGATGCAATTACATATCTTCATGAAAATCACAACAAGGTATGGAGTAGAAGTAAGTTTGTGACAACAACTAAGTGTGATTATATTACTAATAACATTTCTGAATCATTTAATTCATGGATACGTAAAGTTCGTTTCCAACCGGTACTTAATCTTCCTGATGCTATTCGAGAAAAACTTATGATACATCATGATGAGAGGAGGAGGATTGTGGCAAGATGGAAGGGAACATTAGTTCCTTTTGCTAAGAATTATCTCGATAATATCTTCAAGGTAAGTGGATTAAGCAATAGCTATCATAATAAAACAACACAGAGTACATACATATTTGTTTGGCAATAATTTTTTATACTTTTTATATTTTGCATTCAGAAATTAGGTGAATATAAAGTCTGTAGAAGCGGTGAAAATCGAGCCGAAGTGAAGTGCAAGGGAAAATGTTGGGAGGTTCTACTAAATGACACACAATGCACTTGTCGCGTTTGGCAGGTAACAGGCCTTCCATGTGTTCATGCAGCGGCTTCATTGCTTTCATTAGAGATGCCAATTGGGACAAATATGTTGACCCGTACTACACAATCAAGAAATTTAACCAAGCATGTGCTTTAGAAATTGCTCCATTACCCGATAAGGATGAATGGATGGACATACAGCCAGGAGAGAAAATCCACCCTCCGTTTATCAAACGTCCTGTTGGAAGACCTAGAAAAACTAGAATTATTGCAGCTGGCGAGCAATCAAAAAGAAAACATAAGTGTTCGAAATGTGGTGGGTTAGGACATCATATAAAGACATGTAAGAATAATCCACAATATCAAGCACCTGAGTCAAACCAACCATCCACCAGTAAAATGTTTTCTAAAATTTCAAAATTTGATTTGTGTTATGTTTCTGATAAGATATGTAGTGCTAATGGTTACTTAAATCTTAGAAAACGAGGAAAGAAGACAGAGGCGGGAAAAAATATTGCAATGATGGGGTCAAACTGATATATATGTTATCTTTGTGTAATATTCTCTCCATACTTATTTATATCTTTCTTTATTGCTTTGTAATCTTGACAAGATATTAAGTAACTATGTTGGCGCTACTCGAAGATTGTGTTTCTCGGTGGTTTGCTTTGGTGTGCGTGGCTGTAATTGTGCGAGTGGAAGTCTGCTGCAAGTCTCCTACAAGTCTGTTGCATGTCCGTTGGTGCAAGTTGATGCTACACTACTAATGCAAGTTTGTTACTACATGTTTGTTGTCTACTGGTGCAAGTTGATACAAGGCTACTCATGCATGTTTTTGTACTCCATGTTTGGTGCTGCAAGTTGCTTGATGTAGTTCTGCTTTTAAGTTTGGTTTTTGTTCTATCATTGACACGGATCTTAAGTTTATATCGCTTTAATGTTTGGTGTCAAATATATGGATCTGCTACTTGGTTTTTGATTTAAGTAAGTTTAATTTTGATAGCATTTTGATAGTCTTAGCTAGATTCATTTGAAATTGGTCCAACGAAAAAATTATTAATGCAGCAATAATCCATAAGAACTACATGTGTATATTTATAAAGGATAGAATTGGTATTCACTAATGTTAATTGATATTTATTTGATTTAATAATAGGATGGGCATATGTGACAAATGTAGTGATTAAATTGGATATATATATGTCAAAATAAGTTTTGGTTGGGTAAATATGACTTTTAAAGGTTTTAATTGGGCAAATATGGAATTCACCCTATAATATATTAATCTTTAACTCTTTTCTTTTTCTTTCTTTCTTCCTTCCTTTTCCTTTTCTTCTTCTAATCCTTCCCATTTTATTACCTTCTACTTTATTTTTCTCTATTTTCCACCTCTCCATTGCACCATTAATGAACAACATGATTCATCGTTATCGGAGTCCTGCTCGCAGGTTGTATGCTTGTTTAACATTTGTAAGTATGATCGGTTCCAAAAATAGCTATCAACTAAATTTCTTTATTTATTTACACACTCTTTTATTATTCTTTTTTCAAAGTCCAACATGTATCAACTTCATCCTGTGGTTTGATCGAACAATGTGTCAAAAGTTGTGTTTAGATTATGCTCGGTTTGTTGAGGTCCCATAATGATGAGCTTAAAAGAAATCCTTTTTATGGTTGAAGAACAGCGAATGAAATCGATGAAATATTTCATCATCAGTTAGATTGTGTTTAGATTTCTGAAGCTTTAGGAGAATTTGTTCTTTTTTTGGTGAAATTGGTCGGATATATGTTAGCTTGTGACTAGATGCTCTTACAACATACTGTGCAGTCGAGCCATCAAACTCGTGTCGTGGGCAAAAAGTGATGCCACGTCGCATTTTCCTCCATGACACCAAAACACTCCACGATGACACAACCCTTCCCTGGTTAACACCAATATTCTCGTGTCGTCGTCACCCCACCACTTTTTTTTTTCAAAAATTAATTAACATAAACTTAAATTTTTCATTAATAAAAAAAATACAATGACTAATTAAAAAAACACGAAATTAAAAAAACATAAAATAAAAATACAACTTCAAAAAAATACAACTTAATACGAAAAAAAATACCGAATTAAAAAAAGAACACAAATACGAAAAAAAAACTTAAAAAAAATACAACTTAAAAATTAAAATATTTCTCGCGCGCCTCGTCTTTGAGCTTCTTGATTCTCGCCACGTCTTGTGTACTCAATCCGGTAGTGTTGTATCGAAGGATTTGTAAATCTTCGTTCCTTTTTTGAAGTGCAACCACTTCTAGTCTTGCCGCCACCTCTCAGTCCAATCGTTCCATTTTAGTTTCACGATCCGATAACATTTGTTGTTGTAGCAATTCGACCAATTGTTCTTTTTGAGACCCCGAAGTGGCGGATGAACTTGTCGAGCGTTGAACCTTTGCCTTTCTTGGAACGCCGGATGGACGAGGGATCTCATCGCCATTGAAAAGATCCGGATCTAGATCGGTTATCTTTCCTCAGGCCCGGCGTGTTCGAGTTGAATCGTGATTTTTCTATTTATACTTGTCTTTCAAAACAAGCCAAGCACTTTTGTGTGGAAACTCCTTGTTCGCGTTTTCATCTTGATACAAACTCATCACACGAGTCATCTAATCGTCTTGATTTTCACCACTCAAAAGTTTGGTGTTTTCATAAAATGAATTAAATCTATGAACCTCGCGGTTTAAATTCGTCCACTTCCCGGTCAACATATTTTTGATTCGAGGTTTAAAACCATCATCCTTAAACCGATCATTATACATATCCATAATTAGGTACCAAAACAAATCGTATGGTTGATCGTTCCGACCTTCGGGTCTTCGGATACTTCAATCCAACACTCGGTCAAAACTTCTTCCTCACGTTGGCTCCAAAAAGAACGGTCCGACTTCGGAGGTGGTTGTGGAGCCGCGGTTTTTTTTGGGGTTTTTTTAGCAACACTTTTCTTTCTCGCACCTTTCTTCGATGGAGCCGCGACTTGTTCTTCGGGTTCATCATTTTCTTCAGGTTCTTGAGGTTCTTGTGAAGAGTGTTGAGGAAAGTTTTGGAAATTTTGTTGTTGTGATTGTTGATATTGTTGGAACCATATATTAAATTGCTCGGGTGTACAATTAACAAACGAGTTTTGTTGTTGTGGGAAGGTAGTAAACGGATTTGGGAGTTGATTATAGTTGGCGAATGTTCTTGAAGTGTTAGATGTTGCGGATGAGGGAGTATTCGGGTTAGACGCAGAAGACGAATTCGGTAGTTGAGTAGTAGGAATTTGATTTTGAGGATCGGAAAAGTAGATGTTTAACCATTGATTCGGGTATTGGTTTGGATTTGGATTTTGACGCATGGTGGATAGAAAAAATATAGAAATTAGATGTAGAGAAGTATAGAAGAAGGTGTGATATTTGGTTAAATTCAGTGGGGATTTATAGGTAAAAAAAATGAAAAAAATAGGTTTTTTTTCCCTCACACGGTCAAAAATTAAAAAAAAATATCCATTGGAATAACGGTAAGATTTTTAGATTTTCAAAAAAAAATTAAAAAAAATTAAAAAAACGATAACTTAACCACATGGCGCGAGCCACGGTGTGGTTGGCTGTGCCGTGGGCGACGACGTCGGCTGGTTGTAGCCAGCCAAAAACCGACGACGCGACTAACAGTACGATTGGCGCCGTCGTGAGCAGCCGAGCGACGACTCACCGTACCGTGCCCTCTTAGTAGGTAATGAGATGGCATTATCGATGTATGTAGTTGTGTTGACTGATTGAATGAAAAGATCCGGTTGTTACTCATATTGTTGTGGATGATAAATTTGTATTAATTTGTTTGACTAATAAAGTTAACATTTAAGGTATTGTTGTTTGACTTATAAAGTCTACACGAGTAATGGTTTCAATGGTATAATACTCTTTGACAACATGAAAAAACAAAAGCTCCGCCCTCCCTCTCTATTTATCCAATGGATGGAAGGGTAGAGTACTTTGGTGTCCCCCAGTCAAGAATTGGGGCCTCGCAATCAGCATTCATGCCTGTGCGATGCACCGGGACCGAAGTGGAACCATAAAAGTGTTTAGGATGTAAATTTTGTGTTGCTTTCAGAATGTTGAGTGACTTATAATTGGGTTAGTTAATATTTTCATGGATGGTTATGATAATGAATAAAAAATTCGCCGTGTTATGATTCATTAAGTTTGATTCGAAATAATAAAGAACAAAAAAATATTGAACACTTGTATGTGTTAAAAACTCCCTACATTATTTTCATATAATTGTATATGTGTTCAAGGAAATGAAGCCTGAAATACATAGTGGTGTATGGATGGAGATCCACAATATTGAGCTAAATTTCATGGCAGTAGTTACAAAAAACAAAACACACTCTTCAGCCCACGAAAAGGATCTGCTACCTCACTCTCCAAAGAATAACATTGCATGTTTGCAAAACTTGGAGACTTGTGTTGCTTCTCTCATGTAGCTGCTTTGAGTTGTTGTTCCACATGTTTTGAATCTACATTGAGCGCAATTCTTTTTGAGCTATTTTACTTTGCATGTACGAATAGGTCAAAGTCAAACTCAGAGTTGATATCGTATTCTTTGGTACTCAGGCTCTTGATTCCGTAAACTCGAGGGAAGCTCTTAGCTTTATTTCTTATATGCTCAAATATTGTATCTCCGTTTAGTATGATGGATGAAGTAATTCTGTCTTGTTTAACTGATTCCTCACATCCTCTTGGTCATTAGGACACTGTCATCCTTTTTTATTAGAATACCCAATACTACATAAACTAATTAAGTAAAAACACTTAGCATGTACTGAATCAAACAAAAACAACAATACTTATTCGTTGTGCATTCGTTTCCTAGACACTACTATCGTAGTGCAAGTCTAGCAAGTAGTCAAGGACCTGTAATGCAAAACTATATCATAATTTTTATTCAGATTCCGTTTTGTACATTCAAGCAATCACACACTTATCTCAGAATGCCATTATTTCCAATCACAAATATACATGCCAAATGAAGCACAGTTACTAAAAAGGATCACTATATTACATCAACTTGAAACATACCATTCTTCCTAAGTCACTATATCCTAGTATAACAGATATATCCACCTGATCCCTAGGTAAAATTGTAGTTTATCGATACTTTGCAATATAGCTGACGTAATGGCAAGTGACAAAGAACCTAAAGGTGGTTTTTATTCAGCAGATGAAGCAAGAGTAGATATCAAACATAACTAACTTAGATAAGTACTCGCAAAAGGATGTGAACAACATTAAGCATTTTTCTGTCTGTAGAAGCCACGCCGTCGTCATTATAGGTAATATTGAGTATTTTGCAAGTTCGTTTTTTTTCTCGACTCAAGACAAATTGAAAGGCCCACTAATATCAAGTTTATATTGTTTTTGGTTGTTAAAAAATTATTTAGATTCTAGGTCTAATTCAAACAAACACGTAAAAATTGAAAATATTATAGTTCTATTTAACCGTAAAACAAACTGCAAGTACCACACAATATTCACAAAGTACAAGTATTTAATGCATAAAATGTAAATGTACTTGAAATGTAAAGGAAATGAAAATATAAGGACTAGAAATGCAAAATCAGAAAGTCTAGGGACTAAATGAGAAAAATGTAACAAACTAGTTCAACAAACTAACAAATTCTCAAACTGTATAACTAATCTTGTAACTAATAAAAATATAGGGACTAACTTTTGCAAACCCTAGAAAAGTTAAATTTTAAAGCTGATTAGAAAGTTTCAGAAAAGCCAAGGACCAAAATGCAAATAAAACATAAACTTTCCCAAAAACGGACACAAGCACTCGAATAAGCTAGAATGAGCTTATTACCCAACCAAATTGATTCTGGTTTTTTCTAAAGTGCTTAAAGTCCAATTTTAGCTAGACTTGTAAAAGGATTTTGATTTAAAACCAGTAAAACTCGATTTAGCTTATCACAATAAGCTCACAAATACTCAAAATGAATCCAGACATCCACATTGTGATTTTCTTATTGAAACTGATTAATCAAGTCATAATAAGCTTGGAATGTCTTTTGGTTTTGAAAATCATCAACAGAATAAGATGGAATCCGTAAAAGGCCAAAAGTGCTTATTTGACCAAGTTTGACCAAAAATCTCAAAAAGCTGAAATTAGCAGGATCTACTCAAGACATGTTTATAAAGTGAATGGTGAAAGAAAATAAGGTGATTTATGAAGTAGATTATGAGCTATGGCAAAACAGTAGACTAGTTATCACAGAAACTAGCAAATGGTTAAGTGCTTATTATTAAGCTAATATTTCACTCAAAAGATAATACTGTATAGTTTCCTTATAAAGACTAAAAGTTTATATGTTCAACTACAAATGGAAGCAAGTTTCAGCAAAATTCATCAACAAATAAAGAAATGGTGAGGAATCAAAGATGACTAGTTTTGACTGAAATCCTATTTCAAGACTTGACCCAAACTTTTCAAGGTCAATTGCCTGTTTGACCATTTACTTGACTACAAAACTTGACCAAAAGACTTATACTCACTTATTGAGTATAAGTCAACTTGGAATGACAGGTTTAACAAGCTTATTATCCAAATTGATCTAAAACCAAACACCATTTAAAAAGCTGATTATGAACTTTTTCAAAAGCTTTTTGAGTACAAATGTATGACAGATTAAGGCACTTATCTAAACTTGTTCTATAGATGAAATGAACTGGTTTTGAGTCAAAAACTAACAGGTTTACTTGTAAATCCACAAAATGAATGCTAATGAGCAATTACTGATGAAATACTAAATTTAACCAAGTAAAACTTTATGAAAAGCTGTTAAACTACAAGCAAGCTATCAAATCAACAAGATCACACTACAATTAAGCTAATCACACTTTCAGTTCAACAATTAAGAGTTATGCTAGGAATTGAGCATGCATAGACTGTTAAGGGGAATTTTAAACAAGAAATGAGTTCCTTTTAGCTATAGGCCACCACTGATGGAGTAGAGGAGCGCTGAGCTCTCTAAGGACAACTAAACCACCATGAATCAACCACTAAACACCATCAACACATCATCATCTGCTAGTAATCAACACCCTTGCAACAAATGGCTGAAATGGCTATGAAATGGACTGCAAATCAATTCTGAAAAGTCTTCAAATCATCAATCAAGTTCCATTGATCATGAATGATCAAAAGAACAACACGGTAACAATAGGATTATGATTATGCAGGTAAGAGAATGAGCTTTGAGTGAAAGTGAAGCTTGAATTGTTTATTAATGGAGGTAAAGTAGTTACAAGACGATTACAACTACTAACTAACTCTTAAGTTATTGTCAGTCACTTAAGAGTAGTTCTAACTGGATGTTAAGTGATTTGAGAGAAAATTCTACAAGTGTGTAAAAAAACATACACTATCTACATACATGAAATGAAAGCTAAGCTAGATATTTATAGAGGTTGGGATATGATCTGGTGGAGATTAGTGACGTGTTGAGACCAATAGCATGCTTCTACATGGCTTAATCTTGTCAATTGTTCATAGCCGTTGAAGAACTCCAATTGGGGGTTTTTTATTGAGTTAGTTTCAGGCTAATTGGTTGCTTTGGTTGTGATCCTCTCTTGAAATAGAGTAGTTTTCATTTTGATTACTTCTCATGATATGCAGTCTAGCTCGAATTCAGTTCTGGGTTCGTTTGAATATAAGAGTGACATGTGACAACGTTTTATTGGTGGAAAGAGAGTGTTGCGGATCATATCTAAAATATTGAAATATGATTGGATGATATAAAGTGAGTGGGGTGGAGTGTTTGGATTGGTTGATATTAATTATGACGGCAGCTAGTGGGATGAGGTGGCCAAAAAGTGCAATCCGTGTGCTTGCCATACTCTCTTCTCACTGGTCCATCCCTCCATGTATACTCGGATTAAGCCCCAAACTTGATAGATTTTTGACATGTTTAGTCCTTTTAGTTGGTAGATTTTACAATTGAGCTCCAAGCTTCGTTTCTTTGACATATTTGGTCCTTCAAACTTCAAACTTGCTCATAAATCATCCTTTGACTTTGTTGACTTGAATGTTGACCAGATTTAACTTTCTTCTTGACTTTTGAATAATTACACTTTAGTCCCGCATCTTTGGAAAATGTCAAGAAAGGTCCTTTTTTTTTGCAAGGCTTGTTACTTTTGATCCTTCTCTTGTCTTTTCTTCATTTTTAAGGCTTGATTTCACTTGTCTGCTCCGAATTTGTATCTTTGTTATCTAAACAAGCACAAACACAAAACATACCCCATAATACTGCTTTTATGTATAAAAGTTAGGTATTTGCTTTGTGTTTTAGGGTGATTTATGATATTATTGATATGAGACTTTGCTCATATCAAATCCCCTACACTTGATCATTGTCATGACCTCATAAAATGCCACATTTTAAAGCACCAATTTACACTTTTCTCATTATTAATCTACCTTGGCCAATATGAAATGCTTTTACACTACTCTACACTATATGATGCATGATTTTGATTTTTGTACTATGAAATGCAAAGGAAAACAATTCTATTTATATATTTTTGGATTTTCTTGAAATGGTTTTAATGGAAATAACTCATAAAGAAATCAATGACTTAGATTAGGGCTTTTGGTACCATGAACACTTATCACCCTCAAGTTTCACTTTCCCCATACCAAGCTTAAAAACAAGATCATTGTTATCCACAAGTGAAAGTGCATCAACTCATTCATAAAGATTAATTGTGGTACTCTCATACCCCCACTTATTATGCCTCTAAGACCGGTTATTATTTGAGCAAATTGCTTGAGAGCAAATTTGTCATTATTTAAAGCGTGAAATATAAGAAATGTAAAATCTCAAAATAAGGAAGCACGGTTTTAATCCTAAGTAACCATCTTATCCATTACTTGAAAAACCGCCCACAATTGATATAAGTCTGACTCAAGAATAATAAGTCATTCGCCTTATGTGTAAGATCCTTATGTCATGCATTAATAAGTAGCTACACACTCGCTAAGGAAAGAAAAATAAAACTCACGCAATAATTTATATCCGCCGCCTTTTTGAGACCTTGGATCATCAATCCCGCAACTCGTCAAGGTAATATTGCATTGGAGCAACTATCGAATCTCCGCAACCCGTCAAGGTAATATTGGAATTCAATAGTTACTATAATTAACACTTCATTGCCCCTCTTGGGAGTCTTGTATAATTTTTTTTTCTTTTTCTTTTTCTCTTTTTTTCTGGCCACTCATTTTTTTTCATAAGCCGCTCTTATTTTTCTTTATTCCTCACAAAGAAAGTTGAAAAGAATAAAAGGAAAAACACCGGCTAAGTATTAAGCATGACATAAGTCTAGTACACATAAAACGTTCTAACTTAGAATCTTAAGACATACTTATACCAACCACGAATGATTAGTAAAATATGCATAAGAGACTACAAACCAATTAAAACCGTTCTTGATTATTTATTAACTCTTGTCCCATTTATTTAGATGATATAAGATAGAAATAAAGAAGAAAATAAGATGGATTCTAGAGAGAGAAAGTGGTGAGAGAAAGTAGAGAGAAGGAGGTGATTAACTTGGTGAGATTAGATTTAGAAAAATGATTACATGTCCACCCTCCTAACATGCTAGGATGGTGCTTATATAGTCCACCCACATGCGGGCTTTTCTAATGGACTATATTGTTTTGGGCCGGACTTGAATAAATGCTTAGTACCTTGAAAGAGGCCTTTTAAGCTAGCCATCAAGCCCGTGACGTCACGACTATTTTAACTAACTATTACAGTGTTCTAATAAATATTACAATAAAAAAACCTATGATCGAACATTCTTGTTTAATCAATATTTTGAGGCTAACAATCTCCCCCAATGTGTGGTCATTCCTCTTTGATATTTGGAGATCAATGAAGATTACGAATTTCGTCATAAATGAGTCTTGAACGTGTAATAGTTGTCTTGTTCCTTCATGCTATGATCTTTGAGCCTTTGTCATTGTCTTTAGACTTTGTCTTTTATCTTGAGATCTTCAAATTATCCTTGACTTATCTTTGCCATCTTGCGATCTTGTGTCTTTATCCGCATGCTCATACTTCGCACGATCTTGAAAGCTTGCTAAAAGTCTCCCTTGAAGAGAAGTCATTCCTCTACATTAATTGATAAGGAAGATTTTGATCATCAGAGTTGCGGAAGTCTTTAGCTTTCTTGATTGTTGAATGTCTTTGGGCATGAGTATGTGATTTTGAATCTTTGACTTTGCTTAGTACACCGTAACGTCACATTCTTGAGACAAAAACTTAGACACGGACTGAATGGCTTTGACATTCGTCCTAAATCGGTAGCGTTTTACCTCCGGTCGGTGAAGACCGTTACACGATATTAAATATCGTACCTGTGATTAGGTAGATTCAATTAAGACTCTCCTTGACAGGGTTTCGCGGTTGTACTAGCTGTTCTCTTTACTCGACCGTCTCAAAGCAAGACTGCGAACATAAAGAGTGAATCAATTGGATAAATATCCGCTTGATTAAAGTCGTCAATTCAAATTCCTGGAACAAGTTTGATTCATTAAGAATCTCACCATTGTTGCTTTCCAGTTGACACAAGCTTGATTCATAAGAATCTCGCAAGTTACCTACCGTAGCGCTGTTTAATATTGATGCTAGAAGGATTTCCATTCGTCACTGTGAATATTAATGAATATCACTCTAAATGTTCTGGCAAGACCATAAAGATATTGCGTAGAAACCTGAAACGAGTTTGAATCAATTCAGAATCAAACCACTATTGCTTTTCAGTTTTACATATGTTCAATTCATAAAGAATCTTACATATGACCTACTGCAGTGCCGTTAGATGTTAACACTGGAAGGATTTCCACTCATCATTGTGAATACTAAGTAGTATCACTCTGAGTGTTCTAGCAATATCACAAGGATATAGCGTAGGACTCTCTTGATCTTCATCCGTGTGTCCTAACGAGATTTGATTGATCTCTTGGCTCTAGACTCGATTTGTGCACTTTTAGTGGTCGGAGGCTGGAGCAGATGCCACCTATTCAATATCAACTATCTCGGAGTGAGAAAGTCAATAGAAGTCGTGTTGATCTCCGTGACAATAAAACAAACTTCTTTTAAGAGAAGCCTGAGTCAGCTGGGGAGGGGTTGTGCATTACATCACTGGGTCCATGATGCGTTGTCTTCATGATGTGTTAACCCGGTTTCTGACTAAGTTGTATGGAGGGCTTCTTTCTTTACACCCTTTATCCTTACATTTCTTTTTCATTCTTCAACCCCTTTAATGCTTACCAAGACATCATTACTAACACCTTGTTGTGATTGTTCCAGTACTAGCATCAGTACTTAGTCGTCATTCAGCTTTGTTCACATTCTACTCTATCTTTCCTAAGGACTTTTAATAATCTATTGGATTGTCCCTAGGAAGATCCCTCCGGTTTTGGTTGGATCATAAGACTTAAGCCTAACCACCCTCTTGACACCAATAACGTCGTGAATTAAAGATGTTGTGGGTATTTGATCGTAACCATGAGTGCTTGAGTCTTTAGATCACATTTTCTCCCCTATCTCTAATATATAAAATCGTTTGATATTAGAGATACCAAATTTGATTAAAATATATTTTGAAAAATAGTCTTGAAACTTTTCGGGAAAAAATGTGTCAAACTTAGCATGAATTTGGAACGCTCCCCCTCAAAAATTGATCCAATTGAATTGTCATTGTTGAGGATTTGATCCACATTAAACTTTTGAGGATAGGAGTTCTTGAACACACAATTTTTGAAAGATTTTGAATATCATTGAGAAATTCTTGAAAAAAATGTGTTCAACACTTTTTGAAAAATCAATTCTTTTTGGCGAAAAGGTTTTTCTAAAGCATAAACTTGAGTTCATAGACTTTGAATGTCTTGACGAATCCACTCAAGTGTAAGAAGATTTCTCTTCTTTTGCTGAGGGTAAGGGCACTAAAGTGTACACTCCCCCGTGAATATAGATCCGGGTTGCAATCTGAAAGTGATTACAAGCCATTGTGTTGAGCTCAAAACGTTGAATGTTTTGTGACAAGCTCAACCCAAGATAGATTGCTCTACCCGTTGTTGGAAAAATTGTCCAAAATAGACATTTTCCTTTATTAAAAGTAGAAATGACATGTTTTGAAAATTATTTACAACTTTCATTCGAGCTTTATGTACACACCCGTGTCGTTATTGAGCGACATTTCTAGGCATGTCCATATTATCGATACTGAAAGACATGTCGAGAAGAATCTTTTTGGAATTTCAAAGATTTTTTTAATTTTGTATTTTGCTTTTTCATTAATATTTACATGTAGATGTTTGATAGATGAATCAAGCAGGCTTCTTTGCCAGAACCTCCAGTTCTGCTGGAGTCAAACATCTCATACCAATTTGCCTAACTAGATACGCAAACCTCTCTTTCGAAAGAGCTTTTGTAAACAAGTCAGCTAATTGGTAATCAGTTCCAACAAAGTATAATTTAACGATACCCTTTTCAACTTGTTCCTTAATGAAGTGATATCTAACATCAATGTGCTTCGTGCGAGAATGCTGTACCGGATTGCAGGATATGGCTATGGCGGACTTTGAGTCACAGTACATAGGTACTTTATCAAAGTGGAAGCCATAATCCGTGAGTTTTGTTCTCATCCAAAGAACTTGAGCACAACACGCAGATAGACACACATACTCCGCTTCGGCTGATGACAGTGACGTGCAATCCTGCTTCTTGGAAGACCATCCCACAAGCTTATCTTGACCTAGAAATTGTGCACCACCAGAAGTACTTTTTCGTGTATCAAGACACCCTGCATGATCAGAATCTGAATAGGCCGTTAGAAAGAAACCGATTTCCTTCGGATACCAGAGTCCCATGTAAATGGTATTCTTAAGGTAGCGAAAGATCCGTTTAACCTCCTTGAGGTGCTTTTTAGTGGGTCGTGCTTGATATCGTGCACAATAACACGTAGCATGTGATATATCTGGTCGGCTTGCTGTTAAGTACATGAGGGAGCCGATCATGGAACGATATCTCGTTTGATTTATGGCATCTCCCTCCAAACCAGCATCTAGGGATGTGGTTGATAATGGTGTCCCAACGGGGTCACATGAGGTCATACCATGCTTATTGATTATCTCTTGACAATACTTTGCTTGGTTGATAAAGATACCACTTGGGGATTTGTGAACTTGAATTCCTAGAAAGAATTTTAGTTCGCCCATCATTGACATTTCAAATTTGCTGTGCATTACTTTTTCAAACCATTTTGAAAGTTTTGGGTTTGTAGACCCGAAAATAATGTCATCAACATAAATTTGCACAAGAAAAATGTCATCCCCATATTTATAAGTGAACAAAGTTAGATCAATTAAACCTTTTGAGAAACCTTTGGAGACCAGAAATTTCGAGAGCTCGTCGTACCACGCCCTTGGAGCTTGCTTGAGTCCATAAAGTGCTTTATGGAGACGATACACCTTGTCAGGATAATGAGGATAGACGAATCCTTCCGGCTGTGTGACATAGACTTCTTCCTTCAAAGGGCCATTAAGAAATGCCGTCTTTACGTCCATTTGATAGACGATGAATCCCTTATGTGCAACATAAGCAAGGAAAATTCTGACCGCTTCCAAACGAGCGACTGGTGCAAATGATTCTTCAAAATCAATACCCTCTTTCTGACCATACCCTTTAGCCACTAGCCTAGATTTATTCTTGATGATCGTGTTCTCTTCATCCATCTTGTTTTTCCAGATCCATCGAAGATTTAATGGTATTACATCGTATGGTTTGTCAACAAGTTCCTAGACTTTAAGTCTTTCAAATTGTTGAAGTTCATCCGTCATCGATTCAATCCAAGCGTGATCTGCCAAGGCTTCTTTGATATTTGTTGGTTCAGCTGAACTCACGGCGAGTGCGAACATACAAATATCAGCATCGGTTTCAAGTTGTCGTCTTGTACGAACGGGCTGTGAAGGGTTTCCAATTACTTGAACCAAAGGATGATCTCGTGTCCAATGATGTGTTGAAGGATGTCGTTGATAGAACGTATGCATATTTGACGGATCAACATGACGAGTAGAAGAGTCTCCAGTTTCGTGTACCGGTGTACCGAATGGGTTGATAAATTCGTCTTCGTCAGATAATGCATTGTCTGCGTGATTTGTGTTCTCTGGAGCAATGACAGTAGTTGTGGATGTTGTAGGAGCGGTTGTTGATGTGATATTCTGAGGAGGTAATTCTGCAACAACCCGTGTTGAAGTAGATGAAGTTGTATCCTTTTGTTGACGATGATCGGTATCATCATTCTTATCATGAGTGACAGCGGAAGACTTCGATACAACTTGTTTCTCCCCCGTGAAATATTCATCATACATTGGTCCATATAACATTTCCAACTCTTCAAGTGCCGTGTTGACTGTCATATTTGCTCTTGGAACATTTCCTTGAACCAGCGTTGAACTTGACGGTTCAATGTTGTGGTCTTGAGTTCCGAGTTCCGTGCGGTTGTGAATGAAAGTCGTGTGTCGTTGTGGATCGGGACTTAAACTGTTTTGTTCAAGTGCCATTTCTTGTAATTCATCAAATCGGATGTGAATAGTCTCGACTATCAATTTTGTTCTCTTGTTGTAAACTCTATATCCCTTAGTCTGAGTTGCATATCCCACAAGAATACATGCATCACCTTTCTCTTTCATCTTATCCAAATTTTCACCATCTCGAATTATGTAACAAGTGCATCCAAAAATATGAAGGTGCTTGAGTGAAGGTTTTCGATCATGAATTATGTGATATGGTGTCTTTTCGTGTCTTGGGATAATTAAGGATCGGTTTTGTGTGTAGCATGCAGTTGACACGGCTTCAGCCCAAAAGTATAATGGTAGTTTTGAAGCGGATAATAATGTTCGAGAAGCCTCAACCAAAGTACGGTTTCGTCTTTCAACAACACTGTTTTGTTCGGGTGTTCGAGCAATAGATGTTTCATGTTCAATTCCTTCGGCTTCAAAATAGTTTCTCAGAGTTGAATTCAAAAATTCTGTACCTCTGTCAGTACGAACCACTTTTACTTGAGCTTGAAGACCACGTTGTATCAGTTTAAGGAAGCTGATGAGAACTTCGGGTATTTCATCCTTGGATCTCAAGAAGTGAGTTCATGTGTACCTTGAGTAATCATCGACAATTACCATAACATATTTCTTCCCATTGATACTACGAACACGCATAGGACCACACAAATCGATATGAAGAAGATCTAACCGTCCTTTAGAGCTTGGTGTAGTCTTTGTCTTAAAGCTACTTCGTTTAGCTTTACAAAGCTCACAAGAAGAACAAAGATGATCTTTGATGAATTTCAAGCTTGGAAGGCCTCTCACAATATCTTTCTTGGAAAGCAAGTTGATGGTATCAAAATTAAGGTGAGATAAACGTTGATGCCATAACCATGCGTGAGTCGTTGAAGCTTTAGCCATGAAGCAAATTGGAGTTGATGAAGTTGTGTCTTGTAGTGAAATTGGGTAAAGATCAGTACCCCGGGTACCGGTAAGTAAGTCATTCCCATCATAATCACGAACAAAACATGTCTTCTTTCTGAAAGCAACCTCTAAATCCGCATCACAGAATTAACCAACCGAGAAAAGATTGTGATTGAGCCCTTCGATGTAGTATACCCTTTTGATCGTGATATTCCCCTGAACCAAATCTCCATATCCTAGGATCGGTGCAAATTGATCATTTCCGAATCGGACCGTACCCAGGAACTTCTCCACGAAGTTAATTAGAAGCTTGAGTTTCTCCGTCATGTGCTTCGTGCATCCGGAGTCCAGTATGAAGAGTATTATTTGTATCACTTGCAGAAGAGTTAGAACACGATGGAGCATTTGCTAAATTGGATACCACAGTAGTTGTGATTGGAGAATAATTAGTGTCCTTTGCAACAATAACACTCGTTGTCACATTTTCTGTCCTAAATTTAGGCATCCATTTATATCCTGGAGGACATTGATTAGCAAACCACCATTTCCAAGACTTGCTAGCAGACTCATATAATTCCCTAATTCTGCTTCTAGGGTTCTTAGTGGTGGAGTCTGATGCAATACTTTGTTTAGTGGGGGTTGCATCAGAATGGTTCACTATGCGTTTGGGTTTACTAGCACTAATAGGCATCGCAACTTGCTTCTTAGTTCTAGTATCTACGCCTTTGACATTATTCATAGCACACATAGAATGATTAGCATTAGCACATTTTCTACATTTGACACAAACAAATTTCACATTCATAGCATTCAAATAATTCAAATCATTCAAATCGTCATTACACACGATTACAAACTTTTTATTATTAAAAATATTCAAATTCCTAGGGTGTTCTTCTACTTCCTTCATCTTCTCTTGACTCTTGTGTTTCCAGACCTTATCATTCACTTGAGTGCTCTTAAGCTGAGGCCGGCTAACACTAGCAGTGGAGACTACTCCTGTAGTAGAAGACACACGAATATTAGTGTTTCTAGAAGTCTAAGGCGAGTGACTAACTTTGTTTGTGGGTTTAGTTGTCATTCTATACATCCCTGGTTTAATCACATTATTGTGCTTAACGCTTGGTGCTATAACATTCCTTATGGGTTGAGTATGTGGTAACCTTTCCTTTCCATCCATCTTGGGGGCAAACACAGGTTTTGTAGACGAAGAATTTGAGAAATCAGATGGTTTTCCCAAGATAGAGGATCTATTCACTTTAGAGGCATTAGGTTGTCTAACAACAAGTTTCTTAACGCTAGGTTCCATAACTTTCCCACCTATCTTAGCAACGAGTTTCTTCAACTCTGCAATTGCTATGTCTTTTTCTTGTAACTGAGCTTTCAAATCCGAAATATCAAGACTTTTTTCGTTTAGTAACCGACATGACTCAGATAATTTTACTTCCAAAGGTGTATCATTTGAAAAGCTGCCAACTTTCTTTTGCAAAGCAAGTTCAAGTGAGTGACAATGTTTTTGAAGATAATCATATCTATGTTGAAGTAACGAAAACTCTTTTTGGTCAATTTTATTCGAAAGCTCAGTTTCAAGACGTTCACATTCTTTAACTTGATCAAGATATTTGCATGCAACATCAGAATATTCATCAATATCAGCACAAGATGTAACATAAACACACATAATATCTTTTGAGAGACATTCATGTAAGAGTAGATCATATGCTGTAGAAAACTCGTCTCTTTCAGGTTGATGGTCGTTCACTTCTTGTTCAAGAGATTCCACATATTTCAAATCATCAAACATTTCTTGCTTAATTAGTGTTTCAAATTCCAAAATATGTTTTTGCGTTCTTTTCGCAAGCGGAATCAAAATACTTTTCACAAGCACAGTTATATCGTGAGGAATTTCTTTGTCTCCTTTCGAAATTTCACGTTTTTTTCAGTCATCATCAACAACATTTTTGAAATTTTCAATGTTACTCTTGAGAATACTAAGTGCTTGCTTACTCTTGCTTACAGAAGCTTTAAATGGCAAGTATACAATAAATTTTGAAACATTAGTTTTCTTAGTGGCAAAAGCTTGTCTCCATTTAATTCTTATTTGTTCACATTCGAAAAATATTTGCTCACGAGTTTTCTGTGTTTGCGGTTTGAAAAGACCATAAAGACTGTTTTCATAAGCATAATTATATGGTTTAACGAACTCTTTATTAACTTTTGGTCTACTATCTTCTTCCAAATCGTTTTTCTCTTCACTATCGGGCCTAACAACAAGACAATCAAGATCGGTCCTAATAAGTGTGAAAACACTTATCCTTTTACCACTTATTTCCAATAATAACAAGACCAAAACGTGTGATTTATGTCGTAAAAGTCGGGATTATGCGTGGTTTGTGTTTTTATTGTTTTAGGACCAAAATATGAAAAAGTAAGAAAACACGGGCTTTCACGGGCTTTTATCAAAGAAAACTGAAAGACGAAGTCAAAAGATCAAGAGTGCAAAAAGAACGGAAGTCCAAGACCTATTCTGAAGATTTATCGAAGAAAAAGTCTAAAGACGGAAGTTTAATGAAGTCGAAGAACTTAAGTCTAATAGAAGAAGAAAATTTAAAAGATAAGTTCAAATCCCGAGACGACATTGAGAAAAGACAAAGAATTAAAGTCGACTCGAGAAGACATGAAGAAAGAAAGAAAGAACATGCAACATATGCACTCCTTCCACCTTCCCTATAAATACCCTCCTAATACACATTAGGAGGGAGTTAGTCTTTAATTTTTAGTTTTTCATTTTTCACTTTTCTTTCTAGTTTTAGAGAGAGAAAGTCTTAAACTTTCTCTCACTAAGTTTCATCTTTTCTTTTAATCTTTCAAGATTAAACATTTGTGTATTGCTTATTTTATTAATCAAGTTCTATTTAAGCTTTTAATCCTTAATCTCATTCTACATTTCTTGATTTACTTTACCTTTGATCCAATTTGCATACTTCATGCGTATGATTTAATGATTTCGTGATTGAAGGATTAATCTTCTTTGGTTATACTTAAGCTCTTACACGTATAAGTTATAAGCTCGTAATGCTTATTGGCTTATTACAAGTTTTAGCTTATTGATTTTCGGATTTCACAAAGGTTTTAGTCATTTTAAAATTCATTTCATTAAGTTGATAATCTTTTATGTTTTACAAGTTGTCAAATTTAAGCTTTTCGAGTTATTTAAGTTTTGGATAAAACAGATTATTGATTGTGCTTATTGAGTTTTACACTTGCCACGAATTTCGGATTAAGAGTGCATCCCATCGTAATCTTGGGGCTTCACACATTCCGACGGGTTTCTACACATTCCGATAGATTTCAGTGTTTTGATCGCAATAACCCATTAGGGTTTTACTTTGCGATCGGGTGGCTATTTCCCCCTTATTCCGATCTGGGTTGCGATTGCTCATTGCGATCGCACATTCCGACGGGACTAAGGTTTTGTTAAGACGAAGTGCTGCCCATTTTTCGACAGCAACATTGCGATAATAAGCTTTCCGATAGATGCACATTGCGATAGAAGTTTTTACAACATTCCGATCTGGATCTTTGCGATCTGAAAACATTCTGATAGTTATTTTGTTGTTGCATTCCGATGGGTATTAAGATTGATATTCAGATGGTTATGATTTGGTGCATTCCGACAGAAATGACTTGTTATATTGCGATGGAACATGTTTTTAAGTTTTAAAGTTTTTACTTAAAGTTTTTCTACATAACTTTTAGTTTAATTCTTAAACACTTTAACTTTACTCAACGACATTTTCATACTTGCTCTTAAAATTAGATAACCAAACCAAACCAAATCATTTTGCTCACGAAAAGACGATTGAGTCGCACTTTTAACCAATAGTCAATTCGAAAGGATCGAAACTACGAACTTTCATACTTGGGGTAGAAGCCAAGTATTAAATGGCGCCGTTGCCGGCTCTTTTCGTTACGATTAAAGGTTTTTAGTGAGAGACGCATTGAATTTTGGGATCCGTTCTTTGAACGTTATTTTCATTGCTTTAAAAATTTTAAAAAATCCTAAAAAATATAAACCTCTTCAAAAATTCAAAAAAAATTAAAAAATCATAAAAAGCAATTCTTTTCTAAAGGTTTGCACCAAAAAGATTATATAGATATTCTCTGTGTATATTTTTCTTCTGCAGGTGTATGCGTACTAGATCTTCGAACTATTCTGAGCCCGAGACTCGTGAAGATCTAGATATGGCTGGTGTTAATAACAACAATAACAACCCACCTCAACCCAATTTGAATAACAACAATAACAACAACAACAACAATGTCCACCTAGCTGATTTACGAACAATGGAGGAATTGTGTCAACCCACCATGAACGGACGCGGAGGCCCGATTGCGCCATTGCACGTCACGGCCCAGGAGTTTTCGTTGAAGCATCATATGATCCAACAAGTGCAAACGAACCCATTTCGCGGAATTCCGGATGATGATGCCAACAAACACCTCGACAAATTCATTACCATTACCCAAAGCATGAAGTGCCCCGGTGTTTCTATGGATGACCTTCGCCTCCAACTTTTTCCCCACTCGCTTTCTCACCATGCCGAAAAATGGTTTGACCGTCTTCCTAAGAATTCTATTCATACGTGGAATGATATGACTCAACGCTTTTTGTCGCGCTACTTCCTACCATCCATGGTCACGAGCCTTCGTAACCAAATTAGTGGATTCATGCAAGACAATGATGAATCGCTCTTCGATGCTTGGGAACGATACAATGATTTGATCGACCGCTGTCCAAATCACAACATGCTCCCCGTCACTCTCATTGACACCTTCTACAATGGTCTCACTTTTCGTGATCGTGACACGATCAATGCTGCCGCAGGTGGTACTTTTATGAAAAGGAGACCGGAGGAGTGTAGAGAGTTGATTGAAAACATGACTACTCACCACAAGAATTGGGATTCATCCACATCCTCAAGATCTAATCAGAGAGTCAATGTTTCTTCTACTACCTCCGATCCCGAGATATCCGAACTTACCCGACAAATCGCGAGTATGCACAAGGATTTCATGTCCATGGCTACAAACCACTTTCAACAAGCTAAAGCCGTTGTTATTTCTTGTGACACATGTGGTGGGCCTCATTCTTATAATGATTGTCCTTCTACTCAAGGCAATTTTTCTGAAAACGTTAACGCAGCATACGATACTTATCCCACGGGAGGCTATCAAGCTCGCCCTCAAGGAGACCGTAGCTTGCTAAGTTATCGTTCAAACAATTATCTTGCTCCACCCGGTTTCCCTCCTGCAAACCAAAACCAACAACAAAGCTATAACCGAAACAACCAATCCCAACCTCGTGCTAACAATCAATATCAATCCCAAAGAAACCCATACCCAACTCAAGGAAATTCTCAAGCTTACCAAGCTCCACCTCTCAATCAACCGATGGCAGTGAGTCCAGACGTTGAGACATTCATGAAGACTAATCGGGAGCTGGTGACGAATCTTCAGAGTCAAGTCATCAACTTGAAGGGCGAAATGGCGAAACAAGGGAGCGATATTAGAGCCGAGCTAAGGAATGATATGGCAAAACAAAGCAATGAAATTCGTGCCGACATCAGAGATTCTTTCAGCACTCAAGCGCTTAACATTCGTGATATGATTGGTTCGCTCATCCAAGGTAATCAACCCTCTTCTTCGGGTACTCTTCCGAGTAACACCGTTGCGAACCCAAGAGGGGAGATGAAAGCAATCACCACTCGTAGTGGAAAAGGTTATACGGAACCCGAGCTTCCTACACCTCCACCCGTGATTGTGAACAAGGAAAACGAGCAACTTTCCTCACCTCCTTTGCCTTCTATCCCCATTTCCCCACCACCCGTGGTTGTGAGTGATCCTACTCCCCTAAAGCCTTCTTCTTCATCCAATATACCTTATCCTTCAAGGTTGAGGAAAGAGAAGCAAAAGAGCAAGGATGATATTCAGGTTTCAAACTTTCTCAAAATGTTTAAACAATTGAATTTTAACATCTCCTTCGCCGAGGCTCTCGCTCACATGCCTAAATACGCTAAGATGTTTAAAGACCTTCTAAGTGACAAGGAGAAGCTTCTTGACATTGCTCAGACCCAACTTAATGAGAACTGCTCCGTAGTGCTCTTAAGGAAATTGCCCACCAAACTTAGTGATCCGGGTCGCTTCTTGATTCCTTGCAACTTCCTGGGAGTAGAGAATTGCATGGCCCTAGCCGATCTAGGTGCCAGTATAAACTTAATGCCTTTAAGTGTTTGGAAGCGATTATCTCTCCCCGAGCTAGTCCCCACCAAAATGACCTTGGAATTAGCCAACCGTACGGTTGCTTATCCAGTGGGGATAGCCGAAGATGTCTTTGTTGGCGTTGACAAATTCACCTTCCCGGCGGATTTTGTTGTCGTTGACTACGAGATGGATCCTCGTGTTCCATTAATCGTTGGACGTCCATTCCTGAGGACCGGTCGCACTCTCATTGATGTAGTCGCGGGCGAAATAATCATGAGAGTTGGTGAGATAAAATTGTCTTCAACATGGGTAAGATTTCTAAGCAACCTTATTCATATGAGAGTGTTAATGCTATTGATGTTCTCGATGAGGCTTGTGAAGAACATTTTCATGATGCTTGCAAAAGTACTCTCTCTTCTCTACCCAATGTTGAGACCGTTGCCTCAATTGCTCCGGCATTGACTCCTTTTGGAGAAAGTGACTTGGATGATTTCGAAGCTAGTTTGGGTCCTCTCGATATTAAGTATGATAATTCGTCCACCGATTGGGATGAAGACATTCGTACTATTGAGAGACTTCTCAATGAAGACCCGTTTTCTCCTCCTTCTCCTAAAGAGGTGACTAATGATGATCCATCGCTAGTTTCACCATCTATTGAGGATCCTCCCACTCTTGAGCTTAAGGACCTACCTCCTCATCTTGAGTACGTTTTCCTTGAAGACAACGAGAAGTTACCGGTCATCATCGCAAAGGACCTGAAAGAAGAAGAAAAAGCCCGACTTGTCGCCGTGTTGAAGAAGCATAAAAGAGCTATCGCTTGGAAAATCTCCGACATTCGCGGAATTGATCCTCACTTCTGCATACATAAAATTCTCATGGAGGACGACTTTAAGCCCACAATTCAAAGCCAACGAAGGGTGAATCCTAAAATCCATGAAGTCATCAAAAAAGAGGTTATCAAACTTCTTGATGCGGGTATGATTTACCCTATTTCGGATTCACCATGGGTTAGTCCAGTCCATTGTGTGCGTAAGAAAGGCGGAATCACCGTTGTGCCCAATCAAAACAACGAGTTGATTCCTACCCGTCTCGTTACTGGGTGGAGAGTTTGTATAGACTACCGCAAACTCAATGATGCCACGAGAAAGGATCATTTCCCTCTACCTTTTATGGACCAAATGCTTGAACGTTTAGCGGGTAATGAATATTACTGCTTTCTTGATGGTTTCTCGGGTTATTTCCAAATACCCATCGATCCCCAAGATCAAGAGAAAACAACATTCACTTGTCCCTATGGCACATTTGCCTACAAAAGGATGCCTTTTGGCTTATGCAATGCCCCCGGGACTTTCCAAAGGTGCATGTTGGCTATCTTCCATGACATGGTTGAGCAAACCATGGAAGTCTTCATGGATGATTTCTCGGTCTTTGGGGATTCCTTCTCTTCTTTCCTTGCCAATTTGGAACGTATGCTTAAGCGGTACGAAGACACTCGCCTTGTTCTGAATTGGGAAAAATGCCATTTTATGGTAAAAGTAGGCATAGTGCTAGGACACAAAATCTCTAAAGCCGGTCTTGAAGTCGACCGTGCTAAAGTAGATGTCATAGCCAAATTACCTCCACCTTCAACCGTGAAGGGTGTGAGAAGTTTTCTGGGTCATGCGGGCTTCTATCGTCGATTCATTCAGGATTTCTCTAAAATTGCTCGCCCGATGACCCACCTCTTGGAAAAAGATACTCCTTTTATCTTTTCTAAAGAGTGTCTCGAAGCCTTCAATCTTCTCAAGGATAAGCTAACTAAGGCACCGGTCTTAGTTACCCCTAATTGGGAGCTGCCTTTTGAATTGATGTGCGATGCTAGCGACTTTGTTATTGGTGCGGTTTTGGGACAAAGAGTGAATAAACACTTCCAACCAATCCACTATGCTAGCAAAACAATGACGGGGGCTCAATTGCATTATACGACAACCGAAAAAGAGCTTTTAGCTGTTGTCTATGCTTTTGAAAAATTTCGCCCCTATCTTGTTTTATCCCCCACCATCGTATACACGGACCATTCCCGTTGAAGTACTTGATGACTAAGCATGATTCTAAGCCAAGACTTCTTCGCTGGGTTTTACTCCTTCAAGAATTCAACATTGAAATTCGTGACAAGAAGGGTGCCGAAAACCTAGCCGCGGATCATCTGAGTAGACTTGAGGATCCATATCAAGGGGATCATCCGAACAAAGAGATCAATGACTCTTTCCCCCTTGAGACCTTAATGTCTATAAATCTCAATCTTGATGACACCCCGTGGTTTTCGGACATTGCAAACTACTTAGCGGGTGGAATTCTCATCAAAGGGCTAACATCCCAACAAAAGAAGAAGTTCTTGAATGATGTTCAGACTTACTTTTGGGATGACCCTTATCTATTCAAACAATGTGCTGATCTGATCATTCGTCGTTGTGTTGACGGACCGGCAGCTTTTGACATTCTCCAGGCTTGCCACAAAGGACCCACCGGTGGTCACTTTGGTCCCAACTACACCGCTAAGAAAGTGTTTGATTCTGGATTCTATTGGCCCACCATTTATCGTGACGCTCACGAAATGGTTAAGCATTGTGATGCTTGCCAACGCCAAGGCAAGATCACACATAAGGATGAGATGCCTCAAAATTTCATACAGGAATGTGAAATCTTTGACGTATGGGGCATCGACTTTATGGGGCCATTTCCATCCTCCAAAGGGCACAAGTACATCGTCACAGTTGACTACGTTTCTAAATGGGTTGAAGCCAAGGCTCTCCCTACGAACGATGCGAGGGTGGTTGTGAAATTTTTGAAGCAGCTTTTCGCTCGATTCGGCGTTCCTCGTGCTATTATCAGTGACCGCGGGACTCATTTTTGCAATGATCAATTTGCAAGAGTCATGGCTAAGTATGGTGTTAATCATCGTCTTTCCACCGCCTATCATCCCCAAACCAATGGGCAAGCCGAGATATCCAACCGTGGATTGAAGCGAATTTTGGAGCGTACTGTGGGCGAGCATCGCGCCGCGTGGGCCGATAAGTTAGATGATGCTCTGTGGGCTTTCCGTACTGCTTATAAGACCCCGATCGTCTGTACGCCTTATCGTCTTGTGTACGGGAAAGCATGCCACCTCCCCATCGAGCTGGAACATAAGGCGCACTGGGCCTTGAAGTGGGCTAACTTCGACATCAACAAAGCCGGTGATCATCGCAAGATTCAACTCAACGAGCTCAATGAACTGAGGAATGAAGCTTATGAGAACTTGCTGATCTACAAGGAGAAGACCAAGATCATTCATGACGCAAAAATCAAGAACCGAGAGTTCCACGTTGGTGATCAAGTCTTACTCTTCAACTCTCGGTTGAAGATCTTCTCTGGCAAGTTGAAGAGTCGTTGGTCTGGTCCATTCACCGTCGCCAAAGTCTTTCCATATGGGACCATTGAGCTTTCTCAGCCGAATGGGCCCAATTTCAAGGTGAATGGCCAGCGTTTGAAGCTGTACTTTGGTGAGGACATCTCTCATGAGATGATTCCATCCCTCACCACGTTCCCCATGAACTAAATTTGGGTCGAGTCAGGCTCGTGACTCGGTGAACAAAAACAAGCGCTTCTCGGGAGGCAACCCGTAATCTATCCTTTATTGCTTTGATAATAAGTGTAGGGGGGAGCCCCGTATGTGTTTGTTGTCTTGTTTCTTGTGTTGTGCAGGGATTAAAACTTCAATGATCCACCTTGATGACTTTTGACGAACCGTGATACCGTGTTCCCATCTTCCCGGTTCTATCCTAAACTCTTGTGATTCAATATTTCATATTTTATATGTTCACATTGAATTCACTTTAGTTGTCCTTTCCTTAGCAAGATTCAAACAAAGTGCACAATGTCCTAAGTATAGAGGAGTTTACTCCCACATGCTTAAACATTGAGGACAATGTTTATATCAAGTGTAGGGGGACTTCTATCGAAGTAAGTGGTCTTTTCCATGAATTTGCCCTCATTTTAACCGGAAAATTTGATTTTTCGACATTTTTCAAAATTTTTAATCTATTTTGGCCTAGTTGTATAGTTGTATCTTCCTTTGTTATGTTTATTTTCTTTCCTTGCTAGAATAAATTTTCAATAAAGTGGTTTTAAATTTTTCTTAGTCGTGAACATTTTGACTCAACCCGAGTTACTTATCTAAGTTTACTCTAGCTAGTATCCTTAACGTGTTTAAGTCAAGTTTTGCTAGGCTTTTATATAGGGAGCTATAAAACGCGAAAGTCTTAACTCTCACGGGTTAAGAACAAGAACTTTTCGCAAGTTCCTATAATTGATCCTAGAGAGTCGTTTATCAAGGGAACTTTAAAATGCGATTTCTAAACTTAAGAAAGTCTAAGAGTTCGCAAGATCCTATAGATGACTCGAAAACCCAAAACTTTGATTTAATTGGCTAAGCATCCACGAGTCTCATTCTTTGAGATTTTAAATTGTGGAGAACGAGAGATGATAGAGTCAATTATAAGTTTGGTATTCTTTCGTGAATTTATGTGAGTTAATTATAAGCCTATTCTCCCTTCGCTTGTTAATAAATTTATCTGTAATAAATAAGGTTGTACGATTTAAAAGGTTACTTAGCTTCTAGCCCTAGATCGTTTAAAAGTTGCTCGGTACGGATTAGAGTTCATAGCCAAGGCATAACTTATTGAAGCGGGATGCGAAGATTGGCGAGTCCGAAAAGGCCCTAACAAGGCATGAGGGCTACATTTTGTTGCTAAAGATCCAAAAGTGATGTGAAGAATCATTTATCGAAAATCAATATGAAGGATCGAGACACACGACGAAAAGCAAATACTCCCCTAAAGATCATGGAGAAGTCTATCCAAAAAGGCCCTAACAAGGTATGAGGATAAATAGATCCAAGTCCTAAAAGGAGGCAGATCGTGGTATATCGAAGTCCAAAATAAAGATTGGAGAAAAATGAATAAGTCGTGGTCCAAAGATGAAGAATCTCTCAAAACTTCAAGTGAAGAAATTCCTAGTATGAAGAGAAGACCATAATTTCAAGAACGTCTCTCAAAGATTCAAAGTATGAAGTCGCTGCCAAAAATCGGTCCGAGAAAGGTCTCAAATCGTGAAGCAAGTTATGCCAAGATATGAACTTTATGAGTTCCCGAGAAGCAGTTTTAAAAGATTTGGTCCTTTAGCTAACTATTGATTAAATCGTTCACTTTATTTTTGGCCTAAATAACTATCGAAATAAGTCAAACAATGCATCCTCGTGATCATTCAAGACAAAAATAAAATATCAGAGATACACCTAGGAATAAGGGAGTCTAAGTGAATAATTGGCCCACATGAGTTCGTGATAGTGTGCTAACTTATAATAACAATGATCTCGTTTTTAAGCTTGGTATGGGGAACGTGAAACTTGAGGATGATAAACGTTCATGGCAGCCAAAACCCAAGGTAAGTTTTTAATTTCTTTACTTGTTTCTATCTTTTTATGTTTTAGTAGTTAATAAAGGCCAAGGTGGGTTATTTATGATGGAAAATGTAAACCGTGCTTTAAAATTAATGCATTGCATGAGGGCATTGCAATGGTCAAGTGTAGGGGATTTAATAAGTGTGAAAACACTTATCCTTTTACCACTTATTTCCAATAATAACAAGACCAAAACTTGTGATTTATGTCGTAAAAGTCGGGATTATGCGTGGTTTGTGTTTTTATTGTGTTTTAGGACCAAAATATGAAAAAGGAAGAAAACACGGGCTTTCACGGGCTTTTATCAAAGAAAACTGAAAGACGAAGTCAAAAGATCAAGAGTGCAAAAAGAACGGAAGTCCAAGATGTATTCTGAAGATTTATCGAAGAAAAAGTCTAAAGACAGAAGTTTAATGAAGTCGAAGAACTTAAGTCTAATAGAAGAAGAAAAATTAAAAGACAAGTTCAAATCCCGAGACGACATCGAGAAAAGACAAAGAATTAAATTCGAGTCGAGAAGACTAAAGAAAGAAAGAAAGAAGATGCAACATATGCACTCCTTCCACCTTCCCTATAAATACCCTCCTAATACACATTAGGAGGGAGTTAGTCTTTAATTTTTAGTTTTTCATTTTTCACTTTTCTTTCTAGTTTTAGAGAGAGAGAAAGTCTTAAACTTTCTCTCACTAAGTTTCATCTTTCTTTTAATCTTTCAAGATTAAACATTTGTGTATTCCTTATTTTATTAATCAAGTTCTATTTAAGCTTTTAATCCTTAATCTCATTCTACATTTCTTGATTTACTTTACCTTTGATCCGATTTGCATACTTCATGCGTATGATTTAATGATTTCGTGATTGAAGGATTAATCTTCTTTGGTTATACTTAAGCTCTTACACGTATAAGTTATAAGCTCGTAATGCTTATTGGCTTATTACAAGTTTTAACTTATTGATTTTCGGATTTCACAAAGGTTTTAGTCATTTTAAAATTCATTTCATTAAGTTGATAATCTTTTATGTTTTACAAGTTGTCAAATTTAAGCTTTTCGAGTTATTTAAGTTTTGGATAAAATAGATTATTGATTGTGCTTATTGAGTTTTACACTTGCCACGAATTTCGGATTAAGAGTGCATCCCATCGTAATCTTGGGGCTTCACACATTCCGACGGGTTTCTACACATTCCGATAGATTTCAGTGTTTTGATCGCAATAACCCATTAGGGTTTTACTTTGCGATCGGGTGGCTATTTCCCCCTTATTCCGATCTGGGTTGCGATCGCTCATTGTGATCGCACATTCCGACGGGACTAAGGTTTTGTTAAGACGAAGTGCTGCCTATTTTTCGACAGCAACATTGCGATAATAAGCTTTCCGATAGATGCACATTGCAATAGAAGTTTTTACAACATTCCGATCTGGATCTTTGCGATCTGAAAACATTCCGATGGTTATTTTGTTGTTGCATTCCGATGGGTATTAAGATTGATATTCCGATGGTTATGATTTGGTGCATTCCGACAGAAATGACTTGTTATATTGCGATGGAACATGTTTTTAAGTTTTAAAGTTTTTACTTAAAGTTTTTCTACATAACTTTTAGTTTAATTCTTAAACACTTTAACTTTACTCAACGACATTTTCATACTTGCTCTTAAAATTAGATAACCAAACCAAACCAAATCATTTTGCTCACCAAAAGACGATTGAGTCGCACTTTTAACCAATAGTCAATTCGAAAGGATCGGAACTACGAACTTTCATACTTGGGGTAGAAGCCAAGTATTAGGTCCACTGGGACTCATCAAGATATAATGTTGATTCTCAGATTGAGCTTGCTCAAGGTACTTAGGATTTGCAAAACTAGGTCTATCCTTGAAGAACGAATGAGGTGCCAACATTCTCATGGTTTGAATTGATTGATTAGTTTTGTAAACAATTTTCTTGTAAAAATCAATTTGAGTTTAAAGTTCCACCATTTTGTCGATGTCATTCGCTTGTTTAGTTTTGAAATCCTTTTCCATCTTTTCAACCACAGCTTTCTTTTCATTAACAAGTTTAGTTTTATCCTCTTGAAGAAAACCATTTACTTAAGTTAGCTCATTGACTTTAGTGGTAGCAAGATACGTTTTGTGACGTTCAGTACTCAAAGAGGTGTTATAATTACGTTTCTCTTGTTCTAGAAGCTTAAGAGTTTCGTTATATTTCTGTTGAAAATCGTCCTTTTTGACATTAATTAGACACCCTTTGTACCCCTCAATCTCATTGGTCTTTTGAAGAAGCTAAGCTCTATAGCTATCAATGGTCTCACTAGATTTAATTAGAGCAGCTTTGCATTCTTTAAAATTTTGAGTGAGCGTAGTGTTTGCCTTCTTTAATTGCTTTTGACTCTTTCTAGTTTCTTTGACATCTTTTTGTAAAGAAGCAATTAAGTTAGCAAGCGCAATACACTCCTCATCATCATCATACTCATTTGCATGTTGATCATCCTCAGACTCATTATTGCATATGTCTGATGAATCGGGTGTGGTATTGCTATCAACCGTTTCCATCATACATGTGTCGTTAATGGCTTTGGGTAGCTCACAATGCTCATGAATATTACCAAACACATTATATTCCTCTTCAGTTTGTACCTTATCGATTGGCTCAGTATCAAAGATAGGACCATTGTCATCTTCAGTGACGTTGAGAACTTCTTCAACCTTTTCCATGTACGAGTAATGTGCTTCAAGTTCTTGGTCGGAGGCTTCATCATCAGTATCATCAAGCATTGCTCCTTCCTCAGCCGAAAATTTAACCCCAGCTTCCATGTTCTTGCAAAGCAGCATCTTTTCCTTATGATAGCCAGAGTCCCTAACCCGTTTCGGCTTCCTACATTCCTTTGCCATATACCCATATCCTTGACAATTAAAGCACTGAATCCCACTTTTTTGAACCACTTGAGTACCAACATACTTAGCAGTTTGTCGATCATACCGAGCAGAACCCTCAACATGTGTTGGATTACGTCGATCATACCTTGGAGGACTTTCATCACGTTGACGTGTGTCATACCTTAGAGGAGTCTCAACATATTGATTCCTTGTATTTGATGATGTTCGAAGATTGTTGTTGGTGGGTTTGAAGATTTTCTTGTAGGTCTTCATAATGAAAGCAATTTGTTGCTTCATCTCCCTATCCTTCTGAGCTAGTTCTTCATCACTGTCCTCTACAGATGATGGCTCCGGTGATGGTGATGGTACTCTTGGTTCTTTGTCTCGTGATCTTATGGGAGCTGAATACTTAGATGAAGTGGAATATCTTGGTGAGGAGGATGTAGTGGTGTACCTTGGTGAGGAGGATGTAGTGGAGTACGACTTTGGAGCATGAGAGCGATGATCTTGAGTGTGTTGAGTGGTAGACACCAAAGCAAGTGGAATAGCAGTCTTTGCTATCCTTTCAACTCCAAGTTCATTTGCCTCATTCTGAAATTTTTTCAAAATGTCAAAGAGCGTGTGATAGTTGACCTCGTCTAAGTTACTTTGTTGTTTCACCAAAGTTACAAATCGTGTCCACTCTGGTTGCAGTTGCTGTAGAAATTGCACATTGACTTGCATGGTGGAGACTTGCAAATTTTTTCTTGTCATGTCATTCATCATCTTGTAGAACCTTGAGTAATATGAATCAATTGATTCCCCATCCAATGAAGTAAACTTACCAAAGTTCCAGAACAAGTTAGTTTTGACATCTTGCTTGTTAAGTGATTCACCTTGTTGCAAACGTTCAATGGCAAACCACATCTCTTTAGCAGTAGAGCATGCATCAACCGTTGAGTAAATATCATCCCCAATTCCACTTAGTATAAAATAGACGCTTCTTTATCTGCATCAATCCAAGCACGTTTCTCTTTCGAAGTATTCTCATAAGTTTCCTTAATTGTTTGCTCATCAGAACCAGTCGTCGATTCGGTTGTTGGAATTGTAGGAATGGTTATTGTAGTGAGAGTGTAGGGTCCTTCTTTGATGCAACGTCGAAGAACATCACCATTGGGCTTAGTGTCAAGATATGAAGGAATCGTGATTGCCATTGAGCATAGCGACCCATCACAAGCATAGGTGGTCTTTCTTTGTTACCCGCCACCATGATGTTGTTGTTTGTGACATGATACTCTTGAGTAGAATCCATTTTGAAAAACTTGAAATTGTTGAAGTGAAAAAGATCTTAAGTAGATGTGTTGTGATTGTTGTTGTCGAAGAAAAATGTTAAAATCCCTTAAAGAATTGTCTTCACAAGAAACCAAAAATTCTAAGGCAAAAAACACACGATAAAAATTTTCACTTGCGCAAAAACCAAACGTTCGTAGAAACCAAACTTTCGTTGATCACAGCTTTCGTAGAAAGCTTTCGGAAGAATAAGGTTTCGTAGAAGAAAAGCTTTCGTTGAAACAAGCTTTCGTAGAAAGCTTTCGTAAGAATAAGGTTTCGTAGAAGAAAACTTTTCGTAGAAATGACCTTTCGTAGAAATAAACCTTCATAGAAAAACCTTTCGTTGAAACCATTTCGTAACCAAAATCCTTTCGTATCTCTTTCGCTGAAATCCTTTCGTAACCAAAATCCTTTCGTAGCTCTTTCGCTGAAATCCTTTCGAAGAATCCTTTCGTAGGAACAACCTTTCGGAGGAACTTAAACCTTTCGTAGCTAAATTCCTTTCGTAACTTGATTTGCTTTCGTAACAAGATTTCCTTTCGAAGAAACTTACTTTCGGAACTGTTAACTTTTGGTTTCGTAGGAAATAATTTTCGTAGAAATTGACTTCGTAGAAAGCTTTCGCAGAGACAACCTAGAACCAAGCTTTCGTAGAAGTCATGTTTCGTAGAAACAAAGCTTTCGGAACTTTTTCTTTCGTAACTTTTCAAAAACCCTCTTACGAAAGGAATCAACCCTTAAACCCTTTTACGAAAGCTTTCGTTTTGTAGCTTTCGTAATAAACTCATAAACCCTTTTACGAAGGGTATACCAACCAATCCTCAAAGATAAAAACGAACCAACTGTTTAGAAACCATAACCCAAAATCAATCCAAAACGCCCAAAAACTTGTGATTTTAACCACAATAACTATCCTAAATCCATACCACAACTATGAAAGTGATGTATATCAAGATTAGAACCCGAAAACACTAAATAAAAATCAATTCGTGATGATTTATGATTAAATCACACAAATCAAACCAATAACAACAACCAATCACTAATCTACCCTGTGGCGATTGATACCAAATGTTGTCCCATTTATTTAGATGATATAAGATAGAAATAAAGAAGAAAATAAGATGGATTCTAGAGAGAGAAAGTAGTGAGAAAAAGTAGAGAGAAGGAGGTGCTTAACTTGGTGAGATTAGATTTTGAAAAATGATTACATGCCCACCCTCCTAACATGCTAGGAGGGTGCTTATATAGTCCACCCACATGCGGGCTTTTCTAATGGACTATATTGTTTTGGGTCGGGCTTGAATAAATGCTTAGTACCTTGAAAGAGGCCTTTTAAGCTAGCCATCAAGCCCGTAATGTCACGACTATTTTAACTAACTATTATAACGTTCTAATAAATATTGCAATAAAAAAACCTATGACCGAACATTCTTGTTTGACTCAGTATTTGAGGCTAACATTAACATATATACATGCGTTGGCAAGAAAGTAAAGGTTACGAAAGGGGATATAAAAGCCACAATTAATGATATGAGGTTTATCTAGACCTTTACACTTATTTCAAACTCTATCATCTCTTGTTCTCCACAGTTTAAAATCTAAAATAATGAGACTAGTGGATGCTTAGCCTAATAAACCAATAAAGGTCTACATGGTTAAGGCTACTAGCTAGAGAATGCTTGGATAAGCAAACTCGGGTTGAGTCAAAGTATCCATGGCGGGCCTAATATGTCAAAGAAATCTAAATTTGTTAAACCATGTCCTTTATTATATTTTTTTACTTTTTTATATATTTTGATGCAAAATAAAAGAAGAATATATACAATGCAAATGTGTTATGCAAATGAAAAATGATTAATGCAAAAATTATGAATGCATATTTTTGGTGGCCAAAGTAGATCAAAAATTTGAAAAATGTTTGAAAACTAATTTCCAAGTTATCATGAAGGTCAATGAAAAAGTTCTAGGTAAGGTCACTTCGATAGAAGACCCCCTACACTTAAGATAAACATTGTCCTCAATGTTTAAGAGTATTGGATTAAACCCCCTACACTTATGACATTGATAACTTTGTTTAACTCGAGCTAAGGAAAGATCGACTATAGTGAATTCATTTTTAAGCACAATATGGTTATGAAAAATCACAATAGTAACGAAGTGAACCGGATACAAGAGCCTCCTCCATAAGCTCCAATGCACGTGATGAGAGAGCAACCCTACAAACAACATGAAGACAAAAGGAAGGTCCCCCCCTACACTTATCCTCAACTCTATACCTTTATTTCTATCCTATCACACTCTAAGTCTAAAAACTCTAAGCCTAGTTATTCAAGATTGATTTATGGAGTCTCTAGCTCGACTCATCCCACAATGAATAAATTCATGAGGAAAATAGGGATCTCTTGGACCATTTCCACGGAAATGTCCTCCCCAAAGTAATGCTTAACACGGTGACCATTCACTTTGAAATTTGGGCCATTTGGTTGTGACAACTCAATAGTCCCATATGGAAACACTTGAGCAATAGTGAATGGACCGGACCATCTTGACCTAAGCTTGCCCGCAAAGAGTTTCAACCTTGAATTAAAGAGGAGAACTGGCTCTCTAACTTTAAACTCACGGTTCTTGATCTTAGCATCATGCAATTGCTTAGTCTTTTCCTTGTAAAGCAATGAGTTCTGATAAGCATTGGCTCTCAATTCATCCATTTCATTGAGTTGGTCTTTTCTATGTGAACCAGCTTGGTTTAAATCAAAATTTGCCCATTTGAGAGCCCATGAAGCCTGATGCTCTAACTCGAATGGGAGGTGGCATGCTTTTCCATAGACAAGCCTATATGGAGTACAACCAGTTGGTGTCTTAAAAGTCATCCTAAAAGCCCACAAAGCATCATCAAGCTTATCCGACCAAGAAGCTCGATGCTCTCCCACCGTTCTTTCCAAAATTCTCTTTAAACCACGATTTGTGACCTCGGTTTGCCCATTTGTTTGAGGGTGGTACGCGGTAGAAAGTCTATGGTTAACACCATACTTCTTCATGACTCTTGTAAATTGATCATTACAAAAATGAGTCCCACGATCACTTATGATAGCCCGAGGTACACCAAATCTAGCAAATAATTGCTTCAAGAATTTCACTACAACTCGAGCATCATTAGTAGGCAAGGCTTTGGCCTCAACCCACTTTGAAACATAGTCCACGGCTACGAGTATGTACTTATTTCCCTTAGATGATGGAAAAGGTCCCATGAAATCTATCCCCATACATAAAAAATATCACACTCTTGTATAAAATTTTGTGGCATCTCATCTCGTTGATTAATCTTTCCTTGTCTTTGACAAACATCACAAAATTTCACCATCTCTTGAGCATCTTTGTAAATTGAAGGCCAATAGAAACCCGAATCAAAGACTTTTTTGGCGGTGTAGTTGGGCCCAAAATGGCCTCCCGCAGGTCCCTTATGACAAGCTTCTAAGATCTTAAATGCTTCGGGACCATCTACACACCGTCTAATGATTTGGTCCGCACATTGCCTAAAGAGGTAAGGGTCATCCCAAAAGTAGTATTTTACTTCCTTAAGAAATTTCTTCTTTTGTTGTGAAGTGAGACCCTCTATTAGCACATCCCCCACAAGATAGTTTGAAATATCTGTAAACCAAGGGGTGGCATCCTCTTGTGAAGAGATAGACATGAGCTCCTCTAATGGAAAGGATTCATTAATTTCCTTATGTGGTAATTCACCTTGAAAAGGATGCTCAAGTCTACTCAAGTGATCCACCGCTAAATTCTCGGCTCCTTTCTTATCACGTATCTTAATGGAAAATTCTTGTAGAAACAAAACCTATTTCAAAAGCCTAGGCTTAGCATCTTGCTTTGTCATGAGGTACTTGAGAGCGGAATGATCCGTATACACTATGGTCTTCGAAAGCACAAGATAGGGTCTATTTTTATCGAAGGCATAGACTATAGCAAGCAACTCTTTTTCCGTGGTGGTATAATACAGTTGAGAACCCGTCATTGTCTTGCTCGCATAGTGTATAGGTTGAAAATGCTTATTCACTATTTGTCCTAACACGACCCCCACGGCATAATCACTAGCATCACACATGAGCTCAAAAGGTAAATCCCAATTTGGAGAAACCAAAACGGGAGCCTTAGTCAACTTTTCCTTAAATATCTCAAAAGATTCTAAACACTCTTGGGTGAAAATGAAAGGAGCCTATTTTTCCAAGAGGTGGGTCATCGGTCTTGCAATCTTAGAAAAATCTTGTATAAAACGTCTATTGAATCCCGCATGACCCAATAAACTCCTAACTCCTTTCACCGTGGTAGGTGGGGGTAGTTTAGCAATAACATCAATTTTAGCTCGATCCACTTCTAAACCCTTATTGGATATCTTATGTCCCAAAACTATCCCCTCTTTGACCATGAAATGGCACTTCTCCCAATTAAGAACAATACGTGTTTCTTCACACCTCTTAAGCATACGTTCCAAATGGGAGAGACAAGAAGTGAATGAATCTCCAAAGACCGAGAAATCATCCATGAAAACGTCCATAGTGTACTCAATCATGTCATGAAAGATTGCCATCATACACCTTTGGAATGTCCCCGGTGCATTGCACAAGCCAAAAGGCATTCTCTTGTAAGCAAATGTACCATAGGGACAAGTGACTGTGGTCTTTTCTTGACCCTTTAGATCAATGGGTATTTGGAAATAACCCGAGAATCCATCTAGAAAGCAATAGTACTCATTTCCCGCTAAGCGTTCAAGCATTTGGCCCATAAAAGGAAATGGGAAATGATCTTTCCTAGTAGCATCATTCAGCTTCCTATAATCAATACAAACTCTCCAACCCGTGACAAGTCTAGTAGGAATAAGCTCATTGTTCTCATTAGGCACTACGGTGATTCCACCCTTCTTAGGAACACAATGTACCAGGCTAACCCATGGAGAGTCGGAAATGGGATAAATCATACCCGCATCAAGGAGTTTGATAACTTCCTTTTTGATGACCTCATAGGTTTTAGGTTTAACCCTTCTTTGACTTTGAATGGCGGGTTTGTAATCATCCTCCATAAGGATTTTGTGTGTACAAAAATTTAGATCAATTACCCTTATGTCGGATATTTTCCATGCTATGGCTTTCTTATGTTTCTTAAGCACCTGTATGAGTTTTTTCTTCTCATAATCTTTCAAGTCTTTTGCTATGATCACGGGTAATTGGTCTTTTCCCTCTAAGAAGGCATATTCAAGGTGTGATGGAAGATCCTTAAGTTTAAGGGAAGGTGGACTCTCAATGGAAGGTTTCACTATGGATGGATCATCAATTGTAACTTCTTGTGGAATAGGTGAAGGAATGGGATCCTCATTGAGCAAATTTTGGATAGTTAGAATGTCTTCTTCCCAATTGATGGTAGAATCATCATTACCAAGGAAGTTGGACTCAAATTCCTCCAAGAGGAAATCACTCTCTCCAAATGGTGTTAAGGAGGGAGCAATTGAGGCAACGGTCTCTACATGAGGCATGTTCTCATTATCATTCTTACAAGCTTCATGAAAATGTTCATCACACACCTCATCAAGAACATCCACTATGTTAATTGTTTCACAACTTTGAGACTTCTTAGTGACTTTCCCTAGCTTAAACACCACTTTCTCATCCTCAACTCTCATAATTAGTTCTCCTTCCACCACGTCTATAAGAGTACGACCCGTCCTCAAAAATGGTCTACCAACAATAAGAGGAACTCTCGGGTCCATATCATAATCAACCACTACAAAATCCGCGGGAAAGGTAAATTTATCAACCCCTACGAACACATCCTCCGCTATGCCTACCGGATAAGCTATGGTACGGTTTGCTAACTCAAGGGTCATCATAGTAGGAGTGAGCTTGGGAAGAGAGAGTTTTTGCCAAACTGATAAAGGCATGAGATTAATGCTTGCCCCAAGATCCTCTAGTTCCATGCAATTTTCTACCCCGGGAAATTACAAGGGATCAAAAACCGCCCCGGATCTCCAAGTTTTGTAGGTAAGGTTTTGAGCAACACAACAGAGAAATTCTCATTAAGTGATGTGTTAGGAAAATACACCAACTTTTCCTTATTTGAGAGGAGATCTTTGAAAATTTTAGCAAACTTTGGCATATATGCAAGAGCTTCCGCAAAGGATATGTTAATGTTTAGTTGCTTGAATATCCTCAAAAAATTAGAGACTTGAATATCATCCTTGTTTTTAAGTTTCTCCTTTCTCAATCTTGATGGATATGGTAGGCTTGGTTTTGGTGTAGATTGAGTAGTTTTTTTTGTGGAAGGGTTCTATTTGTTGGTTTCTTCATTGGTAGGTGTGGAAGGTAAAGGAGTAGTGGGTGTAGGATGAGAAGGTGTAGGTGTTGAGGTTGTAGAGCTTGAAGGTGTTGTGTTTGATGTTGAAGGATTATCACAAGGTGGAATCATATTAAGCTTAACCAAAGTAGGTGTAGGAGGTGAAGGATCATTAGTTGTCTTTCCACTTCTTGTTGTGATATCATTGACATTAGCCCTTGGATTTGTTTGTGTGTTGGAAGGTAGAGCCCCTTGAGGTCTTTGAGTGTGCATAATTTGGTTTTATAGAAGAGCAAATTTCTTGTTGTTTTCCTCTTGAGCCTCTTTCATTTGTTTTTCATAAGAATTAAGCTTTTGAAGAATCAAATCCATGGGATTAGGTTGCACATTTCCTTGATAGAAACCTTGGTTTCGATATTGAGGTGGAGGTGGTTGGTTAAATCCTTGATTGTTTGCATGAAAGTTATTTCCTTGATGTTGAAAATTGTTGGGTGCTCTATAGTTGTTTCCTTAGTAGTTTGGCCTAGGCCCTTGATTTCTTTGGAGCAATTGAGGAGGATTGGGTTGATTTTGGGTAGGTGGATGGGGTGGAAAGCCGGGTGGAGCAAGGTAGTTATTTGACTTGTAAGAAAGATTGTTTGGGTTGATGTTAGGTTTGAAGTGCTCTCTATGTTCATCTTAATAATCATAACAATCACCTTGGTAATTTTGAACCTTGTCACATTGTAGGTAAGAATGAGGGCCTCCACATGTTTCACAAGATGTAGCAATGGCATTCACATTATTGGTGGAAGATTTGTTCAAAGTGATTTCACAATGTTTCAAGAGCGTATCATTCATAGTATCAAACTTTTGATAGAAAATCTTGTCAAATTATGGAGTAGCACCCTCTTGCACCACATGGACCCTCTCATCAATTTGGTTGTTTGTTTGCACCATGGATTTAGTCTCAATAATGCCTCAAGCCTCTTGTATGGATTTGGAAAGAATGTTGCCACCCACGAAGGAGTTGATGGAATCTTGATGATGTGGCCTTAGTCCATTGTAAAAGGTATTGATTTGGTAAACTTCATTGAATCCATGATTGGGGCATTTTCTCAATAACTCCTTGAACTCTTCCCAAGCATCACTAAAGGTTTGATTATGTTTTTGTTGAAATCCAATAATGAGGTTTCTCAAAGCCGTAGTCTTAGATGGGGGAAAGAACCTATTCAAGAACTTCTTGGTAAAGTCATCCCAAGTGGTGATACTCTTAGGTGGTTGTTTGTCTAACCAATACTTAGCATTGCCCTCTAAGGAGAATGAAACTAGGATCAACTTAATGGCGTCATGAGTAACTCCATTGTACTTAAGGGTATTATAAATGGATAGAAACTTCTTGATATGATCGTGTGGATCATCATTAGGTCTCCCGAAAAATGGTGTGTTAGAAACCAAGATAATCATAGATGTCTTAAGCTCAAAGGTGTTTGCGGGTATCTCGGGTATAACAATGGCATCGGCATATCCTTCCACATTTGATTAGAGGTGCTCCATCAAAGGTCTATTTTCAACGGCGGCCACGGCTTCTTGTATATTGATCAAAGCACGATTCTCAGGATCGGCTTGATGAACGGTGTTGTTCTTACTCTTTCTCTTTTTCTTCCTTTAGGGAGTAAGGGTTGTACACCAAAAGGTATTTGTGCACGCCCTCGGGTGAGCATGCAACTCAAATCAAGGAGTGAGAGAGAAGCTCTCGTTCGACTTTGGAAAAGAAGGGATTATCCTTTCCGAGGTTCAATAAGTAATATCCACAAGAAAGTATAGTATATGTAAGTAATACTTGGGTGCAAGACCCCAATCAAGCTTTCCTTCTTAGAATACTCACTAGTGAACGGGGGGTTAGGTGACGCGAAGCACTTAAGTACCTATTAACCCTTAGACGACATTTTATAGCACGTCGCCTTTCTATTCACTTTGTAGTTTGTATTCTTCGAATTCTTGCCTATTGGAAGTATTTATCTATTCTTGCTTTAATTAAATTTGATCGATACACGTGTCAAGGACCAGAACGCTCCCGAACACAGTGTATTGCAAAAGCAATACTTATGGAAGTATGTGTTCGTATACGTATACGTATCTACATATAATAATATATCAAAAATATTTTTGTATTTATTGGGTTTTTTAAGAAAAATACTATATGTACGTAAAAACGATGAAAATCGATATAATATATATTTTTTGGTGTAATCCTTTAGGAAAAAAAATTACTTTTTGGATTTTTTATTTTTTTTGTTCAATTCTTTAGGAAAAGAATTGATTTTGTTATTTTTATAGTTTTTATATTTTTATATTTTTGATTTTTTTTTATCTTTTGGATTTATGATACATAAAAATAACGTCCACTCAGGGAACGGATCCCAAAATTCAATCGAAACCGTCAATCAATAGTCTCTCGTAATGTCATGAACCAGCAGGGCGCCATTTAATATTGAGTATTTTGCAAGTTCGTTTTTTTCTCGACTCAAGACAAATTGAAAGGCCCACTAATATCAAGTTTATATTGTTTTTTGGTTGTTAAAAAATTATTTGGATTCTAGGTCTAATTCAAGCAAGCACGTAAAAATTGAAAATATTATAGTTCTATTTAACCGTAAAACAAAGTGTAAGTACCACACAATATTCACAAAGTACAAGTATTTAATGCATAAAATGTAAAAGTACTTGAAATGTAAAGGAAATGAAAATATAAGGACTAGAAATGCAAAATCAGAAAGTCTAGGGACTAAATGTGAAAAATGTAACAAACTAGTTCAACAAACTAACAAATTCTCAAACTGTATAACTAATCTTGTAACTAATCAAAATATAGGGACTAACTTTTGCAAACCCTAGAAAAGTTATGTTTTAAAGCTGATTAGAAAGTTTCAGAAAAGCCAAGGACCAAAATGCAAATAAAACATAAACTTTCCCAAAAACGGGCACAAGCACTTGAATAAGCTAGAATGAGCTTATTACCCAACCAAATTGATTCTGGTTTTTTCTAAAGTGCTTAAAATCCAATTTTAGCTAGACTTGTAAAAGTATTTTGATTAAAAACCAGTAAAACTCGATTTAGCTTATCATAATGAGCTCACAATAAGCTCAAAATGAATCCAGACATCCACTATGTGATTTTCTTGTTGAAACTGATTATCAAGTCATAATAAGCTTGGAATGTCTTTTGGTTTTGAAAATCATCAACAAAATAAGCTGGAATCCGTAAAAAGCCAAAAGTGCTTATTTGACCAAGTTTGACCAAAAATCTCAAAAAGCTGAAATTAGCAGGATCTACTCAAGACATGTTTGTAAAGTGAATGGTGAAAGAAAATAAGGTGATTTATGAAGTAGATTATGAGCTATGGCAAAACAGTAGACTAGTTATCACCGAAACTAGCAAATGGTTAAGTGCTTATTATTAAGCTAATATTTCACTCAAAAGCTAATAATGTATAGTTTCCTTATAAAGACTGAAAGTTTATATGTTCAACTACAAATGGAAGCAAGTTTCAACAAAATTCATCAACAAACAAAGAAATGGTGAGGAATCAAAGATGACTAGTTTTGACTGAAATCCTATTTCAAGACTTGACCCAAACTTTTTCAAGGTCAATTGCCTGTTTGACCATTTACTTGACTACAAAACTTGACCAAAAGACTTATACTCACTTATGGAGTATAAGTGAACTTGGAATGACAAGTTTAACAAGCTTATTATCCAAATTGATCTAAAACCAAACACCACTTAAAAAGCTGATTATGAACTTTTTCAAAAGCTTTTTGAGTACAAATGTATGACAGATTAAGGCACTTATCTAAACTTGTTCTATAGATGAAATGAACTGGTTTTGAGTAAAAAACTAATAGGTTTACTTCTAAATCCACAAAATGAATGCTAATGAACAATTACTGATGAAATACCAAATTTAACCAAGTAAAACTTTATGAAAAGCTGTTAAAATACAAGCAAGGTATCAAATCAACAAGATCACACTACAATTAAGCTAATCACACTTTCAGTTCACCAATTAAGAGTTATCCTAGGAATTGAGCATGCATAGACTGTTAAGGGGAATTTTAAACAAGAAATGAGTTCCTTTTAGCTATAGGCCACCACTGATGGAGTAGAGGAGCGCTGAGCTCTCTAAGGACAACTAAACCACCATGAATCAACCACTAAACACCATCAACACATCATCGTCTGCTAGTAATCAACACCCCTGCTACAAATGGCTGAAATGGCTATGAAATGGACTGCAAATCAATTCTGAACCAACTACAAGTCTTCAAAACATCAATCAAGTTCCATTGATCATGAATGATCAAAAGAACAACACGGTAACAATAGGATTATGATTATGCAGGTAAGAGAATGAGATTTGAGTGAAAGTGAAGCTTGAATTGTTTATTAATGGAGGTAAAGTAGATACAAGACGGTTACAACTACTAACTAACTCTTAATTGATTGTCAGTCACTTAAGAGTAGTTCTAATTGAATGCTAAGTGATTTGAGAGAAAATTCTACAAGTGTGTGAAAAAACACACACTATCTACATACATGAAATGAAAGCCAAGATGGGTATTTATAGAGGTTAGGATATGATCTAGTGGAGATTAGTGACATGTTGAGACCAATAGCATTCTTCCACGTGGCTTAATCTTGTCAATTGTTCATAGCCGTTGAAGAACTCCAATTGGGGGTTTTTGATTGAGTTAGTTTCACGCTAATTGGTTGCTTTGGTTGTGATCCTCTCTTGAAATAGAGTAGTTTTCATGTTGATTACTTCTCATGATATGTAGTCTAGCTCGAATTCACTATGGGTTCGTTTGAATATAAGAGTAACAGGTGGCAATGTTTTATTGGTGGAAAGAGAGTGTTGCGGATCATATCCAAAATACTGAAATATGATTGGATGATATAAAGTGAGTGAGGTGGACTGTTTGGATTGGTTGATATTAATTATGACAGTAGCTAGTGGGATGAGGTGGCCAAAAAGTGTAATCCGTGTGCTTACTATACTCTCTTCTCATTGGTCCATCCATGTATACTCGGATTAAGCCCCAAACTTGATAGACTTTTGACATGTTTAGTCCTTGTAGTTGGCAGATTGTACAATTGAGCTCCAAGCTTCATTTCTTTGACATATTTGGTCCTTCAAACTTGTTCATAAATCATCCTTTGACTTTGTTGACTTGAATGTTGACCAGATTTGACTTTCTTCTTGACTTTTGAATAATTACACTTTAGTCCCTCATCCCTCATCTTTGGAAAATGTCAAGAAAGGTCCTTTGTTTTTGCAAGGCTTGTCACTTTTGATCCTTCTCTTGTATTTTCTTCATCTTTAAGGCTTGATTTACTTGTTTGCTCCGAATTTATATCTTTGTTACCTAAACAAGCACAAACACAAAACATACCCCATAATACTGCTTTTATGTATAAAAGTTAGGTATTTTCTTTGTGTTTTAGGGTGATTTGTGATATTATTGATATGAGATTCTGCTCATATCAATAGGCGGCAATCATCTAGTTTAAAAGAATATGGACCGTTAACATGTCTCATGTCTAATGGTAGTAGAAACCTACTAATAATAAACATATATTATTAAAGGTAACTTTTAAAATTAGATTGATCTGTTTATTAGCAAAATTGTCATATTGGCTACCATTTGTTAACTCTTATATAACGTATCAAATTGAAAACAATCATAGCATACAGATTTATTAATTAATTAATAAAAAAACTTAGATACTTTCTTTAACAAAAATCAAAACTTATTAAAATAAAGTACCTCAAACTTGACTGAACCACTTTATGTAACATTAGCTCTTCGAGATCATAGAATTACTTCATGAATCCTGGCCCTATCAAAATTCCTATGTCTTATCATGATCAAGAGTACTTGAAGACATAGATATAACATGCATGATTACAATAGTATTTTCCTAATGTAGGCATTTTTCTCTCTGCAACTCTCGTTGCTACTACCCGTAGGCAAGAAAATAAACAAATTTGAAGTTAGGAGCCTTGTAACATCTAAGAAAATAAAGGATATATGGTGTTGCTAGCGCTGCAAATATATACTTGTAAATGATTATTAACTCAAATGGGCCAGATCAGAAATGAACATTAGTAAATACTAATTAATTTCATTATGGGTCACATCTTATTATGGAAAACAAATATAAATACAAATAAATCATCCAAAATTCTATACGAACGGGTTAATGGCTTCATCTGATATACATGTACATGTAAGCAGTATGACTCTCTAGCGTAGCATGTGACATAGGGCATCTTAAGTTAATAAAATATACATCAACTATTTCAAATGATTGATGACATAATTTGTTGTAAATCAAGGCATTTGAGATCTATAAATCTAGCTGGACTCTGGAATATATAAAGTTATGGTATCATAAGCTAATAACAATCTGTTCAAAATAATTAGTTATAATGTAATGGCATGTAATCTATAATGTTACAGACTTGCAGGCATGGGCTGTGGTGTGTTTGGAAGTAATTAGTTTTGATGTTATCGTTACCTTTACTCCTGTGTGGGTTTTCATGTTACTGAGTTAAAATCAAACGTGTTCTGGCTATATGAGTATACTATTTTCTTTTACTCACATATTACAACTATCGAGCTAAAACCCATATTAACTTAACTAAATAAGTGAATATGTGGAACATTCTATGATTTACTATAAATCATTACCTAGTGCAAATAACGGTAACTCAATAAACAAAAAACCGAGAATCGTAAATATCTTAAGTTATCAGCTTATGAAGAACTGCTGTAACACAACTGATGTGGGAAAAAATGGAAGAGAATATAAACGACTTCAAGCTAGAAACATGCACCTTGATCACTCGGCGTACCATGTTGAAGTTCCCTTGAAGATAGGAATTTTCCTTTTGTTTTTCCAAAAGTCTAAGTGCTCTCAGTAAAAATGTGCAGTACACTCCATGGATATATGAGACACAAAAATACAGTTGCTAGTGTTCTAGCTAACAAAACACGTACCATGATCATTCGATGAACCTTGCTGACTTTTTTTGAAAAGCTTAAGTGCTCTCAATGAAACTATTCCGCATACTCCATGGATATGAAACATGACCCCATTACTTGCACCAATACTTTTTCTACATATCGATAATATTTTTTTTACTAATAGCTTAGTAAGAAAACCCATGAGGGACATTTTCTGTCCTGACCCAAACCGAATAAAATTTACATGTTACCCTCCCATTTGGGGTGATTGTAGTAAGGTACATACCTGGATGATATCAAGGGAACCAAGTAGTAGCAATTAAGTTATGCCTTTGCTCCGAATTGTCCCCATGTATGGACTTTCTACAACATCTTCGTAATGTACACTCTGCATCAAATGACTAAATAAAGACGAAAGATTTAATTTTACTGGATGCCGTATAGGTTCATGCCTTTATGCTTGTAGCTAAACATATGAAACGATCTTACTTTTATGAAGAAATTCTAACCCATTTGATGGAAGGAACCCATAAGGAATTCGTGTGTGAGAATCTGTTATATGGAGTTACAGATTCAATCCAAAGCAAACCAAAAAGTTGGATTTTTTAGTCAAATTTTAACTTTTAGGTGTGGAAAACACCCCATTCGTCTGCTGCATAAATAATCAACTACTTTTTGAAGCATAATGCAAAAATCAGTTTGACATTCTAACAAATAGCTTAAGGGCATATCACTAATAATCATCAAGTACCATAAAGCTATGAATATAAAGTAAGATTGGAGTTGGTAAACTTACTTAAAGATCTTTTCTCTTCTCATTCTGGTCTCAAATCCCAACCCATACTTTTTCCTGAAGAAAAAACACCAATTCACCCAAAAAAATAAAATTATAAAGATTAGCTCTTACCAATTAATAAGCAAAAGCAACTCCCTAACCTCTCAATCGGACATCTAAGTGTTTGGGTTTTTTTGCAATAAAACAATCAATAACAACTTATATTCAAAAAAGCATTTCGTCAACACTTAATCTACATCCTATAACTTCATTATATTTTACTACAAACAATAAACTTTCAAAAAATAAATATCCCAAATTCTGTTGACTTAAGGGGCCGGTTTTATACATACACGCATCTAATAAGAACACATACATATAAGAATCAGATAAATACAAAGAAACAAACCTGTAACTAAAATTATTTGTAATATCAACTGGTAGAAACTCTCCTTCTTACGACATTGATTGATAACTCCATCAATTCTATAACTCTATAAACTTTTGATTTGCTTCAAATTGTTTCTAACTCCCAACCGTTCCTTTGCTCCAATTGACAAAATAAGGATTAGTTGGGGTACAATCGAGTCATTTAAGGCTGCGAATTGAAAGATTCAAACTGAATATATATATATAAGATATAAAGTCAAATAATGTGTAAAAACATTTAGCAAAAGACTCTACTTATACATAGTCTCATACTCCAAAACGGGGTTAAAATACGGAAAATATCATTAAAAACATGCAAAATACCCTTGTATTATTTATTTATGTATGTGTAGGATCGGATATCGTGAATTCACTTAAAAATCACAAAAACAAGCAAAAACGAACACATGAAACGAAGTCGTACAAAAGAACTGGACCCGGATGTGAAATTACCAAAATACCCTTGAAGAAATGAAGATTTACAAGTTTGGTCCCTTAATTTTTTCATATTGACACTTTATACCCCTAGGAATCACAAATTATAATATAGGTCCCTAAAGTTTACAGAATTGACAAGATACACCCCTCAAGATTGAAAGAATTACATTTCAAGTCCTTATACAAGCTTCATAAACCACAAGGACTGAATCTGCCAATTTTCAAATATGAGATGAATGTTTATATCAAAGGATGAATGTTAATAAAGACAAGGGTCGTTTTAATATTTCTTCAAAGTTGAAGAGGAGGCAAAACGGCCACATTCTCAAAGTTTTACTCGGTTTTTACCCATAACCCAACACCAAACCCAATCCACCCACACCACAAGCCCATTCTTTTTACCCGGTTTACTTTTAATAGCCCATTGTTTAAATATAAAACACACGCTAAACACCTAGATATTTCCTAAAGTTGATTAAATTTATCCACTATTCACCTAAACCCTAACCATCCCACCCAGCCACAATCACCATCAAAACAAAGGGTTTTTGGCTTAAGTACTCCATATTTGCAATTGTATGTTTTTCCAACACACCCATGTGATTCATTCTCATCCAACTTACCACAGGACCCACACCAAGGGTGCCCTGCTGATGCGTGTTCACAAGTCTTAAATTTATATAACAAGGATTAACCAAACGAGGGACTTGAACATAAACAAGGGAAAGTATACCCTTTCGTGTGTAGTATAGTTTGTAGTGGTAAGCCAAGATCGTTCGCAAGGACTTATTTTCATTTTGGTAACTAAAATAATCAAAGATAAACGTGATTGAGTTTGAAATAATATGATAACAAATTTGACTACTGATGAGACTGCTTTTATACATAGTCTCATCGTCCAAAAAGGGCTTTAAATGCATTAAATATCATCAAAATACCCAAATATATGCTTGTGTTTGTTACTTGTGTATTTTAGGTACGGATATTGAGGAAATGACAAAAGATAACAAGAATCATGCAAAAACGAACACGGGAAACGAAGCCGCACAATGAACCGGACCCAAGTGATGATTTTCCAAGAATAAACCTTGAAGATTTGAAGATTATACAAGAAGGGTCCTGCAATATTGAAGAATTGACACTTTAAACCCTTATATTCATAATTACAAGATTGGTCCTTAAAGTTTGTCAAAATTGCAAAAAGGACCCTCTACTTTGAAGAATTGGCAAAAATGATCCCTCAACAATTATGACTTGTCAATTTCAGTCCTCCAAGAAGTCAACAAAACAAGTCAAGACCATTAACTATGTAGAAAATGCCAAAACAACCCTTCAAGAATCAACATTTGGCAAGAAATACCCCTGAAAATACTTTGCAAAACAATTTGGGGCAAAAGTGTGAAAATCAAAACTTTGTTAACAAAGGAAAACGGGTTTTGGTTGATTTAAATGCAAGTGAAAGGAAGTAAACAATTGAGGGACTGAATTGGGCAGACAAGGAAAGTTACATAGACCTCTCACCATGTGACATGTAGCCCACTAACTCCATCCCATCAATCACCATCCTCCCTTCCTCCACCTCGCCAATCCATTCACCCTAAACCGTTAGCTTAATTAAATATTAAGCTTAAACACGCGCCAAACATTTTTTAAACCAAAAACAAGATTAAAATCTGTGTTCTTGATGTTCATACCAAAATTAGGCATTCCTTAATCACCAACAATTAAACCCTAATCTCTTCCAGATTAGTGATTAAGGTATCCTTAAATATAACCCAATCACAAAAGCCCTTGTCACCTCATCATCTTGGTCACATGTTAAACCCTCCTCACACGGTTTTGGGGAAAATGCCAAATTGTGCCAGGGAATCTACCACCCACATTCAACTTCAATCCTAAGCTTCAATATACGCCTTTGATCACTTCTATATGCTTGACACCTCACACAAACTGCCAATTCAGTCACATGATCAAGCAAAATGCCAAAATCCTCAAGGGCATTTTTGGACTTCTACAACTAGGGTTTTCATTTGTTTTTCAGTATCTTAGGACTCCATGTAGCCTATATAAAGGCATTAGTTTACAACTTTTAGCCTTGTTCTCAGTTTTACTTTGTCAAGCCTTGTAAAGCCATTTTTCTGAAATTAATAGAATTGTGGTATTGTGTTGTGATTGAAACTGAGTTCCATTGATTATTATTATGTTAAGTAGTTGTATTGTCACGTTTTTGTACTTAAGCAAAACCTTGAACAAGTCCAAGATAGCCTATAAGCCTTTGAGTCCTTTTGTTCTTGACTGAGTTCAAGAATTGGCATGTGCTTTGGTGAGGATTGTTCATTGAGGTGTTTCTTTAAGTGACATAAGTCACAAATAAACTAGCTTGAACAATATTGGAGTTTGGTTATACGTTTTTATAACAAAAATTAGTCAAGTAGTTTGCTAAGTACTTTTGGTTCAACAGCTTGTAGATTGAACTTAAGGGTGATCATAGCCTCCTAATCTTGGTTGATTAAGGGGTGGTGAGGCCTTAAGGAAAGGTACAAGGCTTGTGAGAGCCTAAGTGTTGCAAAGACTTGGCCCTTTGTCACCTTGATTTATCTTATTTATGCTAGCCTAGGCTCAAGACTTTGGCTAGGCCTGTTTGTTGTTCTTAGCAGAGGGAAGCTGGTGCTTGTTCTTGCTAGCACCTCAGCTCTTTGATTCCAAGGTGTAGATGTACATCTTGGAGGTTTGTATTCTCAAACTTCATCTTTCTGATTAACATTTGATTTTTATGCGATTTTGTGATTTTGTTGGTATAAGTGTGTTTTTATGCCTGCAAATTGGTTATTGATTCACTTGTGGTATGTTATGATGCTAAACTGGGCTTAAATCAACCTTGAGAAGACTTTTGCTTTGTTAAAATTGAGTTTAAAAAGTTAAAAGGGTGTTTGGGGTTGACTGATTGTTCAAGTTTGTGTGATTTGGAGTTGGTATTGTGCTATTGTTTGAATTGTTATCTGTCATTGAGGTATTAGTGTTCTGATATATGCAAGTTTTGTGCCTTGAAACACTTAATCAAACATTTGGCTATAAAATCTTGAAAAGTTGTTGATTTGCTCTGAAATCTTATGCACACCTAGTTTTCATGTTAACCTAGGGCCAACAAGTGTTTAATCATTGTTAATGCAAACTATGTGATAAATCTGAGGCCTTGAATTTGGATTTTATGTCAAGTAAATCAACAAACTTTGTTCTTATGTTCTTCATTGTTCATCAGTAACAGCATGTGCTTAGATCTTGTTCATTTGTTGAAATTGTTGCATGAATTGTGTTAAGCTGTGTTACTCTAAGTTTTTTTGAGCTTGTGTATGCATTTGGTGGCTTGAGGTTAGCTTTTAATAGCTTAAAAGTATCTTATTGTCATCAGACCTGCTTATTACTTGTCTGGAACACATCTGGGCAAAGATTGAATTAACTGCACTGATTGGCTGGGTGATTTTGTGATTATTTGCTTGTTATTGACTCCTCGTGATTCAGTGATCACAAGGGTGCCTTGATTGTCCAAAAATACCAAGTGAAACTCTCTAAAAAGCCAAGTCAAAAAGTCAAGGCAGTGGGAACTCCTTTCCCCTGCTTCTAGCCACTGCTAGTTATAATTGGTGTTCAGCTTATAAATAAGTCATTATGGCTTATTCCAATGTGCAACAACTTATTTTTTTAATAGGTCTTAATCTTTTGAGCTTATAAGTGAATCTGGAAGTTTACAGCTTTTGGTTTTAAGTTTTTGTTAGAAAACGACTATTTTGTCTCTTTCAAAATTAGCTTATTGCTTATTTCAGCTTATTGAGTGTGCTTATTGAAAATCTTTTTGTTGATTAAGCTTAGTTAAGCCATTTGTGACTTATTGTAACTTGAATCAGCTCTTGAAATAGTCTAGAACTCAAAAACGACTATTTTGTCGTTTTGTGAAGAGGGCTTTGGCTTATTTCAGGCTTATTCCTTGAGATTATATCAAGTTTCTTTTTGCAAATAGCTTAATTAGGTCAAGAGATGGACGTGGGTAAAATCTTAGCTTATAGCATCAGCTTATAGCTTAATGGGCCAAAAAGCCCATTAAGAATAAGTTGTTTTGAAATAAGTTTGCTTAAGCTCATTTTCAGCTTTTGTGCCTGTGGAAAATTATGTTTAAAATCAAATTTTAAGCTTGACTGGAGCTTTTGGGCCATTTCTGAGGACTTTTTCTTATTGGGCCCAATATTAAGCCCATTAAGGATCTGTTTGGGTATTTGGCCTATTTGAAGGCCCAATAGGGGCATTTTTGGTATTTCAAGATCATTTTCTGTTTAATTAGGTTAAAATAAACTAGTTAGCAAGTTTTTAGAATTTTTTATAAATTTTAGATTTTTAATATTATTTTATTACTAAAAATTAAAATTTAGATTTTTCAAGTTTTTACATTTTTCTTAGGTTAAATACATTAAGTTAGGAATTTTACAATTTTTAGAATATTTTTATTGTCTCTAGATTAATTTTTATAATTATTTTAAATTTAAATAGTTTTTAATTGTTTTTAAACAGTTTTTATTAATTTTAAAATTTTCAAAAAAAAGTTTTAAATTAAGTTAGGTCATTTTAGAGGTTTATAATTGAAAAAATCTTATTTTGGGCTTTTTGTTAATTAAATTGATTTTTTGGGCTTTAATTAGCATTAAAAAATTATTATTCAATTAAATTAAAGGTTTGGGTGACTTTTGATTTTTTGTAAACTCTAATTACATTATTTAGAATTTATTGCAATTTTCTAGGAATTTTTAGGATAAATTTTTAATTTTGTCACTTTTTACGGTTTTACGTGTACGACCTTTTCGTCTTAGTTTAATTCGTCATCGTAACCGTCATTCTCTTCTTACCTCATTTCTATTTTCAATTCTCATAATCAATATAATCACATAGTTAATCATCTCTTAACACACACACCAAGCCTCCTTGAGAACGATTCCCACTTTGGGTCATAACTCGTGGTTTTCCTAAATCACTTGTTAATACTTGCCCTATTTACCCCTTTTGTTTTTCCTAAAGCAAAGGTGTGTAAATACTCTAACATCATTTTGGCGCCGCTGCCGGGGAGGCGTGTTGTGTTTTGATTTGGCAATTTTTGTTTTTATATAGCAATAATATCTATTTGTATTAGTAGCACTCTACTAATACGTATTACCGGTTTTTCGTTTTTTTTGTGTGAATATTATTAATATATTGTATACGTAGAACAATAAATTCACAAGTACTCCAAAAGTGTGAAAACACAACCTTGACTTGGGAGGTCATTACCCAATCATTTTATTCGAATCTCAAACAAGAAAGAAAAGGCAAAAATAGATAAATACTATCGTGAAGCTCGATTTTGAAAAATACAAACTATAAGGTGGGTATAAGGCGGGTATTATAAAATATACCCTAAGGAAAAGGGCTCTTAAGTGCTTCGCGCTGCCTCGTTTCCCCGCTTGCTTGTGAGTATTTGATTTTGAGAGCTAATCAAGGGTTTTGTCGCCTAAAGTATTATTAAGTATCATATATACTTTCTTGGTTTCATTTGATTAAACCCTCTTGAACGTTTTGGTGTTCCACCAACGTTCTAAAGTCATCGAAGGCGTTCACTTCACGTGATCGTTTTCATTCCTTGAGGCTTCTTTAATCAAGAGATTTGATTAAGGAGGAGATTTGTAGATTTTTGTCTACTTAATACAATTCCAAAATCCAAAAAAAGTAAAAACAATCAAAAATCCAAAAAAATTGAAAAAGTTAAAAACAAAAAAAAAAAATCTTCTTTGCTCATCCCCACGTTGTACGTGACGTTTATGCAAACTCGAAATCAAGCAAGACGTGCACGTAAACGTAGAAACCGAAAGGAGTCAACACCTACTCCTAATCTTTCTAGTGAAGAGACTCCAAGTGAGGAACCTACTGTAGAATAAGAAGCTATCATGGCTAATCGTACTATGATGAAGTTGCTTCAAGCACCCACCGAGGGTTTTGGAGAGGCCATTGTGATTCCCGCCATCCTTGCGGAGAACTTTGAGATCAAGACGGGTTTAATGTCTACGCTTCAAGCCAACAAGTTTCGCGGACACGAAAAAGACAACCCACATTATCACATTAGGCAATTCAATCGTCTCACCGCGACATGCAAGTTTAAGGATGTACCCCACGATGCCATTAAGATGATGTTGTTTCCATACTCGTTAGATGGACCCGCTAAGATATGGCTCGAGAAAGAACCCCCAAATTCGATTTTGACGTGGGGTGATCTTGTTTCTAAATTTGTGAATCAATTTTTTTCACCATCCAAAACAACACATTTGAAAAACGAGATTTCACGATTTACTCAAAGGTCTAATGAAAGTTTTTCAATGGCTTGGGAAAGGTTTAAAGAAATGTTACATGAATGTCCACACCATGATTTTTCCGAATTGCATCAAATTGACACTTTTTATAATGGGCTTAATGATCATGAACGAGATTACTTAAATGCCGCCGTGGGTGGTAATTTTTTGTGCAAAACGACCGATGAGGCTTTAAAAATCATTGAGAATAGGTCTAAGGTTTATAGCCCTCGTAACACACCGAGTGTTGCCACTATGGGTTCGTCATCGTCGTCTCGTAACATGAGTGCCTTGCAAGATGAAGCAAATGAGGAGAATCGGTTTTTCGATAGGTTTTCGACTCTTATGACTCATTGGAAAGCACAAGATGCTTTGAATTCCGCATCGGTTAAGGCGGTTGCCAAGAGTTGTATTTCGTGTGGTGGAGCTCATGATTTTTCCGAGTGCATTACCGCGGACGGTAACACTTCGAATGCTTATGTAGCCACAGGAACTTATAACCAAAACGGTCAAGGTTCCCGCTAAAATCAAGCTCCACAAAATCAAAATGCTAACAACTATCGAAACAATCAAAATGGTGCTCAACGTAACTTCAACAAGGGTAATTATCAAAGTGGAAATGGGAAAATTTCAAACCAAAACCAAAACCGTGATTTTCAAACTTCCACACAAGGTTTTCAAAATGATCACACCAAAAATCTTCAAGGAGAATTTTTGAATTATGCTAAGGCAAACGATGCTAAGTTTGATAATATGCAACGTGAGATGGTTAGCTTAAGATCTGAGTTGAAAAACGAGCTTAAAAACGAACTTGCTAATGAACTTAAGACTCATGCGAATAAAATGGAAGGAAATGTCCAACGTCTCCAACAAAATCAACAAAAAATAGAGCAAGGTTAACATGAAATTAAGCAAGAGTTGTTAAAAGCGGATGCTAGGCAATCTAAGTTTGAAGATCGAATGGGAAAAATGTTTGAAGCTATCATGTGTAAACCTTCTTCTTCGGGTGGTCTTCCTAGTGATACCATCGTAAACCCGAAAGGAGAATCGAAGGTTATTACTACTCGTAGTGGTAAAACTTTCAAAGAACCCATTTCTCGTCCAAGTACTTCTACAGAGAAGGAAATAGAGAAAGAACCCGAGGTGGTGGTTGAAAAGGATCAAATTCCAAGCCCACGAAGTACCGCTCAAACCACACCTACGGTTGAACCAATACCAATAGTGGAACCCGAGATTCCAAGGCCGTTGCCAATGCCCCAAACCACCCTTACCTTACCCTTCAAGACGAAACAAGGAAAAGGCACAAGAATGAAATAATTATCAATTTGAACTTTTTATGAAAATGTTTCGTGACTTGCATTTTAATATAAGTTTTGCCGACGCCTTGGTCATGATGCCTCGATTTGCCGCAAACTTCAAAAGTATGTTGAATAACAAAGAGAAATTGCAAAAGTCGTCTAGTTGTTCTTTGGTGTTTCTTAGCCGCATACCTCAAAAAGTCGGTGATCCCGGTAAATTTTTAATCCCATGTGCAATACAAGATATGGAGGAATGCTACGCCTTGGCCGATCTTGGTGCTAGTATAAATTTGATGCCTGTTGAAATTTTTAAGTCGCTTAATCTTCCTAATCTCACTCCTTCACGAATGTCAATCGAGATGGCTGATCATTCTACCATTCTAGCTTGTGGAGTAGCCGAGGACGTCTTCGTGAAAGTTGGAAAGTTCTACTATCCCGTGGACTTTATCGTTGTTGACATTCCCATTGATCCTAAAGTTCCTCTAATTTTAGGTCGATCATTTTTGGATACTTCGAGAGCACTTATCGATGTGCATGCTAGGAAAATCACTCTACGTTTCAATGAGGAAGAACTCGTCATAAATGCAACTCAAAACTCTACGCTTTCTCATGTGTATTCTATCACATCTTTGAACAATGTTAATCCTATAAAAAACATTTGCAAAAGAATTTCAAAAAGAGTTTTAGGAGTTGATGATAAAAACGATTTTCCGTCCCCTCCGTCGGTGGAGGTTAAGAGTGTTAAGCCTACGTTTCCAATCACGAATGATTCTTCGGATGATGAATATGTTGACCCCGATGGGGAGGTTTTCTTTGTTGACAAACGTTTTGAGAACTTACCACCGCTAAAACTAAAACGGTTTTCAAATGTGAGAATTTTTAGTGTGACTAACATTGTTTTAGAAACACCAAATATTTTTGACATAATCAAGTCGGGTTTTCATAAGGAGAGTTTAAAAGATGAAAAAGGAAAAAAATTTAAATTAGATTTAAAAGATTTTTCTACAATGCTAACTCTATCATCACCTCGTGTTTTGAGTGCTACAAGCTCGTCTTCTCCTTTTGATGATGCTTTGTGTGGAATTAGTGTGGAGGAAGCCCCTTATGTTCACTCCCCTTTCTCCACCGAGGACGAGATATTTGATCCTGGAATTGCTTATAAAGGGAAATCTCGGTCTTCCGCCGATGCAATAAATGGAAAATCTTTCTATTTGATTGGTGCGAGGCTACCTCGAGTAGCTCATGGTTTTTGTGACTTACCCATTGTCCCACCCTTCTATTTCTTCTCATCTATTTTCTTTAAACCCTTTGGGTTTATGTTGACACATGATGAAGTGGTGTTGATTTGTTTATCCAATGAAAACGAGAACGCCATCTTCGATCCCGGTATTTTGTACCATCAAAGGACTTAGTCCTTAATACCGGTTGTTTTTGGGCCTTGTTTATCATATAAGCCCCACCAAAAATTGACCATACCATGATTATCCCTAAATGATCACATTTATGGGGGATTCGAGTCGAGATTTTGATTCGGTTATCAAAAACAAGGTGCCTCATGGGGGAGACCCATGATTATCCATGTACATATTATCGCTTTCTAATTAGTTTAATGTGAGGGGATTTGTGCCCTTCCAACCTTTGTTCGGTGGTCTTTGTGAATTGTGGTTTTTAGATCATGATCTTCACGATTGGAGCCTCTCGTGTTCATTTTATGGGAGCACTCGATCGTTTGCTTTGAAGACTTTCTCAATATCCATGATATAATCTTTGATGTTCTAACCTTAGGTTTATAGCACACTTTATAAACGGCTTTAAATTTAACGGTTACACCCTTTCCATGCTAGATTAGGCATTCGACTACGTCTCTAGTATGGGGGTGTTTGCACCCCTAGACTCGAAACATTGAGGACAATGTTTAACTTTAGTATGGGGGGGGGTGAATAGATACTTGCCTTGCCAAACCTTCACGCTTTCCAAAGTTTATCTTTTTGTTTATCGTTTGTTGCAAAATAAGGCTAAAAATGGCAAAATTTTAAATTTTTCTCATGATTTATAAGTGTTTGAAGACACAAATGTAGGTTTTCCGATGGCGAGAATAAGAGTAATTTTTGACTCGACCGTGCGTGTTGAGCACTTAGTTTTGATTCCTTAACTTCACATTAGGCTAAGTCTCTTAAATGAGGACGAGAAATGATAGGGTTAATTATAAGTTACTATGCTAAACGTAGAGTACTCGTATTCTTTCAAAAACTCATGTGTTCTCGTTGTTTGCTTATTCTCCCTTCGCTTGTAAATATTTTTTGCTTAATAAATATTGACTTAGCGGTTTAGTCTTGATTGTTGGGCTTCTAGTCTTTTCTAGTAGCTTCCATGTAATTAAATTGGGAAGACATTAAGGTGTCGCCATCGTCACGGTTTTGAAGTATTGGCACCCGAATAATCGAAAGCTTCACCTAATAATAAGATTTCAAGTGCTCACCTAAATCAAGCAAAACATTTGAAGCTCACAAGGCCGAAAAATCTATGCAAATTAAAAGTGAATCAAGCCTTAATCTTTGAAGCTTTAAAGATCCAAAATTCGCCTTAGCGTGAGGATATACGTCTTTGGCTAATAAAACCACCGATGAGGTGGATAATAAAAGGCAAGGCAAGACCGAAGTCATAATAAAAGCTTCATGGCGAAGTTGAAAAGATGGAGGTAAACCTATGATAATAAGGCCCTTCCGTTAGGGGGCGTATAAAAGTCTTGGTAATAAGTCTCATGTTCAAAACCGTTATAAAACCATGTTTATCGATCCTTCTTGTTGACTTAATTTTTTGATATCGTTGTCTATTAAGAGGGGTTATTGATTTGATGGTCTTGGTTACACCGTTAGGACTCTATTTTTAGACCTAAATCTCTATCATCGCATAAGTCAAACAGTGTATCCTCGTGAAACATTCAAGACATAATAAAATATAAGAGATACAACTTAGGAATTAGGAGGATAAGTACGTGATTAGGGCATATGAGTAGTGTTAGCATTACTAACTTATAATGACAATGATCTCGTTGCACGCTTGGCATGGAATTGGGTGAAAATCGAGGACGACGAAATTATTTCTAACGAAGCATTCACGTGTTCTTATTCTATGAACCTAAACGTCCCTTTTTGCGATGAAAATCATACATTATATCTAAAACGCAAGTAGTAGTAATAGTAGTAGTGTAGTTAGTTTATCGTTCAATATAAGTGACTAAACCTGAATTATGGAGGTGCTACGATACTTTATTCTAGCATTGCGTGAGGGCACGGCAATGGTTTAGTATGGGGGAGTGATGAGACTGCTTTTATACATAGTCTCATCGTCCAAAAAGGGCTTTAAATACATTAAATATCATCAAAATACCCAAATATATGCTTGTGTTTGTTACTTGTGTATTTTAGGTACGGATATTGAGGAAATGACAAAAGATCACAAGAATCATGCAAAAACGAACACGGGAAACCAAGCCGCACAATGAACCGGACCCAAGTGATGATTTTCCAAGAATAAACCTTGAAGATTTGAAGATTATACAAGAAGGATCCTCCAATATTGAAGAATTGACAATTTAAACCCTTGTATATTCATAATTACAAGATTGATCCTTAAAGTTTGTCAAAATAGCAAAAAGGACCCTCCACTTTGAAGAATTGGTAAAAATGGTCCCTCAACAATTATGACTTGTCAATTTCAGTCCTCCAAGAAGTCAACAAAACAAGTCAAGACCATTAACTATGAAGAAAATGCCAAAACAACCCTTCAAGAATCAACATTTGGTAAGAAATACCCCTGGAAATACTTTGCAAAACAATTTGGGGCAAAAGTGTTTAACTTTGTTAACAAAGGAAAACGGGTTTTGGTTGATTTAAATGCAAGTGAAAGGAAGTAAAGAATTGAGGGACTGAATTGGGCAGACAAGGAAAGTTACATAGACCTCTCACCATGTGATATGTAGCCCACTAACTCCATCCCACCAATCACCATCCTCCCTTCCTCCACCTCACCAATCCACTCACCCTAAACCGTTAGCTTAATTAAATATTAAGCTTAAACACGCGCCAAACATTTTTTAAACCAAAAACAAGATTAAAACCTGTGTTCTTGATGTTCATACCAAAATTAGGCATTCCTTAATCACCAACAATTAAACCCTAATCTCTTCCAGATTAGTGATTAAGGTATCCCTAAACATAACCCAATCACAAAAACCCTTGCCACCTCATCATCTTGGTCACATGTTAAACCCTCCTCACACGGTTTTGGGGAAAATGCCAAATTGTGCCAGGGAATCTACCACCCACATTCAACTTCAATCCTAAGCTTCAATATGAGCCTTTGATCACTTCTATATGCTTGACACCTTACACAAACTGCCAATTCAGTCACATGATCAAGCAAAATGCCAAAATCCTCAAGGGAATTTTTGGACTTCTACAACTAGGGTTTTCATTTGTTTTTCAGTATCTTAGGACTCCATGTAGCCTATATAAAGGCATTAGTTTACAACTTTTAGCCTTGTTCTCAGTTTTACTTTGTCAAGCCTTGTAAAGCCATTTTTCTGAAATTAATAGAATTGTGGTATTGTGTTGTGATTGAAACTGAGTTCCATTGATTATTATTGTGTTAAGTAGTTATATTGTCACGTTTTTGTACTTAAGAAAAACATTAAACAAGTCCAAGATAGCCTATAAGCCTTTGAGTCCCTTTGTTCTTGACTGAGTTCAAGAATTTGGCATGTGCTTTGGTGAGGATTGTTCATTGAGGTGTTTCTTTAAGTGACATAAGTCACAAATCATCTAGCTTGAACAATATTGGAGTTTGGTTATACATTTTTATAACAAAAATTAGTCAAGTAGTTTGCTAAGTACTTTTGGTTCAACAGCTTGTAGATTAAACTTAAGGGTGATCATAGCCTCCTAATCTTGGTTGATTAAGGGGTGGTGAGGCCTTAAGGAAAGGTACAAGGCTTGTGAGAGCCTAAGTGTTGCAAAGACTTGGCCCTTTGTCACCTTGATTTATCTGATTTGTGCTAACCTAGGCTCAAGCCTTTGGCTAGGCCTGTTTGTTGTTCTTAGCAGAGGGAAGCTGATGCTTGTTCTTGCTAGCACCTCATCTCTTTGATTTCAAGGTGTGGATGTACATCTTGGAGGTTTGTATTCTCAAACTTCATCTTTCTGATTAATATTTGATTTTTATGTGATTTTGTGATTTTGTTAGTATAAGTGTGTTTTTATGCCTGCAAATTGGTTATTGATTCACTTGTGGTATGCTATGATGCTAAACTGGGCTTAAATCAACCTTGAGAAGACTTTTGCTTTGTTAAAATTGAGTTTAAAAAGTTAAAAGGGTGTTTGGGGTTGACTGATTGTTCAAGTTTGTGTGATTTGGAGTTGGTATTGTGCTATTGTTTGAATTGTTATCTGTCATTGAGGTATTAGTGTTCTGATATATGCAAGTTTTGTGCCTTGAAACACTTAATCAAACATTTGGCTATAAAATCTTGAAAAGTTGTTGATTTGCTCTAAAATCTTGTACACACCTAGTTTTCATGTTAACCTAGGGCCAACAAGTGTTTAATCATTGTTAATGCAACATATGTGATAGATCCGAGGCCTTGAATTTGGATTTTGCTTCAAGTAGATCAACAAACTTTGTTCTTGTGTTCTTCATTGTTCATCAGTAACTGCATGTGCTTAGATCTTTTTCATTTGTTGGATTTGTTGCATGAATTGTGTTAAGCTGTGTTACTCTAAGTTGTTTTGAGCTTGTGTATGCATTTGGTGGCTTGAGGTTAGCTTTTAATAGCTTAAAAGTAGCTTATTGTCATCAGACCTGCTTATTACTTGTCTGGAACAGATCTGGGCAAAGATTGAATTAACTGCACTGATTGGCTGGGTGATTTTGTGATTATTTGCTTGTTATTGACTCCTTGTGATTCACTTATCACAAGGATGCCTTGATTGTCCAAAAATACCAAGTGAAACTCTCTAAAAAGCCAAGTCAAAAAGTCAAGGCAGTGGGAACTCCTTTCCCCTGCTTCTAGCCACTGCTAGTTATAATTGGTGTTCAGCTTATTAATAAGCCATTCTGGCTTATTCCAATGTGCAACAACTTATTTTTTGTAATAGGTCTTAATCTTTTGAGCTTATAAGTGAATCTGGAAGTTTATAGCTTTTGGTTTTAAGTTTTTGTTAGAAAACGACTATTTTGTCTCTTTCAAAATTAGCTTATTGCTTATTTCAGATTATTGAGTGTGCTTATTGAAATATTTTTCTTGATTAAGCTTAGTTAAGCCATTTGTGACTTATTGCAACTTGAATCAGCTCTTGAAATAGTCTAGAACTCAAAAACGACTATTTTGTCGTTTTGTGAAGAGGGCTTTGGCTTATTTCAGGCTTATTCCTTGAGCTTATTTCAAGTTTCTTTTTGCAAATAGATTAATTAGGTCAAGAGAAGGACGTGGGTAAAATCTTAGCTTATGGCATCAGCTTATAGCTTAATTGGCCAAAAAGCCCATTAAGAATAAGCTGTTTTGAAATAAGCTAGCTTAAGCTCATTTTCAGCTTTTGGGCCTTTGGAAAATTGTGTTTAAGATCAAATTTTAAGCTTGACTGGAGCTTTTGGGCCATTTCTGAGGACTTTTTCTTATTGGGCCCAATATTAAGCCCATTAAGGATCTGTTTCGGTATTTGGCCCGTTTGAAGGCCCAATAGGGGCATTTTTGGTATTTCAAGATCATTTTCTGTTTAATTAGGTTAAAATAAACTAGTTAGCAAGTTTTTATAATTTTTTATAAATTTTGTATTTTTAATATTATTTTATTATTAAAAATTAAAATTTAGATTTTTCAAGTTTTTACATTTTTCTTAGGTTAAATACATTAAGATAGGAATTTTACAATTTTCAGAATATTTTTATTGTCTCTAGATTAATTTTATAATTATTTTAAGTTTAAATAGTTTTTAATTGTTTTTAAACAGTTTTTATTAATTTAAAAATTTTCAAAAAATAGTTTTAAATTAAGTTAGGTCATTTTAGAGGTTTACAATTGAAAAAATCTCATTTTGGGCTTTTTGTTAATTAAATTGATTTTTTGGTCTTTAATTAGCATTAAAAAATTATTATTTAATTAAATAAAAGGTTTGGGTGATTTTTTATTTTTATAAACTCTAATTACATTATTTAGGATTTATTGCAATTTTCTAGGAATTTTTAGGATAAATTTTTAATTTTGTCACTTTTTACGGTTTTACGTGTACGACCTTTTCGTCTTAGTTTAATTCGTCATCGTAACCGTCATTCTCTTCTCACCTCATTTCTATTTTCATTTCTCATAATCAATATAATCGCAAAGTTAATCATCTCTTAACACACACACCAAGCCTCCTTGAGAACGATTCCCACTTTGGGTCATAACTCGTGGTTTTCCTAAATCACTTGTTAATACTTGCCCTATTTACCCCTTTTGTTTTTCCTAAAGCAAAGGTGTGTAAATACTCTAACATCAACTACTAATGGGATAGCTCATATAACTTCGTGATGATGATAATAATGATCGAGATATGTTAGCCGTATTTAAAGTGATGGTCATATAATATATTGTTGCGAAGCTCGTGGAAAATTTTATTTATTGATGTCGAGAGTTTCAAGTTATTAATGTTTATGTAACGGGAATTAGTCCCGAACATACAAATGAGGAATGCCTCCTAAACTTGTTAGTCGTAGTATAAAATGCCCTTTCCCCTCATTTGTGTGTGTGTGTTTTTCATTAGCTTGTTTTAGAGAGAGAAAGATGTTTATTTTCTCTCACTAGGAAAACACCCACTTTGTATTTTTCTTTTATTTCTTTCTTCTAATCTAATCTTTCTTTTTTGTTTCATTCTTCATCTCTTTATTGTTTAATTAGTCGTGTGATATAGTCTTACAAGTGGTATCATTCGCCAAGGGATTCGTGGTTAGCATTTTGGTGTTGTTTTTGGTTATATATTTCGTGGGTTTTAAGGTTTCTCAAGATCAAGTATTGAAATTTTTTGCGTTTTGGTGGATTTAGTTTGTAGCTGAATCAACTACATAGTTGTGGTAGTGATTTGGGTTACTTGGTTTGGTTAAAATCGCAAAATTTTTGGTCATTTGGAACATTTTTGGAGTGGATCTCGGATATCAATGGGTTGAAACAAATGAAAAAGGTGGAAGTCGGCTAAGGAGTTTTATTTTTCTCGGAATTATTTGCATATTCCGAAAATTGTATGAGGGTTTTACTATTGCGACAATAGTTAGGAAAGTGTTCGGATTCCGAAAATTGTTTGTTTGGTAAATCATTTTCGGAAATTTTGGAAAATTGCGAATATCAAATCACTCAATTTTTCCGAAAATAAAAAAAGTTTGGATTTTCCGAAAATAGTCAGGTATTTATTTCGAAAACCTCAACTCTAAAACATTCCGAAAATCTGAAGGATTTAGATTATTCCAAAAACTAATCCATAATCATTCCGAAAATCATATTCTCTAAGTATTCCGAATACCATATTCACAAAATATTCCGAAAACCATATTCACTAAGTATTCCGAAAACCATATTTACTAAGTATTCCGAAAACCAACATTACCAATTATTCCGAAAACCAAAAACACAAATTATTCTAAAAACTAAACTCACCAATTAATAGGAAAACCAAAATCACCAATTATTCAGAAAACCATAATAATTCATTATTCCGAAAACCAAAAGTACCGCATATTCCGAGAATGTTTCAAGATATTTATACCGAGAATCTGCAAGTAGCTATACTGCGAGAATAATTTTTCCTAAAACTTTTGGAGGATTATTCCGAATTTTTCAAAAAAATCGTGACTTTGAAAATTTTGATTCGTGAGTTTTTTGGTCTAGGAAATTTTTGGTTTTTCTTCGAGGGAATATTAGGAGATTTCAACCACATTTCTCGCCAACAACACACGTTCTTAACTCTGCTTTCTACGAATTGTGATCCTATTTTTTCACACGAATTCTACAATGATGTCTCAGCAAGATATTTATGTTGCGGGTACTGAGAATCGTCCTCCCATGCTTACAAAGGAGAATTATACTGTGGAAACCTAAGTTTCCTCGAATCTTTTAGCTACTAGACATAGCCATTGTTCATATAATTATACAATCAAAGCGGAAAAGAACAATAACTATGTAATAAGGTGTTTAGACACAAAGAACATGAATTAAAACAATTGGGTTGCTAATTATATTAATAATCAACAACCACTAGACGTGTATACATTAATCCCACGTCTAGTGCAACACACGCTTTTAGGTTTACATTGTGAATATGAGTTATGAAAAACCTAATAACCCTTGGTTCCTTTTATAGTGTTAGGATTAGGGTTTACAAGAGATAATATCAAATAAACATGTAAATCTTCTATTCAAATAAACTTATACAGATGATATCCGACATGTTTATCTAAATAGAAGCTTCCAAAGGCTTCTTGTCTACATTTCTGTCAATGCTTGGATTGCATGTGACAACGCTTAGATTGCTCTTGACAATGCTTGATTCTGTCAACGCCTGATTTGTTCTTGACAACGCCTGGAATACACTTGTCAACGCTTAGACAAATGTCTTCATGTTTTCTTCGTTTTTGAGTTTCTGCCACATCAACTTTTTGACCCAACAATCTTCCCCTAGTTGATGTCAGCAAAACTCTTTGTGTATCTCTTGTAAGTTTTACATCATCTTCAAATTGCTTCCCCTCAAATGTAGCATGTATCTCTTCCCCTTTTTGTCACATCAACAGGGAAGTAAACAATGTATGCAATCTTGAAGATTCTCCAAATGTAGGCTCTATGTAATGATCTTGAAGAAAAATAACTATAGTATTCTTGATGTAGAAGTAGAATAACCCAAACCTATGTTCCATGTCTTGTACTATCCATGTGATGAAGAACTTATACCAAATAGAGAAAATATAAGTAGACCTCGATCCCTTGTCAATAAATCATCCTTTGTGAGACACTAAGCACGATAATGTAACTCCTTCAAGTGTTATGACAAGTCTTCGTCACCACCCATGTAAAGCACGAACAAGTTATTGTTAAGTCAATGGCTGACATCCACAACTTAACAATATGATAAAACACAAACTCGCGAAAATCTTCTTCAAACATCAAACTTACCATAAGAATTCTTCCCCTTAAGCCAACACCTTTTCATGACGATTTTAATGGAATAACGTCTTCATACCATATGTAAAAGATAGACATATGGATAACCCTTTTGCAAGGCTATCCCGGTTACATAGTTTAAAATATCCATCAAATTCTCCATGAATTGTTGCGAACTTACTTAAAAATCATTTACTCCTTGTAAAAATATCCGAGCCATAAATATCAACTTGATATTTTAAATAAAAACGGAGATTCCATGTACCTTCGTGTGTAAACTCCTCCTTTTTGTGTGCTAAAAACGTACAAATTTTCTCAACAGCAGCTATCCTTTTGTCATCCGAGAACCCTTACTGTCCAATATCCTAACCAAATGCTTTGTCCAATATCGGACAAAACCTAACAACGTTTGAACAAGTGTTTCTCGGACAACTAATGTCAACGCTTCTTGTCAACGTTAGACTTATTTCTGTCAGCGTCTAAAGTCTACCTGTCAGCGTCAAGCTTAAATCTTGCCACCTGACGTCATCTGTGGCAATAACTTTCTTGATAACAGCAAAAGTTTATCAATCGTGGATACTAAAAGTAATAAATCACTTTCCATTAATAAAAGATCATGTCTGTTTACTTTAATCCCCACGTCTTTACATCCAGCAAAATAGGAATTCCTCTTTTACTTACTTGACTTTTGCTTACGTGACTCCAAAAATAGCTTTCTGTATTTAATCCCATAAGTATCTCCTTATTACATGGGTAAGATTCCTTGCATGCGTAATAAGTCAATAATCACAGAAGCTAATCCACATTTGGACTCCAAGAAATTAGGGATGGACCATATACTTCGTATCAAGATCTCTTTAATAATCGTAGGACATGATTATCTTATCAAAAATTCATAACTGTGAAATTAATAATAAGAATTTACCTCCAAAAATAATTCGTCCATGATCCCTCAATACCACAAAATTCGCATCTATGTTGTCATTGTGCAGCATAGCATCTTTAAAATAAGTCCAATCCAACGTGATCTAATATACACATATTACGTTTAATGTATGTCTTTCTATGACGTAATAAGTGTATGACATCAAATAATAACTGAGTGGACCACGTCTGTGTTGCTGCTGCCTGAATAACACAAGATCTAGGGTTTCAAAAACCCTTAGCAATCATAGCCACATAACCGTTTGTAGAAGGAACAACATGCTGCTAGGGTTCATCATTGATTCATGAAGAATCAACTCCCCAAAGCTAACAACACGTCTCCTTTAATCAACTTCATCAATTTTAGGGTTTTGTAAAACCCTTTGCTGCTACGAATTACAAAACTACTGCTGCAAATCATCTTTCTCATATCTGAATTGATCTAGGGTTCATTGGAAACCCTAGATTTAAGTTTATAGTAAAAACAGAAAAACGATCAATCACCTTTGCAGCCAACTTTGACGCTTAATAACTTTTTCCAGGGGATAAAAATCGACAATCCCTCTGGTGGATGTCTAGATATATGTGTATAGAACACACACAAGAAATTTCGTGACGATCCAACGGTTCAATAAAAAGTTATGACCTTCTGAATACTGATGCGCACACAAAAACGTCTAGAAAAACCCTAGACAGATTTTTCTTTTCTTCACCATACACGAACTCCTTGTTGGTCCTAGCATCATGAGCCACCTGCTCTGATACCAATTGTGGAACCTAAGTTTCCTCGAATCTTTTAGCTACTAGGCATAGCCATTGTTCATATGATTATACAATCAAAGCAGAAAAGAACAATAACTATGTAACAAGGTGTTTAGACACAAAGAACATGAATTAAAACAATTGGGTTGCTAATTATATTAATAATCAACAACCACTAGACGTGTATACATTAATCCCACGTCTAGTGCAACACACGCTTTTAGGTTTACATTGTGAATATGAGTTATGAAAAACCTAATAACCATTGGTTCCTTTTATAGTGTAAGGATTAGGGTTTTACAAGAGATAATATCAAATAAACATGTAAATCTTCTATTCAAATAAACTTATACAGAATATATCCTGCATGTTTATCTAAATAGAAGCTTCCAAAGGCTTCTTGTCTACATTTCTGTCAATGCTTGGATTGCATGTGACAACGCTTAGATTGCTCTTGACAATGCTTGATTCTGTCAACGCCTGATTTGTTCTTGACAACGCCTGGAATACACTTGTCAACGCTTAGACAAATGTCTTCATGTTTTCTTCGTTTTTGAGTTTCTGCCACATCAACTTTTTGACCCAACATATACTATATGGTCTAGTCGTCTCCTTCGCTATGCAAAATGTAAACCTTTGGGAAAGTTGATTGTTAACTCGATTCAAAAATGTCCGTACATTAGAAGAACAATTCTTGTGCCTGGGGATCCCACGAGTGCTAACCCAGTGGCTAATTGTATTCATGAGCAAACGGATGGAGAATTAACTGAAGCTGAATCTAAACAACTCGACGCTGGTGATCAAGCAATTTAAGTCATTCTTATAGGACTTCCTGAATATGTTTATGCTACTGTTGATTGTTTTGAAACCGCACACGAGATCTGGCTCAGAATTCAGAAAATGATGAAGGGGAGTGAAATTGGTCTACAAGAAAAAGAGACCAAGTTGCTTCGTGAATGGGAGAAATTTACGTCTACTGAAGGAGAACAAATTGAACCTTACTATCATCGTTTTTCAACCCTCATGAATCATCTTAGAAGAAACAAACATGAACCTGCACAAATTGCTGCCAACATCAAATTTCTTGATAATCTTCCATCCGAATGGTCACGATATGTCACTCTCGTTCATCAAACCAAGGATCTTCATGTCATGGACTACACTCAAGTATATGATTATTTGAAGATGAATCAAGATGAAGCTAACGAAGTTAGGGCTAAAAGACGTGCCAAAACATATGATCCATTAGCTTTTATGGCAAACTCTCCGTCATCTATGTCATATCCCATGGTACCTTATCATCAACCCTCCTCAAGCAACTTCATGCCACAACAACAACTCACCTCTTATGGATATCAACTTCCTACTGCTGTGAACTACTTGCAATAACCCATTGATTGCTTTGATGACATCACCGATCCTACTCATGCGATTAATACTGGTCTTGCACTTCTTGCAAAGGCATTCAAATTCACCATTAACCCTACCAACAACAATAAGAGAATCTCCCCGAACAGTAGAAATAGGCAGATTGCTCAACCTTTCATGAATGTGAATTAAGATCGCCAATTGGTAGTTGGAGGGAACACATGGATTCAGTTTCAACAATATGGTGTTCAGAAGGTGGGAAATCAGTATGGTCAGAATGCGGGGCAGATTGTTGGGCATGCAGGCAATTAGTATGGACAAAACTGTGGTCAGAATCCGGGTGTTCAGAATGTGGGTAATCAGAATGGGTTAATTGTTGTGCCAGCGGTTGGTAATCAGATGGGAAATATTATGGCTGCAAGGGCTGACAATACTGGTACAGGTAATGGAAACAACAATCGCCAGGTTCAGTGCTACAACTACAGAGGATTTGGTCATTATGCTCGAGATTGCACAGCCAAAAAGAAGAGGGATGCTGCTTATCTTTAGACTCAGCTTCTCATAGCACAAAAGGAAAAGGCAGGGATTCCACTTCAAGCTGAAGAATTTGATCTTATGGCTTCTACAACAGAATATGACGAGGAAGAAGAGGCGAATGCCAACTACATCTTGATGGCAAACTTACAGCAAGCATCTACCTCGAGAATTCATGAAGACAAAGCTCCCGTCTATGATTCAGACGATCCCTCTGAGGTACACCCACGTTTCTATGATAATGATATATATTGTATGTCTAATCAGGAGGAAGAGTATACTGAGATACTTGAGCCCTATACTGAGACACACAGGGATCAAACGAATAATAGTAATATTATTTCGAATGAGCCCAGTATGGACCTTAGTATAGATCAAGTCGCCTAGCCTACAACCCTTCCTAACGGAACGCATGCGTATTATAAATCATTATTCGATAAGATTTCTAAGGACATTAATCTTGTCAAGGTGGCCAATAATAAGTTTAGAGAAACTAATGCCAAATTGACCACTGAGCTTGCGAGTTATAAGGAAAGGGAGAAAAGTTTTGAAATTCATCATGCTAAAATTAAAGAACTTGAACAACCTCATGCTACATCGGTTTATCAAGAAAAATGCACCACTAAGAAACTAAATGCCTTACATTTAAGTAGTGCCAAGAAGATAAGCGATTTGAATGATGAAATCATCTCTCTTAATAAACAGCTTTTAAATGAACAATCTATTATTTCTGATCTAAAAGAAGAACGAAAAAAGCTGAAACATGATTTAAAATTTCGAGAAGATGGGATTTGAAACTAGGATTTTTAGTCCAATTAATTAAGTTCGTTTTTCCTCGATTCGACTCGAATTTGATTTCCGGTTTAACGTATCGACTTAGCTTTGTTTTTGGTAAAATCTATTTTTGGTATTTTTAAGCTAACTTAAATCAACTAATTAAAAGAAAACTATTTTAATTGACTATTTTAACTATTAATTTCAGAATAAAATTTAACTAATTAATAAAACTTAAAAACTTTTAATTAAAATCTATTTTTTAAACAAAACTTAATAAATTGAAAACTTATTTTAAATCTAAAATTTAAATGAGAATTGAAAACTACTTTTAAATCTATATAAAAGAAAACTATTTAAAAATTACCTAACCAATTTAAAATTTAAATCTAATTTAATCTAATAAGACTATTTTGAAAATTTAATGTAAAAATAATTTTATTTAAAAACTTAATTTTATATAAAAAAGAACTAGATTAATTTAACTAATTTTAAAACAATGTAAATAAAAACTATTTTTAAATAAACAAAATAAAATGAAAAGTAATTTAAAATTATAAAAGTAAATAAAATATTTTTTGTCTTTTTTTTATATTTATAAAAACTGTTATAAAAGAAAATAAAACTTTTTAATTAATTTAAAGAAAACTAAACTTGTATTAAACTAATTTAATTTAAATAAACTGCCAAATCTAAACTATCCTATATTAATTAAAAGGTGCACAATTAAACTCAGAAGGGGTTCTAGCACAATGGTTGGGACGTATGGTTGATAGACGAGGGGTCCTGGGTTCGATTCCCAGCAGACCCAAAATTTGCTCAATATTTTTTACTTTTGGAACTTTTATTTTGGACAAATAAAACCACAGATCAATGGGATCTGTAGTTTGTGCAGCAAACCAAAGGAACCAAATAAGCAACACAGCCTTAACAAATAAGCAATTTAAACGAAATTAAGCAAATAAAAAAATGAGCAAACCTAATAAGCTAATAAACAGAAGGACAGACCGAAACAAATAAGCAAAATATATTAGATAAGCCAATCTAGCAATTATAAAAAACGTAATAAGCAAGCAAAACCATATGACCAAATCAATTAAGCAGTAACAAAAAAATATATGCAGATCCTATAAACTCGACAAACCAATCAAGCAGCTAAATCAGGAATAAAACTAAGCAGATTAAACTTCCTAAAACTGAAAATTAAACAAATGATATAAATCGAAAATGAATAAGCATATATGAAACTAAATTCAAATTACCAAAATATCAAAAGCAGATATATAAATAAGCATAAGCAGATACACGCGAGACTTAAAAAAACTGATCAATAATAACAACTTAACTAAGCAGAACCAATTTAAACTGAATACCAAATAAGATTAAAACATAAGCTAACTAAACAAAACAAAAACAATCATAAAACCTAAACTTAAACTAAACTTATAAAATGAAGAGATGTCAAACCTTTTGTTGATACCGTTGGGAAGAAGACAAGCGCTGAGCCGTCTTATCAACGAAACCAAACACCACCGTAATCAACCTTCGAACAACAACAATAGGCTCTCGAACCAATCAGTAGTAAACCGAACCGATCAAGGCTTCGAACCAAAGTCTTTGAAATAAACCGACAGTACAGTAACTTTTGAAATCTTCCAGTGGGGAAGATCTTATCACTTTCCTTTATCTTCTTTTTTTTTGTAACCGAATGAAATTAATAATAATAAACAGTAACTAGAATAGGATTTCAAGAAAAACTTGCAAGAATATAAAGGAGACGAGATTAATTTAATTAAAACTTTTCTTTAATTAAAATTAAAAATTACATTTGCTAGAAATTGAAACTTATAAAATTAAGCCTAAATCTAAATTACTTAAAATTAAAAAATAAAGAAAAGTACACCATTACATGATATGAAAGGGGTTTTTATAGAGGAACCCCAAGAAACCCTAATCTTGGCTTCTCTTGTAAGCATCCATTTTGAACCGTAGATTTAATCATTCATCTTCTCTTTCTTCAAATTTCTTGATCCTACGGTTGAAAACCGCCCTTGTAGCCACGGATCGCCCTCGTGGCACGTTTTGTGTTTCTTTGTGCTTCTTGAAAGATGATGTGGAATGATGTGATTGGTTGAGGGGTTTGTGGTGAGGTGTCTTGGCCACTCAAATGGTGCCACGTTGGATTGATGGGCTGAGGACCACATGGTGGATGTTGCGATTTTTATGGGGATTTATTCTCTCATGGTGTGAATTAACCAATGAGGGTAAAATCCCCAATTTTGGGTGAGTTAACTTCCAATCAGTAAAAATTAGGGTTTGGTAACTAGAGGGTGCGAGTTTTGGAAGAAGAAGGTGGTGAGAGAAAACCTTCGTTTGTATCGAATGATAAATGAGGTGTGGGGTAAAAAAAGTTTATTTATTTGGTTGGGTGGGTAAATGGAAAACACGTGGGATAAGGGAAAGTAATAATGGGGATACGTGTGAGGGAAACGATAAACGTTATAAATAAAACGTTTGGTTGACTTGCGTGTGTGTGGGTTGACCATGATTTCAAAGTAAATATACGTTTCTTTTGTATTTGACCGGTCAAAAACAAGTATTCAACCGACCCAACTTACTCCAATTTGGGCTTGGCCCATTGCTTTTAATCCGTGTGATTTGAATAGCAAATTTGGGCTTAATGGGCTATTATTTTTCAAAGATGATAATTTAATCCACACAAATGGGCTTTTGGGCCCATTAATCACAAGTGGGACCCACAAGCCCGTTAAAATCCATGAAAGATTAATTCCGCTAGAAACGAGCTTGAAATCGACTTTCTTGATCATTACTTCAAAATTAAGTTGACTTTGTCGGTTTTCGTGATCTTCGGCACACTTTGGTCTTTTAACTTTTGTCCTCGGCTTTTTCTTGACTTTTCTTCAACATTTGACCGTGAAATCCCGTGTTTTCTCTTCTTTTGATCATTTGTACCTATTTAAACACAAGAACACAAAACCACGCGTAATTCCGACATTTATGATAATAAACACATGATTCGGTCTTGTTTTTCCTTGATTTTAGTGGCAAAAGGGATAAGTGTTTACACACTTATTAAATCCCCTACACTTGACCATTGCAATGACCCCATGCAATGCATAGTTGTAAAGCATTAAGTTACATTTTTCTCATAATCAACCCATAATGGCCTCTATTACTATTATTACTACTACTACGACGAAAAGATAAAACTTAAGAAAGAGAAAAAAAATTATAATCATTTATTAACTTGGAAATTATTAGATGGAAGAAACTCGTAAAGAAATCTAAGACTTAGATTAGGGCTTTGGTGTCATGAATATTAATCACCCTCAAGTTTCACGTTCCCCATACCAAGCTTAAAAACGAGATCATTGTTAACCATAAGTCAACACTTACTCATGTGGTTTAGTTAATCACTTAGACCCCCTTATTCCTACGGTGTATCTCTTGCATTTTATTTTTGTCTTGAATGATCACGAGGATGCATTTTTGACTTATTTCGATAATTTATTAAGGCCGAAAATAAAGTGGGACGATTTAATCAATAGTTAGCTAAAGGACAAAATCTTTTAAAACTGCTTCTCGAAACCTCAAAAAGTTCATATCTTGGTGATAGGTGTGAAAACACCCATCTTTTTACCACTTAATTACAATAATAACCGAGCCAAAACGTGTATTTTATGTCATTTATGTCGGAATTATACGTGGTTTGTGTTTTTGTTGTGATTTAGGACGAAAAGGTGAAAAGTGGAGAAAACACGGCATTCACGGGCTTTTATCGAAGAAAAAGACGAAAGATGAAGTCGAAAGATCAAGAGTGGAAAAAGAACGGAAGTCCAAGACCAATTCTGAAGATTTATCGAAGAAAAAGTCAAAAGACGGAAGTTTACTAAAAGTCGAAGAACTCGAGTCTTATTTATGAAGAAATGTCGAGACAAGTTCAAAGAAATCCCAAGACAAAGTCATTAAGTCCAAGATTAGCAAAAGACTAAGAAGAAAAGGACTTGAGTGTGCAATTAAAGAAAATAGGAAAAAGGGAGGAAGCTTCCTAAGCTCCTCCCTAATCACCCCTATAAATAGATGAGGCTTAGTTCATTTTCATGTGTTGGGTGGCTTGACAAACCACCCTTTCCACCATTTTCATTCCTTGTTATTTTTATTGTATTTGCACCTTTAATTTCTTTCCTTTAATTCAAGTAAGTGTTTTTAATTTTGTTATCTTAAATCTTCTTTACCTTTGATCAAGCTTTTAATCTTTCATCTCTTTCTACCTTTCTTTGATTCTAGTTTACTTTTGGGTGCGAATTACTTATGATCCGTGTTGTTCATTAATGTTTCGTGCTTAAAAAGTTAATCTTTTTATGTTTTGATTTTAAAGTTTGTTTATTTTAAGTTTGGAAAAGTTGTTATTTATGCTTATTGGTTCCGTTTCAGTATTAATTCATTCTAGTTTTAGTGTTAGCTTATTACCATAGCTTATTGCTTAAGCTTATTTCGGATCCCTTATAAATCGGAAAAGGAAAACCCCTTTCCGATCAGTCATTCCGACCAGCATACCCTCTTTCCGATCACCCAATCGGAAAAGGGTTTTGCTCATTCCGATTAGTGCCTCGTTATTCCGATTAGCTCCTAGTTGGCATATTCCGATTGGACCCTTTGCCCAGTATTCCGATCAGGACCTTTTAGCTTATTCCGATTACATGCATTCTACATATTCCGATTTGCTCCCCCTCATTCCGATCACTTGATCGGAATAGGGCTTTATATTATTCCGATTTGGGGGTTTTAGGACATTCCGATTTAGCCAGTTTTCAAGTTATTCCGATCATGCTTTTTACTCATTCCGATTACAACATTCCGATCGGAATACATTCCGATCGGATCCTTATGGATTCCGATAAGGTGTATTCCGATGGATTGTTTTGTTTTGTTTTAGTATTAAGCTTGTTTGTTCTTCCGCCATTCTTCTCGTTTTATTTTTAGTTCATTTTAATTTCGTTTTGCATTTTTATTTAATTGTCAATTTACTTTTTGCTAAATTTTAATTTTACGTCATTTAATTTCCCGTGATATACTTTTAAAGTTTTAAATATTGCATCGTTTACGTTTTAACTAGTTTTAGATTTAACTACCCGTCCTTTATTTTTAAGTCTTGCACATTTATTTTATCAAAACCAAAAATATTATTTTCACCAAGAAAAACTAATCTCACACAATTAACCGGAAATCAATTCGAAGAGATACTGAGAAAACGAACTTTTTCAACTAGTAAAATCTTAGAGTATTAAATGGCGCCGCTGCCGGCTCTTTTCGTGAGGATCAAAGGTTTTTTGTGAGAGACGCGTTGGCTTTTGGGACCCGTTCACTTGTGAACGTTATTTTTCGAGTCCAAAAATTTTCTAAAAACCAAAAAAAAAAAAAAACATTTGAAAAATCATAAAAGGCATTTCTTTTTTCAAAGTTTTGCACCAAAAATATTCTTCTTGCTTATCTATCTTTCTTTATGGATTTTTATGTCCATTGCGTCCGGTGTGGGAAACAATTATCTGGGAACAACTCTTGTCAATGGTGTACATGTGAGCGGTGCGGAAACGATATCGACAATACACAATTCCTATTCGGATTTTGTCCTTTGTGCAACTCGACTAATTCGTCCTTTTTGAACCCACCTCCTCCTGTTCCCCCGTGCATCTATTGTGGAAGCGATTCTCATTGGCATTTTCGTGCCCGGTTCAATACCCGTATAGACACGGGCAAGAACCGGGGTACAATTATGAAAATGATAATAGCTATCCACAGGAAGCACCCAATTTCTCTCCATACCCATGGTGCTATATTTGTGGGGGCCCTCACGATGCTTCTTTTTGTGATCCGTCGCAAATATTTGAGAAAGTACCGTGCTATCATCCTAGTGTCTATAACTTTGAGCCCCCACATCACACCCTCAATCATCAATCCTTTCAGCAAACTAGTCATGATCAACAACTCACTTCTTTGAATGGCATTCTAGAAAGTCTAGCTCAACTCCGAGCTAACTTGCATCAGGAAAGGCAACCGTTGCTTGATGTGGACGAAACCTTGAAAACCACTGACACCTTTTTGAGCCAATTTAGTCGTTTTCCCTTCTTTTCTACACCAAAATGTTTAATTACAGCGTGGGATAGAATTGGTGAAATTGAACATACTCGGAGCGATGAACAACAAAAGTTGCTGCATGAGCTTCTTAAAGATGTGGAGGTTATCAAGGAAGAGTTAGCCGACTACGTCACTCCTAACTGGACTCGTCCCATCTATTATGATGATGACGACGACGATGATGTCTACACTTTCAACCAATCTTTTGAAGTTGCTGCTCCTACTGTCGATGTTCCTACTGCATCTAAGGATCTAGATTCGTTGAATGAACTTAGTGATATTGATCTCGACAAGGTATTGGATGATGAGGTTTGTGACTTACCTGCTATGGAGCCTGAGGACGACGTCGCTCTTACGGAAGAGGTCGATCCTAGTGATGACGATTTTTATCCAAGCTATGAGAATTTCACTTTTGAAATTTCTCAATCTCCACCGGGAGATGCGGGCGATGACGATTTATTCTCTCCGGTTTACGAGAAGTTCACCGATGAACATGATCTTGTGGATGAGGTAGAAGACGTGCTTCTTCGCGATAGATTACGGAAAGTGCACCTTCTTATTGCTCAAATCAAAGCGTTGACTTCTCCTTCTCTTTCCAAGTCTTTACCTCCATCTATTCCTCCCGTTGAAGATAATGACCCATTGCTGGAAGAAATCGATCTCCACTCCATCCCTCCAGGTATTGATGATTCTGACACGGAGGGGGACATTATTTTTAGTTTGCTGCAGGAAGATATTGTCCCAAGTCCCCCTCCCGAGCACCTTTCATCCTCCCCTTTAGCCACTATTACGGAGGATGAGTGCTTTGACCCGGGAGGTGACATTGATTATGCTATGATTGATAACTATACGGCTTTGCCGCTTGCTCAGCATCTATTGTCTTTGGGGGAGGACAATCTGCTTACTTTACCCAACCCACCTCCCGTGGATCTTGAATTCACATACTTTTCGTATGTTGAAAGTGTTTTTCTCCCATTCAAGACTTATCCCCCCGCCTCTCCTTTGTTGATGTCAACCGGGAACGAGGACAAGGTCTTTGATCCCGGTATTGCATTCGAGGCTTCCCCATGGACCATTTAATTCGGGGACGAGTCAGGCTCGTGACTCGGTTAATATAAACAAGCGCTTTTTGGGAGGCAACCCAATTATCTATCTATCTTTATCATAAGTGTAGGGGGAGCCCCGTGGTGTTTCTTGTTTTCTTTCTTATCATGTGCAGGGATTATAGTTTCAAAGACGCACTCTTGATGACTTTTGACGAACCGTGATTCCGTGTTCCCTTCTTCCCGGTTCTATCCTAAACTCTTTTCGATTCACTATTTTATATTTTCTCAATATTAAAATAGGAATCTCTTTAGTAGTCTCTTCCTTAGCGAGATTTAAACAAAGTGCACAATGTCCTAAGTGTAGGGGAGTTTACTCCCACATGCTTAAACATTGAGGACAATGTTTATACTAAGTGTAGGGGGGACTTGTATCGAAGTTAAGTGGCATTTTCCTTGTATTTGTCCTCATTTTAACCGGAAAATTTAATTTTTCGACATTTTTCAAAATTTTTAATCTATTTTGGCCTAGTTGTATAGTTGTTTTTACCTTTGTATAGTTATTTTCTTTCCTTATTAGAATAAATTTTTAATAAAGTGGTTTTAATTTTCAAACGTTGTGAATCTTTTGACTCAACCCGAGTTTACTTATCTAATTTACTCTAGCTAGTATCCTTAACGTGTTTAAGTCAAGTTTTGCTAGGCTTTTATATAGGGAGCTATAAAACGCGAAAGTCTTAACTCTCACGGGTTAAGAACAAGAACTTTTCGCAAGTTCCTATAATTGATCCTAGAGAGTTGTTTATCAAGGGATCTTTAAAATGCGAATTCTAAACTTGAAAAAGTCTAAGAGTTTGCAAGATCCTATAGATGACTCGAAAACCCAAAACTTGGATTTAATTGGCTAAGCATCCACGAGTCTCATTCTTTAAGATTTTAAACTGTGGAGAACGAGAGATGATAGAGTCAATTATAAGTTCGGTATTCTTTCGTGAATTTATGTGAGTTAATTATAAGCCTATTCTCCCATCGCTTGTTAATAAATTTATCTGCAATAAATAAGGTTGTACGATTTGAAAAGTTACTTAGCTTCTAGCCCAAGATCGTTTAAAAGTTGCTCGGTACGGATTAGAGTTCATAGCCAAGGCATAACTTATTGAAGCGGGATGCGAAGATTGGCGAGTCCGAAAAGGCCCTAACAAGGCATGAGGGCTACATTTTGTTGCTAAAGATCCAAAAGTGATGTGAAGAATCATTTATCGAAAGTCAATATGAAGGATCGAGACACACGACGAAAAGCAAAAACTCCCCAAAAGTCATGGAGAAGTGTATCCGAAAAGACCCTAGCAAGGTATGAGGATAAATAGATCCAAGTCATAAAAGGAGGCGGATCGTTGTATATCAAAGTCCAAAATAAAGATTGGAGAAAAATGAAGAAGTCGTGGTCCAAATATGAAGAATCTCTCAAAACTTCAAGTGAAGAAATTCCTATTATGAAGAGAAGGCCATTATTTCATGAACGTCTCTCAAAGATTTGAAGTATGAAGTCGCTGCCAAATATCGGTCCGAGAAAGGTCTCAAATCACGAAGCGAGTTATGCCAAGATATGAACTTTATAAGGTCCCGAGAAGCAGTTTTAAAAGATTTTGTCCTTTAGATAACTATTGATTAAATCGTTCACTTTATTTTCGGACTAAATAACTATCGAAATAAGTCAAAAATGCATCCTCGTGATCATTCAAGACAACAATAAAATATAAGAGATACCCCTAGGAATAAGGGAGTCTAAGTGAATAATTGGCCCGCATGAGTTCGTGTTAGTTTACTAACTTATAATAACAATGATCTCGTTTTTAAGCTTGGTTTGGAGAAAGTGAAAACTTGAGGATGATGATCATTCACGACATTTCCAAAACCCAAGGTATGTTTTTAATTTCTTTACTTTGAATGTTTATAATTTTCTATCTCTTTAATAAAGGCCAACGTGGATTGATTATGATGAAAAGTGTAAACGTGCTTTGTAACTAAAGCATTGCATGAGGACATTGCAATGGTTAAGTGTAGGGGATTTGATAGGTGTGAAAACACCCATCTTTTTACCACTTAATTACAATAATAACCGATCCAAAACGTGTATTTTATGTCGGAATTATGCGTGGTTTGTGTTTTTGTTGTGATTTAGGACGAAAAGGTGAAAAGTGGAGAAAACACGGCATTCACGGGCTTTTATCGAAGAAAAAGACGAAAGATGAAGTCGAAAGATCAAGAGTGGAAAAAGAACGGAAGTCCAAGACCAATTCTGAAGATTTATCGAAGAAAAAGTCAAAAGACGGAAGTTTACTAAAAGCCGAAGAACTCGAGTTTTATTTATGAAGAAATGTCGAGACAAGTTCAAAGAAATCCCAAGACAAAGTCATTAAGTCCAAGATTAGCAAAAGACTAAGAAGAAAAGGACTTGAGTGTGCAATTAAAGAAAAGAGGAAAGAGGGAGGAAGCTTCCTAAGCTCCTCCCTAATCACCCCTATAAATAGATGAGGCTTAGTTCATTTTCATGTGTTGGGTGGCTTGACAAACCACCCCTTCCACCATTTTCATTCCTTGTTATTTTTATTGTATTTGCACCTTTAATTTCTTTCCTTTAATTCAAGTAAGTGTTTTTAATTTTGTTATCTTAAATCTTCTTTACCTTTGATAAAGCTTTTAATCTTTCATCTCTTTCTACCTTTCTTTGATTCTAGTTTACTTTTGGGTGCGAATTACTTATGATCCGTGTTGTTCATTAATGTTTCGTGCTTAAAAAGTTAATCTTTTTATGTTTTGATTTTAAAGTTTGTTTATTTTAAGTTTGGAAAAGTTGTTATTTATGCTTATTGGTTCCGTTTCAGTATTAATTCATTCTAGTTTTAGTGTTAGCTTATTACCATAGCTTATTGCTTAAGCTTATTTCGGATCCCTTATAAATCAGAAAAGGAAAACCCCTTTCCGATCAGTCATTCCGACCAGCATACCCTCTTTCCGATCACCCAATCGGAAAAGGGTTTTGCTCATTCCGATTAGTGCCTCGTTATTCCGATTAGCTCCTAGTTGGCATATTCTGATTGGACCCTTTGCCCAGTATTCTGATCAGGACATTTTAGCTTATTCCGATTACATGCATTCTACATATTCCGATTTGCTCCCCCTCATTCCGATCACTTGATCGGAATAGGGCTTTATATTATTCCGATTTGGGGGTTTTAGGACATTCCAATTTAGCCAGTTTTCAAGTTATTCCGATCATGCTTTTTACTCATTCCGATTACAACATTCCGATCGGAATACATTCCGATCGGATCCTTATGGATTCCGATAAGGTGTATTCCGATGGATTTTTTTGTTTTGTTTTAGTATTAAGCTTGTTTGTTCTTCCGCCATTCTTCTCGTTTTATTTTTAGTTCATTTTAATTTCATTTTGCATTTTTATTTAATTGTCAATTTACTTTTTGCTAAATTTTAATTTTACGTCATTTAATTTCCCGTGATTTACTTTTAAAGTTTTAAATATTGCACCGTTTACGTTTTAACTAGTTTTAGATTTAACTACCCGTCCTTTATTTTTAAGTCTTGCACATTTATTTTATCAAAACCAAAAATATTATTTTCACCAAGAACAACTAATCTCACACAATTAACCGGAAATCAATTCGAAGAGATACCGAGAAAATGAACTTTTTCAACTAGTAAAATCTTAGAGTATTACTTGGCATAACTCGTTTCACGATTTGAGACCTTTCTCGGACCGATATTTGGCTTGTACTTCAAACTTCAAATCTTGAGAGACGATTTTGAAATTATGGTCTTCTCTTCATTTTGGTATACATCTTCATAAGGAGTGAAAGATGCTTCAAACGTTGACCACGACTTCTTCATTTATCCTCTTCTTTATTTAGGATTTTGATATACAACGATCCGCCTCCTTTTCGGACTTGGATCTATTTATCCTCATACCTTGTTAGGGTCTTTTTGGATAGACTTCTCTATGATCTTTAGGGGAGTAATTGCTTCTCGTTGTGTGTCTTGATCCTTCATATTGATTTGGATTAATGATCTTCACAATCTCTTAGGATCTTTAGCAAAAAGTGAATCCTCATGCCTTGTGAGGGCCTTTTTGGACTCGGGTATCCTCATGCCTTGTTAGGGCCTTTTTGGATAAGCCAATCTTCGCGTCCCGCTTCAATAAGTTATGCCTTGGCTATGAACTCTAATTAATACCGAGCAACTTTTAAATGATCTTGTGCTAGAAGCTAAGTAACCTTTTAAATCGTACAAACTTATTTATTGCAAATATATTTATTAACAAGCGATGGGAGAAAAAGCTCATAATTAACTCACATAAGTTAATGAAAGAATACCATACTTATAGTTAACTCTATCATCTCTCGTTCTCCACAATTTAAAATCTCAAGTAATGAGACTCGTGGATGCTTAGCCTAATAAACCTATTAAGGTCCATATGGTTAAGGATACTAGCTAGAGTAAACTTGGATAAGTAAACTCGGGTTGAGTCAAAATATTCATGACGGGCCTAATATATCAAAGATATCCAAACTTGTTAAAACCATTTTATTTATTTATTCATTTTTTTGACTTTATTCTTGGAATGGAAATTATTGCGATGCGATAATAATAGGAAAGAAAATAAATAAAAAATACTACTAGGCCAAAATAGATCAAAAATTTGAAAAACGTTGAATTTTTTTTTTAAATTTTCCGGTTAAATGGGGTCAAATTTATGGAAAAGCCCACTAAAATTCGATAGAAGTCCCCTACACTTAATATAAACATTGTCCTCAATGTTTAAGCATGTGGGAGAATAAACTCCCCTACACTTAGGACATTGAGTACGTTGTTTAAAATCGAGCTAAGGAAGGGACAACTAAAGTGATTACATTTATTCGTTTTATTTATATACAAGTATGAATCACAATAGTTTTGATAAAACCGGGTACACGGGAACACGGGATCACGGGTCGTGTCAAAAGTACCAAAAGTGGATCATCAAAGCACATGTCCTTGCACACAATCATCACAACACACAAACAACCTACTTGGCTCCCCCTACACTTATTGGTGGAAAATGGATGAAGGTGAAAAAGGGTGGAAAGGATGGTAAAGGTAAAAATCTAACCTAGTTATACGATGCTTGATTTATTTATCACGAGTCTCTAGCTCGACTCGATTTCCCGAATTAATTCAAGGGAAATATGAAGAGGGATGGAATCATCTCGTGAGAGATGTCCTCTCCATAGTACAACTTAACCCGTTGGCCATTCACCTTGAAATTGGGCCCATTTGGTTGGGATAACTCAATGGTGCCATAAGGGAAGACATGGGCCACGGTGAATGGACCGGACCAACGGCTCTTAAGTTTACCCGAAAAGATTTTCAACCGAGAGTTAAATAATAAAACTTGATCACCAACATGGAACTCTCGGTTTTTAATCTTGGAATCATGAATGAGCTTAGTTTTCTCCTTGTAGATTAATGAATTTTCATAAGCCTCATTCCTAAGTTCATTGAGTTCATTGAGTTGGATTTTCCTATGATCACCGGCTTTGTTAAGATCAAAATTAGCCCATTTCAAGGCCCAATAAGCCTTATGCTCCAACTCAATGGGGAGGTGGCACGCCTTTCCGTACACAAGGCGATAAGGGGTACAACCTATAGGTGTTTTATAAGCGGTACGGAAAGCCCACAAAGCATCGTCTAATTTATCGGCCCATGAAGCACGATGCTCTCCCACGGTTCGCTCTAAGATTCTCTTAAGACCACGGTTAGAAACCTCGGCTTGTCCATTAGTTTGAGGATGATACGCGGTGGAAAGTCAGTGATTGACACCATACTTAGCCATGACTCGTGCAAATTGATCATTGCAAAAATGAGTCCCGCGATCACTAATAATAGCACGAGGCACACCGAATCGAGCAAACAATAGTTTCAAGAAGTTAACAACCACCCTCGCATCGTTAGTAGGTAAAGCCTTTGCTTCAACCCATTTGGATACGTAGTCAACGGCTACGAGGATGTACTTGTTTCCCTTCGATGATGGAAACGACCCCATAAAGTCGATGCCCCATACGTCAAAGATTTCACATTCTTGGATGAAATTTTGAGGCATCTCATCTTTATGTGTGATCTTGCCTTGTCTTTGGCAAGCATCACAATGTTTAACCATTTCATGTGCATCATGATAAATGGAGGGCCAATAGAATCCGGAGTCGAACACTTTTTTAGCGGTGTAATTAGGACAAAAGTGACCACCGGTAGGTCCTTTATGGCAAGCTTCAAGGATTTGTAAAGCCACCGGCCCATCAACACATCGACGAATGATTAAATCCGCACATTGCTTGAAAAGATAAGGGTCGTCCCAATAGTACGTTTTAACGTCCTTGAAGAATTTTTTCTTTTGTTGGGACGATAACCCTTCGATAAGAACACCACCCGCCAAATAGTTTGCAATGTCGGCAAACCATGGGGTATCATCAAGATTGGAATTAATAGACATTAAGGTCTCAAGGGGAAAGGATTCATTAATCTCTTGATTTGGAGATTCCCCTTGATACGGATCCTCAAGTCTACTAAGGTGATCCGCGGCTAGGTTTTCCGCTCCTTTTTTTATCACAAATTTCGATTTTAAATTCTTGTAGGAGCAAAACCCAACGAAGGAGTCTCGGTTTAGCATCTTTCTTGGTCAACAAGTATTTCAAGGCGGAATGGTCGGTGTAAACGATGGTGGTGGAAAGCACAAGATAGGGGCGGAATTTCTCAAAAGCATACACTACAGCTAAAAGCTCTTTTTCGGTAGTGGTATAATGCAATTGAGCCCCCGTCATTGTCTTACTAGCATAATGAATGGGTTGTAAATGTTTGTTAACTCGTTGACCTAAAACCGCTCCTACCGCGAAATCACTAGCATCGCACATGAGCTCGAAAGGTAACTCCCAATTTGGAGAGACTAAGACCGGTGCCTTAGTTAATTTACCTTTAAGAAGTTCGAAAGAGTCGAGACATTCTTGAGAGAAGATGAAAGGAGCATCCTTTTCTAAGAGATGAGGCATTGGACGAGCTATTTTCGAGAAATCTTGGATGAAACGTCGATAAAATCCCGCATGGCCTAAAAAACTTCTAACTCCTTTGACGGTGGTAGGTGGAGGTAACTTAGCAATAACGTCAACTTTAGCACGGTCGACTTCGATACCGGATTTGGAAATTTTATGACCGAGGACGATGCCTTCTTTTACCATGAAATGGCGTTTTTCCCAATTAAGAACGAGACGAGTGTCTTCACACCGTTGGAGCATACGTTCTAAATTAGCAAGGCAAGAAGAGAAAGAATCACCATATACCGAGAAATCGTCCATAAAGACTTCCATAGTTTCTTCAACCATGTCATGAAATATCGCCATCATACACCTTTGGAAAGTCCTGGGAGCATTGCATAAGCCGAAAGGCATTCGTTTGTAAGCAAATGTTCCATAGGGACAAGTGAATGTGGTTTTCTCTTGGTCTTTTGGATCGATAGGGATTTGAAAATATCCGGAAAAGCCATCTAAGAAACAATAGAAATCATTACCCGCTAAACGCTCGAGCATTTGATCCATGAAAGGAAGAGGGAAATGATCCTTACGAGTGGCATCATTGAGCTTACGATAATCGATGTAAACTCGCCAACCCGTTACGAGTCGAGTAGGAATCAACTCGTTGTTTTCGTTGGGAACAACGGTGATTCCGCCTTTCTTAGGCACACAATGGACGGGACTAATCCATGACGAATCCGAGATAGGGTAAATCATTCCGGCATCTAGAAGTTTGATAACTTCTTTCTTAATGACTTCATGAATTTTTGGATTAACCCTTCTTTGATTTTGGATTGCGGGTTTAAAGTCATCTTCCATGAGAATTTTATGAGTACAAAATTTAGGATCAATTCCGCGAATGTCGGAGATTTTCCAAGCAATTGCTTTCTTATGATTCTTAAGCACATCGATAAGTCGGGTTTTTTCATCTTCTTTAAAGTCCTTAGCAATAATGACGGGCAACTTATTATCCTCTTCTAAGAAAACGTACTCTAAATGAGACGGTAAATCCTTAAGCTCTAAATCCGGCGGATTGTCAATGGAAGGCTTAGTCAAAGTAGGATCATCGTTTGTAACTTCTTTAGGAGTAGGTGGAGAAATATTGTCCTCATTGAGAAGTCTCTCAATGGTACGAATGTCTTCATCCCAATTGGTGGGAGAATTATCATAGTTAATATCGAGAGGACCCAAGCTAGCTTCAAAATCATCTAAGTCACTTTCTCCAAATGGAGTCAATGAAGGAGCAATAGAAGCGACGGTCTCAACATGAGGTAAAGGAGAAATACCGCTCTTACAAGCCTCGTGAAAATGTTCTTCGCATGCTTCGTCGAGCACATCGATGAAATTCACGGATTCGGGCTCATCGGGAAGTTTGGAAAGTTTACCCATGTTAAAGACGATTTTGTCATCCCCGACCCTCATGATAAGTTCACCCGCGGCTACATCAATTAATGTACGCCCGGTTCTCAAGAAGGGTCGTCCCACAATTAAGGGAACACGGGGATCCATTTCATAGTCGACTACGACGAAATCGGCGGGGAAAGTGATTTTGTCGACTCCTACAAAAACATCCTCGGCTATCCCCACCGGATAAGCAACCGTACGGTTAGCTAATTCCAATGTCATACGAGTGGGGACTAGCTCGGGTAAAGATAATTGTTTCCATACGGACAATGGCATAAGATTGATACTCGCTCCGAGATCCGCCAAGGCCATACAATTCTCAACACCCGGAAAATTACAAGGAATAAGGAATCGACCGGGATCTCCTAACTTAACCGGTAATTTTCTCAAAAGAACCGCGAAAGAATTCTCATTCAATTGGGTATTGGCAATATCAAGCAACTTTTCCTTATCACTTAAAAGATCCTTAAACATCTTAGCGTACTTAGGCATGTGAGCGAGCGCCTCGGCAAAGGTGATATTAAAATTTAATTGTTTGAACATTTTTAGGAAGTTCGAAACTTGAATATCATCCTTATTCTTCAATTTCTCTTTCCGCAACCTTGAGGGATAAGGTATATTGGGTTGAGATGAAGGCTTTGGAGTGGATTGCTCACTCACATCCTTTGGAGGAGGAGGAGGAGTAGAAATAGAAGGTGAAGGAACCGGTTTTGGAACCGAAGGTGTGGTAGAAAATTTGGGTATCGGTGGAACATAAGGTGTAGACGAATGCATAACGGGAGGTATGTCACAAGTGGAAGAAGAAGGAGGTTGTGTCGAAGAAGAAGGTATCTCGAGTCCTTGGTTAGGTGGGGAAGGTTCAACGGTGGTCTTACCGCTCCTAGTAGTGATAGCATTAACATTAGCCCTAGGATTGGTCACGGTGTTCGAGGGAAGGGTACCTTGGGGACGAAAGGTTTGAATCATAGTCAAAAATTTCTTATCGGTTGATTCTTGCATCTCTCTCATCATTCGTTCACGGTCGGATAATTTTTGTAAAACCAAGTCCATTTGAGGATTATGCATGTTCATTTGATTATAACCTTGATTAGGAAAACCTTGGTTTTGATATTGATTAGAACCTTGATTAAATCCTTGATTTTGAAAACTTTGGTTATTAAATCCTTGATTATTTAAACCTTGAAAATTCCCTTGATTTTGATTAAAACCCCGTTGATTAGTATTTCCTTGAAAATTACCCCGTTGAGGACCTTGGTTCCTATTTTGGGCGGGTGGGGGTGGTCTTTGTGGTGCTACAAAACTCGGGGGAGCCAAATAGTTATTAGACTTGTAAGACAAATGGTTAACATCAACATTTGGTTTGAATTGAATCCGATCAATTTCATTGTTATTATAAGCATAAACTTCTTGTTGATTATTGTAAACCTTGTCACAATTATAGTACGAATGTGGTCCACCACAAGTCTCACACGTTTCACTTTTTTCTTTTACGGCATGCACATGTGTAGTGAGGGCGTCGGTTCTTAGAGCGAGTTTTTCAATAAGTTAAGTAAGTTTATTAATTTGATCATTCACCTCATTATTACTAGTACTAGCACTTGCCATATTAGCCCTAACACTTTTGGTTTGCACTTTTGACTTGTTCTCAATAATGGCCCAAGCCTCGTTCATGATTTTCACAAGAATATTGCCCCCCGCGGCACTATTAAGTGAGTCTTGGTCGTTTAGAGTTAAACCATTATAAAACGTGTTGACTTGATGCACTTTAGTGAAACCGTGTTGTGGACATTTTCTCAAAAGATCTTTAAATCGATCCCAAGACTCACTAAATGTTTCCCTATATTATTGCTCAAAGTTGATTATTTCATTCCTTAAGGACGTGGTCCGTGATGGTGGGAAAAAGTAGTTAATGAACTTGGTCTCTAAGTCGATCCATGTGGTAATACTTTGGGGTGGTTCCTTATCAAGCCAAATCCGGGCTTGTCCCTCGAGGGAAAAAGGAAAAAGTTGTAGGCGAACGGCCTCTTGTGGCACCCCATTGTATTTGACGGTATTAGCTAATTGGATGAAACGTTTGATATGAGCGTGTGGGCCATCATTAGTACGGCCTAAAAATGGTGTAGCGGAAACCATTTGAATAAAACCCGATTTAAGTTCGAAATGATTAGCTCCAATATTTGGCACCCCAATCGCGTCATCGTTTCCTTCAACGTGAGATTGTAGAATCTCAATCATTGGTCGATTATCCGTTGCCATCGTATTGTTGAAAGCTCGATTCTCAGGATCGGCTTTAATGACGGTCTTTTTGTTTTTCTTCTTCTTCTTTTTAGAAGAATTAGAAGTATTTGGTACACCAATCGGTATGTATGTATGCGCGCGAGTGCGCATACAATTAAAACTTTGGAATGAGGTAGGTGACCTCGGTCGACTTTGAGAGGAAAAGGATTTTCCCTCTCGATGAGCAATATGAAAAAGCTACAAAAATATATACGTAAATACTACTTGAGTTGGCAAACCAATAATCGGTCGTCCCTCTCAATATACGCTCAAGCAAGCGGGGAAACGAGGTGGCACAAAGCACTTTAAAACCTTTTTCCTTAGACGGCCTTTTATAGCGCGTCGACTTATACCCACCTTATAGTTTGTATATGTCGAGTTCAAACGTCTTACTAGTATTTATCTATTTTGCCCCTTTTTTTCGTTATGGATGCGACTACAATAGTTAGGTGATGAAATCCCAACTAAGGCTTATTTGAAAAGTAGGTAATTTTATTGTGCTACGTAATATATTATAGTAAAAGAAATATCTTTTTGTATTTTTTTTAGAAAAATATATATTCACAAGAAAAATCGAAAGAAATCGAAATAAAAATTAACACTAATACGTAATATTTTTGGTGTAATACTTTTAGGAAAAAGTATTACTTTTGATTTTTTTTTTAATTTTTTTTGGTGCAATTCTTAGGAAAGAAATTGCTTTTGTGATTTTTTAATTTTTTTTGTATTTTTAAAATTTTGATTTTTTTGTATTTTTGATTTTGTTGCAAGAAACGTAACGTTCAAAATCGAACGGATCCCAAAATCCAAACGTCTTCACGAAAAATCGTCAATCGTACGAGCGAAGCGGCAGCGGCGCCAATTTGAAACTAGGATTTTTAGTCCAATTAATTAAGTTCGTTTTTCCTCGATTCGACTCGAATTTGATTTCCGGTTTAACGTATCGACTTAACTTTGTTTTTGGTAAAATCTATTTTTGGTATTTTTTAAGCTAACTTAAATCAACTAATTAAAAGAAAACTATTTTAATTGACTATTTTAACTATTAATTTGAGAATAAAATTTAACTAATTAATAAAAATTAAAAAACTTTTAATTAAAATCTATTTTTTAAACAAAACTTAATAAATTGAAAACTTATTTTAAATCTAAAATTTAAATGAGAATTGAAAACTACTTTTAAATCTATATAAAAGAAAACTATTTAAAAATTACCTAACCAATTTAAAATTTAAATCTAATTTAATCTAATAAGACTATTTTGAAAATTTAATGTAAAAAGAATTTTATTTAAAAACTTAATTTTATATAAAAAAGAACTAGATTAATTTAACTAATTTTAAAACAATGTAAATAAAAACTATTTTTAAATAAACAAAATAAAATGAAAAGTAATTTAAAATTATAAAAGTAAATAAAATATTTTTTGTCTTTTTTTTATATTTATAAAAACTGTTATAAAAGAAAATAAAACTTTTTAATTAATTTAAAGAAAACTAAACTTGTATTAAACTAATTTAATTTAAATAAACTGCCAAATCTAAACTATCCTATATTAATTAAAAGGTGCACAATTAAACTCAGAAGGGGTTCTAGCACAATGGTTGGGACGTATGGTTGATAGACGAGGGGTCCTGGGTTCGATTCCCAGCAGACCCAAAATTTGCTTAATATTTTTTAATTTTGGAACTTTTATTTTGGACAAATAAAACCACAGATCAATGGGATCTGTAGTTTGTGCAGCAAAACAAAGGAACCAAATAAGCAACACAGCCTTAACAAATAAGCAATTTAAACGAAATTAAGCAAATAAAAAAATGAGCAAACCTAATAAGCTAATAAACAGAAGGACAGACCGAAACAAATAAGCAAATATATTAGATAAGCCAATCTAGCAATTATAAAAAACGTAACAAGCAAGCAAAACCATACGACCAAATCAATTAAGCAGTAACAAAAAAATATAAGCAGATCCTATAAACTCGACAAACCAATCAAGCAGCTAAATCAGGAATAAAACTAAGCAGATTAAACTTCCTAAAACTGAAAATTAAACAAATGATATAAATCGAAAATGAATAAGCATATATGAAACTAAATTCAAATTACCAAAATATCAAAAGCAGATATATAAATAAGCATAAGCAGATACACGCGAGACTTAAAAAAAACTAATCAATAATAACAACTTAACTAAGCAGAACCAATTTAAACTGAATACCAAATAAGATTAAAAAATAAGCTAACTAAACAAAACAAAAACAATCATAAAAGCTAAACTTAAACTAAACTTATAAAATGAAGAGATGTCAAACCTTTTGTTGATACCGTTGGGAAGAAGACAAGCGCTGAGCCGTCTTATCAACGAAACCAAACACCACCGTAATAAACCTTCGAACAACAACAATAGGCTCTCGAACCAATCAGTAGTAAACCGAACCGATCAAGGCTTTGAACCAAAGTCTTTGAAATAAACCGACAATACAGTAACTTTTGAAATCTTCCAGTGGGGAAGATCTTATCACTTTCCTTTATCTTTTTTTTTTTTTTAATAACCGAATGAAATTAATAATAATAAACAGTAACTAGAACAGGATTTCAAGAAAAACTTGCAAGAATATAAAGGAGACGAGATTAATTTAATTAAAACTTTTCATTAATTAAAATTAAAAATTACATTTGCTGGAAATTGAAACTTACAAAATTAAGCCTAAATCTAAATTACTGAAAATTAAAAAATAAAGAAAAGTACACCATTACATGATATGAAAGGGGTTTTTATAGAGGAACCCCAAGAAACCCTAATCTTGGCTTCTCTTGTAAGCATCCATTTTGAACCGTAGATTTAATCATTCATCTTCTCTTTCTTCAAATTTCTTGATCCTACGGTTGAAAACCGCCCTTGTAGCCACGGATCGCCCTCGTGGCACGTTTTGTGTTTCTTTGTGCTTCTTGAAAGATGATGTGGAATGATGTGATTGGTTGAGGGGTTTGTGGTGAGGTGTCTTGGCCACTCAAATGGTGCCACGTTGGATTGATGGGTTGAGGACCACATGGTGGATGTTGCGATTTTTATGGGGATTTATTCTCTCATGGTGTGAATTAACCAATGAGGGTAAAATCCCCAATTTTGGGTGAGTTAACTTCTAATCAGTAAAAATTAGGGTTTGGTAACTGGAGGGTGCGAGTTTTGGGGAGAAGAAGGTGGTGAGAGAAAACCTTCGTTTGTATCGAATGATAAATGAGGTGTGGGGTAAAAAAAAGTTTATTTATTTGGTTGGGTGGGTAAATGGAAAACACGTGGGATAAGGGAACGTAATAATGGGGATACGTGTGAGGGAAAGGATAAACGTTATAAATAAACGTTTGGTTGACTTGCGTGTGTGTGGGTTGACCATGATTTCAAAGTAAATATACGTTTCTTTTGTATTTGACCGGTCAAAAACAAGTATTCAACCGACCCAACTTACTCCAATTTGGGCTTGGCCCATTGCTTTTAATCCGTGTGATTTGAATAGCAAATTTGGGCTTAATGTGCTATTATTTTTCAAAGATGATAATTTAATCCACACAAATGGGCTTTTGGGCCCATTAATCACAAGTGGGACCCACAAGCCCGTTAAAATCCATGAAAGATTAATTCCGCTAGAAACGAGCTTGAAATCGACTTTCTTGATCATTACTTCAAAATTAAGTTGACTTTGTCGGTTTTCGTGATCTTCGGCACACTTTGGTCTTTTAACTTTTGTCCTCGGCTTTTTCTTGACTTTTCTTCAACATTTGACCGTGAAATCCCGTGTTTTCTCTTCTTTTGATCATTTGTACCTATTTAAACACAAGAACACAAAACCACGCGTAATTCCGACATTTATGATAATAAACACATGATTCGGTCTTGTTTTTCCTTGATTTTAGTGGCAAAAGGGATAAGTGTTTACACACTTATTAGGATTCTTGAGGATTTTTGCAACACTCAGGATAAGATCAGGGAATTAGACAACCTTTTGGTAAAGCGTGGCCAATCTATGCAGACGATAAACATGCTCGCACCTAAAGTGAATGAGATAAATTACATCCGTTACAAATTGGCTTTAGATTGTCATCTTCCTCCGAATCCCGAATATCTTTAGCATGCTCAGACCACCCAACAAAGTCTGTATAATGGTAAAGTGTTGCTAGATAAACATGATCCTCCCATTGTGCATGATTCGGAGGAAACTGTTAAACTTTCCAAAGTGAGTCGTTCACGATTGAAAAAGCCTAACAAAGAAATCATACCGGTTTATTATCCGAAAATTAATCCTCCAATAACTCTTGTTCGGTCTAAAACGAGTACTGAAATGTTTTTGATACCGAATGAGGAATTGTCGGATGACCCTCCTAAATCGAGTGTTGCGCGATGATATCTAAACTAGGTCAAATATAATTTTGTCATTCTTAAACGTGTTGTTAATTCCAAAATTACTGGAGAAAATTTTACTTCACCCGTTCAGATTGAGGTTCAAAAAGTCCTTCAAAAGGATATTAATCCGATTGTTAATCAAGTTGATACTAGGTAAGCAATTTTGAAAACGATTTTCTAAAAGAAGCAGCCAACTTTGTTGAAGACTTTAAATCTTTGGCGAAGGGGGCCGATGAATCTCTTGATAAATTTAAAGTTTTGGAAAACAATCTTGAACGTCTCTCTAAAGCAAGTGATAGTGTTGATAGTAGCCCCGTTACGTTAGATACCTCTGCGTCAGATAATGAAACCCTCCAAACTGAGGTTGAACGTACGAAAGAGAAAATGGAATCTTATGTCATTAAAAAGGATAAAGAATTCACCGATCTTTGGAATAAATTTGTCAATAAATGTGATGAATGCAATTATGACAAAATTTTGTACGATAAAGCTCACAATGAAATGCAACAAAGAATCGAACGGTTGCAGGCTCAGTTAGGAGGGTTTAAGGGAAAGAATTTGGATTCTTCGGGGTTAGAGAATCCCATTGATGGGAATGTTCAGAAGCTTAAGGCTAAGATTGCAGATTTAGAATTTGAAGTTGTTTCGTATAAGCGGACTGTAGAACATGTTAAGTTTGTCTATCAGAAACTAATCGATAGAATCTGTGAGAACTGTAAGTTAAAGGCCTTGTTAAAAGATAAGACTTCTGAGCCTAGTACGATTATGGATACTATGATTAAGAAACCAACAACCTCGGGAACTACTCGTATTGCTGTCACACCTTTTCCCAAGGTTGATGGAACAAAAGCTGCTGTGATAGCCCCAAGAATGTTTCGCGTTAGTCCTTCCTCTCTGTAGAAACTAGAGGGGGGGGGGGGGGGGGGGGTTGAATAGTTTCTCTTTGATTTATGTCCTAATTAAAATTCCTTTCAATTAGGTTTGTCTCAAAACTACTTTTTACTTGAAAGCTAGTTGCATAATGGTTAAGTTCAATTCTAATGCATTAACAATGACAAGTAATAGATGTGAATGATATGATAGTAAGAATAAGTAAAGATTAAGGAAAGAAGCAACCTAACAGGAAGACACCAAGATTTATAGTGGTTCGGCAACGAAGCTCTATCTTCGTTCCTACTCCACTCCTCGAGTACACCTTACTCGAGAGTTCCACTATATCCACAAGCTCCCTTCTTGGCGGAGAAAAGCTTACAACGTCGCTTACATTATTTTTCGACACTAAGCTAAATGTAGAGACCTAATCTTAGCTAGGACTAATCTACACAACGTCGCCCGCTTCACCATTTAACGAGACAAGGCTAGATGTCGAGTTCTAATCGAAAGATAGAACCAATCTTCACAACGTTGCCTACTTCAGCATTTAACGACACAAGGTTAGATGTCGAGCTCTAATCGAAAGGTAGGACCAATCTTCACAATGTTGCCTACTGAAGGTTTATTAACATCATAACAATTATATAAAACCCTAAACGAGATCAAAGCACATATAGCGGAAGCGATTTAACAGGATCATAATAATAACACAATTGTAATTAATCGAATTAAGGTTACACACCTTTACGCTAAACCAAATCAACAAGACGAAGAACGAATCACCAATTCGGGTTTATACTGTAATATACCAAGATATACTAAAGTAAGACTATATTACGATCTTGTACACACGTAATACAACGAGCTAACCGTGATTCTAGCACGTGAAAACCGAGCTACAACGCTTGTAAATAATCTACCCAACAACCTTAGAGAGGGGCTAGGACTAGATTATCAACACAATCGATCAACCAAGAAAACCAACTGAAAACCCCTTCGTGGTGTAACCTTGCGATCGCACAAAGAAAGAAGAGAGGAGAGGATTCAAGTTATGAAGATTATGAGGGGTAAGGAGGTGTACTTATAGGCCTCAAACCCATTGTAGCCCAAGTAAATAAAAGGAAACTTTTGCCCCCCTCTTGGAGCCCTAACCGACCAACGAAACACCCCTTGTGGGGTGTTCCGGAACTTTCCGTCCTTCTTCCTTTTATTCCTCTTACTATATATATTATTACACTCGTTAATACTTAACTATTAACGATCGTTAAAGTTATATAGTTATTTGCTCGATTTAATTTAATATAATATAATAAATATATTTATTAAATAAATTAACTCTTTACGTATTGAGTGCAATCCCGTAATCTCGAGTTCGATCCTATCACACGACTATTAAATATTAGTCCGTAAACTTACACCTACTTCACTATTTAACGACACAAGGCTAGATGTCGAGTTCTAATCGAAAGGTAGAACCAATCTTCACAACTCTTCACTTTGAAGCTAAGTGAGAACTTCACTAGACACAACTATATCACTTTAGAGTTTAGTGAGAACTCACAAGACACAACCACATCACTTTATAGTTAAGTGAGAACTCATAAGACACAACCACATCACTTTATAGTTAAGTGAGAACTCACAACTCTTTACTTTGAAGCTAAGTGAGAACTCCATAAGACACAACTACATCAGTTTAAAATCTAGTGGGAACTCACAACTCATTCCTATTACAACTCAATAAAACACATATCCAAGTATACACATGTAACTTGGATCTACACGACACAAATCCAAGTATACACATATACAATGGATTTATACAAGTTTAGATCCATGTATTCACAAATACATTAGATCTACACAAGACTCAAATAAAAACAAATGATGAACATGACTAGATCTTTAGGAAAGGATCTTCATCAAGGCTTCATCTTTAATCAAATCACAAGTGTGTGAGTGATCTTCTCATTGGACAAGGTAAAGAAGGAGATCAAGGGGATAATCATAAGCAAATATACTTAACACATTAAGTGATCATTTACAAATGATTAGGAATTAGAAAAGAGAAAGATGACAGAAAGAGTGTCCAAAAAGAGTTGTGGAAAATGCAGGTTTGATCCACTACTTATAGGAGACAAAGGCCAACGGCTCTGTGAGCGCGGTGCCTTAATATGCCTACGGTCCCTTATCGCTAAGGATCCGCATAGCCCTTTAAGGGACCGTGCTCATAGACTCTGCTCCCTTTTGTCTTTTAGTAGGGGATTAACATCTGAGGTAAGCTTTTACCTCCAAATGATATTCTTATGGCATTTAGAATATGCCATATTCAAATTTACATTTTCTATTTTAATAAAACATTTTTTAAAAATAAAGTTTATTAAAAAATCTTTTGTCACGTTTGACAAAATGTAAGTATAGGATTAATCACTTTTATGATAACTAATCATGATTAATATATGTTAGTGAAATACTTAAATGATTATTACCTTGATGATAGTGTTTATCAAATAATTCGTCTTATAATTGTATTTGACGATAAATATCTTTTTAATTTGTCGTGATCAAAAGTAAGAAAGATTAGTTAACACTAATAATGTTTTTAGGCATTGCTTTGCATTAACAATCCCCCCTTTTTGATTACGACAAACTATAAAATCATTTATATAAAATCCAAAATATTTCAAATTATTAACGAGTTTATCACTATCATTTCTCCCCCTTTGTCGAAGCAAAAAGGATGCAAAAGTCTTCGAGGAAGAAAAGAATCGGACTTTACAAGAAGCTCCCCTTGGTGCTTCCTCCCCCTTGCTTGGGAACCAAGAAAATGAGCTTAGGTGACATGCTACACAAAGGTTAGTAGAGAGAAAAGAAACACCAATGTATATATAGTCACTACCTACTAAGTAACTTGAGAGGGAGAAAGAAAAGGAATCTCAAATTAGAAGTAAGTATTTGCTAAGAATGTCCAAGGAGGGTGTTTTGATAAAATAAAAGTTCAATTGGTGGAATAGAGGTAGAAAAGAAACATCCAAACCAATTTAAGTGATAGTATGTCAAAGGGTTAGAAACTTAGAATTGATGGAATCACCCAAAAACAATTATAAGTTTTAACAATGATCTACTCTAAACAATGTGTGAAAATGAATTGATGGGAAAGGAAGTAACACACATAACATTCATATTACACAAATATGAAAGAACAAATAAGGGAAATATTCATACACACAATATGAATACTTAACACAAGACATAAGGAAAATAAACAACAAAAGCACAAACTACAATAGTAGTGATAATCCTCCAAGATTGCTTAAGTTGACTTAAATAATTAAGACAAAAAGTGTGTGTTAATTGGAAAAATAAGACGACGAGGCATCATTCGAAGATTTTTTCACGGGAACAAATACTTTGAGAGGACGTCGAGTGAGAAGAAATTCAAGAAAATTTAGCTTGTCATACGTATGAGCAAGTTCAATTTGTTGAAATCGACAACAAGCACACGAGCTTCCATGCTGCAAAACAAAGTCGTTGGATGGGGGAGGACCATCAAGATGAGAAGGTGGTGGTGGAGAGGGAGATAATGGATAAGAAATGTTTTCACAATGCCTAGTGAGATTTGGGAAAGAAGATAGGTCATTTAGAGAAGATATGTTGCAAGGTTTAGGTGGTGGAAGAACTTCTCTTTCTCTGGTAATTGGATCAATTGAGAAAGTCTCATTCCAATACGCAATGGGAGAGAAGGAAGTCTTGCAAGGTTTGGAAGAAGAGGAATCATGATGATCCTTGTTTTTATTGACCCAAATAGGTCGACCCGAGATTTTCGGTTTCTTGGAAAGCTTAGAAGAAGAAGATTTGGGTTTAGAAGATTGTGACAAAGAGATGTCAAGGTTAAGATTAGAAGAGTTAGGCATTATGAGGGATGAGAAGAAGAACTCCCAAAAGAAGAGAATTTAAAGAAAGTAGACAAGGCAAAGATTTGAAATGAAATCAAAAGTTTGCAAGGAATGTTTATCCAAAATTGGTAAACAAGGAATCTTGAAAAAGAATGTGTTCAAAGAGGAAAGACCAAAAACGAGCCAAAAATGGCCTGCTGTCCGCGATTCCTTATATATAAGGGACCGTGCGGTCTTTGGGGATCCGCATACAGTAGACATGAAAAAGCGATTTTACAAGGTTTTGAGAAAAACCAAGACATTTTCAAAAAATTCCAAATCTTGAATTTTTACCATTTTTAGCACTAGATTATGCTTTGGTTGCACAAAAGGCAACACACTCACAAAGAGTGCCTCGACAAAGGGTGACAAAATATTTAGATAACATTTTGATCCAGTTTTAGTCAAGGTTTAAAGGTTGTGATAGATTTGGGTTAAATTTTAAATAAATTTACGTTGATTAGTGTGAGCACATAGATTTGAAACACACAAATACTAAATCCATAACACATCTTCATGAGAACTCATGAAGGAAAAGAAATACAAGAAATGAAAAAAAAACTAACTATTACAAAGTTTGTTGATCCCAAACTTATATCGATTAGCTTTGTGTTAACGAGATTGAATCAAGATTAACACTTAGAGAAACTTTGTGTTATGAAACAATCTAAGTGCTATGCAGAATTTAACACATAAAACAATAACACACAAAACAGAATAACCCAAACTTTCACTTTGATTGATGATCAAAACTTGCGTACAATGAAAGTGAAAAACATATATTTAACTAAAACCTAAAGGCCTCCTTTTATAGAATAAGAAACCTTGTACAAGAGTCTACGTATCAACTATTTTAGGTAAAGATAAACATAGAAAATACAATGTCAAACATATCTTTACTAGAAGTACAAAACGTGTAGACTAAGTATTCTATTAGTGGTTGAACTTCTTGTCAGCGCTTCAATATCTCTTATCAGTGTCTAGCTGTCAGTGCCTCATTATCTCTTGTCAGCGTCTAAGTTCTTCTTGTCAGCGTCCCAGTGACTTAGCTATTTTTATTCCCAACAATCCTCCCCTAAACTTGATATCTACTCTAGTAATCAAGTTTCTTAATAAAAACAAAATACAAGGAGGATTCTTACAAACTAATCTTCTTTCTTAATAAGGGAATAAATAAATCTAAATAAATCCTTACTAACATCACTGGTATAATCAACCTCCAATGGTGTAGATATCATCAACTTCAAAACATCTTGTGACATAGGATATTCAACATCAACCAAAAGATATTCTGAAAATTTGGATGTACTAAGATGATATACACCAGCAGCTGAGTAAATACGCCATGTCATTTCACTAATAGCATCCAGATCCAACCAAACTAGATCAGCTTCATTTGGCTCAATCATTCTCTTGAATGTGGACCAAATCTTTATTCCATTTACTGAAGTAGGTTCTTCAGTCTCATACTTGGCCTTCATCAACGTCCATAAGTCGACCAAGTCTTCTCTATCAAAACTTGCGAACATAGACATGAAAAAAGTGAAAGTGTGTACCTTATCACCAGTCTTGGTGATCATCCAAAAACCACTTGCATCTTCTTCATATTTAATTATGGGGTTTCTAAAGTCAAGAGGGAACACTTCTACAAAATTTGAAGTCTCTAATGGTGAAAGCTTCATACTCTTCCTTAAAACAGCCTCACTTAGATTTAATGGATCAAGCTTTGGAAACTCAATTGGCAATCCCTTCTTCACTGACCTAGGAACTATAGATGCCTTCTTAATCCTCATCTGTTCCTCTATTTCCTCTTGCCTTTCCTTTGAGAGTAGCCCAAAAGTTCTATCCTTACACAAAGAATCCCAAATAGGATAAGCCAAACAATCCAATTGTTCAAAACTAAGACCTCTAAACTTTGCATAAGTCCACCCAGTCTATTGATTCCTTAACAACAAATAATACAATTCTCTCCTTACTGTTTTGGATTCTAGTTTGATATTGCTAGGTTTATTCTTCTCCCATATCTTAAGATCATCCTCCAATTTCAATATCCCTTCAAGACACCAAATCTTCTCAGACATAGAAACATTTGGATCACTCAAAACTTCATATTCATATTTAAAGAAAAGCTCAACAATCTTAGGTATATTCAAATCAAATTTCATCTTCAATTCTCTAAGCTTCTACAAACCCAATTCCTCCCCATATTCTAGCCTCTCATGTTCTTCAAGCATCATTACACTTGAATCCGTACTCTCATCATCACTGTCTTCCTTATTGCTTTCAGAAGTAGTCATAATTTGTGACTCAATAGCAGTCTTCTTCATCTTATCCTTTTCCTCAAGTTGTGTAGCCATAATGGGATCAAAATGTACCTGGGTTGTATCCTTGGGAACTCCTGCTTCTACCATAATCCCTTTACCTTTATCCAATATGATAGGTGTGTAAACACCCATCCTTTTTACCACTTAACTACAATAATAACCGGACCAAAACGTGTATTTTATGTCGTAAATATCGGAATTATGCGTGGTTTGTATTTTTGTTGTGATTTAGGACGAAAATGTGGAAAAGGGAGAAAACACGGGCATTCACGGGCTTTTATCGAAGAAAAAGACAAAAGACGAAGTCAAGAAATCAAGAGTGTAAAAAGAACGGAAGTCCAAGACCAATTCTAAAGATTTATCGAAGAAAAAGTCAAAAGACGGAAGTTTACTAAAAGCCGAAGAACTCAAGTCTAATGTATTGAAGAATTACAAGACGAGTTTGAAGAAATCCCGAGACAAAGTTGTTAAAGTCAAAGATTCAAGAAGATTAAGGACTTAATGATGCAATTAAAGAAGGAGAAAGAAGGGAGGAAGCTTCATAAGCACCTCCCAAATCCTCCTATAAATAGGATTCATTTTCATTTCATTAGTTTTGTTAGCTAAGTGTGACAATTAGTCTTCCACCATTTACATTACTTGTCATTTAATTACATGTCATTTAATTAATTGTCTTGCACCTTAAATACATTTAATTTCAAGTAAGTTTCCTTTTAATTATTGTCAATCTTTACTTTTCTTGTCAATCTCCTATCTACCTTTCTTTAATCTTTAATCTTTATGCTTATTTGTTCATGTTCATGTTCTTAAGTTGTTGTTAAATTGATTAAGTGGGTTTTGATTATTGTGGTTATTATTGTTAGTTTTATTGATTTGGTTTGTTTGATTATGACTAGTAGATGTTTATTGATTAGTTTGATTTAATCTTTTGGTTGATTTGATTAAGTTTTGTTTAGATTCATGTATATTTGTTCTTCCTTGTTCTTCGCTGCATTCTGTTTCCCAGGTACATTCCGAATCAAGACTTTATTTGTTCCGAATCAAGGTTTTGTTAAGGAAGTTCCGAATCAGTAAAGTTCTGAATCAGTCAAGTATCTTCAGTCTGAATATCATATATTCCGAATCAAATTTGTTCCGAATCAGTGAAGTTCCGAATCAGTTAAGGTCTTCATTCGAAACATTCCGAACGAAGGATCTTGAGGATTTGTTCCGGATCAGTGGAAGTTCCGAACCAAGAAGATATTCCAGATCAGGGAAGTTTATTCGGAATAACTAATATTCCGAATCAAGCTTGTTCATTCGGAATAAATTCCGTATCAAGACAACATTCCGAACCAAAGGAGTTCATTCGGAACATTTAGTATTCCGGATCAAGGTGTTTCATTCGGAACATTCCGGATCAAGGCTTTGTGAAGGAAACATTCCGAACCAAAGACACATTCCGAGTGAAGGGTTTATTCCGGATAAGGTGACATATTCCGGATGAACAAATTGTTCCGAATGAGTGTTTTGTTTTGATTATTCCGAGTGAAGAAGAAATTATTCCGAACGAAGGTGACATTCCGGACGAGTGATTTATTCCGAATGAGGGTATTATTCCGAATGAGCTGTTTTCAGGTTCTTTTTTTAGTTTCAGTTTTTAAGTATTTATTTTTAAGCTTTACTTTTCCTGCCTTTTTACTTAGTTGCACTTTAAGTTTACTTCCCTTAGATTTATTTTAGCCTTGCCTTAGTTTAAGTTTTAGTTGCCTTTAAGTTTGCCTTAGATAGTTTTAAGTTTTGCGTTATTTACTTTTAATTGCCATTTACTTATCGTCACGCTTTTAAATACTTGTCATTTATTTTAAATTAGAGTTAGATTTATTTTACCTGCCCTTTCACTTTAATAGTTTTGCACTTTTTAATATACTACAACGACACAACTATTTGTATCAACCAAAAACAACCGAGTCGTACTTAAATTATTTATCAATTCGATTAGACCACGACAACGAACTTTAATTTTATTCCTGGCCAAAAACCTTGTATCAAATGGCGCCGCTGCCGGCTCTTTTCGTAAAGATTAATGGTTTTCTGTGAGAGACGCGTTGCTTTTTGGGATCCGTTCACTTGTGAGCGTTATTTTTCTTGCTTAAAAATCTTCAAAAATCCAAAAAGATTAAAAATTGTTAAAAACCCATAAAAATTAAAAATTTTCAAAAATCCAAAAAGATTTTATTTTCTTCTTATTGTCTATATATTCTCTTTGTGTTTGGTATTGTTTTCTTTTGATTTCGCAGGTGTATGCGTACTAGATCTTCAAATTATCAAGAGCCCGAGACTCATGAAGATTTAAGTATGGCAGGTGTGAACAACAACAATCCATCGCACCTCAATAATAACAACAACAATGTTCTTCCATAGCCCGATCATCGGACAATGGAGGAGCTTTGTCAACCCACCATGTTTGGACGAGGAGGACCGATTGCCCCGATGCAAATCACGGCTCCGGAGTTTTCGTTGAAGCATCATATGATACAACTGCAAACTAACCCATTTCGTGGATTGCCTGATGATGATGCCAACAAGCACCTCGACAAATTCATTACTATCACTCAAAGCATGAAGTTGCCCGGTGCTACAATGGATGTTCTTTGCCTTCAACTCTTTCCACATACTTTATCACACCACGCTGAGAAATGGTTTGATCGTCTTCCAAAGAATTCAATTCATACTTGGGATGACATGACTCAACGCTTTTTGTCGCGCTACTTTCCACCATCCATGGTCACGAGCCTTAGCAATCAAATCAGCGGTTTCATGCAAGAACCCGATGAATCTCTCTTTGATGCTTGGGAAAGATATAATTTTTTGATCGATCGATGTCCAAACCACAACATGCTCCCTGTGACCTTAATTGATACTTTCTACAACGGTTTGACTTTTCGAGATCGTGATACGATTAATGCAGCCGCTGGTGGCACATTTATGAAATAGAGACCCGAGGAATGTAGAGAGCTTATTGAAAACATGACTACTCATCACAAAAACTGGGATTCCTCCGCTTCTTCAAGGAACAACCCAAGAGTCAATGTTTCTTCTACTTCAGCAAACCCTGACATGACCGAATTTACCCGCATGATGACCGAAATGAACAAAAATATCTTGCTCATCGCTACAAACCAACAACAAGTTAAAACAGTGGCTAATCCTTGTGAAACATGCGGCGGTCCACACTCATACACTGATTGTCCTTCTACTCAAGGAAATCCGGAAAACGTGTATGCGGCTTATGGTAATTATTCACCGGAAAATTACCAAGCCCGACCTCAAGGGGATCGAAATTTGCTGAGTTACCGATCAAACAACTACCTTTCACCCGGTTTTTCTCCTCAAAACCAAAACCCAAACAACAACTACAATAGAAGCAACCAAATCCCACCTAGAGCTTCTAATCCTTATCACCCACCCGCTCAACAAGCCCCACCCATGAATCAAGATGTTGAAGCCTTAATGAGAACCCAAGGAGAGCAAATCAAGAATCTACAGAGCCAAATTATCAATTTGAAAGGGGATATCACCAAGCAAGGGAATGACATTAGATCCGAGCTTCGAGATAATATACAATCCTCCTTCAGCAATCAAACGAATGATTTGAAGAATATGCTGGCTAGTTTCTCGCCCACCACTCAACCCTCAACTTCGAGTTCTCTACCTTCAAACACCGTCGCCAACCCGCGAGCGAATGTGAGTGCTATTACTACCCGTAGTGGATTTACTTTAGTAGGACCACCTATCCCGCCCCCATCATCTACACCTCCTCCACCACCATTTATCCCTACTCCTCCCACACCTAGTATTAGTGCACCCTTACCGTCTTCGCCTCGTCATGACGATGTACCCAAGAAGAACCCTTCAACATCTCAACCTTCAACTTCTACTCCTCCACCACCCAACCCCAGCATTCCTTACCCTTCTCGACTCAACAAGGCTAGAATTTTGACTAAGAATGATATTCAAGTCTCTCACCTTTTGGAAAAGGTTTCCGGCATGAAGATCACCTTTACCCTTGTTGAAGCTCTTGCTCAAATGCCACAATTTGTCAAGATGTTTAAGGAATTGCTAAATAAGAAGGAGAAGATGGCCGAGTTTGTTAATACTCGATTAAATGAAAATTGTTCTGCCGTCCTTCTTAAAGAACTTCCGGAGAAACTTGGAGATCCCGGTCGTTTTGTGCTTCCTTGTACATTTAACCAAACCGACAAATTTACTGCCTTAGCCGATCTCGGGGCAAGTATAAATTTGATGCCTTTAAGTGTTTTGAAAAAGTTATCATTGCCCGACCTTACACCCACCAAAATGACTCTTGAGCTTGCCAATCGCACTCTCGCTTACCCCGTTGGTATTGCCGAAGATGTGTTCATCAAAGTTGGCACATTCACTTTTCCGGTCGACTTTGTCGTTGTTGATTATGAAATGGACCCTCGTATTCCGTTATTACTTGGGCGCCCATTTTTGAGAACCAGTAGAGCTTTAATTGATGTGGATAAATGTGAGCTCATCTTAAGAGTCGGGGATGATGCACAAGTTTTTGAAATTGGGAAGCTTACAAGAAAATCCTTTGGAGGACAAGAATCAACGAATATGATTAATGTACTTGATGATTTTGTCGTCTACAACAATCCTCTATTCGATTCGTGCATTGATAATCCACTGTTTCAAGATGATGTGGATGATTCTCTCTCCAATTTGGAACCTTCACCCATATATGATTCTCCACCGATCTTTGATGCTTATGATGATGATTCTAGCTCAGATACGGATGATTATGATGACTTTACTTCCGAGTATCCCGACATGCCCACTTATGATGATTTTGATGAGGCTGATACTCTTTCGAGTGATTCTTCTCATGATGAAGATCCTCCGCCTACCATGCTTAATCCTACTTTGGATGACTACTCATTTGAGGAAGAATTTTCAACTTTTCTCAATACTTACTTCCCTCATGAGAGTGATGCTCCTCCTTTAGACTTTGATGATTATGGTCTTGATCCTACTATGGATTTGAAGAAAATTATTTCAAAGGAGAAGCAACCGGCCGACACCAACATCCACAACACGTATGATTTGACACCTCTTTGTCCACCTTCTAAGGACGAGGTTGTGCATTTTCTTCGCGGATGTTCTTCAAATTATGCTGAGCCTGAGTGCTATTTTCCCCTAAAGGAAAAGGTGTTCGACCCCGGTATCGATATTCTTCAGCCATCTCAGTATCCATCTGATGAAATAAAAGGAAAGATTTTTGGAACTACTAAAGATATGCTTGCACCTCTTCACCCTTTCTTCCACCGTGCTCCATCTTTTCTTAAGGGAACCTTGCCTACTCTTCTTTGGCTTGCCTTGTTTGCCTTAAGCTTGTGCTATTTGATGGATGAAAACTATGTCTTTGATCCCGGTGGATATGTTTCATGCTTCTTCCTATGATAATCAAGGTCGAGTCAGGCTCACGACTCGGTGAACAAAAATCAAGCGCTTCGTGGGAGGCAACCCATGTATCTATCTTTTAGCTTTCTTTATCCTAAGTGTAGGGGAGACCCGTTGGTGTTTGCTATTTCCTCTCTTCTCATATTCAGGGATTCGAGCACTCAATGATCCACTCTTGATGATTTTTGACGACCTGTGATTCCGTGTTTTCTTCTTCCCGGTTCTATCCTAAACTCTTTTCGATTCACTATTTTATATTTTATCAATATTAAAATAGGAATCTCGTTAGTTGTCTCTTCCTTAGCAAGATTTAAACAAAGTGCACAATGTGCTAAGTGTAGGGGAGTTTACTCCCACTTGCATAAACATTGAGGACAATATTTATATTAAGTGTAGGGGGGACTTCTATCGAAGTTAAGTGGCCTTTTCCTTGTATTTGTCCTCATTTTAACCGGAAAATCAATTTTTCGACATTTTTCAAAATTTTTGATCTATTTTGGCCTATTAGTTTTTCCTTTTGTATAGTTATTTTCTTTCTTTATTAGAATAAATTTTAATAAAGTGGTTTAGTTTTCAAACGTTGTGAATCTTTTGACTCAACCCGAGTTTACTTGTCTAAGTTTACTCTAGCTAGTAACCTTAACGTGTTTAAGTCAAGTTTTGCTAGGCTTTTATATAGGGAGCTATAAAACGCGAAAGTCTTAACTCTTATGGGTTAAGAACAAGAACTTTTCGCAAGTTCCTATAATTGATCCTAGAGAGTTGTTTATCAAGGGAACTTTAAAATGCGGTTTCTAAACTTGAAAAAGTCTAAGAATTTGCAAGATCCTATAGACGACTCAAAAACCAAAAACTTTGATTTGATAGGCTAAGCATCCACGAGTCTCTGATAGGTGTGTAAACACCCATCCTTTTACCACTTAATTCTGGCTAAAACAAGACCAAAACACGTATTTAATATCATTTGTCTGGAATTATGCGTGGTTTTTGTGTTTATTGTGTTTTCAGAGCCAACCGGATGAATATTGGAGAAAACATGGGATTGCACGGGTTTTACTGAAGAAAAGGACTCAAGATAAAGTCTATTGTCCAAGAGATGCAAAAGATTTGAAGTTACTGGGCCTATTCGAAGATTTATCGAAGAAAAGGACCAAAGATGGAAGATTTACACAAGTCAAAGAAACTCAAGTCTATTAAACGAAGAAATTAAAAGACGAGTTGAATTTAATCGACGACAAATCCCGAATCAGAATCGAAAACGTCAACTTTTCTGAAAAGACGAGAAGATAAGAAGAACGGGAGAAAGCCCACTCACCAAACCAAAAGACAAGCCTATAAAAGGACTCCCCTCACACACATAGTGCCAGTTAGTTTTGTAGTTTTTTCCTTCTTCCACCTTTTTCTCCCTTTTAGTTCGTATCATCACCATCACCACTAGGGTGATTGGTGATTTTTGATCTTTGTTTTTCCAATCTTGTTATTTTAATCCTTGTTTTATCTTGTTAAAACATTAATCATTTAATACAAGTTCTTGTTTAATCTTTCCATTTCATCTTGTTCATCATCATCTTTTATTTCAAGTTTTCAAGTGCTTATTTGATTAATTTGATCTTCAAAAGTTGTTGGGTTTTGTGTTTTTGTTGATGGGATTTGTAGTTTATGGTTAGTAGATGCTTTGTGATTAGTTTATTTAAGTTTTTAGTGGAAAACTTGGTGATTTTTGGATCAAAATCGTTTTTCCTTGTTCTTCGGGTATTGTTACTGTATCTGGGTTTCCCAGACTTCCGAACGAAGCAAAACTTCCGAACGAAGCAAAACTTCCGAACGAAGCAAAACTTCCGAACGAAGCAAAACTTCCGAACGAAGCAAAACTTCCGAACGAAGCAAAACTTCCGAACGAAGCAAAACTTCCGGACGAACAAGAAAGTTCCGGATGAAGGTTATTTCCAAAAGTTCCGAATGAGTGAGAAGTTCCGAATGAGTTTCTAAGTTCCGAATAAACTTCTTTTCCAAAAACTTCCGAATGAAACTAAGTTCCGAATGAAGCAAAACTTCCGAATGAACCTAAGTTCCGAATGAAGGATTTTTAGAAGTTCCGAATGAAGACTTCCGGGTGAAAAGTTCCGGATGAACAAAGTTCTGAATCAAGGTTAAAAAGTTCCGAATCAATTTTCTTTTAGTGTTACTGTTTTACTATTTTACTGTTCCTTTACTTTTATTTCACCATTCATATTTTAACTGTAATTGTAACTTTAATTTCAGTTTCCATTTTAATTTTTATTTCAAGTTTTTAATTATTATTAAAGTAACTGTTTTTTGATTTGAGTTTTCATTTTAGTACATTTATTTTTTTTATTAGATTAGAAAACCAAACCCTTTTATTTAGTAACCAAGAACAATCATTCCACTTAAGGCCGAGATCAATTCGAGAGGACTGTGAGAGAAATTAGAACCCAATGAAAAAGACTGTATCAAATGGCGCCGCTGCCGGCTCTTCTCGTTAAGATCAAAAGTTTTTTGTGAGAACTTGGATTTTGGGATCCGTTCCCCGTGAACGTTACTTTTTCACAAAATTTTTCAAAAAAACACTAAAAAATATAAAATTTTCAAAAATACAAAAAAATTTAAAAAAAAAACATAAAAACCAACAATATTTTTGCTTTGTTTTTCTTTGTTCGTTCTTTTGCAGGTGTATGCGCACTCGATCCACGTCTTATCAAGAGCCCGAGCCTCTCGATCACTTAGACATGGCCGGTGTACCACCTCCAAACAATAATAATAACAACAACAACCCACCTTTCAACAACATGAACAATAACAACAACAATGAGCCCCTTCCGGATAATCGCCCGATGATTGAACTGCTGCAAGCTCATGTAGATGGCAACACGGATCCAATTGTCATTCCTCCAATTGCCGCTAACAACTTCGAGCTTAAAACAGGCTTTATCCAGATGGTCTCCGCTCAACCATTCTTGGGACGTACCATTGATGATCCACACGACCATATCAAGAGATTCTTGCAACTCACCAACACGGTCAAATTCAATGGTGTTCCACAAGAGGTTATAAGGTTACAACTTTTTCCTTTTTCTTTAGAGGGACAAGCCCGGCATTGGCTTGCTAAGGAACCGCCATAGAGTATTCTCTCGTGGACGGATTTGGAAACCAAGTTCATCAATTACTTTTTTCCACCCTCTCGTACTACCGCTTTGCGGAATGAAATCATAAATTTTGAACAAAAGTACGATGAGTCGTTCAGTGAATCTTGGGATCGTTTTAAAGATCTTTTAAGAAAATGCCCACAACATGGTTTTACCAAAGTACATCAAATTAATACTTTTTACAATGGTTTAAACATGAGTGACCAAGATTCATTGAACAGTGCCTCGGGGGGAAATCTTTTGGCTAAGACTTCCAATGCTGCTTGGGATATCATTGAGAATAAGTCTCGTGTGCAAACCAAGAGTGTTAGGACCAATGTCGCTAGTGCTAGCACTAGTGACAGCGACAAGCGACTGGACAAAATCACTACACTTCTTGAATCGCTTGTCACCCACACCGTCAGCAACAACAACAGCAACAACAACAGCAACAACGCTAAAACGCTCAAGTTAACGCTGTCAGCCAACCTTGTGAGATATACGGTGGTCCCCACTCTTACACCACTTGTACCGCCACCCAAGACTACCCTGCTAAAAATGTTAATGCAGCTTATGGCACTTACCCTCAAACCTCTTATCAAGCTAGACCTCAAGGTGACCGTAACTTGCTTAGCTACCGCTCTAACAATTATCTTTCACCACCTGGTTTTCCTCTAAACAACCCAAACCAACAACAAAACCTCAACCGCCCTCCTCAACAACAAAAACAGCCTCGACAACCATACATCCCTCCTCACAAGCAACAACAACCACCTCCACGTAACAACCAAGTTTACCAACAACCTGCTTATCAACCACCCGCATACAATGCTCCTCCCAACTAATCCACCGCTCTTCACCAAGAAGTGGAAACCTATATGAGGACCAATGATGTGATCGTGGGAAATCTTCAGAAAGAAGTGCTCAACCTTAAAGCAGACTTGGTCAAGCAAGGAAACGATTTGAGAGCCGACATGAGAAATATGTTGGATAGCCAAACAAATGACTTGCGGAACATGATGGCTAGTTTCTTCCAAGGTAATCAACCCTCTTCTTCGGGTACTCTTCCGAGTAACACCGTTGCGAATCCAAGAGGGGAGATGAAAGCAATCACCACTCGAAGTGGCAAAGGTACCAAGGAACCCGAGCTTCCTATACCTCCACCGGTGGTTGTGACTACGGAGAACGAGTCACCTGCTCCTATTCCTCATCCTTCTCCTTCCTCAATTTCTCCACCTCTTCCTTCTACCCCTCATCCACCCAAGGATGTGAGTGATCCTATTCTTCCAAAGCCTTCCTCTTCTTCCAATATACCTTATCCATCTAGGTTGAGGAAAGAGAAGCTCAAAAGCAAGGAAAATATTCAGGTTTCGAACTTCCTTAAAATGTTCAAACAATTGAATTTTAACATCTCCTTCGCTGAGGCTCTCGCTCACATGCCTAAATACGCGAAAATGTTTAAAGATCTTCTGAGCGACAAGGAAAAGCTCCTCGATATTGCCAACACCCAACTTAATAAGAATTGCTCTGCAGTGCTCTTAAGGAAATTGCCAACTAAGCTTGGTGATCCGGGTCGTTTTCTTATCCCTTGCAATTTCCCGGGAGTAGAGAATTGCATGGCCCTAGCCGATCTAGGTGCCAGTATTAATCTTATGCCTCTAAGTGTTTGGAAGCAATTATCTCTCCCTGAGCTAGTCCCCACTAAAATGACTTTGGAATTAGCTAACCGTACGGTTGCTTATCCAGTGGGGATAGCCGAAGACGTCATTGTAGGAGTCGACAAATTCACCTTTCTTGCTGATTTTGTTGCCGTCGACTACGAGATGGACCCTCGTGTACCACTAATTGTTGGTCGTCCATTCTTGAGGACCGGTCGCACTCTCATTGATGTTGAAGCCGGTGAGCTTATCATGAGAGTGGGTGACGATAAAGTAGTCTTCAACATGGGAAAGTTGTCTAAACAACCTTATTCATATGAGAGTGTTAATTGTATTGACGTTCTTGATGAGGCTTGTGAGAACACTTTAATGATGCTTGCAAAAGTATTCCTGCCTCTCTTCCCAATGTTGAGACCGTGTCCTCTATTGATTCATCGTTGTCTCTATTTGGAGATAGTGATTTATTTTGGAACAATCTTGAAGATACCATGGGAGATGCGAATTTAGCTACTAATGATTCTACCACCGATGGGGATGAAGACATGAATTTCTTTGACAATCTTCTCAACGAAGACAATCCTTCTCCTCCATCTCCCACGGTTATTGCTATCGATACTCCGACTTCGAATACGCCTCCCGTCGAAAATCATCCGGATTTAGAACTTAAGAAGTTGCCGCCCCATCTCGAGTATGTATTCCTTGAAGAAGAGAAGAAGTCGCCAGTCATCATTGCTAAGGATTTGAAGGATGAAGAGAAAACCCGACTTATCAACGTGTTGAAAGATCACAAGAAGGCTATTGCTTGGAAGATTTCTGATATTCGTGGAATTGATCCTCACTTCTGCACACACAAAATTCTCATGGAGGACGACTTTAAGCCCACAATTCAAAGCCAACGAAGGGTGAATCCAAAAATACATGAAGTCATCAAAATAGAGGTTATCAAACTTCTTGATGCGGGTATGATTTACCCTATTTCGGATTCACCATGGGTTAGTCCAATCCATTGTGTGCCCAAGAAGGGCGGAATAACCGTTGTTCCCAATGAACACAACGAGTTGATTCCCACTCGTCTCGTTACTGGGTGGAGAGTTTGTATAGACTACCGTAAACTCAATGATGCCACGAGAAAGGATCATTTCCCTCTACCTTTTATGGACCAAATGCTTGAACGTTTAGCCGGTAATGAATATTACTGCTTTCTTGATGGTTTCTCGGGTTATTTCCAAATACCCATCGATCCCCAAGATCAAGAGAAGACGACATTCACTTGTCCCTATGGAACATTTGCTTACAAAAGAATACCTTTTGGCTTATGTAATGCGCCCGGGACTTTCCAAAGGTGCATGTTAGCTATCTTCCATGACATGGTTGAACAAACCATGGAAGTCTTCATGGATGATTTCTCGGTCTTTGGGGATTCCTTCTCTTCTTGCCTTGCCAATTTGGAACGTATGCCAAAAAGGTGCGAAGACACTCGCCTTGTTCTAAATTGGGAAAAATGCCATTTTATGGTAAAAGAAGGCATCGTGCTGGGACACAAGATTTCCAAAGCCGGTCTTGAAGTAGACAGTGCTAAAGTCGATGTTATCGCCAAGTTGCCTCCACCTTCAACCGTGAAGGGTGTGAGAAGTTTTCTGGGTCATGCGGGCTTCTACCGTCGATTCATCAAAGATTTTTCTCAAATCGCTCGCCCGATGACCCACCTCTTGGAAAAAGATACACCTTTTATCTTTTCCAAAGAGTGTCTTGAAGCCTTTGACTCGCTTAAGGATAAGCTTACTAAGGCACCTGTCTTGGTTACCCCTAATTGGGAGCTGCCTTTTGAGTTGATGTGCGATGCTAGTGATTTTGCTATTGGAGCGGTTCTGGGACAAAGAGTGAATAAACACTTCCAACCAATCCATTACGCTAGCAAGACAATGACGGGGGCACAATTGCATTATACGACAACCGAAAAAGAGCTTTTAGCTGTTGTCTACGCTTTTGAAAAATTCCGCCCCTATCTTGTCCTTTCTACAACCATTGTGTATACCGATCATTCCGCGCTGAAGTACTTGTTGACAAAGCAAGATTCCAAACCAAGACTTCTTCGCTGGGTTTTGCTGCTCCAAGAATTTAAAATCGAAATTCGCGATAAAAAAGGAGCAGAAAATCTAGCCGCGGATCATCTCAGCAGACTTGAGGATCCTTACCAAGGGGATCATCCGAACAAATAAATCAATGATTCTTTTCCCTTGGAGACCTTAATGTCTATAAACTCGAAGTCGAATGAAACCCTGTGGTTTGCGGACTTTGCAAACTACTTGGCGGGTGGAATTCTCAAGGAAGGGTTGACGTCCCAACAAAAGAAAAAGTTCTTCACCGACATCAAGACTTACTTTTGGGACGACCCTTACCTATTCAAACAATGTGCCGACCTGATTATCCGCTGATGTGTTGATGGACCGGCAGCTTCGGAAATCCTTGATGCTTGCCACAAAGGACCCACCGGTGGTCACTTTGGTCCCAACTACACCGCCAAAAAAGTGTTTGATTCGGGATTTTATTGGCCCTCCATATATCGTGACGCTCACGATATGGTTAAAAGATGTGATGTTTGCCAAAAACAAGGCACGATCACACATAAATACGAGATGCCTCAGAATTACATTCAAGAATGTGAAATCTTTGATGTTTGGGGTATCGACTTTATGGGGCCATTCCCTTCTTCTAAAGGAAACAAATACATCCTTGTAGCCGTTGACTACGTCTCCAAATGGGTTGAAGCCAAAGCTTTACCCACTAATGACGCAAGGGTGGTTTGTAACTTTTTGAAAGCTCTTTTCGCTAGATTCGGTGTGCCTCGTGCCATTATTAGTGATCGTGGGACTCATTTTTGCAATGACCAATTCGCAAGAGTCATGGCTAAGTACGGTGTAAACCATCGTCTTTCCACAGCCTACCACCCACAAACTAATGGCCAGGCTGAAATATCCAACCGAGGACTTAAGCGAATTCTGGAAAGAAGCGTGGGAGAGCATCGTGCCTCATGGGCTGCTAAACTTGATGATGCTTTGTGGGCTTTCCGTACTGCTTACAAGACCCCGATCGGCTGTACGCCTTATCGTCTTGTGTACGGGAAAGCCTGCCACCTCCCCATTGAGTTGGAGCACAAGGCTTATTGGGCCTTGAAGTGGGCTAATTTTGATATTAACAAAGTCGGTGACCTACGCAAGATCCAACTCAATGAGCTCAATAACTCCGTAATGAGGCTTATGAAAATTCTTTAATCTATAAGGAAAGGACTAAGCTCATTCACGACTCTAAGATTAAGAACCGAGAGTTCCATGTTGGAGATAAAGTCTTACTTTTTAACTCTCGGTTGAAAATCTTCTCGGGAAAGCTCAAATCTCGTTGGTCCGGCCCATTCACCATTGCCCAAATTTTTCCATATGGTACTCTCGAGCTCGCTCAACCAAATGGACCTAACTTTAAGGTGAATGGCCAACGAGTGAAGTTGTACTTTGGTGAGGACACTTCTCAGGAGGTGATTCCATCCCTCACCACGTTCCCCATGAACTAATTTTGGGTCGAGTCAGGCTCGTGACACGGTTATAAAAAACAAGCGCTCCTCGGGAGGCAGCCCGAGTATCTATCCTTTATGTTTTAACCTCCTAAGTGTAGGGGGACCTCTATAGGGTGTTTGTCTTTGTGTGGTGATGTGATTACAGGGATTCGTGCACTCTTGGAAACTGTGAAGAACCGTGCTCCCGTGTTATCCGAAATCCAGTTCTATCTCTCAACTATCGTGATTCAATTTTCTTCATACTCACATTTGAAATTGATCACTTTAGTCGTCTCTTCCTTAACTTGAGTTAACCAACGTGCACAATGTCATAAGTGTAGGGGAGATTTTTCCCACATGCTTAAACATTGAGGACAATGTTTATCTTAAGTGTAGGGGGGACTTCTATCGAAGTTTTAAATGGACTTTTCCATGAAAATGCCTTCATTTAACCAGAAAATCCTATTTTTCAACATTTTTCAAATTTTTTATTAACTTTGGCCATTTAGTCGTAATTTTTAATTTTTATCGTTGCTTTCATACGTATATATCCCGCAATAAAGTCAAAAATATTAATAAAGTGGTGTAGCTAGTTTAGAAATCTTTGACATATTAGGCCCGTTGCGTTTATTTTGACTCAACCCGAATAGAATTATTCAAGTTTATTCTAGCTAGTATCCTTAACCATGTAGACCTTAATTGGTTTATTAGGCTAAGTATCCACGAGTCTCATTACTTGAGATTTTAAATTGTGGAGGACGATAAATGATAGAGTCAATTATAAGTCGGTATTCTGGCACAAGCTCACTTGGTGTAATTATTTGCCTATTCTCCCATCACTTGCTAATAATTTATCTGCAATAAGTAAGGTCGTACGATTTGAAAAGTTACTTAGCTTCTAGCCCAAGATCGTTTAAAAGTTGCTCGGTAATGATAAGAGTTCATAGCCAAGGCATAACTTATGAAGCGGGGCGCGAAGATTGGCGAGTCCGAAAAGGCCCTAACAAGGCATGAGGATTCCATTTTATTGCTAAAGATCCAAGGTGATGTGAAAAGCAGTATTCCCAAAGTCAATATGAAGGATCAAGACTCACGACGAAAAGCAATCAACTCCCATAAAGATCATGGAGAAGTCTATCCGAAAAGACCCTAACAAGGTATGAGGATAAATAGATCCAAGTCCGAAAAGGAGGCGGATTGTTGTATCTCAAAATCCCAAATAGAGATTGAAGAAATAATCATGAAGTCGTGGTCAACAAAGTTGGAGTACCCCTCAAAAGTCTCCAAGTGAAGAAACTCTATGAACGATGAGAAGACCATTATCTCAAGCACGTCTCTCAAGATATGAAGTATGAAGTACATGCCAAATATCGGCCCGAGAAAGGTCTCAAATCGTGAACCGAGTTATGCCAAGATATGAACTTTTTGACATCCCGAGAAGCAGTTTTAAGAGATTTTGTCCTTTAGCTAACTATTGATCAAATCGTCCTACTTTGCTTTCAGCCTTAATAAACTATCGAAATAAGTCCAAAAATGCATATTCATGATCATTCTAAGACAAAAATAAAATATAAGAGATACACCTAGGAATAAGGGAGTTTAAGCATTTAATTAAGCCATGTGTGTAAGTGTTTGAATTGCTAACTTATAATAACAATGATCTCGTTTTTAAGCTTAGTTTGGGGAACGTGAAACTTGAGGGTGATAAATCTTCGCAGCACCAAAGCCCTAATGTAAGTCATTGATTTCTTTGCAAGTTATTTCCATCCTTTTGTCTACTTTAAAGTCTTGATTTCTTTTAGTATTTTAATTTTTGTTCAGTAGTATTTAAATAAGGCCAAGGTTGATTAATTATGAGAAAAGTGTAAATTTTGCTTTATCACTAAGCATTGCATGAGGGCATGGCAATGGTTAAGTGTAGGGGATTTGATAGGTGTGTAAACACCCATCCTTTTACTACTTAATTCTGGCTAAAACAAGACCAAAACACGTATTTAATATCATTTGTTTGGAATTATGCGTGGTTTTTGTGTTTATTGTGTTTTCAGAGCCAACCGGATGAATATTGGAGAAAACATGGGATTGCACGGGTTTTACTAAAGAAAAGGACTCAAGATAAAGTCTATTGTCCAAGAGATGCAAAAGATTTGAAGTCACTGGGCCTATTCGAAGATTTATCGAAGAAAAGGACAAAAGATGGAAGATTTACACAAGTCGAAGAAACTCAAGTCTATTAAACGAATAAATTAAAAGACGAGTTGAATTTAATCGACGACAAATCCCGAATCAGAATCGAAAACGTCGACTTTTCTGAAAAGACGAGAAGACAAGAAGAACGGGAGAAAGCCCACTCACCAAACCAAAAGACAAGCCTATAAAAGGACTCCCCTCACACACATAGTGCCAGTTAGTTTTGTAGTTTTTTCCTTCTTCCACCTTTTTCTCCCTTTTAGTTCGTATCATCACCATCACCACTAGGGTGATTGGTGATTTTTGATCTTTGTTTTTCCAATCTTGTTATTTTAATCCTTGTTTTATCTTGTTAAAACATTAATCATTTAATACAAGTTCTTGTTTAATCTTTCCATTTCATCTTGTTCATCATCATCTTTTATTTCAAGTTTTCAAGTGCTTATTTGATTAATTTGATCTTCAAAAGTTGTTGGGTTTTGTGTTTTTGTTGATGGGATTTGTAGTTTATGGTTAGTAGATGCTTTGTGATTAGTTTATTTAAGTTTTTAGTGGAAAACTTGGTGATTTTTGGATCAAAATCGTTTTTCCTTGTTCTTCGGGTATTGTTACTGTATCTGGGTTTCCCAGACTACCGAACGAAGCAAAACTTCCGAACGAAGCAAAACTTCCGAACGAAGCAAAACTTCCGAACGAAGCAAAACTTCCGAACGAAGCAAAACTTCCGAACGAAGCAAAACTTCCGAACGAAGCAAAACTTCCAAACGAAGCAAAACTTCCGGACGAACAAGAAAGTTCCGGATGAAGGTTATTTCCAAAAGTTCCGAATGAGTGAGAAGTTCCGAATGAGTTTCTAAGTTCCGAATAAACTTCTTTTCCAAAAACTTCCGAATGAACCTAAGTTCCGAATGAAGCAAAACTTCCGAATGAACCTAAGTTTCGAATGAAGGATTTTTAGAAGTTCCGAATGAAGACTTCCGGGTGAAAAGTTCCGGATGAACAAAGTTCCGAATCAAGGTTAAAAAGTTCCGAATCAATTTTCTTTTAGTGTTACTGTTTTACTATTTTACTGTTCCTTTACTTTTATTTCACCATTCATATTTTAACTGTAATTGTAACTTTAATTTCAGTTTCCATTTTAATTTTTATTTCAAGTTTTTAATTATTATTAAAGTAACTGTTTTTTATTTGAGTTTTCATTTTAGTACATTTAAATTTTTTATTAGATTAGAAAACCAAACCCTTTTATTTAGTAACCAAGAACAATCATTCCACTTAAGGCCGAGATCAATTCGAGAGGACTGTGAGAGAAATTAGAACCCAATGAAAAAGACTGTATCAGTCTCATTCCTTGAGCTCTTAAACTGTGGAGAACGAGAGATGATATAGTCAATTATAAGTTGGTATTCTTTCGTGAATTTATGTGAGTTAATTATGAGCCTATTCTCCTATCGCTTGTTAATAAATTTATCTGCAATAAATAAGGTTGTACGATTTGAAAAGTTACTTAGCTTCTAGCCCAAGATCGTTTAAAAGTTGCTCGGTATGGATTAGAGTTCATAGCTAAGGCATAACTTATTGAAGCGGGATGCGAAGATTGGCGAGTCTAAAAAGGTCCTAACAAGGCATGAGGGCTACATTTTGTTGCTAAAGATCCAAAAGTGATGTGAAGAATCATTTATCAAAGATAAATATGAAGGATCGAGACACACAATGAAAAGAAAAAACTCCCCAAAAGTCATGGAGAAGTCTATCCAAAAAGGCCCTAACAAGGTATGAGGATAAATAGATCCAAGTCCAAAAAGGAGGTGGATCGTTGTATATCAAAGTCCAAAATAAAGATTGGAGAAAAATGAAGAAGTCGTGGTCCAAATGTGAAGAATCTCTCAAAACTTCAAGTGAAGAAATTCCTATTATGAAGAGAAGACCATTATTTCATGAACGTCTCTCAAGGTTTGAAGTATGAAGTCGCTGCCAAATATCGGTCCGAGAAAGGTCTCAAATCGCGAAGCGAGTTATGCTAAGATATGAACTTTATGAGGTCCCGAGAAGCAGTTTTAAAAGATTTTGTCCTTTAGCTAACTATTGATTAAATCGTCCCACTTTATTTTTAGCCTTAATAACTATCGAAATAAGTCAACAATGCATCCTCGTGATCATTCAAGACAATAATAAAATATAAGAGATACACCTAGGAATAAGGGAGTCTAAGTAAATAATTAGCCCACATGAGTTTGTGTTAGTTTGCTAACTTATAATAACAATGATCTCATTTTTAAGCTTGGTTTGGAGAAAGTGAAAACTTGAGGATGATGATTATTCATGACATTTTTAAAACCCGAAGGTATGTTTTTGATTTCTTTACTTACTTTGAATGTTTATAAATCTCTATCTCTTTAATAAAGGCCAACGTGGATTGATTATGATGAAAAGTGTAATCGTGCTTTGTAACTAATGCATTGCATGAGGACATTGCAATGGTCAAGTGTAAGGGATTTGATAGGTGTGTAAACACCCATCCTTTTTACCACTTAACTACAATAATAACCGGACCAAAACGTGTATTTTATGTCGTAAATGTCGGAATTATGCGTGGTTTGTGTTTTTGTTATGATTTAGGACGAAAATGTGGAAAAGGGAGAAAACACGGGCATTCACGGGCTTTTATCGAAGAAAAAGACAAAAGACGAAGTCAAGAAATCGAGAGTGCAAAAAGAACGGAAGTCCAAGACCAATTCTGAAGAGTTATCGAAGAAAAAGTCAAAAGACGGAAGTTTACTAAAAGCCGAAGAACTCAAGTCTAATTTATTGAAGAATTACAAGACGAGTTTGAAGAAATCCCGAGACAAAGTCGTTAAAGTCAAAGATTCAAGAAGATTAAGGACTTAATGATGCAATTAAAGAAAGAAGAAAGAAGGGAGGAAGCTTCCTAAGCACCTCCCTAATCCTCCTATAAATAGGATTCATTTTCATTTCATTAGTTTTGTTGGCTAAGTGTGACAATTAGTCTTCCACCATTTACATTACTTGTCATTTAATTACATGTCATTTAATTAATTGTCTTGCACCTTAAATACATTTAATTTCAAGTAAGTTTCCTTTTAATTATTGTCAATCTTTACTTTTCTTGTCAATCTCCTATCTACCTTTCTTTAATCTTTAATCTTTATGCTTATTTGTTCATGTTCATGTTCTTAAGTTTTTGTTAAATTGATTAAGTGGGTTTTGATTATTGTGGTTATTATTGTTAGTTTTATTGATTTGGTTTGTTTGATTATGATTAGTAGATGTTTATTGATTAGTTTGATTTAATCTTTTGGTTGATTTGATTAAGTTTTGTTTAGATTCATGTATATTTGTTCTTCCTTGTTCTTTGATGCATTCTGTTTCCCAAGTACATTCCGAATCAAGACATTATTTGTTCCGAATCAAGGTTTTGTTAAGGAAGTTCCGAATCAGTAAAGTTCCGAATCAGTCAAGTATCTTCAGTCGGAATATCATATATTCCGAACCAAATTTGTTCCGAATCAGTGAAGTTCCGAATCAGTTAAGGTCTTCATTCGGAACATGACGAACGAAGGATCTTGAGGATTTGTTCCGGATCAGTGGAAGTTCCGAACCAAGAAGATATTCCGGATCAGGGAAGTTTATTCGGAATAACTAATATTCTGAATCAAGCTTGTTCATTCAGAATACATTCCGAATCAAGAAAACATTCCGAACCAAAGGAGTTCATTCGGAACATTCCGGATCAAGGCTTTGTGAAGGAAACATTCTGAACCAAAGACACATTCCGAGTGAAGGGTTTATTCCGGATAAGGTGACATATTCCGGATGAACAAATTGTTCTGAATGAGTGTTTTGTTTTGATTATTCCGAGTGAAGAAGAAATTATTCCGAACGAAGGTGACATTCTGGACGAGTGATTTATTCCGAATGAGGGTATTATTTCGAATGAGCTGTTTTTAGGTTCTTTTTTAGTTTCAGTTTTTAAGTTTTTATTTTTAAGCTTTACTTTTCCCGCCTTTTTACTTAGTTGCACTTTAAGTTTACTTGCCTTAGATTTATTTTAGCCTTGCCTTAGTTTAAGTTTTAGTTGCGTTTTAAGTTTGCCTTAGATAGTTTTAAGTTTTGCGTTATTTACTTTTAATTGCCATTTACTTATCGTCACGCTTTTAAATACTTGCCATTTATTTTAAATTAGAGTTAGATTTATTTTACCTACCCTTTTACTTTAATAGTTTTGCACTTTTTAATATACTACAACGACACAACTATTTGTTTCAACCAAAAACAACCGAGTCGCACTTAAATCATTTATCAATTCGATTAGACCACAACAACGAACTTTAATTTTATACCTGGCCAAAAACCTTGTATCACAATACATCAATAGAAGGTAAAGAAGTTGATGGTACTTGTGTAGACACATCCTTAATGATAGTTGATGACTGGGATACACCAACTACACCTGCAGTTTTGTCAGTGTCCAAAACCTAAATATCAGCGCTTGGTTTGTTCTTATCAGTGCTTGATATACTCTTGTCAGCGACTGACTTTGTGAACTGCTCACCATCTCTGTAAACGTCAACTTTGTAGGAGTAACCAGTGAAGCATCAAAACCTGGTTGCTCTTTCAAACCTGTAAGGGCTTCAACTACATCCAACGAATTTACAAAAGAAGCACCTACGTGTGAGCCTTTGTCACTGACACGTACCTGTTCATCCTCCTTTTTGGAAGAATCCTTCTGCCTAGGGCGAACATTGGCAGCCTCCAAAACAGTTATCCTCTCCCTCAATGAAATGAGTTCAAGGCCTTGAGCATTAACAACCTATACAAGGTTTGTATTTTGCTTTTGCAAGCTCATACAAACCATTGTCAATTCTATTATTGATAAGGGTTCCATACTGCCCTCCTCTAGTATGGGAAGCTGCCCTCCCATAAGAGACTCATTGAGCATGGGTGTGGACTTAAAGATGTTGGGACTGACGTGGCCTGCATCTAAGCGAGTACCACTAGTCCCAGCCTCACCCATAGCACCAACCACACTTGTGGTGGTGGTTCTCTCTGCAACATTGCTAGGACCACTAGAGGAGAACACTTCAGCAATCCTTTGGTGTTTTTCCAACATATAATCATGGGGTTCAGAGGAAGAGGAATGAAGGTCTATTTGGGATTGTGGATGAAGGGTGTCAGCGTCAAGATTGGTAGTGTCAGCGTTGGGGTTGGAGGCATCAACGTTGATATTGGAAATGCCATCACCTGGTGAGGGAGGGTCAATGTTCATGTGTTGGGGTGATGGTGGTTGGTCTGGAATAGGGTCTTGAGAAGGTTGTGGTGGTGGTGGTGGAGGGTTTGCAATTGCTAGTATGACAACATGCATAGCTGGGGTAAGAGGCAAATCCCTATGGGGTGCTGAATTCATGTTGCCAAACATAATTTTCGTTTGTTTAGGGACCTTATAAAAATGATCATGGTCCCTGGTACAATAGCCTTGCATTTTAAAAATCATTTGCAAAAATCTAGGATACACAAGAGTCATCTTGGTACCCTTGTTGTGAAACATGCCATCAAAAATCATTTTTGAAAAATTGTAATTTTTCCGTCTTGCAAGACAAACAATGGCAATCCCGATAGATCAGTTGATTTCATTGAATGAAGAGCGTTTGGGACTCAGACATTGAAGGATGACATGAATGAGGAACTTCCAGGCTGGAGGAAATTGTTTATTGGTATATCGGTTTAAATGCCCAACAAGGGGCAAATCATAACCCAAGCCTCGAAGTCCCAAATCTAGCTCGTCAACGGGAAGGGTGGTTATACCATCAGCATCATTAAGATGTAAAGCTTGGTGAACCAAAGCTTCAGTAACCACCCATTCAACCCCATGAACAGTAGCATATAATGTAATCACTCCATCAACCGTTCTGGAACGAAAAGTGTTCTAAAACTACTTGATGTGTGTGATAGGGAAAAGTGGAGTGTGAGTAAGAGCATACCCTGGAGGAGAAGCGTTCAAATATGCAATCATCTCAATATATTGATGTAACACCCCCAAATATTTATAGTTTAGTTCAGCGGAAGAGTCGTTGGTGTTACGAGATAACACATTACTCAAATCATAGACAACGCTTAAAAGTCGCGTCGTTTAATAATAAAGCATTTTCCATTCATGAATATCAAATTTACAAAGGTCCAAAGTCATAGTATTTCATACAATTTTACAAACATTTGAATGGAAATTGTTATTTAAGTGCGAGCCATAAATTCTTGTCGTCTTCTCGAGAATTACCTTCAAGTACCTGAGATAAAACATGTTAAAAGAAAAGGTCAGCGAAAACGCCGAGTGAATTCATAGAGTTTAATAAACCATTAATATATCATCGGTATATATATAATCATCATCAAAAATCATTTTGTACAATTCTTTGTCGGAGGCCATAAAATAGGCCAAAGACATTTTATATGAATCTTTGTCGTAAATCATAATATAGGCTTTTGCCCTTCCAAACCATTATACGAACCATTGTCGTAAAAACATCATACAATACGTTTTATAACGTTGTATAGAGTTAAATAAAAACCGTTATATGAAAATGGTTATGTAAAACCAAAACACGAACATAATATCAATAATAAGACCCCGTATTTCTAGTCAGGCAATGTATTATAATTCAATTCGTACATTAGTAGTTTCAATATTGGATTATTATAAGCCGCATGACATTGCTACCTTACTATAACAAACAATGGGTAGCTAGCCCGAAATTCATTTGCCCATCTAAAACAGCGTGTCGTCACAATAATCACGCTTATATAAATCTTCTCATACATAAATTCGCTTACCAAATTTAAAAGTAAAGAAATAAAAAACCCTAATTCTCTCTCCGCTATGGGCGATTTCAAAACCTTTTTCCTGTGAGTCTAATTCGATCAACTAATTCCTACCATTCATTGAATAAAGTATGTTTAATTCCTTGATTCTGTTATTATCTCATCAAGTAATCGTGATAAGACATAGGAAGTGATTTCGGTCCCCCTATTCTCTTTGTGATCGGTTACCTCGTGGGAGGTGATATTATTAGGGCTCTTTAAATCGTCTTTATTTGATTCGACGTGTTTTAGTTTTTCGTGGTTAGATTTGCATTGTGGTTTTTGGATCGGTTATAGTGTAGGGTTTTTTGTGTCTTTTGGTTTTTAGGGCTCGAATTGAATATTATTATTTTATTGATTTGTTTAATGGCTGACGGCTAGGGTTTTTGTTGGTGTTGTTTTAACCCTAGTTCTTAGGGTTTGGGGTGTTTTGTTTTCTGGTGTTTGGGAGAGATGGAGGAGTCTGATAAGGCTTTGAATAATGATAAGGAGACGATGGGTGAGGTTTCTTCGACGCTTGAGGCTGTTAAAAGCTGTTTTGCAATAACTAAACTACGCAATGTAGACGGGAAAATACTGGGTAATGATGGAAAGCCCATGCGTAAAGTTGTGAGACATGTAGGATTTGTTGAAACAATGACTGATAGTATTCCAAAACCTAGTAATGATCATAAGCAATCATTTGCGGCTATGGTTAGCACAGTGACTGAGAAGAAAAAGGTCAATTTTAGGGTTTTGGAAAGTGAAGAGCAGGGTGAGGATATGTACTTCATGTTACCTATTGATACGATGGCGGCGGTACATGGTAAGTTTGCTAACTCGCTTGTGGGCTTCTTTGTGAGGCGTACTGTTGCATTTCCTCTTGTGGAGAAATATGCGAAGAATAGTTGGAGCAAGTATGGGTTCCAAAAAGTTATGAAAGACGAAGATGGTGTGTTCTATTTCAATTTTACTTCTATTACAGGTCTTGAACAAGTGTTGGAGAATGGACCATGTATGATTCGTAATCATCCAATTATATTGTGCAAATGGGAGCCGAATTTGGAATTGAATAAGGACAACGTGACTAAGATACCAGTGTGGGTGAAAATTCACAAGGTTCCAATTCTAGCGTATTCAGAAGATGGACTTAGTCTTATTGCCACTAAAATTGGGAAACCGCTAGCACTAGATTCATTTACTAGTGCTATGTGTTCAGTACCGTGGGGAAGACTAGGTTATGCTCGGGCTATGATTGAGGTTAGTACGGAGAAAGAACTTAAAAGGGAGGTTGTGATGGGAGTTCCAAATATGGAGGGGAAGGGATGTCTGACATCTAGAATGAGTGTCGAGTATGAATGGACTCCTCCTTTGTGCTCGGATTGTAACGTGTTTGGTCACACTTTGGAGAATTGCCCTAAACATGTCAAGGCGGAAGAAGCAGTAACCCCTAGTACTCAGCACCAAGAGGATGGTTTTAAGGTTGTTAGTGGCAGAAGACGTAATAATAAGAATAAATGGGATGTCTCTAAGCAAAAAACGTTTGAGTATAGACCTAAACCTCCTGTTAAGGCTGATAATTTGAAGAAGCTAGTGAGTACCAATAACTCTTTTGCTGCATTGAATACAAGTGAGTCTTTCAACATAGAGACGGCTGAATCAAGTGGTACCAAGGCTGCTGATATCACTACGGTCCATGGAGATGATTCTGAGAGTGAAGTGGAGGAAATATTCGCGGAGAAAAATCCTAATCTAAAGGGGGCAAGCACTCCTTCTCATACGGTTTCCCATGATTTGTGCTGGCTGTTGGAATATAAGGGGCTTGAACCGTGTCCCTAAACAATCAGAGGTTCGGCAAGTTGTGGCAGAAAATAACCTTAGTGTGTGTGCTATACTAGAGTCCCATGTTGATATATCGAATTTATCTCAAGTGTGCTCTAAAGTTTTCAAGTCTTGGGACTGGACTTCGAATGCAAACCAATGCTTGAAAGGGTGTCGTATTCTTGTTGGGTGGAATAGGGATGACGTGGATTTGCTTGTTGTCAGTCAAACGGCTCAAGCTGTGCATGCAAAAATTAGGCTTAAGAGTACTAATAAACTTTTTTCTGTTCGTATATTTATGCAGATAATAAGTTTCAGGTAGACGTCGCTTATGGGATGAACTTGATCTTTATAAATATGTTACTAGAGGGCAGCCATGGGTGTTCTTGGGGGATTTCAACGTGGCGCTTAATATTGAGGATGACTTTTTTGGATCGTCGTCAATGAATGCGGCCATGTGTGAATTCAAAGATTGTGTTGATCGCATTGAGATGGAGGATATTAATGCGTCTGGTCTTCATTATACGTGGAATCGAAAACCACAAGGTGGTTTGGGTATCTTGAAAAAGCTTGATAGATGTATGGGTAATATTGAATTTATAGATGCATACCCTAGTGCCCATGCACTTTTCCAGCCGTATCGAATATCAGACCATGCACCTATTGTTCTCCGTATAACAGTTGATGTGCGTCATAGAAGCCGTCCGTTTAAATTCTTTAACTTGCTGACTTCGAACAGTAAGTTTAATCAGTTGGTTGCGGATTAGTGGGGTAAAACGATTCAGGGTCATAATATGTTCCAAGTGGTGTCTAAATTGAAAGCATTGAAGAAACCTCTTCAGAAATTGCTGTATAAGCAGGGGAATGTTCATGATCGTGTTGTGAGATTACGTGTTGAAGTTGATGCAGCTCAAAAAGCCCTTGATTTAAAGCCTGATGATCTCACTCTTCGTGAGGAAGTGGCCCTTTATGTTCAAGCGTGTAATGCGGCTGTTATTGATGAGGAGAAATTTCTGAAGTAAAAAGCCAAGGTGGAGTGGTTAGATGCGGGGGATACCAACTCTACTTATTTCTACAAAGTTGTTAAAGGTCACAGCCATCGTAGTAGAATTGATACTATTCGTGACGTAGCGAATGTAGAAGTTATGGGTAATGATGTTCCTACTGTTTTTGTTAATCATTATGCAAACTTTTTAGGGACTGCTATGGAGTGTACTGATTTGGATACAGTAGGGTTAATTGAGAAGCGGGTTTCGGATTTGGTCTCGCTGGACATGGTTAGAGAGGTTATGAATCGGGAAATTAAAACTGCCATGTTTGACATTGGTGATGATCGTGCCCCGGGTCCGGATGGATATACCTCCGCTTTCTTTAAAAAGAGTTGGGATATCGTTGGCAATGATGTTTGTAATGCGGTTCAAGATTTCTTTTCTAATGGTCAAATTCTGAAGGAAATCAATCACACTTTTATTACTCTTATTCCTAAGGTGGCGACGCCTGCCAAAGTGAATGATTACCGTCCCATATCATGCTGCAATGTTATTTACAAATGCATTAGTAAAATTCTTACTAATCGTATTATTGAGGGTATCAAGGAGGTGGTTAGTGAAAATCAGTCCGCGTTTGTTCTGGGACGTCGTATTTCGGATAATATCCTAATTACTCAAGAGCTCATGCATAATTATCATAGGAATCGAGGTCCTCCTAGGTGCGCGTTTAAAGTAGACATTCAAAAAGCCTATGATACAGTTGATTGGCGGTTTTTGGAGAAAGCTCTTGGGATGTCTGGTTTTAACCCCCGTATGGTTAAATGGATTATGACTTGTGTTACGACCGCGTCGTTCTCCATATGTGTCAATGGTATGAATCATGGTTACTTTAAGGGAAAACGTGGTTTACGACAAGGGGACCCATTATCGCCTTATTTGTTCACTTTGGTCATGGAGGTGCTCACGCTCATGCTTAAACGCAATATTCGGAATGCTGATGGCTTTCGTTTCCATCACAAGTGTGACAAGTTACAAATTATTAATGTATGTTTTGCAGATGATCTTTTTCTTTTTACTTATGGTGATGTGGCATCGTCTCAACTTGTGATGAAGTCTCTCGATGAGTTCAAAGAAGTGTCGGGTCTTGTGCCGAGCATACCCAAGAGTAAGGCGTTTTTCTGCAATGTTCGGGAAGGGGTTAAGAATAGTATTCTAAATATGATGCCATTTGCTGAAGGTACTCTTCCAGTTAAATATCTGGGCGTGCCTCTTATTTCTTCTCGTCTCTTAAACAAGGATTGTAAAGTCCTTGTGGAGAACGTGAGGAATAGGATTAGAAACTAGAAGAATAAATCGTTATCATTTGCGGGTCGTCTCCAATTATGTAAATCGGTGCTTCTATCCATGCAAGTGTATTGGGCTTCGGTTCTCTCCATTCCTCAAGGTATTATAAATGATATTCATCAACTTGTGCGTGGTTTCCTTTGGTGTAATGGTGATCTTAAAAGGGGTAGAGCAAAGGTTGCTTGGAAAGATATAGTGCTGCCCAAGAGTGAAGGTGGATTAGGTATGCGTAGTCTTGGTTTGTTTAATATGTCGTTAATGACCACTCATATTTGGAACATCCTTTCTAACAAAGAATCGATGTTGGTAAAATGGATTCATACGTATCAACTCCAAGGTCGATCATTGTGGGACATTCCAGCTACGGATATGAGATGGAGTTGGCGCAAACTTCTTCATATTAGGCATATCGTGAGACCATACTTTTGGTATATCGTAGGTAATGGTTTGAATAGATCGGCGTGGTTTGATAAGTGGGACTCCAATGCCCTATTATTAATTATGTGACGCCGAGGGATATTGCAAGGGAGGGTTTTACTATTAAAGTTTCCGTGGCTGATATTATGACGCATGGGCCGTGGAAGTGGCCACAGTCGTGGCTTGCAAAAGCGCCCAATCTCAATAATGTGATAGTTCCTACTCTTACTCCGCATATTAAGGATGTGGTTCGTTGGCGTGATGACAGGGGTGTTTTATCTGAGTTTAGTGTCAGTAAGGCTTGGGAAGCTTTTCGTCCAAGAGGGCTTCCTGTGGAATGGCAGCGGGTGGTGTGGTTCACTCATGCGATTCCTAGACACGGTTTTCATATGTGGTTAGTTCTTCGATCGGCGTTAAAAACTCAAGATCGTATTAAGCAGTGAGATGTTGGTGATGCTGTTGATATTAATTCTCTCACGTGCTTCTTATGTAAGCAACAACCTGATTCTCATTCGCATTTATTTTTTGAATGTTCGTTTGCTTCCAAAGTTTGGTATTATGTTCGTGAATTGGCTGAGATGGAACATATTCGTCCTAGACTTCAGGACATTGTGAACTATCTAAAATCGTTGGCTAATGCTCGATCTGCTAAGAGTATTATCGGTAGATTGGTGGTGGCTGCAGCAGCTTATTATATATGGCGGGAAAGAAATGATCGATTGTTCAAGAAAACTAGTCGTACTCCCAAGGAGGTAAGGGATGCTATTATGGTCACGGTTAGATTGAAACTGGTGACGTTCAGATTCAAGAATCGCGATTCCGTGCACCGGTTACTCATCAAGTGGAAGATGCCTAAATCTTTTCGGGTCTATGGTGAAGATTAGGTGTTTATTTCTATTTGTTAAGCTTTGTGGCATGTCATAAAGTTTGGTTGTGTCAAGCTATGCTTGAGGTTAATGTTGTATCCAGCCACATTCCATTGTACTTCAGTTTTATGTGATTAATATATCTTTACCGGGGTAACCCTTTACCCAAAAAAATAAATTCGCTTACCAATCAATGTGGCACGACGGGGATCAACCGTCAAGGCGCGAACTAGGGTGATCTTCCCCAAATAGTACTATTATATGCATAAGCGTCTACCAAATCCCGGTAGTTCATAATTCATGCTAATGGGACTTTTAGTGACATAACCAAACTAATAATAATCCATTTCATTTCATTCATCGGGTCATATAATCATTCATCTGGTCATATAATCATTCGGGTCCATATCAATAAGCAAACAATCGGGACAACTGGTGCCCTATTTTATTAAAACTAACATGTTATCTCCCTCGCGGGTTTATAAAATATTTCATAAATCATTTAAAAGAGTGCGAGGCTATGAACTCACGTTGATTGGGAAAGGCGGGTTATTGGCGATTTGGATGTACGGTACGTGCTTCAATCACGGAAACCTAGACAAATAATACTCGTCTTAGACTCTTGTCCAATGAATTTAAAAAAGTAATGGCTATGTATATATGATGATATTATAAGTATGATGATGATCAAGTGGGATTTTATCTCTTCATACACATTATAGTGTTATGCGTTAGTCAAAATTTTGACTAATTTTACTAGTTTAACTTGTTTACATGTTGAGGCCCAATAAGCCCATTATAAGCCCAATACATTATATTAGTCCAATTATACTTTTAATATCAGCCCTATACTCACATGTTGGGCCCAAGTGGGTTAAGCCCAATGAGTAAGTCCATTAGTGTTTAGGCAAATTAGTTAGGTTATAGTCCAATAAGGCTACTTTGGCCCGTTAATGTCCATATGTTACAAAGCTCGGGTTTTATCAGTTTTTACTTGTCATATGTACTTATACATCAGTATATGAGTTTACATGAGATAGAAATGAGTTGTTAGTCTAGTTTGAGGTGGTTTTGATGCATAGATGGTTTTGTAACAAGACTAAGACAAGTGTCTTAGTTTGTTATGTAAGGTTGACACCTCAACAAGGGGTGTTAGCTAAGCTTTGCCGTCCCATAGTGGGGATGGGGCAATATTTATCTTGTCTGATCCCCATTATTTGACGGGTACTCCTCGATTCTAGTTTCCTCGATTTGCGTGCCCTCGGGTCGTTTTACAAAAAAACGTTTTTATAAATTATGAATAAACGGCACAAAGCGAATCTAATAAAAATTGTCTCATAAAAAACGGAGTTCAAAAACGTAAATACGTAATCCTAGGGTTTCCGGTTTAGTCGTAAAAGGCGTTAAATTATGCACATAAGTCCTAATTTCTTCTCGTAAATTTGTGAGTTTATGAACCAACACAAATTAAAGTTCCAAAATAATATTCAAGGATAAATTTTATTTCATGAAATGTCGGACTGTCACCAAAAACGGTGTATGTAAACGTAAGCACGTAACGTAGAGTCCTCCGGTTTAGACGTAGTCGATGCTACTTTAAGATGTAAACTCAAATTTCTTCCCAAAAATGAGTGAGTTCATAATATAACATTAAAATAATGTTTTTAAATAATACTTGAGAATAAAATATCGACCATAAATTGACGGATTGTCACAGCATTTACCCCTAAACAGGATCTTTGTCCTCAAAGATCAATTTATCTTACTACTCGCTTCTTATAGAGTTAGAGTCATGTGGGTATTTCCTCCACATTCGGTCTTTTCTCTCAAGTGTAATTCATTACATACGCGAGTTTCATCAAACATAACTACGGGAATACGATCAGGCTTAATGTTGACTTACTTTCTCTATCCATGATGTTCACGGGTTTCTGATAAATGCAACTTTTCGCCGATCTAAACTTCATCAAGAAGTAATCAGATTTTCACTTGTAGACATTTTATCAAGTTCGACATATGAAACATAATTCACGCAGCCCTTGAAGTCCTAGGGTAGATCCAGCTTATATGCCTTTCAAACCAACTTTTACATTATCTCAATGGTCCCATACCACGGGGACTTATTTCCCATGATCTTTCAGATCATCAGTTCACTTTTCCATGGTGAATTTTTTTGGCATAACTTCGCTACCTATCCTGCACTTCAAGATCTACATCTCATATTCACATAACCTCCTGCCCACTACTGGCAGTCAATAATCAGATCCTAATTTCAACAATCATTTTAGGTTTCACGGGTCGGGTATCTTGTAAGGTTAGGTTTGTCATCATAGGCAACCTTAAACCTAAAAGACATGTCCAAATCACCATGGGTGTATGTCGGGTATCTTCATCCCAACTCCTGCCTACAGATGCTCTTATATTTAGATCCTCACAAGATTCGATCTTGATCCTAATACGAACATTTTCAATGATAATCTCTCCAAAGGAAAACGATTATCCCGTTCATTACCAAAGGTCAATCATTCAAACATAAAACACGACTTCTAGTGTTTGTATCGTTACTTTACCTCGTCCCTTGGATTGGGGTGGTAAACAGTACTCTCATCAAGATTCGTTCCCAATGATTTCTGAGGAAATCTCTAGAAATTCTACGCGAAGCGAGGTTCTTGATAGAGATGATCGATACAGGCACACCATGCTTACATAACTCCTTTAAATATAATAGAGTCAATTTCTTCATCGAGAATCTATCATTAACGGGAATGATATTAGTAGATTTGGCCAGTCTGTCGACGATGACCCAAATCGAATCAAATTCAGATGATGACCTTTGCAATAGTTAGACGTTTACTCATGTATGAGGCGATGTATGCCTTCATAATTTGCCATCAGTACAACTTCTTCAGATAAAGATACATTTAATCAGAAATGGAATGAATAGAACACTTTAAACTTACGAGATTCCAACATGAATAAGTCTTGAAATCCTCCATATTTAGACAACCACAAGCGGCCTTTTAAATATTTAACACCATCAGCTCTCATTTCTAATGGTTCACATTAGCCGCGAACCCCCTTTTATTATGTATATTATCCTGCCTACAAGCATCAACTATTTTTAAGTTATTCGGGCAAATTATTTTGCACAATCATTACTAAGGAACACATCCTAATTGATTCTTTATTCTTTCTACATAATGTGTCAGTATCTAGACTCACCTTCCCTGATGAAATAAATATTATGACCACAATTCACTCAGAAATTCTTTCTTCATATTTTCTAAGTTTTAGTTTCGTCTCAACTATCATCTTTATTAGTTTTGCTCAATCTGACGTTTAAAGCGTCAATAATTATCACAAATAATTAAATAATATATATTTATTTTTTATGAAATGTAAACGTAATAATTTTAAATTTCTTAGTTCGTCCAATTATAGAAAAATGTTCAAAATAAATTTGAATTTTGTTAACACGATTTTTGTTGATTTATTGAAAATAATTAATAAGATCCGTAAATGTTCAAAAACATTTATTTATACTTTGGTCAAAATTTTCTTAGTTGAAAAGCAAAAATTGTCGTTTCATATTCCAAGTTATGGTTTAAATGGTTTTTCCTCAACTCCTCCTAGGTTGTCTTGAGGTATACACAAACATTTACTCCTAAGGGAGTTTAGTTAAATGATATGGGTATGAGGGAATAATCACTTAAAATTCCTTTGATAAAATATTTGTCAAAACATATTTGCACTTTCTTTTTAGTAAAACTCAAAGCCTTAATGGCTCTAATCTTTGAAGAGTCAATATAGATTCTATTATCTATTAATCACACGGTCAAATAATGTAAGGGATTAAGCCTTAAATCACATGTTGAATATTCAAGGTACAGGTTTTCACTACTCGGCCAACTCAGGGCAGTCTATAAATGATTACTAACTCCTTCTTATTCTTAGAAAAAAATAGATGGTCCTTAATGATCACAAGCATGAATTTATCAAATTACAGCCTACACACGTGATTCATCAAATTCGTGAATGCTACATGTGCAATGGTTAATCAATCGACATCACGTGAAACTCATAGCGTTCATTACAAGTTATGGATGTAGTGATTGGAATAGATAATCTTTTTCGCGGACGCGAAGTTGATGATAACCATTCCGTAGATCAAATCTTTAGAACATACGCTAGAACCTTGTAAATGATCGAACAAATCTTCCATCTTGAGTAATGGATATAAATTTTGATAATCAATTTACCTATTAAACACTAATTCAACAAATATAATGAATGATAACACCATAGCTCTTCATGATGACGAGCTCGATAGAATAAAAGCTTTCTCCGACAACTCTCTCAATTGTACGGTAATTCTTTCGATTCAGATGGTGCTGACGTACAGTGCACATGCCATAGGTGCAGCACTGGGAATATAATCAATACCAAATTCAACTTGCTTTAATGACGAAAGTCTAGGTAATTTACCAGCAAATACCTCCTAAAATTTTAGATAACAGGAACATCTTTTAATAAATTTACTTTAAGTTCTTTCTAGATTACAAGATCTATGACTAGTTCACAACCATTCATGGTAAAATCTCAAGTCTAAATGCAGGATATAGTCATCCATCAAGAATTATTTAGATCACTTTTGATAATCAACATCTTATCTTTTAGGGGATTTCTACACGGATTCCCATCAATTAAAACAATGAAATCATGTCATAACCAATCAATGCATTCTAATGGCACTACCAACTTTTCAGTTTTATTGCCGTCGATAAGATGAGAACTTCTCAAAGGACTAATAATAACTCCTAACCCTTCACAAATTCTAGGATATCTGGAGACACAACTAACATTAAAAGAGTAAGATCAACGCATAATCTACGCGAGAGAATTTCAAATCAGATACAAACGAAAACACAAATGAATATGAATATATCCCTGTTTTCATGATTTGAGTACGCATTTGGAAGCACCTCGGATCGTTACCCAGGTCATTAAAATGATATCTAATCAAAAGAAATGATAGGAACGTCGATACATCCGGTCGGGTATCAATACTCGATAATTAGACACTTTTCCAAAGAATCTCACCACAAGAGAATTGGACAAGAAGGGGATATCAATTGTCGATTAAGACAATATCCATATATGAGTAAATTCGATTCAGAAGAATAAATAGTACGGGCACATATGTAGGTGTCCCTAAAAATATGTCCCTATTTTTGCACTTCTTGCAGATCCCATAAAATTTTAATCTTTCACCGTTTCAAAGAGAATGTAGTGTTTATTAACAATTTCATGGTGACTACTAATCAGCCTTGCATGGTCCCTTCCAAATTGTATGTAGGCGCGCAACTATATATAATTTTAGGATTAACGATGCAATACTCAGTTCGTCAAAACTTTGTCATCATGTTTAAGATAAAAACTAATTTCATGCTTAATTCTGAAATAAGAATCAAAATGAATTTACAGAGATGTTATTTGTTATGGAAACAATTAAGTTTTTCAAAGTGTTTCATAAACAACTTTATTTTGATAACGATTACTCATAAATCCCACTTTGAATAATCCATATGGTGATGAAAATTCAATTTTTCTCAAGGGATACTATTTTAACTTATAAAAACAATGAGTGATCTACAAAGAAGTGATGAAAAGTTGTTCACCAAGAACTAACTACAATATAATAGGAAATGAGTTTAGCCAAATAATCATGAGGTTTGTGACCTCGATGGCACTCAGGAATACAAAGAGAAGAATCTATAACACAACTCTTATCCGGAATGAGTACTTGTTCAATGGTTGCATCACTAATGCGAACATTAGGATGAAGCAATAAAAGATAGATAACATCGATACATGTAGGATTTAGCAATCAAAGGTAGTCTTTTCATTAATCACAAACAAGTTAAAATTGTATCGTAACACATTACGTGTCGCCATGTCATACAATTCCAAGGACTCATCCTACCAACCGATGTCTCAGTTAAGTTAGGGATTTTAAAAGATACCACAATGAATACTAATCTACATAAGTCATTAGGTGTTCCACATGTCCCGAAAGATCCATCGGTCCCTATTCAGAAGAAGATTTCTTCAATTTATTTATTGGACACTAGGAATCCTCGTCATTGGACAATGGCCTAGGAACAACCCTTAACACGAACCAACAATCATTTAAAACCTTATAATTCAATCACAGGACTTAACAACTTCCTCTTAACAATCTCATATTCCATACGAGTTAAATTTTACTTTATTCAAGTTTCAATCAACTTATACTCAATGCGACATCCTACCTCATTCTTTAATACTTTCAACCTTATTCTTAGATCTTGAAAGGGCAATAAAAGTTCGATATGAACAACACTTAATTTCCAATCATATAGCTCTTACAACAATAGTTATCAAATGAGTCACTAGTATGAAATGACACACATTCAATTAGACTTCTCGGAAAGATACTAGTGGCATGAGGCTTTTGGGTAATGGTTCCAATGACAGCCTCAAGTGCAACATTCACCTTTTCAATTTCAAATTTAAGAATTGGGTGACACCGAATCAGATGACATCTTTCTAGGTGGTAAGGTTTTGTCAAACTCCACTCTATAAGGGAAGATCGTCATGACATCAACATTAGATTTAATCTTGCCAATTCTTCTTTAATATCACAATCAACTAATATCAATATTTCTACGAATATCAATCATTTTGTTGGGATCATAAATATCCACAACTTGGTTTAGATATGGAATAGCTAGAATTCCTACATAAATAGCTTCGATTGATTTGCTAGGGGAGTTAGGGTTTCTTGTGACAATCTACGTCATATAAATACCTCGTATAAATATAGAATAATCATCAAACAATCATGTAATCAAATTACATCATATGTATATATAATCCAAGTTACATATATATATATATATATATATATATATATATATATATATATATATATATATATATATATATATATATATATATATATATATATATATATATATATATATATATATATATATATATATATATATATATATATATATATATATATATATATATATATATATATATATATATATATATATATATATATATATATATATATATATATATATTGAAATAACACTTCTCAGTCTGGCCTTGTTGGTAACTCGGGAATTCTTCGGCATCGTTATAGTCAAAAGGTTTTTTAGACATTTTGAAAAAAATGTTTATAGTTAAAAGATTCTGAAATGTTTTATTCATAATCTTGGTTTTAAAAATCTTTCGTTCTCTATAGCGAGAGCTATGTTACCAAACTGTAACACCCCAAAATATTCATACTTTAGTTCAGGAGAAGAGTCGTTGGTGTTACGGTATAGCACATTACTCAAATCATAGACAAGGCTTAAAAGTCGCGTCGTTTAATAATAAAGCATTTTCCATTCATGAATATCAAATTTACAAAGGTCCCAAGTCATAGTATTTCATACGATTTTACAAAACATTTGAATGGAAATTGTTATTTAAGTGCGGGCCATAAATTCTTGTCATCTTCCCGAGAATTACCTTCAAGTACCTGAGATAAAACATGTTAAAAGAAAAGGTCAGCGAAAACGCCGAGTGAATTCATAGAGTTTAATAAACCATTAATATATCACCAGTATATATATAATAATCATCATAAATCATTTTGTACAGTTCTTTGTCGGAGGCCATAAAATAGGCCAAAGACATTTTATATGAGTCTTTGTCGTAAATCATAATATAGGCTTTTGCCCTTCCAAACCATTATACGAACCACTGTCGTAAAAACATCATACAATACGTTTTATAACGTTCTATAAAGCTAAATAGAAACCGTTATATGAAAATGGTTATGTAAAACCAAAACACGAACATAATATCAATAATAAGACCCCGTATTGCTAGTTAGGCAATGTATTATAATTCAATTCGTACATTAGTAGTTTCAATATTAGATTATTATAAGCCGCATGACATTGCTACCTTACTATAACAAACAACGGGTAGCTAGCCCGAAATTCATTTGCCCATCTAAAATAACGTGTCGTCACAATAATCACGCTTATATAAATCTTCTCATACATAAATTCGCTTACCACTCAATGTGGCACGACGGGGATCAACCGTCAAGGCGCGAACTGGAGTGATCTTCCCTAGATAGTACTATCATATGCATAAGTCTACCAAATCCCGGTAGTTCACAATTCGTGCTAATGGGACTTTTAGTGACATAACCTAACTAACAATAATCCATTTCATTTCATTCATCGGGTCATATAATCATTCATCGGGTCATATAATCATTCGGGTCTATATCAATAAGCAAATAATCGGGACAACTGGTGTCCTATTTTATTAAAACTAATATGTTATCTCCCTCGCGGGTTTATAAAACATTTCATAAAACATTTAAAAGAGTGCGAGGCTATGAACTCACGTTTATTGAGAAAGGCGGGTTACCGGTGATTTGGATGTACGGTACGTGCTTCAATCACGAAAACCTAGACAAAAAAAACTCGTCTTAGACTCTTGTCCAATGACTTTATAAAAATAATGGCTATGTATATATGATGATATTATAGGTATGATGATGATCAAGTGGGATTTTATCTCTTCATACACATTATAGTGTTATGTGTTAGTCAAATTTTTGACTAATTTCACTAGTTTAACTTGTTTACATGTTGAGGCCCAATAAGCCTATTATAAGCCCAATACATTATATTAGTCCAATTATAATTTTAATATCATCCCTATACTCACATGTTAGTCCCAAGTGGGTTAAGCCCAATGAGTAAGTCCATTAGTGTTTAGCCAAATTAGTTGGGTTAATAGTCCAATAAGGCTACTTTGGCCCGTTAATCTCCATATGTTATAAAGCTCGGGTTTAATCGGTTTTTACTTGTCATATGTACTTATACATCAGTATATGAGTTATAAAAAGTTTACATTAGACGGGTCCGACCGCCTAAGTTTTTGTTGACGAAAACGTTAATCTTTCGCTTTTAGCCGAAAAGTCGTAAAACTTATATGTATAGTTTTATAACTTATGAAACATATCAATTTGCAATTTTATAAAATGTCCCGTTTACTTATCAAAGTATATACTTATTTATAAGTATTATATAAGTTAGTGGGTTTTAGGTATACATTTTATATTAGTTTTACTTGAGTGCTAATTTTATAATATTTACTTTTACTTTGCAAATCTGATTATGAAATTTACTTTCACCATTTTTATTATATCTTGAGTTCTACAAAGAGATAGAAGCTCATTTTCGGGCAGCACAAACTACATAATATGTGCTACAATTAACTCCTTTCTAGCGACTTCTCAATCAACCTCTAAATGTCTCTAATAAGTCGTCCAAAACAGACTATACAGATTTGAACTTCAATAATGTTTTGGTCATATGTGACAATCCATCAATTTATGGTTTATATTTTATTCTCAAATATTATTTAAAAACATTATTTTAATGTTATATTATGAACTCACTTATTTTTGGGAAGAAATTTGGATTTACGTCTTGAAGTAGCATCGACTACGTCTAAACCGGAGGATTCTACGTTACGTGCTTACGTTTACATACACCATTTTGGTGACAGTCTGACATTTCAGGAAATAAATTTATCCGTGAATATTATTTTGGAATTTTAAATTTGTGTTGGTTCATAAACTCACAAATTTACGAGAAGAGATTAGGACTTACGATTATAATTCAACGTCCTTTACGACTAAACCGGAAACCTTAGGATTACGTATTTACGTTTTCGAACTCCGTTTTTGATGAGACAATTTTTATTAGATTCGTTTTGTGCCGTTGATTCATAATTTATAAAAACATTTTTCGTAAAACGACCTGAGGGCACGCAAATCAAGGAAACTAGAATCGAGGAATACCCGTAAATTAGTGGGATGAGACAAAACAAGTTTTGCCCCACCCCACTATATGGACGGCAACACTAAGCCAACACACACCATGAGGTGTCAACACCGCCTAAACAAGCTAACACTTGTTACTTAGAGCTTAACATGTAAGCTAACTTTTCACAAAACCATTCAAACTACTTCACACATACCATTTCACTAAACTCTTACATGCAAAACCACTCATTCTCCATTTTCTCTCTCTAAAAATTCGTCTCATATCATCACCACAACACCAATTCATACAAAAATTAACCACACAAATGTGTTATAAGTCACATATGTTACTCTCCTTCAAAAGATATAAAGATTGATGTTAATCTTAACATCCAAAGAGAAGTTTTCAAGGTGAAGTAGGGTTGATTTCTACAATAAGTTTACAAGTATTGGTGGTCTTGAAGATTGGTGTTGATCTATCACAAGTTTTTCCTTCAAAAATACAAGCCTTGATCATAACCTACACAACCTTGGTGGTATAAAAATTGTTCTTCCTATCCTCTTGTTATTTTAATGATGTAATCTTGTATTTTCTTTATTTATGTATATGTATATGATGATGAATGATGATTAAAAATATTATGTGGGGATTTGGTGTTGATAGATTTGATAAACATGGGTAAAAAGATGGAAAAACCACATGTAAAAATGGTTAAATCTTGCTTAATAAGATGGTTATATAAAAACAGTAAGTAACCAAATGATAAACTGATAAAATGGTAAAGTGGAATCAATATACAGTAAGTATTAGGTGTTATACACATGTGAGAGTTGGCCATGCAATGGAATCATAAAAATGAGTAAGATATGATCAAAACAAGTTTAGAGTGCAAATCTGCCTACACTGTTTTGGACGAATTTATTAAATATTTAGAGGTTGATTCATCAGTAGCTATAAAGGAATAAAATGAATCACATATCATGTATTTTCTGTGATAAAAATTTGAGATCCTATCTCATAATAGAACTCTAGATATGGACATTTTAGTGAACTTAAAATTTAGGACTGATTTTGTGAAATTAAAGTTTAATATTATTATATAAGCACTCAAATAAATATAGTATAAAATGTGAATTAAAACCCACTAACTTATATATTTCATTTATATAAATATGCATAAGGATAAATAAATGGACATTATATAAAAATGGTAGTTTGGTAAGTTTTATAAGTTATAAAAACTATATACTAAGTTTTACGTCTTTTCGGCTAAAACCGAAAGATTAACGTTTTTGTCAAATAAAACTTAGACGGTCGGACCCATCTAATATAAACTTTTATAAACTCACATACTGACATATGAACTTATATAACAAGTAAAAACTGATAAAACCCGAATTTTACAACATATAGACATTAACGGGCCAAAGTAGCCTTATTGGACTATAAACCCGACTAGTTAGTAAAACACTTATAAATTTACTTATTGGGCTTAAACCACTTGGGCCCAACATGTAAAGTATAATACTGATAACAAAAGTATAAAATGGATTAATACAAGTTAATGGACTTATAAAAGGCTTATTGGACCTAAAACATGTAAATAGGTAAAACTAGTAAACTAATATAAAAGTTGTCAACACATAACACAAAAAAATGAGTGAATGAGAATATATAAACCCACTTGATCATCATCATATGTATAAAGTCATCATATATATACATAATTGTTATTTTGATAAAGTCATTGGACAAAAGTCTAAGACGAGTATTATTTGTCTAGGTTTCCGTGATTGAAGCACGTACCGTACATCCAAATTGTCGATAACCCGCCTTCCCACATCAACGTGAGTTCATAGCCTCGCACTCTTTTAAATGTTTTTTAATGAAATGTTTTATAACCCTGCGAGGGAGATAACATGTTAGTTTCGATAAAATAGGACACCATTTGTCCCGATTGTCTGTTTATTGGTTTGGACCCGAATGATTGTATGACCCGATAAATGATTAAATGACCCGATAGATGAAATGAAATGGATTTTTAAAGTTAGGTTATGTCACTAAAAGTCCCATTAGCATGAATTGTGAACTACCGGGATTTGGTAGATGCTTATGCATATAATAGTACTATTTGGGGACGATCACCCCAGTTCGCGCCTTGACGGTTGATCCCCGTCGTGCCACATTGATTGGTAAGCGAATTTATGTATGAGAAGATTTACACAAGCGTGATTATTGTGACGACACACTAATTTAGATGGGCAAATTGAGTTTCGGGCTAGCTACCCGTTGTTTGTTGTAGTAAGGTAACAATGTCATGCGGCTTATAATAATCCAATTAACGAAATACTGCTATACGCACCGAATTACGATATATTGCCTGACTAGCAATACGGGGTCTTATTATTGATATTATGTTCTTGTTTTGGTTTTATATAACCATAATCATATAACGGTTTTTATTTAATCTTTACAACGTTATAAAACGTATTGTATGATGTTTTTACGACACTGGTTCGTATATTGGTTTTGGAGGCAACAACCTATATTATGATTTTGACAAGGATTTGTAAAATGTTTTTGGCCTATTTTATGGACTATTACAAAGATTTGTACAAAATGATTTTCGGTAATAATTTTATACCGATGTTATATTGATGGATTTTATTAAACTCTATGAATTCACTCGGCGTTATCGCTGACCCTTTTCTTTTAACATGTTTTGTCTCAGGTACTTGAAGGTAATTCTCGGGAAGACAACAAGAATTCATGGCCCGCACTTAGATAATAATTTCCATTCAAATGCTTTGTAAAACCTGTATAAAATACAATGACTTGGGACCTATGTAAATTTGATATTTATGAATGGAAATGCTTTATTATTAAACGACGCGATTTTTAAGCGTTGTCTATGATGTGAGTAATGTACTATCCCGTAACACCAACGAGTCTTCCGCTGTATTGAATTGTGTAAATTTGGAGTTGTTACAGTTTGGTACCAGAGCTCTCGTTATAGAGAACGAAAGATTTTTAAAACCAAGGTTTTGAATAAAACATTTCAAAATCTTTTAACTATAAACGTTTTTCACAAAATGTCTAAAAATCTTTTGACTATAACGGTGCCGAAGAATTCCCGAGTTACCGACAAGGCCAGACTGAGAAGTGTTATTTTAATATATATATATATAACTTGGATTATATATATATATATATGATGTAATTTTATTACATGATTTTTTGATGATTATTTTGATATTTATATGAGGTATTTATATGACGTAGATTGTCACAAGGAACCCTAAATCCCCTAGTAAATTAATCGAAGCTATTCCCGTAGGAATTCTAGCTATCCTAGATCTAAACCAAGTTGTGGATATTTATGATCCCAACAAAATGGTTAATATTCGTAGAAATATAGATATTAGATGATTGTGATATTAAAGAAGAATTGGCGAGATTAAATCTGATATCGATGTCATGACGATCTTTCCTTATAGAGTGGAGCTTGACAAAACGTTACCACCTGGAAAGGTGTCATCTGATTCGTTGTCAACCAATTCTTAAATTTAAAATCGAAAGGGTGAATGTTGCACTTGAGGCTGTCATTGGAACCATTACCCAAAAGCCTCATGCCACTAGTACCTTTCCGAGAAGTATAATTGAATGTGTGAGTCATTTCATACTAGTGACTCATTTGTTAACTATTGTTGTAAGAGCTATAGGATTGGAAATTAAGTGTTGTTCCTATCGATCTTTTATTACCCTTTTAAGGTCTAAGAATAAAATCGAAAGGGTGAATGTTGCACTTGAGGCTGTCTTGGAATTGTATGACATAGTGACACGTAATTTGTTACGTTACAATTTTGACTTGTTTGTGATTAATGAAAAGACTACCTTTGATTGCTAAATTCTACATGTATCGATGATATCTATCTTTTCTTGATTCTTCCTAATGCTCGCATTAGTGATGCAACCATTGAACAAGTACTCATCTCGAATTGAGTTACGTTGTGGGTTATTCTTTTTGAGTGCCATCGAGGTCATGCACCTCATGATTAATTGGCTAAGCTCAATTCCTATTATATAGTGGTTAGTTCTTGGTGAACAACTTTTCATCACTCTTTGCAGATCACTCATTGTTTTTATAAGATAAAACAGTATCCCTTGAGAAAAATTGAATTTTCATCACTATAAGGATTATTCAAAGTGAGATTTATAAGTGATCATTATTGAAATAAAGTTGATTATGAAATACCTTGGAAAACTTAATTGTTTTCATAACAAAGAAAATCTTTGTAAATTTATTTTTGATTCTTATATAAGAATTAAGCATGAAAATGTTTTTATTATAAACATGATGATAAAATTTTGACGAACTGAGTATTGCATCGTTAATCTTGAAATTGTATATAGTTGCGCGCCTACATACAATTTGGAATAGACCATGCAAGGCTGATTAGTAGTCACCATAAAACTAATGAATAAACACTATATTTTCTTTGAAGATTGTGAAATATTAAATTTTATGAGATCTGCAAGAAGTGAAAAATAGGGATATAGTGTTAGGGACACCTACATATGTGCCTGTAGCATCTATTCTTCTGAGTCGAATTTACTCATCTATGGAAATTGTCTTATTAGACAATTGACAATTCTTTCTTGTCCAATTCTCCCGTAGTGAGATTCTTAGGAAAAGTATCTGATTACCGATTGTTGATACCCGACTGAGTGTATCGACATTCCTATCATTTCTTTTGATTTTATTTCATTTGAATGACATGTGTAACGATCCGAGGAGCTTTCGAATGCGTACTCAAATTATGAAAACACGGGATATATTCATATTCGTTAAATGTTTTCGTCTTTATCTGAATTGAAATTCTCTCGCGTAAATTATGCGTTGACATTACTCTTTTGATGATAGTTGTGTCTCCATATATCCTTGAATTTGTGAAGGATTATGAATTATTATTAGTCTTTTGAGAAGTTCACATCTTATCAACGGTGATGAAACTGGAAAGTTGATAGTGCCAGTAGAATGAATTGATTGATTATGACATGACGACATTGTCTTAATTGATGGGAACTCGAGTAGAATTCCCCTAAAAGATAAGACGTTGATTATCAAAAGTTATTTAAATAATTCTTGATGGATGACCATATCCTGCATTTAGACTTGAAATTATACCATGAATGGTTGTGAATTAGTTATAGATATTATAATCTAGAAAGAACCTAATATGAATTTATTAAAACATGTTTATGTTATTTGAAACTTTAGGAGGTATTTGTTGATTAATTACCTAGACCTTCGCCATTAAGGCAGGTTGAATTTGGTATTGATTATATTCCTGGTGCTGCACCTGTGGCATGTGCACTGTACGTCGGCACCATCTGAATTAAAAGAATTACCGTACAACTGAGAGAGTTGTCGGAGAAAGCTTTTATTTTACCGAGCTTGTCATCATGAAGAGCTATGGTGTTGTTATTTCTTATGTTTATTGATTACCGTGAACTAAGTAAATTGACGATTAAAATCTATATCCACTACCCAAGATGATGGATTGTTCGATCATTTACAAGGTTCTAGCGTATGTTCTAAAAATTTGATCCACAGCATGGTTATCATCAACTTCGCGTCCGCGAAAAAGATTATCTATTCCAATCACTACATTCAGAACTCGTAATGAACATTATGAGTTTCACGCGATGTCGTTTAGATTGACCAATGCACATGTGGCATCCATAAATTTGGTGAATCACGTGTGTAGGCTGTAATTTTATAAATTCATGCTTGTGATCATTAAAGACCATCTGTTTGTTTATAAGAATAAGAAGGAATTAATAATCGTTTATAGACTGCCCTGAATTGGCCGAACAATGAATACCTGTACCTTGAGTATTTAACATATGATTTAAGACTTACTCCTTTACATGGTTTGACCATGTGATTAATAAGATAATGAAATATATATTGACTCTTCAAAAATTAGAGCCATTTAAGACTTTGGGTTTTACCAAAAAGAAAATGGAAATATGTTTTGACAAATGTTTTAACAAAGGATTTTTAAGGGATTTTTCCCTTATACACAAATCATTTAACTAAACTCCTGTTTAGGGGTCAATGTTTGTGTACACCTCAAGACAACCTAAGAGGGATTGAGGAAACCGTTAAACCATGACTTAAAATTTGAAACGAAAATTTTTGCTTTTCAACTAAGAAAATTTTTACCAAAGAATAAACGAAGGTTTTTCGAACATTTACGGATCTTACTAATTATTTTCGATAAATCAACAAAAATTGTGTTATATAAATTCAAATTCACTTTGAACATTTTTATATAATTGGACAAACTGAGAAAATTTAAAACTTTTTACGTTTACGTTTCATAAAAATTAAATATTTATTATTTAATTACTTGTAATAATTATCGACGCTTTAAACGTCGAATTGAGTAAAACGGATAAAAATAATAGTTGAGATAGAACTAAGACTTAGAAAATATGAAGGAATAATTTCTGAATAAATACGGTCATGATATTTATTTCATCGAGGAAGGTGAATATAGTTACTGACACATTATGTAGAAAGGATAAAGAATCAATTAGGATGTGTTCCTTAATAATGATTGTGCAAAATAAATTGCCGAGCAATTTAAAATATAGCCGATTCTTATAAAAAGGATAATATAGATAATAAAAAGGGGTTCGCGGCTAATATGAACCATTAGAATTGAGAAGCCGATGGTGTTAAATGTTTTAAAGGCCGCTTGTGGTTGCCTAAATATGGAGATTTTGAGATTTAGTCATGTTGGAATCTCATAAGTATAAGTATTCTATTCATGCCATTTCTGATTTAATGTATCTTTATCTGAAAAAGTTGTACTAATGGCAGATTATGAAGGCAGACATCGCCTCATACATTAGTAACCGTCTAACTATTGCAAAAGTCATCATCTGAATTTGATTCGATTTGGGTCATCGTCGACAGACTGACCAAATCTGCTAATATCATTCCTGTTAATGATATATTCTCAATGAAGAAATTGACTCTTTGTATTTAAAGGAGTTGTGTAAACATAGTGTGCCTATATCGATCATCTCTATTAAGATCCTCGCTTCGCATCGAATTTCTAGAGATTTGCTCAGAAGTCGTTGGGAACGAACCTTGATGAGAGTACTGTTTACCACCCCAAATCGAAAGGACGAGGTAAAGTAACGATACAAAACACTAGAAGTCTTGTTTTATGTTTGAATGATTGACCTTTGGTAGTAAACCGTATAATCGTTTTCATTTGGAGAGGTTATCATTGAAAACTATCGTATTAGGATCGAGATCGAATCTTGGGAGGATATATATTAGAGCATCTGTAAGAAGGAGTTGGGATGAAGACACCCGACATACACCCATTGTGAGTTGGACATGTCTTTTAGGTTTAAGGTTTCCTATGATGGCGAACCTAACCTTACAAAATACTCGACTCGCGAGACCTGAAATGATTGTTGAAATTAGGATCTGATTATTGACTGCCGGTAGTGGGCAGGAGGTTATGTGAATATGAAATGTAGATCTTGAAGTGCCAGATGGGTAGCGAAGTTATGCCAAAAATTTTAACCATGGAAAAATGAATTGATGATCTGAAAGATCATGGGATATAAGTCCCCGTTGTATGGGACCATTGAGATGATGTAAAAGATTGGTCTGAAAGGCATATAAGCTGGATCTACCCTAGGACTTCAAGAGCTGCGTGAACTATGTTTTGTATATCGAACTTGATAAAATGTCTATCACGTGAGAATCTGATCAATCCTTGATAAAGTTTAGATCGGCGAAAAGTTGCATTCATCAAAAACCCGTGAACATCATGGATAGAGAAAGTAAGTCAACATTAAGCCTGATCTTATTCCTGTAGTTATGTTTGATGAAACTCGCGTATTGTAATGAATTACACTTGTGAGAAAAGACCGAATGTGGAGGAAATACCCATATGGCTTTAACTCTATAAGAAGCGAGTAGTAAGATAAGATGATCTTTGAGGACAAAGATCCTATTTAGGGGTAAATGCTGTGACAATCCGTCAATTTATGGTTTATATTTTATTCTCAAATATGATTTAAAAACATTATTTAATGTTATATTATGAACTCATTTAATTTTGGGAAGAAAAGTGGATTTACGTCTTGAAGTAGCATCGACTACGTCTAAACCGGAGGATTCTACGTTACGTGCTTACGTTTACATAAACCGTTTTGGTGACAGTCCGACAATTCAGGAAATAAAATTATTCGTGAATATTATTTTGGAATTTTAAATTTGTGTTGGTTTATAAACTCACAAATTTACGAGAAGAGATTAGGACTTACGATTATAATTTAACGTCCTTTACGACTAAATCGGAAACCTTAGGATTACGTATTTACGTTTTCGAACTCCGTTTTTGATGAGACAATTTTTATTAGATTAGTTTTGTGCGGTTGATTCAAAATTTGTAAATTTTTTTTTCGTAAAACGACCTGAGGGCACGCAAATCGAGGAAACTAGAATCGAGGAATACCCGTAAATTAGTGGGATGAGACAAAACAAGTTTTGCCCCACCCCACTATATGGACGGCAACACTAAGCTAACACACACCATGAGGTGTCAACACCGCCTAAACAAGCTAACACTTGTTACTTAGAGCTTAACATGTAAGCTAACTTTTCACAAAACCATTCAAACTACTTTACACATACCATTTCCACTAAATTCTTACATGCAAAACCACTCATCCTCCCTTTTATCTCTCTAAAAATTCGTCCCATATCATCACCACAACACCAATTCATACAAAAATTAACCACGCAAATGTGTTATAACTCACATATGTTACTCTCCTTCAAAAGATATGAAGATTGATCTTAATCTTAACATCCAAAGAGAAGTTTCCAAGGTGAAGTAGGGCTGATTTCTACAAGAATTTTATAAGTATTGGTGGTCTTGAAGATTGGTGTTGATCTATCACAAGTTTTTCCTTCAAAAATCCAAGCCTTGATCATAACCTACACAACCTTGGTGGTATAAAGATTGTTCTTCCTATCCTCTTGTTATTTTGATTATGTAATCTTGTATTTTCTTTATTTATGTATATGTATATGATGATAAATGATGATTAAAAATATTATGTGGGGATTTGGTGTTGATAGATTTGATAAACATGGGTAAAAAGATGGAAAAACCACATGTAAAAATGGTTAAATCTTGCTTAATAAGATGGCTGTATAAAAACAGTAAGTAACCAAATGATAAACTGATAAAATGGTAAAGTGGAATCAATATACAGTAAGTATTAGGTGTTATACACATGTGAGAGTCGGCCATGCAATGGAATCATAAAAATGAGTAAGATATGATCAAAACAAGTTTAGAGTGCAAATCTGCCTACACTGTTTTGGAGGAATTTATTAAAATATTTAGAGGTTGATTCATCAGTAGCTATAGAAGAATAAAATAAAGCACATATCATGTAGTTTCTTTGATAAACATTTGAGGTTCTATCTGATTATAGAACTCTAGATATGGACATTTTAGTGAACTTAAAATTTAGTACTGATTTTGTGAAATTAAAGTTTAATATTATTATATAAGCACTCAAAAAAATATAGTATAAAATATGAACTAAAACCCACTAACTTATATATTTCATTTATATAAATATGCATAAGGATAAATAAATGGACATTATATAAAAATGGTAGTTTGGTAAGTTTTATAAGTTATAAAAACTATATACTAAGTTTTACGTCTTTTCGGCTAAAACCGAAAGATTAACGTTTTTGTCAAATAAAACTTAGACGGTCGGACCCGTCTAATATAAAATTTTATAAACTCACATACTGATATATGAACTTATATAACACGTAAAAACCGATAAAACCCGAACTTTACAACATATAGACATTAACAGGCCAAAGTAGCCTTATTGGACTATAAACCCGACTAGTTAGTAAAACACTTATAAATTTACTTATTGGGCTTAACCCACTTGGGCCCAACATGTAAAGTATAATACTGATAACAAAAGTATAAAACGGATTAATACAAGTTAATGGACTTATAAAAGGCTTATTGGACCTAAAACATGTAAATAGGTAAAACTAGTAAACTAATATAAAAGTTGTCAACACATAACACAAAAAAATGAGTGAATGAGAATATATAAACCCACTTGATCATCATCATATGTATAAAGTCATCATATATATACATAATTGTTATTTTGATAAAATCATTGGACAAATGTCTAAGACTAGTATTATTTGTCTAGGTTTCCGTGATTGAAGCACGTACCGTACATCCGAATTGTCGATAACTCGCCTTCCCACATCAACGTGAGTTCATAGCCTCGCACTCTTTTAAATTTTTTTTTATGAAATGTTTTATAAACCCGCGAGGGAGATAACATGTTAGTTTTGATAAAATAGGACACCATTTGTCCCAATTGTCTGTTTATTGATTTGGACCCGAATGATTGTATGACCCGATGAATGATTAAATGACCCGATAGATGAAATGAAATGGATTATTAAAGTTAGGTTATGTTACTAAAAGTCCCATTAGCATGAATTGTGAACTACCGGGATTTGGTAGACGCTTATGCATATAATAGTACTATTTGGGGACGATCACCCCAGTTCGCGCCTTGAGGGTTGATCCCCGTCGTGCCACATTGATTGGTAAGCGAATTTATGTATGAGAAGATTTACACAAGCGTGATTATTGTGACGACAAGCTAATTTAGATGGGCAAATTGAGTTTCGGGCTAGCTACCCGTTGTTTGTTGTAGTAAGGTAACAATGTCATGCGGCTTATAATAATCCAATTAACGAAATACTGCTATACGCACCGAATTACGATATATTGCCTGACTAGCAATACGGGGTCTTATTATTGATATTATGTTCGTGTTTTGGTTTTATATAACCATAATCATATAACAGTTTTTATTTAATCTATAAACGTTATAAAACGTATTGTATTATGTTTTTACGACATTGGTTTTGAAGGCAACAGCCTATATTATGATTTTGACAAGGATTTGTATAAAATGTTTTTGGCCTATTTTATGGCCTATTACAAAGATTTGTACAAAACGATTTTCGGTAATAATTTTTTACCGATGTTATATTGATGGATTTTATTAAACTCTATGAATTCACTCGGCGTTATCGTTGACCCTTTTCTTTTAACATGTTTTGTCTCAGGTACTTGAAGGTAATTCTCGGGAAGACAATAAGAATTCATGGCCCGCACTTCGATAATAATTTCCATTCAAATGCTTTGTAAAACCTGTATAAAATACAATGACTTGGGACCTATGTAAATTTGATATTTATGAATGGTAATGCTTTATTATTAAATGACGTGATTTTTAAGCGTTGTCTATGATGTGAGTAATGTGCTCTCCCGTAACACCAACGAGTCTTCCGCTGTATTGAATGGTATAAATTTGGAGGTGTTACATCATATCTCACTCATTTTATGGATTCAGTTGAGTAGCCAACTCTCACGTATGTAAAAGTCACTTAACTTACTGTATATTAAATTATCCAAGTCATTTTAACAGGTTATCATATGGTTCTTTACTGTTTTACACAGGTGTAGGTCTAAAGTTTCTTAGGATTTAGCAATGTTATGATTTATCTATTGAATGAATGGAGAATAAAGAACTAGAGAGAGAAAGGTAGAGAGAGAAATGAGAGAAATAGAAAGAAACATGGAAAATGAGAAATATCAAAGTGTTCAACCCCTCCTAACATGCTAGGAGGGGGTTTATATAGCCACCCTACATGTGGGCTTTGGTGGGCTATATCTTAATACATTGGATCACGAGCCCAATACTTGTATCTATCTTTGGAGTGACCGATCCTTTCTAAATACGTAAAAACGTATTTCTAACAATCTCCCCCTAAGGGAGGTAACTCCAAGTTACAATGTCCTAAATAGTCTATAGCTCGTGATCTATGCTAACAATGATGTGACCGAGACTTTCTTTGGAAATACGTATTTCCAACAATCTCCCCCTAAGGGAGGTCACACCATTTTACAAAATCTTAAACCTAGCATACTATGCATGAGTCTTCGATCTTGTTCTTGTGAGTATAGTGATTTGATCTTTGGCTTTAGTCATATATATATATATATATATATATATATATATATATATATATATATATATATATATATATATATATTTATTTATATATATATATATATATATATATATAGAGTTGAGGTAAAATAAAACAAATTTTATAATAAAATAAATGAGGGAGAATCACATGCTGCCATGTGTCCCTCCCTCTTTTTAAAAAAAAATGGTGTACTTTTGTAATTTTAGAAACTTCAGGGGTATTTTTATAATTTTTATCCTAACTATATATACTTTTTTTTCATCTCGTTTTTTTATTTGTTATCGTAACTGATAAACCCCAACGTCCCCAACCACCGTATTTGAGACCATCGTCGACAACCTCCGTCACCAACCACCGTAACCGACTACCGTCATCACCATAACTGTAACCACCGTAACTCTAACCACTGGTTATTGATTCATTATGTTTACTGAATCTTCAGTTAGTAGTGGTGCATCATCATCATCATCAGCATCTTCTGGTATTTTTTGTTGTAATCGTGATATAGTTGGTACGTACATGATTTAGAGCATTCATTTGACTGTGTTTTAAAAGGAAACAAGATGAAACGAAATTATATAAAACATGCACACCAGATGTTTGTTAAAATTCCTACATGAAAGTTTATAATTGTAATGCGCTAGATATAGCAGTGATGCGGTATTAAGTTAGATGGTTGTTAAAGTATTATGTTTTGTTGAAGATCAGTTTCATAACTTTTTTACTGAATTATACTGTAATGTTGTAGAATATACGGTAATGTTGTAGAATATATAGTAATGCAGTTGGGTATAAAATAATGCATTATGATATACACTAATGTTGTAGAATATACGGTAATGTTGTAAAACACTAATGTTGTAAAACACTAATGTTGTAGAATATACGGTAATGTTGTAGAATATACTGTAATGTTGTAGAATATACGGTAATGTTGTAAAACACTAATGTTGTAAAACACTAATGTTGTAGAATATACGGTAATGTTATAGAATATACGGTAATGTTGTAGAATATACGGTAATGTTGTAAAACACTAATGTTGTAGACTATACGCTAATGTTGTAGAATATACGGTAATGTTGTAGAATATACGGTAATATTGTAGAATATACGGTAATGTTGTAGAATATACGGTAATGTTGTAGAACCTAATAAGAGATCGATTACGCGCATCATTGCTGAATTTATTTTCTTAGAAGGAATTAGCTAACTAGCCTAGCTGACAAGGCATTACGGTAATGTTGTAGAATATACAGTAATGTTGTAAAACACTAATGTTGTAAAACACTAATGTTGTAGAATATACGGTAATGTTGTAGAATATACGGTAATGTTGTAGAATATACGGTAATGTTGTAGAATATACGGTAATGTTGTAAAACACTAATGTTGTAAAACACTAATGTTGTAAAACACTAATGTTGTAGAATATACGGTAATGTTGTAGAATATACGGTAATGTTGTAGAATATACGGTAATGTTGTAAAACACTAATGTTGTAGAATATACGGTAATGTTGTAGAATATACGGTAATGTTGTAAAACACTAATGTTGTAAAACACTAATGTTGTAGAATATACGGTAATGTTGTAGAATATACGGTAATGTTGTAGAATATACGGTAATGTTGTAAAACACTAATGTTGTAAAACACTAATGTTGTAGAATATACGGTAATGTTGTAGAATATACGGTAATGTTGTAGAATATACGGTAATGTTGTAGAATATACGGTAATGTTGTAGAATATACGGTAATGTTGTAAAACACTAATGGGTAAGTGTGTGGTTATGATTTATGCATACAATGTGTTTCATATAATGTCTCAATAAGACATCATAATTGTGATGCACTACTTTAACATTCTAATGTACTAGGAATGAGACCGTAATGCAGTAAGTTACTTACGCGTTTGATGTGGTAGAAATTATAGTGTAATGAAGTTGGTTACTTTCATTGTTCATAGGTAGAAAATGTGTTAAAAATGCACTATAATGCTCTAGAATGCAATAGGATATCAAACATATATAAGGTTTTGTGCAAGTGTGTGTTTATGATTAATGTATAAAATGTGTTTGATATAATGTCTCAATGAGAATTATAAAGTTCTCTTTGATATAGAAGTGATTTGGTAAAATCATAACTGTGATGGAGCAGGATTAACACTATGATTGAGTAGAATTTATATTATGATGAAGTAAAACTAATACTATGCATGTGATTTGGTAAATTAGAACTGTAATGAAGTAGAATTATTTTTATTCTACTGCATTACAGTTAAGTTTTAATGCATTATAATGCAGTAGGTCACTTGTATTGTTCTTTCTACTACATTACTGTTTAATTTTAATGCACTGTAATGCAGTACGATACTTTCATTTTATAACAGATAGTAACTGTTGAAGGACTAACCAAGAGAAGGGGTTGTTCGACATATGGAGATAAATGAGGCCACAATTCCAGTTCTACGAGTTGAATAAATTATTGTTTGTATCGAAGAAAGCAAAGACACAAGATATGTCGAAGAAGGCTAGTTTAAGAAAATCTGTACATCGAAAATGAATAGTTTTTCAATTTTTTTGTCATTTTTTTACAAATAAAATTATGATTTTATGTTACAACTTCAATGTAAACATGAGTACGTTATAGTTATTGATTTGAATGTGTTTTATTGCATCACAACGTTAAATCTATTGCATTTCAGGATTTTGTCTCATTACGGTTATGTTCTAATGCATTTTTGTTATTTTATATCCTACAACAGTTATTTTGTTAGTGTATCATTCCTTTTTTATAATAAAATAACTGTAACAAGTAAATGTAATGTAGTAGAATATAAAATAACAGCAATGCAGTAGCATATAGCTATAATGCATTAAATAAGCAAATTTTATTTTACTGCATTATAGGATCATATCCTACTACATTAGTGTTTATTTTTACTCATTCAATTTATATTATACTGCATCTCAGTTATATGTAAATTATAAGACTACAATGCGGTTAAATATAATTGTAATGTCTTAGAATATAACTATCATGTAGTAGAATGAAATATGGTAATGCAATAAAATAAACGATAATAATGTAGTAGAATATAAAATATGATTACAAACAAACAATGTCATCATTAAAATATACACTACATCGTATTAGACATTCAATATTCCAAAGTATTACATATAATAAAATTTAAACATTATTTTAAATGATGCACAAGTATCTTCCAAGAATCATGTTGCGCGCCCAATGCATCCTTGTACCATTTCATCTTTCAATTAGAGTATATCATTTGGTATTAGAGGAAGCTATATACTGTTTTGCAGCTTGTTAAATGCATCTTCTTTTGTCCCCTGGGTTTTTTTCCTGTGCCTTTTTACCTGTAGAATAGTTCAAGAATTATATATATAAGTATCAATATATATTATGTGATGCATTAGGATTTAAAACTAGCATGCAGTTCAAATAAAGTTGTAATGTAGTAGAAATAAAGCTGCAATGTAGTAAATCATGCATATGAACAACACGAGTAACCTACTGTATTAAATGCATTAAATTTAAACCTTAATGTAGTAGAAATAAAGTTTTAATGCAGTAAATCATGCATATGAAAAATGTAAGTAACCTACTCCATTACAATGCATTAAAATTAAACTGTAATCCAGTAGATAGAACATTGTAAGTAACCTATTGCATTACAATGCATTAAATTTAAACTATAATGTAGTAGAAATAAGACTATAATGCAGTAAATCATGCATATGAACAACCCATGTAAGATACTGCATTACGATGCATTAAAACTTAAACCTTAATGTAGTAGAAATAAAGTTTTTAATGCAGTAAATCATGCATATGAACAATGGAAGTAACATACTGCATTACAATGTATTAAAATTAAGCTGTAATGCAGTAGAAAGAACAATGCAAGTAACCTACTGCATTACAGTGCATTAAAATTTAAGCTGTAATGCAGTAGAAAGAAAAATGCAAGTATCGTACTACATTATAGTGCATTAAAATTAAACAGTAATGTAGTAGAAAGAACAATGCAAGTGACCTACTGCATTATAGTGCATTAAACATTAACTGTAATGCAGTAGAATAAAAATAATTGTACTCCATTACAGTTCTAATTTACCAAATCACATGCATAGTATTAGTTTTACTCTATCGTAATATTAATTCTACTCAATTATAGTGTTAATCCTACTACATCACAGTTATGATTTTACCAAATCACTTCTATATCAAAGAGAACTTTATAATTCTCATTGAGACATTATATCAAACACATTTTATACATCAATCATAAACACACACTTTCACAAAACCTTATATATGTTTGATATCCTATTGCATTCTAGAGCATTATAGTGCCTTTTTAACACATTTTCTACCTATGAACAATGAAAGTAACCAACTTCATTACACTATAATTTCTACCACATCAAACCCGTAAGTAACTTACTGTATTACGGTCTCATTCCTAGTACATTAGAATGTTAAAGTAGTGCATCACAATTATGATGTCTTATTGAGACATTATATCAAACACATTGTATGCATAAATCATACCCACACACTTACCCATTAGTGTTTTACAACATTACCGTATATTCTACAACATTACCGTATATTCTACAACATCACCGTATATTCTACAACATTACCGTCTATTCTACAACATTACCGTATATTCTACAACATTAGTGTTTTACAACGTTAGTGTTTTACAACATTACCGTATATTCTACAACATTACCGTATATTCTACAACATTACCGTATATTCTACAACATTAGTGTTTTACAACATTAGTGTTTTACAACATTAGTGTTTTACAACATTACCCGTATATTCTACAACATTACCGTATATTCTACAACATTAGTGTTTTACAACATTAGTGTTTTACAACATTAGTGTTTTACAACATTACCGTATATTCTACAACATTACCGTATATTCTACAACATTACCGTATATTCTACAACATTAGTGTTTTACAACATTAGTGTTTTACAACATTACCGTATATTCTACAACATTACCTGTAATGCCTTGTCAGCTAGGCTAGTTAGCTAATTCCTTCCAAGAAAATAGATTCAGCAATGATGCGCGTAATCGATCTCTTATTAGGTTCTACAACATTACCGTATATTCTACAACATTACCGTATATTCTACAACATTACCGTATATTCTACAACATTAGCGTAATAGTCTACAACATTAGTGTTTTACAACATTAGTGTTTTACAACATTACCGTATATTCTACAACATTACCGTATATTCTACAACATACCGTATATTCTACAACATTACCGTATATTCTACAACATTAGTGTTTTACAACATTAGTGTTTTACAACATTACCGTATATTCTACAACATTATCGTATATTCTACAACATTAGTGTTTTACAACATTAGTGTTTTAC